>CP136059.1:386044565-387507899 GCA_032464435.1 Aegilops umbellulata | reverse complement strand
TGTATGGTAGTCGTTTGACTCGGGAATCCCTGATAAAAGCTTTTAGTCCGTGCCTGGCAGTTTCAGCCATGGTCCTGTCCAGCAGCCTCTTTTCGATCCAAGAGTCGCATGAGAAGAAAGCTTCCGGTTAGCTTCAGTTAGTGTTAGTTAAATAGAACGGGAACCTCGTAACTATGCCAAGCCCGATCTTGGTTCCAATGCTTCCGGTTAGCTTCAGTTAGTGTTAGTGTTCGACGGCCGCACCGCCAGGTCGGGGCTGACGACGGTCATGTACAACTCGGGCAGCTTCTGCCCCTGCCCCCAGTACAGGAAAGGGTACGCCCGGTTTGTGGGGAGGAAGGAGCTGGAGGCGTCGGACTGCTTCGTTGGCGACAGTTTGACCGTCCGGTGCACCCTGTCGGCCGACGAGGTGGTGACCAACTGGCTTAACTTCACCGGCACGTCTCCGCCGTCGTCTCTGCTCTCGGATTTTGCCAAGGAATGAAGAGCGAGCAAAGAACAAACGCCACTCATGATTGACTCCCTCTCCCTTCGATGCTGAGCAGAATGTCCTCTTTGATCTGCTGTCAGCTTGCGAAATCGAAATGATAACTATGGTAGATTCATCGATCGGTCTATTTGCCCGCCCTACGTGTTATAGGTACGTATGAAACCGGTGAAATAAAACTTCCCATTCGTTCATCCCGCTAAACGAACGTGCCTCCAAGCATTTTTCAGTCACTCTATTTGTTATTTTTCTTATAATATACTCCATATTAAACCTGTTCATCGACAACCCGACCCGGCAGCCCGACATTCGGGCCGGGCTCGGGCTCCAATTTCTCGCTCGAAGCCCGGCCCGAAAGACCGAAATGCCTATATATACATATTTTATTTGAAATATAGGTATAATGAATCAATATAATATCCTGAATATGATTAATTTAATTAAAAACACCACTGTTCATGTGCTTCGGGCCGGGCTGGGCCGGGCTCGGGCTTGGGATTTTTTCATCGAGCTTTGCCATGCCTGGCCCGAACCCGACCTGGCCCGGGGAATGATCAGGTTTACTCCATATCCTAGCGCAAATGAACACCCCTATATCATACACTCCCTACGTTCGGGATTAATTACCGTAGAAATGGATGTATCTAAACATATTTTTAGTTCTAAATACATTTCTACCCATTTGTGCGGCAAGTAATTTGGGACGGAGGGAGTATATAGCTTTTTTTTTACCGGTATTGTGGGCACCGCTGACCTCCTTGAAGGCATCGTTGCATTTGTTGTCTACACCTTCCATGTCAAGACCCCGGGGGAAACCCCTAGTGCAGGTCCTCCAGAATGGATGATGGCGGCGCAACCAGCGTCGCGGCCCTTCTTGAAGGCACGATCTTTGGGGTCAATATGGTTGTTGTGTGGGTGTTGCTTGCTGAAGGAATTTTGTTGGTGGTGGTGCGGCCGATTGGGGTCGACGTGGTCTGTGTTGTTGTAGCCCTGCTTCCTATGTGTTCGTCTTCGATGATGTTCCCTGGTTTCGGCCATGTTGTTGTGCATGTTCAAGTACCTCCCTTGGTGGCCATTGTAGTGCGGTGAGCCTAGTACTCTTGGTGTCGTTCCGGTTCGTCTTTGCTTTTCGATGACACAAGATGCCTCCCCAACTTGCTAATCGTTCCGAATTCTCGTGACGGAGCTCCCAATCAAGGTTCTTGTTGTCACTCGTTGGTTGTGGTTGCTCCTGAGTTGTGTTGTCAGGTTCGGTTTGCACGCCGGTGTGGTGTGTTAGGTTGCTTGCTTAGTCTTAGTATTGTCATCCCTCCACGACACCCCACATATACTTGTGCCTCCCGTGTTATTAGTCCTTCGGTCTGCTAGCTAGGTCGGGCTTTATCTTGGGCGTCCTTTCTCCTCATCTTTTGTAACTTTGTTACTTGTACGGTTTTCGGCCCGGTTTTCCAAATAAACGAGGTCAATTTGTTTAGATTTTTGATCCGGTGTTCCTTATAAACTGGAACAGCCAAAGCTTAAGAGGTGACTCTTAGCTTCAGCAGCTTTTTGAGCAATATATTCAGGTGGGAAGGATCCCCTCCCGCCGGTGACCGTTCAAAAAAAAAAAAAGAACTTTTGCAAGTTTTGATTTCTCGCACAATCATGCAGTGGCTCCCTATGTTTTGTGACGCATCCAATTCTTTGACAACCTTTAATCAGATGCGGTGTGAATCTTGTCGAGCCGCAAATCTTGTTCGAGAGCTAGAGCTTCTCGGTATGCATACAGTTCAAGAACCTCTGGTCCCGAATTCCTTCATAGACCACGTCAATGTCCCTTGGAACACACCTTGGTCATTACGGCAGACCATGGAAAATAGGTAAACGCAAGCATATCCCCGGGGTAGGCTTTGTAAAACCAGACATGAAAAGGCGAGCTCTGACCCCACCTTCAATCGACCGAGTCTTTATAATGCCAGTTTTTGTTCTTGCAAAAAATGCCATTTTTTGATTTTAAAATATCAAATACTCCCTCCGTCCGGAAATACATATTGAATTTTAGTTTTAGATACATTGTTTTTATCCATTTATCCGATAAATATTTCTGAATAGATGGAGTAATTCATTCTTTGGATTATATTATTTTTCCGAAACTGCCGAAATGCTCTGCTCGGGCCGAGTTTCTCTCGCCAAAATAGAGCCCGGTCTGGATGCTGCGTTTTGGGCCGGGCCATCGTGAAAATCTGCCTAGTCGTCTTGTTGAAAAAGGAAACAGCCCAACAGACCCAAATTTCACCACTGTTCGGTTCCGTTTAAGGAAAATGGCAAAACCTAACGAAAAAGGAAGGGAGGAAAACGAAAATGGAAAGCCTCCATCTCCGGATGAGGAGCAGCGTCGGGGGCTGACCCCTGGATCGAATGATCCCTGGATCTCTGGTGCGCGTCGGGGCCGTCGGATCTGCTAGCCCAGTGGGGCCGAGCCGTATAATGGCACGGTACCCCTTAACGGCTTCCTCCTCACGCCGCCCCTTCCCTTCCCTTCCCCAAGTAGAGCACCGTGGAGCGGAGCGGAGCCCCAAGCAAAGCAGCGGCGGTGGAGCGGCGCGGGCCGGAGCGGAGCCCCAAGCAGCGGGGCGGCGGCGGAGCAGGGGAAGGTGAGCAGGTGATCCTCTTCCCTTCTCTCCTCTCCTCCCCTCCCATCCTCCCCGCTTTTGTTCCCTTCTTTGCTTAGTGCTGGCGCCCCACCTGCCTCCGCCCCGTTGTCCAATCTGAGGTGCGATGCGTCCTTGCTACTGATGCAGCGGTGATCGACGATCGAAGAAGCAGTTCGTTCATGCCGTGTAATCTGACCCTCGAGCCCATTCCAGCGGGTTTTATTGTTCGTGCGTCATTGCTGATGTTGTCTCACTCGCACGCACGGTTCGTGGTTTGGTGGCGATTTCGCTCCACTACTCTTATGCGTGACTTGGAGGATTGAGAGCAGTTTGCGGCGTAGTGTTTTGTACATTTTGGTTCAAATAATGTCGTTGTGGAATGGACTAATAGGTTCTGAGTCTGAGAGACTTATCATCTATGTAGTTTGCTTTTTGTATAATTTCCTGTACTAAACAAACAGAGAATTTAAAATTCTTAGTTGAAATTAACTAAAAAGAGGGACGAGTGGCAACTACTCCCTCCGTCCGAAAATACTTGTCGGAGGAATGGATGCATCTAGATGTATTTAATTTTAGATGCATCCATTTATATCCATTTCTGTGACAAGTATTTCCGGACGGAGGTAGTATTAGATTACAACATTTTGTATGAATCCTGCAAGTTTTACAAAAATATGTGATCATTTTACAAGTTATTGTGTTGAAATTCTAAGCATCATCTTCTAACTTACTAGTTTTTCAACACAGAGATAATAGATGAATATTTATACTAAACTTTTGTACCGATTTAAATAAATTGTACATTATTGTAGTTTTATAAGCAACATTATGATAATATAGTTTTACGAGTATAATTTTTCCATTATTTATATATCATAATTAGCCACATGCTAATGTTTGTAAATAGAACAAATAGTGTGAATTTTAAATAATTGAAATGTATGACAATGGAAAAATTGTTTTTTCTAAATTTAATTGAATGATGTAAGAAAAACTTCTTATGAACACAACATAAATTATATATTTGCATGTATGTGAATGTGTTCATATACATTTTTGTATCATTAAATATCATGCTAGATATTTCCAAACCAGACACTCCAACAAATATATAATAATAGTTTATAGGGTATTATTATGTAGGAGTTTATATTTTTGCCCCCTTGGTGTTGGAAATATGCCCTAGAGGCAATAATAAATTGGTTATTATTATATTTCCTTGTTCATGATAATCGTTTATTATCCATGCTATAATTGTATTGATAGGAAACTCAGATACATGTGTGGATACATAGACAACACCATGTCCCTAGTAAGCCTCTAGTTGACTAGCTCGTTGATCAATAGATGGTTACGGTTTCCTGACCATGGACATTGGATGTCGTTGATAACGGGATCACATCATTAGGAGAATGATGTGATGGACAAGACCCAATCCTAAGCCTAGCACAAAGATCATGTAGTTCGTATGCTAAAGCTTTTCTAATGTCAAGTATCATTTCCTTAGACCATGAGATTGTGCAACTCCCGGATACCGTGGGAATGCTTTGGGTATACCAAACGTCATAACGTAACTGGGTGGCTATAAAGGTGCACTACGGGTATCTCCGAAAGTGTCTGTTGGGTTGGCACGAATCGAGACTGGGATTTGTCACTCCATGTGACGGAGAGGTATCTCTGGGCCCACTCGGTAGGACATCATCATATGCGCAATGTGACCAAGGAGTTGATCACGGGATGATGTGTTACGGAACGAGTAAAGAGACTTGCCGGTAACGAGATTGAACAAGGTATCGGGATACCGACGATCGAATCTCGGGCAAGTGCAATACCGCTAGACAAAGGGAATTGAATACGGGATTGATTGAATCCTCGACATCGTGGTTCATCTGATGAGATCATCGTGGAACATATGGGAGCCAACATGGGTATCCAGATCCCGCTGTTGGTTATTGGCCGGAGAGGTGTCTCGTTCATGTCTACATGGTTCCCGAACCCGTAGGGTCTACACACTTAAGGTTCGGTGACGCTAGGGTTATAGGGAATAGATGTACGTGGTTACCGAATGTTGTTCGGAGTCCCGAATGAGATCCCGGACATCACGAGGAGTTCCGGAATGGTCCGCAGGTAAAGATTTATATATGGGAAGTCATCATACGGTCACCGGAATAATTCGGGGGGTTGCCGGTATTGTACCGGGACCACCGAAGGGGTTCCGGGGGGTCCACCTGGAGGGTCCACCTGCCCCGGAGGGCCCTATGGGCTGTTTGTGGAGAGGGACTAGCCCCTTAGTGGGTTGGGCGCCTCCCCCCTTAGGGCCCATGCGTCTAGGGTTTGGGGGGAACCCTAAAGGGGGGGCGCCCCCTTGCCTTGGGGGGCAAGGCAACCCCCCTGGCCGTCGCCCCCTCCTCAGATTGGATCTGAGGGGGCCGGCCCCCCTCTCCCTTGCCCCTATATATATGTGGGGGGGGGGGGGGAGGGCAGCCGCACGCAATGTTCTGGTGCAGCCCTCCCCCTCTCCCAAGTCCTCCTCTTTTCCCGCGGTGCTTGGCGAAGCCCTGCAGGATTGCCACGCTCCTTCACCACCACGCCGTCGTGCTGCTGCTGGACGCAGTCTTCCCCAACCTCTCCTTCTCCCCTTGCTGGATCGAGGCGTGGGAGACGTCACCGGGCTGCATGTGTGTTGAACGCGGAGGTGCCGTCCGTTCGGCACTAGGATCATCGGTGATTTGGATCACGACGAGTACGACTCCATCAACCCCGTTCACTTGAACGCTTCCGCTTAGCGATCTACAAGGGTATGTAGATGCATTCTCCTTCCCTCGTTGCTAGATTACTCCATAGATTGATCTTGGTGATGCGTAGAAAATTTTGAATTATTGCTACGTTCCCCAACAGTGGCATCATGAGCTAGGTCTATGCGTAGTTTCTATGCACGAGTAGAACACAAGTTGTTGTTGGCGTTGATTTTGTTCAATATGCTTAACGTTACTAGTCCAATCTTGTTTCGACGGTATTGTGGGATGAAGCGGCCCGGAACGACCTTACACGTACACTTACGTGAGACAGGTTCCACCGACTGACATGCACTAGTTGCATAAGGTGGCTAGCGGGTGCCAGTCTCTCCCACTTTAGTCGGATCGGATTCGATGAAAAGGGTCCTTATGAAGGGTAAGTAGCAATTGACATATCACGTTGTGGTTTTGCGTAGGTAAGAAACGTTCTTGCTAGAAACCCAGTAGCCACGTAAAACATGCAAACAACAATTAGAGGACGTCTAACTTGTTTTTGCAGGGTATGCTATGTGATGTGATATGGCCAAAAAGGATGTGATGAATGATATATGTGATGTATGAGATTGATCATGTTCTTGTAATAGGAATCACGACTTGCATGTCGATGAGTATGACAACCGGCAGGAGCCATAGGAGTTGTCTTAATTTATTTATGACCTGCGTGTCAACATAAACGTCATGTAATTACTTTACTTTATTGCTAACCGTTAGCCATAGTAGTAGAAGTAATAGTTGGTGAGACAACTTCACGAAGACACGATGATGGAGATCATGATGATGGAGATCATGGTGTCATGCCGGTGACGATGATGATCATGGAGCCCCGAAGATGGAGATCAAAAGGAGCGAAGTGATGATGGCCATATCATGTCACTATTTGATTGCATGTGATGTTTATCATGTTTTTACATCTTATTTGCTTAGAACGACGGTAGCTTAAATAAGATGATCCCTCCCTAAAATTTCAAGAAAGTGTTCTCCCTAACTGTGCACCGTTGTGAAGGTTCGTTGTTTCGAAGCACCACGTGATGATCGGGTGTGATAGATTCTAACGTTTGAATACAACGGGTGTTGACGAGCCTAGCATGTACAGACATGGCCTCAGAACACATGCGGAACACTTAGGTTGACTTGACGAGCCTAGCATGCACAGACATGGCCTCGGAACACGGAGGATCGAAAGGTCGAACATGAGTCGTATAGAAGATGCGATCAACATGAGATGTTCACCGATGATGAGTAGTCCGTCTCACGTGATGATCGGACACGGCCTAGTCGATTCGGATCATGTATCACTTAGATGACTAGAGGGATGTCTATCTGAGTGGAAGTTCATGAAATATTCAGATGAACTCAATTATCATGAACATAGTCAAAAGGACTTTGCAAATTATGTCATAGCTTACGCTTAAGTTCTACTGTTTTAGATACGATCCTAGAGAAAATTTAGTTGAAAGTTGATAGTAGCAATTATGCGGACTGGGTCCGTAAACTGAGGATTGTCCTCATTGCTGCACAGAAGGTTTATGTCCTTAATGCACCGCTCAGTGAGCTGAACCTCAAGCGTTAGTTGTAGATGTTGCGAACATCTGACATACGCATTTTGATGACTACACGATAGTTCAGTGCGTAATGCTAAATGGTTTAGAATTGAGGCACCAAAGACGTTTTTGAAACATCGCAGAACATATGAGATGTTCCAAGGACTGAAATTGGGATTTCAGGCTAGTGCCCACGTCAAGAGGTATGAGACCGTTGACAAGTTTCTTAAGCCTGCAACTAAGGAGAAAAGCTCAATCGTTGAGCATGTGCTCACATTGTATGAGTGCTACTATCGCTTGAATCGAGTGGGAGTTAATCTTTCAGATGAGATAGTGATGGTTCTCCAAAGTCACTGTCACCAAGCTACTAGAGCTTCGTGATGAACTATAACATATCAGGGATAGATATGATCCTTGAGCTATTCGCGACACCGCGAAAATAGAAATCAAATAGGAGCATCAATTGTTGATGGTTAGTAAAACCACTAGTTTCAAGAAGGGCAAGGGCAAGTTGAACCCAAGCCCGAGACTAAGTGCTTCTGTAATAAGGGGAACGGTCACTGAAGCGGAACCACCCTAGATACTTGGTAGATGAGAAGGCTGGCAAGGTTGACAGAACTATGTATTGGACATACATTATATTAAATGTGTACTTTACTAGTACTCCTAATAGCAGCAGGGTATTAGATACCGGTTCGGTTGCTAAGTATTAGTAACTCGAAATAAAAGGCTACAGAATAAACGGAGACTAGCCAAAGGTGAGACGACGATATGTGTTAGAAGAGTTTCCAAGGTTGATGTGATCAAACATCGCAGCTCCGTCTGCCATCGGGATTGGTGTTTGCGTTGAGCATAGACATGATTGGATTATGTTTATCGCAATACGATTATTCATTTAAGGAGAATAATGGTTACTCTGTTTATTTGAATAATACCTTCAATGGTCTTGCACCTGAAATGAATGCTTTATTGAATCCCGATCGTAGAGATACACATGTTCATGCCAAAAGATATAAAATAGTAGTGATAGTACCACATACTTGTGGCACTGCAATTTGAGACATAATGGTATAAAACACATGAAGAAGCTCCATGTTGATGGATCTTTGGAGTCACTTGATTTTGAATCACTTGAGACATGCGAACCATACCTATTGGGTATATATGCATGAAGAAACTTCATACAGATGGATCGTTTGGGCTCACTTGAGACATGCAAATCATACCGCATGGTCAAGATGACTGAAAGGCCTCGTTTTCAGTAAGATGGAACAAGAAAGCAACTTGTTGGAAGTAATACATCTTGATGTGTACAGTCCAATGAGTACCGAGACATGTAGTGGATATCGTTATGTTCTTACTTCACAGATGATTTGAGTAGATGCTGAGTATATTTACTTGATGAATCACGAGTCTGAATTAATGAAAGGTTCAAGTAATTTCAGGGTGAAGTTGAAAGATCGTCATGACAAGATGATAAAATGTCTATGATATGATCATAGAGATGGATATCTATGTTACGAGTTTGGCACGGAATTAAGACATTGTGGAAATGGTTTCACAACTGATACAGCCTGGAACACCATAGTGTGATGGTGTGTCCGAACATCATAACTGCACCCTATTGGATATGATGCATACCATGATGTCTCTTATCGAATTACCACTATAGTTTATGGGTTAGGCATTAGAGACAACCACATTCACTTTAAATAGGGCACCAAGCAATTCCATTTGAGATTGACACCGTATGAACTATGGTTTAGAGAAACCTAAGCTGTTGTTTCTTAAAGATTTGGGGCTGCGACGCTTATGTGAAAAAGTTTCAGGCTGATAAGCTCGAACCCAAAGCGGATAAATGTATCTTCATAGGACACCCAAAATAGTTGGGTATACCTCCTGTCTCAGATCCGAAAGCAATAGGGATTGTTTCTTGGATCGGGTCCTTTCTCGAGGAAAAGTTTCTCTCGAAAGAATTGAGTGGGAGGATGGTGGAGACTTGATGAGGTTATTGAACCGTCACTTCAACTAGTGTATAACAGGGCACAAGGAGTTGTTCCTGTAGCACCTACACCAATTAAAGTGGAAGCTTATGATAGTGATCATGAAACTTCAGATCAAGTCACTACCAAAACCTCGTAGGACGACAAGGATGCGTACTACTTCAGAGTGGTACGTAATCCTGTCTTGAAATTCATGTTGCTAAACAACAATGAACCTACGAGCTATGGAGAAGCGATGGTGGGCCCGGATTCCGAAAAATGGCTCGAGGCCATAAAATCCGAGAGAGGATCCATGTATGAAAACAAAGTGTAGACTTTGGAAGAACTACTTGATGGTCGTAAGGCTATTGGGTACATATGGATTTTAAAAGGAAGACGGACCATGATGGTAAGTATCACCATTAGGAAAGCTCGACTTGTCATTAAGATTTTTTTTCCGACAAGTTCAAGGAGTTGACTACGATAAGACTTTCTCACTCGTAGCGATGCTAAGAGTCTGTTGGAATTATATTAGCAGGTACTGCATTATTTATGAAATCTTGTAGATAGGATGTCAAAATATTGTTTCCTTGATGATTTTCTTGAGGAAAGGTTGTATGTGATACAACCAGAAGATTTTGTCAATCCTGAAAGATGCTAACAAGTATGCAAAGCTCCAGCAATCCTTCTAAGGACTGGAGTAAGCATCTCGGAGTTGGAATGAATGCTTTGATGAGATGATCAAAGATTTTGGGTTTATACAAGGTTTATGAGAAACTTGTATTTCCAAAGAAGTGAGTGGGAGCACTATATAATTTTTTATGAGTATATGTTGTGAACATATTGTTGATCAGAAATGATGTAGAATTTCTGGAAAGCATATAGGGTTATTTGAAAGGTGTTTTTCAATGGAAAACCTGGATTAAGCTACTTGAACATTAAGCATCTAGATCTATAAGGATAGATCAAAAAACGCTTAATGGTACTTTCAAATGAGCACATACCTTGACATGATCTTGAAGGTGTTCAAGATGGATCAGCCAAAGAAGGAGTTCTTGCCTGAGTTGTAAGGTATGAAGTTAAGACTTAAAGCTCGACCACGGCAGAAGAAAGAGGAAGGACGAAGGTCGTCCCCTATGCTTTTGTCATAGGCTCTATACGGTATGCCATGCTGAGTACCGCACCTGATGTGTGCCTTGCCACATGTCTGGCAAGAGGGTACAAAGATGATCTAGGAGTAGATCACCAGATAGCGGTCAAAATTATCCTTGGAGGAATAAGGATATGTTTCTCGGTTATGGAGGCGATAAAGAGTTCGACGTAAAGAGTTACATCGATGCAAGCTTAACACCTATCCGGATAGCTCTGAGTAGAGATACCGGATTCGTATAGTAGAACAGTTATTTGAAATGGCTCCAAATATAGCGTAGTAGCTGCATCCACGAGATGACATACATACGGATCTGAATGTTGCAGACCCGTAGACTACAACCTATCTCACAAGCATAACATGATCAAACCCAGAACTCATTGAGTGTTAATCACATAGTGATGTGAACTAGACTCTAGTAAACTCTTTGGATGTTGGTCACATGGTGATGTGACCTGTGAGTGTTAATCACATGGTGATGTGAACTAGATTATTGACTCTAGTGCAAGTGGGAGACTGTTGGAAATATGCCCTAGAGGCAATAATAAATTGGTTATTATTATATTTCCTTGTTCATGACAATCGTTTATTATCCATGCTATAATTGTATTGATAGGAAACTCAGATACATGTGTGGATACATAGACAACACCATGTCCCTAGTAAGCCTCTAGTTGACTAGCTCGTTGATCAATAGATGGTTACAGTTTCCTGACCATGGACATTGGATCTCGTTGATAACGGGATCACATCATTAGGAGAATGATGTGATGGACAAGACCCAATCCTAAGCCTAGCACAAAGATCGTGTAGTTCGTATGCTAAAGCTTTTCTAATGTCAAGTATCATTTCCTTAGACCATGAGATTGTGCAACTCCCGGATACCGTAGGAATGCTTTGGGTATACCAAACGTCACAACGTAACTGGGTGGCTATAAAGGTACACTACGGGTATCTCCGAAAGTGTCTGTTGGGTTGGCACGAATCGAGACTGGGATTTGTCACTCCGTGTGACGAAGAGGTATCTCTGGGCCCACTCGGTAGGACATCATCATATGCGCAATGTGACCAAGGAGTTGATCACGGGATGATGTGTTACGGAACGAGTAAAGAGACTTGCCGGTAACGAGATTGAACAAGGTATCGGGATACCAACAATCGAATCTCGGGCAAGTGCAATACCGCTAGACAAAGGGAATTGAATACGGGATTGATTGAATCCTCGACATCGTGGTTCATCTGATGAGATCATCGTGGAACATGTGGGAGCCAACATGGGTATCCAGATCCCGCTGTTGGTTATTGGTCGGAGAGGTGTCTCGGTCATGTCTACATGGTTCCCGAACCCGTAGGGTCTACACACTTAAGGTTCGGTGACACTAGGGTCATAGGGAATAGATGTACGTGGTCACCGAATGTTGTTCGGAGTCCCGGATGAGATCCCGGACGTCATGAGGAGTTCTGGAATGGTCCAGAGGTAAAGATTTATATATGGGAAGTCATCATATGGTCACCGGAATAATTCGGGGGGTTGCCCGTATTGTACCGGGACCACCGAAGGGGTTCCGGGGGGTCCACCTGCCCCGGAGGGCCCTATGGGCTGTTTGTGGAGAGGGACCAGCCCCTTAGTGGGCTGGGCGCCTCCCCCCTTAGGGCCCATGCGCCTAGGGTTTGGGGGGAACCCTAAAGGGGGGGCGCCCCCTTGCCTTGGGGGGCAAGGCAACCCCCCTGGCCGCCGCCCCCGCCTCATATTGGATCTGAGGGGGCCGGCCTCCCTCTCCCTTGCCCCTATATGTGTGTGTGGGGGGGTGGGAGGGCAGCCGCACCCAATGTTCTGGCGCAACCCTCCCCCTCTCCCAAGTCCTCCTCTTCTCTCGCGGTGCTTGGCAAAGACCTGCAGGATTGCCATGCTCCTCCTTCACCATCACGCCATCGTGCTGCTGCTGGACGGAGTCTTCCCCAACCTCTCCTTCTCCCCTTGCTGGATCAAGGCGTGGGAGACGTCACCGGGCTGCATGTGTGTTGAACGCGGAGGTGCCGTCCGTTCGGCACTAGGATCATCAGTGATTTGGATCACGACGAGTACGACTCCATCAACCCCGTTCACTTGAATGCTTCCGCTTAGCGATCTACAAGGGTATGTAGATGCATTCCCCTTCCCTCGTTGCTAGATTACTCCATAGATTGATCTTGGTGATGGGTAGAAAATTTTGAATTATTGCTACATTCCCCAACACTTGGTTCCTAAGTTCTACTCAGTTTTGCGCCGCCACCTTAATGTCCCTCGCTTTTTTCTTCCTGCCTTCACCTCAGCCTCACAAATGCCCAAGTGGAGCATTCTGCCGGTTCAAAGCGTATTGACCGTTATTTCAATGAGGTTTTGATGAGTGGGCCACCTAGACACCTTCAGGACCAGAATTCTTTCATACACCACAAAAGAGATTCCTTGAAGCACACCATGGTCATTACGGCATGCCACACACAATAGATAAATGCTGGCATAGTCCGGGGTACGCTTTGCAAGACCTGACATGAAAAGGTTGAGCTCAGGCCCATCCTGTCACTAGTGCAGAAATGTTTGTATTGATCACGTATTTTCATGTACCGGGACTGCATTGGAGCACTTTACAACCTTCTAGATCAAGTTGGATGTCGCCAGTGACCACTAGGACTATAGATGAAATTATCTCATGTTTCACTCATGAAGTAGGAAAGGTGCAAAATATTTATAACCACCTGGGTAAGGAAGGGGACAATAAGCTGGATCTTTCATCACCGAATTCCCCATACATATAGTCCTTTTTTAAACTGATTTACAAAATTATTAGAAGAGGAAAATATAGTGTAGCTTTTCATGGGCAGCGAGCAAACATCCTCGCTAAGGAACATGGGCCCATCAAATTCTATTCCTATGTACCTAGAGACTCATTCCCACTATCTTATTTGTCTGATATTGGTACTTCAAAAAATGGAGCTTTTAAGTACCTAAAAGACAGACTATGGAGTAAGGTGCAAGGGTGGATAGAAAATTGCATGTCCACAGCTGGTAAGGAGGTCCTAGTTAAAGCAGTTGTGCAATCTGTTCCCGTCTTTTCCATGTCATGTTTTAAGCTAGCAAGGGGTTTGTGTGAGCATCTTAACATGATGATCCGAAAGTTTTGGTGGGGCTCTAAGGAAGGAAAACGCAAACCTCACTGGGTCTCCTGGGAGACTATGACAAAGCCAAAGGGAATGGCTGGTCTTGGTTTCAAGGATTTTGAACTGTTTAACTTGGCTATGTTGGCGAAGCAAGCTTGGCGTCTGCTACAAGAGCCAAATTCTCTTAGTGCCTGCTTACTTAAGAGCATATATTATCCAACAAGTGACATTCTCCAAGCTTCGCTAGGGGGACATCCGAGCCAGATCTGGAGATCCTTAATTGAAGGCCGTGATGTGTTAAAATAGGGTCTGATCCGGCGGATTGGTAATGGTGCAACTACCAATATATGGAGGGATAACCGGCTTCCGAGAAACGAGATGTTGCGACCCTATGGATGCATCTCTGGTAACCCACCGCAGCTTGTTTCAGAATTGATAGATTCATCCTCAGCTAGCTGGAACAAGCAAAGGGTGAATGAGGTCTTTATGCCAATGGACGCGGTGGTCATATTGGGTATCCCTCTTTGCACACGCAATATAGATGACTTCTGGTGCTGGAACTTTGAGAGTAAGGGTGTTTTTGCAGTTACGTCTGCGTACAGAATGTTATCTGAAACAAAGCAGCGCCGTGAGGCTTGGCTTGAGGGGGCTCTAGGAACGTCAACACTACAGTCAGAGGAAGGGATGTGGAAGAAGCTGTGGAACTCTGACGTACCAGCCAAAGTTCAGATGTTTCTATGGCGACTTTCAAACACTCCCTACCCACGGAGGATGTGCGTGCTCATCGTCACATGTCGGTCTCTAGCAGGTGTGGGCTGTGCGAAATGCCGGACTCGTGGAAACACTCACTGATGCAATGCACAATGTCCAGGTGTATATGGGTGTTGGTGGACGAAGATCTCGCACATAAAATGATGGTTGTGACCGAACCGCAAGCGAAGCAGTGGCTGTTTTCGCTCATTGAGACATTAACCCGTGACCAGTTTGCGCTAATCTCTATAACACTATGGTCAATATGGTACGCGAGACGCAAGGCGATACACGAAGGAATCTTCCAGAGTCCCCAAGCAGTTCAGAATTTCATTACCAGGTACTGTGATGAGTTTAAAATGCTTCGGCCTACTGGTGTACAGACGGTCGCACGTACGGGCAGAGCAGTTCCTCATCGGCCCAAGGCACCACCGTTGGGTTTTGCCGAAATACACGTCGATGCAGCAGTCAGGCAAGGGAGAGGCGGTTCAGCTGCTGCGGTGTGTCGTGATTCAAGTGGAAATTATCTTGGGAGCTCAGCTCTTGTTATGGAGGGCATGGATGACCCAGCTTCGTTGGAAGCGTTGGCATGCAGAGAAGCAATATGTCTTGCAGAGGATCTTCTCATCAACAACTTCATAATTGCATCTGATTGTAAGCAAGTTGTCGCGGACATCAACTCGGGAAGCAGAGGAAAGTATGGAGCCATTGTGTCTGAAATCAATCTTAGGTCTACTCTTTTTCAATGTTCTTTTTCTTTTGAGTGTCGTGCTGTTAATTATGAAGCACATAGTCTAGCCAAATACTCTCTTAGAAGTCCGGGGTGCCACGTGTGGCTTGGTGATCCCCATGACCGGTCTTGTATCCCACTCTCTGTGGATTTTGAGTTAAATACACCACGGGTGTCTAAACTTGTCCGATGCGATCACTTTGGTGCCTAAATTTGTAAAATACATGAAACAAGTATCCTAACTTGTTCAAACGTTTAAATACGGTGCCTCCGTCCGTATCCGGGCATATGCACAGCCCACATGGTGTGCCAACATGGCGTCGACCCACATGTCAATTCCTGTGACAGGAGTGGGCTGGTTGTTTTACAGAAAATTCCTTGTACTTCAAATAATTTGCACAAAACACTGGTAGAAAAAGAGGCTTCCGTCCAGCCCCATTAGTCGCGGAACTGTAGGAACCGCGACTAATGAAGTCTTTAGTACCGGTTCGGCAGACGAACCGCGACCAAAGGCCTGCGCCCAGGGCGCTCGGTGGCCAGCTGGTGCACGTGAGGGGCTTTAGTCATGGTTGGCCAGGCCAACCGCGACTAAAGGTGCCCAAAGGCCTTTAGTCGCGGTTGGCCAGGCCAACCGCGACTAAAGCTCCTCCCCTATATATACCAGTTCAGCGCACTCACTTAGCCATTTGGTGCCACTTCTCTTCACAAGCTTCACAAGGGGGTGTAGGTTTGCTTTTGGTTCCTCTTATGCACACAAGGTGTTTGATGAAATGCCCCAAGAGCCACACTTGAGGTTCCTCATTCATTTTTTTCCTCCTCGATCGCGGTTAGCAACTTGAACCTTTCATGCATGTGTGTCATTGATAAAATATGCATGTGTGTTGTTCATTGTTTAATTTCTATTGTTTATAGCTAGTTAGTTTAACAAATGCATGATGGTTAATTATATATTTTATATTATAATAATGCAGATGAATCGGCAATGGATGTACGGTAACCGACTCTCCCGTGAGTTCACTACGGGTTTGAAAGATTTCCTCGTAGTGGCTAATGCGAACAAGCAGAAGGGTTTGGTTATCTGTCCATGTGTTGACTGTAAGAATCAGAAGGGTTACTCTTCCTCAAGAGAAGTTCACCTGCACCTGCTTCGGCATGGTTTCATGCCAAGCTATAATTGTTCGACCAAGCATGGAGAAAGAGGGGTTATAATGGAAGAAGATGAAGAAGGGGATGATTTCATCGATGAAAGCTATCTTGCTGATTTCCGTGATACTTTCATGGAGGATGCTGAAGGTGAAGGGGAAGGTGAAGGTGAAGAAGAGGCACGTGATGAGACCGTTGATGATCTTGGTCGGACCATTGCTGATGCACGGAGACGCTGCGAAACTGAAAAGGAGAGGGAGAATTTGGATCGCATGTTAGAGGATCACAGAAAGTCGTTGTACCCCGGATGCGATGATGGTCTGAAAAAGCTGGGCTGCACACTGGATTTGCTGAAATGGAAGGCACAGGCAGGTGTAGCTGACTCGGCATTTGAAAACTTGCTGAAAATGTTGAAGAATATGTTTCCAAAGAATAACGAGTTGCCCGCCAGTACGTACGAAGCAAAGAAGGTTGTCTGCCCTCTAGGTTTAGAGGTTCTGAAGATACATGCATGCATCAACGACTGCATCCTCTACCGCGGTGAATACGAGAATTTGAATGAATGCCCGGTATGCACTGCATTGCGTTATAAGATCAGAGGCGATGACCCTGGTGACGATGTTGAGGGCGAGAAACCCAGGAAGAGGGTTCTCGCTAAGGTGATGTGGTATGCTCCTATAATACCACGGTTGAAACGTCTGTTCAGGAACAAAGAGCATGCCAAGTTGTTGCGATGGCACAAAGAGGACCGTAAGTCGGACGGGGAGTTGAGACACACCGCAGATGGAACGCAATGGAGAAAGATCGACAGAGAGTTCAAAGATTTTGCAGCTGACGCAAGGAACATAAGATTTGGTCTAAGTACAGATGGCATGAATCCTTTTGGCGAGCAGAGCTCCAGCCATAGCACCTGGCCCGTGACTCTATGCATCTACAACCTTCCTCCTTGGTTGTGCATGAAGCGGAAGTTCATTATGATGCCAGTGCTCATCCAAGGTCCTAAGCAACCCGGCAACGACATCGATGTGTACCTAAGGCCATTAGTTGATGAACTTTTACAGCTGTGGGGCAGACCTGGTGTCCGTGTGTGGAATGAGCACAAACAAGAGGAATTTGACCTACGAGCGTTGCTTTTCGTAACCATCAACGATTGGCCTGCTCTTAGTAACCTTTCGGGACTGTCAAATAAAGGATACAATGCATGCACGCACTGCTTACATGAGACTGAAAGTGTACATTTGCCAAATTGTAAGAAGAACGTGTACCTTGGGCATCGTCGATTTCTTCCAAAAATTCATCCAGTAAGAAAGAAAGGCAAGCATTACAACGACAAGGCAGATCACCGGCCGAAGCCTGCAGAACGCACTGGTGCTGAGGTATTTGATATGGTCAAGGATTTGAAAGTCATCTTTGGAAAGGGTCCTGGCGGACAATCAGTTCCGAAGGGAGCTGACGGGCACGCAGCCATGTGGAAGAAGAAATCTATATTCTGGGAGCTAGAATATTGGAAAGTCCTAGAAGTCCGCTCTGCAATCGACGTGATGCACGTTACGAAGAATATTTGCGTGAACCTCCTAAGCTTCTTGGGCGTGTATGGGAAGACAAATGATACAAAGGAAGCACGGCAGGACCAGCAACGTTTGAAAGACCCTGATGACCGGCATCCGGAATGGTTTCAAGGTCGTGCCAGCTACGCTCTGACCAAAGAAGAGAAGGTCATCTTTTTTGAATGCCTGAGCAGTATGAAGGTCCCGTCTGGATTCTCGTCCAATATAAAGGGAATAATAAACATGGCGGAGAAAAAGTTCCAAAACCTGAAGTCTCACGACTGCCACGTGATTATGACGCAATTGCTTCCGATTGCTTTGAGGGGGCTCCTGCCGGAAAATGTTCGAGTAGCCATTGTGAAGCTATGTGCATTCCTCAATGCAATCTCTCAGAAGGTAATCAATCCAGAAGATCTACCACGGTTACAGAACGATGTGGTCCAATGTCTTGTCAGTTTCGAGTTGGTGTTCCCGCCATCCTTCTTCAATATTATGACGCACCTCCTGGTTCACCTAGTCGAAGAGATTTTCATTCTCGGTCCTGTATTTCTACACAATATGTTCCCCTTCGAGAGGTTCATGGGAGTATTAAAGAAATATGTTCGTAACCGTGCTAGGCCAGAAGGAAGCATCGCCAAGGGCTATGGAAATGAGGAGGTAATTGAGTTTTGTGTTGACTTTGTTCCTGACCTTAAGCCGATTGGCCTTCCTCGATCGCGGCACGAGGGGAGACTAAGTGGAAAAGGCACGATCGGAAGGAAATCAACGATATGTATGGACGGCCATTCTCTGACTGAAGCACACCACGCTGTACTGACCAATTCCAGCTTGGTGGCTCCGTACTTTGAGAAACACAAGAATATTTTACGCTCGGACAACCCGGGGAAGCCTGAATCCTGGATTAGGAAGGCCCACATGGAGACTTTCGGCAGTTGGTTGAGAAAACATTTAATGAATGACAATGATGTTGTAGATCAGCTGTACATGTTGGCCAAGACACCATCTTCGACTATAACGACTTTCCAAGGGTACGAGATAAATGGGAATACATTTTACACGATCGCCCAAAATAAAAAGAGCACCAACCAAAACAGTGGTGTCCGCTTTGATGCAGCAACCGAGAATGGGCAAAAGGTCACATATTATGGTTACATAGAGGAGATATGGGAACTTGACTATGGACCCTCCTTTAAGGTCCCTTTGTTCCGGTGCAAATGGTTCAAGCTAACAGGAGGTGGGGTAAATGTGGACCAGCAATACGGAATGACAATGGTGGATTTCAACAATCTTGGTTACCTTGACGAACCATTCGTCCTAGCGAAAGATGTCGCTCAGGTTTTCTATGTGAAGGACATGAGTAGCAAACCGAGGAAACGGAAAGATAAGAAAACGATCAGTACATCATGCGATGATCCAAAGCGCCACATTGTTCTTTCAGGGAAAAGAAACATCGTGGGAGTGGAGGACAAGACAGACATGTCAGAAGATTATAATATGTTTGCTGAAATTCCGCCCTTCAAAGTGAACACCGACCCAAGCATTAAGTTAAATGATGAGGATGCTCCATGGATACGGCACAATCGTAAGCAAGCAGGGACACAAGGGAAGAATTGATGTGTAATAATTTATTGTACCAAACTTTGTATTTGGTCGATGAACTGAATGATGTATCAAACCTTTTGTCAAATCTTCAAGGGATTAGTTTTATTTTTCTGATTTTTTTGATATATAATTGTATTTTTAAGATTTTAAAATGAATTAGTTTTATTTTTCTGATTTTAAAAGGAAAAAGAAAGAAGAAGAAAGAAGGAAAAAGGAAAAAAACAGAAGAAAAAAGGAAAAACAGAAGAAAAAAACAAACAGAAGAAAAAAGGAAAAACAGAAAAAAAAACAAACAGAAGAAAAACATAAGAAAAAAACAAACAGAAGAAAAACAGAAGAAAAAAGGAAAAAGGAAGAAAGGAAGAAAAAAAAGAAGAAAAACAAGAAAAAGGAAGAAAAAAACAGAAGAAAAAAATAGAAGAAAAAAGGAAGAAAAAAACAGAAGAAAAACAAGAATTTAAAATGAATTAGTTTTATTTTCTGATTTTTTTGATATATAATTGTATTTTTAAGATTTTAATAACATAAATAAATAAGTAATTAGAAACTTTAATAGCAAAAATAATTATCATAAAGTAAAATAAATAAGTAATTAGAAACAAAATAAAATAAAATAAATAAGTTTTTTGTTGTAAGTAGAAACAAAACAAAATAAATAAAGCAAAAATGAAAACAAAAAACAGGCAAAAAATAAAAAGTATGCCACCTACTGGGCCACCACGGCCTGAATACGACTAGAAACCCATTATTGGGCCAGGATTCAGGCCCGCAGGAAGGCCCAGTAGGCCCACAGGCTAATAGTAACAGAATAGGCCCGTAAGCCTGCATTTGAGAGGAGCTCGAAGTGGTCAGCGCAGCCGCGCTTATAAACCACTGTCGAAGCCTCTCGGCTAGCGAGGTGGGACTAAACATCCCACCGCACCGCGCCAGTGCCAGCACAGACCTTTAGTCGCGGTCCGCCACACCAACCGCGACTAAAGGCTAGCTTTAGTCGCGGTCCGCCTCCCCAACCGCGACTAAAGGCTCTTCCTGCGCGGGAACGAAAGCGGCGCCAAAACCCTTTAGTCGCGGTTGGTGTGGTGGACCGCGACTAAAGCTAGCCTTTAGTCGCGGTTGGTGTGGCGGACCGCGACTAAAGCTAGCCTTTAGTCGCGGTCCGCCACACCAATCGCGACTAAAGGTCTGCCTATATATACTGCACTTAGCAGTTTCCGCCACTTCCCATTCTTCTCAGACGCCGAAGCCCCGACGCCGATCGACGCCGAAGCCCTGCCCCGACGCCGATCGACGCCGACGCCGACGCCCTGCCCCGACGCCGACGCCCTGCCCCGACGCCGGCGCCCTGCCCCGACGCCGCCTCCGCCCCAAGTGAGCGCCGCTGCCGCCCGTGCCCTGCCCTAGCGCGCCGCCGCCGCCGCCGCCCCTGCCCTGCCCTGCCCTTGCCCGCCGCCTGCCGCCCGCCGCCCCCCTGGCCGCCGCCCGCCGCCCCTGGCCGCCGCCCCCCTGGCCGCCGCCCGCCGCCCCTGGCCGCCGCCCGCCGCCCCTGGCCCTGCCCCTGGCCGCCGCCCCTGGCCCTGCCCCTGGCCGCCGCCGCCGCCCGCGCGCCGCCCGCTGCCCACCGCTGCCCGCCCCTGACTAAAGAAAGAAGAAAGAAAGAAGAAAGAAAAAGGAAGAAGAAAAAAAGAAGAAAGAAAAAGGAAGAAAAAAAAATGAAAACAAAACAAAACCAAAAGAAAGAAGAAAAAAAAGGAAGAAGAAAAAAAAGGAAGAAGAAAAAAGGAAGAAGAAAAAAAGAAAGAAGAAAGAAAGAAGAAAGAAAAAGGAAGAAGGAAAAAAGAAAGAAGAAAAAGGAAGAAGAAAAAAAGAAACAAGAAAAAGGAAGAAGAAAAAAAGAAAGAAGAAAGAAAGAAGAAAGAAAGAAGAAAGAAAAAGGAAGAAGAAAAAACAAGAAAGAAAAAGGAAGAAGAAAAAAATGAAAACCAAATGAAAACCAAAAGAAAGAAGAAAGAAAAAGGAAGAAGAAAAAAAGTAACTTAAAACTTGATAATTAACAAAAAATCGTAAAATTTGATAATTAACCAAATGGCGAGGGTTATACATGTGTGTTGTCCTCGCCTCCCTCTCCATGACGCCGTCGTCTGCCGCCCCGTCTCGCGCTCTACCGCGACACCCTCTCCCACCCCTTCCTCGCCCCCTCCTTTTGCCACCGCCCTTTCGCCACCGCCACCGCCACCGCCCCCCTTCTTCACTTAATTAATTTGTTTTTACTACATGTTTTCAGGACTGACATAATGGCGGACGATAGAGCTGACCCGATTATGGACAACTATGATCCGGACGGTGAAGCACATATGTTCGGCATCATAAACGGCGATATTCAATATGTGCCGACCGGACAAGAAGAAGATGATGTCTCTTCTTATCTGAACCTTGACGGTGAAGATGAAGGGCGCCGTCAGCAAGATGATGCCGAACAAACGTCGATAAACGACGATCTTCAAATGGAAGTAGCAACCACCTCCGGCGCCGAGGTATATATATACATTGAGCCTCTGGTGATACAAACTAACTGATTTGAATAAATATGTGTGTACTAACGGGCGCGACTCTCTTTCTTATTTTAGCCCTCGGCCGGATCGTCGAAACAATCGAGTACGTCGTCAAAGCGTGGCGCAACCAAGACGATGAAACAAGGAGAAACATGCACCATCGAGGTTGTCGACAGTGCAACCGGCAGGCCGCTGGAGCCCCACAAGAACGCCATCAAGTTTGTCAGCCAATGCGGAGCCGTTGTTAGAGACAACGTCTCGATCACCGTCCAGGAGTGGAATGAGCCAAAGAAGGCACGAATTGCTGGTTTCACTTTTGTCGATAAGAGAACAAAAAAAGATTGCTTCAAGAAGCTTATGGAACATTTCGTTCTACCTCCGGAATACAACAAATTCGATGAAGAGGGTAATAAGATTGAGGAAAACAAGGAGAGGAGGAGGCTAGTCAAACAGTTCGCTCTTCATAAGATGGCCGACGCATTCCGGAAATTCAAGCAAAATCTAAACCATGACTTTGTCAAGCAGAACAAGACTCCGGATTTCAAAGGACAATATGAGAAACTGAAACATGATTGGCCAGAATTTGTGAAGCAAAAGAAATCGGAGCAGTTCATTCAAATATCGAAAAAAAATAAGGAAAATGCGGCTAAGAAGGAGTACAATCATATTATGGGGCCAGGAGGGTATCGCCTTTGGCAGCCTAGGTTGGAGAAGATGGAGAACAAGCTGAGGGCGCGAGGAATCCATCCAGGTACGGAGGGATGGGACCCAAGGGCCAAAAGCTGGTGGTACGGGCATGGGGGAACGCTGAACCCGTAGATAGGGGAGTGTGTTTACCAGGGCAAAATAATGAAACCCACCAAAGCCCTTATTGACGCAATGAGGGATGCTCAAGAGGGGAAGATCAAGTTCAACAGAGAGAACGGCGCACTGACAAAAGCCCTCGGGAATCCTGAACACGGAGGACGTGTACGAGGCATGGGGCACATTCCGTGGAAAATAGGGTTCCCCCAGAACGATGACCCGTACGGTTACAGAAGCCGTAAGAGAAAGATGGATCGGGAAGCAGATGTTGTGGCGCGGTTGGCATCGGAAATGGATGTGATGAAGAAAACCGTGAGTGTACTAGTAGCCGAAAGAGATGCAGCTCGGGCGCAGCATGAAGATCATCCAGCGGATCTCGGAAGCCAGCAGCGGAGAAGCAGCGTGGCTTCCACGGAGGCCCCACCGGCTGGTGCAGATGCACCGACGATCGAAATTACTGCACCGGAGCCTCTGGTGGTCGAAATTACTGCACCGGAGCCTCCTCGCTACCCCGTGGACGATATAAAGGAGAGGAAAGAATGTCATCTGTATTATCCTATCGGGAACATGTCCATGAAGGTAGCCATCGGCAGTGCTTTACCATGTTTACCTGGAGCACTACACCACAACAACCCCATTCAAGATGGCTATGCTCGTGTCACGGTGGAGGACATAGTCCAAGGGTTTGAGGACCTGGAGATTGACATTGCTACACCTGAAGGGGAGAAAAGACTTGGAGATGTCAAGCGCCATTTCATTCTATGGCAAAAGAAGTTTATCAAGTTTCCAGGCGAGGCGCCAAGGACAACAAGTCCACCCCCCTACGGTGGTGGTGGTGGCGGTGGCGGCGGTGGTGGTGGTGGTGGTGGTGGCGGTTCACCTACACCTCCGTCATGTCAGCCGACGCCTCCCAGTCCACAACGTCCGGCGGGTGATCAGACGCCGCCCCCCAGTCCTCATCCGGCGGGTGATCAGACGCCGCCCCCCAATCCACCTCCGGCAAAGAAGCAGAAGCAGTCCTGGATTATTAACCCGGACCCTTATGTACCTAAGACCACAAAGGTACCGGAGCCATCACTGAAGCCTCTCCCCACAAGGCCTTGGGAACGTAGTGCCGAGGAAACTGCCGCGGCCGCGGCTGCTGATCTTGAGAAATGGAAGGCGGACTGCAAGAAGAAAAGAGAGCCCGAGCCCAAGCCAGTATTTTCTGATGAGCAAAAGAAGTGGGCTAAGTCATTTTTGAGCACACCGTCCCAAGCCGCGAAGAATCTGCCTGAGGACTATGCACGTGAACTTCGTAGGCAGGCACTCATGTTGAAGGAGAAGAAAGAGCGGGCGGATGACCCCGATCCGGAACAAAGTAAACGAGTTGCTCAGCTCGGGGAACAAAGTAAACAATCGATTGCCCCGCTTATAGTGAAAGCCGCCGGTCCGGATGACCCCGATATCATAGCAGCTGCGGCAGCACTTGGATTGACTGTAACGAGTGCCAGAGAACAAGCGGCCAACTTAGGTATTACTCTTCGTGAACTGTTAGGCCTTGATGAGGCGCCAGTGAAGGAGGTAGTAATTACATATGTGAAGAATGGGCCTCTCGTCGAGCCTGCGCAGGAACAGGATCTACCTCCACAAATGAAAGGTCTGCTGAAATGGTACAAGGGTTACATAAAAAATAAAAACGCCAACGAATATATTTATGCGGAAGTTAGATATGAGCATCACTTCAAACATTACTATGTACAAATTCATCTGAGTGAATTGTTCCAGCTTTTCAATCTGCGCGAGCTCGACAAATCTATCATCAGTTGCTACGTTCTGTAAGTGATTTATTTTTACCCCATCTCGTTCATATTGCCTGCACTATATATATGTCCTAACTATATTGTTGTGTCCGCTATTATACATGCAGAATGAAGATTAAGGAATGCAGAGTAAGGAACATCCATGATGTTGGGTTCATTGACCCACACATCGTTAATGGATATGTGTTGCGGCATCACCCCGCCGACATGGAGGCAGACCTGTGGCAATTTCTTACAAAGCGGGAACTCAAAAGTGATATTCTATTTCCTTACCATTTTGGGTGAGTGTTTCTGTCTTGAGCACATTCTCTTTTGTTTACTCCATGCATGGTATGTGGCCGGCTAATCGATGAGTTATGCATGACGTACTGTGCATGTATCGTGTCCGCAGGTTCCACTGGATTCTGCTAGTAATTAAAGTTGACACCTCAGAATGTCTCGTCCACGACTCTCTGAATATGGATCCAAAGCTTTGGGGCGACATGAGAAGAATGCTGCAGAAGTAATTATTTTCATTCATTTGCGCTCTATATCGATCGGCCTATTTCGTTCATTTCCTAATATCAAGTAACTAATAACTCTCTTGTTCATTTAATTTTCTTTGCCTCATAGGGTTTGGAGACGGTTCGTAGATACAAAGGTCGGTGAATTCAAAAAAGAGCTAGAATTCAAAAAGTCAAAGGCTAAGAATGCTGGGGATATTCAGCCAGCGGGGACCAATCTATGTGGATACTATGTCTGTGAGATGATCCGGAGATACACCTCTGAGCGGGTTCCGAGTGATACCAATGCTGAGAGGAATAACCTCCGGATGATGCTTAGTCCAGAAGCTCGCTTCCGACCACTTCAAGAGGAACTAGCTGGATGGTTCAGGAGGGAAGTCCTCCATCCTAAAGGAGAACACCATTACGAGGACGTAGAACTTTATATGCCTTAAATTATGTATGGAAACTTGTTCAAAATTGTATATGGTCATCCGATGATATTTAATATATATTGTATATTCCTCTTGAATTCTTTTTGGTTCTAATTTCAAATTTGTTTGAAATTGTACATTCATATGCATGTATGTAGTAGCGTAGAATATGTGAAACTCCTTCAAAATTAAAATAAAGCATAAAAGAAATAAAACAATACAAATTAAACAGAAAACAAGTTTAGGGGGGGGGGCAGGTTTAGGGGGGGGGCTAAAACCCTAAACCTGCGGCGGTCTTTAGTCGCGGTTGGCCAGAAGAACCGCGACTAAAGGTCCTCCGCCCCGACGGCCACCTGGCGCCCACGTGGACGGGCCTTTAGTCGCGGTTCTTAAGCAACCGCGACTAAAGGGGGGAGCCTTTAGTCCCGCCTGTTTGGTCGCGGTTGCGCAACCGCGACTAATGGCAGTTGCGAACCGCGACCAAAGGCCCTTTTTCCACCAGTGAAAGCTCTTGATATTTTATTTAAATATGCCAAACTGCATTGATCTCACCTGTTAGATCTAGGCCCCGCATGTCAGCATGTGGGATAAAATATAGTATAATAACAAAAACATAGCGCACCTGCAGGATTCGAATTCATTACCTCACGCACAACATGCACATGTGCTAAAAAATAAGCCAAGAACAGTTATCTGTGCACTATCCAGATGCACTACTATTTGTTAGGGATATCGGACAAAATAATAAAGAGAATAAAAAAGAAAAAGGTTGACTCGCAGAAAATTTTAAAAAATATTAAGAAATTCTCACGTTTGAAAAAAAGAGAACAACTCAACATATTACCTGCGATCAACTTAAATAAGTGTTAGTGCATTTTTCTAAAAAACAAGATATTTTGGGAAAATTCTCACTTGTATTAAGAAATTGTAAACATGTATTTGAAACATGCCCGTCACACATTCAAAAAAATTACAACATCTATTTCATAAAATGCTCGATATGTTCTAAAAATATTATATGTGTAAAATTATTCTTACATTTCTACAAACACGTTTAACATGTTTTAACCCATTTATAGAATTTATTGTTTCTACACAATCATTTTTAATAAGTACTGAACTATTTTCAAAATACAACTTTGTTGTTTTCTTTACTAATTATGTATTCTAAAAAAATAAGATACAAAATAATTCTCAGTACTTGTGGTCCTGAATGAAGATACAAAAAAATTACGCAATATTTCATAATATACGTTGAACTTTTTAAATCCACATAAATTTTACAAACAGTTCATGTTTACCTCTTCGAACTACAAATAATAAAAATAGATAAATACTTTAATAGATAATAGCCGCATATTTGTATATCAGAAATTTTACATATATTGTAGAAACCAAACAGTAACTTGAAAAAAATATAATGGAAATAGCAGAGTCTTGGCGTCTAGCGTGCGTGCTATTTAACCTGGAGGGGTTGAAACCAATTCAATGACGCAGTATTTTTTTTCCTGTTATTAGCATACAAAGCAATGGCTAATTTGTGACTTTGATTAAATCTGACGGGATTTTCTGCAAAAAAAAAAACTTGTATGCATTTCACCCAAGGCAACGCTCACCCACTTATCTGTGGGCTAGCCGCCAGCTATCGCGCCACACAGAGAGCAAATATGGTGGCATACGGACGGAGGCACTGTACATGCACCGTACGACAAGTTGTAGCACCATTTTTGTGTATTTTACTCCCTCCGTCCGAAAATACTTGTCATCAAAAGGGACAAAAAGGGATGTATCTAGAACCAAAATACATCTAGATACATCCCCTTTTATTCATTTTGATGACAACTATTTCCGAACGGAGGGAGTACAAGTTTAGTCACTAAACTGACCGCAAGGAACAAGTTTAGACACTCATGATGTATTTAACTCAAATTTGGTTTTACCCCTCCAAATTAGCGCATCCTGCCATATTTACGAAACACAAGCGCGTGCGTTATGTTAGTACCACAACCTTCCACCTACGTTGGTTAGCTTGCACCTGAGTTGCACGAAGCCTCTTATTGGTACGTGGGCTATAGCGGTCTTCTTCTTCAAGAGTAGCAGTGCCTTTTCAATGAACAATTCTGCCAGAGAAAAAGATAAGAAAATAGCCCATTTAATCATTGCACTAACTCGATCACAGTTCATCTTTCTCCACTACGACTCTTATTGCCGCCACTTCCTTCGTGTCCGCCTACCATTCCCAAATAGCACTATGTTGCCCTTCCACTTGATTGATTCATTCTCATCCCGACATTCAATTCAATTTTGGTTACATTCACTCACCACCACAAAGGAGCGATGTTTAACTTACGTTCCTCAATCCCTTTTATTCATGAAGTTCCCTTCCTCCCAGCAAGCTGATAATGCTGCTCTTCGACCGAAGCAACACTTCTTTAGACCATTCTGCAGTTTTTGTTTTTCTTTGTTTTTAGGGTTTTCTTTGTTTTTAGGTTTTTGTTTTTGTTTTTATAGGTTATTTCATTTCTTTATCGGTTTTCACTAGTTTTTTCTTTCCTTTGTTTTTCTTTGCATTTTTTTGTTTCTTTCTTGGTTTTCATTGGTTTCTTGCTTTTCTTTCATATTTTCTTCGTTCTTTCTTGGTTTTAATTGATTTTCTTTGCATTATTTTCTTTTTTTCTCGGTTTTTATTGTTTCCCATTCTTGTGCACATGTTTCCTTTTCCTTTTCTCTTTTGATCTCTTTGTTTCCTTTTTAATTTTTTATTGGTTTTATTTTTTTCTTTCCTTTTGTAAAGAATAGGGAGCATTTTTATACACATTTAACATTATATTCAAATACATGAAACATTTTTTGTGTACACATTGAGCAATGGTTCAAATACATTATTAACATTTCTTTTGAAACATATGTTGGTGATGTCAACTTTCTTTATACACATTCTACATTTTTCGTGTACACCAGGAACTTTTTATACATGTTTAGCATTTTTCAAATACATGCATGGCATCTTCTTATATACTAATTTTTCTGTATATAATGTACATTTTGTATATATCAGGAACTTTTCTAATACATATATAAAGTTTTTGAAATCTTTGATTATTTTTTATACATGGTCACAATTTTATAAAATTTATGGTTTCATGTCCTTTTTTAATATACTTTCTAAATACTTTGTAACACGTTTAAATTTTGTAAATACATGAACATTTTATCATATATATGTTTTGATGTCTGCTTTTTTCCACACACCTTATATATTTTTCATATACATTTGAAACATTTTTATACATGTTTAACATTTTTAAAATGCATGACAATATATTTTCAAAGACAGGTTTGTGAACATTTGTTGTTCGAATATGTGTAAATATGTTTTTAATATATCTTAATTTTTCCCCAGATGGTATCAATATTTTTTTAATGCACCAACTTTTTTGTAACACCACACAAACATTTTTTCAATCTTAAGTATTTTTTCAAATATATATAGGTAAATTATATATTTGTATGTATATATTATGTTTATTTGAAAATATATCAAAAAAGGAAAAAATAAAAGAAAAATGAGATGGGGGAACGAACTAAGGAATCAAAATAATGAAATACGAAATGAACAATCAGTCTTACTGGGCTGCCCCATTCTCACATTGCTTCAAGCTAGGTGACACGCTGTCTTGCTTCAAGCGAGATAAAGTCGCACTCGTCACCTAGCGTGCTATCTGCAATTTCCCTTTTTCTTTTTAAGGCAAGGCTGTGATCCTGAGGCTTGGGCCAGTTTTTTTCACGCAGGATTCTGTGGAATCATGATTCTGCAAAATTTCTCCCAGAATCTACTTCCCATAGAATCTGTCGTCGAGTTCTTTTCTGAGATTGTAGTTTGAGATTGTGGAATGAGTGTGTGTGCATAAATGTCTGTTCGACCCTTAGACAGAAACTATTTGATGAAGGGTTAACATATAGTTGTTTCGAATAGTGTCTTATTGAATATGAGCACGAAAGTGATCTGCAAATATCGTAAAGCGCTAAATATTAGAATTAGAATGGTTTTAAAGTATTGTGTGTTACAAAAGTGGATGAACTAAATAGAACATGAATAATCTCAATATACGAGACTGGCAACAATAGCCTCACGTGTTGCGGTCATGGTACCATCATCTTCTCGTGGTAGAGCGCTGGCTCCTGTAAAACAAGAATGGAGGTTGCACATATGCATCATTGTTAAACTTGTCAAAAGGCTCATCATGTATCTTGCTATCACGAATCCAGTTGTGGACATATATACGTGCAATGACAATCATCTTGTGGGTTTCTTGCTTGTACGCTGGTATGCCTCCGAGAATTTGTCATTTCGTCTTGAGAACACCAAATGCTCTTTCGATGATATTTCACAAAGAAGAATGACGATGGTTGAATGTCTCATGTCTCCCCACCGAAGGATGTTGCTAGAAATCTGGTACATGGTATTGTCGCCCTTTGTATCGTAATATTTATCTGTAGTGGGGCAACAAAATACACTAGAAATTTACAACATACCATCCTGTATATAACAATATGGACATACAAGGGATTACCTGTGGGGGTTGTGGGAAATGATGATAACAAACCATATCATCGCCGAAAGTATGTTTCTAATCTCGAGCCAAATGCTCCTGCCATGAATAGTAAAACCGAAAAAATAGAACTTTTTTCAAAGAATTCTTATTTTCTGTGGCCTTTAAGAAATGTTTGAAGTGCAAACTTTGATCATCAAATCACATTGGAGCAAGTCATGGCAAAAAAACAAAACAAAATTAGAGCTCAAAAATATGTTTGAAAGTAACATTTTCAGAGTACCTATTTCTTTTACCATGTCTTGCACCGATGTGATTTTGTGATGAATTTTCACATGCACTCCAAAAATTGTTTAAAGTTTGCCAAAAGAACAATTTTTTTTAAAAAAATTCTATTTTCTTTACTATACTATTTATGCAGGAGCATTTGAGTTCGAGCTTAAAAACTCCACATCCTATCATTGCTCATACACGTGTGTCATGAAGAGATCTGAGCCATCCAGGAACAACAAATGTGAACCTCATAACAAATTCACATCAGGCCGAGCACGACGACTTCCCGACTGTCTACTACAACAATGTTTGCCCGGCTCCGATGAGGGAGGGGCTATGAAGGCGGAGCGCCTTCGGCTCGCTCCAGTGCTTGTAGTCGTCGCTAGGTTGTCTACTGACCTGGATGTAAATCTTACTTCTGATGTTCTTTGTACTACCTTGACAGCTGATGAATATATTAGAAGTTTTCTCGCAAAAAAAAAATTTCACAGCATTTTCACTTGTTTAACATTTCCTATTCCTGTGTTGGAGCTCCAACTCATTGGTCACAACCACTTCAATGTCTGGTCCATCTATGGCTCCAATAGCAATGTTGGAAATAAGGCCAAAAACTTTTTTGTAAGCATTGGGTGAGGTTCAATAAAAGTTGGATCAATTGGTCTAATGTAATCATCGGCCATAGTGGTCTGACATGTACCCACAAAATCGAGTTCTTTGCGCTCAAGAATTTCCAGACCGAGATTTTTCATAATCTGCTCAAAAGAACTGGGCCTTATAGTATGCTCATCGACGGAAAAAGACAGTCTCTGTTTTGGGCTGTTCCAGCTCACTGCAATGCTCGGGCTAGGCCTCTTTCCGCCAAGACTGGCCCAGTAGACTGCTATGGGACCCGAGCCGAGCCCAACCATGTCCCGTTTCATCTACAGCAAAGGCGGATGTCGCGGTGCTCTCACTTGGCTTCGCGGGAGGGGAGGGAGACGTCGTCGTCGGCGGCGGCGTCGGTTGCGTCTCCACTCCGCAGGTTAGCCGCGGGCCTCCTCCTGCCCTTCCTACTCCTCCCCCCGCCTAGGGTTTGGTGCTTCATCAGCCAGAGCTATCGTTGTTCCTCGCAGGACCAAGAAACATTTAAAAAAGTACAACAAGAACTGGCAAAAATATAGGAGCAACTATTATAAAAATATGACCAGAATGCGTTAGAAATAACTCGCATAATATGACAGTGGATCATATCTCAAAATTAGAATACATTATAATATTGAAAACAAAAAATGAGGTGACCAATTAGAATATTCTCATTTTGGTGACCACATTCCATAGTTTAAATTAAAAAATTAGGCTTCTCCCTAAAGCATGCACTCAAATAGGAGGCATTTAAAAAGAATCTGGATGAAACATACGGGCATACCTTCGATGTTTCATTGCACATCTTAATGGAGATATTATTATCTTATGAACCTCAGTAAAATTGACGACCTTATTAGTTGCAACTATAATTATATGAAACAGGTGCCTGCAACGAAAAATGACAAACCATGATTGATCACAAATGAATTTAGCAGCTACAACTATTCTATCTCATTCGTCGGATAATGAAAAGAGCACCGGTTAGATGGTAATAGAAATAGTGTGATTGTTTAGACACAATTTTATTTATTTTTCATTTATGATGCTCTTTGCTTTGTCCCAAAAACCCATTGTTTACTTCACCTTAGGACTGCATAGGAGATATTTCTTTCTAGGGATAATCAAATCAGCTATTTCTATTATAATCCAACCTATTCACTATCGGAAGATTAAAGAGAGCGACATAATAGAATGAAATATGTATTACATAAAGAGAGCGTAGCTCACCTTGTTGCTGCAGGTTGGCATTGCTTGGGGAGGCAGTAGCTGCAGGCTTTGAGAGAAGGATGTTGTGTATACGGTTCTCCCGTTGTTGTAGCTTGTGGGAGACGCAAGGTGCAGTGTGCAGGCCGAGATCTCCTCTCCCTCTCCCATCTCCCTCTCTACTTCCTCCTCCAGCCTGCTCTATTTGCCAAAAAAGATGCACCTTACCAAATTCGGAAAATGACACCGAGAATAGATGCAGAGATAAGTACAGGTACTCAATAATCCCTAGAAGAAAAAAATTGAAAAGTAATGTGTAATTTGACTTCAAATTAAGGGGCTTTTTGGATTGAAGCCTGCAGACGCCTAGCCAAAATATTGGCGTTGACTGAAGGTTGGGCATCTATCTGGTTGATGGCCAACTATTTGGCACGCCCACACTGCATGGGCTGCTGCAGTTCATTTTCTTGCCAATTCACGGGCGTGCTCAGGGCGGCCGGATGGTGCGCCAATATTTTGGCGTGCCAACGGATTGGTAGGGCCAGCCGGGGCTCAATCCAAACAGCCCCTAACAGCCTATGTGGGTTACTCGGCTAACTAATTATAACCACATGTCACTAAAACTACATGCCAAGACGCCAAAGACTTCCTCAACAACACCAAGAATAAAATCTCATTACTTAACCTACAAACTTTGTCCAATATGGGAGAGGACAGATGGTTACCTTGGCGGGATCAAGCTGCGGGACCTAGAAGAAGCAGTGGCGTATTGGGTTCGAAGTTCGAACAGGCGAGGCTGGCAAGCTGCAGGCCAGAAGACATGATGGTTGATGGCTACTACCAAATCTGTGTGGCGACGTAAACTAAATGCACCAAGACATCAAAAGTCTAAGTAAAGTTTGCATAACAATCAAGCATTACAAATACTTGATATTTTATATTAGGGGTGCAGTCCAAACAATGGTTCATAACAACACATCTATATAATTGTAACGCCCTCGATGCGGCTATATCTCCCACGTGTCGAAGCACGACTTAGATGCATAACCGCATTGAAAGCAATGTCACAAGTGAGGTAATCTTCACACAACCCATGTAAAACATAAGGGAAAGAGAGACATAGTTGGCTTACAGTCGCCACTTCACACAATACATAAATAAACATCCATCATCCAGATTACACTCAAGGTCCGACTACGGAACCAAAATGAAAGAAGACTACCCCAAAAGCTACACAGATCCCCAATCGTCCCAACTGGGCTCCACTACTGATCATCAGGAAAAGACACATAGTAACGACCACGTTCCTCGTCGATCTCCCACTTGAGCTCGGTTGCGTCATCTGCACTGGCATCGTTGGCACCTGCAACTGTTTTTGGTAGAATCTGCACTGTTATGTTCCCGGATTTTGCGTCCCTAACACGGTCGGGTGATTTATGGGACCCCCTTGACAGTTCGCTTTGAATAAGACTCTTCCAGCAAGGCCCAACATTGCCTTTTACATTTGCCTCAGCCTATTACCTTTTCCCTTGGGAGTCGCGCATCCCGAGGGTCATCTTTATTTAGCCCCCCGGGCCAATGCTTGTCTAAGTGTTGGTCCAAACTAGAGCCACTTGCGGTGCCACCCCTAGGCAACTTGGGGTATCGTCGGTTGCCGTACGTAGTGTTCATCCGGTGTTGCCTGAGAACGAGATATGTGCAGCTCCTATCGGGATTGTCGGCGCATCGGGCGGTCTTGCTGGACTTGTTTTATTACTGTCGAAATGTCTTGTAGCTGGGATTCCGAGACTGATCGGGTCTTCCCGGGGAGAAGGAATATCCTTCGTTGGCTGTGAGAGCTTATAATGGGCTCAGTTGGGACACCCCTGCAGGGTTTGAACTTTCGAAAGTCGTGCCCGCGGTTATGGGCAGATGGGAATTTGTTAATGTCCGGTTGTAGAAAACCTGAAGTTGACCTTAATTAAAACACATCAACCGCGTGCGTAACCATGATGGTCTCTTCTCGGCGGAGTCCGGGAAGTGAACACGGTGTTGGAGTTATGATTGACGTAGGTTGATTTAGGATCACTTCTTGATCATAGTTGTTCGACCGTGCTTTTGCCTCCTCTTCTCGCTCTCTTTTGCGTATGGTAGCCACCTGACTTGATGGCCAGGGGCGTAGCTTTCGATCTGCTCTAGATGGCCAAGCGAGTTGGCTCGCAGAGCAAAGCCGCCGAAGACGAAGATCTGTCCGGGGAGAAAAGTCTCACCCTGGACCTCATCGCCGTTGATGATCAAAGGAGCCATCGAACCTAAAGGTGACGACACAGAGGAACTCTTAATGAAAGCACCAATGTCGGTGTCAAAACCGGCGGATCTCGGGTAGGGGGTCCCGAACTGTGCGTCAAGGTCGGATGGTAACAGGAGACAAGGGACACTTTGTTTTACCCAGGTTCGGGCCCTCTCGGTGGAGGTAAAACCCTACTCCTGCTAGATTAATATTGATGATATGGGTAGTACAAGAGTTGATCTACCACGAGATCAAGGAGGCTAAACCCTAGAAGCTAGCCTATGGTTTGATTGTGTATGAAGATGATTCTGTCCTACGGACTACAACCCTCCGGTTTATATAGACACCGGATAGGGTTAGGGTTACACAAAGTCGGTTACATTGGTAGGAGATCTTGAATATCCGCACGCCTAGCTTGCCTTCTACGCCAAGGAAAGAACCTTCCGGACACGGGACGGAGTCTTCAATCTTGTATCTTCATAGTCCTGGAGTCCGGCGGGAGATGCAGTCCGGCTATCCAAACACCCCCTAATCCAGGACTCCCTCAGTAGCCCCTGAACCTGGCTTCAATGACGACGAGTCCGGCGCGCCAATTGTCTTCGGCATTGCAAGGCGGGTTCCTCCTCCAAATTCTTCCAGAAGATGAATAACACCAAAAAAGTGTCCGGCTCTGCAAAACAAGTTTCTACGTATTGCCATATAGAGAATAATATTAACACAAATCAAATCTGCTGACGTATCCCGCGGTGCATCATAACACTGCGGCCAAGCCTTCTGTACGGAATATTTTTACTGTTCCACCGCTACACGTCCAACGAGGCGGTTTCCTTGGCACGTCTTATCGAAGCAGAGATCGTGTGCCCCTTTTAACGGGATTCTCATTAATACGGGCGTAGGTAACCCCACCGTGCCATTTACCACGGCGTTTGAGAGGCAAGTGAGTTTTATCAGGCAAGTGGGGACGCATAACCGCATCCGCCTATATAAGGGGATAAGGATCCACCTCTTTGCTTTACGCCTTCTTCCTCCTCTGCCCATCCAACCTCTATGCTCTCAAGATCCAGCGCCCAAGCTTGCACTTCTCACCTAGACCTACTCCAGCAATGTCCGGAGCGGGCGGCAAGTGGATGGCCTCCTCCGTCACGGAGGATCAAGTAAAAAAGTTACGGAAAGCCGGATACCTGTCCAAGGACATCCAACATCGGCTTCCCGAGGAGGGGCAGCTTATTCCTACCCCCAAAGCCCCATGAGAGGGTAGTCTTTCTTCCCCACTTCCTCCGCGGACTGGGTTTTCCACTTCACCCATTCGTCCGGGGTCTCATGTTCTACTACGGGCTGGATTTCCACGATCTGGCCCCGAACTTCATCCTCAACATCTTGGCGTTTATCGTCGTGTGTGAGGCCTTTCTCCGCGTCCGCCCCCACTTCGGCCTCTGGCTCAAGACTTTCAACGTCAAGCCCAAGGTGGTGTCCGGCACCCAGGCGGAGTGCGGAGGCGCTATGGCCGGCAAGATGGCCAACGTCCTCTGGTTCGAGGGCTCCTTGGTGGAGACCCTAAAGGGGTGGCAAGCTGGGTGGTTTTACATCACCGAGCCACGTGATCCGGAATGGATCGCAGCCCCCGAGTTCAGATCCGGACCCCCCACACGGCTTATGTCCTGGAAAGAGACTGGCCTGTCGTGGGGCAACGAGGAAGAAGTGACTGGACTGCAGACATGCATCCGGTCCCTGGTGAGCAAGCCAATCAAGCTTGCGAACGTAATCCAGGTCATGCTCGTCAGCTGGATCCTCCCGCGCCAACAACGGGATTTTACTTTGTGGGAATTCGACCCGGCGCGGCACCAAACTCTTAGCAGACTCTTCAACACGACGTATGAAGACGTCTGGAAGGGGCTGACCAAAGGCGCCGAATCCCCCGCATCCGCTTCCGAGGACCGCGGATACAGCTCGCAGCGCGACGCTGGCGAGGTAAGCCATCTATACCTTTGACAGGTCAGACAAGCTCTTCTTTACAAATTAATTCTATGCGGGATCTAAACTCCCTTCGCCTTTAACAGGCTTGGCGGGCGATAGCCGGACCCATCAACTGTCCGGCTCCTCTACCCGAAGACCCAGCCCCAGCTCTCCTAAAGAAGCTGCTGGCTCCGGCACCTTATGCGGTGCCGGACAAGAAGGCCAAGAAGGAAAAGGCCGTCGGGACTCGAAAGATTGCCCGGAACATGGCGATACCAGACTCGTCATCAGGCGAGTCTGCGGCGCCCTCCCCTCATGAAAGCGAGGAGGAGGCAGAAGAAATCCCTCTCCCTCCAACGGGGGAAGGAAAGAAAAGGAAGGCCGCCCCAGCGGGGGTGGCTAGGGGAGCCAAAAAGAGGAAGGCCCCCACGCCGGACTACTCCTCCGACCCCTACGAGGACGAAGAGGAGCGGCCGAAAAGGACCAAGCGTCCGGCGACGTCGTAAGTATTCGGATACCAGAGTAACTCATGACATCCTTTCATTTGCACAGCTTTCCCTTATGTTGAATGTAATTGTGCAGGCCGCCCCGGGCCGAACTCGACGATTCGTCGAGTGGCTCCCTGGATTCGTCGGACGTGAACTCTGTTCCGCCCGCTGTCTCCCCCCGCCAGGTGGACGACGCCGAAGTGGCGTCCCACCGAACTCCGGGGCAAGAGGAGGTGGTCCTGGAGGAGCCGCAAGGCAACCTCCCGGACTCCAGGAGTGGAGGGGACAAGTCCCCCCAGGGCACCAAGTCCGGCTTTATGCCGGACACCGCGCCAGACTCGACAGTCCCGGCCCGCGGTAGGCGAACTCCTTCCAAGAGGAGCAAGCCGTCTGAGCCGGCGACCTCTGCCCAACCAGAGGCGCCGGACAACTTGCTGGAGGCGCTTGAAGGCGCCACCATCGACGAGGAGCACCGTACTGTTATGAGTACGGTGGTCCGGAGGGTTCAGTCCGCCAAGAGCGGACTGAATGAAGCTTGCGCTAGCCTTCTAACAGGCTTTCAGGTAAGCAATTAATATGCTAAATTCATTGCCGCATAGACAGTAGCCCCTGATGCTCTGTTCGGTGTTCGGAAAGAAAAGCCGGATAGAGGATCTAATAATTATTGCAGGAGTCTAACAAAAAAGTCAAATATGCGTATGCAGGCTTCGCTGCTGTCCACCGCCGCACTAACTGCGCAGGTGGATGTCCTTAAGAAGGACCTTGAGCGGTCCGAGCAAAAGCTCGGTCTTGCCAGAGGGCAGCTCGAGGAGAGGGAAGGTAAGAAAAACCGTTAATAATAAAAATTTGCCTATGGAGAGGCTTGATTGCAAAAAATAACAGGAGTATACTGCCTAATGTAGGGGCCGCGACAGAGGTGGCCACCCTGAGACAGGCGCTTACCGAGGCCGAAAAGAAGGCGTCCGAGGAGCGCATCGAACGAGAGAAGCTTGTGGTCCAATGCGGCGAGGTGCAACAGAAGCTGCAAGACCTTATGAAAAAACATAAGGGTTTGGAGCTTGACGCGAAAGCGCAAGCCACCAAACTCACCTCTGTCGTTGAGGCCACCAGAAATGCCAAGGCCGAAGCCCAGAAGGCCCTCCAAGAGTTGGAGGATGTAAAAAAGATAGCAGCGGGTAAGGCATTCTTAATGCAAAGTAGGAATATAAAAATAAAATACCTATTTCTAACCCGAATCCGGAGTTCTCCAGGGGCATTTGTCGATCTTCCCCGCAGCGCATTCGACGCCGCCGCGTTCTACCGAGCTGAACAGGGCAGCTCGGCGAAGAGTGTGTTCTGGTCTCAATATTCTGAGGCCGGACACCCTGTGCCCTTGAGTGATCAGCTGAAACAGCTGGTCGAGCTCCACAAGGCGGCCGAACAGGCTATGAAGGGCCTTTTAGTTCGGCTGTGGCCTGGAGAGGCCCTGCCTGGGAGCTACTTTGGGCTAGTGCGGCGGCTGATGGAGGCCTGTCCACGGCTTGAGGTCATCAAGCGCTCTGCCTGCATCGAGGGCGCCCGGAGGGCCCTCGCCCGTGTGAAGGTACACTGGGGCAAGCTGAACGGCGAGAAGCTGGTGAGGGATGGGCCGCCGCCGGGGAAGGAACATCGCAAGCCCGAGAACTACTATGAAGAAGTTCTTGCCGGAGCCCGCCTTATTGCGGATGAATATGCTAAAGATGTAATATTTCCATGAACTCGTTCATTTGTATCCTGTGCGCTGAAAACTTGTTATTATTTTCTGTGCGGCCGTTTATCAGTAATTGAGAGATGGCGAGTCGTCAGCTTTCTCCCCCCATGCAACTGGTGCTGGGGTGTTCGGGATAAACCTGAGGGCTCTTGTTCCCATAGTTGGGTCCTTCGAGGGAGGCCCTCAGCACAACGAACCAGGCAATCGGACTATAATGCTTGAACACTCTCACTTAGCCATAGAACTTTATAATTTTAAATTTCGGCGAAGCCCCTAGTTCGGAAGGCCGAATTCGGGGCGCTATCCACGCCTTTAGCCGGATTTAACCAGCTCTCCGCTCGAAGCGGCATAAGCCTTTAAGGACTCGAAAAACCTCTCGAACAGCGACCGGTCTCACGCCCTATCATGACAGTCTGTTTTAGCTTTCTCCACTGAGGTGCTCACCCACATGATCTGGGGCACAATCGCAGCGGTTCTCCTAGTGCTACCTTAGCCGATAGAGCGGAACGTAAGGCACCAAAACATAGGAGCCGGGCAAACCCAACATATGACCAAAATCATGACTCGGAGCCGATGCATATAGTGCTATATGTTTGGGGTGCCGCACTTGTGGAAATGTGCGGACTTCTCACGTCCAGATAAAAGGGTAATGAAGCCCCTGGCGTGGTTTGCCGTACCATGGTGTACGGGTGCGATCATGTTATGGGATAAACATATATACTCAAAGAAAGTAATGCAGAAAATAGACACAAAGCTATGCATTGTTTATAAAGAGGCTGTTCGAAGCCGGACGATACAAGTAGCGCGATAAGCAAAAAATACTGGACTATTTAACATGTCCTGGCCAGGCGCAGTCCGCGGAAAGTTTGGAAACAGATATATCGCTCGAAATAGAGACCACCTGAGAGTTCCGTAGTGCGGCGTAGCTTTGTCTGCTCTCCTGGGTCTTGTATCGTCTGTGCGGCAGCGAGGCCGAACAGGTTATCCAGAGTATGGAGTCCTGAAAGTAAAAAAAAAGAAAAATAAAAAATCCGGCAGCCCCTGGTACGTTTAAGGCCGTATTGTAGGCATGCCGTTAAAGTGCCGCCTTCCCCTGTGCCCATGTTATTTTAAGGGCATAACTGTGTACTCGAGGTACTGGCTCTGCGATGCTGCGATGGCTGGGGTTGGGGGCGGATTGCTACGCCTGCTTCGAACGTGCCAAGTGGTCTTGTTGCAGGTTACTCCGGGCGCGCTTTGCATTGTCCGGCGTTTTAGCGGCCGGACTGGAGAGTTGCCTTGAAAGGCTGCTTTGTACTTCCGCTGCGAGGGCCGCCGTGTGCTGCTCCGTTGTGATGGAGCGTTCGGTGTTTCCGCTGACCGTAATTACTCCTCGAGGGCCTGGCATCTTGAGCTTGAGATATGCGTAGTGCGGAACCGCATTGAATTTAGCAAATGCAGTTCGTCCGAGCAGGGTGTGATAACCACTACGGAATGGGACTATATCGAAGATTAACTCTTTGCTTCGGAAATTATTCGGAGATCCGAAGACCACATCAAGTGTTATCGAGCCTGTGCAATTGGCCTCTACACCTGGGATGACGCCTTTAAAGGTCGTCCTTGTGGGCTTGATCCTTGATGGATCTACGCCCATTTTCCGCACTGTATCCTAGTAAAGCAGGTTCAGGCTACTACCGCCGTCCATGAGGACTCTTGTAAGATGAAATCCGTCGACGATTGGATCGAGGACCAATGTGGCAAAGCCGCCGTGACGGATACTAGTGGGGTGGTCCCTTCGATCGAAAGTGATCAGGCAAGAAGACCAAGGATTGAACTTTGGGACGACTGGCTCCACCACGTATACGTCCCATAGCACACGCTTCCTTTCCTTCTTAGGAATATGGGTCGCGTATATCATGTTCACCATCCGCACTTGCGGGGGAAACCCCTTCTGTCCTTTGTTGTTCGGCGGCCTGGGCTCCTGCTCGTCATCGCTGTCCAGCCCCTTGTTTTTATGTTCGGCTCTTAACTTGCCTGCCTGCTTGAACACCCAACAATCTCTGTTGGTGTGATTGGCTGGCGTTTCGGGGGTGCCATGAATCTGGCACGAGCGGTCGAGTATTCGGTCCAAACTGGACGGGCCCTGGTTATTCTTTTTAGATGGCTGTTTCCGCTGACCGGATTTATAGCCTCTGAATCCAGCATTTACTGCCGTATCCTCATTGCTGTCGCTGCTAACGCGGCGCTTTTGATTGTTTCGGCGTGACCTGCCACTTTTGTCCTTGGTATCCGGATTACCGGTCTTCTTTGATAAGTTGTTGCTACGAGCTAGCCTGCTGTCTTCGCCCGCGCAAAAGCTGGTCATGAGTGTCGTGAGGGCTGCCATGGTTTTCGGCTTTTCCTGTCCTAGGTGCCGGGCAAGCCATTCGTCGCGGATATTATGCTTGAAGGCCGCTAGGGCCTCTGCGTCCAGACAGTCGACTATCTGATTTTTCTTTGTTAAGAACCGTGTCCAGAATTGCCTGGCCGATTCGTCTGGCTGCTGAATTATGTGGCTTAGGTCATCAGCGTCCGGTGGTCGCACATAAGTGCCCTGGAAGTTGTCAAGGAATGCGGCTTCCAGGTCTTCCCAAGAACCAATTGAATTTGCTGGCAAGCTGTTGAGCCAATGCCGAGCTGGTCCCTTAAGCTTGAGTGGGAGATATTTGATGGCGTGCAGGTCGTCGCCGCGTGCCATATGGATGTGAAGGAGATAATCCTCGATCCAAACTGCTGGATCTGTCGTACCATTGTACGATTCGATGTTGATGGGTTTGAAACCCTCTGGTATTTGATGATCCATTACTTGATCTGTGAAGCATAACGGGTGTGCGGCGCCCCTGTACTGGGCTATGTCACGACGCAGCTCGGAAGAGCTGTGCTTGTTGAGTTCGGCCCGGCCGGAGTTATTGTGCCCGGAAAGAAAATGTGTTGGGCGTCCGCGCGATCCATAGATCGATCTTGTCCGTCTTGCTTTGTCCTCCAGTACGTCTCGCAGGTCTGGCTCGTTTTCTTGTGCCCTAGCTGAACGGCCCCGGGGCACGTTTGGCTTGAAGTTTTGACGGGCCTCTCTGTCGCGGCCGCGAGGTGGCCGGTCTGCCATGTCATTTGCTTCCTCCTCTGATTGGGGGAGCGGCCTGCGCTTAGGGTAATTTTTGGAGTGGCGCCCGAGTTCGAACTCTTCGGCCGCAAGGACGTCTGTCCATCTGTCAGCTAGCAAATCTTGATCAGCCCTAAGCTGTTGCTGCTTTTTCTTTAGGCTGTTGGCCGTGGCAATAAGCCTGCGCTGAAAATGCGCTTGTTCGGCAGGGTTTGATGGTATGATGAATTCGTCGTCGTCGAGGCTTGCCTCGTCTTCGGAGGGAGGCATGTAGTTATCGTCCTCAACCTCTTGTTCTGCCGCTTCCGTATGAAGGCCGGCTTCTCCATCTTCCCGTGCTGAGTCTTGTTGTGGTTGGTGTTCTTCGGCGGTATTCGGGGTAGAATTATCCCCTGTGCCGGAATCACCGTTCTTGCTTTGGCGGGATTTAGAGCGGTGCCGCTGACGCCGACGTTTGGTAGGCTTTCTCGAGGTGCCATCCTCCGCTGTTCCATCGCCATCTCCGTCTTTCGGAGCGTCCACCATGTATATGTCATATGACGAGGTGGCGGTCCAGCGCCCTTCAGGTGCTGGTTGTTGTTCGTCTCCTCCTTCGTCGTCCATACCGTCGAAGTCTTCAGAGCCGAAGTCGAGCATGTCGGTTAAATCGTCGACAGTGGCTATTAAGTGGGTGGTGGGCGGGTTTTGAATTTCTTCATCATCCGAATCCCAACCTCGCGCACCATAATCCCGGTCTGGGCTCTCCTGATAAAGAGAGAGACTTGAGAGAATTCAGGATGTCACCAAAAGGTGAGCATTGAAAGATGTCCGCGGCGGTGAACTCCATTATAGGCGCCCAATCAGATTCGATCGGCGGGGCCTTGGAAAGCCCGGAGTTCGGAGAAGAATCCGGCTCCGTGGAGTGTCACGACCGGTTTTCCAATAAAAATATTTATTGAGAAACCAATCTTTTGAATCCAGTTTGAGATAAAACCTCCTCACTGTCAGACAAACTTTTGATACAAAAAGCCAGTAGCTTAAATATATTACAGGGTTGAGCTGACGATGCTCAACAATTTATTACAAGCGTGCCAATAATTATACATAAAGGAGATTAATGACACAAGGAAGTGGTGGCATACTACTGACTCGCAAATATGGTAGAGGTGGAGTAACACAGTGTGGAGTGGATATGGGATTCTCAAACTAACATCCCATCGAGCGTCGAGGTGAGGCTCGATGAATTTATTAGGGTAGCGGAAGCGGATATAATGCAGTGACCAACACCAGGGTTGCACGAGACTGACTGGGACTCCTCTAGGCGTCGGATTCGCTATCGAACTCTTCATCCATAAGATCACCTTCGTCAGCATCTGGCCAAATCAACAAGCCAGTGAGTACTTTGAAAGTACTCGCAAGACAGTTCGGACGTAAGATATAACAAATGCTAACATGAAGTACATGAATAAGTTAACCAATATGATTAGACATAGAGGTAATAAATACTGGGTGCCAAGCGAGTGTCTAAAGGACTCCTCGAGCGGAAAATGCAGAATAATAATACTGGTGCCAAACGAGTGTCTGAAAGACTCCTCGAGCGGAAAATGCGGAATAATAATACTGGTGCCAAACGAGTGTCTGAAAGACTCCTCGAGCGGAAAATGCGGAATAGTAATACTGGTGCCAAACGAGTGTCTGAAAGACTCCTCGAGCGGAAAATGCGGAATAGTAATGCCACAGTCGGGCGTCTGGGCGACACCACATAAAGGGCTTTAAAAAGAAATGCCACAGTCGGGCGTCTGAGCGACACCACGTAAAGGGCTTTAAAAAGAAATGCCACAGTCGGGCGTCTGGGCGACACCACATAAAGGGCTTTAAAAAGAAATGCCACAGTCGGGTGTCTGAGCGACACCACGTAAAGGGCTTTAAAAAGAAATGCCACAGTCGGGCGTCTGGGCGACACCACATAAAAGGGCTTTAAAAAGAAATGCCACAGTCGGGCGTCTGAGCGACACCACATAAAGGGCTTTTGACTGATAAGGAAATAATATATTCATCATATATATAATCAACTCATGGAATTAAATGGGTTAGTCCATCCACAAGAATAAACATTTAACCGGTCTTAGTGCTCATGTGTTCCACCGGGTAATCTGTCACCAAACTGGCACATGACTGTTAGCTGGGAACTTGGATATAGATAAGATGTTTTAAGGATATAGAGCTCTACAGAGTTTGTACAAAAATTTCCCGCAGTCGACGGATTTCCATAGTCACCAGGACTAGTTCCGTTATGGTATTTCAGAAGAAAACACAGCTAACCAGTACACACCCATCCAACTCTTCGATGCCAGGAATCACCCTCAACATCGTCCAAGAAAAACTATTGAGACGGGGAGATCACAATCTCGAATAGCATGGGATCAAATTTATATACGCGCGCTCTAAGGGGTGCCCCCCTCTCGGTCCCAACCGGAAACACCCATGCCCTCTGACCGGATGCCTGGCTTTAATCCAGGGCCATGGAACCAGCATCCCGGCCTCTCCTTTTTGGTGTGTACGAAGAAAGCGGTTTGCGACTTACTAAACAATATCCCTTTCGGGAAACATGTGGTAGTACAGGGAAAGGAAATGGATATGTACCCAACCGATATGGGTTGGTACTGAAGATAACTGCATGGCCTAAGACTGGCATGCTACAACACTGCCATCTTACCCATCTACATGCCAACACATGGCCTTGCATACTTACGTCCAACGACGTGTGAAATCCTCGGGCATACTTGCCTCAACAATGCATAATGAACGGTTCATCGGTATGCTTCACACATGCCATGAAACTATCTACATGCAAACATGCCAAGACACTCATCATATCAAAAGTTCGAACATGCTTGCCTGGTTCGGAGTAGTCGGAGCCTAGCTCGGTGAAGTTCGCGGCCCCGTCACCTCCTTTGGTATCTACGGTATAGAGAAAACATATGCGCTAACGTGAATACCGAGAGGTGCAGAAAAAGTATTGCAATTAATTTTCAAATAAATCTGATAAAAAACTAGACAAAATTTTGAAGAGAACAGAAAAAGAATCACTCAAAATGTGCTTCTGATAAAAAGTTATAAAGGTTTTTGCCCAGGGACCCATCTGTAATGAAACAGAAACTTCCTAGGGTTCTAACTGAGAAAACAGAAAACGGTTCGTTTGGAAATGCGCAAGCGCAAGAGAGAAAGCGTATTTTGCCCGAAGGCGCCAACAGAAAACGGTTCGCGAATAAAAGAACAGAGGCTGACATGCGGGGTCCGCATGTCAGGTTTGAAAAGGCTCGCCGGCGCCCGAAGACGGTGGTGGACGCCGGCGTCGAACTACGGCGAATTAGGAGAAACGGAGGGTACCAAGAGCTTCAGTGTCTTCTTCCGCGTCGGTGGGTGGTGGACTCATCCAACGGGGAGCACCACGTCGACGGCGACACTAACTCCGTCAGACGGCGGTTCGGGTGAGGATGGGGAACTCCGGTGGAGGGCTGCAAGCTTCAAATTGAAGTGCGGGTCAGAACGAGGGATGCATGGTGAGGCTACTGGCAGGAGAATGGAGGCGGAGGAGCACACACGGGGGCGAATCGGGCTGGATCCCGTGGCGGGTCGTGGCGGTCGGAGTCGAGGAAGGAGACCTCCTCGGGGCTCTTCCAGAGGCCTGGCGTGCTCTAGGGGGAGTGCAGGGCTAGTGGGTGCTCGAGTTGAAGCTCGGGGCCTCTATTTATAGGCAGATCGACGGGGTGGCCGTAAACGGAGAATCTCCGGCGAGCGATTACGGCGGAGCAGTGGATTAGAGGGTGGTTTGAGCGGTCGGGCAGCATCAGTGGAGGTTACTTGACTCATTCCGCTACTAAACGGAGCTGGCCCCGGCGTAATGGCGTCTGTCCATGGTGAGGTGACCGCACGGGCTCAACGGCGGCAGAGAGCGCGCGCTGTGCGCGTCGCGCCACGGCGACGGTGCTGCATGCTGCGCTGGCGTGGAGATGGCCACGCGGAGCCATCAGCGGGGTTGTGCGGCGCGGAACGGCGTTGAGCCTCCGTTCTGCTCCCTGTTGGCTGCCACGGCGGTTCAGCCGCCGCAAGACACGCCGGCGTGGTCGGGCCAGGGCGCCACCGACGCCAGGAAGAAGCCAAGCGCGCGTGCGGGGCTCCAGACAAGCTGACTAGGTGGCGAGCAACGTGCCAAGGGCACTGTGGGCACGTGACTGAAGAAGATCAACGGTGTTCGACACTGAAACTGAATCTTAACTGAACTTGGCTGAAATGGTGCATGCAAGGTGTTCGACGAAATGATTCAGGCATGTAGGCATTTTTCCTTGGGCTGATTTTTGGTGGAGTGACTTCTCATTGCTCCAGTAGTCTGCCTGATTTTTGGTGGAATTTTTGGAGAAGTGTAGATATGAATTTCGCCAAATTTGGCAAATCTGGTCCAAACTTGTAGCAGATGTAATTTGAAAAATTTGAACTAGAGACCAGTGGATCTTCATAGTTCTAGGTTGATGGTTCAAAGGACTAGGAGGGGAAAAAGGTTTGGTGGCAAAAATCAAAACAGAAAAAGGTGTTCCTTTGCAAAACTCCAAGTGCTATAATAGAAGACAGAAAATTATTTGAATAGAATTTGAATGGAAATGATCACATGGGGAGGTTCAACTTGCTGGGCTTGATGCAAATCATGATCCAAAGGTCGGAGAAAGGTTAGGAGAGAGTATTTGCACCAATGCCATGGCAAGAGGGATAGTTGCAAGTGGCAAAGGACTTTTCCAAAAGCCATAGTGCATTCTCAAAAAGATCTTCAAAAGCTACTTTCTCAAATAAAAAAAACATTTTTTCTTAAGCCCAATTGAAGAGCAAGGACTCCCAAGACCAAAGGCTGACCTTGGGTGAATCCAAATAAAACTTTTGCCCTAAGGAAATTATATGAGAGGGAGAGTCCTCTTGAAAAAAAAATTTAAATCACACCCCTCAAGTCAAATAAAACCTTTCGAAAAATCTAAATAAAACTTGGGTGTCACAACACCTACCCCCTTAGGAAAAATCTCGTCCCCGAGATTTCAGTTGATCCTTAAATAAGTGTGGATGCTCTGTTCGGAGAAAGTCCTCTCTTTCCCATGTTGCTTCACTTTCGGTGTGATTACTCCACTGAACTTTGAAAAATTTGACGGTTTTTTGCCGGGTCCTCCTTTCAGACTCCTCTAATATCTTTACGGGGTGTTCCCGATAAGTGAGGTCTGGCTGCACGTCTATGTTCTCATGGGATACTTGTTTCTCTGGGTTGCTCACGTATTTCCTTAAATGTGAAACGTGGAATACGTTGTGGATATCTGATAGTTCCTTAGGTAGGTCTAGCTGGTAGGCTACAGTGCCTCTCCGTGCCAATATACCGAATGGCCCGATGAACCTTGGTGCTAGTTTCCCTTTGATTTTGAATCGTTGTAGCCCTCTCATAGGGGATACTCGTAGATACACGAATTCTCCGGGTTCGAAGCTGACCCCACGATGTTTCTGATCGTAATTACTTTTTTGTCAGCTTTGGGCGGTCTTGAGTCGATCTCTGATTAGCTGGACCTTTTCCTCGGCTTCCTTGAGCATGTCTGGGCCGAAGATACGGCTGTCTCCGGTCTCTGACCAATTTAACGGGGTACGACATCTTCGTCCATACAAGGCCTCAAATGGTGCCATTTGTAGGCTGGCCTGATGACTGTTGTTGTACGCGAACTCGGCGTATGGCAGGCTGTCTTCCCAACTGGTTCCATAGGTGAGGACACATGCTCTCAGCATGTCCTCTAAAATCTGGTTTACCCGTTCTGTTTGTCCATCTGTCTGGGGGTGGTATGCCGTACTGAAGGCTAGTTGAGTTCCTAGAGCCTGTTGTAACTGCTCCCAGAATCTCAAGACGAACTGTGTTCCTCTGTCAGATATTATAGTCTTCGGGACACCGTGCAGACAAACTATGCGAGAGAGATATATCTTGGCAAGCTTCTGAGTGGTGTGGGTCGTCTTTACTGGAATGAAATGTGCCACCTTAGTCAACCTGTCGGTGATAACCCATATGGCATCATTCCCGTGTCGTGATCGAGGTAGTCCGACAATGAAATCCATCCCTATTTCATCCCATTTCCACTCAGGTATTTTATTTGGTTGCAGTAGTTCGGCTGGTCTCTGATGTTCAGCCTTTATACGTTGACAAGAGTCGCAACATGCAATGAAGGTGGCTATGTCCCTCTTCATACCATGCCACCAAAATCCTTCCTCGATATCCTTATACATCTTGGTTCCTCCAGGGTGGATCGAATATGGAGCGGTGTGGGCTTCAACTAGAATTTGCCGTTTGAGGTCTTCTATGTCTGGCACGCAGAGTCTGTTTCCGTACCATAGTGTCCCTTCTTCGTCTATGATGAATTCTGAGGCCTCGCCCATACTCACCTTTCTTTTGATGCCTTCAATGCTGGGGTGACCCGGCTGGGCTTCTTTGATTCTTTTCACAAGGTTGGGTTGTATCTCCAAGTTTGTTATGGTGCCTTCCGCTACCATCAACAAGTTGAGTCTGGCAAATTCCCGTTGGAATTCAGGTCTTAAGTTGGGCAGACGGTTATTGTCGGCGCTGGGGTTCCGACTAAGAGCATCGGCTACTACATTTGCTTTTCCAGGATGATAGTGGATTCCGACATCATAATCCTTTACTAGCTCCAACCAGCGTCGTTTCCTTAAATTCAGCTCTGGCTGTGTGAAAATATATTTGAGACTTTTATGGTCCGTATATATTTCACATCGATTTCCAAGTAGGAAATGCCTCCATTCCTTGAGTGCATGAATAACTGCTGCCATTTCTAAGTCATGAGTGGGATAGTTTTCCTCATGCTTGCGAAGTTGCCTTGAAGCGTATGCAACAACCTTGCCTTCTTGCATTAATACGCATCTGAGTCCCTTCCTGGACGCGTCACAATATACTTCAAAATTCTTGCGTATGTCTGGCACAATCAATACTGGTGCTGTTGTTAATCTCCGTTTTAGCTCTTGTAAAATTTTCTCACAGGCTTCTGTCCATTCAAATTTCTTATCTTTCTTGAGCAACTGCGTCATTGGCTTGGCTATGGTGGAGAATCCTTTAATAAATCTGCGGTAATATCCTGCCATTCCCAAGAAACTCCGTATGTCCGTTACGCTGGCTGGTGACTTCCAGCCAAGTACGACCTTGACTTTCTCTGGGTCCACGGCGATCCCGTCTTGGGTTAGCACGTGGCCTAGAAAGCCTACTTGCCTTAACCAAAACTCACACTTGCTGAACTTGGCGTACAATTGGTGTTTCCTGAGTTCTCCTAGTACAATTCTGAGATGTTCAGCGTGTTCTTCTGGTGTTTTGGAGTACACTAAAATATCGTCGATGAATACCACAACGAACTTGTCCATAAACTTCAGAAATACTTTGTTCATGAGGTGAACAAAATATGCAGGGGCATTTGTTAATCCAAAAGGCATTACTGTGAACTCATACAGTCCATATCTGGAGGTGAAGGCTGTCTTGGGGATATCTTCTGTTCGTACCTTTAATTGATGGTATCCGGACCTTAGGTCGATTTTTGAGAACACCTTGGCCTTAGCGAGTTGATCGAATAAATCATTTATTCTTGGCATTGGGTATTTGTTCTTGATCGTGACCATGTTGAGTGCTCGGTAGTCAATACACAATCACAGTGTTCCATCTTTCTTTTTGGCAAACAAAATTGGTGATCCCCATGGTGAGGAACTGGCTCGAATGTATCCCTTGTCAAGCAATTCCTTTATTTGTTTCTTCAGTTCAACTAACTCGGATGGTGCCATTCTGTATGGTTTCTTGTATATGGGGGTGGTCCCTGGTGCTAGCTCAATGCTGAATTCTATCTCTCGGTCTGGTGGCATGCCTGGTAGCTCTTCGGGAAATACGTCTGGAAATTCACATACTACTGGGACCTTGTTTAATTCGGAAATGTCCACCTTGTTCAGTCTTGGTTGTCTGGGCATTTCCCTTTCTTTGGCGGATACTCTTATTGTCTTACCACGGTGGTGTGTGAGAATCACGGTCTGATTGAAACAATCAATGAAACCTTTGTTGGTGGTTAACCAGTCCATCCCTAGGATGACATCCAGTCCTTTATTTTCCAACACAATGAGATTGGCATGAAACTTCAATCCTTTGAACTCAATAATCACATCCTGACAGTAATTCTGAGTGACTTGCTGAATCCCAGGGGACTTGATGATCATGGATTTCTCCAAAGGAAGCATCGAAAAATTATTTTGCAAAGCAAAACTTTTCGAAATAAAGGAGTGAGAAGCTCCAGAATCAAACAAAACCATTGCAGGTATTGTGTTGACAGGGAACGTACCGAGTACGATATCCGGAGCATTTTGTGCCTCCTCTTTGGTCACGTGGTTCAGATGACCTTTCCTGTGGTTATTGTTGGGATTGAAGTTGTTTCGCTTGGGCGCTGAATTATTGTTGCCGTTGTTCAGCTTTGGTGCTGAGCTTCTTGGCTTGGGACACTGCTTGGCATAGTGTCCTTCTTCTCCACAGGCGTAACAAGTAACACCTGGGCGATATGTGAACTCCTTGTCCCTAGCATGAAAATTCTTTGTTGGGCGTGAGACGTTTGATGATGATTTGTGCGTCCCACCCTTCTGAAAATCGGTCTTACTTCGGTGATTGCGAGCATGGTTAGTCTGGTCCCTTTTTCACTTGCGGATATCTTCCAAACTGCGTCTTTCATTTTCCAGAGTAATGGCTTTATCCACCAGCGTCTTAAAATCTGGGAAAGTGTGTATGACCAGTTGGCATTTAAGCGCGGGCGCTAGGCCGTCAAGGAACTTCTCCATTTTCTTGCTTTCAGTCATACGCTCTTCGTTGGCGTAGCGGGATAACAGAGTAAATTGGCTGTTGTAATCTGACACTGTCATGTTCCTTTGCTTGTGGTCATCGAACTCTCTTTTCTTGATTTTCATAATACTCTTAGGAATATGCGCCCCACGGAAACCTTCTTTGAAATCATCCCAGGTTATATCATTTTCGTTGGGATGCATGTGCAGAAAATTTTCCCACCAGGATGCGGCTGCTCCCGTGAGATAATGCGGTGCGTACAGTACCTTTTCTGGGTCTGAGCATTTTGCAATAATTAACTTTCTCTCCATATCGCGAAGCCAGTCTTCGGCCTCAAGTGGCTTGTCAGTATGAGAAAATGTTGAGGGACGTGTCTTCTGTAGCTCAGATAACTTGGAATGCTGCGGATACTGCCCATGGTGATTTCCCATGTTAATGACTTGGTTCATCATTTCCCGATGTTGTTGCTGACTCTGTTCATAAAGGCGGCACATTTGGGAAAGTGCCGTTTCACTGTACTGTTGACTTGTCTGACCTTGTGCAAAATTGTTGCCCGGTTGATTGCCATAATCTTCCTCTGGTGGAGCTGGCATGGAGCGAGTCCAAGGACGAGACATTTTTCACTCTGGGGATGCATTTGTAAAACCCATAAGAAAAAAATGGATGGGTTGCAAAGATAAAACCCATAATGCACAAGGTTGACAAATAAATTTTTAAAGCCAAGATTACTCAAGTGAAAACAAATCGGTTTGCGCATAGAGAAGGACTGCGTCATTACGTATCTTACACACGACGATAATTATACAATACATCACTCAGGATATGCATACATAACCCTGACATGTTATTTAGGCTAGTGCACTTCTCCAGATCCTACATGATGCGCAAACAAGCTGCTTCTCACAATATCTTACATGGCGATGCAACGCATGGCGGCTAAGCGTACTCAGTCGGAGATGTTGATGACGTCCTTGGCCCTGCCAAGGGTGAGGCGTAGCGAAGCCGGGGACTCGACTTCTTCCTCGCTAATAGGCTCCATACGAGTAGTGCTGCGCCGAGTAGATGGAGCGGGTGCCAGGGGCGGAATGACACGGATTGGAGTCGGCGCGAGTGGCGGTGCGTGCGCGCTGGAGTGGGCGCAATGACCTGGTTGAACTCCTTGGTGGTAGGCAGGCGACGAGACAAAAGTCAGTGGCGGTGCGGTGGGCAGGAGCTCCCTCCTGTTGGCGGCACAGCCGTGGACTGAGTCCATGCGGGCGGCCACAAAGTCATCCACCAAGTTGTCGAAGGCTGCCTCCAAGGCCCGGAGATACTCAATAAGCATCTCAAAAGCCTCGTCTCGTTCTCCTCTGGGGCAGGAGAATGCGTAGTGACAGGTGTAGGGCACATGGCATGGAAGATAGCGGTAGCGACGAGCCTTCATCGCGGGAAGGGCATCCCTGAGACGAGCTATCGCCTCGCGGGCTGCCATCTGGATGGCATGCTTCTCCGAAGGCATGGCTCTCCCCAAGAACCGGAAGCGGCGTAGCTCACCACGCCCTCCCTTGAACTGCACCACGGCCTGGTGCATAGTCAGACTGTCGTTGACTCTGTGCTGACAGAGAGTGACGACTGGGCGCACAGACGGCCCCATCGCGACCTGAACGACGAAGGAGAGAAGCTTGACGAACCCATCGGGTACGTTGGCGAAGGTCTGAGACTCGCAGCTGCGGTCAGCCATCTACAAAAGTAGGCAAAAATCCTGAATGGTCAGATCATAAATATAAGCTGACTGTCAGAAAAATGACTACTATTGTAAAAACCTCCTCACTGGCAGACAAACTTTTGATACAAAAAGCAGTAGCTTAAATATATTACAGGGTTGAGCTGACGATGCTCAACAATTTATTACAAGCGTGCCAATAATTATACATAAAGGCGATTAATGACACAAGGGAGTGGTGGCATACTACTGACTCGCAAATATGGTAGAGGTGGAGTAACACAGTGGGGAGTGGATATGGGATTCTCAAACTAACATCCCATCGAGCGTCGAGGTGAGGCTCGATGAATTTATTAGGGTAGCGGAAGCGGATATAATGCAGTGACCAACACCAGGGTTGCACGAGACTGACTGGGACTCCTCTAGGCGTCGGATTCGCTATCGAACTCTTCATCCATAAGATCACCATCGTCAGCATCTGGCCAAATCAACAAGCCAGTGAGTACTTTGAAAGTACTCGCAAGACAGTTCGGACGTAAGATATAACAAATGCTAACATGAAGTACATGAATAAGTTAACCAATATGATTAGACATAGAGGTAATAAATACTGGGTGCCAAGCGAGTGTCTGAAGGACTCCTCGAGCGGAAAATGCAGAATAATAATACTGGTGCCAAACGAGTGTCTGAAAGACTCCTCGAGCGGAAAATGCGGAATAATAATACTGGTGCCAAACGAGTGTCTGAAAGACTCCTCGAGCGGAAAATGCAGAATAGTAATACTGGTGCCAAACGAGTGTCTGAAAGACTCCTCAAGCGGAAAATGCGGAATAGTAATGCCATAGTCGGGCGTCTGGGCGACACCACATAAAGGGCTTTAAAAAGAAATGCCACAGTCGGGTGTCTGAGCGACACCACGTAAAGGGCTTTAAAAAGAAATGCCACAGTCGGGCGTCTGGGCGACACCACATAAAGGGCTTTAAAAAGAAATGCCACAGTCGGGCGTCTGAGCGACACCACGTAAAGGGCTTTAAAAAGAAATGCCACAGTCGGGCGTCTGGGCGACACCACATAAAGGGCTTTAAAAAGAAATGCCACAGTCGGGCGTCTGAGCGACACCACGTAAAGGGCTTTTGACTGATAAGGAAATAATATATTCATCATATATATAATCAACTCATGGAATTAAACGGGTTAGTCCATCCACAAGAATAAACATTTAACCGGTCTTAGTGCTCATGTGTTCCACCGGGTAATCTGTCACCAAACTGGCACATGACTGTTAGCTGGGAACTTGGATATAGATAAGATGTTTTAAGGATATAGAGCTCTGCAGAGTTTGTACAAAAATTTCCCACAGTCGACGGATTTCCATAGTCACCAGGACTAGTTCCGTTATGGTATTTCAGAAGAAAACACAGCTAACCAGTACACACCCATCCAACTCTTCGATGCCAGGAATCACCCTCAACATCTTCCAAGAAAAACTATTGAGACGGGGAGATCACAATCTCGAATAGCATGGGATCAAATTTATATACGCGCGCTCTAAGGGGTGCCCCCCTCTCGGTCCCAACCGGAAATACCCATGCCCCCTGACCGGATGCCTGGCTTTAATCCAGGGCCATGGAACCAGCATCCCGGCCTCTCCTTTTTGGTGTGTACCAAGAAAGCGGTTTGCGACTTACGAAACCATATCCCTTTCGGGAAACATGTGGTAGTACAGGGAAAGGAAATGGATATGTACCCAACCGATATGGGTTGGTACTGAAGATAACTGCATGGCCTAAGACTGGCATGCTACAACACTGCCATCTTACCCATCTACATGCCAACACATGGCCTTGCATACTTACGTCCAACGACGTGTGAAATCCTCGGGCATACTTGCCTCAATAATGCATAATGAACGGTTCATCGGTATGCTTCACACATGCCATGAAACTATCTACATGCAAACATGCCAAGACACTCATCATATCAAAAGTTCGAACATGCTTGCCTGGTTCGGAGTAGTCGGAGCCAAGTTCGCGGCCCCGTCACCTCCTTCGGTATCTACGGTATAGAGAAAACATATGCGCTAACGTGAATACCGAGAGGTGCAGAAAAAGTATTGCAATTAATTTTCAAATAAATCTGATAAAAAACTAGACAAAATTTTGAAGAGAACAGAAAAAGAATCACTCAAAAATGTGCTTCTGATAAAAAGTTATAAAGGTTTTTGCCCAGGGACCCATCTATAATGAAACAGAAACTTCCTAGGGTTCTAACTGAGAAAACAGAAAACGGTTCGTTTGGAAATGCGCAAGCGCAAGAGAGAAAGCGTATTTTGCCCGAAGGCGCCAACAGAAAACGGTTCGCGAATAAAAGAACAGAGGCTGACATGCGGGGTCCGCATGTCAGGTTTGAAAAGGCTCGCCGGCGCCCGAAGACGGTGGTGGACGCCGGCGTCGAACTACGGCGAATTAGAAGAAACGGAGGGTACCAAGAGCTTCAGTGTCTTCTTCCGCGTCGGTGGGTGGTGGACTCATCCAACGGGGAGCACCACGTCGACGGCGACACTAACTCCGTCAGACGGCGGTTCGGGTGAGGATGGGGAACTCCGGTGGAGGGCTGCAAGCTTCAAATTGAAGTGCGGGTCAGAACGAGGGATGCATGGTGAGGCTACTGGCAGGAGAATGGAGGCGGAGGAGCACACACGGGGGCGAATCGGGCTGGATCCCGTGGCGGGTCGTGGCGGTCGGAGTCGAGGAAGGAGACCTCCTCGGGGCTCTTCCAGAGGCCTGGCGTGCTCTAGGGGGAGTGCAGGGCTAGTGGGTGCTCGAGTTGAAGCTCGGGGCCTCTATTTATAGGCAGATCGACGGGGTGGCCGTAAACGGAGAATCTCCGGCGAGCGATTACGGCGGAGCAGTGGATTAGAGGGTGGTTTGAGCGGTCGGGCAGCATCAGTGGAGGTTACTGGACTCGTTCCGCTACTAAACGGAGCTGGCCCCGGCGTAATGGCGTCTGTCCACGGTGAGGTGACCGCACGGGCTCAACGGCGGCAGAGAGCGCGCGCTGTGCGCGTCGCGCCACGGCGACGGTGCTGCATGCGTGCGCTGGCGTGGAGATGGCCACGCGGAGCCATCAGCAGGGTTGTGCGGCACGGAACGGCGTTGAGCCTCCGTTCTGCTCCCTGTTGGCTGCCACGGCGGTTCAGCCGCCGCAAGACACGCCGGCGTGGTCGGGCCAAGGCGCCACCGACGCCAGGAAGAAGCCAAGCGCGCGTGCGGGGCTCCGGACAAGCTGACTAGGCGGCGAGCAACGTGCCAAGGGCACTGTGGGCGCGTGACTGAAGAAGATCAACGGTGTTCGACACTGAAACTGAATCTTAACTGAACTTGGCTGAAATGGTGCATGCAAGGTGTTCGACAAAATGATTCAGGCATGTAGGCATTTTTCCTTGGGCTGATTTTTGGTGGAGTGACTTCTCATTGCTCCAGTAGGCTGCCTGATTTTTGGTGGAATTTTTGGAGAAGTGTAGATATGAATTTCGCCAAATTTGGCAAATCTGGTCCAAACTTGTAGCAGATGTAATTTGAAAAATTTGAACTAGAGACCAGTGGATCTTCATAGTTCTAGGTTGATGGTTCAAAGGAGTAGGAGGGGAAAAAGGTTTGGTGGCAAAAATCAAAACAGAAAAAAGAGTTCCTTTGCAAAACTCCAAGTGCTATAAGAGAAGACAGAAAATTATTTGAGTAGAATTTGAATGGAAATCATCACATGGGGAGGTTCAACTTGCTGGGTTTGATGCAAATCTTGATCCAAAGGTGGGAGAAAGGTTAGGAGAGAGTATTTGCACCAATGCCATGGCAAGAGGGATAGTTGCAAGTGGCAAAGGACTTTTCCAAAAGCCATAGTGCATTCTCAAAAAGATCTTCAAAAGCTACTTTCTCAAATAAAAAAACATTTTTTCTTAAGCCCAAATGAAGAGCAAGGACTCCCAAGACCAAAGGCTGACCTTGGGTGAATCCAAATAAAACTTTTGCCCTAAGGAAATTATATGAGAGGGAGAGTCCTCTTGAAAAAAAAAAATTTAAATCACTCCCCTCAAGTCAAATAAAACCTTTCGAAAAATCTAAATAAAACTTGGGTGTCACATGGAGTCATGGGCAACGCGGAGTGTGGGACCGGCGTTCGGCTCGATCGCCTTTAACGTCGCAGCCCCTGAGGTGACGTCCAACCGTTCTTCCTCGACGAACGCAGCGGGCTCCGAATCTAGGATCGGGGCCGGAGCGTATGCGGCCTCCAGGACACTGTTCGGGAGCAGAGCTATATCATGCCCTTCTTGACAGTGCGGCACGCTTGGCTGTGGCTCGAATCTGTCGAAGATCAAGTCTCCGCGGATATCCGCCATGTAGTTTAAGCTTCCAAACCTGACTTGATGGCCAGGGGCGTAGCTTTCGATCTGCTCTAGATGGCCAAGCGAGTTGGCTCGCAGAGCGAAGCCACCGAAGACGAAGATCTGTCCGGGGAGAAAAGTCTCACCCTGGACCTCATCGCCGTTGATGATGAAAGGAGCCCTCGAACCTAAAGGTGACGACACAGAGGAACTCTCAATGAAAGCACCAATGTCGGTATCAAAACCGACGGATCTCGGGTAGGGGGTCCCGAACTGTGCGTCATGGTCGGATGGTAACAGGAGACAAGGGACACTTTGTTTTACCCAGGTTCGGGCCCTCTCGGTGGAGGTAAAACCCTACTCCTACTAGATTAATATTGATGATATGGGTAGTACAAGAGTTGATCTACCACGAGATCAAGGAGGCTAAACCCTAGAAGCTAGCCTATGGTTTGATTGTGTATGAAGATGATTCTGTCCTACGGACTACAACCCTTCGGTTTATATAGACACCGGATAGGGTTAGGGTTACACAGAGTCGGTTACATTGGTAGGAGATCTTGAATATCCGCAGGCCTAGCTTGCCTTCTACGCCAAGGAAAGAACCTTCCGGACACGGGACGGAGTCTTCAATCTTGTATCTTCATAGTCCTGGAGTCCGGCGGGAGATGCAGTCCGGCTATACGAACACCCCCTAATCCAGGACTCCCTCAGCAGCATAGGCATAGCAAAAGAGCGAGCATCTAGCAAGCAAAGATAGAAGTGATTTCGAGGGTATGGTTATCTTGCCTGCAAGGTTCTCAGAGTTGTCGAAATCTTGATCCTCGTAAGTGTTCTCAACAGGTTCCTCGTTCACGTACTCGTCTCCCGGCTCTACCCAAAGCAAGAGCACAAGCAAAGGGGACAACCATCAATCACGATGCAATGCGCAAGCAACATGATGCAAAACATGGCATGATATGCGAGATGTGGTATGCAATGCATATGCGTGCTCCGGAAGGAAAAAGATGAACAAGGCATAATCTTGGCAAACCAAGTATGCCACTGGAAAGGTGAGATGATTTCGGTTGAAATCGATATAATGATCACCGGAATCGAATGCACGGTTTGCAAATGACAAGCAAAACACGAATGGCATATTTCTGCGATTACAGCAAGATGCCACTTATCACGCAACAAGAAATTAAGCTACTGCACCAAAACATATCAACAAAGCATATGGCAGTGATCTACTCAAGATGCTTGACAAAAGATGAACACTGAGCTACGGCTAAATCACAACATAATAGGTTCAAACAAGCATGGCAAAAGTGCAAAATATATCAGCTTCACAGACTTCGTGAAAATACTAATAGGTTCAAACAAGCCATGTTTAGAGCACGGGAACAACCTGCTACAAGAACAGGACATAGCAAAATATGGCATGGCATGAATCTACTCAAAGCATTGAACAAAAGTCCCTTACTGACCATGATCCAAAAAGGACCAGAAAATATAATAGCACCCATGTCAATTAAGCAAGTTTCGTTATAGTTTTCAGACTTTGCAGAAAACTGGACATGTCAAAAACAGATAACAAGTAGGCATGTTTACGAGCTTGATGCACTCACTACAGAGCATTGCATGATAAACTAAGCATACATACATCAAGAAGACATGGCATAGAAGCTGGACATAGCAAGAACAACATCATAGCATGCACTACAACTAGCTTGGCAAAATTGAATAACATGTAAACAATCTGCCAGTAACATTTTATAGCACTCACTACAGACTCAAGCTATGGCACTCCATAATTACAAACAAAGGCATGGATGGAAAGCGCCCATCCATATTCTCAAAACACCCTTACTGATCATGCTCAAAAGAGGCATGGATATCTCTGTATCAACATGAACACATGGCACAAAAATAACAGCAGGACATGACTTAGTGAAATTATTAAGTCCCTGAAATCAGCAACATTATGATCCCTAGTTTGTATGCTTGTGCTAGTCACCACAAAGATCACACAAATACATGGCATACACCCCTGTAAAGATGGCATAGCATATTTCAAAACACATGTAGAGCTCAAGTTCATAGGGTGCACACATCAATCATGGCAAAAATGACAAAAGTGCATGTTCTGCTGAGAATCTGAAACTAATATCACATAGCCCTATTCCAACAGCATTTCGGGAATCAAGATGAGCTCAAATGAAAATGACGCAATGAGGTGTAAGGATGTACTCGCCGAGGCAAACAATTCGGTATGCTACACGCCCAAAACGAAGGCACAGGTGCAAAGTTACACCATGAAGAAAAAGCAATAAAAATCTGACAGGAGAAATGACTTAGACGATTTCGGGACTCGGGGAAAGTCAACCTTAGGGATCTCAGATCTAGATCCAGCGTGGTTCCCGAGGAGCTCGCCGGAGAGAGCTCGCCGGAGATGGCGAGGGGGCGGATCCGGCTGGAGGGGACGAGGGAGGCACCGGAGATGGGGAGGAGGAGGCGGGCGGAGGCGGCGGTCGCGGGACGGGCCGCGGGTGCCCCGCACGGGCTCGGGCGGGCCGGCGGCGGTGGGCGGCGGCGGGCGCCACGTGGTGGCTCCCGGTTGGCCCGGGGCGGCGGCGGCGTTTAGTCCGGCACGGACCGGACGTGTCCGGCGCGCGGAGGGAGCGGGGAGCTAGGGTCAGTGGTGGAATGATCCGAAAATTTCGGGAAGGAGCTATATTTATAGGTAGGAGGGGCTAGGAGGCTCCAAATTGAGCACGGTTTTCGGCCACGTGATCGTGATCGAACGGCCTAGAAGATGGAGGAGGTTTAGGTTGGTTTTGGGCCACTTTGGAAAGGTGTTGGGCTGCAACACAAAAGAGGACTTCTCGGTCCCTCGGTTAACCGTTGGGGTATCACACGAAGTCCAAATGGCACGAAACTTGACAGGCGTTCTACCGGTGCTATACCAAGGCCGCTTGGCAAATCTCGGTCCATTCCGAGAAAGTTTATACCCGCTCACGGAAAAATGTAAAAGGGGACGCCGGGGAACATAGGAGTGCCGGATTGCGAAACGGACAACGGGGGAAATGCTCGGATGCATAAGACGAACACGTATGCGAATGCGATGCACATGATGACATGACATGAAATGCATGACATGGACAAAACGCAAAATGAAGAAAAAACCAACCACGGAGGGAATATCATATCACATTGCCGAAAATGGCAAGAGTTGGGGTTACAAATATGGCAAGTTACATCCGGGGTGTTACAACACTCCACCACTACGAGAGGATCTCGTCCCGAGATCTAGGACTGAAAGAACTCCGGATATTCGGAACGGAGGTGGTCCTCGCGCTCCCAGGTGGCTTCTCGGTCAGAATGATGTGACCACTTCACTTTCAGAAATTTGATAGACTTGTTGCGAGTCTTGCGCTCAATCTCTTCAAGAATAGCAATGGGATGCTGATGATAAGACAAATCTTCTTGAAGATCAATCTCTTCGAAGTTGATGGTGCGCTCAGGCGTCTTGAAGCACTTGTGAAGCTATGACACGTGGAACACATCGTGCACATTTGCAAAGTTGGGGGGAAGCTCAAGTTGATAGGCGAGATCGCCTCTTTTGTCGATGATCTTGAAAGGACCCACGTATCTAGGGGCAAGTTTCCCTTTGATACCGAAGCGACGAGTGCCTTTCATTGGAGAGACGCGGAGGTAGACATGGTCTCCGATCTCGAAAGCCAAATCATGGTGCTTGCTACCATAATAGCTCTTCTGGCGCGATTGCGCGGCTTTGAATTCTCACGAATGACTTTACACATATCTTCAGCCTCTGTGATCACGTCGTTGCCAAGAAGTTGGCGTTCGCCCGTCTCTGACCAATTGAGAGGAGTACGGCACTTTCTGCCATAGAGAATCTCGAATGGGGCTTTGCCCGAGCTCGCTTGAAAGCTGTTGTTGTAAGAGAACTCAGCATATGGAAGACAATCCTCCCACTTCATGCCGAAAGAGATAACACAAGCTCTGAGCATATCTTCAAGAATTTGGTTGACACGCTCGACTTGTCCACTAGTTTGAGGATGGAAAGCTATGCTAAAGCGAATATTTGTGCCCATGGCCTTCTGAAAAGAATCCCAAAACTTGGAGGTAAAGATGCTGCCACGGTCCGAAGAGATCAATTGTGGAATGCCGTGCAAGGAGACAATTCTGGAGGTGTAAAGCTCTGCCAGCCGCGCTGCTGTGATAGACTCTTTGATAGGAACAAAATGAGCCACTTTAGTGAGGTTGTCGATGACGACGAAGATGGCATCATTTCCACGCTTGGACTTAGGAAATCCAGTCACGAAGTCCATTTCAATATGATCAAACTTCCATTCTGGAATAGCAAGAGGTTGGAGTAGACCAGCTGGTCGTTGGTGTTCTGCCTTCACCCTTCTGCAGACATCACATTCATTCACGAATTGAGCAATTTCTCGCTTCATTCGAGTCCACCAATATGACTGCTTGAGGTCATGGTACATCTTCGTACTTCCAGGATGAATTGACAGAAGAGAATTGTGCGCCTCGTTCATAATGACTTTACGTAGATCACCCTTTGGAACCACAATACGGTCCTTGAAGAAAAGAGTATCTCTGTCATCAACATGATAGCACTTGTATTTGGAAATGCCCTTGTCAATACCACGTTTCACCTTCTTCACCATGGTATCCAGGAGTTGAGCCTCACAAATTTGATCTTCCAAAGTAGGAGAGACTATGAGGTTGGCAAGGAAGCCTTGAGGAACAACTTGGAGATTCAACTTGCGAAAAGCTTCACAAAGGTCTGGTTGAAAGGGCTTGAGGATTAAGCTGTTGCAATAAGCCTTCCTGCTCAAAGCATCTGCAATGACATTGGCCTTGCCTGGAGTGTATTCAATACTCGGGTTGAACTCTTGAATCATTTCGACCCATCGGGTCTGCCTGAGGTTGAGGTTGGGTTGAGTGAAAATGTACTTGAGACTCTTGTGATCGGTGAATATGTCCACTTTCCTTCCCAACAAGAGATGTCTCCATGTTATTAATGCATGGACAACTGCCGCCAACTCAAGATCATGAGTGGGGTAGTTCTTTTCGTTGGGCTTCAACTGACGAGAGGTATAGGCCACAACTTTCTTCTCTTGCATTAACACAGCACCGAGACCTTGAAGAGAAGCATCACAGAAAACTTCATAAGGCTTGGATTTGTCAGGAGGAGTCAAAACCGGAGCAGTGACGAGTTTCTCTTTGATAGTGTTGAAAGCAACATCACACTCAGGAGACCAGACGTACTTCACATGCTTCTGGAGGAGGTTGGAAAGAGGCTTTGCAATCTTTGAGAAATTCTCAACGAATCTTTGGCAATAGCTTGCAAGTCCAAGAAAACTGCGAAGCTGCTTGACATTCTGAGGAGGTTCCCAATTCAAAACTGCAGACACCCTCTCAGGATTAACAGCGATGCCCTTGGCAGAGATGATACGACCAAGATAAAGAACTTCATCAAGCCAAAATTCACATTTGGAGAACTGCGCATAGAATTGATACTCTCTGAGCTTGTCGAGCACCAATCGCAAATGTTTGGTATGATCCTTCTTATTCTTGGAGAAGACCAATATATCATCGAGATAGACCAAGACGAATTCATTGGTGTAGGGGTTGAAGATGAAGTTCATCATTCGAGAGAATGTTGGAGGAACATTGACAAGTCCGAAAGACATGACCGTGTATTCATAAGAACCAAAGCTTGTTCTGAATGCTGTCTTGGGAATATCTTCTTCACGAATGCGAATTTGATGATAACCCATATGAAGGACAAGGTTGGAAAATACTTTAGCACCTTTGAGTTGCTCGAATAGCTCATTGATGTTGGGAAGTGGATACTTGTTCTTGATTGTCTTCTTGTTCAATGGACGGTAATCGACGCAAAGTCGGTCCGTGCCATCCTTCTTCTGGACAAAAAGAACTCCACAACCCCATGGAGATGAACTCGGTCTGATCAAACCCAGACGCTCTTGTTCATCGAGCTGTTTCTTCAATTCCTTCAGCTCTTTAGGTCCAAGCTTGTATGGACGCTTGCAAACGGGTTGTGTGCCAGGCTCAAGATCAATAACGAATTCAACTGGCCGGTGAGGAGGCATTCCCGGAAGCTCTTCTGGAAAGACATCTTGGTACTCACAAACGACTGGAATCTGAGAGATAGCATCCAATTCGCCCTTCTCGTTGAGAGAAAACAACTGAATGGTTTCATCACGAGCGGCATAGATGATCACATCGTCAGAAGAGTGAGTCAATTGAATTTCCCTGGCAGCACAATCAAGTTGAGCCTTGTGTTGAGAAAGCCAGTCCATCCCGAGAATTAGATCAATATCAGAGTCACCAAGAACAATTGGTTTTGCCAGAAATCTATAGTCGCCCATCTTGATACCGACATTCGGAACAAACATGGTAGATCTCAAACGTTTAGCCGAGGAAACAACTTGCAAAGCTTTAGGTAATGCCTCTGTGTCAAAATTGTGCTTCGAAGCAAAAGGATATGACATGAAAGAATGCGATGCACCAGTATCAAATAAGACTTTTGCAGGAATATCATTAACTGAGAGATTACCCATGATCACTTCAGAAGAATCCTCCGCTTGAGTTGCATTCATCATGTTCACCTTGGCATGCTTGGGATTATGCTTGACCACTGCATTGCTGGAAGATCTCACAGGAGGAGGAGGCGGAAGGCGCCTTTGGTTGAAGCACTTGTTCGCATAGTGACCTTTCTCCTGACATTTGTTGCAAGTCACCTCTGAGAGCGGACGATGATAAGGAGCATTTGGCCTTGGAGCTTGATTCTGAGACTTGTTCTAATATCCTGGGTTGGGTGGGTGGGAAGATCCGTGGCCACCTTTTTTCTTCTGCTGGTAAGGCTGACCGAACGGAGGAGGAGGAGGCAACCAAAACTTCTGTTGCTTAGATGCCACTAGTGAGGAAGAAGAGGACTGAACTGCGTCCCTGACTCTCTCCTTGGAGGCCTCACACTTCAACTGAGCAGCTTCTTGTTTCAGTGCCATGTTGTAGAATTCATCATACTTTTTTGGTTCAAAAAGCACGAGAGCTAGTTGCAGATCTTCTCTGAGACCACGCCTGAATTAGTAAATCATGCTCTTTTCATCAGGGATGTCCTTCTTAGCAAAGCGAGAGAGCTTCTTGAACTGAGTGTTGTATTGATACACAGACATGTTGCCTTGCTTGAGATTGCGGAACTCCTCATGCTTACTCTCAACAACACTTTTCTGGAATGTGATGAGCTTTGAAGTCACGGCGGAAATCATCCCAGGTAATCAGACGACCTCCTATGGAATCTTTGTATTGTTGGTACCACTCAGCAGCTTGATCCTTGAGTTAAAAAGAGGCAAACTTAACAAAGTCCTCAGGTCTGACATTGCTGCATTCAAAATGCTTGTTGATGTCCACGAGCCAATCATCGGCGTCTGTGGCCTCGGCACAGTAGTTGAAAGTCTTCGGCTGATTAGCAAGGAACTGATTGAGGGTAGCGATGTGCGGCTGATTGTTGCCTTGGCCTTGATTTCGCTGATTACCTTGCCCTTGGTTGCGATCTTGCAAGAGCTGAATCAGTATCTGAGCGTTGGCGTTTGTGGCAGTCATCAAGGCTTGCCATGCCTCCGGAGGCGGAGGTGGTGGCGGAGAGTTAGCCTGGCTTCCTTCATTGCGTTCCGGATTCTGACGCGTTGGCGGAGCCATCCTGAAGAGAGGGTGACATCCGTTAGCATCTTGAAAGACATATATCCAAGCTGAATCAAAGGACCGAAATTGCAACATATAGTCCAAACTTTCGAACAAGAATGAACGAATGAATTCCAAAGTAAAGCATCACACTTCCATAAGCTGAGAAGCCATTTAGAAAAAGGTATGGAATCACCATCTGCCTTCGAAACAACTCGAATATCACAACTGAAAACAAAACAAAAGATTGGCTTGTAGAATAAGCCGGAACAAACACATGATAGAAATTTCGCCCAAAGTGTTCGTGGTGGGGCCCACACGGGCACGACGTACAGCGGACGTCACGAATGACAAACAAGACGTCCCCGAATCGGCATAGCCAAGGATTCTTTAAGACGCCTCGCGACCACTTTAAATTGACCGTGGATAGGCGGACCACTAGACGTTGGACCCCAATCTCAAATCATACATCTGTCGGAAAGATATCCTATAAGCTACTAGAATTCCTAGTTATGAACTCCCGAAACTTTCTGGTTATGCAATCAGGTGTTGGGGATACAGGGGACACAAAATATATCACCCAAACTAACAATACCTAGATCCAGCTGTATCCATCCTTCAAGACATAACCAAGAAACCTTCGGAAATCGTTTACCTCAACCTTCGAAAAGCATCCATTATACGAGTTATGGCAATACTCCCGAACTCGCCCCAGTACTGGGTTATTGGGGTTATCTCACCAACAACTGTACAAAAGAGATTTTCAATGTCAGCGAAACTCAGGTATTCCAGAACTGCAACGATAAAATTGTGACGACAACACCTCGGAGCTCAACTCCCCGGGACACTGCCACAACCCCTAAATGTCAGGAGGCACCAAGAAGAATGTTCTCGTCACAAAACCATCGGAACGATTCCAAGATACCCTCGTGATCCTAAAAAATTTTTTAGTGAAATTTTAGGAGAGGAGAGTCAAAACTCTACGTCAGGATGCCTCACCAGAGCGATGAAGGGACTGGGGAGTAAAAAGAATCCTACTCTCCGATATATATAATCCTAAGACTCAAAACATTTTTTTCTAGACTCAACAACGCCAGCGATTCGATCAAGCAGGGGGCTCCTAAGTCGGGGATGGCTCTGATTACCAACTTGTAACGCCCTCGATGCGGCTATATCTCCCACGTGTCGAAGCACGACTTAGAGGCATAACCGCATTGAAAGCAATGTCGCAAGTGAGGTAATCTTCACACAACCCATGTAAAACATAAGGGAAAGAGATACATAGTTGGCTTACAGTCGCCACTTCACACAATATATAAATAAACATCCATCATCCAGATTACACTCAAGGTCCGACTACGGAACCAAAATGAAAGAAGACTACCCCAAAAGCTACACAGATCCCCGATCGTCCCAACTGGGCTCCACTACTGATCATCAGGAAAAGACACATAGTAACGACCACGTTCCTCGTCGAACTCCCACTTAAGCTCGGTTGCGTCATCTGCACTGGCATCGTTGGCATTTGCAACTGTTTTTGGTAGAATCTGTGAGTCACGGGGAGATCAAGACTATCTAAGCTTAAAGGTAGGATGGGGTTGTGAGGTGGAGCTGCAGCAAGCGACTACCATATATGGTGGCTAACAACGCAAAAGAGAGCGAGAAGAGAAGCAAGGCACGATCGTGAAGCTAGTAGCGATCAAGAAGTGATCCTGAAACTACTTACGTCAAACATAACTCCAACACCATGTTCACTTCCCGGACTCCGCCGAGAAGAGACCATCACGGTTACACACGCGGTTGATGTGTTTTTATTAAGGTCAACTTCGGGTTTTCTACAACCGGACATTAACAAATTCCCATCTGCGTCATAACCGCGGGCACGACTTTCGAAAGATAATACCCTGCAGGGGTGTCCCAACTTAGCCCATTATAAGCTCTCACGGTCAACGAAGGATATTCCTTCTACCGGGAAGACCCGATCAGTCTCGGAATCCCGGACTACAAGAGATTTCAACAATGGTAAAACAAGACCGGCAAGACCACCCGACTGTGCCGACAAATCCCGATAGGAGCTGCACATATCTCGTTCTCACGGCACACCGGATGAGACAGGCTACGAGTAAAACCAGCCATCGAGTTTCCCCGAGGTGGCCCCGTAGGCGGCTCGGTTCGGACCAACACTCGGAGGAGCACTGGCCCGGGGGGGGGGGCTAAAATAAAGATGACCCTCGGGCTCGCGAAAACCCAAGGGAAAAGTATGGTGGTAGGTGGTCAAATGGTAAAACCAAGGTTGGGCCTTGCTGGAGGAGTCTTATTCAAAGCGAACTGTCAAGGGGGTCCCATAAATCACCCAACCATGTAAGGAACGCAAAATCAAGGAACATAACACCGGCATGACGGAAACTAGGGTGGCAAGAGTGGAACAAAACACCAGGAATAAGGCCGAGCCTTCCACCCTTTACCAAGTATATAGATGCATTAATTAAAATAAGAGATATTGTGATATCCCAAAATAACCATGTTCCAACATGGAACCAACTTCATCTTCACCTACAACTAGCAACGCTATAAGAGGGGCTGAGCAAAGCGGTAACATAGCCAATCAACGGTTTGCTAGGAAAGGATGGTTAGAGGTTTGACATGGCAATATGGGTGGCATGAAATAGCAAGTGGTAGGTATCGCAGCATAGGCATAGCAAAAGAGCGAGCATCTAGCAAGCAAAGATAGAAGTGATTTCGAGGGTATGGTCATCTTGCCTGCAAGGTTCTTAGAGTTGTCGAAAGCTTGATCCTCGTAAGTGTTCTCAACAGGTTCCTCGTTCACGTACTCGTCTCCTGGCTCTACCCAAAGCAAGATCACAAGCAAAGGGGACAACTATCAATCACGATGCAATGCGCAAGCAACATGATGCAAAACATGGCATGATATGCGAGATGTGGTATGCAATGCATATGCGTGCTCCGGAAGGAAAAAGATGAACAAGGCATAATCTTGGCAAACCAAGTATGCCACTGGAAAGATGAGATGATTTCGGTTGAAATCGATATAAAGATCACCGGAATCGGATGCACGGTTTGCAAATGACAAGCAAAACACGAATGGCATATTTCTGCGATTACAGCAAGATGCAACTTAGCATGCAACAAGAAATTAAGCTACTGCACCCAAACATATCAAAAAAGCATATAGTAGTGATCTACTCAAGATGCTTGACAAAAGATGAACACTGAGCTACGGCTAAATCACACCATAACAGGTTCAAACAAGCATGGCAAAAGTGCAAAATATATCAGCTTCACAGACTTCGTGAAAATACTAACATGTCAGAATTTAACATCAGGAAGCCATGTTTAGATCAAGGGAACAACCTGCTACAGGAACAGGAAGTAGCAAAGTATGGCATGCCATGAATCTACTCAAAGCATTGAACAAAATTCCATTACTGAGCATGAGCCAAAAAGGACCAAAAAATATAATAGCACCCATGTCAATTAAGCAAGTTTCGTTACAGTTTTCATACTTAGCAGAAAACTGGACATGTCAAAAGCAGATAACAAGTAGGCATGTTTACGAGCTTGATGCACTCACTATAGAGCATTGCATGATAAACTAAACATACATCCATCAAGAAGACATGGCATATAAGCTGGACATAGCAAGAACAACATCATAGCATGCACTACAACAAGCTTGGAAAAATTGAATAACATGTAAACAATCTGCCAGTAACATTTTATAGCAAAAGTAGAGCTCGATTGACTCAAGCTATGGCACTCCATAATTACAAACAAAGGCATGGATGGAAAGCGCCCATCCATATGTTCAAAACACCCTTACTGATCATACTCAAAAGAGGCATGGATATCTCTGTATCAACATGAACACATGGCACAAAAATAACAGCAGGACATGACTTAGTGAAATTATTAAGTCCGTGAAATCAGCAACATTATGATCCCTAGTTTGCATGCTTGTGCTAGTCACCACAAAGATCCGAAAAATACATGGAGTACAGCCCTGTAAAGATGGCATAGCATATTTCAAAACATATGTAGAGCTCAAGTTCATAGGGTGCACACATCAATCATGGCAAAAATGACAAAAGTGCATGTTCTACTGAGAATCTGAAACTAATATCACATAGCCCTCTTCCAACAGCATTTCGGGAATTAATATGAGCTCAAATGAAAATGACACAATGAGATGAAATGATGTACTCGCCGAAGCGAACATTTCGGTATGCTACACGTCCAAAACGGAGCCACAGGTGCAAAGTTATGGCATGAAGAAAAAGCAATAAAAATCTGACAGGAGAAATGACTTAGACGATTTCGGGACTCGGGGAAAGTCAACCTTAGGGATCTCAGATCCAGATCCAGCGTGGTTCCCGAGGAGCTCGCCGGGGAGAGCTCGCCGGAGATGGCGAGCGGGCGGATCCGGCTGGAGGGGACGAGGGAGGCGCCGGAGATGGGGAGGAGGAGGCCGGGGCACGTCGTGGGACGGCGGGGCCGCGGAGGGAGGCACGGGCGGCGGCGGTTGCCGGCGCGGCGGCGGCTGCGGGAGGCGCTCGGGGCGGCGGGGAGCCGGGCGGAGGCGGCGGTCGCGGGACAGGCCGCGGGTGCCACATACGGGCTCGGGCGGGCCGGCAGAGGTGGGCGGCGGCGGGCGCCACGTGGCGGCTCCTGGTTGTCCCGGGGCGGCGGCGGCGTTTAGTCCGGCGCGGACCGGACGTGTCCGGCGCGCGGAGGGAGCGGGGAGCTAGGGTTAGGGGTGGAATGATCCGAAAATTTCGGGAAGGAGCTATATTTATAGGTAGGAGGGGCTAGGAGGCTCCAAATTGAGCACGGTTTTCGGCCACGCGATCGTGATCGAACGGCCTAGAAGATGGAGGGGGTTTAGGTTGGTTTTGGGCCATATTGGAAAGGTGTTGGTCTGCAACACAAAAGAGGCCTTCTCGGTCCCTCGGTTAACCGTTGGGGTATCAAACGAAGTCCAAATGGCACGAAACTTGATAGGCGTTCTACCGGTGCTATACCAAGGCCACTTGGCAAATCTCGGTCCATTCCGAGAAAGTTTAATACCCGCTCACGGAAAAATGTAAAAGGGGACGCCGGGGAACATAGGAGTGCCGGATTGCGAAACGGACAACGGGGGAAATGCTCGGATGCATAAGGCGAACACGTATGCGAATGCGATGCACATGATGACATGACATGAAATGCATGACATGGACAAAATGCAAAATGAAGAAAAACCCAACCACGGAGGGAATATCATATCATATTGCCGAAAATGGCAAGAGTTGGAGTTACAAATATGGCAAGTTACATCCGGGGTGTTACAACAATAGAAGGCACCACAAGCAAGCCAAATCATGTATGAAAATAGTAGATAGCAAAGCAACACGAGAATAGTAGTCGAGTATATTGGCATACCTTTAATTCTCAAAGAGTTGATTGGTTCATAACAACGGTTCCAGGAGAAAGCTGCGATAGAAAAAAATAAAGATATTCTTTCAAAGAACGCCCAAAGGTTTGAGCAGGATATGGTAATAAATATACATGATATGTAAACTTCAAAACTATATAGCAAATGAGCATACTGCAGAGAGATAAATGCAGATTTGAAGCAACATATTCATAGATTGGCAGAGTCTACTTGTAGCAGCATATCCTTGTGAGACCGATACACCTTTTGAACTTCTCTCTAGCCTACACATGTAGTCTAATTGTAGCAGCAGATGAGCGACATGTGGCACTTGAATTTATTGACTGTAAGTCGCACCACTATAAAATACACAGCATTGATCCTTTGCTGTTATAACCAATTTTTTTCGTAAATTTGTAAGAGACAGGAAAACAGAACTACAGCCTAGGATCTTACTTCAGAGGTCCCCCTGCCAATTAAAGACATTTTTTCCTCCTGGTATGATGGCTTAATGAGACCAGGAATTTCAGGATGATTTCATTTAAATAATAGGTCAAGGAGTGCTCACATAACCAAGATTGGTGACTGGGAATATCTGGTGCATTATTTGAGCATAACCAAGATTGGTGACTGGGAATATCCCGTGGGCAGCGGCTAGATGTATGGTTTTATTACATAGCGACAAGTACATAGTATATAGAAATGGTGACAATCTTCAGATACAGAGCTGCTGGATGCTGCAGAGAGACCAAATTAAGCCAGTAAAACAACTCAATAGCAGGTTCCTACAGTTAAAACGACAAATACAACATAGGACATGTCAGTATCTTTAAACCTAGTCGCTGCCAAATGGTATATTTTGAACAGGAAGAAAACAAGAAAAATCATTGCCAAACCGCACATATCTGAACCAAGGAACTTTAGAATGACAACTATCCATGACTAGTTACCATCACCAAGGCAGCAACACGCAGATTCTTGGAAAAGAATTTAAACTACTATTTTGTGGTTTCAAAAAACAAAAATATTTAAAAAGGATGTACACCAGAACTGTAAAGCAGGAAATTATGTGATAAATTCATAGGCTAATGATGATATTAATGTTCCTAAAGTCGCTATGCAAGGGGGAAATATGAGTAGGAACTGACCTGCACAAGAAATGTTGGAGATGCATCTTGCACATATTCCTTTCAGTAATCAGTATGCCATGTGAGGGAGTCCTGGATTAGGGGGTGTTCGGGTAGCCGGACTATACCTTCGCCGGACTCCAGGACTATACCTTCGCCGGATTCCAGGACTATGAAGATACAAGATTGAAGACTTCGTCCCGTGTCCGGAAGGAACTTTCCTTGGCGTGGAAGGCAAGCTAGGCGATGCGGATGTTCAAGATCTCCTACCATTGTAACCGACTCTGTGTAACCCTAACCCTATCCGGTGTCTATATAAACCGGAGGGTTCTAGTCCATAGGACAACTTCATCATACACAATCATACCATAGGCTAGCTTCTAGGGTTTAGCCTCCTTGATCTCGTGGTAGATCTATTCTTGTACTACCCATATCATCAATATTGATCAAGAAGGAGTAGGGTTTTACCTCCATCGAGAGGGCCCGAACCTGGGTAAAAACATCGTGTCCCTTGTCTCCTGTTACCATCCAGCCTTGACGCAAAGTTCGGGACCCCCTACCCGAGATCCGCCGGTTTTGACACCGACATTGGTGCTTTCATTGAGAGTTCCTCTGTGAAGGAAATATGCCCTACAGGCAATAATAAAGTTATTATTTATTTCCTTAATTCATGATAAATGTTTATTATTCATGCTAGAATTGTATTAACAGGAAACATAATACATGTGTGAATACATAGACAAACAGAGTGTCACTAGTATGCCTCTACTTGACTAGCTCATTAATCAAAGATGGTTATGTTTCCTAACCATAGACAAAGGAGTTGTTATTTGATTAATGGGATCACATCATTAGGAGAATGATCTGATTGACTTGACCCATTCCGTTAGCTTAGCACTTGATCGTATTGTTTGTTGCTATTGCTTTCTTCATGACTTATACATGTTCCTATGACTATGAGATTATGCAACTCCCGTTTACCGGAGGAACACTTTGTGTGCTACCAAACGTCACAACGTAACTAGGTGATTATAAACGTGCTCTACAGGTGTCTCCAAAGGAAGATGTTGGGTTGGCGTATTTCGAGATTAGGATTTTTCACTCCAATTGTCGGAGAGGTATCTCTGGGCCCTCTCGGTAATGCACATCACTTAAGCCTTGCAAGCATTGCAACTAATGAGTTAGTTGCGGGATGATGTATTACGGAACGAGTAAAGAGACTTGCCGGTAACGAGATTGAACTAGGTATTGGATACCGACGATCGAATCTCGGGTAAGTAACATACCGATGACAAAGGGAACAACGTATGTTGTTATGCGGTCTGACCGATAAAGATCTTCGTAGAATATGTAGGAACCAATATGGGCATCCAGGTCCCGCTATTGGTTATTGACCGGAGACGTGTCTTGGTCATGTCTACATTGTTCTCGAACCGTAGGGTCCGCACGCTTAAGGTTTCGATGACAGTTATATTATGAGTTCATGACTTTTGATGTACCGAAGGAGTTCGGAGTCCCGGATGAGATCAGGGACATGACGAGGAATCTCGAAATGGTCGAGACGTAAAGATCGATATATTGGACGACTATATTCGGAGTTCGGAAAGGTTCCGAGTGATTCGGGTATTTTTCGGAGTACCGAAGAGTTACGGGAATTCGTATTGGGCCTCATTGGGCCATACGGGAAAGGAGAGAAAGGGCCAAAAGGGTGGCCGCACCCCTCCCCTTGCACTAGTCCGAATTGGACTAGGGAGGGGGGGCGCCCCCTTCCTTCCTTCTCCTTCTCTCTTCCCTTTCCTTCTCTCCTACTCCCCCTACATGGAAGGACTCCTAGTTGGACTAGGAAATGGGGAATCCTACTCCCGGTGGGAGTAGGACTCCCCTTGGCGCGCCACTTCTAGGCCGGCCACCCCCTCCCCCTTGCTCCTTTATATACGGGGGCAGGGGGGCAGCCCAGGACACACAAGTTGATCTTCGTGATCGTTCCTTAGCCGTGTGCGGTGCCCCCTCCACCATATTCCACCTCGATCATATCGTTGCAGTGCTTAGGCGAAGCCCTGCGTCGGTAGTACATCAAGATCGTCACCACGCCGTCGTGCTGACGGAACTCGTCCCCGAAGTTTTGCTGGATCGGAACCCGGGGAACGCCATCGATCTGTACGTGTGTCAAGAACTCGGAGGCGCCGGAGTAACGGCGCTTGGATCGGTCGGATCGTGAAGACGTACGACTACATCAACCGCGTTGATATAACGCTTCCGCTTTCGGTCTATGAGGGTACGTAGACAACACTCTCCCCTCTCATTGCTATGCATCACCATGATCTTGCGTGTGCGTAGGAAAATTTTGAAATTACTACGTTCCCCAACAGTGGCATCCGAGCCTAGGTTTTTATGGTTAGATGTTTTGCACGAGTAGAACACAAGTGAGTTGTGGACGATACAAGTCATACTGCCTACCAGCATGTCATACTTTGGTTCGGCGGTATTGTTGGATGAAGCGGCCCGGACCGACATTACGCGTACGCTTACGCGAGACTGGTTCTACCGCCGTGCTTTGCACACAGGTGGCTGGCGGGTGTCAGTTTCTCCAACTTTAGTTGAACCGAGTATGGCTACGCCCAGTCCTTGCGAAGGTTAAAACGGAGTCTACTTGACAAACTATCGTTGTGGTTTTGATGCGTAGGTGAGATTGGTTCTTCCTTAAGCCCGTAGCAGCCACGTAAAACTTGCAACAAACAAAGTAGAGGACGTCTAACTTGTTTTTGCAGGGCATGTTGTGATGTGATATGGTCAAGACGTGATGCTAAATTTTATTGTATGAGATGATCATGTTTTGTAACCAAGTTATCGGCAACTGGCAGGAGCCATATGGTTGTCGCTTTATTGTATGCAATGCAATCGCCCTGTAATGCTTTACTTTATCACTAAGCGGTAGCGATAGTCGTAGAAGCAGAAGCATAAGATTGGCGAGACGACAACGATGCTACGATGGAGATCAAAGTGTCGCGCCGGTGACGATGGTGATCATGACGGTGCTGCGGAGATGGAGATCACAAGCACAAGATGATGATGGCCATATCATATCACTTATATTGATTACATGTGATGTTTATCTTTTATACATCTTATCTTGCTTTGTTTGACGGTAGCATTTTAAGATGATCTCTCACTAATTATCAAGAAGTGTTCTCCCTGAGTATGCACCGTTGCGAAACTTCTTCGTGCTGAGACACCACGTGATGATCCGGTGTGATAGGTTCTACGTTCAAATACAACGGGTGCAAAACAGTTGCACACGCGGAATACTCAGGTTAAACTTGACGAGCCTAGCATATAACAGATATGGCCTCGGAACACGGAGACCGAAAGGTCGAGCGTGAATCATATAGTAGATATGATCAACATATTGATGTTCACCATTGAAACTACTCCATCTCACGTGATGATCGGACATGGTTTAGTTGATATGGATCACGTGATCACTTAGAAGATTAGAGGGATGTCTATCTAAGTGGGAGTTCTTAAGTAATATGATGAATTGAACTTTAATTTATCATGAACTTAGTCCTGGTAGTATTAGCATATCTATGTTGTAGATCAATAGCTCGCGATGTTGTTTCCTGTGTTTATTTTGATATGTTCCTAGAGTAAATTGTGTTGAAAGATGTTAGTAGCAATGATGCGGATTGGATCCGTGATCTAAGGTTTATCCTCATTGCTGCACAAAAGAATTATGTCCTTGATGCACCGCTAGGTGACAGACCTATTGCAGGAGCAGCTGCAGACGTTATGAACGTTTGGCTAGCTCAATATGATGACTACTTGATAGTTTAGTGCACCATGCTTAACGGCTTAGAATCGGGACTTCAAAGACGTTTTGAACGTCATGGACCATATGAGATGTTCCAGGAATTGAAGTTAATATTTCAAGCAAATACCCGAGTTGAGAGATATGAAGTCTCCAACAAGTTCTATAGCTAAAAGATGGAGGAGAATCGCTCAACTAGTGAGCATGTGCTCAGATTGTCTGGGTACTACAATCGCTTGAATCAAGTGGGAGTTAATTTTCCAGATAAGATAGTGATTGACAGAATTCTCTAGTCACCATCACCAAGTTAGTAGAACTTCATGATGAACTATAATATGCAAGGGATAACTGAAAAAATTCCCAAGCTTTTCGTGATGCTGAAATTGACAAAGGTAGAAATCAAGAAAAATATCAAGTGTTGATGCTTAACAAGACCACTAGTTTCAAGAAAAGGGCAAAGGGAAGAAGGGGAGCTTCAAGAAGAACGGCAAGCAAGTTGCTGCTCAAGTGAAGAAGCCCAAGTCTGGACCTAAGCCTGAAACTGAGTGCTTCTACTGCAAAGGGACTGGTCACTAGAAGCGGAACTACCCCAAGTAATTGGTGGATAAGAAGGATGGCAAAGTGAACAAAGGTATATTTGATATACATGTTACTGATGTGTACTTTACTAGTGTTTATAGCAACCCCTCGGTATTTGGTACTGGTTCAGTTGCTAAGAATAGTAACTCGAAACGGGAGTTGCAGAATGAACAAAAACTAGTTAAGGGTGAAGTGATGATGTGTGTTGGAAATAGTTCCAAGATTGATATGATCATCATCGCACACTCCCTATACTTTCGGGATTAGTGTTGAACCTAAATAAGTGTTATTTGGTGTTTGCGTTGAGCATGAATATGATTTGATCATGTTTGTTGCAATACGGTTATTCATTTAAGTTAGAGAACAATTGTTGTTCTGTTTACATGAATAAAACCTTCTATGGTCATACACACCAACGAAAATTGTTTGTTGGAACTCGATCGTAGTGATACACATATTCATAATATTGAAACCAAAAGATGCAAAGTTAATAATGATAGTGCAACTTATCTGTGGCACTGCCGTTTAAGTCATATTGGTGTAAAACGCATGAAGAAACACCATGCTGATGGGATTTTGGGACCACTTGATTATGAATCACTTGATGCTTGCGAACCATGTCTCTTGGGCAAGATGACTAAAACGCCGTTCTCCGGAACAATGGAACGAGCAACAGATTTGTTGGAAATCATACATACTGATGTATGTGGTCCGATGAATATTAAGGCTCGCGACAAGTATCATTATTTTCTGACCTTCACAGATGATTTGAGCAGATATAGGTATATCTACTTGATGAAACATAAGTCTGAAACGTTTGAAAAGTTCAAAGAATTTTAGAGTGAAGTGGAAAATCATCGTAACAATAAAATAAAGTTTCTACGATCTGATCGTGGAGAAGAGTATTTGAGTTACGAGTTTGGTCTTCAGTTAAAACAATGTGAAATAGTTTCACTACTCACGCCACCTGGAACACCACAACATAATGGTGTGTCCGAACGTCATAACCGTACTTTATTGGATATAGTACAATCTATGATGTCTCTTACCGATTTACCAATATTGTTTTGGGATTATGCATTAGAGACAGCTACATTCACGTTTAAAAAAGGGCACCATCTAAGTCCGTTGAGACGACACAATCTGAACTGTGGTTTGGCAAGAAACCAAAGTCGTCGTTTCTTAAAGTTTGGGGTTGTGATGCTTATATGAAAAAGTTTCATCCTGATAAGCTCAAACCCAAATCGGAGAAGTGCGTCTTCATAGGATACCCAAAAGAAAATGTTGGGTACACCTTCTATCACAGATCTGAAGGCAAGATATTCGTTGCTGAGAATGGATCCTTTCTAGAGAAGGAGTTTCTCTCGAAAGAAGTGAGTGGGAGGAAAGTAGAACTTGATGAGGTAACAGTACCTCCTCCCTTATTGGAAAGTAGTTCATCACAGAAATATGTTCCTGTGACTACTACACCAATTAGTGAGGAAGTTAATGATGATGATCATGGAGCTTCAGATCAAGTTACTACTGAACCTCGTAGATCAACCAGAGTAAGATCCGCACCAAAGTGGTACGGTAATCCTGTTCTGGAAGTCATGCTACTAGATCATGATGAACCTACAAACTATGAAGAAGCGATGGGGAGCCCAGATTCCACGAAATGGCTTGAGGCCATGAAATCTGAGATGGGATCCATGTATGAGAACAAAGTGTGGACTTTGATTGACTTGCCCGATGTTCGGCAAGCAATTAAGAATAAATGGATCTTCAAGAGGAAGACAGACGCTGATAGTAGTGTTACTATCTACAAAGCTAGAATTGTCGCAAAAGGTTTTCGACAAGTTCAAGGTGTTGACTACGATGAGAGTTTGTCACTCGTATCTATGCTTAAGTCTGTCCGAATCATGTTAGCAATTGCCACATTTTATGAAATCTGGCAAATGGATAAACAAAACTGCATTCCTTAATGGATTTATTAAAGAAGAGTTGTATATGATGCAACTAGAAGGTTTTGTCAATCCTAAAGGTGCTAACAAAATATGCAAGCTCCAGCGATCCATCTATGGACTGGTGCAAGCATCTCAGAGTTGGAATATACACTTTGATAAGTTGATCAAAGCATATAGTGTTATACAGACATGCGATGAAGCCTGTATTTACAAGAAAGTGAGTGGGAGCACTACAGCATTTCTGATAAGTATATGTGAATGACATATTGTTGATTGGAAATAATGTAGAATTATTCTGCGAAGCATAAAGGAGTGTTTGAAAGGAGTTTTCTCAAAGAAAGACCTCAGTGAAGCTGCTTACATATTGAGCATCAAAATCTATAGAGATAGATCAAGACGCTTAATAAGTTTTCAATGAGTACATACCTTGACAAGATTTTGAAGTAGTTCAAAATGGAACAGTCAAAGAAAGAGTTCTTTCCTGTGTTACAAGGTGTGAATTTGAGTAAAGACTCAAAGACCGACCACGGCAGAAAATAGAAAGAGAATGAAAGTCATTCCCTATGCCTCAGTCATAGGTTCTATAAAGTATGCCATGCTGTGTCCCAGAACTATTGTATACCCTACACTGTGTTTAGCAACGGAGTACAATAGTGATCTAGGAGTAGATAACTGGACAGCGGTCAAAATTATCCTTAATGGAATAAGGATATGTTTCTCGATTATGGAAGTGACAAAAGGTTCGTCGTAAAGGGTTACGTCGATGCAAGTTTTGACACCGATCTGGATGACTAGTCTCGATCTAGATACATATTGAAAGTGGGAGAAATTAGCTAGAGTAGCTCCGTGCAGAGCATTGTAGACATAGAAAATTGCAAAATACATAACGGATCTAAATGTGAAAGACCCGTTGACTAAGATTCTCCCACAAGCAAAACATGATCACACCTTAGTACTCTTTGGGTGTTAATCACATAGCAATGTGAACTAGATTACTGAATCTAGTAAACCCTTTGGGTGTTGGTAACATAATGATGTGAACTATGGGTGTTAATCACATGATGATGTGAACTATCAATGTTAATCACATGGTGATGTGATCTAGATTATTGACTCTAGTGCAAGTGGGAGACTGAAGGAAATATGCCCTAGAGGCAATAATAAAGTTATTATTTATTTCCTTAATTCATGATAAATGTTTATTATTCATGCTAGAATTGTATTAACAGGAAACATAATACATGTGTGAATACATAGACAAACAGAGTGTCACTAGTATGCCTCTACTTGACTAGCTCATTAATCAAAGATGGTTATGTTTCCTAACCATAGACAAAGGAGTTGTTATTTGATTAATGGGATCACATCATTAGGAGAATGATCTGATTGACTTGACCCATTCCGTTAGCTTAGCACTTGATCGTATTGTTTGTTGCTATTGCTTTCTTCATGACTTATACATGTTCCTATGACTATGAGATTATGCAACTCCCGTTTACCGGAGGAACACTTTGTGTGCTACCAAACGTCACAACGTAACTGGGTGATTATAAAGGTGCTCTACAGGTGTGCCCAAAGGAAGATGTTGGGTTGGCGTATTTCGAGATTAGGATTTGTCACTCCAATTGTCGGAGAGTTATCTCTGGGCCCTCTCGGTAATGCACATCACTTAAGCCTTGCAAGCATTGCAACTAATGAGTTAGTTGCGGGATGATGTATTACGGAACGAGTAAAGAGACTTGCCGGTAACGACATTGAACTAGGTATTGGATACCGACGATTGAATCTCGGGTAAGTAACATACCGATGACAAAGGGAACAACGTATATTGTTATGCGGTCTGACCGATAAAGATCTTCGTAGAATATGTAGGAACCAATATGGGCATCCAGGTCCCGCTATTGGTTATTGACTGGAGACGTGTCTCGGTCATGTCTACATTGTTCTCGAACCGTAGGGTCCGCACGCTTAATGTTTCGATGACAGTTATATTATGAGTTTATGAGTTTTGATGTATCGAAGGAGTTCGGAGTCCCGGATGAGATCGGGGACATGACGAGGAGTCTCGAAATGGTCGAGATGTAAAGATCGATATATTGGACGACAATATTCGGAGTTCGGAAAGGTTCCGAGTGATTCGGGTATTTTTCAGAGTACTGGAGAGTTACGGGAATTCGTATTGGGCCTCATTGGGCCATACGGGAAAGGAGAGAAAGGGCCAAAAGGGTGGCTGCACCCCTCCCCTTGGACTAGTCCGAATTGGACTAGGGAGGGGGTGCGCCCCCTTCCTTCCTTCTCCTTCTCTCTTCCCTTTCCTTCTCTTCTACTCCCCCTACATGGAAGGACTCCTAGTAGGACTAGAAAAGGGGGAATCCTACTCCCGGTGGGAGTAGGACTCCCCTTGGCGCACCCCTTCTAGGCCGGCCTATCCCTCCCCCTTGCTCCTTTATATACGGGGGCAGCGGGCACCCCAGGACACACAAGTTGATCTTCGTGATCGTTCCTTAGCCGTGTGCGGTGCCCCCTCCACCATATTCCACCTCGATCATATCGTTGCAGTGCTTAGGCGAAGCCCTGCGTCGGTAGTACATCAAGATCTACACCACGCCGTCGTGCTGACGGAACTCGTCCCCGAAGTTTTGCTGGATCGGAACCCGGGGAACGTCATCGAGCTGTACGTGTGTCAAGAACTCGGAGGCGCCGGAGTAACGGCGCTTGGATCAGTCGGATCGTGAAGACGTACGACTACATCAACCGCGTTGATATAACGCTTCCGCTTTCGGTCTACGAGGGTACGTAGACAACACTCTCCCCTCTCGTTGCTATGCATCACCATGATCTTGTGTGTGCGTAGGAAAATTTTGAAATTACTACGTTCCCCAACACTCTGTGTCATCGCCTTTAGGCCCAATGGCTCCTCTGATCATCAACAACGATGAGGTCCAGGGTGAGACCTTTCTCCCCGGACAGATCTTCGTCTTCGGCAGCTTCGCTCTGCGGGCCAATTCGCTTGGTCATCTAGAGCAGATCTAAAGCTACGCCCCGGGCCATCAAGTCAGGTTTGGAAGCTTAAACTACACGGCGGATATCCGCGGAGACTGGATCGTCGACAGGTTCGAGCCACAGCCAAGCGTGCCACGCTATCTCGAGGGGCACGATCTTGCTCTGCCTCCGAACAGTGTCCTGGAGGCCCTTGACTCGGAGCCTATTGTGCTAATTGAGGATGGACGGTTGGACGTCACCTCGGGGGCTGCGATCTCAAAGGCGATCGAGCCGAACGCTAGCCCCGCACTCCGCAGGACCCGTGACCCCGAGGGTACTCCTCCCCGAACTCCAAACCCCCCGCGCCCCTGCCAGTCGAGGCCGATTGGGCGCCTATAATGGAGTTCACCGCCGCGGACATCTTTCAGCACTTGCCTTTCGGCGATATCCTAAACTTTCTAAAGTCTCTCTCTTTATCAGGAGAGCCCTGGCCGGACTACGGTCAGCAAGGTTGGGATCCGGACGACGAAGAAATTCAAAGCCCACCCACCACCCACTTAGTAGCTACTGTCGACAATTTAAACGACGTGCTCAACTTCGACTCCGCAGACATCGACAGCATGGACGACGATGCAGGAGATACAAATGAATCAACGCCCATAGGGCATTGGACAGCCACCCCATCTCACGATGTGTACATGGTGGATACCCCTAAAGGAAATGACAACGAGGAAAAAGGGGATGGAACAGGGGATCGATCCCTTGAAAAGAAATCAATGCGTCGGCGCAAACGCCGACCCAAGCCCCGCCTCGATAAAGACCCAACCATAGAGCAGGATGAGCCGGTAGACGACGAGCATGCCTTAGAGCAACTGTCCGAACAGGGCAACTCGGATAGAGAAACCGAAACTCCCTCCCCCGGCGAAAATGGCATTCGGGACAACCTTACGCCGGATAAATCAATGGAGCAGAAAAGTCTCCACAAGAGGCTCGTTGCAACTGCTCGAAGCCTGAAAAAGCAGAAGCGAAAGCTAAAGACAGCGAAAGATGCACTCCGTATTAATTGGAACAAAGTAATAAACACCGCAGACAGATATGCCGATGGTCTCCGTACTAAAAGCTATCCAAAGAGAAAGCTACTGCCAGAATTCGACGAAGAGGCCCTAGAGCCCTCGCACTCAAAAAATAAAAAAGCCATATCGTTGGATAGACGACCCAATAAGGCAGCAAGTGGCATCGCACTCAAATCGGTATGCGACCCACCTAAGGAGTCGCATCATGGCCCAGCCAGGTCCATTTATGGGCCAAGAAAGCAAGCCCTTGCAAGCAATGCAAAAAAGCCATCATCAGAATCCGGCACACCCAAATACAGGGGCGCCGCACACCCCCTATGCTTCACCGATGAGGTTCTGGACTATGAATTTCCAGAGGGATTCAAACCCGTCAACATAGAGGCGTATGATGGAACAACAGACCCCGGAGTCTGGATCGAGGATTGTATCATCCACATACATATGGCTAGAGGAGATGATCTTCATGCCATCAAATATTTACCCCTTAAGCTTAAAGGGCCAGCCCGGCACTGGCTTAAAAGCCTTCCCGAAAACACAATTGGAAGTTGGGAAGAGCTCGAGGATGCGTTCCGAGCAAATTTTCAAGGGACCTATGTCCGCCCCCCGGATGCAGACGATCTCAGTCACATAACTCAACAGCCCGGAGAATCAGCTCGGCAGTTCTGGAATAGATTCCTCACTAAAATGAATCAGATAGTGGATTGTCCGGATGCCAAAGCCTTAGTAGCTTTCAGGCATAATGTCCGAGACAAATGGCTTGCCAGACACCTCGGCCAGGAAAAGCCAAGAACAATGGCCGCACTCACAAGCCTCATGAACCGCTTTTGTGCAGGAGAGGACAGCTGGTTGGCAGTGGACTAAACCTGATATATCAGGATACAATCCATCGCATGGGGACAAACCCAGCAAGAATCCGCCGCAGCAAAACCTCCTTTCAAGGGGTAGCACCTGGCCCGGACACCCATTGTATGGGTTTTCTCCGGCTCGAAGTTATATTCGGCTCTGCCGATAACTTCCTTCGCGAAAAGCTAACCTTCCATGTCGTCCCGTTTTCAAGTCGCTATCAAGCACTACTGGGACGCGGAGCTTTCGCTCGCTTTAACGCAATACCGCACTACGCGTCTCTCACGCTTAAGATGCCTGGTCCACGAGGCATCATCTCTTTGAAGAGGACACACTAGAGTGCGCCTCCCCCAAATGGAGGACTGTGCGGCCGCTTAGACAGCCCCACAATAAAATGGCCTCACCAGCGAAAAGACTTTTCGACATAGGTCATTAAAGGCCACGGACCCGGAATGGACGAGTTCGGCACAAGTCCATCATCGACGCAGGCTTAGAGGCCATATACCCCCGTATTAGGGGCTATACGCAGAGACAATAAAGCTCAGTTATATATATTTTACTTTATACTTTGTTTATTATCAACTTTTTGTTCCGCACGACCCATTTTCAATTCAGTTCCTCTCTCTTACAGATGAACATCGTGCGGCACCCGTCCAGGACACGGCACAGCGGAGACACAGGCACAGACGTGCAGTAGGGACCCGTCCTAAGGATTCCTTTTAGATTAAGACCCTGCGTAAACCTTTTTTACTGTCTCTTGCTACTATACATCCCCTGGTTCCCTCTGCTATAACCAAGGAGGAGGCTGGCGTCTTGGCATGTGGCCACGCCAGAATTTTTGCGCGTACCTGGACACTAGGGGCTTTTTTTAATAAAGAGTGTTGTTTCGCCCGCACTCATGAAGACCGAAAACCTTAGGGAGTGTTCGGCGTCGCGAGTTTTGGCACTATATGCATCAGCTCCGAATCATGTTTGGGTCAAATGTTGGGTTGCCCGGCTCCTGAGTTCGGCTACCTTACGTTCCGCTCTATCGGCTAAGGTAGCACCAGGAGAACTACTGCGATTGTGCCCCGGTTCGGCCGGGCGAGGACCTTAGTAGAGAAAGCCGAAAACTGACTGTCATGATGTAGCGTGAGACTGGTCAGCCACTCGATGACTTATCGGAATTTATCGGATTCCTCCGCTTCGACGAAGGGCCGTTTCCCGGCCAGGCACATACTTGCCCCGAATTCGGGCGAGAGCAGTCGCCACTAAGGGGCTACCTAAATAGTCCCACTGTCAAGCTCCTATGGCTAAGTGAAAGTGTTAAAGCATTATAGTCCGGTTGCCTAGCCCGCTGCGCTATCACCTCCTTTGTAGGACCAAGACATTGGGTTAAGTGTGAAAATGCGTCTTCTGGACGCACCCCCGCTCTATGTGCGTGGGGGCTGAAGCCAACAACTGCCATCTTTCAGATTATATATATATATTAAAACGGCCGCACAGGAGGTGTTCCTAATACTTGAAGGCACAAGTCTAAAAATGCCACTACAATTTATCAAAATACTGCTTTATGATTACATATGCTATCATAAAATAGCATCCTTCGAGCATCGCGTCTCTATTACACGAGCGCCTTCAAGGACTTCCTGAAAATAGTGCTCGGAGGGTACTCAGCTTTTGTCCGAATCCCGGGATGCAACAACGGTGGTTCCCATATCTGCCCAGTATGTCTTGACACGGGCAAGAGCCATCCGTGCGCCCTCTATGCATGCTGACCTCTTCATTGCATTAATGCGCGGCACTGTGTTAAGGAGCTGCTGCACCAAGCTAAAATAACTCTTCGGCTCCGACCTCCCCAGCCACAAATGACCCATGACATACTTCATGGCGAGTCCAGACAACCTATTCAGTTCGGTCCATTGAGCCAGGCGATCGTCTACTGCTAGTGGACGCTCTGGATTGAGGAACTGCGGCCAGGAAAGCTTTCCACTTCGTGATCTTTTTGATCTCGAAAGTGTTCGGTCGCATCAGCGGCACTTGCCGCCAAATCCAGATAGGTGTCCTCCACATCCGGTCTAACGGAGCGAACTTCGGATCACAAAATTTCCTCCGCAGCATAAAGGGCTTTCCATCTGCAATCTGTCCGTCTTGACGCAGCTCTTCCTTTGCTGCTCTCATCACAGAGCGAGCATCCTTGGCATCAGCAACGGCCTTCTCTAAGCCCGTTTGCCTTGCCCGGCCTTCTTCCTCAAGAAGCTTGCAACGGTCAGCAGCACTCTTTAACTTTACGGCCATATCGGCCATCTCCTCCTTGCTTCGACAGTGGGCAGCCTGTTCGGCTTTCAGCTCTTCAAGGGCTTTTCCGGCGGCCGCATCGCTTTTTCTGGCTTGTTCCTTTGCTCGGGCGAGTTCGGCCCTAAGACCCTCCACGGCGGCCGCACCATCTGCATCAAGCACACACACGGTAAGATATTGACATAAAGCTCCTCTTACTAGCCGCCGCCCGATGAAATACATACCTTGAGCATCATCAAGCCGCTTGTTGACAAGCGCGATGTCGGCATCTGCCACATCAAGTTACCGCTTCAGTTCGGCAAAATCACCAATCCGGCTTGACTCCGGACAATTAGCCACCTATACAGAAAGGTGCCACTTAAAGGACCTGGGATTAAGATCATCTGCGCGCCGTCAATTTTGACGACGCACAGAGTCTCAGGGGCTACTATCTACACAGGGCGCACCTTACTTATGCGCAACTGACACAAGTGTACATTATCTAACGTACCTCAAAACCCGTCAGTAAACTTTTGACGGCCTCATGCAATCCACTTTCTGCGGATGAAATCCTTTCAATCACCGTGCCCATCAATGCACGGTGCTCCTCTGAGATAGAGGCTCGCCCCAGCAGAATCTTTAGCTCCTCCGGCCGTGCACCAGACGGTGCCGGACTTGTCCTATGGCCTCTTTCGAAGGCCGGACACGGAGAACCTCGGGGGGCCGCATGGCTATCTTCCGCCCCTGCCGGATTCGGAGAAACCCTTCACGACGACACCTCGGGGTCGCCCACTTCGCTAGGCGGTACGAAAGGAGGAGGCGTCCCGCTCCCCATCATCTCTGGAAGAAGATCCCCCGAAGATGAGCTCTGCTGAGAAGGGCTGAGGTCCGAACTACAAGGTAAGATTTCGGTTAAATCTTCTCAGATATAAATCAAGGATTTCTTTCAAAAGGAAAATCTTTCTCTACTTACGGCTCGCTGGAGGGTTGATCTCCTTGAGTACGCAGTCCGGCCGAGGAACTCCCCGGCGCCGGACCCTCTGACGAGGTTCTTTTCCCCCGCTTCGAGACCACGGTATTCGGATCGTCAGAGGCGGCTCTCTTCTTTTCCCTAGGAGAGGAATCGTCGGTTCCTCCCTTCGGAATAGCCTCCTTCGAGGAGGCTGTAGTTTCCTTTTCCTCCCCCTTGCTTACCTCCAAAGGCACTACCTCCAGCATCCTGATAGCACGGGATCCAGACTGGTTTCGGGAAGGGGAGCCGGACACTTGATCAGCTTCGCCTTCGCTATCCACTCCTGTTTAAAAGGAGAGCTCTGTTAAGGGCAAGTTAATTAGGCGGATAGAAGGTCCGGGCACAAGGTTACTTACTTGGATATCCGGGCGATTGCGGCTTAGGCCTGTGAGGGAGTCCTGGATTAGGGGGTGTCCGGATAGCCGGACTACATCTCCCGCCGGACTCCAGGACTATGAAGATACAAGATTGAAGACTCCGTCCCGTGTCCGGAAGGTTCTTTCCTTGGCGTAGAAGGCAAGCTAGGCGTGCGGATATTCAAGGTCTCCTACCAATGAAACCGACTCTGTGTAACCCTAACCCTATCCGGTGTCTATATAAACCGGAGGGTTGTAGTCCGTAGGACAGAATCATCTTCATACACAATCAAACCATAGGCTAGCTTCTAGGGTTTAGCCTCCTTGATCTCGTGGTAGATCTACTCTTGTACTACCCATATCATCAATATTAATCTAGCAGGAGTAGGGTTTTACCTCCACCGAGAGGGCCCGAACCTGGGTAAAACAAAGTGTCCCTTGTCTCCTGTTACCATTCGACCTTGACGCACAGTTCGGGACCCCCTACCCGAGATCCGCCGGTTTTGACACCGACATTGGTGCTTTCATTGAGAGTTCCTCTGTGTCGTCGCCTTTAGGTTCGATGGCTCCTTCGATCATCAACGGCGATGAGGTCCAGGGTGAGACTCTTCTCCCCGGACAGATCTCTGTCTGCGGCGGCTTCGCTCTGCAAGCCAACTCGCTTGGCCATCTAGAGCAGATCGAAAGCTACGCCTCTGGCCATCAAGTCAGGTTTGGAAGCTTAAATTACAGGTCGGATATCCGCGGAGACTTGATCTTCGACGGATTCGAGCCACAGCCAAGCGTGCCGCACTGTCAGGAAGGGCATGATATAGCTCTGCTTCCGAACAATGTCCTGGAGGCCGCATACGCTCCGGCCCCGATCTTTGATCCGGAACCCGCTGCGTTCATTGAGGAAGAACGGTTGGACGTCACCTCAGGGGCTGCGACGTTAAAGGCGATTGAGCCGAACGCCGGTCCCGCACTCCGCGTTGCCCTTGACTCCAAGGAGCCGGATTCTTCTCCGAACTCCGGGCCTTTCACGCCCCCGCCGATCAAATCTGATCGGGCACCTGTAATAGAGTTCACCGCCGCGGACATCTTTCAGTGCTCACCTCTCGGTGACATCCTGAATTCTCTTAAGTCTCTCTCTTTACCAGGAGAGCCCAGGCCGGATTACGGTCTGCGAGGATGGGATTCGGACGACGAAGAAATTCAAAGCCCGCCCACCACCCATTTGATAGCCACTGTCGAAGATTTGACCGACATGCTTGACTTCGGCTCCAAAGACCTCGACGGTATGGACGACGAATACGGAGACGAACCGGAACCAGCACCCACAGGGCACTAGCTATCCACCACACACAACGACGTACTCATGGTGGATACACCGGAAAATATTGACAATGAGGAGAAAGGGGGCGAAAAGAAGGGTAAACCATCCGAGAAGCACTCAAAGCGGCGACATAAACGCCGAGCTAAGCCCCGCCTCGATCAAGACCCCGCCATAGAGCGGGACGAGTCGGCAGGTGACGAGCATATCTCAGAACAGCCGTCTGAACATTGCAGCACGGGCAGAGAAGGCGAACAGTCTTCCCCCTGTCATAACCGAACTCCAGACGATACCACGCCGGATAAAACCATGAAGCAGAAGAACCTCCAAGAAAGGCTAGCTGCCACAATACGCAGCCTGAAAAAGCAGAAGAAAAAGCTAAGGGCGGCGGATAATGCACTCAAGACAAGATGGAGCAAAGTAATCAAGACCGCAGACAAATACAGCGGCAGCCGCCGCACCAAAAGCTATCCTAAGAGAAAGCTACTGCCCGAATTCGATCAGGAGGCCCTAGAGCCCCCAAACTTGAAAAATAACAAGGCTGCGCGGTCGGATAGACGACCCACCGGCCGCTACAAAACGGCAATTGGCGCCGCACACAATGCGGCATGCGACCCAATTAAAGAATCGCATCATGCCCCAACCAGATGCATTTACGGACAAAGGAAGCACGCTGCCGCGAGCAATGTAAAAAATACACCATCCGGCGCAACAAAATACAGGGGTGCCGCACACCCCCTATGCTTCACCGATGAGGTTCTGGAATATGAATTCCCAGAGGGGTTTAAACCCGTCAACATAGAGTCATACGATGGAACAACAGACCCCGGAGTCTGGATCGAGGACTATATCCTCCACATACATATGGCTAGAGGAGACGATCTCCACGCCATAAAATACTTACCTCTTAAGCTCAAAGGGCCAGCTCGGCACTGGCTTAAAAGCCTTCCTGAAGATACAATCGGAAGTTATAAAGAACTCGAGGACGCTTTCCGGGCAAATTTTCAAGGGACCTACGTCCGTCCCCCGGATGCAGACGACCTCAGTCACATAACTCAGCAGTCCGGAGAATCAGCTCGGCAGTTCTGGAACAGATTCCTCACTAAAAAGAATCAAATAGTGGATTGTCCGGACGCCGAAGCCCTAGCGGCTTTCAGGCATAATGTCCGAGACGAATGGCTAGCCAGACACCTCGGCCAGGAAAAGCCAAGAACAATGGCCGCACTAACAAGCCTCATGACCCGCTTTTGCGCAGGAGAGGACACCTGGTTGGCACGATGCAGCCCCAGCGACCCAAGTACATCAGAAATCAGAGATGGAAATGGGAAGCCGCGACGACATAAGGATCATCGCCAAATCAAAAAGAAAAGTCTGAAGAGCACGGTAGTCAACGCCGGATTCAAAAGCTCACAGCACAATCAGACAAAACCAACCCCTCAGGATAACAGGGAAGATCCATCCAGCCTAAGAAGAATCATGGACAGGACATGTCAGATACACAACACTCCTGGGAAACCTGCTAATCATACCCACAGAGACTGTTGGGTTTTCAAACAGTCCGGAAGGCTCAAGGCCGAACACAAGGGGCTTGACACACCTAGTGAGGAAGAAGACGGACCCCAAAAGCAGCACACCAGGAAGCAAAACAACTTCCCACAAGAAGTCAAAACAGTGAACTCACTTCACATAACAAGGCACGAGGCACCCATAAAGGTTCGCATATTCAAGCCTAAATCTCAGGCGTCCCGCCACTGGTCATTAAAGCCAATAACTTTCAATCAGCTAGATTATTCTCGAAATATCAAACATGCGGGCCAGACCGCCTTGGTACTTAAACCAATAATAGACGGATTCCAGTTTACCAATGTCCTTATGGACGGAGGCAGTGGACTAAACTTGATATATCAAGATACAATTCGTAGCATGGGCATAAACCCAACAAGAATCCGTCACAGTAAAACCTCCTTTCAAGGGGTAGCACCCGGCCCGGACACCCATTGCATGGGTTTTCTCCGGCTGGCAGTCATATTTGGCTCCGCCAATAACTTTCGTCGCGAGAAGCTGATCTTCCATATAGTCCCGTTTTCAAGTCGCTATCAAGCACTACTGGGACGAGGAGCCTTCGCACGCTTTAACGCAATACCGCATTATGCATCCCTCACGCTAAAGATGCCCGGTCCTCGAGGCATCATCTCTTTAAAGGGAACACACTAAAATACGTCTCCTCCAAAAGGAGGACTGTACGGCTGCCTAAACAGCCGCACAACAAAGTGGCCTCGCCATCCAACAGACCTTTTCGATATAAGTCACAAAAGGCCATGGCCCCGGACTCCATGAGTTCGGCAAGAGCCCCTCATCATTGTAGGCTTATTACGCCATACCAGGGGCTGCACACAGAGACAATAAAGCTCGACTTCATTTATTTTTTCATTTTATATTCTGTTTATTATTCTTTTTATCCCGCACGACCCATTTTCAATTTAAATTCCTCTCTTTTTCAGATGAATGTCGTACGGCGCCCGTCCAGGACACGGCACGGCGGAGACACAGGCGCAGACGTGCAGTAGGGACCCACCCAAAGGATTCTTTTTAGATTAAGGCCCTGCGTAAACCTTTTTTTACTGTCTCTTGCTGTTATACATCCCCTGGTTCATTTTACCATAACCAAGGAGGAGACTGGCGTCTTGGCATGTGGCCACGCCAGAATTATTGCTCGTACCTGGACACGAAGGGCTTTTTTCTTTCTTTTTATATAAAAGGGGGAGGGTATTGTTCCGCACACACCCACAAAGACCGAACACCTTAGGGAGTGTTCGGCGTCGCGAGTTTTGGCACTATATGCATCAGCTCCGAGTCATGATTTTGGTCACATGTTGGGTGGCCCGGCTCCTGTGTTCGGCCACCTTACGTTCCGTTCTGTCGGCTAAGGTAGCCCCTGGAGAACTACTGCGATTGCGCCCCGGTTCGGCCGGGCGAGCGCCTCAGTAGAGAAAGCCGAAAACTGACTGTCATGATGTAGCGAGAGACTGGTCGCCACTCGATGACTCATAGGGGTTTATCGAACTCCTCCGTTTTGACGAAGGGCCGCTTCCCGGTCAGGCTAGCATGCGTCCCGAATTCGGATGAGCGCAGTCGCCATTCCTGGGCTACCTAAAGAGTCCCATTGTCAAGCTCCTATGGCTAAGTGAAAGTGTTAAAGCATCATAGTCCGGATTGCCTAGCCCGCTGCGCTATCACCTCCTTTGTAGGACCAAGACATTGGGTTAAGTGTGATATTGCGTTTTCAGCGCGCACCCCCGCACTATGTGCGTGGGGGCTGAAGCCAACGACTGCAATCTTTCAGAATTTATATATATTGAAACGGCCGCACAGGAGAGGTTTTTATTACTTGAAGGGACAAGTCTAAAACACGCCATATACAAAAATACTGATCTATGATTACATATGCTGTCATAACACAGCATCTTTCGAACACTGCGTCTCTATTATACGAGCGCCCGCGAGGACCTCCTCAAAAAATTGTTCGGCAGGAATTCGGCCTTCAGCCGAATCACGAGATGCAACAGCGGTAGGCTCCATATCTGCCCAATACGTCTTAACACGGGCAAGAGCCAGCCGAGGACCCTCTGTGCACGCTGACCTCTTCAAAGCTTCTACTCGAGGCACCACGTCAAGAAATTGCTGCACCAAGCTAAAATAGCTTGTCGACTTCGATCCGCCCGGGCATAAGCGATGCATGGCATACGTCATGGTGAGTCCGGACAAGCTATTCAGCTCGGCCCATTGGGCTAGGCGATCGTCCACTGCAAGTGGACGCCTTGGATTGGTGAACTGCGACCAGAAGAGTTTTTCCACTTCATGATTCTCCTTATCCTGAAAGTGTCTGGTCGCATCGGCAGCACTAGCCGCCAAGTCCAGGTAGATGTCCTTCACACTCCACGCTCGGTCCAACACGGCAAACCTCGAATCACAAAATTGTCTCCGCAGCAAGAAGGGCTTTCCATCCGCAATCAGTCCGGCTTGACGTAGCTCTTCCTTTGTCGCTCTCACCACAGAGCGGGCGTCCTTGAGGTCAGCAAAGGCCTTCTCCAAATCCGTCTGCCTGGCTCGACCTTCCTCCTCAAGATATTTGCAACAGTCAGTAGCACTTTTCAACTCTGTGGTAATGTTAGCCATTTCCTTCCTGCTTCGGCAATGGGCAGCTTGTTCGGCCCTTAGCTCTTCACAGGCTTTCAAGGCGGCTGCATCGCTTCTTCTGGCTTGGCTCTTCGCTTTGGCGAGTTCGGCCCTAAGTCCTTCCACGGCTGCCGCACCATCTGCATCAAGTATACACACGGTAAGATGTTGACCTAGATCTCCTCTTACTAACAATCGCCATGCAAAATCAATACCTTGAGCATCATCAAGCCGCTGGTTAACCAGCGCGATGTCGGCTTCTGCCTCGTCAAGTTGCCGTTTCATTTCGGCAAAATCTTGAGTCCGGCTCGACCCCGGACAATTAGCCGCCTACATATACAGGCGCCATTTTAAGGACCTGGGATTAAGATCCTCTGCGTGCCGCACATCTTTGCGCCACACAGAGTCTCAGGGGCTACTATCTACATAGGACGCATGTTATTATGCGTAATTAACACTAATGTCCGTTATTTAAAAAACGTACCTCAAAGCCCACCAATAAACTCTTGACGGCCTCATTCAGTCCGCTTCCCGCGGCTGCAATTTTCTCAATCACCATGTGCATCAACACACGATGCTCCTTTGAAATAGAAGCTCGGCCCGCCAGAACCTTCAGCTCCTCCGGCCGAACACCAGTTGGCACCGGAATCGCCCCATGGCCCTCTTCGGAGGTTGGGCATGGAGAATCTTGAGGGGTTATGTGATCACCTTCTGCCTCTGGCAGATTCGGAGAGATCCTCTGCGATGACACCTCGACGTCGTTCGCCTTGTCAGGCGATGTAGAAAGAGGAGGCGTTCCGCTCTCCATCATCTCCGGAGGAGATCCCCCGACGATGAGTTCTGCTGTGAGGGGTCGAGGTCCGAACTACAAGGTAAAGTTTCGGTCAAACACTTTTCAGATATAAAACAAGGATTTCTCTTAAGAACAATTCCTTTTCTACTTACGGCTCGTTGGAGAGCCGCTCCCCTTGCGGATTCAGTTTGGCCGAGGGGCTCCTCGGCGGCGGGTCCTCTGACATGGATTCTTTCCCCCGTTTTGAAGCTTGGACTTCCGGGTTGTCAGAGGTGGCCCTCTTCTTTCCCCTAGGAGGGGAACTTTCAATTCCGCCCTTTGGAGTAGCCTATCTCGAAGTGGCTATGGTTTCCTTGTCGGTCCCCTTATTTCCCTCCAAAGACGCTACCTCTGGCATCCTGACTAGCACGGGATCCAGCCTGGTTTCGGGAAGGGGAGCCGGACACCTGATCAGCTTCGCCTTCGCTATCCACTCCTGTTTAAAAGGAGAGCTCTGTTAAGGGCAAGTTAATTATGCAGATAGAAGGTCCGGGCACAAGGTTACTTACTTGGGTATCCGGGCGATTGCGGCTTAGGCCTGTGAGGGAGTCCTGGATTAGGGGGTGTTCGGATAGCCGGACTACATCTCCTGCCGGACTCTAGGACTATGAAGATACAAGATTGAAGACTCTGTCCCGTGTCCGGAAGGTTCTTTCCTTGGCGTAGAAGGCAAGCTAGGCGTGCGGATATTCAAGGTCTCCTGCCAATGTAACTCACTCTGTGTAACCCTAACCCTATCCGGTGTCTATATAAACCGGAGGGTTGTAGTCCGTAGGACAGAATCATCTTCATACACAATCAAACCATAGGCTAGCTTCTAGGGTTTAGCCTCCTTGATCTCGAGGTAGATCTACTCTTGTACTACCCATATCATCAATATTAATCTAGCAGGAGTAGGGTTTTACCTCCACCGAGAGGGCCCGAACCTGGGTAAAACAAAGTGTCCCTTGTCTCCTGTTACCATCCGACCTTGACGCACAGTTCGGGACCCCCTACCCGAGATCCGCCGGTTTTGACACCGACAGCCTGCGTCCTCGGTCAGATCTGGACACACTTCTTGTGATCCGAAGAATAGTTTATACATCTCCGCGGGCGTCGCGCTCATAAAATCCCGGAGAGCTCGTGGTCCTTCTAGATTGAACTCCCACAGGCGAAGGGGGCGACGTTTGCCGGGCAGTGTCCGGCAAATCAGCATGACCTGTGTCACCTTGACCAGGTTGAGGTCTCCTTCCAAGAGATCCTTAATGCGGCTCTGCAACAAGGGTACGTCTTTGGGCAAGCCCCAATCTAACCCTATGTTGATCCACGACGCTAGCCGTGGTGGGGGGCCCGAGCGAAAGGCAGGGGGCGCCACCCATGTGGTGCCCCGAGGAGCGGTAATATAAAACCACCCTCGTTGCCACAGGCCAAGCTCCTCTTGAAAAGAGCCCTCGGGCCATGGAGCTTAGGCATTTCTTCTTATGACAGCGCCTCCGCACTCTTCGTGTCACCCCTCGATCATCTTTGGCTCCACTTTGAAGGTTTTGAGCCATAATCCGAAGTGAGGGGTAACATGGAGGAATGCTTCACACACAATGATAAATGAGGAGATATGGAGGATGGACTCCGGAGCTAAGTCATGAAAATCCAGCCCGTAATAAAACAACAGTCCCCTCACAAAGGGATCCATGGGGAAGCCCAACCCTCGGAGGAAGTGAGACATGAACACCACGCTCTCGCCGGGCTGGGGACTAGGAACAACCTGTCCTTGAGCAGGCAACCTATGTGAAATCTCGCCGGTCAGGAACTTAGCCTCCCTCAACCTTAATACGTCCTCCTCCGTGATGGAGGAAGGAGTCCATCGGCCTTGAAGGTCAGAACCGGACATTGTCGAAAGTCCGAAGCGCCTGGAATCTGAAGCTGGGGGTGTTGGAACTCGAAGCGATAGGCGAACTCGTTTGAGATTAAGAAAAGGGGCGAGGCCTTGGTCTCTTTATAAGAGGCTGAATACCAAGAGCCCTCCCCGTAACCGTTTTGGACTCGCCTTTAATCAAGGGAAGGTGCTAACGGGCACGATTGGGTTACCCACGTTCGTATTGATGAGAATCCCGTAAAAAGGGCACACGATCTCTGCTTTGGCAAGACATGCCAAGGAAACCGCCTCGCTAAACGCGCTGAGGTGGAAAAGTGAAAACAATTTGTATAAAGAGCTTGGCTGCAGTGTTATGACGCACTGCGGAATACGTCAGCAGATTTGATTTGTTTTAATGTTATTCTCTCTAGGGCAATATGTGGAAACTTGTTTTGCAGAGCCGGACACTATTTTTGGTGTTTACAATCTTCTATGAAGGACTTGGAGGAGGAACCCGCCTTGCAATGCCGAAGACAATCTGCGCGCCGGACTCGTCGTCATTGAAGCCTGGTTCAGGGGCTACTGAGGGAGTCCTGGATTAGGGGGTGTTCGGATGGTCGGACTATACCTTCGCCGGACTCCAGGACTACACCTTCGCCGGACTCCAGGACTATGAGGATACAAGATTGAAGACTTCGTCCCATGTCCGGAAGGAACTTTCCTTGGCGTGGAAGGCAAGCTAGGCGATGCAGATGTTCAAGATCTCCTACCATTGTAACCGACTCTGTGTAACCCTAACCCTATCCAGTGTCTATATAAACTGGAGGGTTCTAGTCCGTAGGACAACTTCATCATACACAATCATACCATAGGCTAGCTTCTAGGGTTTAGCCTCCTTGATCTCGTGGTAGATCTACTCTTGTACTACCTGTCGGTGTCAAAACCGGCGGATCTCGGGTAGGGGGTCCCGAACTGTGCGTCAAGGTCGGATGGTAACAGGAGACAAGGGACACTTTATTTTACCCAGGTTCGGGCCCTTTCGATGAAGGTAAAACCCTACTCCTGCTAGATTAATATTGATGATATGGGTAGTACAAGAGTAGATCTACCACGAGATCAAGGAGGCTAAACCCTAGAAGCTAGCCTATGGTTTGATTGTGTATGATGATGGTTGTCCTACGGACTACAACCCTCCGGTTTATATAGGCACCGGATAGGGTTAGGGTTACACAGAGTCGGTTTACAATGGTAGGAGATCTTGAATATCCGCACACCTAGCTTGCCTTCCACACCAAGGAAAGTTCCTTCCGGACACGGGACGAAGTCTTCAATCTTGTATCTTCATAGTCCTGGAGTCCGGCGAAGTTATAGTCCGGCTATCCGAACACCCCCTAATCCAGGACTCCCTTAGTAGCCCCTGAACCAGGCTTCAATCACGACGAGTCCGTTGCGCAGATTGTCTTCGGCATTGCAAGGAGGGTTCCTCCTACATGTCCTTCATAGAAGATTTATAAACACCAAGCATAGTGTACGGCTCTACAAAACAAGTTTCCACATATTGCCATAGAGAGAATAATATTAACACAAATCAAATCTGCTGACGTATTCCGCAGTGCGTCATAACACTGCGGCCAAGCTCTTTATATGAATTGTTTTCTGTTCCACCTCAGCATTTTTAGCGAGGCGGTTTCCTTGGCACGTCTTGTCAAAGCAGAGATCGTGTGCCCCCTTTTAACGGGATTCTCATCAATACGGTCGTGGGTAACCCGATCGTGCCCGTTAGCACGTTTGCCTTAATTAAAGGCTAGTCCCAGACGGTTACGGGGAGGCCTCCTGGTATTCAACCTCCTATAAAGAGACCAAGGCCCCGCCCCTTTCTTTTACCCTCAAAACGAGTTCGCCCGTTGCCTCGAGTTCTAACACCCTAGGCTCCAGAGTCCAGGCGCATCGGACCTTCGATAATGTCCGGTTTCGACCTTCAAGGCCGATGGATGCCCTCCTCCGTCACGGAGGAGGACGTACTAAGGTTGAGGGAGGCTAAGTTCCTGACCGGCGAGATTTCGCACAGATTGCCTGCTCAAGGACAGGTTATTCCCAGTCCCCAGCCCGGTGAGAGTGTGGTGTTCATATCCCACTTCCTTCGGGCGTTAGGTTTCCCGATGGATCCCTTCGTGAGGGGGCTGCTGTTTTATTATGGACTGGAATTCCATGACTTATCTCCGGAGTCCATCCTCCATATCTCCTCATTCATTGTCGTGTGAGAGGCGTTCCTCCGTATTACCCCTCACTTCGGGTTATGGTCAAGACTTTCAATGTGGAGCCGAAGATGGTCGAGGGACAGCACGCAGAGTGCGGAGGCGCTGTTATAAGCAAGAATGCCGACGCTCCATGCCCCGAAGGCACTTTTCAAGAGGAGTCCGGCTTGTGGCAACAAGAGTGGTTCTATATAACCGCTCCGAGGGGCACCAAATGGGTGGCGCCTCCTGCCTTTCGCTCGGGTCCCCCACCACGGCTAGCGTCGTGGGTCAACAAAGGGTTAGATTGGGGATTACCCAAGGACATGCCTCTGTTGCAAGGCTGCATTAGGGATCTCTTACAAGGAGATCTCCACCTGGTCAAAGTGACACAAGTCATGCTGATTCGCCGGATATTACCTGGAAAACGTCGCTCCCTTCACCTGTGGGAGTTCAATCCGGAAGGACCATGGGCTCTCCAGCATTTCATGGGCGCAACGCCCGCGGAGATGTATAAACTGTTCTTCGGACCACAAGTAAAGTGTCCGAACTTGACCGAGGACGCAGGCCTAAACTTGTAGTTCGGACCTCAGCCCTTCTCAGCAGAACTCATCTTCAGGGGATCTTCTTCCGGAGATGATGGAAAGCGGAACGCCTCCTTCTTTTGTACCGCCTGGTAAGGCGGGCGACACTGAGGTGTCGTCACGAAGGGCTTCTCCGAGTCCGGCCGGGGCAGAAAGTAGCCATGGGGCCCCCCGAGGTTCTCCGCATCCGACCTTTGAGAGAGGCCATGGGACAAGTCCGACACCATATGGTGTTCGGCCGAAGGAGCTAAGGATTCTACTGGGGTGAGCCTCTGTCTCGGAGGAACATCGTGCATTAATGAGCATGGTGATTGAAAGGATTTCTTCCGCAGAAAGCGGTTTGCACGAGGCCATCAAAATTTTGCTGACGGGTTTTGAGGTACGTTAAATAATGTAGACTTGTGTTAGTTGCGCACAAGTAAAGTGCGCCCTGTGTAGATAGTAGCCCCTAAGACTCTGTGCGTCGTCGAAATCGACGGCGTGCAGAGGATCTTAATCCCAGGTCCTTTAAATGGCACTCTTATACGTGTAGGTAGCTAATTGTCCGGAGTCAAGCCGGATCAATGATTTTGCCATACTGAAGCGACAACTTGATGTGGCAGATGCCGATATCGCGTTTGTCAACAAGCGGCTTGATGATGCTCAAGGTATGTAATTCCACAGGCGGCGGATAGTAAGAGAAGCTTTATGTCAATATCTTACCGTGTGTGTGCTTAACGCAGATGGTGCGGCCGCCGTGGAGGGTTTGAGGGCCGAACTGGCCCGAGCGAAGGAACAGGCCAGAAGGAGCGAGGCGGCCGCCAAGAAAGCCCAGGAGGAGCTGAAAGCCGAACAGGCTGCCCACTGCCGAAGCAGGGAGGAGATGGCCAGTATGGCCGTAAAGTTGGAGAGTGCTACTGACCGTTGCAAGCTTCTTGAAGAAGAGGGCCGGGCGAAGCAAACGAGTTTAGAGAAAGCTGTTGCTGACGCCAAGGATGCCCCCTCTATGATGAGAGCGGCAAAGGAAGAGCTGCGTCAAGCCGCACAAATTGCGGATGGAAAGCCCTTCACGCTGCGGAGGAAGTTTTGTGATCCGAAGTTTGCTCCTTTGGACCGGATGTGGAGTGTGGAGGACACCTATCTGGATATGGCGGCTAGTGCTGCTGATGCGACCGAACACTTTCGAGATAAAAAGGATCATGAAGTCGAGAAACTCTTCTGGTCGCAATTCCTCAATCCAGAGCGTCCACTTGCAGTGGACGATCGCCTGGCTCAATGGGCCGAGCTGAATAGGTTGTCCGGACTTGCCATGAAATACGTCATGGGTCATCTATGGCCGGGGAGGTTGGAGCCGAAGAGTTATTTCAGCTTGGTGCAACAATTTCTTGACGTGGTGCCCCGTGTCGATGCAATGAAGAGGTCAGGGTGCATAGAGGGCGCACGGATGGCTCTTGCCCATGTCAAGACATACTGGGGAGATATGGAGGCCACCCCTGTTGCGTCCCAGGATTCAGACAAAAGCCGAGTGACCTCCGAGCACTATTTTCAGGAAGTCCTTGAGGGCGCTCGCGTAATAGAGATGCAGTGCTCGAAGGATGCCATGATATGATAGCATATGTAATCAAAAAGCAGTATTTTTGTAAATTGTAGTGGCATTTTTAGACTTGTGCCTTCAAGTATTAAAAACACCTCCTGTGCGGCCGTTTTGATATATATAGATATAAATTCTGAAAGATTGCAGTCGTTGGCTTCAGCCCGCACGCACATAGTGCGGGGATGCGCGAAGAAGACGCATTTTCACACTTAACCCATTGTCTTGGTCCTACAAAGGAGGTGATAGCGCAGCGGGCTAGGCAACCGGACTATAATGCTTTAACACTTTCACTTAGCCATAGGAGCTTGACAGTGGGACTCTTTAGGTAGCCCCTTAGTGGCAAATGCGCTCGTCCGAATTCGGGGCGCGTACGTGCCTGGCCGGGAAACGACCCTTCGTCAAAGCGAGGGAATCCGACAGATTCCTATAAGTCATCGAGTGGCGACCAGTCTCGCACTATATCATGACAGTCAGTTTTCGGCTTTCTCTACTGAGGTGCTCGCCCGGCCGAACCGGGGCACAATCGCAGTAGTTCTCCTGGTGCTACCTTAGCCGATAGAACGGAACGTAAGGTAGCTGAACTCAAGAGCCGGGCAACCCAACATTTGACGAAAGATATGATTCGAAGCTGATGCATATAATGCCAAAACTCGCGATGCTGAACACTCCCTAAGGTGTTCGGTCTTTATGAGTGCGGGCGAAACGATGCCCTTTATTATTAAAAAAGCCCCTAGTGTCCAGGTACGAGCAAGAATTCTGACGTGGCCATATGCCAAGACGCCAGCCTCCTCCTTGGTTATAACAGAAAAAACCAGGGGATGTATTGCAGCAAGAGACAATAAAAATGGTTTACGCAGGGTCTTAATCTAAAGAGAATCCTTAAGACGGGTCCCTACTGCACGTCTGCGCCTGTGTCTCCGCTGTGCCGTGTCCTGGACGGGCGCCGCACGACGTTCATCTGTAAAAGAGAAGAACCGAATTTGAAAAAATGGGTCGTGCGGAAGAACAAATTTGATAATAAACAAAGTATGAAGTAAAATGTATAAAATGGAGCTTTATTGTCTCTGTGTAGAGGCCCTAGCACCAGGGTACATGGCCTCTAATGCTGCGTTGATGAGGGACTTGTGCCGAACTCGTTTAATTCGGGTTCGTGGCCTGTAATGGCCTATGCTGAAAGGTCCTTTGGCTGGTGAGGCCATTTTGTTGTGCGGCTGTTTATAGCGGCCGCACCGTCCTCCGTTAGGGGAAGCATACTTCTAGTGCTTCCCTTTCAAGGATATGATGCCTCGTGGACCGGGCATCTTGAGCGTGAGGGATGCATAGTGCGGTATTGCGTTAAAGCGGGCAAAAGCTCCGCGTCCCAATAGTGCTTGATAGCGACTTGAAAATGGAACGACATGGAAGGTCAGCTTTTCGCGACGAAAGTTGTCGGCAGAGCCGAATATGACTTCAAGCCGGATAAAACCCATGCAGTGGGTGTCCGGGCCGGGTGCTACCCCTTGAAATGAGGTTGTGCTGCGGCGGATTCTTGCTGGGTTTATACCCATGCGATGGATTGTATCCTGATATATCAGGTTTAGTCCACTGCCGCCGTCCATGAGGACATTTGTAAGCTGGAATCCGCCAATAATTGGGTCAAGTATCGGGGCAGTCCAGCCTACATTTTTTATGTTCCTAGAATAATCTAATTTATCGAAAATGATTGGTTTTGACAACCAGTGGCGGGACCCCTGGGGGATAAGTCGTATTGTGCGTACCTTTATGGGTGCCACGCGTTTTGTTACGTGAAGTGAGTTCACTATTTTAACTTCTTGTGGGAAGTTCTTTTGTTTCCTGGTGCTCTGCTTCTGGGGTTCGTCCTCATCTTCGCTTGTTGTGTCGATCCCCTTGTGTTCGGCATTTAGCCTTCCGGATTGTTTAAAAACCCAACAGTTTCTATGGGTATGGTTAGCAGGCTTCCGAGGAGTACTGTGTATCTGACATATTCTGTCCAGGATTCTGTTTAAGCTGGACGGATCATCCCTATTGTCCTGGAGGGGTGGTTTTGTCTGATTCTGCCGTGAGCCTTTGAATCCGGCGTTGACAGCCGTGCTCTTCGGACTTTTTTCTTTGGTTCGGCGACGATCCTTATTGCGTCGCGGTTTTCCGTTTCCATCCCTGATTTCGGATGTACTTGGGTCACTGGGACTGCATCTTGCCAACCAGCTGTCCTCTCCTGCGCAAAAGCAGGTCATGAGACTTGTGAGTGCGGCCATTGTTCTTGGCTTTCCCTGGCCGAGGTGTCTGGCGAGCCATTCGTCTCGGACATTATGCCTGAAAGCTGCTAAGGCTTCGGCGTCCGGACAATCCACTATCTGATTCTTTTTAGTAAGGAATCTATTCCAGAACTGCCGAGCTGATTCTCTCGGCTGTTGAGTTATGTGACTGAGATCGTCTGCGTCCGGGGGACGAACGTAGGTCCCTTGGAAATTTGCTCGGAAAGCTTCCTCGAGCTCTTCCCAACTCCCAATTGTGTCTTCGGGAAGGCTTTTAAGCCAGTGCCGAGCTGGCCCTTTGAGCTTGAGGGGTAAATATTTAATGGTGTGGAGATCGTCTCCTCTAGCCATATGTATGTGGAGGATATAGTCCTCGATCCAGACTCCGGGGTCTGTTGTTCCATCGTACGCCTCTATGTTGACGGGTTTGAATCCCTCTGGAAACTCGTAGTCCAGAACCTCATCGGTGAAACATAGGGGGTGTGCGGCGCCCCTGTACTTGGGTGTGCCGGATTCTGATGATGGTTTTTTAGCATTGCTTGTGAGAGCTTGCTTTCTTGGTCCGTAAATGGACCTGGTTGGGCCATGATGCGAGTCCTTAACTGTGTCGCATGCCGCTTTGAATGCGGCGCCGTTTGCCGTTTTATGCTGGCCATGGGGTCGTCTATCCGACCATACGGCTTTCTTATTTTTTGAATGCGAGGGCTCTAGGGCCTCTTCGTCGAATTCGGGCAGTAGTTTTCTCTTTGAATAGCTTTTGGTGTGGCGACTGCCACCGTATTTATCTGCGGTCTTGATTACCTTGCTCCACTGGTTCTGAGTGCATCTTCCGCTGTCTTTAGCTTCCGTTTCTGCTTCTTCAGGCTGCGTGCTGTCGCAACAACCTTTCATGGAGATTCTTCTGCTCCGTGGGTTTATCCGGCGTAAGGTCGTCCGGAGTTCTGTTATGGCCGGGGGAGGGCTGTCCGGCTTCTCTATCCGCATTGTCCTATTCGGACGGGTGCTCTGAGGCGTTCTCGTCGTCTGTCGGCTCATCCTGCTCTATGGCTGGGTCTTTATCGAGGCGGGGCTTGGGTCGGCGCTTTCGCCGCCGCTTTGATTGCTTTTCGGGGGATTTATCTCCTTTTCTATCCCCTTTTTCCTCATTATCCTTTCCTTTAGGAGTGTCCACCATGCACACATCGTGAGATGGGGTGGCTGTCCAATGCCCAATAGGTGTTGGGTTCTGTTCGTCTCCTTCTTCGTTGTCCATACCATCAAAGTCTTCGGATCCGAAGTCAAGCATGTCGGTTAGATCGTCGACAGTGTCTATCAAGTGGGTTGTGGGAGGTCTTTGAATTTCTTCATCGTCCGTATCCCATCCTTGCAGACCGTAATCCGGCCTGGGCTCTCCTGACAAAGAGAGAGACTTGAGAGAATTCAGGATATCACCAAAAGGTGAGTGCTGAAAGATGTCCGCAGCGGAGAACTCCATTACAAGCGCCCAATCGGATTCGATCGGCAGGGGCGCGGGAGGATCGGAATACGGAGAAGAATCCGGCTCCTCGGAGTCATGGGCCGTGCGGAGTGCGGGGCTAGCGTTCGGCTCGATCGCCTTTGAGATCGCAGCCCCCGAGGTGACGTCCAACCGTTCATCCTCAATTGGTGCAGCGGGCTCCGAGTTAAAGGTCGGAACCGGTGCATGTGCGTCCTCAAGGACACTGTTCGGAGGCAGAGCTAGATCATGCCCCTCGAGATAGTGCTGCATGCTTGGCTGTGGCTCGAACCCGTCGAAGATCGAGTCTCCGCGGGCGTTCGGCCGTGTAGTTTAAGCTTCCAAACCTGACTTGATGGCCAGGGGCGTAGCTTTCGATCTGCTCCAGACGACCAAGCGAATTGGCCCGCAGAGCGAAGCCGCCGAAGACGAAGATCTGTCCGGGGAGAAAAGTCTCACCCTGGACCTCATCGTTGTTGATGATCAAAGGAGCCATCGGGCCTAAAGGCGACGACACAGAGGAACTCTCAATGAAAGCACCAATGTCGGTGTCAAAACCGGCGGATCTCGGGTAAGGGGTCCCGAACTGTGCGTCAAGGCTGGATGGTAGCAGGAGACAAGGGACACTTTATTTTACCCAGGTTCGGGCCCTTTCAATGAAGGTAAAACCCTACTCCTGCTAGATTAATATTGATGATATGGGTAGTACAAGAGTAGATCTCCCACGAGATTAAGGAGGCTAAACCCTAGAAGCTAGCCTATGGTTTGATTGTGTATGATGATGGTTGTCCTACGGACTACAACCCTCCGGTTTATATAGGCACCGGATAGGGTTAGGGTTACACAGAGTCGGTTTACAATGGTAGGAGATCTTGAATATCCGCACACCTAGCTTGCCTTCCACGCCAAGGAAAGATCCTTCCGGACACGGGACGAAGTCTTCAATCTTGTATCTTCATAGTCCTGGAGTCCGGCGAAGGTATAGTCCGGCTATTCGAACAACCCTAATCCAGGACTCCCTCACTACCCATATCATCAATATTAATCAAGCAGGAGTATGGTTTTACCTCCACCGAGAGGGCCCGAACCTGGGTAAAAACATCGTGTCCCTTGTCTCCTGTTACCATCCAGCCTTGACGCACAGTTCGGGACCCCCTACCCGAGATCTGCCAGTTTTGACACGGACAACATGGTCCTCTCAGGAAATTCAACAACATTTTCAAATATGTAAACTATATCACCCGATCCACCACAAATTTGACGTGTTGAACTACAAATCAAGTCAACAAACATTCAACTTTCAGCTCAAGCAATACATAATTTGAGCACATCCAAGTTTTAATTCCATCAACCGCAATTTCTGATCCAACAAATTTTGATTCCATCACCCACAATTTTTGATCCAACAGATCTGTGAAGCCCGAGACGGTACCTTCCAGCTCAGGGTAGAGGGAAGGTAGGCACCGGTGCCACCCCGGTGACGACCCTTCGACCATTCCCGCATCCACGCAACCACGACTTCGGCAGAGAAAACGGGCGGCACGAATCAGGGGTCGTACTCATATCCCAGACCAGCTGCAACACGGTTAACAGAATCAGTCACACACGCGCACATGCACACACACACAGAAAGAGGAGGCAGAGGGAAGCACGACCTCGAGGCGGACGACAGTGAGCTTGCCCACCAAACCCAGGCCATGATAAAAAAATATCAAATGTATGTGGTGTCATGCAATCTTTTTGAACTCAGATCTTCTGCATAAATTGATTCATATTAAAAAAGCATATATATACCAATCAATTAGATAGCAGAATCACAAATCATCTTGAATCAACCCATTGATAAGCACACCAAACTGAACCGAGTAAGATAAATGCAGACAACTAAATAGTATCTCTTACATACACTTAACCAGAGGCATCAAATCACATAAACTTAGCAGCCAACCTTGCTCGATGAAAAGTAGGGCTCATAAGAGGCTAGGGAACCGATTCATACCTACGGAGCAGTGGCTACCTTGACGTTCGTCCCTCTGGAGCTGCTGCAGACACACATACACTGACCTATATGTCGAGCTGCAGAAAAAAAGGGATCAAAACAGAGAGAGAGGGGGGAAATGGGGGAAGTGGAGAGGGCACTCACCTCCACCTTCGCATGACGGATTCGAGGCGTCTCACCTCGAGCAGTCTTCTTCCTGGAGGTGCACGAACGCGAGGACAACTGTCCCGCGCTCCTCCAGTCGATGGCGACGCCTGGACAGCGACCAGGAGGCGACGCAGTGCGCGAAAGTTCGGACGGGGTCGGGGAGGACCAACCAGAGGTGCAGGCGCAGCGCCGGCATTGATGGCAACGCCGTGTACCGGCGACCATGGCGCTAGGGTTAGCCGGGGCCGCGCGTAGAGGGGAGGCACGTCGGGTCAACGCGGTGGAGATGGAGCAGTGTCACGAGATGAGCTCGTGGATGTGCTGTATGGCGACGGACCTCGCCGGAGTTGGCCGTGGTGGTGGCGGCAGCGGGGAATACACACACACACACACACACACACACACACACACACACAGAGAGAGAGAGAGAGGGCGACCAGGAGGCGATGCAGTGCGTGAGGGCGACCAGAGGAGAGGGGGGCGGGAGGGCGGGCTCGCCGTCGGGCGATAGGAGGCGGCGGCCACGGTGGAAGGGGAGGGGGCGGCGGCCATGGTGGAAGGGGAGGCGGCGGCGGCTAAACAGGAAGAGGAGAAGCTGATTGGGGAGAAACGGATGGGAGTTGGGTTTATATACCTCGTAGCGAAATTATGAAAATACCCTCGGCGGGGCACGAGGATAATGGCGGTGGCACAAGATATTTTCGGTGGTGATCTAAACTGTTCATTGCAATAGTGTCGCAGGCTCCATCCGGCGGTCCACATCGTCCGGAAGAGAGATCCAAGGGTTGGAAACGCATCAAGCAAACACATCCGACGGTCCACGATCGCTGAGCTCTGAGGAGGCCTGGGAATGACTCGATCCTTTATTTCTGGATGCTCCTTGGAGCACACCTTGGTCATTACAGCGGACCACCACAATAGGTAAATGCTGGCATAGCCTGGGGTACGCTTTGCAAGACCCGACATGAAAAAGTCGAGCTCGGGCGCATCCTGTAGCCGTCTGAGTCTTTGAAAATACGTATTTTTGAATCAAAAATATCAAAGAATCCATTTTTAGGACTATACTAATTTCAAAAATTGGCGAAAAAATATGCTCTGTTCGGGCCGAGGTTCCCACAACAAAACAGAGCATGTTGGAGATGCTGAGTTTTGCGCCAGGACATCGTGAAAATCTGCTTAGTCCACTATGTGTGTGTGCCTGCATCATTTTATAGAAAAAGGAAACAACCCCAAATTTCCTGACTGTTCGGTTGGCAAACCTCAAGAAAAATAAAAAATAGAAACAGAAACTGGAAAGCCTGCATATCCGACGCTGGGTACGAAGCACTCGGGGGTTCCGGCGGCCGAACACTACCGCGCTACAAGGTGGCCAGGAATTTCAATACGTGGAGCCGTTGCGCAAAGTCAGTTTGCGCGGTACCGATACATAACGGCAAGGATCTCATCGTTCACATGTAAATCCACACTTTTATTTTACTTTGAATAAATTAAATCGTCAATATCATTTGAAGTGCTTTTATAACTACCAAACGTTCGGATTTTAGCAATAGGCAAAAACGATCTTTATTCCACTCTAATTATATACATGCATGCATTAAAATGATTAATTTTCCTTTCACATGCACTCCTCCCTCTAATTACATGCATATATGCACTAAAAGACGAAAAGCTGTTGCCATCCTACATTCTTTCTTTTTTCAAATTTCAAAATGTTTTGTAGCTCAAACCGTTGCTTCGATTGAAAAACCGTCTTCACAAAAAAAAAAACATCTCGACGAGATCTTTGAAACTAGATCCCATATTGATATGTTCCGATGACTTTTTTGGACCAAAAGTTACCACATCTGGACTACGTAAGTTATCTCATCTGTCATACATACGTTATCGTGTCATTTACAGAAAAGTTTTCGTGGGTGTGTTTTCAACAAACTTTTATCCCAGGGTCAAAAGGTGATTATGATGTTTGTAGTGAGTTATCAGCTTCGTTTTGTATATTATCATGTTGCAAAAAAGTTATCGGAGTATGTTTTTCAACAATTTTCATTAACTCGATCAAAAAATTACCGTGATATTTGTATATGAGTTATCAGCTCTCATGTGCGTATATTATCATGTTATTTACACGTGAGTTATTTGGAGGTATTTTTTAACAACATTTTTCCTTGGTCAAAAAGTTACCACGTCAATATTAAGTAAGTTATCAGCTCTGTTGTATGTATATTACCATGTTATTTACACAGAAGTTATCAGGGTATGTTTCCAACAAACTTTTATCCCTGGGTCAAAAGTTACCGTGGGTTTTGTAGTGAGTTATCAACTCCATTGTGTATAATACCATGTTATTTGCACAAGTATCGGGAATATGTTTTCCTACAACCCCCCCCCCCCCCGGTTCACCTAAGTATTAGGTATGCGGTTCTTCTGTTACCATGATATTTACGCAAGCGTTATCGAGGTTATATTTTTCAACAATTTTTCCTTGGGGTCAGAGTTATCATGGTGTTTGTACCTAAGTTATCATGTTTATATTGCGTTATTACCATGAATGAGGGAGTCCTGGATTAGGGGGTATCCGGACAGCCGGACTGTAACCTTTGGCCGGACTGTTGGACTATGAAGATACAAGATTGAAGACTTCGTCCCGTATCCGGATGGGACTCTCCTTGCCGTGGAAGGCAAGCTTGGCGATACGGATATGAAGATCTCCTTCCTTTAACCGACTCTGTGTAATCCTAGCCCCCTCCTGTGTCTATATAAACCGGAGGGTTTAGTCCGTAGGACACAACAACAACAATCATACCATAGGCTAGCTTTTAGGGTTTAGCCTCTCTGATCTCGTGGTAGATCTACTCTTGTACTACCCATATCATCAATATTAACCAAGCAGGAGTAGGGTTTTACCTCCATCGAGAGGGCCCGAACCTGGGTAAAAACATCGTGTCCCTTGTCTCCTGTTACCATCTGCCTAGACGCACAGTTCGGGACCCCCTACCCGAGATCCGCCGGTTTTGACACCGACATTGGTGCTTTCATTGAGAGTTATTCTGTGTCGTCATCTTTAGGCTTGATGACTCCTCCGATCATCAACAGCGATGCAGTCCAGGGTGAGACTTTTCTCCCCGGACAGATCTTCGTGTTCCGCGGCTTTGCACTGCGGGCCAATTCGCTTGGCCATCTGGAGCAGATTGAAAGTTACGCCCCTGGCCATCAGGTCAGGTTTGGAAGCTTGAACTATACGGCCGACGCCCGCGGAGACTTGATCTTCGACGGAATCCAGCCCCGGCCGAGTGCGCCGCACCGTCACTGTGGGCATGATTTAGCTCTGCCGCCGAACAGTGTCCTGGAGACCGCACCTGCATCTGCTCCGACCTTTAATTCGGAGCAAACTGCGCCATCCGAGGGCGGGTGGTTAGACCCCGCCACGGAGGCAGCAGCCTCAACGGCGATCGAGCCGAACACCAGCCTTACCCTTCGCAAGGTCCGTGACTCCACATTACCAGACTCTCCTCCGAACCGTGAACCGTCCGCGCCCCTGCCAATCGAATCCGATTGGGCGTCGATCATGGAGTTCACCGCCGCGGATATCTTTCAGCACTCGCCCTTCGGCGATATACTGAATTCACTAAGGTCTCTCTCTTTGTCAGGAGAGTCCTGGCCGGATTATGGCCGGCAATATTGGGATGCGGACGACGAAGAAATTCGACGCCTACCCACCACCCACTTCATAGGCACTGTCGATGATTTGACCGACATGCTCGACTTCGACTCCGAAGACATCGACGGTATGGACGACGATGCAGGAGACGACCAAGAACCAGCACCTACAGGGCACTGGACACAATCAAAGGAAACGACGGCGAGGAACGGGAGGACACAGCGAAGGATCGTTCCCTCGAAAAGCAGTCAAAGCGGCGGCATAAGCGCCGCTCCAAACCCCGCCTCGACAGAAACAACGGTCATACAGACCCAGCCACAGAACAGGGCGAGCCAGCGGACAACGAACATGACATCGAGCAACCGTCCGAACAAGGCAACTTGGATAATCAAACCGAACAACCCGTCCCCGGCGAAGATAACAGTCCGAATGACCTCACGCCAGACAAGTTCCTGGAGCAGAAGAACCTCCATAAAAGGCTCGTCGCCACTGCGCGTAGCCTGAAAAAGCAGAAGCAGAAACTCAAGACTGCGGAAGATGCACTCAGAATCAGATGGAGCAAAGTACTAAACACCGCAGACAAATATGGTGTCAGTCACCACACAAAGAGCTACCCGAAGCGAAAGCTACTGCCCGAATTTGATGAGGAGGCCTTAGAGCCCCCGCAATAAAAAAACTAAGCAGCCATCCGGTCAGATAGACGACCTCATGGCCAACATAGAGCGGCAAACAAGGCCGCACACAAGCCAACACGCGATCCACACAAAGACTCGCATCAAAAAGATGGCCCAGCCAGATCTATCTACGGGCCAAGAAAGCACGCTCTAGCAAGAAATGCAACACAACAAATATCCGAACACCATGGCACACCCAAATACAGGGGTGCCGCACACCCCCTATGTTTCACCGAAGAGGTGCTGGACCATGAATTTCCAGCGGGATTCAAACCCATAAACATAGAGGCATATGATGGAACGACGAACCCGGGGGTCTGGATTGAGGATTATATCCTCCACATCCACATGGCTAGAGGAGATGACCTCCACGCCATCAAATACTTACCCCTCAAGCTCAAAGGGCCAGCCCGGCATTGGCCTAAAGGCCTTCTCAAAAACACCATTGGAAGTTGGGAGGAGCTCGAGGACGCTTTTCGGGCAAATTTTCAAGGGACCTACGTCCGACCACCGGACGCAGACGATTTAAGTCATATAACTCAACAACCCGGAGAGTCAGTCCGGAAGCTCTGGAACAGATTTCTTACTAAAAAGAACCAAATAGTCGACTGTCCGGACGCCGAAGCCTTAGCAGCTTTCAAACATAGCGTTCGAGACGAATGGCTCGCCAGACACCTCGGCCAAGAAAAGTCAAGAACAATGGTTGTATTAACAAGCCTCATGACCCGCTTTTCTACAGGCAAGGACAGCTGGTTGGCAGGATGCAACACCAGCGACCCAAGTACATCCGAAGTCAGGGACGGGAACGAAAAGCCTCGACGCAGCAAAAACTAGCGCCGGAATAAGGAAAACAGCCCGAAGGGCAAGGCGGTTAACGCCGGATTCAAAAACTCTCGGCAGGGTCAGCAAAAGCTGCCTCTCAAAGATAACAGGTACGAATTGTCCAGCCTAAACACAATCCTGGACAAGATATGTCAAATCCACAACACCCCTGGTATGCCTACCAATCATACCCACAGAGAATGTTGGGTCTTCAAGCAATCCGACAAACTCAACACCGAACACAAGGGGCTGGATACACCAAGTGAAGACGATGATGAACCCCACAAACAAAGCACTAGGGAACATAAGAAATTCCCACAAGAAGTCAAAACAGTAAACGTATCACACGTGACAAAGGGCAGAAAACAAAGTGGCGCCCACAGAGATACGTGCCCTGCGGCCTATCACAACGGAGTTTCGCCACTGGTTGTCCAAACCAATCACATTCGACCATCGGGATTACTCCGCAAGTATCCGGCACACAGGATGGGCTGCCTTGGTATTAGACCCGATAATTGACAGATACCACTTTAAGCGAGTCCTGATGGACGGCAGCAGCAGTTTAAACCTGATATATCAGGACACAGTCCACAAAATGGGAATGGACCCAACAAAAATTAGCCATAGCAATACTTCCTTTAAAGGAGCAACGACATTCCCAGAGGCCCATTGCACGGGCTCCCTCCTACTAGAAGTTATGTTCGGCTCCCCCGATAACATCCATAACGAAAAGCTAACCTTCCACATCGCTCCATTCAAAAGCGGTTATCAAGCACTACTGGGACGCGAAGCTTTCGCTCGCTTTAACGCAATACCGCATTATGCGTCTCTCACGCTGAAGATGCCCGGTCCATGAGGCATCATTTCATTAAAAGGAAATATTGAGCGCTCCTCGCGCGTGGAAGACTGTGCGGCTGCCTTGGCAGCCACACAATAAAACGGCCTCACCAACCAGAGCATCTAACAGGTCGTTAAGACCACGGACACGACTAGACAAGTCCGTCATAACCATATACTCCCTCCGTTCTAAATTACTTGTCTTGGATTTGTCTAGATACGGATGTATCTAGACTCATTTTAGTGCTAGATACATCCGTATATAGACAAATCTAAGACAAGTAATTCAGAACGGAGGGAGTAATTGATAAAGGTTTGACGGCTATACACCCCTATACAAGGGGCTCCGCGCACACAAACAGGCAGCAATAAGGCTCAATTTTACCCATCCTGAATTATACTTTGTTTATTTAGTATACACACATTTTTGCACGATTACTCTTTCAACCAAGTACCTCTCTTTTACAGATAACCATCGTGCTACACCCATCCAGGATACGGCACAACGGAGACACAGGCACAGACGTGCAGCAGGGACCCGTTCCAAGGATTCTTTTTAGATTAAGACCCTGTGTAAACCTTTTTTACTGTCTCTTGTTGATACATATCCCCCGGACTCTCGGTATAACTGAGAAGGGGGCTGACGTCTTGGCATGTGGCCACGTCAGAATATTGCACGTACCTGGACACCAGGGGCTTATTACAAGGGGCACTGTTCAGCTCGGTTAAAACACAAAGACCGAATACCTTAGATAGTGTTCGGCGTCGCGAGTTTGGCCTTATATGCATCAGCTCCGAATCACGTCTTTTGTCAAATGTTGGGTTTGCCCGGCTCCTGTGTTTTGCTGCCTTACGTTCCGCTCTATCGGCTAAGGCGGCACCAGGAGAACTACTGCGATTATGCCCCGGTTCAGCCAGGCGAGCACCTCAGTAGAGAAAGCCAAAAACTGACTGTCATGATATAGCGTGAGACTGGTTAACCACTCGATGACTTATCGGAATCTTTGAGATTCCTCCGCATTGACGAAGGGCCGTTTCCTGGCCAGGCACACACGCACCCCGAATTCAGGTGAGCACGGCGCCACCAGGGGCTATATAGTAGCCCCACTGTCAAACTCCTATGGCTAAGTGAAAGTGATAAAGCATTATAGTTCGATTGCCTAGTTCACTGCGCTATCACCTCCTTAATGGACCAAGATGTTGGATCAAGTGTGAAAATGCGTCTTCTGCGAACACCCCCGCATTATATGCGTGGGGGCTGAAGCCGACGACTGCCATCTTTCAGGTTATATACATATATACATTAACGGCCGCACAGGAGGTATTATAATTCTTGCAGGCACAAGTATAAAAAGCTTCTAGATTTCAGCAAAATATTGTTTTCAATAAGAATACATGTCATTCGAACATAATATCGTTCGAGCACTGCGTCTCTATTGAACGAGCGCCCTCCAGAACTTCTTGAAAGTAGTGCTCGACAGGTACTCGGCTTTCGTCCAAATCTTGGGCGGCAACGGCGGTGCCCTCCATCTCCGCCCAGTATGTCTTGACACGGGCAAGGGCCATCCGCGGACCCTCCACGCACGCTGACCTCTTCATCGCGTTGATATACGGCACTGCACCAAGGAACTGCTGCACCAAGCTAAAATAAATGTTCGGCTTTGGTCTTTCCGGCCACAGATGATCCATGACATATCTCATGGCAAGTCCGGACAATCTATTCAGCTCGGCCCATTCGGCGAGCCAATTAGTCAGCGGAAGTGGACGCTCCGGATTGTTGAATGGTGACCAGAACAGCTTTTCCCCTTTGCGATCCTTTTGATCGCGGAAGTGTTCGGCCGCATCGGCAGCACTCGCCGCTAAATCTAGATATGCGTCCGCAGAACTCCACATCCGGTCCAAAGGAGCATATTTCGGATCTCCGAACTTCATCCGCAGCATAAAGGGCTTCCCAGCCGCAATATCTCCCGCTTGACGCAGCTCCTCCTTCACCGCTCTCATTGCTGAACGAGTATCCTTGGCCGCCGTAGTGGCCTTCTCTAGGTCTGTCTGCCTCGCCTGGTCTTCCTTTTCAACAAGCTTGAAGTGGTCAGCGGCGTTCTTCAACTTCACAGCCATCTTGGCCATCTCCTCCTTGCTTTGGCAGTGAGTAGCCTGTTCGGCTTTTAGCTCCTCACCCGCCTTTCTAGCAGCCGCATCGCTTTTCCTGGCTTGTTCTTTGGCTCGGGCAAGTTCTGCCCGAAGGTTCTCCATGGCGGTAGCCCCATCTGCATTAAGCACACACGTTATAAGATACTGGCATCAGGCTCCTCTTACCATGTGTCTCCGGAGAGATTGCACACCTTGTGCCTCGTCAAGCCGCTTGTTGACAAGCGCGATGTCGGCGTCTGCCACGTCAAGTTGCCACTTTAGCTCGGCAAATTCATCAGTCCGGCTGGCCGCCGGACACTTCGCCACTTGCATATGAAGGCGACAAAATTATACCTGGGACTATGATCCTCTACGTGCCGTCGTCTTCGACAACACCCAGAGTCTCAGGGGCTACTATCTACACAGGGCGCATCTTAAAGTATGCGGTACTGTCAAAGGGTACATTATTTCACGTACCTCAAAACCTGTCAGTAAACTCATGACAGCCTCATGCAACCCGCTCTCCGCGGACGAAATCCTTTCAATTACTACACCCATCAACGCACGGTGCTCTTCTGAGATAGACGCCCGCCCTAGCAGATCCTTCAGTACCTCCAACCGCGCACCAGGCGGTGCCGGAATCGTTCGGTTGCTTTTATCAAAAGCCGGAAACGAAGGGCTTCGGGTGGCCATATGACTACCTTCCGGCCCTGCCGGATCAGGAGAAACCCTCCGCGACGACACCTCGGGGTCGCCCGCCTCGTAAGGCCGTACGGCAGGGGGAGGCGTTCCGCTCTCCATCATCTCTGGAAGAAGATCCCCCGAAGACGAGCTCTGCTGAGAGGGTCTAAGATCCGAACTACAAGAATTTCGGTTATTTTCCTCAGACATAAGGCAAGGATTTCTCTCATTATCAAACACCCTTTTACTTACGCCTCGCTGGAGGGCTGATCCCCTTGAGGGCATAGTACGGCCGAGTCATCCCTCGGCACAGGACCCTCTGACGAAGACTTCTTCCCCCGCTTTGAGATCATTGTCTCCGGGTCTTCAGAGGCGGTCCTCTTCTTCCCCTGAGGAGAGGAATTTCCGATTCCTCCCTTTCGAACCACCTCCTCTGCGGAGGCAGTAGCTTCCTTGTTACCCCCTTTGTTTTCTTCTAGCGTCACGATCTCCAGCATCCTGGTTAACACGGGATCTGGTGAGGTCTCAGGAAGGGGGGCCGGACACCTTATTAACTTCGCCTTCGCTATCCACTCCTGTTTCAAGAACATCTCTTTTAAGGGTGATGTTGCGATAAATGAACAGATGGCGTGTCCGGGCATAGGGCTACTTACTTGGGTTTCCGGACGATTGCAGCTCAGACCTGCGTCCTCAGTAGAGTCCGGACACATTACTTGTGGTTCGAAGAACAATTTGTACATCTCCACGGGCTTCATGCCAAGAAAATGATGGAGAGCTCGCGGTCCCTCTGGATTGAACTCCCACAGGCGGAGGGGGCGACGCTTGCAGGGCAGGACTCGGCGAATTAACATGACCTGCATCACAACGATTAGACTGACATCTCTCTCCAGGAGGTCTCGGATACGGCTCTGCAATATGGGCACATCCTTTGCTGGCCCCCAGTCTAGCCCCTTGCTGACCCATGACGTTAGTCGTGGCGGGGGACCCGAGCGAAAAGCAGGTGAAGCCACCCACTTGGTACCCCTAGGAGCCGTGATATAAAACCACTCTTGTTGCCACAAGCTGGACACCTCTTGGAAAGAGCCCTCGTGCCATGGGGCATTAGCATTTTTGCTTATTACAGCGCCTCCGCACTCTGCATGCTGTCCCTCGACCATCTTCGGCTCCACCTTGAAGGTATTGAGACATAGTCCGAAGTGAGGGGTAATACGGAGGAAGGCTTCGTACACAACGATGAACGATGAGATGTGGAGGACGGACTCTGGAGCTAAGTCGTGGAAGTCCAGCCCATAATAGAACATGAGCCCCCTCACGAAGGGGTCCGGCGTAAAGCCTAGCCCTCGGAGGAAGTGAGATACGAACACGACGCTCTCACCAGGCTTAGGGGTGGGAATGACCTGCCCTTGAGCAAGCAGCCTATGCGGGATAGCTTTAGTACGTCTTCCTCCGTGACGGAGGAAGGCACCCATCGGCCTTGAAGGTTGGATCCGGACATAATCGAAGGTCCCAAGCGCCTTGATCTGAAGCTTCGGGTGTTGGAACTCGAGGCGAGAGGCGGATTCGATTGAGATCGAAAGAAAGGAGTGAGGCCTTGGTCTCTTTTATAAGAGGTTGAATACCAAGAGCCCTCCCTGTGACCGTTTGGGACTTACCTTTGATCGAGGGGCTATACCAACGGGCACGACTGGGTTACCCACGTCCGTGTTGATGAGAATCCCGTAAATAAAGGGGACACGATCTCTGCTTCGACAAGACGTGCCAAGGAAACCACCTCGCGAAACGCGCTGAGGTGGGGAATAAAGGCTTGGCTGTGGTGTGACGTCACCTTACGGGATACGTCAGCAGATAGATTTGTGGAAATGTTATTCTCTCTACGGTGGTATGTGGAACTTGTTTTGCAGAGCCGGACACGATCCTCGTGTTCAAAATCTTCTATGAAGTATTCGGAGGAGGAACCCGCCTTGCAATGTTGAAGACAATCTGTGCGCCGGACTCATCGACATTGAAGCATGGTTCAGGGGCTACTGAGGGAGTCCTAGATGAGGGGGTATCCGGACAGCCGGACTGTAACCTTTGGCCAGACTGTTGGACTATGAAGATACAAGATTGAAGACTTCGTCCCATGTCCGGATGGGACTCTCCTTGGCGTGGAAGGCAAGCTTGGCGATACGGATATGAAGATCTCCTTCCTTGTAACCGACTCTGTGTAACCCTAGCCCCCTCCGGTGTCTATATAAACCGGAGGGTTTAGTCTGTAGGACACAACAACAACAATCATACCATAGGCTAGCTTCTAGGGTTTAGCCTCTCTGATCTCGTGGTAGATCTACTCTTGTACTACCCATATCATCAATATTAATCAAGTAGGAGTAGGGTTTTACCTCCATCGAGAGGGCCCGAACCTGGGTAAAAACATCGTATCCCTTGTCTCTTGTTACCATCCGCCTAGACGCACAGTTCGGGACCCCCTACCCGAGATACGCTGGTTTTGACACCGACAATGATGTTTATTCAAAAGTTACTGGGGGTACATTTTTGACAACTTTTTTTCCTTCGGGTCAAAGTTGTCGTGGTGTTTGTGCCTAAGTTATCAGGGTTGCCATGCAGAAAAAACAATGTTGATTACACATAAATTATCGGGGAGATGTTTCAATAATTTTTCCATCCTCGGTTGAAGTTACCATGACATTTATACGTAAGTTATCAGATCCCGGTGCACAAATTACAATGACATTTGCACATAAGTTACCGTGGTATGTTTGAACCCAAAAAGTCCCTCATGTATAGTTGTTATGATATTTACAACGAGGCAACATGGGCATAGTGTACAACCCCTTGGTATATGGGAGACTACGAGCACTAGTAGAAAAATGGGCTTTCGTTCGGGCCTGGTCAGCCCATTAGTCCCGGTTCTTATACGAACCGGGACCAATGGGTGCATTCGTCCCGGTTAGTGAGCCCAGGAGGCTGCCCGGGGCCTCGCGGGCTTTGGTCCCGGTTCATCTGGACCCATTTGTCCCGGTTCTAGGAACGAACCGAGACTAATGGGCCTCGCTCCTGGGCCATAACCATTTGTCCCGGTTCTAGCCACGAACCGGGACAAATGATTTGCCTATATATAGCCCATCGCTAGCGAGCAGAGCACTCAACCGTGCTCTGTTTTTTGCTAGCCAGCGAGGGGAGGGCATTTGGGTGCTCTAGCTCACCTCCTATGCACATGAGGTGTTCAAAGAAATGTCCGAGCCACACTAGTTAATATTTCTTCTCCTGAAACTCGACCTCGGAGCTCCATTTTCTCCGAGATTTTTCTAGGTTTAGCGGTCCGTCACGTCCCGTCCCCATCTTCACCGCCGTCGATCGCCCGTGCCGATCTCGTCGCCGGCACCACCGTGGTGAGCCTCTTGTTCTTATCTTCTTTCTGAAATAAAAAAAATTCTTATTTGATATGGATACTTCTCTAATTTTCTTACTTTTATTATTCCTTGTTATTATATAGTGCGATGGTTTTGGTATCCGCCCCCGTCGGCCCTCGTCCTGTCTATGATTCGGATGTGGTATATATCATCTTTTTATAACTATTTGGTTCATTTATTGCTTATGACAGTTATGCCAACCAACGTGACATAGATTTTTTTATGTAGGAGGTGGTTGAACCAGAAATTCCAACCGACCTTATTGTCGAGAGGTTAAATTTAGTCGAAGAAGAAAATAATTACTTGAAGGAAAAATAAAAAGAATTGATGAGGAGAAGATGATATTGGAGTTGCATGTTGCGGATGTCGTCGATGATCACAAGATCAAGATGGATGCAATGCGGTTGAAGATTAGAAAGATTAGAAAATATGCCATTCACACCGGGGCTTGGTATCATTATGCCGTTGGATCAATTGTTACCTTAGTTGTGATGATGATCGCATTTGTTTTTGCATTGAAAGGTTTTACATAGTTTCATTGTATGGTTTAACTAGATGCTCTGGAGAGCTATATGTTGTACAATTTGAACTATGTATGTACTTTGGTTTTAATGTGATGATGAACTACTATTAATTTGGTCACTTATCTCTATCCAGCTGAAAATAATCAGTAAATGCATGAAAAATAACAAATGAAGTCGGAAAGGGTTGAAAATTGATGATGTGGCTTTGAATGGTGCATTTTGAACACAGAAAACTATGGATTTGAAATAAGTTCAAAAAAATGAAATCCCTTTGTAACAGACGAGTTTCCGTATGAAACCCTGATACTTCGAAAGAGATTGTCCGTTTTGTACAGGAAGTGCATTCAGTTTTTGCCGTAAGCCTCTCTACTTTCTTGCACATGCTATGTGGGTGAAATGATGACACCATGCCAAATTTCAACCTTTTCAGAATTCGTTTGTAGTGCTTTTCAATTTGAGGGTCCTATAGCTGAAAAAATCAGTGAATGCATGAAAAATAACAAATGAAGTCAGAAAGGCTTGAAAATTGATGATGTGACTTTGAATGGTGCATTTTGAACACAAAAAACTATGGAGTTCAAATAAGTTCCAAAAAATGAGATCCCTTTGTAACAGACGAGTTTCCGTATGAAACATTGATACTTTGAAAGAGATTGTCTGTTTTGTACATGAAGTGCATCCAGTTTTTGCCGTAAGCCTCTCTACTTTCTTGCACATGCTATGTGGGTGAAATGATGATACCATGCCAACTTACAACCTTTTTCAGAGTTCATTTGTAGTGATTTTGAATTTGAGGGTCTTATAGCTGGAAAAAAATCAGTAAATGCATGAAAAATAAATTAAGTTAGAAATAGTTGAAAATGGATGATGTGGCTTTTAATGGTGCATTTTGTACACGGAAAAACTATGGAGTTCAAATAAGTTCAAAAAAAGGAAATCCCTTTGTAACAGACGAGTTTCCGTATGAAACCCTGATACTTCGAAAGAGATTGTCCGTTTTGTACACGAAGTGCATCTAGTTTTTGCCATAAGCCTCTCTACTTTCTTGCACATACTATGTGGGTGAAATGATGATACCATGCCAACTTTCAACATTTTCAGATTTCATTTGTAGTTCTTTTCAATTTGAGGGTCTTATAGCTCAAAATAATCAGTAAATGCATGAAAAATGATGCATGAAAAATAACAAATAAAATAAATAAGTAATTAGAAACAAATTAATATAAACTTCAATAAAATATATAAGTAGAAACAAAATAAAATAAACTTTAATAACATTTATGAAACTAAAATTAACAAAGTATTTTCTGTTCAAAACATTATAAGCAACCTCTAGGATTATTGAAACTAAAAATTATATAAAATTGATGCAACTAAAATTATCGAAGTATTTTCTGTTCAAAATCATGAAAAGCAAAAAGAATTTTCATAAAGAACTTTTTTGTTAGAAACTTTAATTGCAAAAAGAATTATCATAACATAAAATAAATATTAATTAGAAACAAATTAAAATAAAATAAAATAAATAAGTTTTTGTTTATAAGTAGAAACAAAACAAAATAAATAAAGAAAAGAAAACAAAAAACAGTCAAAAAATAAAAAATATGCCACCTACTGGGCCGCCACGGCTTGAATACGACTAGAAACCCATCGATGGGCCAGGATGTAGGCCCGCAGAAGGCCCAGTAGGCCCATCAGGCATAGCAGTGACATTTAGGCCCATAAGCCTGCAATGGAGAGGAGCTCGTGAGGGGTGCGACAGTGGGGCTTATAAACCACTGCGCGCCCCTCTCAACTAGCGAGGTGGGACTAAACTTTCGACGCGGGCGCAACAGCACAGGACCTCTGGTCCCGGTCGGTAGCACCAACCGGGACTAAAGGGGTGCATTGGTACCGGTTCGTGGCACCAACCGGGACCAATGCACCCCTTTAGTCCCGGTTGGTGCCATGACCTTTGGTCACGGTTGGTGGCACCAACCGGGACTAAAGGGGTGCATTGGTACCGGTTGGTGCCACGAACCGGGACCAATGCTCTTGGTATATAAGCAGGACTTGTGAAAATTTCACTTCTCATCTCGCAGTTGCTGCCCCGACGATGCCAACGACATCGACGCCGCCAGGCTACCGCCCCTGCCCCGGCCTCGCCGCCCCTGCCCCGACCTCGCCACCGTCGCCCCTGCCCGGCCTCGCCGCACCCTGCCCCGACCTCGTTGCCGTCACCCCCGCACCGACCTCGTCGCCGTCGCTCTTGCCCCGGCCTCGTCGCCCCCTGCCCTGACCTCGCGGCCGTCTCCGTCGTCGCCGTCGCCCCTGCCCCGGCCTCGCCGCACCCTGCCCCGACCTCGTCGCCGTCGCCCCTGCCCCGATCTCGCCGCCGCTCGCCTGCAGTGTGAGCCTCCGCGCCATTCCCCCTCCTGCCCCCTTCCTCCCCGCGCCCCAATGCCGCCGTGCGCCCGCCCCAACGCCGCCGCCCGCCCCGACGCCGACAACGAAGCAGGCCCCTGTTCATATGCAAAAGTTAGGATTTTTGGTGATATTATTGTAGAATATGATGATGATATTGTAGAATATGCAAATGTTTGTATGTTCATATGCAAAGAATTTTTATTTTGTTCATAGAATTTTCATTGTTCTTTTTTGTTCATAGAATTTTTCTTGTAATTTTGTTCATAGGATTTTCTTTAGTTTCGTTTAGTTTTAGGATTATTTTAGTTTATGAAGAAGGAAAGGAAAAAGATGAAGAAGAAGAAAAATAAATAAGAAGAGGAAAAAAGGAAAAAAAGAGGAGATGAAGAAAGGAATAGAGGATCTTATCCTCTATTCCTTTCTTCTTCTCCTTTCTTTTCTTCTTTTTTTCTTCTTCTTCCTTTTCTTATTTTTTATCGGGTAGGTCGTTGTCGATATAACCCCCTCTTGACCAAGATAACATATACCACGGGAGCACCCCCGACCCTCTCGCTCGACTAAAACTCTCGAGGACACCCAAACCCTAGAAAAAAAATATGTCGGTCTCCTACCCCCTCCCGCCGCGCCCCTACCCGACAAACTCTCTCGAGGCCACCCAAATTTACCAAGTTAAAAGAGCGTTGTCGTCGAGGCCACCCTGAACCCCTTGAAGCATTGTGGAGGCCACCCCAAACCCTTGAAGCGTTGCCGAGGCCACCCCAAACCCTAGAGAAGCATCGAGGCCATGCCACTAATATGATTCCTTATTGTGCTTAGCTAGTTAGTTCAACATTTGCCACTAATATATCCATCTGTCATGTTTGAATAATAATTGCCATGTTGTAAATATTTGCAGAAACTATGATCTGCACCCCCGAGATGAAGCAAAAGAAGCGGTGTTGGGGGAGATAATCGCACACAGAAGTGATGCCATCTTGTCGTTTGGAATTTCTGGAAGTGATGCCATCTTGTCCGGATTGAGCAACACTTCGGTAACCAGACAAGGCCCGAAGAGAAAGTTGCGCGTGGATGAAAGGTACACGATCATCGAAATTGATCCCGCTGGCCAACCGATTGAACCCCTCCGGACCAAGCAAAAATTTAATGCTCAGTGCGGGGTTCTAGTGAGGGACATGATCCCGATCAGCATCGAGCAATGGTTGAAGCCTAAGGACAAAGACTCTCAGGTGTCTTATGTCAGCGATAGGTAGAAAGCTGATCTTTGGACCGCGCTGCAGGAAAATTTCACCTTCCCGCCAGAGGAGGATCCGGAGAATCCAGTTAAAAAGCCAATGATCAAGGCTTATGCTCTTAAGAAGATGGCTGAGCTATTCAGGTGGTGGAAGAATGAGGTGAAATCATCGTTTGCCGACCAAGACAAGACTCCTGAATTCATCGGCCGATTTGAGAACATCAAAGATCAGTGGCCCGAATTTGTCACCAAAAAGAAATCTGAGAGAGAAGCGAAGATGTCAGCGGCAAACAAGAAAATGTTGCAAAGAAGAAGCATCACCATCGCACGGGGTCAGGTGGCTACCTGAAAGCCCGGCCGTTGTGGGACAAGGCTGAGAATGACCTCATTGATAAAGGGATCGAACCAGAGACGCGACGCTGGCCAGACCGTTGCAGGACTTGGTTCTTCGGGGTTGGGGGAAAATTGGACCCTATAACAGGGAAGTGCGTTTGGACCGATGAGCAGATGAACACACCCATCGAGAAGCTTCAGGAGTATATCGAATAGGCGCAACAAGGGACGTTCGTTCCGGACAGAGAGAACGACGAGCTCATAGAGGCCCTCGGGAATCCTGAGCACCCCAGACGGACACGAGGCATGCCAGGCTCCCTTTCGTGGAAGGCTGGATTTCCCGACGCAGGCGGTTACAAATGCCGGGGAGGAAGAAGAAAAAGGAGTTGACCCAACTACAGGCGTTGCACGCAAGGGTACAAGCGCTAAAGGAACGAGAGGCAGTTCACAGCACGCGACCTGCCGAAGCTACACTCGAAGCTACCCTGCCATCTCAGCAGAGAAGCAGCGTGGCTTCCATGGAGCTGCTTCAGGAGCCTGTCTTCACGACTGCTGCTAGCTACCCCGTAGATGCTATCACGGAGTTTCAGCATTGCCACCTTATGACACAGTGGATGTAATTGAAAGTCAAGGTGGTTGTTGGCTCTGTTGCACCTCCTAAACCTGGCGCAACTTTTCACTGCCGGCCGATTCCAGAAGGATATGCTAGGGTGATGAAATCACAGAAGGATTTGAGGACCTCCAGCTTGACCACCCTACAGGTGAAGGGGAGACTCGGGTGGGTTCTTGTCTGAAGACTCCATACCTATGGCGGAAGGAGCTCATCAACCTTCTGAACTGGATGCCTCCGCCTCCTCCTCCTCCTCCTCCGGTGAGTCAGGGCACTCCGCCTCCTCCACCGCCTCCTCCTCCACGAGTGATGATCAGGGCACTCACCCTCCTTCTCCGGCGCGTGGCGGCACTCCGCCTCCTTCTCCGCCTACGCCGGCGCGCCCGAGCAGCCACCAGCCTCCTCCTTCTCCGCCTCGCCAGCAAGGGCGGAAGAGACCCGCCGCCGCCCCGGCTGCTCCGGCACGTCGTAGTCCTTCTCCTCCGCCTCATATGCAAGCACGAAAGAAGAAAGCCGCAGCCGCTCCGTGTGCTCCGGTGTCTAGCAGTACAACCAGAGGCGGGAGGCAATACAGATATGGTCCACCTCTCAAGCCTCTAGAGAAGTTACCGTACGAGAGGACCGCAGAGGAAAACGCGAAGATTGTGCGGACTGAAGTGAAGGACTTCTTTGAAGGGTTGAAAGCAAAGAGACATCCACCTCCGGAGGAGAAGGTAGATCCGGTGAAAGCAAAGCGCACTATCGATGCCCTGAGGAAACCACCAAAGTCTCCGCCGAAAACTAACTATGAGCGCATTACTGAAAAGGCATATCTCGAAGTGGAGCGGTCGGGAAGTACTGTCAGTGATCAAAGGTTAAAAGAACGAGCAGCTGGGAAAAAATTGCCCAGCTCAGCGAACAAGCAAACCAATCGTTCCCCCCACTCAATGTGTCTAGCGACATCATCGCTAATGCTCCGGGGATGGTGCCCGGTTATAGCAATCTAGGAGATTACCTGCCCGACGATGTACATTATGATTTCTTGGAGGTGGACGAAAACAGATACGAGTACGGGAAGCCTCTCGTCAAAGATGAAAAATCTCTAACAACGATGAAGCGAAGATTCCATAATTGGTACATGAAAACCTGCAGAGAGTCTGGGGGGACGAATACTTTGTATCTGAGAATTAAAGAGGAGCACGACCTCGTTGGAACTGATCTGTTGCATGTTCCATTTGAGGAGTTCTTCCAGTTCTTCAATCAAAAGGCCCTCGATAAATTAACGGTCACTTGCTACTGTCTGTAAGTACTACTTCTGTCATTAAGTCTCTATATATAGCTCAGCTCTTTCATTGCATGTATTTATAATTATCCTCACTATATTATGCAGATTGAAGATCGTCGAGTGCAGAAAAGCAGAAATGTATGATATTGGGTTTATTAACACAAATCTCATAGATGAATTTCATGTTACAAAGAACGCCGAAGAGGACGAGGCCAACTTGCTCAAATCATTGTTAATAAATCAAAACAAAGATTTAATACTCTTTCCTTACAACTTCAAGTGAGTGTTACTATCGTGTGCATATTCGGTTTCCCTTATTACTCGAGCGAGGTTAGTTATAGTAATTTAATTGATGCGTTATGCATGCGTGCGCAGCTTCCATTATATTCTCCTGGAGATTAAGCTTGAGCGGGGACTAGTAACCATCTTAGACTCGAGACGAAAAGATCCCGAGACCTATGCCGACATGACTAAAATTCTCAACAAGTAAGTTCAATCGATCATTATCGCACCATATCGGCAACTTTTTGTTCATTTCCTGATATCTCAAGTATTAATTATTTTCTTTGTCTTGCTGGGTTTGGAAGCAATTCACCGCAGAAGTTCCGGGACTGCCGAAGGAGCTGCAATATAAATACCCGAAAGTAAGTACTAATAGCTAGCTAGTTGCACGCATCTCCCGTTGATTCTAGCTACTTTCATCAATGCCATTTATAATGCTTCATTATCATTTTGATTGACCTCTATTTCTCGTAAAGTGCTTGTGGCAAGAACAAGGGAATGATTACTGTGGATACTACGTGTGCGAGTTTATCTACAACGCGATTTTGAAAAATAAGCGGCGCTACTCTAAAAGACAATACGAAGTGCGAAAGCAATAATATTCACAATTTCATTTTATTACAACATCATTTCTGTTGAGTTTCATTCATATATATCTATTAACCCCCTTCTTCAAATTAGACGTGGCAGATGCGGAATGAACTCCTACCACAAGATCGCAACAAAGCAATTCAAGAGGAATTGGCAGGATTCTTTCTTGACCACGTCATCAATAAAGCCGGAGAATACCATGTGGAAGTTGAGTTCAAATGCTAGGGGATTGTAAGAGATCTTACATATTGTATATGTATGTAGCCGGTAGCGTCGGATAGATAATACGAAAACTTGTTGTTCGACCAATCTCTTGGAGAAGGAGAGGTCGATCACTTCTCTCCGTATTCATGACGAACTTCTGTACTTAATGGTTTCCTTCATTTTCTTACTAGCTAGCGTGTCGATGCCTCTCTATGTATAGTACGTAGCGTCGACCAAGCACAAAGATAAGAGAGGACACTTCTCTCTATTAATTAATTAGCTACCTAACACAATATGTGAAACACCTTACTTAACCATACAAAACCCCCACCCCCTTTCAGAAAAAAAACAAAAACCCTAGCCCCTGAACAGCTGATGCGTGGATGCCTATTGGTCCCGGTTGGTGCCACCAACCGGGACTAAAAGGCCTCCTGCCTGGGCTCGCAGCACCGGCCACGTGGAGGCCCATCTGTCCCGGTTAGTATAAGAACCGGGACTAAAGGCCTAGGCATTAGCAACGGCCCTTTAGTCCCGGTTCCCCAACCGGGATAGATGGGCCTTATGAACCGGGACAAATGGCCCTTTTTCTACTAGTGAAGACAATGAGGAATCCAAAAAAACACAAGAAAAATATTTTTTTGGCTCATATAGAAGTGAAGAAAATATTAACTGTCACATTTCTACTTATTGGACAACAATCAAGACAGGATGAGTTGGTCAGTACACGCTTGCTACATCGTAGGGGTTGTTGGTTCGAGTCCTACTTTAGACTATTACTTTTTCTTGAAAATTTCACATAAAAGGTTGATATGCATAACATCGAATATGTGATGTGCATGGCCATAGACACCACAAGCAAAGGTTTTCAAACTCATTCATTCCATAGCATAGCTCTTCTTCACTGCCACTAAATTGCTTAGAGAAAAAAAAGTACTATCATTGGCACTTGATGAGTGAATCAAAAGGATGCACAGACAATCGAATGGAAGAAGATAATGCCTTGAAATTAGTTTCATGGATAAAGCACGAAAACTGCCAAAAAAGTGTTTTAATTGTGGTGACGTCACTCTATAGGTCAAGTATGAGTGAATCAATAGGATGCACAGACAATCGAATGGAAGAAGATAATGTCTTGAAATTAGTTTCATGAACAAAGCACGAAAACTGAAAAAAAAAAGTGTTTTAATTGTGGTGACGTCACTCTATAGGTCAATTATGATGATTAACGTTTACTCTACCGATAGACGTGTAGTGGTGTGGTGGTTGCCCGTAATGGATCTTTCGCAATCTTCCGAACGTTCGGAAATACAAGTTTGTTTTTGAAATAATTTATATATTTGAACACCTAGAACCAAGACCTTTAGAACTATGGCCATTATTGGATTCATTTCAAGCACGTTTAATTTTGAACGTTTCACATTTCGTATGTTGAACAAACCTATTCTCACTAGAAAAATTATGAAAAAAAACCTTTTCAGTAGAAATATGTGAAAGAAAGCCTTTTCAGTAGAAATCAATTCGACACAATTATATTTCAGATACATGAAACAAAACCTTTTCCGGACACAGGAAAATGTGCAATGGAAATAGACGTGACTTTCTGAAACTGATTTTTTACAATTGAAATAGTTAATAGCTCGATTTTCGCGGGTCGACAGCAGATCAAAGAGGGCATTCTGCTCGGCATTGCAGGGAGTCAATTATGAGTGGTGTTGTTCTTTGCTGGCTCTTCCTTGGCAAAATCCGAGAGCAGAGACGACGGCGGAGACGTGCTGGTGAAGTTAAGCCAGTTGGTCACCACCTCGCCGGCCGACAGGGTGCACCGGACGGTGAAACTGTCGCCACGGAAGCAGTCGGACGCCTCCAGCTCCTTCCTCCCCACGAACCGGACGTACCCTTTCCTATACTGGGGGCAGGGGCAGTGTTAGACTAAGTATATATTAGATATACGTGTTGTAACATAACCTTTATTTATACGGTTTCCTCTTATAAATATATGACAGCCGTACTCATCAAGCGTATCGAGCATTGTTTCAAACCCTAATTTGTCTAACATGGTATCAGACGACACGTTCGATCCACGCCGTGCTTCCGCTTCCTCTGCCGCCGCCGCGTCGGCCTTCGCCGCCGTTCCGCCAACGTCGATCCTGGCGACGGAATCGCCGTTCATGGCGTCCGCCCCTCTCGCCTGGGCCGGTCCGGCCGCATCTGGGTCGTGCCCGCCAGCGCCTCGATCGCCCGCCCCTTAGTTCGCACGAGATGCAGCGCTGGCGTCGCACTCCCTTGATCCCGTCATGCAATCCAGCGATGCATCCCTGGCGGTCAACTACGGTGCTATACGAGATGCATCCCTAGCGGGTAACTACGGTGCTACCCTACACGATCGGGATCGCGCCCCTACGCAGTCGTCTTACGGCGCCGCTGCGACCTACGCTGCGCCGCCGGCTTCAGGCCGGCGTGGTAACCCCGTTCAGGTGCCGTACGGCGGGCCGTATCCAGCACCGTACGTCGCGCCGGCGCTGTATGCTTCGTCCTCCGCGGTGCCTTACGAGGCGCCGTATGGCGCGCCCTACGCTGCCCCTGTGCCGTACGTCGCGTTGCTGCAGTCCTATGGCGTACCTCCTACCGCGCCTCACGGTCATCACAAACACTACTGTACGTCTCCGTCGGCCCATGCGTTGATCCCGTATAGTGCTCCTCTGACGTACGACTCGCATCTCTCCTCACCAGTGGCTGAACCAGGACCGTTCCACTTCGCTCATCTTGTGACGATGAAGCTCTCTGCTGACAACTACCTCCTGTGGCGCGCTCAGGTGTTGCCGCTGATGCGTAGTCACTGCGTTGAGTGGTATGTCGACGGTACGCTGCCGTGTCCCCCGACCATGGTTCGGTGCCCTCGGCCGCTGGTGGCTCCGTCATGGTGTCCAACCCTGCTCATCGTCGGTGGATCGCTCAGGATCAAGCTATTCTGGGTGCCATTCAGTCCTCGCTCACACCCTCCGTGGCTGGCATGGTGGTCTTTGCCGCGACGTCGAGGGATGCATGGGCCACGCTCGACTCCAGCTTTTCCTCGCAGTCGCTGGCCCGTTCCTCTGCCATTCGTAACCAGTTGGGTGAGGTCAAGAAAAATGATCTCTCCGTCACGGCCTTCTTCAACAAGGTCAAAGGCCTGGCTGATGCAATGTCATCTATTGGGAAGCCTCTTCGTGACGAGGAGTTTACTTCGTTCATTCTCAATGGGCTTGATGAGGACTATGATTCTCTCGTTGAAAACATCAATGGACGTGACACGCCGATGCCGCCTCGCGATCTCTATGCACGCCTCCTCAACACCGAACAGAGGCTCGCTGCTCGCCGCTCCGTTGGCGTCTACACGGAGGGCCCGTCTGCGAATGCTGCTCTCCGCGGGGGCTCCCGCGGTGCCAAGCAGAAAGCGGCGCAGACTCGGGCAACCAGCCCCGTCCGCCTGCTCCACCTCCGACGGCTGGCCGCAAGCGGCTCCACGGCGAGGCATGTGGTGGTGGGGTTGAGTGCCAACTCTGCGGCATTGAGGGGCACTTGGCGTCTCGCTGCCATCGTCGTTTTAAACGCGATTTTCTTGGCATTGGGAACAATGGGAAGGGCAATGAGAAGCAAGCGGCTCTCGCTACACCGGATCCCAGGTTCACTCCTTCATACTCGGTGGATCCTGCCTGGTACATGGACACGGGCGCTACGGACCATTTGACAAGCCAGCTTGACAAGCTGGCCACTCGCCAGCCCTACACCGGTCACGATCAGGTCCGCACGGCCAATGGATCAGGTATGCCCATCTCACATGTTGGTCAGGCATCTCTCCTTTCATGTACCACTAAAACCTTGCGTCTGCTTGATGTACTTCGTGTTCACACGTAGTTTACTCTCGGTTCGTAAATTAACTCGTGACAACAATGTGTTTGTTGAGTTTCACCCTTTTCATTTTTTTGTTAAGGACCGGGACACGAGGGACGTTCTTCTTAGTGGTCGAGCTCGCGACGGCTTATACGCGCTTGATGTGCCACAAGTCTCTCGAGTTTTCAGTGGTGTTCGGGTGTCATCGTCGCAGTGGCACTCTCGTCTTGGCCACCCCGCTACCGCCATTGTGCGCCATGTGCTTCACCGTCATCATCTTCCTGTTGAGTCGAGTAATAAGGAGTTTCTAGTGTGTGATGCCTGTCAGCAAGGCAAGAGTCATCAGTTGCCTTTTTCTGTATCAAGTCGTGTTGTCACGGCTCCTCTTGAACTTGTGTTTTCAGACGTGTGGGGCTATGCCCAAACTTCTGTTAGTGGTTACAACTATTATGTCAGTTTCATCGATGCTTTCGGTCGCTTTACTTGGATTTATCTTATTAAGCGCAACTCTGACGTGTTTCATGTCTTTATGCAATTTCAAGCACATGTTGAACGATTGCTTAAGCACAAAATTATCCATGTTCAGTCAGACTGGGGGGGGGGTGAGTATCGTAACCTTAACACCTTCTTTCAGAAGCTTGGCATCTCACACCATGTGTCTTGTCGTCATACACATCAGCAGAACGGTGCAGCTGAGCGCAAGCACCGTCACATAGTTGAAACTGGCCTAACACTTCTTGCACATGCCTCTGTCCCGTTTCGGTTCTGGAGCAATGCTTTTGTTACTGCCTGTTTTTTGATAAACAGGATTCCCACATGACGTCTCCACATGAAGTCTCCACTAGAAGTGTTGCTTAATGAAACTCCAGATTACTCTCTCCTCAAAGTGTTCGGTTGTGCGTGTTGGCCACATCTTCGTCCGTACAATAAGCATAAACTTGAGTATCAATCCAAACAATGTGCGTTTCTTGGATACAGTCCTCTCCAGAAAGGTTACAAATGTCTTCACATTCCAACAAATCGTGTTTACATTTCTCGTGATGTTGTGTTCGATGAGACTGTCTTCCCGTTTTCCACGCTCACATCACCCACCGATACTCACGGCACCGAGTTGCACTCTTTTCCAGTTTTGCCTGATCAATTTGTGGATGCTGCATATTCTCCTCTGTTGTTGCCTAACCACGGTGCAGGGACTGGACGAGGTGCTCGACTTGAGCTTCTGGATGATGATATGGCCACACCTGCGCCAGCTGCTGCTACGCCGGACAAGGCGCTTGACGAGGCTGCCCCCCACCACTACCCCGCCTGATCCCGATGTCGATCACGCGTGCATGTCCCATGCACGTGGATCCGACGGGGTGCCCGAGTCGCCGTGGCCAGCGGCCTCGCTGTCGCCAGGGCCGGCCAAACCTGCGGAGTTGTCGGCCGGGCCGGCTGGACCCGCGGCGCTATCCCCTGGGCCGGAGGCCTCGCAGGTCACCGAGTCTTCGTCGCCTGGTCCGTCGACGGCGGTCACGCCCGGTCTTTCTTCGCCAACCCTGACCGTGCCACCGGATGCGCCTGTTGACTCGCCCGCCTATGCGTCCTCCTCGCCGCTGATGGATAGTGGCTCCTCTGGTGTGGCAGCTCTAGCGCCATCTCCGCCTGTCGTCCTGCGTCCTCATACTCGCAGCAAAAGTGGCATCTTCCAACCGAAGAAGCGCACTGACGGCACTGTTGCGTGGCTTGCGGCCTGTGTGGCGGATGCTGAGGCTGACCCTACGACTGAACCACGAAATTTTCGAGCAGCGCTTGGCATCCCACATTGGCATGCTGCGATGGAGCAGGAGATTCATGCCCTTCAAAGAAACAACACTTGGCGTCTTGTTCCACCTCCATCTGGTGTCAATATCATTGACTCTAAATGGGTATTCAAGGTGAAGAAACATGCTGACGGCTCCATTGAGAGATACAAGGCACGTCTGGTTGCCAAGGGATTCAAACAGCGGTACGGCATTGCTTACGAAGACACATTTAGTCCTGTTATTAAACCAACTACTATTCGTGTTCTTCTCTCTTTGGCTGTTACTTGCGGATGGTCGCTTCGACAGCTTGACGTTCAGAATGCCTTTCTCCATGGAGTTCTGGAAGAAGAGGTTTATATGCGTCAGCCGCCAGGTTTTGTTGACCCTGCTAAGCCACATCATTTGTGTCGCCTTGTCAAAGCTCTCTACGGTTTGAAGTAGGCCCCGCGTGCGTGGCATGCCCGTCTTGGCGCTGCTCTTCGTGCACATGGGTTTGTTCCTTCTACAGCAGACACGTCTCTGTTTATTCTTCAGCGACCTGAGGTGACTATGTACATTCTGGTCTATGTTGATGACATCATCCTTGTCAGTTCGTCTACGTCTGCTATGGATCGGCTTGTGTCCTCTCTTGGTGCTGAGTTTGCTGTTAAGGATCTTGGGAGATTGCATTATTTTCTGGGCCTAGAGGTTCTTCATTCTGATAGTGGCTTGACTCTTACTTAGAAGAAGTACTCTCAGGATCTCCTGCGTCGTGCCGGTATGTTGCAGTGCAAGTCTGCTACGACTCCCATGTCTGCCACAGACAAATTGACAGCTCTTGCTGGTGACTTGCTCTCTCCTGAGGATGCCACTGAGTACCGCAGCATTGTGGGTGGACTGTAGTACTTGCTCATTACTCGACCAGACATATCATTTGCAGTTAATCGTGTGTGTCAGTATCTTCATACACCATGTGATTCTCACTGGTCAGCTGTTAAGTGCATCTTGCGCTATGTTCGTCACACTGGTTCATATGTTCTTCATCTTCAGCCTGCACGTTCTGGACTAATCTCAGCATTTTCTGATGCCGATTAGGCTGGTAGTCCTGATGATCGGCGATCCACGGGGAGACATGCTGTGTTCTTTGGGCCTAACTTGATCGCCTGGCAAGCTCGCAAGCAAGCTACGGTGTCTCGGAGTAGTACCGAAACTGAGTACAAAGCTGTTGCTAATGCCACAGCTGAGATCATGTGGGTGCATTCGTTGCTTCGAGAGTTGAAGGTCTCCCCAACTCAGCCACCTATTCTTTGGTGTGATAACATCGGTGCCCCATTCCTTTCATCCAATCCGATATTTCATGCCCGAATGAAGCACATCGAAGTTGACTATCATTTTATGAGGGAACGTGTTGCTCAGAAGCTCCTTCAGATTAAGTTTGTTTCTTCTAAGTATCAGCTTGCTGATATTTTCACTAAACCCTTGCCCTTGCCTTCTTTTGAAGGGTGTCGTCGCAATCTTAACCTTCTGAGTGTTTCAGGACATAGTTAAGATTGAGGGAGGGTGTTAGACTAAGTATATATTAGATATACGTGTTGTAACATAACCTGTATTTGTACGGTTCCCTCTTATAAATATATGACAGCCGTACCCACCAAGGGCATCGAGCATTGTTCCAAACCCTAATTTGTCTAACAGGCAGAAGCTGCCCGAGTTGTACATGACCGTCGTCCGCCCTGACCTGGCGGTGCTGCCGTCGAACAAGGCGCGCTCCCCGCTCGCGTCCAGGATCTCGATGGACATCCTGGTGTCCTTCAGGCGCATCCACATACGCGATTCGACGAAGATGGCGACACCGTCGCCATGGTTGATGCCCAACGGGTATAACATGAGGCGTTGATGCTCGACGGGTATAACATGAGGCACCAGCTGCCGCCTCGGAACCAGAACCGCTTGAAGTTGAGCGCGTGGCCGGCGGGCATCGCGGCACACCTGGAGGAGAACTCGGTGACGGCGAGGAGGCACGTGGTGGACCTCGTCTTGCGCCACATGCAGTACAGCGGTAGAGGCGGAGGAGGCGAGCGTGGAGTGGCCGTACCGCCGGTCGTGGGGAGGGCTGCGGCGCTCGCGATCGCGAGCGACTTGGTCACCTCCAGGTCGATGGACACGGTGCACCGGACCGTGAAGCTGCCGTCGGCGCGGATGCACCGCGACGCCTCCAGCTCCTTCCTCCCCACGAACCGGACGTACCCCTTGTCACAGCCGAACCCCTCGTCGTCGTGGGCGCCCAGCAGCGTCTGCCCCGACCCCGCGGTGCGGCCGTCGAAGACGGCGCTCTCCTAGCGCGCGTCCAGGATCTCGATGGAATTCTTGGTGCTGCTGACCGACTGAGCGTAGGGCCCATGGACGAAGATGGCCACGAAGCCCTCGGCACCGTCGGCATCGCTGAAGCCAGCTAGGTACACCGAGTCGAAGTGGAGCGCGGTGCCGGCGCGGGCCCGCGCCCACTCGAAGAACTTGGGGGCCCGTCGTGGACTTCTTCTTGAGCACGGTGCACGAGACTGGCGAGGACGACGAGGAGTGGCCGCAGCCCATCGCCGGCGCGGGAAGCTGGATGCCTGTAAGGGCTCATTTGATTCAAAGGAATTCAATAGGATTTTTGGAGGATTGAAATCCTTTGGAATTTTTTCAATGTTTGTCCTTTGATTCATAGGATTGAATCCCGTAGAATTTTTTCAATGAAATCTTTTGTACTACATTTCATAGAAAATCTATCATCCACTTCAACCTCTTTTTACAATTTCTTTACTTTTTCCGTGAAATCAAACACTCCTTACTAATCTTATAGGATTCAAGTGGGCATGACAATCCTATACTTTCCCTATTCTTGCGTTTTCAAAATCATGTGAATCAAAAAGTTCAAAGAGGCCCTAAAGGATCTGGACGGATGAGTGCTTGGATTTGTCGACCCAAATCCAAAGGAAGTGCACACGGCCGGCTGGACACGCCGCGTACGGCCTATATAGCAACTCCTTGGTCGGTGGCTCGGTGCTATGGTTTCCTTTTGAGAGTTTACGGGAGGTCATACTTTCCTCTTTCCCCTTCCGATTTTGCCTAAGTCGCAGATATTGTTTTCCTTAGTCGCAGAATTTGGTTCGCAAGAGTGCGGTTAATTTTTTTTTTGGAATGTTTTTTTTGGCAATGCTAGGCGCCGGCGCGACGGCCCAAATTTCGGCCGGTCACGCCCTAGCCCTTGAATGTGACGCGTGTGGACCATGGGATCGCATAAAAACAAAAGTTCTTCCTTCCTCCTCCTACACCTCTAGCGGCCATGGATGAGCGAGGAGCCTGGCCTCTCTTTTTTTGCGGGTGAAATAATGTATTGTTCAATCATAAGGTCCATACAATGAATCACTGCAAACTCCAATGCCTCTGAAGGCCTCGAACCTATCCAAGTCATGGCTCTGCCTTATAGATGAGCAAACTTAGCTAGACTATCATTAACCTTATTTTGACTATGGTTGATATGAGTAATACAAGAATCACGAAGAGACGCCGTCCCCGACAATGGTCACCGCCCTCGCCGCCAATTGCCGCCTGCGTTTCATGCTGGCTCGGTGCATGCAGCAGCATGTGCCCCGGTTGCAGCTCCCCCCGGTGGTGGTCGCAATGGTCGGAGCTCCGGTGGCGACGATCACCGGTTGCACGCCCTCGACGACGATCATCGGTCGCGCGTCCTCGACGACGAGCTCACAGGAATGCACTGCCCCTTGTAGCAGCACAAAAGTTCGCCCGTTGTAGCTAAAAAGCCTACCGGTTCTAGAAAAAAGATAGCTTGCAGGTGCCGTTGTCCCGTCGCCATCGTAGCAAGACACTGGCGGTTTGTACCGTTAATGGGTGTAGCTTTTTCAGAAGACGATTGAAGCTTTCTCGTCGCCGGTTGAAGCTTTCTCGCCGTTGGTTGCAGCTCTTTCCTCCAGTCGCCGGTGCACGCAGCACCACGGTTGCAGCTCCCATGCATCATCATTGTAGCTTTTCTAGAATACTGTTATAGCTTTTTCCTATGGTCGCTGGTCGCAGCTCACCGTTGCGCCCCAACCCAACATTGACGTAGCAGTTTTGATAGCTGGTTTCAGCAAATCCAGGTGTCAGTTCGAGCAAAAACAATATGCCACCGTCGTTGTCTCCTACCGGTTGTAGCAAAAGAGATGGCTGATTCCAGCATCTTGTGCGATCGGTGTAGCAACAAAGTTTGCTGGTTGTAGCTTCAATCCTGGCCGGCTCCGGCGCCGGTGGGAGCAGCTTGTACCATCCCCCATGGCTCGGCACCAGCATCGGTGATGGCCGATTCCAGTGCTAGTGATAGCAGCAGCGTACCGTCTCCCAGGTGGCGCGCGCTTGCTAGGACAGCTCGCGGCCATGTCGCGGCGACGACCTGGCCATGAACCAAAGGCGAGGTGAAAGGAGATCACGTCCGCTGTGGAGGAGTGGAGGAGAATACGCGTGAAGAGATAAGGTTGGCTCAGTACGCGGACCCACCCGCCTACGTGCGCGAGCTTGTAGACGCGAAACTTTTTCCTTTTCTATTAAGGGAAATTTCAATCTATTCATCAATCATGGCAGTACAAAGAACACTAGAAGTAATAAAAATTATAACCAGGTCCATGGACCATCTAGTAGCGACTACAAGCACCCCCGTCATTGCCCCTCGGAGTCGGGCAAACCTTATTGCAGTACGCAAGCGGGAAGTCGTTGTGCTAAGGCCCGAAAGGACCAACGCACTAGAGCAGCCATCATTGTCGATGAAGAGAGTTGTTGATCGGAAAGATCAAACCTATAACCACACGAACGAAGACGAGCAAAAACTGGATTCGAATAGATCCACCGAAGACTAGCACCAACCGAGTCCCACGAGATCAGACGGAGACACACCTCCACACATCCTCCGACGATGCTATTCGAACCAGCGGGATGGGTATAGGACGTGGGAGAAATTATTCCTACTAAGGGACATCGCCACTGGCACACAGCCCTGCCCAACAAAGATGTTCAACCTAACAAAAACGAGGACGGGGTCCCTCCAGACGGTGAGGGGCCATTGGAGGAAGGGCGGATGTGGATAGATGGCGGCGCTAGCGGGAGGAGGAAGGAGATTTTTCGTGGGGAGGAAAGACTTTTTCTTGAAATGTTAACAAAAAATGAGACAATCCGGCACTAGGTTTTGGAGGCATATTTTTATGGCGCTGCCACGCATCGGTCGGCGGATCACTTAAAAAGCTCTGCCACCTTGCGAGACGTCGGATCTGGTGAATTGAGGAGCCGAGTGTCATCCACTACCATTGCAACAAAGGTCATGTTACCGTAATTTTCTGGAACAAGAATCATATTGTAGAATTTTGTGTAAAAGATAGGTAAAGTTACAGAACTTTTTAGCAAGAGAACTATTGTTACGAAAAAGATTTTCCAATAGAGGTCATGTTGCAATCTAATTATTTTGTTATAATTCTTTTTACAACAGAGGCCTTGCTGCAATTTAATTATTTTTGTAAGAGAAAAGTATACTTTTCGTCCCTCAACTCTTCGCTGAGTTTAGTTTTCGTCCCTCAACTCTAAAACCGGACAGATTGCATCCTTAACTTACGAAACCGGACAAAATTCGTCCCTTCTCTCGGCAGACCCGGTTTGGGTGCAGACTAGGCGCGGTTTTGACCAGTCCACGCCAACGTGGCAAGACGTCCCCACAAAACAGATGGCCTCCTCCCTCACTCTGCATCTCTCTCGCGTTCTCCCCACCCTCCCTCTGGAACCCTAGTTCTTGCCGCGGTTGTGCGGGCGATTCATCAAAGGCGCCGGGGGTTGAGCGGCGGCCGGCGGCGTCTGAGCCGCGGAGGCGCGGCGGCAGTTCCCCAAACTTATCCCTATACGTACGGGCTCGGAGAAGCCACATAGAGGCGCTCGGCGGCGGGCGCACTGACCTGGTAAGTTCATGATTTCCCAACTCCAGTAGTGGTCCTTGATGTAGATTAAATGTCAATTAGGCTATCAGAGTCATTGTAGCAGATGTTAATCTGTCGATCCGCGATCTGTAGGATGAAGTGGATTCTCTAGATGTTTTGGTCATTCGGTTTCATTATGGAGGGGAGTTTGTGAAGAACAACGATTTGCTGCAGTACATTGGTGGTCATGTGGCTTTGTCTGAAGTTAATCCGGATCTGTTGTCTCGACCAGAGATTGTTGGTCATTTGGAAGATCATTGGTAAGGTTTTGACAAAGATAATGTGCAGCTGCACTGGCTTATCCCTGGAAAAGAACTATACAATGGACTTGGACTACTGCATGATGATGTAGCTGTTCAAAGGATGGCAAGCAACATATGTGAGGGAGGGGTACCTGACATATATGTGGAGTTGATTTCTGGACAAACTGTAACACATCAGGATCATATGCAGGTGGACAACAGTTTTGAAACGGATTTGTACATGCTGACAAGTGCATCAGAGGAAGGATGTAGAGGTGTTTTTACTATAAGAAGTCCAGTGAAGGGCAAGCCAAGAAGAGCAGCAAGTACTAGTGGGGATCCAGAAATTGTTCCTGTAGGAGAACAAATGCCTGTAGCTGTGAGTGAAGAACCAGAATTTCATGCATCAGCGGCTGTAGCAGATACACATATGTTTGACTCTGGTTCAGACGAAGAAGATAGTGATTACTGTCCTGATGAGGAAGATGCATCTGAAGAAGATGAAGAAGCAGAACAGAAAAAGAATACGTACGCAGAGTACATGAAAAAAAAATCAGAAAAGGGGAGATACAAATTCTAGATCATCTATTTTTTGAGCAGCCTAGAGTAGGATCATCAAAGACAGTGGAAGATGACAGTTCAGAGAAAGATGACAATGACACTGACTATGATGACTCTTCTCACTTTGATGATTCTTATGATGAAGAAGGTGAAACCAGGGAAGACAGACGCTTCAAAATATTTAGAGAAAGTGAAGAAACCCCACAATTTGTTTTAGGGATGAAGTTTGGTTCAAGGGAAGAGTTTAGAAGTGCAGTTATAAGTTATGGCATTAAGCAGAAAAAACTCATAAGATTTAGGAAGAATTATAATAATAGGTGTAGGGCCACTTGTGATTGGCAAACATGCAAATGGTATTGCCTTGCTAGTCTGACAAGTAAGTCAAACAGCTGGCAGATAACAAGTTTCAACGATGCCCACTGCTGTCCACCTAGGAAAGACAACAAGTTGGTAACTTCAACAAGGATTATAGCCAAATATGAGAAGTTCATCAGTTCTAACTCAATGTGGCAGATTGCACATCTGAGAAAACACATCCAGGAAGATATGTGTGTGAATGTCAGTACATCCCAGGTTAAGAGAGCAAAGAGAATGGTTATCAAGAAAATATATGATGCCATTAAAGAGCAATATACCAGGATTTTTGACTACCAGCTGGAGTTACTAAGGAGCAATCCTGGAAGTACTGTAGTGGTCAAGTTAGATCCAAAAAGTAGCATTCCAACCTTTGAAAGGATTTACATTTGTTTGTCTGCTCTGAAGGAGGGTTTCAAGGCTGGATGCAAAAAAGTAATTGGACTAGATGGGTTTTTCTTCAAAGGTGCAACTAATGGAGAGCTATTATGTGCATTGGGAAGAGATGCCAATAGCCAGATGTACCCCATCGCCTGGGCGGTGGTTGAGAAAGAGACCAATGAGTCTTGGGATTGGTTTTGCTCATTGTTTTTCAAAGAAGTTGATGTGTATAATGGTAATGGTTGGGTCATTATATCAGACCAACAAAAGGGCATCATCAACGCTGTCCAGAATTGGGCTCCCCTTGCTGAACATAGGAATTGTGCAAGACATGTTTATGCTAACTGGAGGAAAGATTATAGAATTAAAGATTGGCAGAAACTGTTTTGGAATTGTGCAAAGGCTCCATGTGTAAGTTTGTTCAACTATGCAAGGGCAAAGCTTGCAAGAGAAACTGTTGAATGTGCAAGGGCAATAACAAGGCTAGATCCCAAGCATTGGTCTAGAGCATGGTTCAAGTTAGGATCTAACTGTGACTCTGTCGACAATAACATCTGTGAAAGTCTCAACAAATCGATAATAGATGCTAGATTCTTGCCGATCATCTCAATGCTAGAGGCTATCAGACAAAAGGTGATGGTTAGAATCGAGGAAATGATTGCAAAATGCCTTAAATGGACAGGAGATATAGTTTGCCCTACGATCAACAAAAAACTAAACAAGTACATTGAATATTCTGCCCAATGTGAACCTGTATGCAATGGTCAAGATATATTTGATGTTACACAGAACAAAAATCACAGGTTTACTATGGATTTGAATAGACTGAATTGCACATGTGGGTACTGGCAGCTTGCTGGGTTACCTTGTGTACATGCCATTTCAGCAATCCACACAAAAACAAGTGATTTGTCTCCTTACATAGCTAGTGGCTTCTATGTGGCTGCTTTCAAAAAAACATATGCCTACTGCCTGCAACCTGTCGATGGAATGGCTAGATGGCCCATATCTCCAAGGCCAAGACCTGTAGCTCCAGGATATGTGAAAATGCCTGGTAGGCCTAAGACTCAGAGGAACAAAGAGAAGCGTGAGAAGAAAGTTTCCAAAACAAAGTTACCAAAGACAGGCACAGTGATCAGATGTTCCAAGTGCAAAGGGACGGGGCACAATAAAACAACTTGTCATATAAAAGAAAGCAGCCAACCAGCTCAAACTGTGAGGCAGGTTAGTAAAAAATCTCTTCACTTTATATATCTGTACATATTTTTCTTCAGTTTCTATCTGTACATATTTTTAACTTGTGATCTCTTCTAATTTCTGTACATATTTTATTTCAGCCCATGGCCACAACAAAGCAGCAGTGCACCCAAGACTTCAATAGGGACAAAGAGGTCTGCTTCTAACATGTTGGCGTCTACTGTAGACAAGGGAAAAGGAGTGCAGAAACAGAAAGGGCCAGCTAAAGCTTCGGTCAAAGGGGTGCATGTTAATGTCTGTTCAAGCTTAGCTGTGACAGTGAATGTGAGCTCTGGTGCTGCTAATTCTCAGTGCAATTCAAAAAGGCCAAAAAACTACCAAAGAAGCTACTTGATTAATTCCAGAATGTGTTTGCTAGCATTGCAAACTGTTTGATTGTCTTATTATCTAGACTATGTGTTTGTTTCTATTTCCAGAACGTGTTTGTTTGAATTTCCAGTATGTATGAATCATAATGTCATTTGTGGAACATAATGCCCAGTATGTATGGATCTTAATGTCATTTCCAGTGTGCATGGATCAGAATGTGTTTCTTTCAATTTCTAGTGTGTATGTATCATTAAATCTCCAGTTTGTTTGTTCATGTCTGTGCAACAGGAACAGTGATCATACATGAATCTTTGTGCAACAGAAACTGTGATCATATATGTTCAAAATTCAGACAAAATACTGCTGAAATCCATAGCATACAATTTTACAAATTCAGCACATAATTACTGTTACATTACAAACTGCAAACTACTTTAAGATAGCAGCTTCATTGCAAACAGACAAATTACTACAGCCACAACAATTAGATTGCAGCTAACTGACATCAGTAGCCACTTCTCCTTGCACTGAAGCTCTCTATTCATTCTTTTCATCTTCCTCTGGTACTTCTCCTTCATATCAGCCACATCTAATTCTAGTTGCATCTTCTTCTGTACAACTTCATTCTTCTCCTGAGTGACAGAAGCATTTGCAGCTGCAAATGTCATTTTTCTCCAACATCATCTGGTTGACAAGGGCCTCAGACTCCTCCTTTTTCTTCTGGTTTGTCTGAACCATGCCCCACAACAGTTGTAGAGCTCGTTGCAAAGTTGCAGGCCACTCTGGTTCATACCGAATTTGAAATTTACAAGGTTTTGCATTCTTACAAGCGATGAATCTTCTTCCTGTGTCCACACCCTCAAATGCAACCTTTTTAATCGGATCATCCCCATGGAAACATTTTATCTTGCTATCGATCTCAATTCCACAATGCTCAATGTCTTGAATCTCCATTGGAACATCCCCAGACACAAGATCTAGGTACTCAGCATCCTACAAATTACAGAAAATTCTCAATATTCATCTATCATCCTCAAACCCTTGTTCCTAAATCAGGCATGCTAAAAATCAAGATGCACATGGACAAGCTTACCATGTATGCATCTGCATGGTCGTCCTCGGTCGGGGGGGCCCAAAACATGCTGGCCTCATCACCGAAAACCATAGGCTGCGTGTGCATCGCCGCCGCCGCCGACGGCGCGCCGCCGCGTTGGATAGCTGCAGGACCAAGAGAAAATGAGGGGGATTTGAGAGAGGACCGCAATACGTGCGCCACCACGTCGGATCCCTAACCTCAGCCACCGCCGGCGAGCCTCCGGTGCGTCCGCCGCCTGCTGTCCTTGCCTGTCGTCGCCGCTTCAGAGAGGGACAGTGGGGAGAACGCGAGAGAGATGCAGAGTGAGGGAGCAGGCCATCTGTTTTGTGGGGACGTCTTGCCACGTTGGCGTGGACTGGTCAAAACCGCACCTAGTCAGCACCCAAACCGGGTCCGCCGAGAGAAGGGACGAATTTTGTCCGGTTTCGTAAGTTAAGGATGCAATATGTCCGGTTTTAGAGTTGAGGGACGAAAACTAAACTCAGCAAAGAGTTGAGGGACGAAAAATATACTTTTCTCTTTTTGTAACAAAGGTTCTGTTACAGTTTTTCTTTAACAGATGTCTTGTTGCAGAAAGGAGAGATCATGGGAAGTCAGGTCCATCACGTCACATGGGACGCGTGGCGTCCAAGCAAGGCGACGGATGCGAGCGTAATAATTCCCCACCTAAGACGTACTGTTTCCCTATTTTTTATAAAAAAAACTCTAAACACCACGTGGACCCGAGTCCCGAACGGTCGAACCTGAAGGGAGGAGGTGGTGTAGTTCTTCGGGATGTTACGGTGTCTTCCTGGCTGGGGCTTGCCACCACTTCCCATACTTAGTTGATCCTGAGTCAGTCGAAATAATGGCCTGCAAGCGTGCACTCATGGTAGCTGCGGAAATCAATGTCCAGAAGATACACGTAGAGCTGGATAGCCAATCTCTAACGCAGATGATTTCTTTTCCCCAATAACTGAGATTTTTGTTGCTCAACCATGGGAATTACAATCATACGGTGTAGCAACTCAATCTCATTTGGTCCAGACCGTAGCCAAACTGCCGTACGCACATGATGATGCCCTATTCGAGCTAGCCGGTGTGCTACATTATCACAGGAACGATATTAAGTCTATGCTACGTTCATTTGTAGATTTTAAGGTTTCTTGCGTGAGTCAATCAGCCAATGTCGCCGCGCACAAATTAGCTAAAATAAAATAGGTGTAAGAGAAGAACCATGTAAGGTTTGTCTTGGGTTACCTCCAGATTCCATTATGAATGTGATCGCATACGAGATTCTGAACTTCGTTAAGTTAAATAAAGTGGCCACGTTTACCCTAAAAGGAAAAAAAAACGTGGGTATGGCTGCAAGTTCGGAACCTGATTTCAAAGGAAATAAAAATGAACTAGTACATGGAATCCATTGATCTCGTTTAGATTAAATTCCAATTTTTTAGCACCTAGTTTCACGTTTCCGTAAAAGATTTTATCCAATTTATTAACAGATATTTTCAAGATTTACTATATTTAGGAAAACTTGTGACACAAATTATCCCTTTTTATTCATTTTTTCCTCAGTTTTTCTGCTGATGGTACCTGCCTATATATCAACTCCTCGGTCGGTGGCTCGGTGCCATGGTTTCCTTTTTTCTTCGTCGCAGAATTTGGTTTGCTACATTGTTTTTTTTTTGTGGAATGTAAAAGTTGTTTCCTAACTTGGCTCAGACGGTTCCTAGCGAGGAATGTTCAAAGGATTTTTTTTTTTGCACACAGTATCCATTGATTTCTTTTTTTTTTTGAGGATCAATGCCGCCGCTTTATTACTTAAGTGTAACTAGGGATCTCGTCCGAAATAGTTGCCAGAATGCAATCTGGAGGTACAGAAAACAAAACCTTACAAAGATCATCACCTAAACCTACTTTAGCTAATTTGTCTGCGGCACTATTGACATCTCTACTTACCCACGTAACCCTCACCTCCAAGAAATTGTGAAGCATATCTTTGATCTTCTGCACACTGGGACCCAGCGCTAAGAGGTCTCTCGCTTGACTGTTGATCGCTGCCTCCACGCCCACATTGTCTAGTTCTAGGTGTAACCTCTGAACATTTGTCTCCATTGCCACTTGTATGGCTCGTTTACACGCCAAGACTTCCATCTTCTCCGGACAAGAGGCATGGCTGTAGGAGTGGCACGCCGCAGCTCTGAAGGCGCCGTACTGATCCCTTAGCACAATACCAGCACCTCCTTTGTCTCGGTTTTTTGAGTATGCACCGTCAGAGTTGGCCTTCACCCAACCCTCTTCAGGTGGTTCCCACCTCATTTTCACATCCGGCTGCCGATGGGTGACAGATTTCTCGTGTACTGTCTTCCACTCGTCCACGAGCGCAACTACGCGGTTCATGATCACATGTGGGTCCTCTATTCGTTTGCCATCTCGTGCTTCATTCCGGGCCAGCGACATGGCATAGACTGCTTGAATCATGACAGCCCGCTCGTCTTCCTGTGCTTGTGCAAACCAATCGAGCAGCCACCTTGATACTGCACTCTGGGAATCCAAATGACACGGCGGGATCGCCACCGTAATTCCCTTCTCCGAACGCAGTTTCTAACAGAACAATATTGAATGAGGGCAGCCCCAAAACCTGTGATAAATTGTTTCGTCACACCCGCAAGCAGTACAGAATACCCCGGCCTTGATGCTCCGTCGCTGCAGCTCATGTCCAACAGCTAACCCATTTCTCAGCAGCCTCCACATGTGTATTTTTGCCTTGCCAGGGGCTGGAGTATCCCACACTGCCATCCAGCTCTTGTGTTGATTAACCGAGGAGGAAGACTCCTGCCTGCCTGTTCTAGCCCTTGACATTGCCATTCGCAGGTGGTAAGCTGATCGTACAGTGAAATATCCGTTCTTGGTATAATTCCATGCTAAACAATCCTCAACGCCCGGCCCTCCAATCGTGATCTGCTTAATATCCCGCGCATCATCTTCTGAGAACATCGCGTCCACCTTCTGCTCGTCCCAATCCAGCCCCTCCTGATCTAATAAGTGACTAACTTTTTTATCGCAGGAACATACTCGGCACCCAGTAGCACAAAGCTTCCACTTCTCGGGATCCACTGGTCATGATGGATGTTCACCTTGGACCCATCACCAATTCTCCACACTAAGCCAGTCCTCAACAAATCTCTTCCATGGAGTATGCTCCGAAAGGTATATGATCCTCCTACCGGGCAAGTGGCACTCAGAATACCCCCTTCGCTGAAATATCTGGCTTTAAGAACTCTAGCACAATGTGAGGAAGGGACTTGTAGAACTCTTCATGCCTGTTTTGCCAATAAGGCTTGGTTAAAAGCCTCGGGATCTCTGAACCCCATACCTCCCTCTCTCTTGGCAGCACACATTTTGTCCCAAGCAATCCAGTGCACTTTACGCTCACCATTTACCGCCCCCACCAGATTTTTGAAGAGATCGATGTCAGATTCCGGCACATCTTCTTTGTGAGTTGAAAGCAGCTCATAGTAAATGCTGGAGTGGCCTGAAGCCCAGATTTTACAAGAACTTCTCTTGCTTTTTTCGAGAGGCCTTGCCCTTTCCATCCCGTTACTTTTTTCTTGGAGCTCTCGGTCACATATTTGATTGATCACCTTGTTAGACATACTCATATTTTCCCCTAAAAAAGACACACTCATATTCAGCGAAATATTAGTTTTTTTTGCGGGGATCTGCAAAATATTTGTGACTAGCCACTACCGGAATCCACCCCTATGCCGACGGCCCCCGTCGGCATAGGGACGCCGGCAACATATCCCACTACAAGAAATATGTCAACTAGTGACCTTCTGGCAGTGATCCTGGAAGAATTGGTCATAGATCTATGACCATTTGAGACCAATTGGTCAAAAGCTATTCAGGGGGGCTCCAAACGCTAAACTATATAGACTATTTTGGTCAGAAAGGTCGTAATTTCCTTACACGAAATGGTCACAAAGCAGACAACACTGATCCGCTACCTTATTTCTAACTGATCATGACCAATATAGATGGTCATAACTGATACGTCTCCAACGTATCTATAATTTTTGATTTCTCCATGCTACATTATCTACTGTTTAGGACTATATTGGGCTTTATTTTCCACTTTTATATTACTTTTGAGACAAACCTATTAACCGGAGGCCCAGCCCAGAATTGCTGTTTTTTGCCTATTTCAGTGTTTCGAAGAAACGGAATATCAAACGGAGTCCAAACGGAATGACACCTTCGGGAACGTGATTTTCTCAACAAATAAGATCCAAGAGACTTGGAACCTCCGTCAAGAAAGCCACGAGGCGGTAATGAGGGTGGAGGGCACGCCCCCCCTCGGGCGTGGCCCCCTGCCTCGTGGGCCCCCCGAAGCTCCATCGACGTACTCCTTCCTCCTATATATACCTACGTACCCCAAAACGACCAAATACGGAGCCAAAAACCTAATTCCACCGCCGCAACCTTCTGTACCCATTAGATCCCATCTTGGGGCCTGTTCCGGAGATCCGCCGGAAGGGGAATCCACCACGAAGGGCTTCTACATCATCACCATAGCCCCTCCGATGAAGTGTTAGTAGTTTACCTCAGACCTTCGGGTCCATAGTTTGTATCTAGATGGCTTCTTCTCTCTTTTTGGATCTCAATACAATGTTCTCCCCCTCTCTCATGGAAATCTATTTGATGTAATCTTCTTTTTGCGGTGTGTTTGTTGATACCGATGAATTGTGGGTTTATGATCAAGATTATCTATGAACAATATTTGAATATTCTCTGAATTCTTTTATGTATGATTGGTTATCTTTGCAAGTCTCTTCGAATTATCAGTTTGGTTTGGCCTACTAGATTGGTTTTTCTTGCAATGGGAGAAGTGGTTAGCTTTGGGTTCAATCTTGCGGTGTCCTTTCCCAGTGACAGTAGGGGCAGCAAGGCACATATTGTATTGTTGCCATCGAGGATAACAAGATGGGGTATTTATCATATTGCATGAATTTATTCCTCTACATCATGTCATCTTGCTTAAGGCGTTACTCTGTTTTCTTGAACTTAATACTCTAGATGCATGGTGAATAGCGGTCGATGAGTGGAGTAATATTAGTAGATGCAAGCAGGAGTCGGTCTACTTGTCTCGGACGTGATGCCTATATACATGATCATACCTAGATATTCTCATAACTATGCTCAATTCTGTCAATTGCTCAATAGTAATTTGTTCGCCCACCGTAGAATACTTATGCTCTTGAGAGAAGCCACTTGTGAAATCTATGGCCCCCGGGTCTATTCTCATCATATCAATCTTCATCACTTGCTTTGCTTTTTTATTTTACTTTGCGTCTCTATACCAAAAATACCAAAAATATTATCTATCATCTCTATCAGATCTCACTCTCGTAAGTGACGTGAAGGGCTTGACAACCCCTAATCACGTTGGTTGCGTTGAGCTATTTGTTTTGCGTAGGTACGAGGAACTCGCGCATAGCCTCCTACTGGATTGATACCTTGGTTCTAAAAAACTGAGGGAAATACTTACTCTACTCTGCCGCATCACCCTTTTCTCTTCAAGGAAATCCAACGCAGTGCTCAAGAGGTAGCAGGAAGATTTCTAGCACCGTTGCCGGGGAGGTCTACGAAAAAGTCAACATACCAAGTACCCATCACAATCTCTTATCTCTCGCATTACATTATTTGCCATTTGCCTCTCGTTTTCCTCTCCCCCACTTCACCCTTGCCGTTTTATTCGCCTCCTCTTTTCCGTTTGCCTTTTTCTCGCTCGCCTTTTGGTTTGCTCGTGTGTTGGATTGCTTGTCTGTCACGATGGCTCAAGATAATACCAAATTGTGTGACTTTACCAATACCGACAATAATGATTTCCTTAGCACTCCGATTGCTCCTCTTACCAATGCTGAATCTTGTGAAATCAATACTGCTTTGTTGAATCTTGTTATGAAAGATCAACTCGCTGGCCTTCCTAGTGAAGATGTCGCTAATCATCGAAATAGCTTCGTTGATTTATGTGATATGCAAAAGAAGAAAGATGTCGATAATGATATTGTTAAATTGAAGCTATTTCCTTTTTCGCTTAGAGATCATGCTAAAGCTTGGTTTTCGTCTTTGCCTAAAAATAGTATTGATTCTTGGAATAAGTGCAAAGATGCTTTTATCTCTAAGTATTTTCCTCCCGCTAAGATCATCTCTCTTAGAAATGATATTAAGAATTTTAAGCAACTTGATCATGAACATGTTGCACAAGCTTGGGAGAGAATTAAATTAATGATACGTAATTGCCCTACTCATGGTTTGAACTTGTGGATGATTATACAAATTTTTTATGCCGGATTGAATTTTGCTTCTAGAAATCTTTTGGATTCGGCCGCGGGAGGCATTTTTATGGAAATCACTTTAGGAGATGCTACTAAACTCCTAGATAATATTATGGTTAATTATTCTCAATGGCACACTAAAAGATCTACTAATAAAAAAGTGCATGCGATAGAAGAAATCAATATTTTGAGTGGAAAGATGGATGAACTTATGAAATTATTTGCTACTAAGAGTGTTTCTTCTGATCCTAATGATATGCCTCTGTCTACTTTGATTGAGAATAATAATGAATCTATGGATTTGAATTTTGTTGGTAGGAATAATTTTGGTAACAACGCGTATAGAGGGAATTTTAATCCTAGGCCTTATCCTAGTAATCCTTCTAATAATTATGGAAATCCCTACAACAACTCTTATGGAAATTTTAATAATATGCCCTCTGAATTTGAGAATAGTGTTAAAGATTTTATGAATTCGCAAAAGAATTTCAATGCTTTGCTTGAAGAGAAATTGCTTAAAGTTGATGAATTGGCTAGGAACGTTGATAGAATTTCTCTTGATGTTGATTCTTTAAAGCTTAGATCTATTCCTCCTAAGCATGATGTCAATGAGTCTCTCGAAGCCATGAGAATCTCCATTGATGAGTGCAAGGAAAGAACCGCTAGGATGCGTGCTACGAAAGATGCCTTTATTAAAGCGTGTTCTTCCAATTCCTATGAAAATCAAGATGATGATCTAAAAGTTATTGATGTGTCCCCCATTAAATCTTTGTTTTGCAATATGAATCTTGATGAAACTGAATATGATGCACCCTTACCTAGAAGGCGTTTCAAAAATTCGGAGTATTTAGATCTTGATGATGAAATTGATAAAAGTGGGATTCAAAAGAATAAAACCCTAGATGTTGCTAAACCCACCATTTTGGATTTCAAGGAATTTAATTATGAAAGTTGCTCTTTAATTGATTGTATTTCCTTGTTGCAATCCATGCTAAATTCTCCTCATGCTTATAGTCAAAATAAAGCATTTACTAAACATATCGTTGATGCCTTGATGCAATCTTACGAAGAAAAACTTGAGTTGGAAGTTTCTATCCCTAGAAAACTTTATGATGAGTGGGAACCAACTATTAAGAATAAGATTAAGGATCATGAATTTTATGCTTTATGTGATTTGGGTGCTAGTGTCTCCACTATTCCCAAAACTTTGTGTGACTTGCTAGATTTCCATGATTTTGATGATTGCTCTCTAAACTTGAATCTTGCGGATTCCACTATTAAAAAACCTATGGGAAAAATTAATGATGTTCTTATTGTTGCAAATAGGAATTATGTGACCGTAGATTTTATCGTTCTTGATATAGATTGTAATCCTTCTTGCCCTATTATTCTTGGTAGGCCTTTCCGTAGAACGATTGGTGCAATTATTGATATGAAGGAAGGGAATATTAGATTCCAATTTCCATTAAAGAAGGGCATGGAACAATTCCCTAGGAAGAAAATAAAATTACCATATGAATCTATCATGAGAGCCACTTATGGATTGCCTACCAAAGAGGGCAATACCTAGATCTATCCTTGCTTTTATGCCTAGCTAGGGGCGTTAAACGATAGCGCTTGTTGGGAGGCATCCCAATTTTATTTTAGTTTTTTTTATGTTTTTGTTTCTGTTTAGGAATAAATAATCCATCTACCTTCTGTTTAGATGTGGTTTTATCTTTTAATTAGTGTTTGTGCCAAGTTAAACCTATAGGAACTTCTTGGATGATAGTTATTTGATCTTGCTGTAATTTCCAGAAACTTTATGTTTATGAAAACAATTATTAAAAATCACCCGAAGGTGATAAAATAGTGATTCAAATTGCGGCTGATCAATAAAAAAATTTCCTAGGTCGTACTATTTTATCTGATTTTTTGGAGTTCCAGAAGTTTGCGTTAGTTACAGATTACTACAAACTGTTCTGTTTTTGACATATTCTGTTTTTCGTGTGTGGTTTGCTTATTTTGATGAATCTATGGTTAGTAAAATAGTTTATAATCCATAGAGAAGTTGGAAAACATTAGATTTAACACTAATATAAATAAATAATGAGTTCATTACAGTACCTTGAAGTGGTCTTTTGTTTTCTTTCGCTAACGGAGCTCATGAGATTTCTGTTGAGTTTTGTGTTGTGAAGTTTTCATGTTTTGGGTGAAATCTTTTGATGGATTATGGAACAAGGAGTGGCAAGAGCTTAAGCTTGGGGATGCGCATGGAACCCCCAAGATAATCCAAGGACACCAAAAAGTCAAAGCTTGGGGATGCCCCGGAAGGCATCCCCTCTTTCGTCTACTTCCATCGGTAATTTTACTTGGAGCTATATTTTTATTCACCACATGATATGTGTTTTGCTTGGAGCGTCTTGTATGATTTGATTCTTTGAATTTTAGTTTACCACAATCATCCTTGCTGTACACACCTTTTGAGAGAGCCATACATGAATTGGAATATGATAGAATAATCTATGTGCTTCAGTTATACCTTTTGAGCTTTATAGTTTTGCTCTAGTGCTTCACTTATATCTTTTGGAGCACGGTGCTGGATTTGTTTTAAAGAAACTATTGATCTCTCATGCTTCACTTAGATTATTTTGAGATTCTTAAATAGCATGTTAATTTGCTTAATAATAATAATATTCTTGGTATTCAAGATTTGTAGAACTTTCTTTTGAGTGCGTTGAATACTAAGAAAAGTTTGATGCTTGATAATTGTTTTGAGATATGAAGATGGTGATATTAGAGTCATGCTAGTTGAGTAGTTGTGAATTTGAGAAATACTTGTGTTAAAGTTTGTAGTTCCCGTAGCATGCACGTATGGTGAACCGTTATGTGATGAAGTCGGAGCATGATTTATTTATTGATTGTCTTCCTTATGAGTGGCGGTCGGGGACGAGCGATGGTCTTTTCCTACCAATCTATCCCCCTAGGAGCATGCGCGTAATACTTTGCTTTGATAACTTCTAGATTTTTGCAATAAGTATATGAGTTCTTTATGACTAATGTTGAGTCCATGGATTATACGCACTTTTCCCATCCTTCCACCATTGCTAGCCTTTCTAATACCGCACACTTTTCGCCGGTATCATACACCCACCATATATCTTCCTCAAAACAGCCACCATACCTACCTATCATGGCATTTCCATAGCCATTCCGAGATATATTGCCATGCAACTTTCCACCGTTCCGTTTATTATGACACGCTCCATCATTGTCATATTGCTAGCATGATCGTGTAGTTGACATCGTATTTGTGGCAAAGCCACCGTTCATAATTCTTTCATACATGTCACTCTTGATTCATTGCATATCCTGGTACACCGCCGGAGGCAGTCATATAGAGTCATATTTTGTTCTAAGTATCGAGTTGTAATTGTTGAGTTGTAAGAAAAATAAAAGTGTGATGATCATCATTTTTAGAGCATTGTCCCAAGTGAGGAAAGGATGATGGAGACTATGATTCCCCCACAAGTCGGGATGAGACTCCGGACGAAAAATAAAAAAAAGAAGAAAAAAGAGGCCATAAAAAAGAGAAAAGGCCCAAATAAAAAAACAAGAGAAAAAGAGAGAAGGGAGAATGTTACTATCCTTTACCACACTTGTGCTTCAAAGTAGCACCATGATCGTCATGATAGAGAGTCTCTCATTTTGTCACTTTCATATACTAGTGGGAATTTTTCATTATAGAAATTGGCTTGTATATTCCAATGATGGGCTTCCTCAAAATGCCCTAGGTCTCCGTGAGCAAGCGAGTTGGATGCACACCCACTTAGTTTCTTTTGTTGAGCTTTCATATACTTATAGCTCTAGTGCATCTGTTGCATGGCAATCCCTACTCACTCACATTGATATTTATTGATGGGCATCTCCATAGCCCGTTGATACGCTTAGTTGATGTGAGACTATCTTCCCTCTTTTTGTCTTCTCCACAGCCACCATTCTATTCCACATATAGTGCTATATCCATGGCTCACGCTCATGTATTGCGTGAAGATTGAAAAAGTTTTGAGAATGTCAAAAGTATGAAACAATTGCTTGGCTTGTCATCGGGGTTGTCCATGATTTAAATACTTTGTGTGGTGAACATAGAGCATAGCCAGACTATATGATTTTGTAGGGATAACTTTCTTTGGCCATGTTATTTTGAGAAGACATAATTGCTTTGTTAGTATGCTTGAAGTATTATTATTTTTATGTCAATATAAACTTTTGTCTTGAATCTTTCGGATCTGAATATTCATACCACAATTAAGAAGAGTTGCATTGAAATTATGCCAAGTAGCACTCCGCATAAAAAATTCTCTTGTTATCATTTACCTACTCGAGGACGAGCAGGAATTAAGCTTGGGGATGCCTGATACGTCTTGATACGTCTCCGTCGTATCTACTTTTCCAAACACTTTTGCCCCTGTTTTGCACTCTAACTTGCATGATTTGACTGGAACTAACCCGGACTGACGCTGTTTTCAGCAGAATTGCCATGATGTTTATGTGCAGAAAACAAAAGTTCTCGGAATGACCTGAAACTCCATGAAACGTCGAGTTAAAAATAATAAAAAATCCTCGCCAAAGATGAAGACCAGGGGGCCCACACCCTGTCCATGAGGGTGGGGCGCGCCCCCCTACCTCGTGGGCCCCCTGGAGCTCCTCCGACGCCAACTCCAACTCTATATATTTGCTTTCGGGGAGAAAAAAGAGAGGAGAAGAAATCATCGCATTTTATGATACCGAGCCGCCGCCAAGCCCTAAAACCTCTCGAGAGGGCTGATATGGAGTCCGTCCGGGGCGGAGAGGGGGATTTGTCGCTGTCGTCATCATCAATCATCCTCCATCACCAATTTCATGATGCTCACCACCGTGCGTGAGTAATTCCACCGTAGGCTTGCAGGACGGTGATGGGTTGGATGAGATCTATCATGTAATCGAGTTAGTTTTGTTAGGGTTTGATCCCTAGTATCCACTATGTTCTGAGATTGATGTTGCTATGACTTTGCTATGCTTAATGCTTGTCACTAGGGCCCGAGTGCCATGATTTCAGATCTGAACCTATTATGTTTTCAAGAATATATGTGTGTTCTTGATTCTATCTTGCAAGTCTATAGTCACCTACTATGTGTTATGATACGGCAACCCTGAAGTGACAATAATCGGGACCACTCCCGATGATGACCATAGTTCGAGGAGTTCATGTATTCACTATGTGCTAATGCTTTGTTCCGGTTCTCTATTAAAAGGAGGCCTTAATATCCCTTAGTTTCCATTAGGACCCCGCTGCCACGGGAGGGTAGGACAAAAGATGTCATGCAAGTTCTTTTCCATAAGCACGTATGACTATATTCGGAATACATGCCTACATTACATTGATGAATTGGAGCTAGTTCTGTGTCACCCTATGTTATGATTGTTACATGATGAACCGCATCTGGCATAATTATCCATCAGCGATCCGATGCCTACGAGATTTCCATCTACTGGCTTACACTTATTTACTTTCCCGCAGCTATTGTTACAATCAGTACAAAATACCAAAAATATTGCTTTTGCTTTCTTTACTTTTGTTACCGTTACCACCACTATCATATTACTTTGCTACTAAATACATTGCTGCAGATATTAAGTTATCCAGGTGTAGCTGAATTGACAACTCAGTTGCTAATACTTGAGAATATTCTTTGGCTCCCCTTGTGTCGAATCAATAAATTTGTGTTGAATACTCTACCCTCGAAAGCTGTTGCGATCCCCTACACTTGTGGGTTATCAAGACCAATTTCTGGCGCCGTTGCCGGGAAGCATAGCTCTATTCTTTGAGTCACTTGGGATTTATATCTGCTGGACACTATGAAGAACTTCAAAGACGAGAAAACAAAAATTTATCCCTCAACTACGAGGGGAGGTAAGGAACTGCCATCTAGCTCTGCACTTGATTCACCTTCTGTTTTGAGTAAGCTTGCGACACCTAAACCCACTTCTGCTATGCTTGATACTTATGATGAAACTACTTCTATGCCTGATAATACTGTGCCCCTTAGTGAATTTCTTGATGAACAAATTGCTAGGGCTAGAGAGAAAGAAATTATTGAATATGATTATAATGATGAAAGTGATGATGAAGAGAGGCCTGTTATTCCTGAGGGTTATGTTATTGATATGGAATCTTCTGCCGCTATTTTAGCTTGCAGAGATAGTCCTGAACTTAAGAGGCTATTAATTAAATGGAACAAGGAATTACTTAGAGATAAAATGAGGCCTGACCCTGCTTTTCTACTTCACCTATTTGTCTTCCCGATAAGGATTATGAATTCTCTGTTGATCCTGATATAATTACTTTGGTTGAATCTGATCCTTCCCATGGCTATGAATCTGAAACTGTTGTGGCACATCTTACTAAATTAAATGATATAGACACCCTATTCAGTAATGATGAGAGATCTCGCTACTTTTATATAATTAAAATATTTCCGTTCTCATTAAAGGGTGATGCTAAGATATGGGTTAATTCTCTTGATCCTGGTTGTGTGCGTAGCCCCCAGGATATGATTTATTACTTCTCTGCTAAATATTTCCTTGCTCATAAGAAACAAGCTACTTTAAAGGAAATATACAACTTTGTGCAAATTAAAGAAGAGAGTCTCCCACAAGCTTGGGGGAGGCTTCTCAAGTTACTTAATGCTTTGCCTGATCATCCTCTTAAGAAAAATGAAATACTTGATATCTTTTATAACAGACTAACCGATGCTTCCAGAGATTACCTGGATAGTTGTGTTGGTTCTCTTTTTAGGGAAAGAACGCCGGATGAAGCTAAAATTCTATTGAATAATATTTTGACAAATGAAAATAATTGGGCACCTCCTGAGCCAGTTCCTGCTCCAATTAATGAGCCTATTCCTAAACCAACTCCGAAGAAGAGAGGTGTTCAATTTCTCATTCCTGAAGATATGCAAGAGGCAAAGAAATCTATGAAAGAAAAAGGTATTAAAGCTGAAGATGTTAAGAATTTACCTCCTATTGAATAAATACATGGTCTTAATTTACCGCCTGTTGAAGAAACATATGATCTTGATCCATTTCCTATTGAAGAACCTCCTGATCCCGATAACCCGACACAGGTAGTAAAGGTAAATTCTGTCTATAGATATGATAAAGCTGAAATCCCTCCTACTAAAATTGCTAGTGAGTGCTAGGATGAGTTTGATAACTTTATGTTTAAGCAAGAAGACTTCAATTCTTATTTTGGTAGACAATTAAAACAAAATGCTTATATGATTAAACACTTGGGTGATTATATGGCTAATACTAGAGGTGAACTTAAACTTGTTAGCAAACATACTTCTATGGTTACCACTCAAGTAGAACAAGTACTTAAGGCTAAAAAAGAATTGCTCGATGGAATGAATAGTAAGAAAAATGATTATGCTGTTAGAGTGGCTACTAGAACTGGTAGAATGACTCGGGAACCTTTGTATCCTGAAGGCCACCCTAAGAGAATTGAGCAAGATTCTCAGAGAAATAATATTGATGTACCTAGTTCTTCCAAAAGGAAGAAAAAGAAAAATGATAGGACTTTCACTAGTAGAAAACATGCCTATTTTCCCGGTTCGTAAGGGCCTTTAGTCCCGGTTCCCGAACCGGGACTAAAGGGTCGTTACTAATGCCCTCACCCTTTAGTCCCGGTTCAAACCAGAACCGGGACAGATGGGCCTCCACGTGGCCTGCGCCCTGAGCCCAGGCAGGAGGGCCTTTGGTCCCGGTTGGTGGCACCAACCGGGACCAATAGGCATCCACGCGTCAACATTTCTGTGGCTGGGGTTTTTGGTTTTTTTGAAAGGGGGACGGGGTTTGGGGGTTTTGGGGGGTTAATTTAGGTATTTCATATATTGTGTTAGCTAGATAGCTAATTAATAGAGAGAAGTGTCCTCTCTTATGTCCGTGCTTGGTCGACGTTACGTACTAAACATACGTACAGAGAAGACTAGGCATATGCTAGCTAGCTATGCTAACGAAGGAAACACAAGATCGTCATGAACATATATGCATACGGATAGAAGTGATATCGACCACCTCTCCTTCTCCGAGAGATTGGTCGAACAACAAGTTCTCGTATATCTATCCGACACTACCGGCTACATATATACAATAATTATCTCTTACAAATATAATCTCCTAAATTACGGACTCATGGTCCACATAGTATTCTTCGTCTTCAGCGATCACGTGGTCAAGAAAGAATGCCGCCAGTTCCTCTTGAATTGCTCGCATGCGATCTGGTCCTAGGAGTTCCTGCCGCTGTCGAAACATCTAATTTGAAGAAGGCGGTCAATACATATATATACGAGTGAAACACAACACAAATGATGGTAATAAACAAAAATTGTGAATATTATTTCTTATGCACTTCATATTGTTTCTCAGAGTACCCGCCCCGCTCACAGGTCGTGTGGCGGATGGACTCGCAGACGTAGTATTCACAGAAATCATTCCCTTGTTCCTGCCACAACCACTTTACAAGAAATAGAGGTCAATCAAACAGATAAGCAAGAATGCCAAATGGTATTGATGAAACTAGCGCTTGAATCAATAGCTAGGAGACGCGCGGAACATAGTACTATAGTACTTACTTTCGGGTATCTAAATTGCAGCTCCTTCGGGAGTCCCGGGGATTTTGTGCTGAATTTTCTCCAAACACTGCGAGACAAAAGAAAACAATTATCAGGAAATGAACAAATTTGCTGATATGGTGGATAATGATCGATTTAACTTACTTCTTGAGGATTTCAGTCATGTCCGCATACTCCTGGGGATCTTTTCGTCTCGAGTCCAAGACAGTTACTACTCCCTGCTCAAGCCTAATCTCCAGGAGAATATAGTGGAAACTGCGCACGCATGCATAACTCATCAATTACATTACTATAACCTGGACTAATATATAAGGGAAACCGAATATGCACAAGACAGTAACACTCACTGGAAGTTGTAAGGAAAGAGTATTATATCTTTGTGTTCATTTCTTTTGAATGATCGTAGCAAGTTGGCCTCGGTATCTTCGGGCCTTTTATCAACTTCAGTTGCATCTATGAGATATGAGTTAACGAACCCAATATCAACGATTTGTCTTTTCTTCAATTCGGCGATCTTCAATCTGCATAATATAGTGAGGATAATTATAAATAGATGCAATCAAAGAGCTGAGCTATATAGAGAGACTTAATGACAGAAGTAGTAGTACTTACAGACAGTAGCAAGTGACCGTTACTTTATCGAGGGCCAATTGATTGAAAATCTGAAAGAACTCCTCAAATGGAATAGGCAACAGTTCAATTCCAACGAGGTCATGCTCCGGCTTAACTCTCGCATACAAAGTACTCCTCCCCCCATACTCTCTGCAGATTTTCAAGTACCAATCATGCAATCTTCGCATCATCGTTGTTAGAGATTTCTCATCTTTTACGAGAGGCTTCCCGTACTCATATCTGTGTATCTGCACCTTCAAGAAATCGTAATGTACTTCGTCGGGAAGGTAATCGTCAAGATTGTTATAACCGGGCACCATCCTCGGATCGACGCTAGGCACCTTGAGCGGGGGGCACGATTGCTTTGCTTGTTCGCCGAGCTGGGCAATTTGTTTCCCAGCTGCTCGTCGTTCTTTCAGTCTTTGATCACTGACTGTACTTCCCGACCACGACGCTTCGGCCCATGTCTTTGCAATAATGCGCTCATAGTTACCTTTCGGCGGAGACTTGGGTGGTTTTGCCAGGGCAGCCAGAGTGCGCTTCGCTTTCACCGGATCTACCTTCTCCTCCGGAGGTGGATGTCTCTTTGCTTTCAACCCTTGAAACCAGTCCTTCACTTCGGCTCGCACGATCTTCTCGTTCTCCTCCGGGGTTATCTCGTATGGTAACTTCACTGGAGTCTTCATAGAAGGACCGAATCTGTATGTCCTCCCGGCTCTGGCTGTACTGCTAGACGCCGGCAGAGAAGACGGAGCGGCAGTCTTCTTTACTGATTGCTTTTTGCGAGGCGGAGGAGAAGGACTACGACGCGCAGGAGCAGCTGCCGGAGCGGCGGCGGGTCTCTTCCGCCCTTGCTGACGAGGCGGAGAAGGAGTAGGCTGGCTGCTCGGGCGCGCCGGCGCAGGCGGAGAAGGAGGCGGAGTGCCGCCACGCGTCGGAGAAGGAGTCGGCCGAGGGCCCTGATCGTCACTCGCCGGAGGAGGAGTCGGTGGAGGAGGCGGAGTCCCCTGACTCACCGGAGGAGGAGGAGGCGGCGGAGGCGTCCAGTTTGGAAGGTTGATGAGCTCCTTCCGCCATAGGCATGGAGTCTTCAGAGCAGAACCCAGCCGAGTCTCCCCTTCTCCGGTAGGGTGGTGAAGCGGGAGGTCCTCAAATCCCTCCGTTATTTCATCCACCATCACCTTAGCATATCCTTCTGGAATCGGCCGGCAGTGAAAAGTTGCGCCGGGTTCATTAGGATAAACAGAGCCAACGGCCGCCTTGACCTTCATATTCATCCACTGCATCATCCTCTCCTCTTCTTCTTTCCTATCCATCTTTTTCTAAAACTTTTGCATATATATTTAGCAAATTCTAGCCACATACATCACATACACATATACATTATAGCCACATACACACATACATCACATATGGACAAAAAAAATAAACTAATAAAAACAAAAAAACATATTGCAACATATGAAAAAAAACATGGTGGCGCCGGCGGGGCAGAGGGGCATGGCGTCAGGTGCTCACAGAGGGGAGCGGCTCCGGCGTCGGGGCAGATGGCGTCGAGGGCGGCGGCGACGGTGTCGGGGCGGCGCGCGGCAGCGACGGCGTCGGGGTGACGCGGGGCGCGGGCGGCGACGGGGCGACGACGACGGGCGCGGGTGACGGCGACGAGGAGCAGGGCGTCGGGGCAGATGGCGTCGAGGGCGGTGGCGACGGCGTCGGGGCGACGCGGGGCGCGGGCGGCGACGGGGCGACGACGACGGGCGCGGGCGACGGCAACGAGGAGAAGGGTGTCGGGGCAGATGGCGTCGAGGGCGGCGGCGACGGCGTCGGGGCGACGCGGGGCGCGGGCGGCGATGGGGCGGCGATGACGAGGAGCAGGGCGTCGGGGCAGAGGGTGGTTCGGCGGCGGGGAGAATGAAGAACTGAACGAAAATTTTCACAAGTCCTGTATATATAGCAAGAGCATTGGTCCCAGTTCGTGGCAGAAACCGGGACTAATGCCCCACTTTAGTCCCGGTTGGAGCCACGAACCGAGACCAAAGGCCTCTTTTCAGCAGCCCAAAGGGCGGGAAGCGACGGCCTTTGGTCCCGGTTGGTGGCACCAACCGGGACTAAAGAGGGGGCATTGGTCCTGGTTGGTGCTACGAACCGGGACCAATGCCCCCTCTGGTCCCGGTTCGTCCCTCCAACCGGGACCAAAGGCCTATGCTGCCCCGAACCCAAATGTTTAGTCCCACCTCGCTAGTTGAGAGGGAGGCGCACCTGTTTATAAGGTGCGGTGCGCCATCCCTCTCGAGCTCCTCTCTAAAGCAGGCTTTCGGGCCTAACTCTGCAATCTGTGCCTGTGGGCCTACTGGGCCTCCCTCGGGCCTGAATCCTGGCCCATGGTAGGGTTTCTAGTCGTATTCAGGCCGTGGGGGCCCAGTAGGTGGCATTTTTTGTTTTTTTTTTGTTTCTACTTAGAACTAAATACTTATAGTTTTGTAGTGATTTCTTTTTTATTTTAGGTCACAAAAATTATAAACTTTCTGTTAGTGCCATTAGTTTTAAAATTTGAATAGTTTAACTTTGAATTTTTTAAAATTTGAATAGTTTAACTTTGAATTTTTTAAAATTTGTGTGAATCACTAGTTTATGAATAACTTTACTATAAAAAATTCCTGCTATTTAATATAAACTTTTTTAGCTTTTAAACTTTTTTAGTTTTAGAAAAATTATAAACTTTTAAACTTTCTTGCTTTATAGTTTTAGAAAAATTATAAACTTTCTGTTAGTGCCATTAGTTTTCAAATTTGAAAACACTTTTTTAGTTTTTTGTTTTCTTTGTTGCTTTATTTTGTTTTTGCTATATTTTTTATTTTTTTTTGCTTTTAGGTCAGCAAAATTATGAACTTTCTGTTAGTGCCATTAGTTTTCAAATTTGAATAGTTAAAATTTGAATTCTTTGAAATTTGTGTGAATCAAAAGTTTGTGATTAACTTTAATAAAAAAAATTAACATAGATGCACCTACTCATCTGTTTTCAAATGAATTCTAAAATACTAGGCATAACATACTCGTCTGTTACAAATTTGGCATGGTATCATCATAATAGTTGCGGGAGAAATTCTTCACTTTTTCTTCGCTTGTGTCATTTTCTTATTGCGCCGTAACCATAGATAATCTTCATCGTTTATCATGATGCTTGGGTCAGCCTTGACATTGAAGGGAGGAATTTCATGAAGCCTTTCATAATCTTCAGACATGTCTGTCTTGTCCTCCACTCCCAGGATGTCCCTTTTTCCTGAAAGAACTATGTGGCGCTTTGGCTCATCGTATGATGTATTCGTTTCCTTATCTTTTCTTTTTCTCGATCTGGTAGACATGTCCTTCACATAGATAACCTGTGCCACATCATTGGCTAGGACGAACGGTTCATCAGTGTACCCAAGATTTTTCAGATCGACTGTTGTCATTCCGTACTGTGGGTCTACATGTACCCCGCCTCCTAACAGATTGACCCATTTGCACTTAAACAAAGGGACCTTAAAATCTTGTCCATAGTCAAGTTCCCATATGAACACTATGTAACCATAATATGTGTCCTTTCCCTTCTCGGTTGTTGCATCAAAGCGGACACCGCTGTTCTGGTTGGTGCTATTCTCATCTTGGTCAATCGTGTAAAATGTATTCCCATTTATCTCGTATCCTTTCCAAATCAATACAGTCAAAGATGGTCCCCTGGACAACAAGTACAACTAATCACAAACAGTGTTGTCACCTCTGATACATGCTTCCAACCAACTGCTGAAAGTCCTGATGTGTTCACATGTAATCCATTCGTCGCACTGCTCCGGGTGTTTGGAGCGCAGACTGTTCTTGTGTTCATCGACATACGGGGTCACCAAGGTAGAGTTCTGTAGAACTGTGTAGTGTGCTTGAGACCAAGAATGCTCGTCCCTGCATATTATTGAGTTCGCTCCTAGCGTGCCTTTTCCAGTCAGTCTCCCCTCATACCGCGATTTAGGGAGACCTATCTTCTTAAGGCAAGGAATGAAGTCAACACAAAACCCGATGACATCCTCTGTTTGATGGCCCATGGAGATGCTTCCTTCTAGCCTTGCGCGATTACGGACATATTTCTTTAGGACTCCCATGAACCTCTCAAAGGGGAACATATTGTGTAGAAATACGGGCCCCAGAATGACAATCTCGTCGACTAGATGAACTAGGACATGCGTCATGATATTGAAGAAGGATGGTGGGAACACCAGCTCGAAACTTACAAGACATTGTGCCACATCACTCCTTAGCCTTGGTACAATTTCTGGATCGATCACCTTCTAAGAGATTGCATTGAGGAATGCACATAGCTTCACAATGGCTAACCGGACGTTTTCCGGTAGAAGCCCCCTCAATGCAACCGGAAGCAGTTGCGTCATAATCATGTGGCAGTCATGAGACTTTAGGTTCTGGAACTTTTTCTCTGGGATATTTATTACTCCCTTTATATTCGACGATAAGCCAGTCGGGACCTTCATACTGAGCAGGCATTGAAAGAAGATTTCTTTCTCTTCTTTCGTAAGAGCGTAGCTGGCAGGACCTTCATACTGCTTCGGAGGCATGCCGTCTTTTTCGTGCAAACGTTGCAGGTCCTCCCGTGCCTCGGGTGTATCATTTGTCTTTCCATACACGCCCAAGAAGCCTAGCAGGTTCACGCAAAGGTTCTTCGTCACGTGCATCACGTCGATTGAAGAGCGGACCTCTAGGTCTTTCTAGTAGGGTAGGTCCCAAAATATAGATTTCTTCTTCCACATGGGTGCGTGTCCCTCAGCATCATTCGGAACAGCTAGTGTGCCGGGACCCTTTCCAAAGATTATGTGTAAATCATTGACCATAGCAAGTACGCGATCACCGGTACGCATGGCGGGCTTCCTCCGGTGATCTGCCTCGCCTTCAAAATGCTTGCCTTTCTTTCGACATTGATGGTTGGTCGGAAGAAATCGACGATGGCCCAGGTACACATTCTTCCTGCATTTGTCCAGGTATATACTTTCAGTGTCATCTAAACAGTGTGTGCATGTGTGGTATCCTTTGTTTGGTTGTCCTGAAAGGTTACTGAGAGCGGGCCAATCGTTGATTGTCACGAACAGCAACGCCTTTAGGTTAAATTCCTCTTTATTGTGCTCATCCCACGTACGTACACCATTTCCATTCCACAGCTGTAAAAGTTCTTCAACTAATGGCCTTAGGTACACATCAATGTCATTGCCGGGTTGCTTAGGGCCTTGGATGAGAACTGGCATCATAATGAACTTCCGCTTCATGCACATCCAAGGAGGAAGGTTATACATACATAGAGTCACAGGCCAGGCGATGTGATTGCTGCTCTGCTCCCCGAAAGGATTAATGCCATCCGCGCTTAAAGCAAACCATATGTTCCTTGGGTCCTTTGCAAACTCATCCCAGTACTTTCTCACGATTTTTCTCCACTGCGACTCGTCAGCGGGTGCTCTCAACTTCCCGTCTTTCTTACGGTCCTCACCGTGCCATCGCATCGACTTGGCATGTTCTTCGTTTCTGAACAGACGTTTCAGCCGTGGTATTATAGGAGCATACCACATCACCTTCGCAGGAACCCTCTTCCTGCGGGGATCGCCGTGAACATCACCAGGGTCATCTCGTCTGATCTTATACCGCAATGCACCGCATACCGGGCATGCGTTCAGATCCTTGTATGCACCGCGGTATAGGATGCAATCATTAGGGCATGCATGTATCTTCTCCACCTCCAATCCTAGAGGGCATACGACCTTCTTTGGTGCGTATGTACTATCGGGTAATTCGTTATCCTTTGGAAGCTTCTTCTTCAATATTTTCAGTAGTTTCTCAAATCCTTTGTCAGGCACAGCATTCTCTGCCTTCCACTGCAGCAATTCCAGTACGGTACCGAGCTTTGTGTTGCCATCTTCGCAATTGGGGTACAACCTTTTTTGTGATCCTCTAACATGCGATCGAACTTCAGCTTCTCCTTTTGACTTTGGCATTGCGTCCTTGCATCGACAATTACCCGGCGGAGATCATCATCATCGGGCACATCGTCTGGTTCCTCTTCATCTTCAGCAGCTTCACCCGTTGCAGCATCATTGGGCACATCGTCTGGTTCCTCTTGATCTTCACCAGCTCCCCCCGTTGCAGCATCACGGTATTCAGGGGGGACGTAGTTGTCATCGTACTCTTCTTCTTCGTCGTCTTCCATCATAACCCCTATTTCTCCGTGCCTCGTCCAAACATTATAGTGTGGCATGAAACCCTTGTAAAGCAGGTGGGTGGGAAGGATTTTCCGGTCAGAGTAAGACTTCATATTCCCACAATCAGGGCATGGACAACACATAAAACCATTCTGCTTGTTTGCCTCAGCCGCATCGAGAAACTCATGCACGCCCTTATTGTACTCGGAGGTGTGTCTGTCACCGTACATCCATTGTCGGTTCATCTGCGTGCATTATATATAATTAAGTGTCCAAATTAATAGAAGTTCATCATCACATTAAAACCAAAGTACATACATAGTTCTCATCTAACAACATATAGCTCTCCAGAGCATGTAATTAATTAAACCATACATTAATTAAAACAAAGGCGATCATAATCGCAACCAAGGTAACAATTGATCCAACGGTATAATGATACCAAGCCTCGGTATGAATGGCATATTTTCTAATCTTTCTAATCTTCAAGCGCATTGCATACATCTTGATCTTGTGATCATCGACGACATCCGCAACATGCAACTCCAATATCATCTTCTCCTCCTCAATTTTTTTTATTTTTTCCTTCAAGAAATTGTTTTCTTCTTCAACTAAATTTAACCTCTCGACAATAGGGTCGGTTGGAATTTCCGGTTCACATACATCCTAGATAAATAAAATCTATGTCACGTTGGTCCGCATAATTATCATAAACAATAAATGAACCAATAGTTATAAAGATTAATATATATACCACATCCGAATCATAGACAGGACAAGGGCCGACGGGGGCGGATACCAAAACCATCGCACTATATAAGATGCAATACTAAAAGTAAGAAAATGATACAAGTATCTATCTAAACATACAAGTAAGAATATTTTTCCTTTCAGAAAGAAGATAAGAGCAAGAGGCTCACCATGGTGGTGTCGGCGATGAGATCGGCGCGGGTGATCGACGGCGGTGAAGACAGGGGTGGGGCGTGACGGACCGCTAAATCTAGTCAAATCTCGAGGAAAATGGAGCTTTGAGGTCGAGCTTCGAGAGGAGAAAGCTTAACTAGTGTGGCTCGGGCATTTCATCGAACACCTCATGTGCATAGGAGGTGAGCTAGAGCACCACAAGCACCTCCCCTCGCCGGCCAGAGAAAAACAGAGCACTGGAGTGCTCTGCTCGCGGGCGAGGGTATATATAGGCACCTCATTGGTCCCGGTTCATGGCATGAACCGGGACTAAATGGGAGCCTTTGGTCCCGGTTCATGCCACGAACCGGGACCAATGATGGTGGGCCAGGAGCCATGCACATTGGTCCCGGTTCATCCCACTAACCGGGACCAAAAGGTCCAGCCGGCCCCCTGGGCTCACGAACCGGGTCCAATGCCACCGTTGGTCCCGGTTCTAGATTGAACCGGGACTAATGGGCTGACCCGGCCTGGATCATTGCCCCCTTTTCTACTAGTTTTTGCAAACTTCTAGTGAACCTATTGCTGAACCACCTGAGAATCCAAATGATATCTCTATGTCTGATGCTCAAACACAATCTGGTAATGAACATGAACCTAGTGAAAATGTTAATGATGATGTTCATGATGATGCTCAACCTAGTAAGGATAATGATGTAGAAATTGAACCTATTGTTGATCTTGATAACCCACAATCAAAGAATCAACGTTATGATAACAGAGACTTTGTTGCTATGAAACATGGTAAAGAAAGCGAACCATGGGTTCAGAAACCCATGCCTTTACCTCCCAAACCATCCAGGAAAAGGATGATGAGGATTTTGAGCGCTTTGCTGAAATGATTAGACCTATCTTTTTGCGTATGCGATTAACTGATATGCTCAAAATGAATCCTTATGCTAAGTACATGAAAGATATTGTTACAAATAAAAGAAACATACCGGAAGCTGAAATTTCCACCATGCTTGCTAATTACACTTTTAAGGATGGAATACCAAAGAAACTTGGAGATCCAGCAGTACCCACTATAGCTTGCTCCATTAAAAGAAATTATGTTAAAACTGCTTTATGTGGTCTTGGAGCCGGTGTTAGTGTTATGCCTCTCTCTCTATATCGTAGATTTGACTTGAATAAGTTGACACCTACTGAAATATCTTTGCAAATGGCTGATAAATCAATTGCCATACCTGTCGGTATTTGTGAGGATGTGCCTGTTGTGGTTGCAAACGTTACTATTAACGGACTTTGTTATTCTTGATATTCCCGAGGACGATAGTATGTCTATTATTCTTGGAAGACCTTTTCTTAATACTGTAGGGGCTGTTATTGACTGCAACAAAGGCAATGTCACTTTTCATGTTAATGATAATGAGCATATGGTACACTTTCTGAGGAAACAACCTCAAGTTCACAGTATCAACTCTAGTGGAAAAATTCCATCGATTATATTTCGAGGTTTTGAATTTCCTCTTCCTACTGTCAAGAAGAAATATGATATACTTATTATTGGGGATGTGCATATCCCCATTGAGGTAACATAGTGTTATTCGAAATTTCTTCGGTTCCATGTTAATCAGAATGAGTTTGTTAACAAGACCTGATCAACCTTGTTAGTGGATTCCTTTTGATGAGCATGAGATGGATGAAACTAGAAGGCACAACCTTCTGTATCCTCTTTACATTTTCTATTATTTAGTTGAAATAAAGTAAAAATTGTATTTTTCTGTCTGTTTCCCGACTTATCCGTGCAATATAAAAATATTCCGAAAATAAAAGTCCTCCAAATGCCATGCCAATTTAATATGATTTTTTCGGGAATATTTGAGGATTTATGGTACTGAAAACACCGGGGGGGGAGCTGGCACCTGGCCATGAGGGTGGAGGGCGCGCCCTACCCCACAGGGCGCGCCCCTGCCTCGTGGGCCCACGGTGGCCCTCCTCCACTTATTTCTGCACCAATCCTCTTCTTCTTCCTCCCACAAACCCGAATAACCAGCTCAAGCACGAGTTCTAGCTCACTTTGTTGTGATTTTCGATCTCCTTGCTCAAAGCACCTCTCGCAAAACTGCTTGGGGAGATTGTTCCTTGGTATGTGACTCCTCCATTGGTCCAATTAGTTTTTGTTCTAGTGCTTTATTCTTTGCAAATTTGTGCTGCATAGGTGACCATGTTCTTGAGCTTGCATGTCAAATTTATATGGTTCCAAGTAGTTCTAATGCTTGACATAGGCTCTAGGCACTTGTAGGAGTAGTTGTTATCAATTTTGTTGAGCATTGTTCACTTTTGTTTGAAGTTACTAAAAATTTCAGAAATTCTTTAGAGAAAAACAATATGCTTAGGAAGATGTTCCAGGGTGGTTCTTCAAGGAAGCAAGGCCCTAGGCTTGCAATGCGTGATGCTGATGAGGAGCCCCCAAGGGATGCTCCAGTGCGACTCTGTGAATGGCCTTCGGAAAATTTTATGGATCGAGCGGGAATCAAAGAGGAATTCAACGCATATTTGCGTAACGCTGATCTTGTGGACTTTGAGGCAGACAAATGCCCCTAGTATCATGATCTCACTAGTTCATTTGTGAGGAGGTTTGAGTTTTCATCTTCGCGTAATTCTCCTTCAGTCATGTTTGATCTTTATGGCATATCTTATACCATGGACTTAGAGGATTTTACTTTTGCCTGCAAACTCCCACAATGGGGTAGTACTATTGATCCCCGTAAATCTGAATTTAGAAACTTTCTTGCTAGTATAACTGTAGGGGAATCTAGAGATATAACGCAAGCTACCATAGGGAGCATTCATTTTCCTGCTATACATTATTTTGCTCTCTTCATAGGTAGGTGCATAAATGCTAAGGATGAAGCATGTCACATGTGTGTCCCTGACCTTAGCATTCTCAGGAGTGTTGTGTTAGGAGACCAATCTTATCATATGGGAGCCATTGTAGCTCGTAGGTTGCATCATAATAGATATAATGGAGATTTCTTTGGACGAATTTATGCAACCCGCTTAGCTAATTTTCTTGAGATAGACGTTCGTGAGGGAGATATTGAGTAGCCTCCTACTTATTTAGATTTTGATTCTATGGTCTCCCACCAGTTTGTCGAGAGGACTGAATCACCTCTCCAGTATCGACTAATCTTTAACAAACGGCATGTTGTCCGTATTACTCTCCCTGCTCCTGCCTTCTTTGATTCTCAGACAAAAAGAAGATATATCATTACCAGAGAGGAGGCAGATGAGTACGAGAGGGGAGCCGAGGCAGCCAGACGCAACGCTGCAGCTCAGGCGGCGATAGTCGCTGCATCACAGTATGACCCCAGCTACACCTACGGGTACGAGCCAGGCTATCCCTGGCAATAAACCAACTTAGGCCAAAAGCCTAAGCTTGGGGGAGTACGTATTTCTCACCGACAATACATTTATGTTCACACACACACTCATTGCTAGATGTCGGTGCTAATACTCTTTCACTGTAATATCCATGCTAGTTTATTTTCTTTTTCCCGCTTTCTTCTTGTGAGTTTGTTAAACCTTAAGAAAAACAAAAAAAATTAGTAGTAGTTTATTTTTATGCTGTAGTAGTAATAATTAAAAAGAAAACCCAAAAATATTTCCTGTTCTTCTTTTGCTTGTTGGGAGCTTTCCCGTGCAAATAGTTTTATTTCTTTTCTTTTCTTTGGGGGTCGATAGGAGAAGACCATGATTAAATTGTTGAAGTGGCTCTTATATGCATTATTGTTGATTTAACCGAGAGCCCATATTGCCTTGTCTTCTCATGTTTATTGAATGCTCGCAGATTCCAGCTTAGTCCAATGCACGTGCACTCTTATTATTATTCACATCGTTCGGTCGTGCAAGTGAAAGGCAATTATGATGATATATGATGGACTGACTGAGATGAGGAAAGCTGGTATGAACACGACCTCTCTTGTTTTTGTAAGTACGATGAGTTCATTGTTCTTGATTCAGCTTATTATGAATAAACATGTTTGCAATGACAATTAGAAATCATAGTTTCTTATGCAATGCTTGATTAGCTATGAGAAATAATGGTTTACCTTGCATGCCAACATGCTATTAAAATGGTTATGATGTGGTATGATGGGGTGGTGTCCTCCTCTGAATGATTTAAGTGACTTGACTTGGCACATGTTCACACATGTAGTCGAAACAAATCAACATAGCCTTCACAATATTTATGTTCATGGTGGATTATATCCTAATAATGCTTGCATCCAATGTTTATTAATGTTAATGCATGTTCATGGCTGTTGTCGTTCTGTCGTTGGTCGCTTCCCAGTCTTTTGCTAGCCTTCATCTGTACTAGGCGGGAATACTGCTTGTGCATCCAATCCCCTAAACCCCAAAGTTATTCCAGATGAGTCCACCATACCTTCCTATATGCGGTATCTACCTGTCATTCTAAGTAAATTTGTATGTGCCAAACTCTAAACCTTCAAATAAACATTCTGTTTTGTATGCTCGAATAGCTCATGTATCAACTAGGGCTGCCCTTATATTCCATGTTAGGCGGGTTATGCTCAAGAGGAGTGGACTCCGCTCCTCACTCACGAGAAAATGGCTGGTCACCGAGATGCCCAGTCCCATGCTTTATGCAAACTAAATCAAAATTAATTGCAAACAAAACTCCCACTGGGACCTGATGTTAGTTGGAGGCACTCGTTGTTTCGAGCAAGCCATGGATTGATGCTTGTTGGTGGAGGTGCAGTATAAACTTTACCATTCTATTTGGGAACCGCCTATAATGTGTGTAGCATGGAAGATATCGCCATATCTTAGTTGTTATGTTGAGAATGAAAGTATGCCGCTCAAAATATTATTTATATCTACTTCAAAACCGAGCTCTGGCACCTCTACAAATCCCTGCTTCCCTCTGTGAAGGGCCTATCTATTTACTTTTATGTTGACTCATCACCCTCTCATTAAAAAGCACTAGCTGGAGAGCACAGCTGTCATTTGCATTCATTACTGTTAATTTATATTGGGTATGACTATGATTGGATCTCTTTTGCCATTAATTACAATGTCTAGTCAGTCCTTGATCTTTGAAGGTGCTCTGCATTTATGTTTTGCGGTCTCAGAAAGGGCTAGCGAGATACCATCTTGTTATATCATATTATGACTGTTTTGAGAAAGTGTTGTCATCCGAGATTTATTATTATCGCTCGCTAGTTGATTATGCTATTGATATGAGTGATCATGAGACCTGAGAATTATTGCAAATGTGGTTAGTCATAGTATTTGCTGAAAACTTGAATGTTGGCTTGACATATTTACAACAACAAGAGCAAACAGAGTTTGTAAAAGTTTTTCTTTATCACTTTCAGTTTGTCAACTGAATTGCTTGAGGACAAGCAAAAGTTTAAGCTTGGGGGAGTTGATACGTCTCCGTCGTATCTACTTTTCCAAACACTTATGCCCTTGTTTTGGACTCTAACTTGCATGATTTGAATGGAACTAACCCGGACTGACGCTGTTTTCAGCAGAATTGCCATGATGTTATTTTATGTGCAGAAAACAAAAGTTCTCGGAATGACTTGAAACTCCACGGAACGTCAAGTTAAAAATAAAAAAAAATCCTTGCCAAAGATGAAGACCAGGGGGCCCACACCCTGTCCACGAGGGTGGGCCCCCTGGAGCTCCTCCGACGCCAACTCCAACTCTATATATTTGCTTTCTGGGAGAAAAAAGACAGGACAAGATATCATCGCGTTTTACGATACGGAACCGCCGCCAAGCCCTAAAACCTCTCGGGAGGGCTGATCTGGAGTCCGTTCGGGGCTCCGGAGAGGGGGATTCGTCGCCGTCGTCATCATCAACCATCCTCCATCACCAATTTCATGATGCTCACCACCGTACGTGAGTAATTCCATCGTAGGCTTGCTGGACGGTGATGGGTTGGATGAGATCTATCATGTAATCGAGTTAGTTTTGTTAGGGTTTGATCCCTAGTATCCACTATGTTCTGAGATTGATGTTGCTATGACGTTGCTATGCTTAATGCTTCTCACTAGGGCCTGAGTGCCATGATTTCAGATCTGAACCTATTATGTTTTCATGAATATATGCGAGTTCTTGATCCTATCTTGCAAGTCTATAGTCACCTACTATGTGTTATGATCCGGCAACCCCGAAGTGACAATAATCGGGACCACTCCCGGTGATGACCATAGTTTGAGGAGTTCATGTATTCACTATGTACTAATGCTTTGTTCCGGTTCTCTATTAAAAGGAGGCCTTAATATCCCTTAGTTTCCATTAGGACCCCGCTGCCACGGGAGGGTAGGACAAAAGATGTCATGCAAGTTCTTTTCCATAAGCACGTATGACTATATTCGGAATACATGCCTACATTACATTGATGAATTGGAGCTAGTTCTGTGTCACCCTATGTTATGACTGTTACATGATGAACCGCATCTGGCATAATTATCCATCACCGATCCGATGCCTACGAGCTTTCCATCTACTGGCTTATGCTTATTTACTTGCCCGTTGCTATTGTTACAATCACTACAAAATACCAAAAATATTGCTTTTGCTTTCTTTACTTTTGTTACCGTTACCACCACTATCATATTACTTTGCTACTAAATACCTTGTTGCAGATATTAAGTTATCCAGGTGTGTTTGAATGAACAACTCAGTTGCTAATACTTGAGAATATTCTTTGGCTCCCCTTGTGTCGAATCAATAAATTTGGGTTGAATACTCTACCCTCGAAAGCTGTTGCGATCCCCTACACTTGTGGGTTATCACGTCTCCAACGTATCTATAATTTTTGATTGCTCCATGCTATATTATCTACTGTTTTGGACTATATGGGGCTTTATTTTCCACTTTTATATTACTTTTGGGACTAACCTATTAACCGGAGGCCCAACCCAGAATTGCTGTTTTTTTGCCTATTTCAGTGTTTCGAAGAAATGGAATATCAAACGGAGTCCAAACGGAATGAAACCTTCGGGAACATGATTTTCTCAACAAATAATATCCAGGAGACTTGGACCCTCCATCAAGAAAGCCACGAGGCGGTCACGAGGGTGGAGGGCACGCCCCCTGCCTCGTGGGCCCCCCGAAGGTCCACCGACGTACTCCTTCCTCCTATATATACCTACGTATCCCCAAACGATCAGATACGGAGCCAAAAACCTAATTCCACCGCCGCAACCTTCTGTACCCATGAGATCCCATCTTGGGGCCTATTCCAGAGATCCGCCGAAAAGGGAATCCACCATGCACTACTAGAAAAACGGCTATAGGTAATATCACTGTTAGTGGCGCACCAGAGATGTGGTACGCCACTACTATATAGCAGTGGCGCACCACAAACAGGTGCTCCACTAATAGTGACATTACTAGTGGCGCAACAGGTGTGGGGTGCGCCACTACTATTTTTTTGAACAGTAACCAGCCATGCCCAGGCTTACCAGTGGCGCACCAGGACAAGGTGCGCCACTACTATTTTTGATAGTAGTGGCGCACCTTGCCCTGGTGCGCCACTACTATTTTTTTGAACAGTAGCCAGCCATGCCCAGGATTACCAGTGGCGCACCAGACCGAGGTGCGCCACTACTATTTTTGATAGTAGTGGCGCACCTTGCCCTGATGCGCCACTACTATTTTTTTGAACAGTAGCCAGCCATGCCCAGTGATATTACCTATAATTAGCAGTGGCGCACCCCTTCGCTGGTGCGCCACTAGTAACCTGGGAGCAGTAGCTATAATTAGGCAGCCACACCTACCACACACTCACTTTCCCCCTCCACCAAAACAGATTTGGTCGTCTTGCTCCTCCTCCTCACCTCATTTGCACCATAGATTCACCCAAATTAAGTGGTTAAATTTCCTTTTTTTGATAGGTAAGTAAGGGGAAAGCTTTCTTTATGTTCTAGATCTACTTTTCTCTCCGTCTCCAACAACGTACACACTTTTTATGGCCTAGAGATCTACGTATGTTTGTGGTGTTGCATATGTTTGTGTTTGCAGGTACCGGTATTTGAAATGCGATAGTTGCCAATATTTTGCCGGAATGTTGATTCATTTCCGTTTCGGCAAGAATTTGGCACTATATGCATTCTTTTTGGTCCTATTTTTAGGCAAAGTCATGCCAAATTTTTTTATTCTAAAATATCATTTTGCTCTACCCCGCAGGCGACCATGGTCCGCACGATGACCGAAGGCATCGTAAATAGGTTTTTGAGCTCCGCGAAGGCCGAGATGCTTCAAAAGAACGAGACGGAGATAAGATGTCCGTGTCGAAGATGCAAGCTGAAGAGCCTTATTGCGGACCCGGATTCCGGGCAGGTGCGGGACCACTTGCTCTTGCGTGGTTTCATGGATGGCTATCGGTGGCAAGGTGATGAAGATGACTATGAAGTCATCCATGGGGGCCGGGCAAGCAGAAAAAAGGAAGGGCAGCAAGACAATAGCGGCGAGGGCGGGCGAGAAGACGAAGAATCTCCAGGACATGATCACGAAGTAGATGCAGGACACGGTCATCATGTAGAAGATGCCGGACATGATGATGAGGAAGATCAAGACGAAGGGCATGATCATGAAGATGAAGATGCCGGAGCAGACGACGATGGACCATCGATGGGCTGGGTGCATGACCCTCATATTCAAGAGCTGCTTCGCAAGCAGACGGGTAACGCAAGAGCTGCCGCCCGAGAGAAAGCCAAGCTGGATCAACTGGAGACAGACGCGGTTACTCCATTGTATGAAGGATGCAGGCCCGAGGATACCCGCCTGAAAGTAACGCTCATGGCTCTGGAGATGAAGGTAAAACACAAAATGACGGACGCATGCTTCGACGAGAACATGTCATTCTGGCACGAACGTCTTCCGAAGGGGAACAAGTGCCCGACCAGTTTGGAGGAGGCGAAGAAAATCGTGTGTCCTCTGGATTTACCGCACGTGAAATACCATGTCTGCATGAACAATTGCATCATTTATCGGGGCGAGCACGCGGAGTCTACCATATGTCCGGTGTGCGGCGTCACTCGATACAAGAAGAGGAAGAAAGCTCCTCGAAAAGTGGTGTGGTACTTTCCGATCACTCCTCGTCTGCAGCGGTATTTCGCGGATCCTAAGGTAGCAAAGCTCCTGCGTTGGCACGCGGATAGGGAGGAGAAGAAGCGAGAAGATGACGCAAATGATCCGGAGATAGATAAAAAAGACAAGATGCTGAGTCACCCTAAGGATGCGAGCTAGTGGCAAGCGTTGAATTTTGAATACCCAGAATTTGGGAAGGATCCAAGGAACATCGTGCTCGGCGCGAGCACCGATGGAGTCAATCCGTTTGGCAGCCAGAGAAGCACACATAGCACCTGGCCTGTGTTTGTGTGGATGTACAACCTTCCCCCCTGGTTGTGCATGAAGAGGAAGTACATTCACATGAGTATGCTAATTGAAGGGCCGAAACAACCAGGGAACGACATCAATCTGTATCTGGGGCTGCTGAAGGAGGAGCTAGACACGCTGTGGAAAACGCCAGCCAATACGTGGGACGCCGCAGAGAAAGAATATTTCCCTATGAGAGCCGCACTGCTCACGATGGTGCACGACTATCTCGGTTACGGATATCTCGCGGGGCAGGTAGTCCATGGATTTTCTGGATGCGTACGGTGCATGGATGACACAACGTATCGCCAGCTAGATAGAGATCCCGGGTCTTCGAAAACCGTGTTCATGGGACATCGAAGGTGGCTTCGCGACGATGACGCATGGAGAAAACGCAAGGATCTGTTCGATGGTGAAACCGAACCCCGAAGACCCCCACGTACGAGGAGCGGCGAGGAAATAGACGAGCTGTTGAAAAATTGGAAAGAGTGCCCACCGCCGGGAAAGAAGCGAAAGGCACCAGAGCCGCTGCTGAAGGTATGGAAAACGAGGTCTGTTTTCTGGGACTTGCCATACTGGAAGATCCTCCGTGTGCCTCACAGCCTTGATGTCATGCATATCACGAAGAACGTGTGCGAGAGTCTGCTTGGTACCCTGCTCAACATGCCAGAGAGGACCAAAGATGGGCCGAAAGCAAGGGCAGACTTGCAAAAAATGGGCATCAGGGAGGAGCTCTGGCGCCCTAATGATGATGATGATGAGGCGAAGGACACGGAAAGTCATCGCAAAGGCAAAAAGGCCAAGAAGATCGAATATGACTACCCTCCCGCGTGCTTCACTCTAAGTCAGAAGGAGATCGAGCAGTTTTTCACCTGCCTCATAGGAGTAAAACTTCCTTACGGTTACGCGGGGAAGATAAGCAGATACCTAGACTCAGCGAAGCAGAAGTTCAGCGGGATGAAGTCTCACGACTGTCACGTGCTGATGACGCAGATACTTCCAGTTGCAATCCGTGGGATCATGGACGCGCACGTCCGTGACACGCTATTTGGCCTATGCAACTTTTTCGACGTCATCTCTCGGAAGTCGGTTGGCGTGAGGCAACTCAGAAGGCTACAGGAAGAGATCGTGGTGACACTATGCGAGCTTGAGATGTACTTCCCGCCCGCATTCTTCGACGTTATGGTGCATCTGCTGGTCCATATAGTGGAGGATATCATCCAACTCGGGCCGACGTTCCTGCACAGCATGATGCCGTTCGAAAGGATGAATGGTGTCATCAAAGGATACGTTCGCAACATGTCACGTCTAGAGGGAAGCATAGCCAGGGGCTTTCTGACCGAAGAGTGCATCTCGTACTGCACGAATTATCTAGGCATCGAGAACCCCGTTGGTCTGCCCGTCAACAGGCACCTCGGCAGGCTCGCTGGATGGGGTCACCGCGAGGGTCGCCGCGAAATGCATGTCGACTTCATGGGTCGACTCGCCGACTTTGAAAGAGCAAACCTAGTCGCGCTACAACACATAGACGTGGTCGATCCTTGGGTGGTAGAGCACAAAATCTTTATTGAGAAGACGTACAATGACCGAGGCCAACAGAGGACGGAGGGAGCTATAATCAAAGAGCACAACTCATGTTTCACGCGTTGGTTCAAGGAGAAGCTTCTGTCGTACCCTTTACATGAGGATTCTTCCGCGGAAGAAAAACTCATATTCGCCTTGTCACAGGGCGCCGAGCACAACCTGATGACCTATGAGGCGTACAATATCAACGGCTACACATTCTACACCGAGGAAAAGGACATGATGAAGAGCGATTATCAGAACTCCGGGGTAACGATGGAATCCTACACCGGTAACGACAAGGACAGATACTACGGAAGGATCGAGGAGATCTGGGAGCTGAGCTACGCTGGAGAGAAGGTCCCGATGTTCCGTGTCAGATGGGCCAAGAGCGTCCTAAAAGAAGACCGGTATTTCACCACCATGGTTATACCCGAAGCCAAATCCAAGACCGCGGGCGCAAACGTCACCGCGAAAAATGAGCCATGGGTACTGGCTTCCAAAGTGGACCAATGCTTCTTCATTACCGACCCGCCAAAGCCCAGTCGTGTTGTCGTGAGGAGAGGCAAAAGGAACATCATCGGAATGGATGGAGTCGCCAATGAGCAAGACTTTGACAAGTACGGCGACCCGAAGATGGAAGATGACGACGACGATGAAGTACCATACACCACAAGAAGAAGCAGGACCACCCTACCTAAAGGACGTCCGTTCAAGAGAAGATCAATTCAAGGGGTTCCGGGGCTAAATTATTCAACCGCGAGGAAGAAGGGCAAGAAGATTGTGAAAAGATAGCTAAGATTGAATCACGACGTGTCGGCCGCGTGTGTGTGTGTCAGTGGCAAGCTCAATTATTACATGCAACTAAATTATTACATGTATCACTTGATTTCAACCATTATTAAAGATCTTTTAAACATTATATTACTTTACATGCAAACTCAATCTTAATTTGACGACTGTTATTTCATGTCAATCTTTGATGACTGTTATTTCATCTCACTTGATTTCAACCATGCCATAGCATTGTAAATGATTCTATATTGTGATTGAGTAAAGGAGATGCATTGTAAAAAAATTATACGCCCTATTTTTAGGAATGGAGGGAGTATTAAAATTGCCATGTGTTTATTTTAAAGTGTTTGGATGTTTATCATAAGGTTAAAATAAAATTTTAAAAAATATGCAAAAAGTGGGGTTGCCAGGATTCGAACCTGGGTGGTTCTGTCCATAACCAACGCGCCAACCACTAGGCCATGTGTGTGGTTCTGTCCATAACCACACACACAATTCTTATGACTTTGATATTGAGCTGTTTATGGCGCACGACGTAAAAGTGCGCCATTGATATCGATCTGTTATGGCGCATGTCCCCTGGTGCGCCATTGCTAGCTGGCCCTCCCCCTGCTTTCTCTTCTCCCCGCGCCTCCCTCTCCTCCCACTCCCGCACTTTGGACGAGAGCACCCAAATCCCCCCTCCCCGCCGCCCGCCCCCACCGCCGCCGCACTCCGCCCTCTCCCCCACCACCGCCGCACTCCGCCCTCGCCCTCTCTCCTTCCCCACGTGCTGCCGGCCTGGACCGCGGCCCCCGACCTCCTCCGACGCCCTCCTCGCCCATCTGGACGCCCTCCTCCGACGACCTCCTCCGACGCCCTCCTCCGACGACCTCCTCCGACGACCTCCTCCAACGCCCTCCTCCGACGACCTCCTCCGACGCCCTCCTCGTGAGTTCCCTTCCTCTCCCTCTCTCTTTCTCTAATCTAACTTCTCTCTGCTGCCAGCTCTCTGTCGAATTCGAGGGTTCCTGTTCTAGGGTTCATACCTTTTGATGATGCTCTGGTTCAATTGGGTACTAGCTTAGGGTTCCTAGGGTGTTAATCTAGCTTCTACTTCATTCTAGGGTTCAATTTAATTACTTGTTCGAGCTAATCATCTCTGTCTCAAAATTTGTCTGAACCTAAAGTTCAGTTTCGTCAGACATAAAGTGTTAAGTGGTTACTGTCAAAATTCTAGTGTTCTAATGGCTTGGGTTGAATATCTACCAGTTGTTTTTTACCTAATTATCAATTGATGCACAAAATAAAAATGGGACCATGACTCAGGACTGCTTAAAGGTTAACATGACATTTTGAACACCCAGGAAAATGAGGGCATGGACATTCTTAGGTTGAGAACGCCTAGTAACTTTGGTTGCTTCTTAGGCGGAGTATGACTAGACAAGTTCTGCTAGTCAGTCGAAGTCCAACTCCTTCTCTAGCCAAAATTATGGCACCAGTTGCCAGGTCGTAAGCATTGTATGTGTCATGTAGCAAGGACAGATACCTTTACTTTCTCTGGCTGGACAACTGCTCCATGCTACAGAAGAAGAAAGCTTTCACCTGTATTTTAGATTGTTCATTTCAACAGCAAAGAGCCAATATTTACTACGTACATACCTCTGAAAGGAGAGTACCCTAACAATAAGTATTATCTTGGTAGAATTTCCTACTGATTGTCAACTTAGTGAACTATACACATCTTGATAGTCATATTTTACGAGAAGAATTGCTACTGTTTTATCAAAATTCTAGTCAAACCAGTGAGCTATTAGAAGGAAATATACACTGACTACTGGTAGGTTTATACTACTGTTGTATTTTCTTTAAATGCAGTTATGCTGTTGGTCCTGTTACACTCTTGTAGGTATATAAGCACTAGTTATATGGCTACTGCCATGTTCCTATACAGGTTCTTATACTACTTTACTTAAATTATTATCATGGTTCTGAAAGTACACTTGTTCAGAATAGCACCAAGTCCTAGGGCAAACTGAATTCCGCTTCAGTATTGGACAATAGACTTGCTGCTCTGTTATTATACAGATTCAAACATAGTTTCTGTTCACCAAAAGAGTGATGGGCTTGCTGCTCTGTTGTGCCTATATGTAGGCCTTTTTTGTCCATATGAAAGCAGAGGACCATATGGTCTGTGGCCTTTTCATCCATATGAAAGTAGAGGCACATTGTGGTGCTAGTTTGCTGGGTTTTGTCTCCGACCATCGTGTCGTGATGATTTTGCAGGTACCCCGAGAGGCCCTTGAGTTTGCCGGAATGTCGATTAACTTCCGTTCCGGCAAGTTTGGGTACTCCATATGTCCTATTTTCAGCAAAGGTCATGCTGAAATTTTCCGTGAATTTTAGCATGACTTTGCTAAAAATAGGACATATGGGGTACTTGCGACTAATGCATGGGCCGGGGTATCTTAGTACTTAATTAAGTAGGATCAAGAATTAAGTAGGACTAGTTCTGAATAGCTTCTATCAACGGCACTCTAAATGATAAAATCGTAGCTTTTAGGATGCCTCGGTGTCGACAAACCCTAAGTGATGAGACCATGATAATTCCTCACAAACCCTAAATGATGAGATCTTGTTCCTTGACAATAACCAACTTTTTGTCCAAACTTTTTTCCTATTTAGAGCGAACATGGCCGACAACGATGAGGCCGGCGATTCGGGCGGCAAGCCATTCTGGGAGCTGTCCCAGGAGATGGAGGAATACCCTCACCGCTATGAGGACGCCGCGGAAGACACCGATCCCGACTACACAACCCCTAGTGAAGTCGGGGATGACACCACTGATGGTGCCGCCGGGGATGCCACCACTAATGATGGCAGCCAACCGAAGAGGCAACGGAAGGACCGGCGCCCGAACGTGCTCGGCACCGTCAAGGAGGAATTTACTGAAGTGTCCTCCAGTGGGCATCCAACGGCGCCCAAAGAATTAGTCAGTGGGTACGCGGGACAACTCGGGTGCATTGTCCGGAGCACCGTCACGATCAACACCGAGAACCTAAGGCATCGTGAACGAGGGAATTTGCGGATACTCCTCTTCACGAAGCTGCACGAACGATACAAGTTCCCCGGTGACTTCGCAAACACACGCCTCTCAGGGAATAAAGTGAACAGTGCCGCCCTCATGAAGATGAGCACGGCCCTGGCTTCTTGGAGAGCCCGGGTGAAGAAAATGATTGAAAGAGGTGATAGTTATGAGAAGATCAAGGAGAAAAATCCTTCGATCAGCAAAGCTGACTACCTGGAGTTCAAGACCAAGTGCGAGAGCAACGCATCCGTGGAATCAAGTCAGTGGGGGAAAGAAATGCGGGAATTGAACTTAGGGGTCCACAAACTCGGTCCCGGCGGTTACAGAGTGGCGGAACCTAAATGGGACAAGGAGGACGCGGAGCGTGTCGAGCAAGGCCTACCGCCCCTCTTCGATAAATACCGCCATGAAAAGCAGACCAGGAACTATATCAGAGCCCGGTACAAGGAGGACCCGGTAACAAAGGAGCTTACCACGGATCCGAAGGTGAAGGCGCTTGAGCTTGTTCTGGTAAGGAATACACCCCCGCGTAATTAGCTCCATATGGTTGCATTCTAATTAATGAAGCCAAATTTCTAAATGGTTCACGTTCCTTCCGCAGGAAACTGAAAGCAGTAGCGCGGGGTCTCAGAGCTCCCCGTCTGCCCCTTGGGACACCACTTTAAATAGGGCGTTGAATGTAATGAAACAGAAGGATAAGTTAACTAAGCCGACGTCAGCTGGTCGTGTGGCCGGCGAAGGCTTGTCCACGAAATGGTCGGAATACTATAAGACTAGTCGAAAGGAGAGAAAGACCAGCTTGGAAAGCCAGGAGGTTAAAGAACTCAAGGCAAAAGTGGCGCAGATTCCTCAGATAGTCGAAGAGCAAGTGCGAGACCAACTGGGAGCGACGATCACCGCCATTATGCCTACCTTGGTTGAGGGGCTGCGGGGGTGGTTTGTGGGCGGCCAACAGGGGCCGCCCCCGATTCCCAGCTTGACGGGCAGCAACTCGCACAACGCGCCGGCAGTGGTGTCTCCGGCGGAGGCGTCATTGGTGTCTCCGGTGCCGGCGCCGGCATTGGAGCTTGATGCACCCGGGTGTGGGAAGAATACGCCGGCCGGCACCTCGGTCACTTGCACCTCCGTCACTTGCACGCCAGCCGTTGGCGGTGCCTCGACATTAGCCGAGCTCGACGCCATCACGGTAACTAAGCCTCGGCCGATGACTTCATCTCCTTGCCTTTGACTGGGCATCCCTGACGCCCTACATGTTTTCGCAGGGCGCCGCCAACGAAGTTCCATGCACTCTCCTGCACTTCGTGGACGGCAAGTTGATCGATGTCGCCAAGGCCAAAATCGTTGAACCGGGCAACCGCGTGTTCCACCATAATCCGATGCCACCCACCGTGTATAGGGTTCAACTGGTTCGGGTGCTGCGGGGCTGCGACGACTTGTTACCTCCGTATCGACCCCATGGGGCCGACGAAGAGGATGTGATGACCCTCGGCGCCTGCTTCAACTGGCCATTGCTTTGGCCGAAGAGCCAGATTCGTTTGGGGGCGGGGGTCACCACCCCACAGACAACACCGCCAGTCCTGCCGGCGCCAAGCCATGGCAAGACCGCCGCAACGCTATCGCCGTCAGTTGATCCGGGCATGCATATGGCACAGGATCCGGACGTCGACGACGGTACATTTGTCAATGTCGATGACTACTTCAACGAACATGGTGGGTACGGTGACGAATTCTTGGCGCCTCCTTCTCAAGAACCCAACCCTGCAAAAGTCGATCGCGATCTAGCTGGTACCGCGGAGAAACCCAATTGCAACAGGCGTCGTCTGTTCGGTTCTCAGGAGACGCCTCCAGCTGCCGCCTTCACCGAGACTCAAACAGCCGAGGTGGGAAATATTATCAGCCCCACCACACTCAAGAAGGTGGTCTCTGAGCAGACCTCGATCCCATTACATCAGCAGAAGCCAAAGAAGGGACGGAAAAAAAAACTAACAAGGGTGCGAGCCAGCCGGCACCGAGTACGATCTGTGCTCAGGACGGGCCACCAATACCTAAGGATATCATGAGGGCGGTGCATGTGGCGGGTAGGCCGATGCTACCGGCTAATCTGCTCAAGGCTGCAACCGGTGCTATGCGGAGTCTGCATGACAGTGTTCTTTCTATGGAGAAGCGGCGTCTCTCCGAGAAAGATGACTTATACCCGGTTTTCGTGGCCAAGGTGCCATAGGGCAAGGGCTTTGTCGATGGCACCATCGGGAGTATGATCGTCCTGCGGTTTGATGACATCTTCGCTATGTTTAACCTTCATCCCCTGCACTACACCTTCATTCGGCTATTTTCGCTCAATATGGAGATGCAGATCATTAGAGACAAGACCTCGGACATCGTGATAGTCGACCCCTTCTACATGCGTGCCAAGCACTTGGACAGCGCTGGGGACCGGCAAATCGCGAGTTCATACCTCGAAGGCGTCATTATGGCGAACAAAGATAAGGATACCTTCCTCGTGCCTTACTTTCCCGAGTAAGTCATCCCCTCACCGCCCCGTAACATATGATTTCTTAGATTTCGATCGTTCTTTTTTTTTCTAACATTCCGTGTTTTGTGCAGTGACACACGTTGCACACTCATCCTCTTAAGCCCGAAATATTCCACGGCCACATATTTCGACTCGGACCGTCAGTCGAAGAAAGACTACACAAATATCAAGAAAGTTCTTGATGATGCTCTCCCCGGCTACGCCAAATCTGGAGGCACCTTCAGGAAGGAAATGTGTAGGTACGGCAAGCACGTGTTCACCCACGTAACGACGTTCCCCTGCGTTAAGCAGCCGCCTAGCAGTCAGAAGGATGCCTACTACGCCCTCCATCACATGCGGGCGATCGTACGGGACCATAATCACCTTATGCTACCAAAGGGTCTCCAAGATTGGGCCGCACGCTTGTCGGCAATCCAGGACATGGACATCAGACAAGAATTCTTTCGCATCCAGTTGGAGTTTGCGGAAATCATCTGTCAAGATGTCCTTCGTACCTCGGGGCAGTTCCACCTCAAATATCAACCGTCCAACAGGGAAATAGAAACAACGCTACAAATGCAGGCTGACAACTACCGCACATTCATGACGCCGACGGATGACGGCGGCTTCATCCACGCTCCGGTCCCTGAGTCGAGTCGAAGAAAGTATTGATGGTATGTAGTTCTGAAATGTCGATTAGCTCGTGTTGTAATTAAACTTTAATGAACTTGTATGTCTCTTTAGTTTGGAGAGTCGTTCAACTTATATGTAATCGATGCTATTTATTAGTAGGACCATGAACCGTGCTATTAATGTGTTGCTTTTCTCTTCCGATCCTTTTGTTGCATACTTATATATTATCTGTGAATTGCTACTAACGTTTTGTTTGTCTAGTGCATAGAGATGCCGTCGTATGTCGTGTACAAGGGTAGGGTTCCCGGAGTCTATGACGACTGGGAGGAGTGTCGGAGACAGGTTCACCGTTTCAGCGGTAACAGTTACAAAGGGTACACCACTAGGGCGGAGGCGGAAGCTGGATACTGGCGCTATCTAGAGGGAGAGAGGAGGGAGCGGAGGAGGAACCGGATGAAGACTAGTTTCATCGTGATGATGCTCATCGTGACCGCAGCTCTCTTCTATGTGATGGTAGTTTAGATGATATCAACTTTGTAATGTGACGACAAACTCGCTACTCGGTCTCGAGACCTAAACTTGTCTAATATTTGAACTTTGTTCGCTATTTCGAATTCGGAGACTAATGTGATGAATTGTATTATGTGTTGTTTATATTCTGTGATGTATTGTATTTTGTAACCTGTGCAAATACCAGAAATGCAAAAAAAAATTCCTAGAATTAATAGTAGTGGCGCACCATATTGCACATTAGTGGCGCACCCAGTTAAATAACAGTGGCGCACCCATATGGATATCAGTGGCGCATCAGTAGGGACCCCTGCTGCAATACCAGTGGCGCACCATCTTGCACATTAGTGGCGCACCCAGTTAAATAACAGTGGCGCACCCATATGAATATCAGTGGCGCATCAGTAGGGACCCCTGCTGCAATACCAGTGGCGCACTAGGTGGCATACCAATGGCGCACCAGTGGTGCGCCACTGTTATTTGGATTAACAGTGGCGCATCAGAGGTGCGCCATTAGTATTCCTTATTAGTGGCGTGGTATTAGTGGCCCACCCATGGTGCGCCACAAATGGCAATATTGGGTGCGCCACTAATAGCCTTTTTTCTAGTAGTGATGGAGGGCTTCTACATCATCACCATATCCCCTCCGATGAAGTATGAGTAGTTTACCTCAGACCTTCGGGTCCATAGTTAGTAGCTAGATGGCTTCTTCTCTCTTTTTGGATCTCAATACAATGTTCTCCCCCTCTCTCGTGGAGATCTATTCAATGTAATCTTCTTTTTGCGGTGTGTTTGTTGAGATCGATGAATTGTGGGTTTATGATCAAGATTATCTATGGACAATATTTGAATCTTCTCTGAATTCTTTTATGCATGATTGGTTATCTTCGCAAGTCTCTTCGAATTATCAGTTTGGTTTGGCCTACTAGATTGGTTTTTCTTGCAATGGGAGAAATGCTTAGCTTTGGGTTCAATCTTGCGGTGTCCTTTCCCAGTGACAGTAGGGGCAGCAAGGCACGTATTGTATTGTTGCCATCGAGGATAACAAGATGGGGTATTTATCATATTGCATGAATTTATTCCTCTACATCATGTCATCTTGCTTAAGACGTTACTCTGTTTTCTTGAACTTAATACTCTAGATGCATGCTGGATAGCGGTCGATGAGTGGAGTAATAGTAGTAGATGCAGGCAGGAGTCGTTCTACTTGTCTCGGACGTGATGCCTATATACATGATCATACCTAGATAATCTCATAACTATGCTCAATTCTGTCAATTGCTCAATAGTAATTTGTTCACCCACCTTTAGAATACTTATGCTCTTGAGAGAATCCACTAGTGAAATCTATGGCCCCCGGGTCTATTCTCATCATATCAATCTTCATCACTTGCTTTTCTTTTTTACTTTACCTTTTTATTTTACTTTGCATCTCTATACCAAAAATACCTTAAATATTATATATCATCTCTATCAGATCTCACTCTCATAAGTGACCGTGAAGGGCTTGACAACCCCTAATCACGTTGGTTGCGTTGAGTATTGGTTTTGTGTAGGTACGAGGGACTCGCGAGTAGCCTCCTACTGGATTGATACCTTGGTTCTCAAAAAGTGAGGGAAATACTTACTCTACTCTGCTGCATCACCCTTTCCTCTTCAAGGAAATCCAACGCAGTGCTCAAGAGGTAGCAAGAACCTTGTAAATTGTGGTGGGTTGCTATGACTAGGCGCCACCTCATCATTTTTGCCTATGTGTCATGTCCATGTGGCAGTTTTTGCCCTAGTTTGTGAAGCAACCAATATTTTTGTCATTCCCAAAATTCCCAAAAAAAAATCTCATAAATTCTTTGGGTCATATCTTCGTCAAATATGTAAAAAACCTTCCTTGCCTAGTTCAAAAATATTCATTTTCCTATTATGTTCAGAAAAACATTTTGTGAAGGCAGTACCACTTTGGCATGTCCAAATGGTATCCATTTTCTAGAGTGATTTCCTATGCCCAAATAACCATCATCCACCAAATGCCAGCTCAATCCATTCATTATTTTGAGCCCAGCTTCAACATTCGTATTTATGTCCGGACGGTCTTCTTAGTAACTGATCATCCTCAGCCATAACAAATGCCCATTAGCCATGTGCATTTCCCGTACCGATAATCAAACACTTGGCTGCTTATTCATGTTTGAGCATCGATCGGTCTCCTCGTGAGAATCTTATGTTGTGATTTTCTTTCTAGCACCTACCTGGGGAGTGACCAACCCACTAGACATGCCTAGACTGCCCAGAGCACATGGCAACGCCACGGTCACGCGGTGACCACGCGGCGGGCATGCGAGTTTACGCGCTCTAGAGTGGGGGCCCTCGGCCACCGTCCAAACCTCGACGTATCGCCACCAAACCATGTATTTATGATTAAATAGGTACTTATGTAACTAGAAATGATTTTTGGAAAAAATAAAGAGCAAACTATGAGGCAGCTGCAGTTCAAATTTGACCCGCTTCCTACTAAATCGGCGGGAATTTGTGTTTTTCACCAGAGGTGGATCAAAACTTTTGACACCCGACCATTTTGTCAATTGTGCATTATATATGGCCTAGTATTTTATAAAATTGATTAGGTCCAATTTTGCAACAAATATATGGTAGGTCCTTCACAAAAAAACTCATTTTGGGCACTCGAAAAAATGGAAAATGAATTTTTCATCCAAAGAAAATGAAAACTTCCTTAGGCAACATTGTTTGTCGTTCCAAGATGCACCCTTGTGCACGACATGAGGATATTTGAACAAACTATGCCATGAATGTGGCCATAAGTTTAATAATTTGGCTTGAAAGCCATGAATCCTCACTCATGATAGCACATTTCTAAAAACACTTTTTTAAAATAATTACCGTATTACAAGTTTATTATTTTTTCTGGAAACTTGGTCACATATAGTTACCTAGAAATGATTTTTCGAAAAAATAAGGAGCAAACTACAAGGTAGCTATAGTTCAAATTTGACCCGCTTCCAACTGAATCGGCGGAAATTTGTCTTTTTCACGAGAGGTGGATCAAAACTTTTTACACCCAAACATTTGGTCAACTGTGCATTAATTATGTTCTAGTATTTTAGAAAATTGATTTGGTACAATTTTGCAACAAATATATGGTAGGTCCTTAAATAAAACTCATTTTGGGTACTTGAAAAATAGAAAATGAATTTTCCGTGCAAGGAAGATGAAAACTTCCTTAGGCAACATTGTTTGTCATTCCAAGATGCACCCCTATGCACGATATGAAGTCATTTGAAGAAACTATGCCATGAATGTGGCCATAAGATTGATCATTTGGCTTGAAAGCCATGAATCTTCACACTTGATAGCTCATTTCTGTGAACACTTTTTAAAATAATTACCGTATTACAAGTTTATAATTTTTGCTGGTAACTTGGCCACATATATTGAAACAATGCGAATGTTTTACAATTTTTTGATTTTTTATGCCCGTTTCAAAATGTGGTCAAAACGGCGGGCTTGACCGTTCCTAGCTAGTGGTTGGATCCTGGAATTTTTTTGGTGTTTCTCTGATTAAATAGATACTTATGTACCTAGAAATGATTTTTTGAAAAATAAAGAGAAAATTACGAGGTAGCTACAGTTCAAATTTGACCTGCTTCCAGCTGAATCAGCGGAAATTTGTCTTTTTCATGAGAGGTGGATCAAAACTTTTTACACCCAACCATTTGGTCAATTGTGCATTAATTATGTTCTAGTATTTTATAAATTTGATTTGGTACAATTTTGCAACAAATATATGGTAGGTCCTTCACAAAAAACCTCTTTTCGGGCACTCGAAAAATGGAAAATGAATTTCCCATGCAAAGAAAATGAAAACTTCCTTAGGCAACATTGTGTGCCATTCCAAGATGCACTATTGTGCACAATATGAGATCATTTGAACAAACTATGTCATGAATGTGGCCATAAGATTGATCATTTGGCTTGAAAGCCATGAATCTTCACACTTGATAGCTCGTTTCTGAGAACACTTTTTTAAAATAATTGCCGTATTACAAGTTTATAATTTTTGCTGGTAAATTGGCCACATATAATGAAACAATGCAAAGGTTTTCCAATTTTTGATTTTTTTTTGAATTTTTTATGCCTGTTTCAAAATGCGGTCAAAATGGCGGGAATTACCGTTCCTAGCTAGTGGTTGAATCTTGGAATTTTTTTGGTGTTTCTCAGATTAAATAGATACTTATGTACCTAGAAATGATTTTTGCAAAAAATAAAGAGCAAACTACAAGGTAGCTACAGTTCAAATTTGACCCGCTTCCATCTGAATCGACGAAAATTTGTCTTTTTCACGAGAGGTGGATCAAAACTTTTTACACCCAACCATTTGGTCAATTGTGCATTAAATATGTTCTAGTATTTTAGAAAATTGGTTTGGTACAATTTTGCAAGAAATATATGGTAGGTCCTTCACAAAAAAACCTCTTTTCGGGCACTCAAAAAATGGAAAATGAATTTTCCGTGCAAAGAAAATGAAAACTCCCTTAGGCAACATTGTTTGGAGTTCCAAGATGCACCATTGTGCACAATATGAGATCATTTGAACAAATATTTGATAGGAATTTCACAAAATAACTCATTTTGAGCACCGAAAAATGAATGAAATTTTTTATCTTGAATCGAGCACGACCAATTTATAAGGTCATAAGGTGATCAAATAGTTTGCTGCGTTCTGATTGGACCATGCGCATATCACACGGATCACACATCAACCACCGCCGGATGCTTCCGGATGCAACGGCCCAAACCCACCCGAGCCGAAACCCTAGGTCTGTCCTCATGTACATTTTCCACCCACCGCCCCCCCCCCCGCCTCCATTCTTTCTCTCATTCCTCCCTCCCCCTCCTCCATTCTTTCGCTGCAAATCTGCCATGATCCAGATCCCTCTCCCCGATCCAGATCAACGACGACGGCCCCCCGTAGCCGCCCCCTCACTACTACGAAAAACAAGTTGTCCGGTGTGCAATGCTTCTCGATACAAGAAGGCCGGGAAGAAATGTCCCTAGAAAGTGGTATGGTACTTACCGATCACTCCCCGTCTCCATAGGTATTTTGTAGATCCCAAGGAAGCAAAGCTAATGTGCTGGCATGCAGAGAGGAAGAAGCCCGACGAAGGAGATGATCCGAAGCTGAGACACGTCAAGGATGGAAGCCAGTGGAGAGCGTTGAACAACTTCTATCGGTATTTTGAATGTGATGCAAGGAACATCGTGCTCGGCGTGTGTACCAATGGCATGAATCCATTTGGCAACCAGAGCACCAACCATAGCACATGGCCCGTGTTTGTATGGATGTACAACCTCCCCCCTAGTTGTGCATGAAATCGAAGTACATTCACATGAGCATGCTTATTCAAGGGCCGAAACAACCAGGAAATAATATTAATTTGTATCTGGGGTTACTTCAGGAGGAGTTAGACACATTATGGAAAACACCGGCCAAGACATGGGACACCAGCAAAGGTGAGTATTTCAACATGAGAGTCGCGCTGATCACGACAGTGCACGACTATGTTGGTTACGGATATGTGGCAGGCCAGGTGTGCCATGGATATTGCGGATGCACGCGGTGCATGGATGATACGACGTCTCAGCAGCTAACGTCAAGGAAAGATGGCGGGTCTGGGAAAATCGTGTACATGGGGCATCGAAGATGGCTCGAACTGGACGACCCGTGGAGAAACTGTGGATATCTATTCAATGGTCACGCTGAGCATCGAGGACCTCCACCTAAGCGGAGCGGTGCCGAAATCGATGAGCTGTTGAAAAACTGGAAGGAGTGCCCCGCGCCGGGAAAGATGATGAGAAAGGCGCCGGAGCCGCTGCTGAAGGTATGGAAGACGAGATCTGTGTTCTGGGACTTGGAGTACTGGCACAAACTCGATACACCTCATTGCCTTGACCAAATGCATATCTGTAAGAATGTCCTTGAGAGTTTGCTCGCAACACTGATGAACATGCCGGATAAGACCAAGGATGGGCCGAAGGCAAGAAAATACTTCCAAGATTTGAAAATCAGGGAAGATCTGCACATGCCGCCCCATAAAATGTCAGGCGAGACAGAGACGGAGACAGAGGCACGGGAGAAGAAGGGCAAGAAAATAAAGAATGAGGATTATTGCCCCCTTCTTGCTTCACCTTAAGTCAGGCTGAGATCAATTTATTCTTTAAGTGCCTTACCGGAGTCAAAGTTAGTTCCGGTTACTGTGGCAACATAAGTAGATATCTAGACACGGACAAGAAAAGGTTCAGCGGGATGAAGTCTCATGACTGTCATGTGATGATGACGCAGATATTACCTGTTGCCCTTAGAGGGATAATGGACAAGCACGTCCGTGACACGCTTATTGGTCTATGCAACTTTTTCGACGTCATCTCTCGAAAGTCGATCAGTGTGAAGCAGCTCCGAAGGCTACAGGAAGAGATCGTTGTGATACTGAATGAGCTTGAGAAGTAGTTCCCGCCCGCGTTCTTTGACGTGATGGTGCATCTGTGTGTCCATATTGTGGATGACATAATAGACCTGGGGCCGTCATTCCTGCAAAACATGATGCCGTTTGATAGGACGAATGGGATCATCAAAGGATTCGTTCATAACATGTCCCGTCCGGATGGAAGCATCGTCCAGGGCCATTTGACACAAGAGTGCATCTCTTTCTGTGAGAATTTTCTATATAGCGCAGACCAGCCGCCTGGTGTTAGTGTTGGTTTGCCCGTTAACAAGCACGATGGGAGGCTCGAAGGAGAAGGTCACTGCAACGGTCGCAGGGAACTGCACGTGGCATACTCAGATCGACGCAGCGACTTTGACAGAGCAAACTTGGTAGTGCTACAACACCTAGACGAGGTAGATCCTTTCGTGGCACTGCACAAAGAAATTATCGCAAAGAAGTATCATGACCGGGGGGTATGCAGGACGGACGCCGAAGTTACTAGAGAGCACAACTCCACTATCCTGCATTGGTTCAAAGAGCATATTATTGCTAATCCCCCGGAGGAGGGCTCTAAGGACGGATTGCTCATATACGCCTTAGCACATGGCCCCTCGCCCAACCTCGTAACCTATCAGGCATATGATATCAACGGATACACGTTCTATACGGAGGCCAAATATATGGACAGTGATGATCAGAACTCAGGGGTGACCATGGAATGCATGACCGGCAGCTACAACGGCGCAACTGAACGATTTTATGGAAGGGTCGAGGAGATCTGGGAGCTCGACTACTCTGGACTGCATAACACGACGATGTTCCGTCTCAGATGGGCTAAGAATGTCGAAAGAGAAAGCCGGATTTTCACTACCATGACTATACCCGACGCCAAGAGCGCTACCGTGAACGCTATTGCAGAAAATGATCCATGGGTACACGCTAAGCACGTGACACAATGCTTCTTCATAACCTACCCACACAATCCCAGTCGTGTTGTCGTGAGTAAAGGCAAAAGAAACATCATTGGAATGGATGGAGTCGCCAACGAGGAAGACTATGATCAGTATGGCAACCCAATGAGGGAAGATGACGATGATGATGAAGTATACGTCAAAAGAATAATCAATACTACATTACCAAAGAAAAATTATACTCCATGGAAAAGGCAAAGTCACAATGAGGGGCTCAATTATTCTTCGACGAACAAGAAGGGAAAGAAGCTGACTCAAAAACGAAAACGTTAGCGCTGAGGAATCGGTCAAATGATGTAATATATATATATATATGTTCCTACTTTGTATACACACTTAGCCATTATTATGCATGGGTCCAATGATGTAATATATATATGTTCCTATTTTGTATACACACTTAGCTATTATTATGCAAGGGTCCAATGATGTAATATATATGTTCCTATTTTGCATACATATTTAACCGTCAAATGATGCAATATATATCGCCTTCCCTTCGTTCAGCGCCGAGGAAGAGAAAAAAGGGAAACTGGTTATAGCAGTAGCGCTTTAGGAAAAAAGAGCTACAGCTACTCAAGTTAGCAGTAGCGGTTTCTGCAGAAAACCGCTATAGTTGTCCGTAATAGTAGTAGCGCGCTCCGTGTAAACGCGCTACTGCTACGTCCACTTAACCCAAAATTCTCCCTCTCCCTCCTTCATCCCGCCTCTTTTCCCCAAATCCCCACTCTCTTCCCCGGCCCCGTCGCACCGTCGCGCCCGCCCCCGACCCTGGCGCGCTCGACCCCGATCCCGGCGCGCTCGCCCCTGACCCGTCGGACCTCGCCTCCCTCCTCTGCTTCCTCCCCTCCCAACCTCGGCCGTCGTCGAGCCTGCCTCCTCGCCCCTGCACCCTCTGTAACCCGCCCCCTCTCTCTGCTAGCTAGGGTTAATTTACTTAGGTTTTAGTTATGTTAATTAGGTTATCTATTAAGTTATGAATTTAGATAGGTTTCAAAATTAGCTGAATTTATATGCACATTTGAACTGGACATGTGATATGTGCATATGTCATGTTTTGGACATGTCATGTTTTGGTAAATGATCCGAGTGGCCTATGTTACGCCAGAATGTTGATTCATTTCCGTTCCGGTGAATTCCAGGCGCTCGATATGTCCATTCTTTAGCAAAGGTCATGCCGAAATTTCCCGTGAATAAAGGCATGATTTGTGCTACATAGTTGGCATATCGAGTGCTGGCACATAGATTTCTTTTTCATGTCATTTCCCATTATTCATACTTTTAGAAATAAATGAGGACACTTAATCATAGGAAACATGTCGAACAACGAAGAAACTGGGCCTTCTGACCAAGATGCAGACGAGATGGATTATGAGGGTGAACAAGACTACCTCGACTTTTTGACTGCTAAGCAAGGTTTGCAGGTCCGCCTCGATGATGGTACTGACGCCGACACCGACACCGACGGCGCCGGCACCGATGGCGGCGCCGAGACCGGTGGGGAAGGTACCGACGGGGAAGATACCGGCGGGGAAGGTACCAGCGCCGATGCCGGTACCGAAAAGAGGAAGCATAAGAAGCAGAGGATACGATAACCTAGCAAACTAGGGATTGGACGACTTGTGATCACAAAGATGGCACCTGGCAAGTTTGAGCCGTTAGAGCCGGAAGAACCTCGCAAGTGCTATGGGAACCAAGTAGGATGCATCCTACGGGAATGCGCGAGCATCAACGACGATGACTTAAGGAGTAAAGAACATTTGACGCAGTTGCTCCTAACGAAGTTGCACAAGAGATTCAAGTTCCCCGACCGGGATGATAACATAGAACAACCGTGGGATGATCCGAAGATGAAAAAGATTAACAATCACGCCATGGGCATGTTCAGCAATGATTTGGCCTCCTGGAAATAGAGGGTGAAACGAGCTATTGAGGCTGAGGAACCCCTGTCCAAGATTCTGGAGGAAAATCCGGCACTTACGGAAGAGGAGTTCCAAAAGTTCAAGGACACTTGCGCTACCGAGGACGCCAAGGCTAAGGCTGCGAAATTCAAGAGCCTTCAGCAAAGGAACACGGGGAAGCATCGCCTCGGAAGCCGTGGCTACCTCGGTAAAAGGCCCATATGGGATAAGGAGGACCCAAAACGTGAAGCCGCGGGTCTCCCAGACCCCTTCGCGAAGTTCACCAACCCCTTGGAGCATGACTTCATCAGGGCCCGCTACAAGTGGGACAAGGAGAAAAAGGTTTTTTACACGGACAAGATCATGAGGAAATTGATTAGACTACTGGAGAAGCAACACTAGCTTGAAGCCGAAAGCCCTACTTCTCCGATGAGGCCCAAGTGGGACACCCCTCTCAACCGGGCCTTGAACGAACTTAAGGGACTCCCTTTGGGCCAGCGGCCGCAATATGGTCGTGTGCACGGTGCTGGAGACGGCGCCATGTGGAAGGTGTTTTACAATGAGGGCCCGGAGGCCAAGAGGCAGAAAAAGAAGTTTAGTCAGGCAGACATCTACGCGAAGGTGAAGCTTGCGGTCGAGAAGAAAGCAGCTGAGGACGCGAAAAAAGCAGCCGAGGACAAATATGAGTTGTTACAGCAGGCAGTCAATGCAGCTGTAGCTGCCTGCAGAAATGATTTTGCTACGAACTTGGTTCCAATTATCATCAACTGGACGAAGGAAAATCCAGACAAGACGGTACCTGATTTCCCGTTGCCCAGTTTCGTCGGGAGCAACTCCATGAACAACAACATCATCGCACCATCACATGCCCACGCAACCGGGCCTCCTCTCGCAGCCGCTCCCGCTCATAGCAGCCCGTCCTCAGTCTCTGGCGCGCTCGGTGGGCCTTCGTCGTTGGCTGAGCTCGACGCCATCACGGTAATTACATGTCGCACCACCATATATATATAATATTCCATTTTTGTTTCCTTTCAGATGTTTTACGCCACAGACATATGTGTTTGCAAGCGAAAGAAACCCCGTGCACCATACTCTACTTGATCAAAGGCCAGAAGGTGGACGTGGGAAAGGGATGATAATGGACCCCTTCCAACCCACGTTCCACAACCAGCCGATCCCTGCTGGGCACTTCAGGGTTAGCTTGTCCAGTGTGAAATCGGGGCACGAGGATTTGCCTCCTCCAGTACAGCATGTGGGAGCGGACGATGAGACCCCACCGCGGATTGGAAGCTGCAAGGGTTGGGTGCTGCTATGGCCGAAGAATCTTATTCGTCTGGAGCCGGCCGAGAGCACACCAATAACCACACATCAACAAGCATGTGCGGATACCACCACCCCGCCTACGCAATTACCAGCTCCTATAGTGTCGGGTGAGAGCGGCGGACGACATGATGAAGGGGGTGCAATAGTGTTGGCTGATTTAATTTGTCCTGTAGAACAGAGAATGGATGATGAGACGGAGGTCGACCCTATGGATTTCCTCAATACAAACGGTATAACTGTGACATAGAATTGATGAGTCAACCATATGACGAATCGGGCTATCAGCTTGCTAATGAGGATATGGATGATATGCCCGGGTAGGAAGGTCGTAGCAGGGATTGCAAAAAGTCTCTCTTCATGAAATCCTCACAGGACACGCCTGAAGATGCCGCCTCAACACAGGCTCAGCTATGTCGGCGCGAGGGTCGTACAGTAATTAGCCCGGAAACACTGGGGCAGGGGTTAAGGAAGGGTCTAGAAGGTGTGCCCAAGAAAAAGGAGAGAAAGAGATCGGGGAAAATAGCTGCCTCCAAACAAGCCAGAGCACATAGCAGCCAGACGATGCATTCGGAAGAGCATGTACCCATGAAAAGTGCGGCCATGTTCCATCTCACGGGCGAGCCGATGCTACCGCCGAAACCGCTGGAGGCACTATCAGGGGATCTCAGGAGATTGCACGATTATGTGCTGTCCACTGAGAAAAGCCTACTAGCCTCAAAGGATCCAGGATATCCAACATACGCGGCTCGTGTGCCTGAGGGGAAGTGCTACGTCGAGACACGGCCTGCGGAGGTGTTCTTCCTGCGGTTTGACCATATCTTTGAGATGTTTCTAACAAGGCGGCTCGATTTTACAATCGTCCGCCTTTTTGCACTACATATGAGCTCTGTCATGAACAGTGAAGAAGTCTCGCAAATCTGTGTGGCGGATCCGTACTACATGCACGAGTCTTTCTGGAGTCTCGGCGACTTGGAGCGTGAAACTGCTAGGGAGTACCTACAAAACTTCATGGTACAGAATAAGGACCGGGAAATTGTCCTCGTGCCTTATCGTCCAAAGTAAGTCAGTTTCGAACAACCCTTTCGTACATTTCAATCATTCCTTCTCTCTCTATGGGGAATAATTTGAGGTGTCTTTTCCCCGCAGCAACGGGCGCGCCGTCCTTATCATTCTTTATCCGCAAGTCTCCCACACCGTGTATTTTGACCCTTCCAGAGACTACGAGAAAAAAGACTACACCCACATAATGAATATTCTAGATGATGCTCGCCAAGGCTTCAGCTTTAGAGGTGGCCACATGCAGATCAGGAAACAACGGAACAAGAAGATGGGTTTCATGCATAAAACTAACTTCTCCTGCATCCATGTCCCAAAACCAAGCAAGAAGGATGGATTCTACATCCTCCATCTCATGATTCAGTTCAACACGGATCACCAAAAGCTTGGCATGAGAAGCAGAAATGATGATCATATCCACAAGTGGCTAGAATCTCATGGAGAAGTGGATTATAAACTTAGAGATGACTTCTTTCGCATCCAAAGCGACATTGCGACGATCATCATGAAAGAAGTCGTCGATGAGAAGGGGATGTTCCATCACGGCCCTATATCGCGAGCTGACGTCCGAACTCGCATAGGCATGCAACGTCTAGACCTCACGCCGTTCAAGAAGCTAGGGTCCATCCTCGATGATATGGAAGGATGGAACTTCTACTGATTTATGATGCCGATGATGATGATATGTGTCGGTTGAACTTGTATACTATTTGTAGCGATGAAACTTTGTGATGTCCACGATCCCTGCCGAACTTGCGTAACGCTACTTTGTTAGTTTGCGTACGATGACCTGTGTACCTCTAGTTAATTAATTTGCGTATTGTATGTTGCATCTAGTTGCTAACCCTTTATTTTTCGGTGTTCTCTAGTATATTTTGTTGAATATATATGATTGTACATCCTCTTCATGAACATGCATCTCTAACAGGTACCTAGTTTCTTGATCGCGAGATGGAACTGCTATGTCGTGTACAAAGGGAAGGTTCCGGGCGTGTACAACGAGTGGCATGAGTGTCAGGCACAAGTGAATGGGTTCTCGAACGCCAGCCATAAAGGCTTCAAAAGCAGACAAGAAGGAGAAGCTAATTACTTGAGGTTCACACTAGCGCGAGAGAGGACTCGTAACCGCCATCTCATGTACTGCATAGTTCCGCTCTCACTCATAGTGATAGCTCTTCGCGTATACCTTTGTTTAGATGGATGACGTTGTAGTTGCAAGTATTCGAGACTTGCATGTATCGCTATTTTTGAGATGATGACAAGATACCACTTTGTGTTGGATGATGATTATGACGAGACTATTTGTATGTATATGCTATGATTACATTTGTGGTCTCGCAGGCATTTGTATGTGTATCATGATGACATTTGTATGTGCTAAAGATTCTTCTATAAAGCATGTTCAAATACAAAACAAATATGCCGAAAAAACAAAAAACTACTAAAATTAGCAGTAGCGAGTGGAGAAAAGTTAGCAACAGCGCGGTTGTAGCAGTAGCGCGCACAGGGGAAGCGCGCTATAGCTATTAGCAGCAGCGAGCTTCCTCTAAGCGCGCTGCTGCAACACTTGTGTAGCAGTAGCGCGGGTGAACCAACGCTACTGCTATACGTTAGCTGTAGCGCCTTATTAGTAGCGCCGGCCCCCGCGCTACTAATAGGCCCAAAACCCGCGCTGCTGCTAGGCTTTTCCCTAGTAGTGCATGGTTTATTCTTTACACGAGGCAACATTGGATCCAAATGAATTGATGCAAAAGCTACACAATTAGAGTCAAGAAAACCAAGAAAGATCAAATGGTTAGACAACTTACTTCTTCATTTCCTATTTCTTCGAAACCGAGACATTCGCCTCGAGTTCCTTGAAAAATATTCCCAATAGGATTTCAAAAACCGCCCTCGAATACACCAAGATACTCTATAACAGAATTACTAATAACAGATGTAGAATCATACAATATATTATATGTACAAAATAGACACTCCAAGATACCACGTGAAAAAAATAGCAGGGTCAAAGTTCAACGACATATAGAACATCCACAAAGTACATTTTCTTTCAAGTCATTCTTTTCTACACCCCATAAAAGCTGTCACTCAAGTAGTGACATGTTTTTATTACAAAAATTTACCACATTATGATTAACATGGAAAAGCAAGCTAGAGTTAGCAGACCAAAATTAGGTTCAAAATGTAATGCTACAGATATCCAATATGCACAACACACTCTGTACAGTGGCGGATCTAGGATTACACTATGGGGGGTGGCACTAAAAAAATTCTACGCAAAGCTCAATTTAAGTGTAATGCAAACATTGCAAATTCACATATTGTAACAACTATGAAAATGTCGAAAATATACATGGTAATTACCTTGTTTGCCTCCCCCTGCTCCAAAGGCCCCGGCTCTCAATGCTGCGGCGCAGTCGAGGGAGGGGCTGCTGCTGCTGGTCTGCCATGGGTGGAAGTTGATGTCGCCCCTCGTGCGCGCTTATGGTCTGCCATGGGGGGAGCAGGGAGGGAGGCCAGGAGCGTGCGGGCGAGGGCTTCGTGGGAGCAGCGATACGCGCACAGGTAAGGGCGTCGTGGGAGGCGGCAAGGGTGACAGGGAAGGCTGCCGGCACGGCGAGAGCAGTTTAGTGGCCGGGGGGAGATCTGGCGAGGGGGCAGGGAGGGACTCACGGAGCGTGTCGGTGAGGGCTTCGTGGGGACGGCGAGGAGCGCGCAGGAAAGGGCGTCTAGGGGCGGCGACAGGGAGCGGTGTGGCGGCGGTGGAGGCCCCGGTCGTGCTCTGTTTTTTTAGGGGAGAGGAGGTCGATAGAGGGGGTGGGGTTGAGGTCGCGAGAGTTTTGTTTGAGGAATTCATGAGAGAGTTCGGTGATGCGAGTGGATCGGGGTAGCAGTAGCGTGGGGTGTCTCACCTGCGTTGTAGCTTTTCATTTAGTAATAGTGTAGGTTTTACGACATGCGCTACTACTATGTCGTGTCCACGGGAAATATTTACTAATAGCGTGCCCAAAAGAAACCAACCCTACAGGTAAGCCATACCAATAGGGCGCTTTGTACCACGCACTACTGGTAATTACCAGTAGCGTGGCGGCCCAAACAAACGCTACTGGTAAACTTCTATGTATAAGCATTTTCCTACTAGTGCCTCCTTCCCCATCCCGCCGCCGCCTCTCTCTCCCACCCACCCCGATCCATCCCCGCCCGCTCCGCCTAATCCACCGCTGCCCCCGACATCATGGCAGACACCGACAGCAGTAGCAACCCGCTGCTCGCCGACTTCGACTTCCCACCCTTCGACCGTGTCGAGCCCGCGCAACTCTCTGTCTCTTCCATTCCCCTCCTGATTTACGCCCATCCCACGGTGGCGCCACCGCCGCCCACCACCCCCACCCTGGCGACCTCCCCACCGGCGATCCCCTAGATCCATCGCCTGCAGCTTCTCTCCCAGTTCTAGATCGACCCGGCAGCCAGGACACACCCGAAGCAATGGAGGTCGGCTGCGTCGCCCCGCCACCGCCTCCTTCCTTCCTCCCTTGGGGCGCTCGAAGATCCCGTGCTCGCTGCACCTCCACTGCCCCGACCTTATCCAAGCCATCAATGGAGCTCCATTGTCAAGGTGCCTGATTCGTTTCGATTTCGATTTGCTTCTACTTTTGTTTGTTGCTCAGTTCTGCACTTTTGGTGATGCCATGGTCCTCCCTTTCCATTGCTGCAGGAGAAGAAGAAAAAACCCTAGCTAGGCCTGGAGGATGTGTTGGATTGGAGAACCACCCGAGCAGGGAGGGAGGAAGCAAGGAAGGTCACCATGGACCTCACCCAACTCCCACCCATCTTCCTGCCTGCAGCTGCAGGTAACCCCCTCCCTCTCCCCGCCTTGTCAGACCTGAAGATGCAGTGTCTGAGATATTCAGTGAACTATGTGGATTCAGACAGCAACGCTTCAGTTAACTGTGTAGATCATGAACTGTATTGTTAATCACCAGTTGTTGTTTCCTTTCACTACGTCGTGCCGGTTACTACTACTGTTCCTACATAATCACAAGCGTGGATGGATGATTATCTCAGATCAGATGTTGCTAGATTACTTTCTTAGATTGCTTTTGTTGCCAAGCCACACACATCACCTAGTTAGATAGAATCCGCTATGCTAGGGTGATGAATGAATGAACAAACAATAATAGGAACATGGGCACCTGGTTTTAGAGGGCTTGTGATTTCGTGGTTGCAGCAAGCCCGCCTTGTACGCCCGACGAGTTATCCTGTGTATTTTGTCTTGCTAGATGAGTTATCCAGCAATACTAGTGCAGAGTAGAAAATTATCATAGATCCTGGATGTGACCTGCTTTTGTGCTTGTGACTTTGGCCCGCATGATTTTGCGGGGATTTGGTACCAGACTAGAGGTAGAGGCTGGCGATTTCTTGCTGTTTCAGTCAAGTGCTCGATAGATATCTGTCTCAATCCACAAGAAAACCCATCAGACCTGAATATGTCAGCTGATTTAGATCACTTAATTTCATACATGGATTGCTGAGGTTTTTTGATCTTGCAGCTCGCGGCGACCACCAAGAAGACACCCAACTCCCGCATCCCGAACTACCCGAGCCTGACGTCGCAGCTGTTGTGTCAAGTCCACAACATCACCATGCATGTAGGTGTACTTGGCTCATGTCATGACCGGTTTTCCAATAAAAATGTTTATTGAGAAACCGATCTGTTGAGTCCAGTATGAGGAAAATCCATCATACTGGTCTCAATAGATCGGTTTCTCAATAAACATTTTTATTGGAAAACCGGTCGTGACAAGCTTGGTACCAGAGCCAGATGGACTGTAGGAAGCCACTAGGTGCGATCGCTAATCGGTTATTAGCATCATAGAGCTGTTTCTTGTTTTTACAAATATAGCCATTTTCTGACAGTCAACATATATTTATGATCTGACCATTTAGAATTTTGTCTACTTTTGTACATGGCCGACAACAGCTGTGAGTCTCAGACCTTCGTCAACGTGCCCGATGGGTTCGTCAAACTACTCTCCTTTATCGTTCAGGTTGCGATGGGGCCATCCGTGCGCCCAGACTTCTCGCTTTACCAGCACAAAGTCAACGACAACCTGACCATGCACCAGGCCTCGGTGCAGTTCAAGGGAGGGCGTGGTGAGTTACGCCGCTCCGGTTCGTGGGAAGAGCCATGCCTACGGAGTGGCATGCTACGCAGATGGCAGCCCGTGAGGCGATAGCCCGCCTCAAGGACATCCTTCCCGTAATGAAGACTCGTCGTTACCGCTACCTCCCATGCCATGTGCCATACACCTCTCACTATGCGTTCTCTTGCCCCAGAGGAGAACGAGATGAGGCATTTGAGATGCTTCTCGAGTACCTCCGAGCTCTGGAGGCAGCCTGCGAATACCTGGTGGACGACTTCGTGGCTAACCGCATGGACTCAGTTCATGGTTGTGCCGCCAACAGGAGGGAACTCCTGCACACCGCACCGCCACTGACTTTCGTCTCGTCATCGGCATCTCATGCACCTACTTGTCGCCTGCCTGCCACCGAAGAGTTCAACCAAGTCATCGCGCCTACTCCAGCTCGCACTGCACCACCCTTTGCGCCCACTCCCATTCGTGTGGTTCCGCCCCTGGCACCCGCTCCATCTACTCGGCGCAGCACTACTCGTATGGAGCCTATTAGCGAGGAGGAAGTCGAGTCCCCGGCTTCGCTACGCCTCACCCTTGGAAGGGCCAAGGATATCATCAACATCTTCGACTGAGTACGCTTAGCCGCCATGCGTTGTACCGCCTTGTAAGATATGTTGTGAGAAGTAGCTTGTTTGCGCATCATGTAGGAACTGGAGAAGTGCACTAGCCTAAATAACATGTCAGGATTATGTACGTGTATCCTGAGTGACGTATTGTATAATTATCACCCGCGTGTAAGATATGTAATGAGCAGTCCTTCTCCGTGCGCAATCGATTTGTTTTTCTTAAGTGATCTTGGTCATTTAATTTATTTGCCATCCTTATGCATTTATGTTGTTTTTGCGACTCTTTTCACTTTTCTTATGGGGTTTGCAAAATATATCCCCAGAGAATGTCTCGTCCTTGGACTCGCTTCATGCCAGCTCCGCCAGAGGAATATTATGACACTCACCAGGCAACAATTTTGCACAAGGGCAGTCGAGTCAACAGAACAGTGAAACGACACTTTCCCAAATGTGACGCCTTTATGAACAGAGTTAGCAACAACATCGGGAAATTATGAACCAAGTCATCAACATGGGAAATCACCAAGGGCAGTATCAGCAGCATTCCAGGCTATCTGAATTACAGAAGACACGCCCCCAAACATTTTCTCATACTGACAAGCCTCTTGAGGCCGAGGACTGGCTTCGAGATATGGAGAGGAAGTTAATTATTGCAAAATGTTCGGACCCCGAAAAGGTCCTATATGCTCCGCACTATCTCACAGGAGCAGCTGCATCGTGGTGGGAGAATTTCCTGCACATGCATCCCAACGAAAATGATATAACCTGGGATGATTTCAAGGAAGGTTTCCGTGGTGCACACATTCCTAAGAGTATTATGAAAATCTAGAAAAGAGAGTTCGATGAACTCAAGCAAAGGAACATGACAGTGTGAGATTATAATGGTCAATTTACTCTGTTATCCTGCTACGCCAATGAAGAGCGCATGACAGAAAACAAGAAGATGGAGAAATTCCTTGACGGTCTGGCGCCCGCGCTTAAATGCCAACTGGTCGTACACACTTTTTCAGATTTTAAAACACTAGTGGATAAGGCCATTACTCTGGAAAATGAGAGACGCAGCTTGGAAGATTTCCGCAAGCGAAAGAGGGACCAGACTAACCATGCTCGCAATCACCGAAGCAAGACAAATTTTCAAAAGGGTGGGACACACAAATCCTCGTCCAACATCTCACGCCCGATCAAGAATTTTCATGCAAGGGACAAGGAGTTCACTTATCGCCCCGGCGTTACTTGTTATGCCTGGGGAGAAGAAGGGCATTATGCCAAGCAGTGTCCCAAGCCAAGAAACTCAGCCCCAAAGCCAAATAACGGCGGCAATACTTCAGCGCCCAAGCGAAACAATTTCAATCCCAACAACAACCACAGGAAGGGTCATCTGAACCACGTAACCAAAGAGGAGGCACAAAATGCTCCGGATATCGTACTCGGTACGTTTCATGTCAACACAATACCTGCAATGGTTTTGTTTGATTCTGGAGCTTCTCACTCTTTCATTTCGAAATTTTTTGCTTCGCAAAATAATTTTTCGATGCTTCCTTTGGAGAAATCCATGATCATCAAGTCCCCCGGAATTCAGCAAGTTACTCAGAGTTACTGCCAAAGTGTGGTTATCGAGTTCGAATGATTGAAGTTTCACGCCAATCTTATTGTGTTGGAAAATAAAGGACTGGACGTCATCCTAGGGATGGACTGGTTGACCACCAACAAAGGTTTTATTGACTGCTTCAATCGGACCGTGATTCTTACACACCACCACGGGAAGACAATAAGAGTATCCGCCAAAGAGAGAAAAATACCCAGGCAACTGAGATTGAACAAGGTGGACATTTCTGAATTAAGCAAGGTTCCAGTAGTGTGTGAATTTCCAGACGTATTTCCCGAAGAGCTACCCGGGATGCCACCGGACCGAGAGATAGAATTCAGCATTGAGCTAGCACCAGGAACCACTCCCATATACAAGAAACCATACAGGATGGCACCGTCCGAATTGGTTGAGTTGAAGAAACAAATAAAGGAATTACTGGATAAAGGATACATTCGAGCCAGCTCCTCACCTTGGGGATCACCAATTTTGTTTGCCAAGAAGAAGGATGGAACTCTGAGATTGTGTATTGACTATCGAGCACTTAACATGGTCACAGTCAAGAACAAATACCCAATGCCAAGGATAAACGATTTGTTTGATCAACTCGCTTAGGCCAAGGTATTCTCAAAAATTGACTTAAGGTCAGGATACCATCAATTAAAGGTGCGAACCGAGGATATCCCCAAGACAGCCTTCACCTCCAGATATGGACTGTATGAGTTCACAGTAATGCCATTTGGATTAACAAACGCCCCCGCATATTTTGTTCATCTCATGAACAAAGTATTTATGAAGTTTATGGACAAGTTCGTTGTGGTATTCATCGACGATATTCTGGTATACTCCAAGACCCCAGAAGAGCACGCGGAACACCTCAGAATTGTGCTAGGAGAACTCAGGAAACATCAATTATACGCCAAGTTCAGCAAGTGCAAATTTTAGCTAAGACAAGTAGGCTTTCTAGGCCACATGCTGACCCAAGAAGGTATAGCAGTAGACCCAGAAAAAGTCAAGGCCGTACTTGGCTGGAAGTCACCAGCCAGCGTAACAGATATACGGAGTTTCTTGGGAATGGCAGGATATTACCGCAGATTTATTGAAGGATTCTCCACCGTAGCCAAGCCAATGACGTAGTTACTCAGGAAAGACAAGAAGTTTGAATGGACAGAAGCCTGCGAGAAAAGTTTCCAAGAGCTAAAACGGAAATTAACGACAGCACCAGTATTAATTGTGCCAGACATACACAAGAATTTCGAAGTGTATTGTGACGCGTCCAGAAAGGGTCTCGGATGCGTATTGATGCAAGAAGGCAAGGTTGCCGCTTACGCTTCAAGGCAACTTCGCAAGCATGAGGAAAATTATCCCACTCATGACTTAGAAATGGCAGCTGTCATTCATGCACTCAAAGAATGGAGGCATTTCTTACTTGGAAATCGATGTGAAATATATACAGACCATAAAAGTCTCAAATATATTTTCACATAGCCAGAGCTAAACTTAAGGCAACGACGCTGGATAGAACTAGTAAAGGATTATGATGTTGGTATCCACTACCATCCAGGAAAGGCCAATGTAGTGGCAGATGCTCTTAGCAGGAACCCCAGCTCTGACGAAAACAGTCTGCAAAGCTTAAGACCTGAATTCCAGCAAGAATTTGCCAAACTCAACTTGTTAATGGTCGCAGAAGGCACCATGAAAAGCTTGGAGATATAACCCAACCTTGTGGAAAGAATCAAAGAAGCTCAGCCTGGTCACCCCAGCATTGAAGGCATTAAAAAGAAGGTGAGTATGGCCAAGGCCTCGGAATTCGTCATAGACGAAGAAGGGACATAATGGTACAGAGACAGACTCTGCGTGCCAAACATAGAAGACCTCAAACAGCAAAATCCTAGCTGAAGCCCACATCGCTCCATATTCGATCCACCCTGGAGGAACCAAAATGTATAAGGATATTCAGGAAAGATTTTGGTGGCACGGTATGAAGAGGGACATAGCCACTTTCGTTGCATGTTGTGACTCCTGTCAACGCATAAAAGCTGAACATCAGAGGCCAGCCGGACTACTTCAACCAAACAAAATACCTGAGTGGAAATGGGATGAAATAGGGATGGATTTCATTATCGGACTACCTCGGTCACGACACGGGAATGATGCCATATGGGTCATCACCGACAGGTTAACTAAGGTGGCACATTTCATTCCAGTAAAGACAACCCACACCACTCAGAAACTTGCAAGGATTTACCTCTCCCGTATAGTTTGTCTGCATGGAGTCCCGAAGATTATAATATCCGACAGGGGCACACAATTCGTCTCGAGATTCTGGGAGCATTTACAACAGGCTCTGGGAACTCAACTAGCCTTCAGCACAGCATACCATCCCCAGACTGATGGACAAACTGAACGCGTAAATTAGATCCTAGAAGACATGCTGAGAGCATGTCTCCTCACCTATGGAACTAGTTGGGAAGACAACCTGCCGTATGCCGAATTCGCGAACAACAACAGTGTCGGGGAAAGCTCATCCACGAACACCTATGGGACCGGAGCCCCTTTCGGTTCGGCGGGGGGCGGAGATCGCACGAAGAGCAGATCGAGGCGAAGCACACGAGCAGTTTACCCAGCTTCGGGCCGAACGGATGCGTAAAACCCTACTGCTGCTTTGTGGATTGTATTGGTTTCTTGCTCGGGAGCGCTGGGTGCTACAGTACACTCCAACTGCTAACGAGACCGAGCGTGAGTGAGTCTCGAACCCCCTCTACGTTGCGCATGGGCCTCCTTTTATATGTCTAAGGGGTCACCAACAGGTGGCAACGTAGGCAAGGGCAAAATTGGAAAAGTGCTGCGGTTGGTATAGCTACTTGTACAGTGGTTGTACAGTGTATCATACCTAACCCTGACGGCAGGGGACAAAGGCATTAAATGCCCATCTGTGTCGCCCGAACAGTGCGAAAACGGACCGTCAGGGACGCCACCGTTCGCCACGATGGCTATCTTGTCAGCGCCGCTTGCCACCGCATACCCCTGGCTGCACAGCCTCCCGCCACGTGCGCCTGGAAGGGTCCCAGAGCGACATGTTGGTGGGTGAGCTGGAGCGTGGGCACGGGGTGGTATCTTGCCGCGGCAAACGCCTTGCCGCGGTCGTTGTCTTGTCGCGTCCGGGAGTTTGCCGCTCACCGGGCCTTGCCGGGACGCGTGACGCATCGCGGCAAGTTCCTTGAAATGCCTTGGTTGGCCTTCCCGGCAAGCTCCTCTTGCCGGGGCCTTGGTTAGCCTTCTCGGCAAGCTCCTCTTGCCGGGGCCTTAGTTGGTCTTCCCGGCAAGCTCCTCTTGCCGGGGCCTTGTCTCCTTGGCTTGAAACTTTGTTCTTGAATGGCTCCAAAGGAACCACGGAGGACCTTGGCGGTCACCTAGCAAGCCTTGCCGCGGGGTGCTGCGACTGCCCGTGCACAAGTTCGGGATACTAGGGTACCCCTACTCTAGTACACCGACAGGAGCCCCCGGGCCTGGGCCATACACGGTGCCGAGCGCTGTTGGGCCAGGCCCAAAACAGTGCACGGGCACGCGCGGCCCGGGTCACGCCGTATCCCACTCGGTATCCACCGCGCCCTCCCCGAACACCACGCGTTAAGTGCGGCATCGTGGGGGAGATCGTGGGTGGTTTCTTTAATCGGAAATGCGGAACGTCCGCCCACTTCCCTCTTTATAAGCAGAGGAAACAGGGGCAGTTCGCCCACCTCACCTGTTGCTACTCCAATCAAAAAGCCTCCGCTGCTCCCCTTCTTCCCAGAGCCGAAAGAGAGCAGCACTCCGCCCCTCATCGCCAACAGCACCACCGACGCCGTCGATCTGCCCCACCACTTCCGCCATGGCTTCGAAGACTGACAAGGGGAAGGGCGTGAAGTTGGCCGAGGCGCAGCGGCTCGCTGCGCTGCGAAAGGAGCGGGCCATCTTCCCTCCCCAGATCGCCGCGGAGGAGCTGAGGGAGTTCTATTACCTCTTCTGGTCGACGGAGACGCGTGCGCATCCGCGCACGAGGGTACTCCCAGCCATCGCTCGGCGACTGGCTCCAACTGGGTACCCTTTCTTTGCTTTGTTCTTCTACTGCGGGCTCTGCCCGCCTTTTTCTGAATTTTTCTATGACATCATGAACACCTACGGGTTCCACCTCCTTGTCTTCACCCCCAATGCCATTCTGACCATGGCAGTTTTCGCTCATCTCTGCGAAAACTTTGTCGGAGTCCACCCAAACATAGCTCTCTTCCGCCACTTCTTTATGCCTCGAGCCAAGAGAGGAGAGCCTCTATCCGGTGCAGTCGCCTGGATCTCGAGAGCCGGCAAGAAGGAAGCTTATCTGGAGGGAGAGTTCCGCAGCAAATGGTATGAGTGGAGAGCAGAATGGTGCTGGGTTGTCGAGGAGAACCCGCAGCCTTTCACCACCCTGCGCCGAACCCCAGTAGTGCGCGGCAACGACTGGAGTGACGTGGCCCCGGAAGACGCTAGACTGAAGATTGCCTTCACCTGGATCCAACGCCTCAGGCTTGCCGGGCTCACTATGGGCGCCGTTGGTGCAGATTTTCTTTGTCGCCGCATCGCCCCCCTGCAGGAGAGGAGGAGACCCGCCTGGGAGTTCAGGAATGTGGCGGATATCATGAGGCTGCGCCCAGGCCTCATCTTCAGTTTCACACTCTTGGAACTTGACGGGACGCTCAAGGAGCTGTTCAAGCATGACCCTGATCATCCCGAGTGGTTCAGGTTGTCGCAGGGCATCGTCCTGCTGTGCAACAGTTCTTCGCGTGACCGCATCTGTGCAATGATGCCGTTGTGCGACTAGCACGGGATCGTCCCCACTTGGCAAGAGCCCGAAGACGATGTCGTGCAGGCGTTCTTCGACAATTTGGTGGAGGTGCCTGTCCGCACTGAAGAACAGAGAGGCCTCACCCGCGATACCACCGAGGAGGAGATGGAGCGCATCTTCACCAGGCTGGAGGAGGCGGCGGCAGCCACCACCGCGGGTTAGTTCGGATTCACCGTGGACGAGGCAGACGCAGCAAAGGCAGCGGAGGCGGCAAGCCTTGCCGGGCGAGGGGAGCCTGCCGGCAAGGAAGAGCTTGCCGGCCCTGAGGCCGAGTCGAATGAGCCCGCCGAGGATGCGGGCGGCTCATTGGAGACCAACCCCTCTTCTTTCGCACCTCCAGTCGGCTCGTCGCAAGCAGAGCCTCCAGCTCCACCAAGGAAGCACCTCCGCAAGACCGGGGACGTAGCAGAGCGGCAGACAAGCCAACAGCCGTCGCGCCGCACGACACGCTCCACCGCGGCAGGCACGGGCGCCGCGGGAGCATCTCGCGCCGCTGCGGCAACTGGAGCGGGGTCGTCTCAGTCCGCTGCCACTGCCCCCGTCAAGCGGCCAAGGGAACCCACTCCTCCGCCTCGCCGCACCGGAGGCAAGCCGGGCTTTGACTTCTCCGCACTCAGCTCCGACGAGGAAGAAGACGAAGAGTAAGATCCGTTGATGTACTTGTAATTCTTCAATTCTTGTTGTTGTGTCTTGTATATGACTTGCTTCACTCTGAACACGTTCCTTTTCAGGACTCTGGCCCAGAGAGCGACGAAGAGAGCCAAGGTTCTGGTGATTGACATCGAGGACGATCCCGTCACGAGAAAAGGGGGTGCGCCCGAGACAACCTTGCCGGACCCATCAACTCTTCCCAAAAGCAGCCCCCAGCGCAGCCCCCAGCGTAAGTATAGAATTTACTTCACGCTGTTAGGTGCGCATGTGTGCTCTTTATTTGTTGACATCTGACTTGTTGGTTTGTGTAGGAGCAGAGCAACTTCACCAGGAGCGCACGGAGGCCACCCCGGACGTGCCAACTGCTTCAACTACGCCGCCAAGGGAGAATTCTCTGGCAAGGGAGTAGTCCCCGGCAAGGGAGGGCACTAGCGACCCTCCGGCAACGGAAATCATAACTGCAGATCCCGGTACAGGTAATCCACTTGCTTGAAAATTTCCCTTGGGTTCTTCTTCTTTTGATCTTCTTTTTGTACATTTGCTTGACTTTTTCTTCCTCTTTCTGGTCGTCAGACCCATCTGCCATGGAGCAGATGGAGACCGAGGTCGCCGGCGAGGAGAACGCGCGCGGCGAAGAGAACGCGCGCGGTGACACTGGCGACGTCACTGCCACTGACGAAACAGCCGGCGCTGATGATCCCGCCGGCGAAGAGGCCGCCAAGGCTGCTGCCGACAAGGCCGCCGAGGGGTCTGGCGATCGCACTGACGACCCTGAGGCCGCAGGAGCGCCAGGCGCTACACCGACCGCCGATCCCTCCGCCACTACCGCAGCGCCAGGCTCCGAGGAGCCCCAGCCAGGTGCCTATTTGAAAGCCGGCGACGACATCTTCATCAAGCTCCCCTGGGAATCAAGCTCCAGGGCGCCGGTCGAGGGAGAGATCTTCGATGGAGAGGTTCTCGCCTCTGCTGGGCTGACACTTGTTGATGCGCCAAGCAGCAGCAGCGGCGAGCCTGAGGAGGAGCGGCTGCTCCGGAAGCTGGTGTCGCTCTACCGCGCCCGACAAGCCAAGGTGGAATCCCGGGAAGCGCTTGTCGCGAAGGCGGGAGCGGACATGGAGAAACGCGCGGAGGAGCTTCGGAGTCTGAACCAGGAAGCTCTCCGGGCGCTGGCGGAGGAGCGGGAGCAACTCGCCGAGGCGCAGAAGGCTTTCCTCCTTGAGAAGGCGGAAGCCGAGGAACAACAGCGGATTGTTGCCAAAAAGCTGTCGGCGCAGGATGACGAGTTGACGCAGTGGAAGGCCAGCCTCAACAGCCACGAGGAGGAGCTAGCCGCGCGCGAGGAAAAGCTTGGCGGGGCTCTCAAGGAAGCAAAGGATGCTGCCGCAGCTGCCAAGGCCGCCAAGAAGGAGCTAGAGATGAAGGTGGCGCATCTGGAGGCCGACTTCAAGGCGAGAGGCGAGGAGCTTGCCGCGTTCAAACATGAGCGCAAGAAGGACGCCTACACCTTCGGCGCACTGCAGGGTAGCCTCGCCGAGAAGATCAAGGAGCTTAGCGCCGCCAAGGACTCCAACACCGATCTGGAATTGAAGCTGAGCACCTTGGCCAAAACGCTGGATGGCGCCAAGAAGCAGGAGGCAGACTTGAAGAAGGAAATCAAGGCCAACGAGGCGCTGTTGGAGAGCGCTGTTGCCACCCAGAGCACCTTCAGGGAGAATGTGGAGCGCTGGACGGAGAGTCTCGTGGATATTGCCGCATCCATCGACAAGGAGCTGGCGCAGCTGGGGATGGAGGATTTTGGGTATCCCTCCGACGAGAAACTCCCACCCAGCGCCAAGCTTACTCTGTTCTTCAAAGGCGTGGCGACTATGCTCCAGCGACTCCGGGATGATATTTTGAAGCAGCTGGCCGACGAGTCGCGTGATATCTGCGCGGGAGCTCTTCAGAAGGTGCTGGTGAAGGTGGCCTTCCGCAACCCGGGCCTCAACCTCACCAAGGTCCTCAGGTCCCTGCCGCCGGACGCCGATCTGGAGACGCTCAAGGCCCTTGTCGCACCCATTGTGGACAAGGTGAGCGAGATCAAGAGAGTCCAGGGCGACCGCGTAGATTAGGCCGCCCGTTTTCTCCTTTCCTTGTCGCTGCTGGTCATGTTACGAGAACAATCTGTTAGAGCTGCGACAAGTTTATCTGTAATATAACTCTATCTTGGGTAGTAATTGCTATGTTATTTCCTCTACTTGATTCCTTGCTTTGTATGTTTTTGCCCTACGCTTTTAGGGAACTTGCCAGCGCAGGCACCTGAGCTGCGAGCGCTGAGTGCGGAACGTCAGCAGCCTGCTGGCGGTGCCGCGGCCGACAAGAAACCTTGTCGCGACTAGTCGCAGCTCACTTAAGTTCTTGAGCGGACTCAAAACTACGTAAGGGCGCAACTTAGCTACGGGTTGGTTCCTCTGCGCACAGGTTTTCCATACAAAGCACGGTCATTCAAGGAAGATAACTCAAAAATTTAAAAATCTGATTGCTCAAACTTTGGCAACTTAGCTTTTCTGTCGTTTGCTTCCCGGCAAGGTAAAATCTTCTTGAACGACGCTTGGTCCACACCATTATCTTCTCCTTCCCCCCCCCCCCCCCGGCAAACTTGTGGGCGAGGGAACCTTCCTTTCCTTGAAAAGAAAGAAGAGAAAATAAAGATATGGAGCCTTACGGCTCGTTATGGCTTACCGGGGGTAGGTGCTATACAAAGTGTCAGGTAACACATGCAAATAATAGAAAGCATGAAATTGACAAGATGCGCGAAGCACGTGGGCTTTATTTATGCATGGGGTATGCGCCCGGCTTTGTACAAAGGATTACATGCAACAGCGGCAAGACTTGTACAAAAGGTGGTTGCCGGAACAGGGTCCGACAACCGCGCCTTACGGGTAAAACTTACGAAGATGCTCAATGTTCCAGGAGTTGCTCACCGGAATGCCATCTTCGGTCTCAAGGCGGACAGCGCCAGGCCTAGTGACTCGTTTCACCCGGTAAGGTCCTTCCCACTTCGGCGTCAACTTGTTGGAATTCTTGGCGGACTGAACACGCCAAAGAACAAGGTCGCCCTCCTCGAGACTTCTTGCATTAACTTTGCGGCTATGGTAGCGGCGCAAAGCTTGCTGGTAGCGAGCAGCTCGCACAGCAGGCTGAAGACGGTCCTCCTCAAGGAGCAGCGCGTCATCTTCTCGCAGCTGCTCTTGCTTAAGATCATCATAAGCGAGCACTCGAGGTGACCCGTATACGAGTTTCATGGGGATAACTGCCTCCGCTCCATAGACTAGAGCGAAGGGTGTCTGGCCAGTGGCTCGATTTGGCGTCGTCCTGATCGACCAAAGAACCACCGGCAGCTCCTCAATCCAGTTTCTTCCGCACTTGTGCAGCCTGTCGAAAGTCCTGGTCTTGAGCCCGTGCAGCACTTCAGCATTTGCCCTCTCCGCTTGACCATTGCTTCTCGGGTGAGCAACAGAAGCGAAGCAGACCTTGGCGCCAAGATCTTGGACGTACTGCATGAAGATGCGGCTCGTGAATTGCGTACCGTTGTCGGTGATGATCCTGTTAGGGATCCCGAAACGGCAAACAATCGACCTGAAGAACTTGACTGATGACTGTGCGGTCACCTTCCTCAATGGTTCCACTTCTGGCCACTTTGTGAACTTGTCGATTGCAACGTACAAGTACTCAAAGCCCCCGACAGCTCGGGGAAAGGGGCCGATCGAGGATGTCGAGCCCCCAGACCGAAAATGGCCAGGATAAAGGGATCGTCTGGAGAGCTTGAGCTGGCTGGTGTATCTTTTTGGAATGGAACTGGCACGCTTCACACTTGGTTACTTGTGCAGTTGCATCCTGGAGGGCTGTCGGCCAAAAGAAACCTTGCCGGAATGCTTTGCCGGCAAGTGCTCTTGTGCCAATGTGGTGACCACATATGCCTCCATGTATCTCTGCCAACAGCTTTTGTCCATCTTCCCGGGGAATACACTTCAATTTCACACCTTTGAGTCTTCTTCTGTATAGTGTGTCGTCGACAAACTGGTACATACTTGACTGTCGGGCTACTCTTTCCGCTTCTTCTTGCTCTTCGGGAAGTTCTCCTGTCTGAAGGAAACGGACAATCTGCTGTGCCCATGCTGGAGCTTGTGGCTCGACAACAAGGACTAAAGGCGCATCTGCTGTTGCGGGAACATCCGCTTTTACGGCGAGAACCTGCGGCTCTGCCGGAGCTTGACGTTGCCCGGCAAGCTTGCCGGAGCAAAACTTGTCGGGAGCGTTCGCTTCAACAGAACAAACCCTAGGGCTCGCCGGAGCAGACTGCTCCTCAGCACTCTTGGTGTCGATCTTGGGGACCTTCTTGGCGGCGGCTTCGGGGAGCTCTGCCGGAAAGTAGTCACCAGAAACCAACTTTCTCTTCTTGCTCTATCCAGTTGATGGTGTTACAGATGGTTGAGTCAGCTTGAGCACAAAGATCCCTGGTTCCACAGGTAACTTTAGTGCGGCACACTCTGACAGGCCATCGGCAATGTCGTTCTGATCTCTTGGAACATGCTCCATCTGCGGGCCGTCAAAGTGATCTTCTAGCTTTCTCACTTCATCAACGTAGGCTGCCATCAACGGACTCTGATAGTTCATGTTGACTTGGCGGACGACAAGCTGCGAATCACCCCTGACAATGAGCTTCTTGATCCCAAGGTCTGCTGCGATCCTGAGACCAGCAAGCAATCCTTCATACTCTGCAGTATTATTCGTTGCTTGCTCCCTGGGAAAGTGCATCTGGACTACGTACTTGAGGTGCTCTCCGGTGGGTGCAACAAGCAGCATGCCCGCATCGGTGCCTTGTAGCGAGAAGGCACCATCAAAGTACATCAGCCACTCTTTGCTTGCTTCCTTGACGGGGATGCTCGTTTCTGGAATTTCTTCATCTGGTGTTGGCGTCCACTCTGCTATGAATTCTGCCAATGCTCTTCTTTGGATGGTTGAAGTGCTCTCAAACTTGAGGCCAAAGCTTGACAGTTCCAGTGCCCACTCGACAATCCTGCCTGTTGCTTCTGGATTCTGCAATATCCTCTTCAACGGAAAACGAGTGACCACTGTGATCTCATGTGCTTGGAAGTAATGGCGCAGCTTTCTCGAGGCCATGAGAAGGCCGAAAAGCAATTTTTGCACACCAGAGTACCTTGATCTAGCCCCCTGCAGAAGGAAACTGACAAAGTACACTGGGCGCTGCACAATCTTCTTCTGTATCTCCTCATGTGCCTGCGCAGATCCACCCTCGTCGGGACCAGAGCTTGTCGGCGAAGCCCCCTGCTTGTCGCTGGGTGTGCTTGCCGGGGTTGCTGGCTCATCATCCGCCTCCCTCTCCGCTACTAACGCAGCACTAACCACTTGATTGGTTGCCGCTAAATACAGCAACAACTTCTCTTGTGGTTTAGGTGCGAAAAGTGTTGGAGTGGAGGACAGGTATCTCTTCAAGTCCTGCAGTGCAGCCTCCGCTTCCGGAGTCCATTTCATTGGACCTGCCTTTTTCAAAATTTTGAAAAACGGCAGGGCGCGCTCAGTAGACCTTGAGATAAACCTGCTGAGAGCAGCCACGCAACCGGCAAGTTTTCGTACATCCTTGACGCGCTTTGGTGCTTCAGTCTGCTCAATGGGCTTGATCTTGTCGGGATTGGCCTCAATTCCCCTCTGAGACATGAAGAACCCGAGAAGCTTGCCGGAGGGGACTCCAAACACGCACTTCTCGGGGTTAAGCTTGAGGTTGATCTTGCGTAGATTTGCAAATGTTTCATCTAGATCTTGAATCAGAGTTGCCTTGTCCTTGCTCTTGACCACTATATCATCCATGTAGGCTTCCACATTTCTGTGTATTTGTGGCTCAAAGGCAGTATGGACTACCCTTGCAAACGTTGAACAAGCATTCTTCAAACCAAAAGGCATCCGTACGAAACAGTACGTGCCACATGGAGTGATAAATGCGGTCTTCTCCTCATCCTCTTCTGCCATGAAGATCTGATGGTATCCTGAGTATGCATCAAGAAATGAAAGCAAGTCACATCCGGCCGTGGAGTCAACAATCTGGTCAATGCGCGGCAAGGGAAATGGGTCTTTGGGACAAGCTTTATTGATATCGGTAAAGTCGATACAAAGCCTCCATTTCCCGTTTGCCTTGCGCACGACTACAGGATTGGCCAACAACGTAGGATGGAGCACTCCTCTGACGAGGCCTGCTGCTTCCAACTTCTTGATTTCTTCTGCTATGAATTCTTGGCACTCCACTGCTTGTTTCCTGACCTTCTGCTTGACGGGCCGCGCATGAGGACAAACGGCAAGGTGGTGCTCAATTACTTTCCTGGGAACACCGGGGATGTCAGACGGTTGCCACGCAAACACGTCGACGTTCGCCCGCAGGAAAGCAACGAGCGCGCTTTCCTATTTAGGGTCGAGGGTGGCACTGATGGTGAAAGTACCACCAGTGCCGTCCTCCTTGGCGGACACCTTCTTGGTCTCTGGCGGAGCTGCCATCGTCTTCTTACACTTGCCGGTGGAGCTCGATGGTGCGTCCTCAACGGTAGCGCAGCACTCCGAAGAGGTGCGCTTGCCGGAGTGGGTACCAGAGCTCTTGCCGGACTTGGTCTTCTTCTTCCCCCCGGGAGCTTCAGCGGCAAGTGACTCGCGATCTGTGGCGGCTGTTGCTTCCCGGTAGATCTTGTCGGCTAAGATAACAGCACCCTTCTTGTCGCCATGGACAGAGATGACACTTATCGGGCCTGGCATCTTGAGCATGTTGTAGGCGTAGTGAGAGGCCGCCATGAACTTGGCGAGTGCTGGACGGCCGAGTATTCCATTGTAAGGCAATGGGAAATCAGCAACGTCAAAAGTGACCCTCTCAGTCCTGAAGTTCAATTCGCTGCCAACTGTTACCGGCAACGTGACTTTTCCCTTCGGCTTGTTCCTTCCCGGATTGATTCCCTGGAATGTGCCGGTCTCTTCGAGCTCGCTGTCAGGGATCTGGAGTTTCTGGAGTACCGCAGAGGAGATCAGGTTCAAGCCGGCCCCGCCGTCAACTAGCATCTTTGTGACCTTGAGGTTGCGGATAGTTTGTGAAACCAACATCGGCGAGCACCCGACCACGGTTGTGCGATCAGGGTGGTCCTCAATATCAAAGATGATAGGCGTGCTGGACCATTTCAGAAGCTTGCGTGACTCGACAGGTGGTTCGGCTGCATTGACTTCTCGCACCCACTGCTTGAGTTGGCGGTGTGAAGTATGCAGAGAAGCACCGCCGTCAACGCACAGGACCTCTGTGGCTTTCTGGAACTCTTGCTCACTGGTCTCTGCATCATCCATATCTTCGTCGTCGTCGTCATCTTCATCATCGTCGCGGCCGCGGGGAGGTCTGTCTCCTTGCCGCTGCTTGGCCTTGCCGCGGCGTCCTCCCCGGCCGGGACGCTTCTTGCCGGATCCTCCATCACCCCCTTGGGCCTTCTCCTTGTCGCGTCGCTTGTACTCAGCCTTCTACTGCTCGACAAGCTTCTCGACCTTCTTGCAGTTCTGGAGATCATGGCCCTTGGTGCGGTGGATCTTGCAGTACTGATTGTTGGTGCCGTCTTGCTTGTCGGCGGCCGCCACAGCCTGGCAGTTGGTGCATGCGGCAGTCTCCTTGCCGGAGCTACCATCTTTGGCTGTCTTGGCGCCACCTCCATTGCCGGACTGCTCAACAACTAGCACATCTTTGCCTTTCCCCTTCCTGTTGTTCCGCCGCTGGTTTTTCTTTGCCGGGGCAGCATCCTCACTGTCAGATCCTTCTGCTCCCACATTCTCTCCGGGGAGTTTCCTCCCTTCCTCAGCACGTGCACACTTGTCGGCCAGGGCATACAGCTCGCTGATGTCCCTGATCTTGCGCATCGCCATCTCCTCCCGCATCCTGTGGTTGCGCACGTTCTGATGGAACGCGCTGATGACCGCGGCAGGGTGGACATCTGGGATGTTGTACTGTACACGGCTGAATCTCTGAATGTACTTGCGCAGGGGCTCCCCTTCCTTCTGGACGAGCAGATCAAGATCACTCTCTTGGACATGAGGTTTGTGGCCGCCTGTGAAGGCGCCGACAAACCGATGGCAGAGGTCTGCCCAGGAGGATATGGAGTTGTCCGGCAAGTGCATGAGCCAGGACCTGACGTTGGGCTTGAGCACCAGCGGGAAGTAGTTGGCAAGGATCTTATCGTCGCGCCCCCCAGCAGCTTGCACCGCAATGGTGTAGATGTTGAGGAACTCCGACGGATGCGACTTGCCATCATACTTCTCCGGTATGTCTGGTCTGAAATTCTTCATGCTGGGCCACTGGACCTGCCGCAGCTCACGGGTAAACGCAGGGCAACCTACCATGTACGGCAAGTCGCCTGGTTCCCCTAGTGCATGCATGTCGACAGTGGGCCCAGCGCGCTGGTCTGATTGACGCCGCGCTTCTCTTTGGCGCTTGATGCGAGTACTAGCGTCTTCTTGCTGTCGTTCATCAAGAACTTGGCACTGGTCGCGACGAGCTCGTGGATCCGACGATGCGGTGGAGTCATTGTCGTGGAGGACCCGGCGAGTCGGCGATTTTGGCCTTCGGGGCAGAGAGTGCACGGTGGTTGCACCTCCGCCAGTCTTGTCGCCATCGGCTCGCGCCTGGCGGTCTTGCTGCGGCTGCGATGTACTCGGCTGCCGTGGAGCGTCGCCGTTGGCGAAGCTGATGAGACTCTGAATGGTGGCCCTCCAGTCGTCGATCTTGTCGACCATTGGAGGGTAATCCAGGAGCAGTTGAGCTCACGCCAGAGCTTCTGCTGGAGTGGTGGGTGGCGGTGGCGAACGGAGCGAGGAGCGGGATATGCTCGGACTTCTAACTATGTTAGAAGGAGCAGCACCCCGTCCAGGCGACCGTGCCGCGCTCGGGCCAGCATGTTGGCGTGCATGATGGCCTTGAGCATCCCGAGATCCACCAACTCGATATGGGTCCAGCGAACGTATGGTACCGTGAGTACCACGACGCTGCTGGTCTCGCGCCTCCAGAGATGGGCGCGGTGCATGTGCGGACGCCGAGGTCTGCGCAGCCTTGTCATTGGACTTGGCCGCACCTTGGGTTCCCTCGTCGACGCCCGTTCTTCCTCCGGCGTCTACCCCACCACCCGTTTGCTCCAGGGGCGGTGGGTTCGACGCGGACGGAGCAGCCGCCTCCGAAGCCTTCTTCTTCGGCGGCATGTCGATGAAGATGATGAAGATCTAGCTCGTGTCCTCGCCGGATCAGGTTCACACAACCTCGACGCCCCCTACCTGGCGCGCCAAAGATCTCGGGGAAAGCTGATCCACGAACACCTATGGGACCGGAGCCCCTTTCGGTTCGGCGGGGGGCGGAGATCGCACGAAGAACAGATCGAGGCGAAGCACACGAGCAGTTTACCCAACTTCGGGCCGCACGGATGCGTAAAACCCTACTACTGCTTTGTGGATTGTATTGGTTTCTTGCTCGGGAGCGCTGGGTGCTATAGTACACTCCAGCTGCTAACGAGACCGAGCGTGAGTGAGTCTCGAACCCCCTCTACGTTGCGCATGGGCCTCCTTTTATATGTCTAAGGGGTCACCAACAGGTGGCAACGTAGGCAAGGGCAAAATTGGAAAAGTGCTGCGGTTGGTACAGCTACTTGTACAGTGGCCGTACAGTGTATCATACCTAACCCTGACGGCAGGGGACAAAGGCATTAAATGCCCGTCTATGTCGCCCGAACAGTGCGAAAAGGGACCGTCAGGGACGCCACCGTTCGCCACGATGGCTATCTTGTCAGCGCCACTTGCCACCGCATACCCCTGGCTGCACAGCCTCCCGCCACATGCGCCTGGAAGGGTCCCATGGCGACACGTTGGTGGGTGAGCTGGAGCGTGGGCACGGGGTGGTATCTTGCCGCGGCAAAGGCCTTGCCGCGGTCGTTGTCTTGTCGCGTCCGGGAGTTTGCCGCTCACCGGGCCTTGCCGGGACGCGTGGCGCGTCGCGGCAAGTTCCTTGAAATGCCTTGGTTGGCCTTCCCGGCAAGCTCCTCTTGCCGGGGCCTTGGTTAGCCTTCCCGGCAAGCTCCTCTTGTCGCGGCCTTAGTTGGTCTTCCCGGCAAGCTCCTCTTGCCGGGGCCTTGTCTCCTTGGCTTGAATACTTTGTTCTTGAATGGCTCCAAAGGAACCACGGAGGACCTTGGCGGTCACCTGGCAAGCCTTGCCGCGGGGTGCTGCCACTGCCCGTGCACAAGTTCGGGATACTAGGGTACCCCTACTCTAGTACACCGACAAACAGTTACCAGGCCAGCCTGCAAATGCCACCATTTGAAGCTTTATACGGGCGGAGATGTCGTACCCCATTAAATTGGTCAGAAACCGGGGACAGCCGTATCTTCGGCCCAGACATGCTCAAGGTAGCCGAGGAAAAGGTCAAGCTAATCAGGGACCAACTGAAGAACGCTCAGAGTCGACAGAAAAGCTATTATGATCAGAAGCATCGTGGGGTCAGCTTCGAATCCGGTGAGTTTGTGTACCTACGAGTGTCACCTATGAGGAGATTGCAACGGTTCAAGATTAGAGGAAAGCTAGCGCCAAGGTTCATCGGACCATTCTGTATAATGGCACGAAAGGGCACGGTTGCTTACCAGCTAAGCTTGCCCAAAGAATTATCAGATATCCACGACTTGTTCCACGTCTCGCAATTGAGAAAGTGCGTAAGCAACCTAGAGAAACAGGTATCCCATGAGAACATTGACGTACAACCAGACCTCACCTATCGGGAACATCCAGTAAAGATATTAGAGGAGTCTGAAAGGAGGACCCGACAGAAAGCCATCAAATTTTTCAAAGTTCAGTGGAGTAATCACACCGAAAGTGAAGCAACTTGGGAAAGAGAGGATTTTCTTCGGGCAGAGCACCCACACTTATTTAAGGATCAGCTAAAATCTCGGGGACGAGATTTTTCCTAAGGGGGTAGGTGCTGTGACACTCCAAAAAGTTTTCCTTTGGTTTTCAACAAAAACTTTGTTTGTTTTGAAAAAGAGGCCATTTAAAATTTTTCCAAAGAACCTCTCTCTAAAGAAACTTTCACCTTTTGGCAAGGGTTTTTATTTTCTTCAACTCTGGTGTTTGAAATATGAGAACTTTTCTTCAAATTCTCTCCCTCTCAAATGAATTTTTGATTTTTATTATTCTCTTTTAAAGACAACCCTAGAAGTTTTCTTTTTGGGACTTATTTCATGTTTTGAAAACCCCATGTTTCCCATCTTGCCTCTAGTGACAAAACAACTCAAGCCCCTTTCTTCCACCTTAGAACAATCTAAATTCTCTATCCCAACAAGTCCAAACCATTTTTGGATTTTATTTCAATTAATTTATCTCCCAAATCTTTTCTGTCAATTATTTTGAGCCTGTTTGATTTTCAAAGCAAGTACCCCATTGCATTTGAGTTTTGGCTTCGAACCAACTCTCCTGGATAGACCTTTGTACCCACAACCCAGAACCATCTTGATCCACTCTTCTTCTTTTCAAATATTTCAAATTTCACTCCCTGCAAGTTTGGACCAGATTTGCCAAATTTGGTGAAATTCATATCTACACTTCTCCAAAAATTCCACCAAAATTCAGGCAACATCTAGTTGCAATGAGAGACCACTCCACCAAAAATCAGGTCAAGGAAAAATCCCTACATGCCTAGATCATTCTGTCGAACACCTTGCATGCACTGTTTCTGTTCATCTTCAGTTAAGTTCAGAGTTTCAGTGTTGATCTTCGTCAGAGATTCAGTCACATATCCACAGTGCCCTTGGCACGTTGCTCGCCGCCTGGCTTGCTTGTCCGGAGCCTCACACGCGCGCTTGGCACCTTCCTGGCGTCGGTGGCACCCTGGCCCGCCTGCGGCGGCCGAACCACCATAGCGGCCGACAGGGAGCAGAACGACGGCATAACGACGTTCGGTGCCGCCCAAACCCCCTGGTGGCTCCGCGTGGCCATTTCCTCGCAAGCGCACGCATGCAGCACCGTCGCCGTGGCGCAGCACGCACAGAGCGCGCTCTCTGCCGTCGACGGGCCCGCGGCGCCCCGTTCCGTCAAGCTCCCCCTAAGCAACCAAATCCCGACACGGTTAGCACCTAAACGGAACCAGGGAACACCCACGACGACGCTCAACCTCTAAACCCTCCCGCGCAACCACAGCGCCGCCGTAATCACCTCGCCGGAGAACCCCGTTCTCGGCAACCGCCTCGGGGCGGCTATATATAGCACCCCCGAGCCTGCTCTCGCCCCCGCACGACTCCACCACCTCACTAGACCCTGCCTGGCCACTGGAGGAGCCACGAGGAGCTCTCCTTCCTCGCCTCCGGCCACCTCGTTCCGCCTCGGCCTCCACCTCGATTCGCTCCGGTGAGGCCGCCTCCGGCGCCCTAACTTCGTCAACAACCCTCTCGAGCAACTAGGAAACTAACCCCCACTCCAATTCGATCCTTGCAGCCCTCCTCGGCGAGCTCCACCCGCGCCCGAACCACCGTCCGCCGGAGCAAGGGCCGCCGTCGACGTGGTACTCGCCGGCGACCCCCACCACCACCATCCGACGCGGAATGGCGCCCTGAGCACGGAGGTACCCTCCGATCTCCCCACCTCGCCGTGGATCGCCACCGGCGACCACCGCGGCTCTCGGGCACCGACGAGCCCCGACCCGCCTCTTTTGAAAATTTAAACCTGACGGGTGGGATCCGCCCGTCAACCTCTCAGCTCGTTTTAAACGAAACGTTTTCTGAAGGGTATTCTACCAAAATGCGTTCTCCCACTGGGCCGGCGTATTCTCAGTCGAAGCGTTTTTTGTTTTTATAAGTCAGCCCCTGAGAACTTTCTGTTTCATTACAGATGGGTCCCTGGCAAAAACCATTATAACTTTTAAACAAAAGAGTTTTTTTGATTGATTCTTTTTCTGTCCTCTTTGAAATTTTGTCTAGTTTTTTATCAGATTTATTTGAAAATTATTTGGAGAAATTTTTGTGCACCTCATGGTATTTACGTTTGCACGTATGTTTTCTTTATACCGTAGATACCGAAGGAGGTGACGGAACCGCGAACTTCACCGAGCTAGGCTCCGACTACTCTGAACCAGGCAAGCATGTTTGAACTTTTGATATGATAAGTGTTTTGGCATGTTTGCACTTAGCAAGTTTCATGGCATGTTGATGAGCATACCGATGAACGTTATTTTCATGCACAGTTGAGGCAAGTGAGCTCGATGATCCATACGTGTTGGATGTGCATGTGCATGGCCATGTGTTGGCATGAGGATGGGTGAGATGGCAGTGTTGTAGCATGCCAGTCTTATGCCATACCATTTGACTTCAGTATCAGCCCGTATCGGTTCGGTTCCAATCCATTTCCCTTTCCGTACTACCACAAGTTTTCCGCAAGGGATATGGCTTAGTAGGTTGCAAACCGCTTTCCTGGTACACACCAAAAGGAGAGGCCGGGATGATGGTTCCATGGCCCTGGATTAAAGCCAGTCATCCGGTCACGGGGCATGGGTGTTTCCGGTTGGGACCGAGAGGGGGGCACCCCTTAGAGCGCGCGTATATAAATTTGATCCCATGCTATTCGAGATTGTGATCTCCCCGTCTCAAAGTTTTCTTGCACGTTGTCTAGGGTGATTCCTGACATCGTGAGGTGTGATGGGTGTGTACTGGATCACTGTGTTTTCTTCCGAAATACCGTAAACGGAGCTAGTCCTTCGAGACTACGGAAATCCGTTAACTGTGGGTAATTTTAGTACAAACTCTGCAGAGTCATGAATCCTTAGATTATCTTATCCATGTCCAAGTTCTATATTCTCTTATCCTGACAAGTACAGTTTTTGTGACAGAAACTCCGGTGAATCACATGAGTACTAGGTCCGGTTAAATGTTTATTCCTGTGGATGGACTAACCCGTTTATTATCATGAGTTGATTATTTATTTATGAGTATTATATTCCTTGTGAGTAAAAGCCCTTTCTGTGATGTCGCGCAGACGTCCGACTGTGGCATTGTTATTTACTTTTGATATAAGCCCTTTCTGCGATGTCGCTCAGATGTCCGACTGTGGCATTGTTGATATTTACTTTTGATATAAGCCCTTTCTGTGATGTCTCGCAGACGTCCGACTGTGGCATTGTTATTTACTTTTGATATAAGCCCTTTCTGTGATGTCGCCCCGACGTCCGACTGTGGCATGCATGTCTTTTATTTTCAGTCTAAGCCCTTTACGTGGTGTCGCTTAGACGCCCGACTGTGGCATGATTTTCTTTATTTATTTGTTCACCTTTCGAGGCGTCGCTCCAGACACCCGATCGGTTTCCATTTATTTTGTTGCGTTTTCAGGCGGACTACCGCCGATTCCCTTTTTACTTACCTTGCCTGCAAATTTTTGATTGTGCATTGATGAATTAATCATGACGCATTCATGCATGCATTTGTTATATCTTATGTCCGAACTGTCTTGCAAGTACTTTCAAAGTACTCACCTGGCTTGTTGATTTGGCCAGATGCTGACGAAGGCGATCTCATGGATGAAGAGTTCGATAGCGAGTCCGGCGCCTAGAGGAGTCCCAGTCAGTCCCGTGCGACCCTGGATTTGGTCACTGTATTATATCCGCTTCCGCTACCCAAATAAATTCATTGAGCCTCACCTCGACGCTCGATGAGATGCCAGTTTACGAACTGTGCTATCCACTCTCCATTGTGTTATTCCACCACCACTTTATTCTCGAGTCAGTAGTATGCCACCACACCATTGTGATATATCCGCCATTATGTATAATTATTGGCGCGCTTGTAATAAACGTTGAGCATCCTAGCTCGACCCATGTAATATATTTTCATGCTACTGGCTGTTTGTATCAAGAATTTGTCCACCAGTATGATGGATTTTCCTCATACTGGACTCAACAGATCGGTTTCTCAATAAACATTTTTATTGGAAAACCGGTCGTGACAGCTCATCTTCAGGTTCAGGTGTAGGGGTTAGTAGCCTTAAGCATTAACCATTTAATCCTGATGAATGTTGCTTGTTTTACACATACCACTTCCTTCTATTTATCCTCATTGTGTGATTCAATTCCAAAAGGCAGCATGTTCCATGTTGATACATGTATGCCTTTGTGTAAGAGAACATTATGATAGTGATTCTGTCGGTTCCTGGTCATAAGTTTTGACTATGAGGTCTTGATGCTATGCCACATGAGTGAATGTGGATTTTTGGCTGTGATTATGTGATATTAATGATATGCCTTTTGAGTGAATTGTGTTTTCAGACTGCAAATATGTGCTGTTGGTAAAGTGTTTTCTCAGTGAACTAGGAACGTTAGAAGGATATGATGTGGTTGTATCAGTTTCAGCATGATGATTCTCATCAACTTGCACCTGGTCATAGTCCAGTAAATGCATGACAGTGTTTTGTTCAATTATATTATATAAGAGTGACTTGTGTATTATAAATTGTCATGGTCAAGTAGCTGTGTACACCTGCATGCCAATATCTCATAAGAGTAACTATTGTAGTATGAATTGATAGTGTGATCTAAGTATCATGTGTGTAACACTACAGGAATCAGCTACTTTGCCGTCTGCCATGGCGGACGGCAAAGGCATGAACAGCGGACGGCAAAGGCCTTTGCCGTCAGCCGCGGACGGCAAAAGGCTCCGGCAACGTATGCTATGGTAAACAGCTACTTTGCCGTCTGCCACTGATGGCAAAGTCTTTGCCGTCCGCCGCAGACGGCAAAGAGAGCGCGGCAGACGGCAAAGAGAGCGGACGGCAATAATTGCACTGCCAGTCCGTTAAGTGGCTAACGGCAGGTCTTTGCCGTCTGCCACTGATGGCAAAGTCTTTGCCGTCAGCCGCTGATGGCAAAGTCTTTGCCGTCTGCCACTGATGGCAAAGTCTTTGCCGTCTGCCACTGATGGCAAAGTCTTTGCCGTCTGCCACTGTAGGCAAACTGGCCAAATGGGTCAGCTCCCAGGAAGCATAGCTGGATGCCACGTGTCCTCTTTGCCGTCCGCGGCGGACGGCAAAGAGCTCTTTGCCATCGGTGGCAGACGGCAAAGAGCCTGCATATTGGGTTTTTTTCTTCTGTTTTTTATTAAATCCAACAATTTGCACAGAAAATATATATGACATATAGATATATTTCACAGGCATTCATAAGCAAGTTCATGTATTTCACAGGCATTCATAAGCAAGCAAGTCCATAAGCAAGTTCCATCCGTACATATTACATAAGCAAGTTCGATCCATCATTTCATACATAAACAAGTTCCATCCATCATTTCATACATAAAGAAGTTCCATCCATACATAAACAAGCACTCCATAGCTAAGGTGACTAGAATGAGAAGACAAGAACAAGAAGAGTAGAACAAGCACTCCATCCAGCACATAATGAAATCTGCAAAATGGCAAAATAAGAAAGTTAGAAATGGATCTTTTTTAGCTCACTTAGGTGAAATGGATCGTTTTTGAGGCAACTAAGGTGAAATGGATCGTTTTTTAGCTCACTTAGGTCAAATGGATCGTTTTTGAGCTAACTTAGTTGAAATGGATCGTTTTTTAGCTAACTTTGTTGAAATGGATCATTTTTTAGCTAATTTAGTTGAAATGGATCGTTTTTGAGCTAACTTAGGTGAAATGGATCATTTATGAGCTAATTTAGTTGAAATGGATCTTTTTGAGCTAACTTGGGTGAAATGGATCATTTAAGAGCTAATTTAGGTGAAATGGATCGTTTTTTAGGTAACCTAGGTGAAATGGATCGTTTATGAGCTAAATTAGTTGAAATGGATCGTTTATGAGATAACCTAGGTAAGATTGGTCATTTTGGAGTTAACCTAGGTGAAATGGGTCATTTTAGAGCTAACTTAGGTAAAATGGATCGTCTATGAGCTAACTAAGCTAATTATGCAATTTTTGACATAAGTAAGCTAAGTACAGATCGTTTTAGAGCTAACTTAGGTAAAATGGATGGTTTTGGAGGTCAATAAGCTTATTAAGTCATTTTGGAGGAGAAGAAGCTAAGTCTAGGTCATTATGGTAAGCATTGGAGAAAATAAAGCTAAGTCTAGGTCTTTATGCATGTGTTAAGCAAAACACTAGATAAACTTACCAAGATCCAGGAGGTGTAGGAGCGTGGTGGCTCGTGTCGGTAGCTGGAGAAGGATCGTGCGATGCTTGTCTGGAGTTACGCTGCACCAAAGATCATTTCCAATGTCTTGTTAGCATGATGACACTCAAATGTTAAGACTAGCAAGTAATGTCCTTTCAAATAAAACTCACCGTGGTCCCAGGAGCAATCACTGGCATCGGCGGAGCGGTCTGACCTGCCTTCTCGCACACAGACTGCACATTTGGTTTTGACGACTCAGTCATACTAGTTAGTAATGAGACAAACACTACATGAATGTTTTGGCTAATCTGCAGAAGAAACTTACCACAAGGAGCTCGTACATGGCCCTTGCCTGCATGTCATTCCGTGCCCTCTCCTCCTCCATCATCTTTGCCGTCCTCTCCTCCAACTCCCGCTGCCTCTCTGCCGCCTCCGCCAGAAGTTTCTCTGTTCTATCTCTCTCACTCTGTATAGCAGCCTGCAACACCACTCACATGACAATTTGTAATCATTGATGGAAGCGCACACAATGTAATGGAGAAAGATAACTGAGTACGTATCACTAACCTTGATGGCGAGTTGCACTGGCCGTTCACGAGGCCTTATCTCAGGAGCGGAGCTCGACTGACGCGCCTTGATCTCCGGGAGAGTGCTAGGACAACGGATAAGTCCATCTCCAATGGCTATGGAGCCATGGGACCTCCCGCCACCAGATATCATCAACAGCTCTGGATCAATGGGACCCTGGCTCGGGTTAAAGTCCTCCCCTTTCCTCGCCTTCCCCTCATCTCTATATCTCACGAGCTTGTTGTGGGAGGAGATGTTGGTGAAGTTGTTTGCATCATCGAGGTCAGACTGAGAGAAAGCCTTGACTTTCTTGAAAGAGGCAGTGTGGGCCATGGCATACAGGTCGTACACCTCTGGCACCTTATCCGCCTTATTGTAGCGTGCCTGAAAGAGAGAAACAATGAAAATTAGTAATTAAAGGGCTCAAGCTAGCATGATGAATGAATTGCATGAATCATGAAGCAAACCACATACCCAGTTGCGCCCGAACTGATATAAGTTGGAGCTGCCTTGATGGTGTGGCACACCTTCCATTTGGGCACGTTTGTCCTTGGCCTCCTTGTGGAGGGCTAGCCATCGTTGTGAGCACCACTCATCGACCAACACCTCCCAACAATCCATCCGATCCGCACACCATCTCGGAGGCGCCTAAGTTAGCAAATAGAAACTTGAGCGCTACCGCTAAGAATTACTAAATGAAGGAACTTAAGTAGAGAAGGCCTTAAGAATTACCTTCATGTACTGCTCCTTACTCAGGAACTTATCGCGGCACGCCGGCTTGGTCTTCTTGATACCACGCAAGGCGTAGTAGTCTCGAACAGCCTGCACCCGAGCCTCGTGCCGTAAGTTCTGGAGTAGGCGCTTGCAGACGTTCTCGATAACATGTGCCGCGTCCTCCTCGTATCCCTCCTCACACCTGTAGAATGTCTGCGATCAAATGAGACAATATTGATTAGTACAATTAATAACTAGCTAGTTGAAGATTTTTAAATGTGTAAAGGAGAAATTACCCAGAACTTTCTGATCACCATGTCTGCCCTCGTGTCGCACACGACACCATCGATAATCTCATCCGGCGGGGCCAGGGCAGCCACGTAGTGCTCCCAGCTCAATCCAAGCTCTGGAAGCCGACCCTCACCAGGCAACGTGACAAACCCCGGGAAGTTTTGCCGGCAAAGAACTCCAAGGACGGAGTTGGGCCGGCGGACACTATGATGGTGGTCCCAACCCCTGTAGCATGACAAGGCCAACGCATTAGTTATTTGAAAAAACGTGAATGCACAAGGTACAAAAATATTAAATGCACTTACGTACCTCTCCCCATCAGGGAAAATCAACCACCTCTGCTCACGGGTCACCGGCACGGACGGGAGCCGTGTAGCAGCACGCTGGTAGACGGTGCCCCCCTCCTCCTCAAGATCAGTCGGCTCCCCGCCATCATCAGCATGGCCACTCGGCTCCTCGGGCTGATCCGGCCAGGTACCCCATCCGGACGTGTGCTCCTCCGGGGTCACGTGGGCCGAACTCTCGGGGGCCGAAGTCCAGTCGACCCGAGGCTCGTGGGCCCAAGACCCGTGGACCGGAGGCTCGTGGACCGGAGTCCGTGTAGCCTCCTCCTCGGACGAGTCCACCCTAGCAGTCACGTGCTCGGGTGAAACGGCTGGGGGTGGCGGCGAGGAAGGCGCCGTAGCAGTCACCCTACTTCCTCTCCCACGACCACGTGCCCCACCTCCTTTCTTCCTACCTCGTCCCCTGCTGGGCACCGCGGTCGACGAAGAAGGGCCCGGCGGTGTGGCCATACTGTCCAGCAACACTCGGCGGAGAGGTGCGTCTGGAATGGAAGACCTCAGACCACGCTCCCGACCAGCGCCCACCATCTTTCAACACCTGCCATGACAAACAGTAAACGAAATTAGTACAACATAAAAAAAGACCGACATGAATAATAATATGTGTATCACTTAAGTGTATCATCATCAAGTACAACATAAAAAAATGTAATACCTGACACTACTAATAATCTCGATCAGTATCATCAATAAATGCATAATCATCATCATCACTATAATCAATGACGGGCTCATAGGGTTCATTGGCATCAACATGTGCAAGGCCACCTTGACGTAATCGGTCAAGCATTGACAGGTCATCCGCAGCAGTAACCTCTTCTTGTTTCGGCTCTTCTTGTTCCTCCTCTGGGGTGATGTCGGATTCATTGTCGCTGTCTACTTCAATGTTTTGGGGTGAAGTATAGCGGTTCTTGAAACGCTTTTTGGAAAGACGTGTCTCTTGGAAGAATTCTCCTTCATATGTGTCTGGGTTAATGTGAGGTTCATAATCTTCTTCCTTTGGGGGAGAAAGTCTAGCACGTGGCGGCACTTCATAAACGACATCCCAACCTTTCAGATTTGGATTAGTTTGGCAGGCCCACGGTAGATTGAATACTTGGGTCGCCTGTTGAGCCATAATATGGACATCTGGAACATCTAAATGAGAGCTTTGGTTTATTTCAACTAGCCCTACATGTTCATGAGTCCTTCTAGTCTCCTTCGGCTGAAACCAATAACATTTGAAGACTACGACATTCGGTGGATTTTCACCATAGAACAGAAGTTCATAAATTGCTTCAACTCTCCCATAATACTCGGTACCTCCTTCGCCGATAGCAGATACACAACAATTTGTTGACTTTCGGTCGGCCATAGATAGCTCTTTGCCATAGGTACGAAAGCGATACCCGTTGATGTCGTACTTGTTAAATGAACGAACCTTATAGTCAAAACCATTAGCGACTTGTCTCAATTCGGCGTCCATAGACTCTGAATTAGCCTACAAGTTTAATATGAAAGGATTGTTGCACTATGCACAAATTAGCGAATGAAATGAAATTGTCTAATAGAAATTACCATTTGTTTGAACCAAGAGATGAAACCGGGATAGCCACCTCCTTGCTTTGCGACAAGCTCATACTCTTGGACGGAATCCTTTTGGATCTCCGCTCCATACGAGAATATGGTGACGTATCGACTGTATGACATATACAGGAATAAGAGTAGTTCAAAGGAAATAGAAGTTGCGAAACAATGTACCGAGAACTTACTCGATGTACGGCCGCACTTCTATCAGGTTGTTGAAGATATACAACGAAATGGTCCGCCATTCTTCGTTATCCAAAGATACTGGATGTGAAACACTAGCTGGTGCGAGATTCCCTTTGAATAGGCTGAGGTTGGATCCACCTTTTTTAGGCTCGTCAGCATTGTACCGAGGCTTCGGATTATGCAAATGACGATTTTTGGCTTCGTAGTGCGCTGTTATGAAGTTTGCCGCCTCCTCTGTGATGAATGCCTCAGCCATCGATGCTTCAATTCTACGTTTATTTTTACATTTTTCTCGAAGCGTCTTCTGCATCCTCTCAGTTGGGTAGCACCAACGATTTTGCACGGGCCCGCCCAATCTTGCCTCGGTCGGGAGATGCAAAATCAAATGCTGCATTGGATTAAAGAAGCCCGGTGGAAAGATCTTCTCTAACTTGCAGATCAACTCCGGCGCCAACTCTTCCATTTCTTCTAGCACGCCAGGCGATAGTTCTTTCGCACAAAGAACACGGAAGAAATAGCTGAGTTCTGCCAGTACTAGCCATTCATCCTCAGGGATGAAGCCACGCAACATCACCGGCATTACCCGCTCAATCCATATGTGCCAATCATGACTCTTGAGACCAAATATCTTCAGTTTATCAAGATTCGCTCCCCTCTTTAGATTCGCTGCATACCCATCGGGGAACATCAACTGTTGTTGCACCCACAAGAGAATTTCCCTCATAGCTGGCCTTCCAAGATTGAACCATGCCTTTGGCTTTGTCCAGTTCTGCTTTCCTTTCGGTTCTTTCATGTTTTGTAACGGCCTATCACATAGCGCCTCCAGATCGACTCTAGCCTTAGTATTATCCTTTGACTTCCCATCTATGCCGAACAATGTACCAAAAAGTGCCTCAGCGATATTCTTCTCAGTATTCCGGGGGGGAGATTGAGTGGAAAGACAAATACGGGCCAACAACTGTATTGGGCTGCCGTCATACCAAACACACTGAACCCATCCGTGCTGATGCCGACTCGAGGATGCCTCGGATCTGCCGCTTTGTCAGCATGTAATTCATCAAACTTTTTCCACGCAACACCATCCGATGTGTGTACCATCATCAGATTCCCATCTGCATCTAGTTCGGTTCTTTTGCCTGTTTTGTGCCATGTCATCTGTCTGGCCGTCTCTTCGACCATGAAAAGACGTTGAAGTCTTGGTATGATTGGCATATACCGAAGAACACTAACGGGGATTTTGGTCTGTGTCTTCTCACCCATACCGTTGTCTACCACAATATACCTGGAAGACTTGCAAATGGGACAATAGTTCAAGTCCGCATAGCCAAGCCTAAATAAGGCACATCCTTTCTCACAGGCATGTATCTTCTCATAGGGCATCTTCAGTGCACGGAGGATTTTGTCCGACTGGTACAGGTTTGCAGGCATTACATGGCCTTTGGGTAGAAAGCGTCCAAATATTGTCATAATTGCGTCATAGCATTCTCGGCCCAAGTTGAACTGAGCCTTCAGAGCCATTACTTGTGAGATGGCATCCAACTGACAAAGCTCAGTGTGCTCGTGTAGCGGACGTTTCGAAGACTCCAACATTTCATTGAAGGCCTTTGCAGATTCCTCCATCTCCTCGTCCGAATCCCGAGCATCATCATAGCCTTGCACCATGTTTTCCATCCCGGTACCATGCTCGTCAGTGCGACGACGATCCACCTCAGCTCGGTCACGTTGGGCAGACTCACCATGAAATGTCCACACCGTATAATCGGGCGTAAAACCACTCTTCTGCAGGTGTTTGCCCATTTCAGCCTCTGTCTTCTTTTCCCAATTGCCGCACCGGAAACAGGGGCACCAGGTTTTCTTTTGGCCATTTGCAAATGCGGCTTGCACAAACCCCTTAGTTTTTGTGAACCATTCAGCGCTCCATTTGTTCTGACCAGTGTGACCGGTATACATCCAAGCACGGTCACTCATCTTGACTTTCAGAGCTACTGGACACACAACAATTATATATGTAATTCACCATGTATATATTCATCAGTTGATCTACTTTGTCAATTTTATTACGTCCATGCAACCTACACTCTAATAGGTAATGATAGGTCCTAATCCCACCCGTGTATGTGTAGATTGGGTTCATTTTCCCATGCTATGCTCCGGATCCGAAGCAAAATTTCGGCAGCACCTCCCCGCTGTTCTCCTGATACACGTCTCTACAATAAACAGAGAGGATGTGTACCCAGAGAACAACAGGGGAGGCACTGACGAAATTTATGCGTTGGATCCGGAGCAAAGCATATGGGAAAACGAACCCAATCTACACATACTCGGGCTGTCCATGGATAGCGTTGGACAATTCGAAAGAATCAAGGTTATAAATATGCAAATGCATGCATATTTATAACTATGACGCTTTCGAACGGGAGACACATATTGGTTACGCATACTGATGATTCAAGACACATATATAGTTAGCTATCAAGTTTCATCAGAATAGATCAAATAATTAATGGGGGAGGAGGACTTGTCATTTGTGCTCACCCACGAACGAAGGGGCAGAGCTCGTCAAACGCACAGCGAGGTCGTCGAACACCAAACCTCGCAGCGATGAAACAACTGCACATTTAAAACTACACGATCAACACAATTATATATGATGTTTTTCATAACAAAATTGAAAAATATATGACCTAACTAATAATTCACAAATATATGACCCCGTCGGCCTCTGGAAGGCCAAAGAACACCTTTTCAGGAGGTGTCGGTGGTCGGGGTGTCCTGTCGGTGTCTCGGGGTCTCGGGGTCGGTTTCTCGGGGTCTCGGGGTCGGGGTGTCGGGTCGGGGTGCCGGGTCGGGGTCGGGGTGCCGTGTCGGTGTCGGGGTGTCGGGTCGGGGTGCCGGGTCGGGGTCGGGGTGCCGTGTCGGTGTCGGAGTCGGGGTCTCGGGTCAGGCTCGTGGTCGGGGTGTCGGGGTCGGGGTCGGGGTCGGGGTCTCGGGGTCGGGGTGTCGGGTCGGGGTGCCGTGTCAGTGTCGGGGTCGGGGTCTCGGGGTCGGGGTGTCGGGGTCGGGGTGCCGTGTCGGTGTCGGGGTCGGGGTGTCGGGTCAGGCTCGGGGTCGGGGTGTCGGGGTCGGGGTCGGGGTCGGGGTGTCGAGGTCGGGGTCGGGGTGTCGGGTCAGGCTCGGGGTCGGGGTGTCGGGGTCTGGGTCGGGGTGTCGGGGTCGGGGTCGGGGTCGGGGTCTAGGGGTCGGGGTGCCGTGTCGGTGTCGGGGTCGGGGTGCCGTGTCGGTGTCGGGGTCGGGGTGTCGGGTCAGGCTCCGGGTCGGGGTGTCGGGGTCGCGGTCGAGGTCGGGGTGTCGAGGTCGGGGTCGGGGTCGGGGTGTCGGGGTCGGGGTCTAGGGGTCGGGGTGTCGTGTCGGGGTGCCGTGTCGGGGTCGGGGTGCCATGTCGGGTCGGGGTGCCGTGTCGGGTCGGGTTTTTTCCTTTTCTTCTTCTTCCTATTCTTCCTTTTCTTCCTTTTTTTCCTTCTTCTTCTTCTTCTTCTTCTTCTTCTTCTTCTTCTTCTTCTTCTTCTTCTTCTTCTTCTTCCTCCTCCTCCTTTCCTTTTTCCTCTTCTTGTTCTTCTCCTCCTCTCCTCTTTTTTCTTCTTCTTCTTCTTCCTCTTCTTCTTTTTTCTCCTCCTCCTCCTCTTCTTCTTCTTCCTTTCCTTTTTCCTCTTCTTCTTCTCCTCCTCTCCTCTTTTTCTCTCTTCTTCTTCTTCTTTCCTCAAACTAAACTAAACCTAAAACTAAAACTAAACCTAAAACTAAAACTAAAACTACAACTAAACTAAACATAAACCTAAAACTAATAAAACAGAAAACCTAAAACTAATAAAACTAAATCTAAACCTAAAACTAAACCTAAAACTAAAACTAAAAGTAAATCTAAACTAAAACTAAAAAGGAAAAAAACAGAAAAAAAAAGAAAAAAATGAGGGGGGCTCACCTGGGGTAGGGCCGGTGGAGGAGGGGGGCGGGGTGGTGGAGGAGCTGGCTGGGGCGGTGGAGGAGCTGGCCGGGGCGCGGGGGCAGCCTGGGGCAGCGGGGGGGCGGGCCAGGGGCGGTGGGGCGCGGGGCGAAGGGGGGCCGGGGCGCGGGGGGCCGGGGCGCCGGGGGGCCGGGGCTGCGGGGGCGACGGGGCGGCGGCGGCGGGGGCGAGAGGCGGCGGCGCGAGGCGGGCGGCGGCGGCGGCGGGTGGGGTGGGAACTGTGGCGGGGCGAGGAGAAGAAGGAGAAAAGAGAGGGGCGGGGGTAACGGGCCGTTAGTATGTGAAGCTCTTTGCCGTCCGCCCCTCTTTGCCGTCCGCCCTTGTGCCTCTTTGCCGTCCGCCGGCGGACGGCAAAGAGGTGGAACGTTAAATTTTTTCCAAACCGGCGGGGGGTGGGGGCCACCTCTCTCTTTGCCGTCCGCAAGCGGACGGCAAAGAGCTAGCGGACGGCAAAGAGCTTCTTTGCCGTCCGCTAGATCTTTGTCGTCCGCTTTTGGGTAGCTGATGGCAAAGAGCTTCTTTGCCGTCAGCTAGCGGACGGCAAAGAGCTGGCAGATGGCAAATTAGCTGATTCCAGTAGTGTAATTGTGTATGCTTATATGATGTCTGGCACATTTCTTATACCTACAATATAAATTTGTGAGCATAGCTTCTGTTGTCAATGCAGAAAACTGTTCCTTGTAATGTACATACTCATATTGCATCATATCAGATTGGGCATTGCTCTATTGCTCTATTCACGCCATTATACATGTGTAAAAATTGTTCGATTGACCTCATTATCTTTAATAATTGGTTATTTACTTCCGGTTAGTAGTAACTTAAACTTGGCGGCAAACTGGTTAAATACTTGGTTGTGATCACGTTTGTGGTTGGTGTGCGAGCAAGCAAAATCAGAAGTGATCCCAACTGATGATACTATTTTTGCGTTTACTAGAATTGTCCATGGACATTTAATTTGTTTTGTGTATTGTAGGTAAAATAGCAGAGTACACCGTTTACCATTCTGTCTGCTGACATACACTTCCAAAGACCTTTTAGCGTAGAGTTCATATAGTTACATGTGGTCTAGATGATTCTACCTTGTTGTTTCTGATCTTACATTTGGTTTATCTATACTGCATTGCAAATTTGCAATGATGTTCGTTGCCCAAGAACATAGAAAATTAGAGGCCTGAGATTTCAATAGTCTGGAGGATAAAGTAATGAATTCAGATTTGAGTGAGAAATCTATTCTGGTTTCAAATAGATAGGTTTATTTTTTAACTATGCATAGATTTGTAACAATGAGCATAGGTGGTTATAGGTTGTTGTGATTATGAATATAAATATCATGAAGTGCTCATGCATGGCGGTATACCTGATACCATTGTTTTCACTGTTTTATCAACATGCGTTTGCTGAATCTTCCGTTCATACGTGTAAACTATACATTGTAGCTACTGAGTACTTTTTATCGACATATTAGCTAATTGTGTACCTAAATATGACCCAGGTACAGTGGATACAACATGATGCTTCTGCTTCCATAACTTGTTTTCTTACCTGCCATCCAGGTACAATGGGAGCAAGCTCATCCTCCTCAATCCCTAGCTACTGCACGACTACCGGGGTGCATTCTCACTACAGCTTGATGTGTGTATCTCTGTCTCCTTACTGTTTTGCTAGAACCATAAATCCTGATGCACGATGATTATAGTCTGGTTTGTTAGATCTGTTCTGTTGGTGCTTAAAATTTGACATGCCTGGATTTTGAATGAATGGATGAACTCGTTCTTACAGCTCTTTTCATTTATATGATCAACTTAGTTAAGAGTTGCACATGTCAGTATACTATATGCCAAAAAAATCCTAGCTAGTGAGAACATTGTCACTCCATGAACATATACTGGTTAGTGTTAGTCATACTATTTATCTACATGGCATTTGCTGTCAATTTTTGCTTATAAGTTATTGGATTCCTCATTGGCTATTGTTTGATGTTCTGTACACATTCTTATTCTTAAATTTTCATTCTTATTCTTTGCACAGGTGAAGTGTGAATCAAAGTCTGAATCTATGAAGCATATCAACAAATACTAGCATATTATGTGTTGTAATTGTAGGCAGTAGTAGGCATATTTGGCTTGTAGTATACTGTAATGATTTTAATAGACTAATGTAGTGTTGTTTTGGATGAATTTCGTTTGCTCTCTGGTCTGATAATTATTGTGTATGTGATTTGAATACCTGTGAAATGATATAATGGTTGTTTGGCAAAGTTCGAAATTTTTGATGTGTGAGACCAATTTTGGGATAAGCATGACAAGTGGGACCAATCTATGGTGGGACCAGCTGCAAAATAAAATGGTTGAAAATAGAAAATCAATAGACTAGCAAAAAGGCCATGCCCTAGAAAATAAAAAGGCCAAATTGTTGGGCCAGGCCCATGTAGCTAGAGTAAATTAACAGAACAAATATACAGTAAAAAGGCCGAATTGTTGGGCTCGGCCCATGTAAAATACCCAATTGGACCAGGCCGATTCTAATTTTTGACCTTCTCAATAGGTCGCAATTTTGCCATGTCAGATCCGACGTGGCTTGGGCAGACAGCCAGCGACCAAAATAGAAGGTCATAGAATCCATGACCTTTTTGTTTAGGTCGTGGCCTTCCACGACCTTCTCACAAAGAAGGTCGTTAATTTCAGTTTACGACCGCCAGCTTTTGACCTTCTGTTTTTGGTCAAAAAAGGTCGCAAATGAAAATCAATGACCTTTCAGTGACCAATAGTGAGGGTCGCAAGTTGGCATATTTCTTGTAGTGTCCGTCGGCGTATAATAACCCACAAGTATAGGGGATTGCAACATATTTCGAGGGTAGAGTATTCAACCCAAATTTATTGATTCGACACAAGGGGAGCCAAAGAATATTCTCAAGTATTAGCAGTTGAGTTGTCAATTCAACCACACCTGGGTAACTTAGTATCTGCAGCAAAGTAGTTAGTGGCAAAGTAATATTTTTCGGTTTTGTAGTGATTGTAACAGTAGCAACGGAAAAGTAAATAAGCGAAGAACAATATGTGAAAAGCTCGTAGGCATTGGATCGGTGATGGAGAATTATGTCGGATGCGGTTCATCATGTAACAGTCATAACATAGGGTGACATAGAACTAGCTCCAATTCATCAATGTAATGTAGGCATGTATTCCAAATATAGTCATACCTGCTTATGGAAAAAACTTGCATGACATCTTCTGTCCTACCCTCCCGTGGCAGCGGGGTCCTAATGGAAACTAAGGGATATTAAGGCCTCCTTTTAATAGAGTACCGGAACAAAGCATTAGCACATAGTGAATACATGAACTCCTCAAACTATGGTCATCACCGGGAGTGGTCCCAATTATTGTCACTTCGGGGTTGTCGGATCATAACACATAGAAGGTGACTATAGACTTGCAAGATAGGATCAAGAACTCACATATATTCATGAAAACACAATAGGTTCAGATCTGAAATCATGGCACTCAGGCCCTAGTGACAAGCATTAAGCATCGCAAAGTCATAGCAACATCAATCTCAGAACATAGTGGATACTAGGGATCAAACCCTAACAAAACTAACTCGATTACATGATAGATTTCATCCAATCCATCATCGTCTAGCAAGCCTATGATGGAATTACTCACGCACGGCGGTGAGCATCATGAAATTGGTGATGGAGGATGGTTGATGATGACGACGGCGATGGATTCCCCTCTCCGGAGCCCCGAACGGACTCCAGATCAGCCCTCCCGAGAGGTTTTAGGGCTTGGCGGCGGCTCCGTATCATAAAACGCGATGAATCCTTCTCTCTCATTTTTTTTCTCCCCGAAAGTGAATATATGGAGTTGGAGTTGAGGTCGGTGGAGCGTCAGGGGGGCCACGAGGCAGGGGGCGCGCCCCCACCCTCGTGAACAGGGTGTGGGCCCCCTGATGTGGAATTTTCTTCCAGTATTTTTAATATTTTCGAAAAGGATGTTCCGTGGAGTTTCAGGTCATTCCGAGAACTTTTGTTTCTGCACATAAATAACACCATGGAAAGTCTACTGAAAACGGCGTCAGTCCGGGTTAGTTCCATTCAAATCATGCAAGTTAGAGTCCAAAACAAGGGCAAAAGTGTTTGGAAAAGTAGATACGACGGAGACGTATCAAATCCCCCAAGCTTAAACCTTTGCTTGTCCTCAAGCAATTCAGTTGATAAACTGAAAGTGATAAAGAAAAACTTTTACAAACTCTGTTTGCTCTTGTTGTTTTAAATATGTAAAGCCAGCTTTCAAGTTTTCAGCAAAGATTATGACTAACCACATTCACAATAACTCTTAGGTCTCATGTTACTCATATCAATGGCATAATCAACTAGCAAGCAATAATAATAAATCTCGGATGACAACACTTTCTCAAAACAAACATAATATAATATAACAAGACGGTATCTCGCTAGCCTTTCTGAGACCGCAAAACATAAATGCAGAGCACCTTTAAAGATCAAGGACTGACTAAACATTGTAATTCATGGCAAAAGAGATCTAGTCATAGTCATACCCAATATAAATTAATAGTAATGGATGAAAATGACAGCAGCGCTCTCTAGCTAGTGCTCTTTAATAAGAGGGTGATGACTCAACATAAAAGTAAATAGATAGGCCCTTCGTAGAGGGAAGCAGGGATTTGTAGAGGTGCCAGAGCTCGATTTTAAAGCAAAGATAAATAATATTTTGAGCGGCATACTTTCATTTTCTACATAACAAGCAAGAGGTGGCGATATCTTCCATGCTACACACATTATAGGCGGTTCCCAAACAGAATGGTAAAGTTTATACTCCCCCTCTACCAACAAGCATCAATCCATGGCTTGCTCGAAACAACGAGTGCCTCCAACTAGCAACAGTCCCAGGGGGAGTTTTGTTTGGAATTATTTTGATTTAGTTTGTATAAAGCATGGGACTGGGCATCCCGGAGACCAGCCATTTTCTCGTGAATGAGGAGCGGAGTCCACTCGTCTTGAGAATAACCTGCCTAGCATGGAAGATACGGACAGCCCTAGTTGATACATGAGCTATTCGAGCATACAAAATAGAATTTCATTTGAAGGTTTAGAGTTTGGCACATACAAATTTGCTTGGAACGGCAGGTAGATACCGCATATAGGAAGGTATAGTGGACTCATATGGAATAACTTTGGGGTTTAAGATATTAGATGCACAATCAGTATTCCCGCTTAGTACAAGTGAAGGCTAGAAAAAGACTGGGAAGCGACCAACTAGAGAGCGACAACAGTCATGAACATGCATTAAAATTAATAGACATTGAGTACGAGCATGAGTAGGATATAATCCACCATGAACATAAATATCGTGAAGGCTGTGTTAATTTGCTTCAACTACATGCGTGAACATGTGCCAAGTCGAGTCACTTAAATCATTCAAAGGAGGATATGACCCCACTATACCACATCACAACCATTTTAATAGCATGTTGGCACATAAGGTAAACCATTATAACTCATAGCTAATCAAGCATGGCACAAGCAACTATAATCTCTAATTGTCATTGCAAACATGTTTATTCATAATAGGCTGAATCAGGAATGTTGAACTAATCATATTTACAAAAACAAGAGAAGTCGAATTCATACCAGCTTCTCTCATCTCAATCAGTCCATCATATATCGTCATAAGTGCCTTTCACTTGCATGAACGATTGATGTGAATAATAATAAGAGTGCACGTGCATTGGACTAAGTTGGAATCTGCAAGCATTCAATAAACAGGAGAAGACAAGGCAATACGGGCTCTTGGTTAAATCAACAATAATGCATATAAGAGCCACTTCAACAATTTAATTATGGTCTTCTCCTATCGACCCCCAAAGAAAAGAAAAGAAATAAAACTATTTACACGGGAAAGCTCCCAACAAGCGAAAGAAGGACGGGAAATATTTTTGGGTTCTCTTTTCAATTATTACTACTACAGCAAGAAAAGTATACTAACTAAAAGCTACACTAATTTTTTTTGGTTTTTCTTAAGGTTTATCAAACACACAAGAAGAAAGCAAGAAAAAAATAAACTAGCTTGGATATTACAATGAAAGAGTATGAGCATAGACGTCTAGCAATGAGTGTGTGTGAACATGAATGTAACGTCGGTGGGAAATACGTACTCCCCCATGCTCAGGCTTTTGGCCTAAGTTGGTTTATTGCCACAGGTGGCCTGGCGGATATCCATAGTTGTAGCCAGGGTCGTACTGAGATGCAGCGCCTATCGCCTCCTGAGCTGCAGCGTGGCAGCGAGCTGCCTTCACCCTCCTCTCGTACCCATCTGCCTCCTCTCTTGTAATAACATATCTTCCTTTTGCCTGATAATCAAAGAAGGTAGGAGCAGGGAGAGTAATACGGATAGCACGACGTCTATCAAAGATTAAGCGATACTGGAGAGGTGATTCATTCCTCTCGACAAACTGGTGGTGAACCATAGCATTAAAGTCTAGGTAAGCAGGAGGCAATTCAATATCATCATTACGTATGGTTACACCAAGAAAATCAGCTAAGCGGGTTGCATAAATTTCATCGAAGAAATCTCCATTAAATCTATTATGATGCAACCTACGTGCAACAATGGCTCCCAAATTATAAGATTTGTCTCCTAACACAGCACTCCTAAGAATATTGAGGTCAGGAACACACATATGACATGCTTCATCTTTACCATTTATGCACCTACCTATGAAGAGAGCAAAATAATGAATGGCAGGAAAATGAATGCTCCCTATGGTAGCTTGTGCTATATATCTAGATTCCCCCACAGTTATACTAGCAAGAAAATTTCTAAGTTCAGATTTGCGGGGTTCACTAGCACTACCCCATTGTGGAAGTTTGCAAGCAGTGGTAAAATCCTCTAAGTCCATCGTATAAGATTTTTCATAAAGATCAAACAGGACAGTTGGAGAATTACGTGAACATGAAAATTCAAACCACCTCACAAAGGAACTAGTGAGATAGTGGTACTGGCGGCATTTTTCTGCCTCGATGCACACAAGATCAGCATTACGCAAATATGCATTAAATTCTTCCTTGATTCCCGCTTGATCCATAAGGTTTTCTGAAGGCCATTCACAGGGCCGCACTGGAGCGTCCCTTGGTGGCTCATCGTCAGCATCATGCATTGAAAGCCTGGGTCCTTACTTCCTTGAAGAACCACCTTGGTACATTTTCCTAAGCATATTTCTTCCTCTGAAAAATTTCTGAAATTTTTAGTAACTTCAAATAAAAGTGAACCAAGCTCAACAAAATTGATAGCAACTACTCCTACAAGTGACTAGAGCCTATATCAAGCATTAGAACTATTTCCAACCATATAAATTTGACATGCAAACTCAAGAACATGGTCACCTAGGCAGCACAAATTTGCAATGAATAGAGCACTAGAACAAAAACTAATTGGACCAATGGAGGAGTCACATACCAAGGAACAATGCCCCCCAAGCAGTTTTGTGAGAGGTGCTTTGAGCAAGGAGATCAAAAATCGCAGCAAAATGAGCTAGAACTCGTGCTTGAGCTGGATGGTGATTTTTTTGGGAGGAAGAAGAAGTGTGTGGGTGCAGGAATAAGTGGAGGGGAGCCACCATGGGCCCACGAGGCAGGGGGCGCGCCCTGGACCCTCGTGGCCAGGTGCTTGCTCCCCCTGCTGTGTTCTGAGTTCCAGATATTCTCAAATATTCCAGAAAAAATCATATTCCATTTTCAGGGCATTTGGGGAACTTTTATTTTCGGGGTATTTTTATATTGCACGGATAAATCAGAAAACAGACAGAAAAATATTATTTTTACTTTATTTCAACTAAATAACAGAAGGTAGAGAGAGGGTACAGAAGGTTGTGCCTTCTAGTTTCATCCATCTTATGCTCATCAAAAGGAATCCACTAACAAGGTTGATCAAGTCTTGTTAACAAACTCATTCCGAATAACATGGAACCGGAGAAATTTTGAATAACACTATGTTACCTCAACGGGGATATGCAGATCCCCAATAATAAGAATATCATATTTCTTCTTGACAGTAAGAAGAGGAAATTCAAAACCTCCAAAAATAATCGATGGAATTTTTCCAATAGAGTTGATACTATGAACCTGAGGTTGTTCACTCGGAAAGTGTACCGTATGCTCATTACCATTCACATGAAGAGTGAAATTGCCTTTGTTGCAATCAATAACAGCCCCTGCAATATTCAAAAAAGGTCTTCCAAGAATAATAGACATGCTATCATCCTCGGGAATATCAAGAATAACCAAGTCCGTTAAAATAGTAACGTTTGCAACCACAACAGGCACATCCTCACAAATACCGACAGGTATAGCAGTTGATTTATCAGCCATTTGCAAAGATATTTCAGTAGGTGTCAACTTATTCAAATCAAGTCTACGATATAAAGAGAGAGGCATAACACTAACACCGGCTCCAAGATCACATAAAGCAGTTTTAATATAGTTTCTTTTAATGGAGCATGGTATAGTAGGTACTCCTGGATCTCCAACTTTCTTTGGTAATCCACCCTTAAAAGTATAATTAGCAAGCATGGTGGAAATTTCATCTTCTGGTATCTTTCTTTTATTTGTGACAATTTCTTTCATATACTTAGCATAAGGATTCATTTTGAGCATATCAGTTAATCGCATGCGCAAAAAGATAGGTCTAATCATTTCAGCAAAGCTCTCAATATCCTCATCATCCTTTTTCTTGGATGGTTTAGGAGGAAAAGGCATGGATTTCTGAACCCATGGTTCCCTTTATTTACCGTGTTTCCTAGCAACAGAGTCTCTCTAATCATAACGTTGATTCTTTGATTGTGGGTTATCAAGATCAACAGCAGGTTCAATTTCCACATCATTATCGTTGCTAGGCTGAGCATCATCATGAACATCATCATTAGCATTTTCATTAGGTTCATGTTCATTACCAGATTGTGTTTCAGCATTGGAAATAGAAATATCATTTGGATTCTCAGGTGGTTCAGCAATAGGTTCACTAGAAGCATGCAAAGTCCTATCATTTTTTATTTTTCTTCTTTTTAGAAGGACTAGGTGCATCAATATTATTTCTCTGAGAATCTTGTTCAATTCTCTTAGGGTGGCCTTCTGGATACAAAGGTTCCTCAGTCATTTTACCGGTTCTAGTAGCCACTCTAACAGCAGAGTCATTATTCTTACTATTCAATTCATTGAGCAAATCATTTTGAGCTTTAAGTACTTGTTCCACTTGAGTGGTAACCATAGAAGCATGTTTACTAATGAGTTCAAGTTCACCCTTAATATTAGCCATGTAATTACTCAAGTGTTCAATCATATAAGCATTTTGTTTTAGTTGTCTACCAAAATAAGCATTGAAGTCTTCTTGCTTAACCATAAACTTATCAAATTCATCCAAACATTGGCTAGCAAACTTAGTAGGAGGGATTTCAACTTTATCATATCTATAGAGAGAATTTACCTTTACTGCCTGTGTCGGGTTATCAAGACCATGAGTTTCTTCAATAGGTGATGAATTAAGATCATTTGTTTCTTCAACAGGTGGTAAATTAAGACCATGTATTTCTTCAATAGGAGGTAAATTCTTAACACCTTCAGCTTTAATACCTTTTTCTTTCATAGATTTATTTGCCTCTTACATATCTTCAGGACCGAGAAATAGAACACCTCTCTTCTTCGGAGTTGGTTTAGGAATAGGCTCAGGAATTGTCTCAGGAGCTGGCTCAGGAAGTTTCCAATTGTTTTTATTTGTCAACATATTATTCAATAGAATTTCAGCTTCATCTGGTTTCTTTCCCTGAAAACAGAACCAGCACAACTATCCAGGTAATCTCTGGAAGCATCGGTTAGTCCATTATAAAAGATATCAAGTATTTCATATTTCTTAAGAGGATGATCAGGCAAAGCATTAAGTAATTGGAGAAGCCTCCCCCAAGCTTGTGGGAGACTCTCTTCTTCAATTTGCACAAAATCATATATTCCCCTTAAAGCAGCTTGTTTCTTACGAGCAAGGAAATATTTAGCAGAGAAGTAATAAATCATATCCTAGGGACTACGCACACAACCAGGATCAAGAGAATTAAACCATATCTTAGCATCACCCTTTAATGAGAACAGAAATATTTTAAGGATATAAAGGTAGCGAGATTTCTCATCATTAGTGAATAGGGTGGCTATATCATTTAATTTAGTAAGATGTGCCACAACAGTTTCATATTCATAGCCATGAAAAGGATCAGATTCAACCAAAGTAATTATATCAGGATCAACAGAAAATTCATAATCCTTATGAGTAACACAGATAGGTGAAGTAGCAAAAGCAGGGTCATGTTTCATTCTAGCATTAAGAGATTGCTGCTTCCATTTAGCTAATAACCTCTTGAGCTCGTATCTATCTTTGCAAGCTAAAATAGCTGTAGCAGCTTCTTTTTCCAAAACATAACCCTCACGAACAACAGGCGATTCATATTTATTAGGGGGAGAGTCTTCATCATCACTTTCATCAATGTTATCAGTTTCAATAATTTCATTCTCTCTAACCCTAGCAAGTTGTTCATGAAGAAATTCACCAAGTGGCACAGTAGTATCAAGCATAGAAGTAGTTTCATCATAAGTATCATGCATAGCAGAAGCGGCATCATCAATAACATGCGACATATCAGAACGAATAGCAGAAGCAGGTTTAGGTGTCGCAAGCTTACTCAAAATAGAAGGTGAATCAAGTGCAGAGCTAGATGGCAGTTCCTTACCTCCCCTCGTAGTTGAGGGATAAATTTTTGTTTTCTCGTCTTTCAAGTTCCTCATAGTGACCAGAAGATATAAATCCCAAGTGACTCAAGGAATAGAGCTATGCTCCCGGCAACGGCACCAGAAAATAGTCTTGATAACCCACAAGTATGGGGGATCGCATCAGTTTTCGAGGGTAGAGTATTCTACCCAAATTTATTGATTCGACACAAGGGGAGCCAAAGAATATTCTCAAGTATTAGCAGTTGAGTTGTCAATTCAACCACAGCTGGATAACTTAGTATCTGCAGCAAAGTATTTAGTAGCAAAGTAATATTTTTGGGTTTTGGAGTGATTGTAACAGTAGCAACAGAAAAGTAAATAAGCGAAGAACAATATGTGAAAAGCTCGTAGGCATTGGATCGGTGATGGAGAATTATGCCGGATGCGGTTCATCATGTAACAGTCATAACATAGGGTGACACAGAACTAGCTCCAATTCATCAATGTAATGTAGGCATGTATTCCGGATATAGTCATACATGCTTATGGAAAAGAACTTGCATGACATCTTTTGTCCTACCCTCCCGTGGCAGTGGTGTCCTAATGGAAACTAAGGGATATTAAGGCCTCCTTTTAATAGAGACCGAAACAAAGCATTAGCACATAGTGAATACATGAACTCCTCAAACTATGGTCATCACCGGGAGTGGTCCCGATTATTGTCACTTCGGGGTTGCCGGATCATAATACACAGTAGGTGACTATAGACTTGCAAGATAGGATCAAGAACTCACATATATTCATGAAAACATAATAGGTTAAGATCTGAAATCATGGCACTCGGGCCCTAGTGACAAGCATTAAGCATAGCAAAGTCATAGCAACATCAATCTCAGAACATAGTGGATACTAGGGATCAAACCCTAACAAAACTAACTCGATTACATGATAGATCTCATCCAACCCATCACCGTTCATCAAGCCTACGATGGATTTACTCACGCACGGCGGTGAGCATCATGGAATTGGTGATGGAGGATGGTTGATGATGACGACGGCGATGGATTCCCCTCTTCGGAGCCCCGAACGGACTCCAGATCAGCCCTCCCGAGAGGTTTAGGGCTTGGCGGCGGCTCCGTATCGTAAAACGCGATGAATCCTTCTCTCTCATTTTTTTTCTCCTCGAAAGTGAATATATGGAGTTGGAGTTGAGGTCAGTGGAGCGTCAGGGGGCCCACAAGGCAGGGGGCGCACCCAGGGGGTAGGCGCGCCCCCACCCTCGTGGATAGGGTGTGGGCCCTGACGTGGATTTTTCTTCCATTATTTTTAATATTTTCCAGAAAGATGTTCCGTGGAGTTTCAGGTCATTCCGCGAACTTTTGTTTCAGCACATAAATAGCACCTTGGAAAGTCTGCTGAAAACAGCGTCAGTCCGGGTTAGTTCCGTTCAAATCATGCAAGTTAGAGTCCAAAGCAAGGGCAAAAGTGTTTGGAAAAGTAGATACGACGGAGATGTATCAGCGTAGCCCGGGAGGCCGTTGGCATAGATCCTATCCCGACGGTGTCCGTACATCTATGCCGACGGCCTCGACCATCGGCAACGTTCCCGCCTAATGGCGGCCGACGTCAAGTGCTGACCAACGACTGCACGCCACATGGCACCTCTATGCCGACGGCCTAGCCTTCGGCATAGTGGTGCCACGTGGCGCGCATCTGTCACTCTTGGGGCAGGGCTATGCCGACGGCCTAGCAGTCGGCGTAGTTTTAACCTATGCTGACGGCTAGGCCGTCGGCATAGCCCTGCCCAGGAGCACCCAGTGGCTCACACGTGGCAGCTATGCCGACGGCTTGGCCGTCGGCATAGCTGCCACATGGCAGCCACTGGGTGCTCACGCCAGCACTATGCTGGCGGCCTAGCTGTCGGCATAGTTTGTATCTGATTTTTTCTGTTTGTTTTCAGATCAATTCAATTCAAATATAAAGCAGATATCAGCAGATATATATATATATATGATGCAAATAGACATACAGAACACATTTAAGTATCATCCGACACCGTCACAAAGCATAAGCATCATCACAATCAACATAAACATAAGCATAAGCATCATCACAAAGCATAAGCATATAAAGAAGCACACAAGTCATCTAAAGGACCATAAAAGACCACAAGTTTATCATCATCACCACACCCAAGTCACCCAACGGCTTAATCGCCAGGACGTCGAGCACCGCGGAGGTCGTCACCGCCAAGACCGCCGAAGCCCAGGTCGTCACTGCTAGCGGCAGTGCTACCGCCAAGACCGCCTCCGCCTCCGTGGATCAGAGTGGTTGGGCTCCGTGACTCGGGAGTGCTGCGAAGACCACCACCAATGGTTGATCCACCAGTTCCCTGGATGTTAAAAAGACATGTTAACGGGATATATAACTGTGTTGAAAGGCATGATATGCTTTGCGTGAATAGATTGGGGATGAACTAACCGGCGAGGGGCCAGCGTTCTGTGCCACAAACTCCTCAAAGGTAAGCAGGCTTGATTGTGGTGAAGGAGATGGTGCTGGTTGCAATTGAGGAACCCTTCCGGCCGCCATTTCCTGAAGAGCATACTGCATGTGGCGATTGTTCTGCTCATGGTATGCATAAAGGCTCTCATACCACGCCATGGTCTCCTAGCGTGTGTACTCCATGTAGGCCTACGGTATGACATGATGGAACTCATAAAACTACTAAATGCGGAAAATAAAGTGAGCAATGAAGATAAGAGGGAAAATACTTCAAGATTGCCGCTCCTGAAAGAGGGACTGTGACTGTGCACTGGTCATGGGTGTAACGCCCCGGATACAACTTTCCATATTCGTAACTCCAACTCTTGCCTTTTCCGGAGATGCGATATGTTATTTCCTCCGTGGTTGGGTTTTTGTTTTTTGTTCTGCATTTTGTTCATGTCTTGCATTTCATCTCATAGCATCATGCACATTGCATCTGCATGTTTTCATAAAGCTTGCACCCATTCGTAGTTGTCGCGTTCCCCCTTGCTTTCGTTGACCGTTCCGAGGCCATTCGGGTTTTCGCTTCCCTCTTGACCGTGACCACCTAACCTCTCTTGCCAGCTCGCAGACCCCTCGTGTGCGTGTCCGAAACTTTCCCGAACCCGAACCGGTCTGTCGTTACCGTTGGGTCCGGATTATCCCCAAACATCTATAAAACATCACTGTTTTCTCATTTGGACTCCCTAACCTATTTATTCTCGGCCGTTTGATTTCGACCGAAGGGACTAGATACCCCTAATCTATACCACTTGCTATATATATATATATATGTCCAACCCTAAAATTTAGGGACCTTGTCCCATCAGTCACATCCATCCCGCCGCCGCCACTCTCGTCCTCGGATTCCTCACCGAACCAATCCCTGCATCCCTCCCGATCCAAACCACCAACCAGAGCCCTCCCATGGCTCCCCTCGACTCCTCCCTCCTCCTAGCCGACGAGCCAGCCCGCGGCCGCATCGAGCCCCTCGCCGGAGCTGCACCCGCGTCACCGCCGGCCACCACCTCCATCAGGCCGGACCCCGCACCCCTCGTTGCTTCTCCTTCTCCCATTCCATCTGGTTCCCTCTCTCACCTGCTCTCTCTGTTCACTCAACAGGGAGCCCCCGAGGAGTTTGCACCAGTCATCCTCGCCTCCTGCGCCCGGACGTCGTCGTCCTCGAGCTCCTCGACCCGTTCGCCGGTGAGTTGCCGTCGTTCAGCAAGGCTCCCTCGTGACCTCCCCGTTCCCCTTCCCTGATTCGCTTCTCTCTCTGAAACGCCCTTTGTTTTCTCTCGACAGCAGCTCCGTCAGAGCTTCATGGCCTCCGCTGCACCAGATCCGGTTGTGCCCCGCGCCCGAGCCCCGATCTGCGCCTCCCCTTGCCGGATTGGGATCCCGGCGCCTCCCCGCGCTCCGTTCCGGCTGATTCCGTCGCCAGAACCCCCTGTCGTCGTCTCCTGCACCACCATGGACGTGCTGCTGTTTCTGTTCTTCATAAATGAGCGGCACCAGCCCGCCCGCTCATCCCCGTTGACCGCAGTCGCACGCTCGTCCAGCGCCTCGCTCGGCCGCTGCCAAGGCCCAGCCTGCTTCCCCTCCAGATCCTGCCTCCTCCGCGCCGAGGCCCAGCTCCTCTTCGCCAGATCCGCCAGCCTCCCTCTGCTTCCAACTGGGCCATGGCCCATGGTGAGAAACCCCCAGCGCCCATGTCCTGTTTCGGCCTGTAGCTCTAATTCGGCCCGATATGTTTTTTTTCTCGTCCTGCGAATTTTGCCAATTATCCAGAGAATTACAGATTTGCCGAAAAACCCCCCATGGTCATGCATTGAATAACTCCACAACCGTGCATCGGATTAAAATGAACTATATATGAAAATTGCTTAGAATTCTATCTAGTTTCATAGTATTAAACTTTCATGCACGTTTAAAATGTTTAAAATTTTGTTTGCTTATATTTTTGTAATATGCCATGTTAAAATGATTTATCTCATAACTAAATAACCATAGCTCGGTTTTAAATAAATTCTATATGTAAATGGGGTGGAAAAATGCATAGATTAACATGGTAGCATTACTTTGCATGTTTAACAACTCTAAAATATGCTTTAGGGCAGAACAGTACCAAATCTAAAATATGCTCATGAGGATTTTCCGGAATTGGTGTTTGTTATTTTCGGCCTCATTTAAACTTGCCTAAATAGGTAGTTTTGTTGTGCTTCACCCCTTGCCATGTTAATCAACATTTAATATTGTTCGGTACATAAACAAGAGCAAACTAAATATTTGATGTGGTGTTTCGTCAATATGCAACTCGTTGCATATTGAGCTCCACTTAATTTGTAGTGTTGTTTGTGGCATTTGCCATATTGCCATGAATCATTAAACCGGACATGCATCATACTTGATTGTGCATCATGCCATGTTCATGTGATGGTTGTTTACCATGTTGTTTGCTTCTTTCCGGTGTTGCTTCTTCTTGATAGTTCCGGTAACGTTGCGATTGTGAGGATTCGTTCGACTACGTCCGTTTGTCTTCTTCATGGACTCGTTCTTCTTCCTTGCGGGATCTCAGGCAAGATGACCATACCCTCGAAATCACTTCTATCTTTGCTTGCTAGTTGCTCGCTCTTTTGCTATGCCTATGCTGCGATACCTACCACTTGCTTGTCATGCCTCCCATATTGTTAAACCAAGCCTCTAACCCACCTTGTCCTAGCAAACCATTGTTTGGCTATGTTACCGCTTTTGCTCAGCCCCTCTTATAGTGTTGTTAGTTGCAAGTGAAGATGAAGTTTGTTCCTTGTTGGAACATGGAGATGTTGTTCCTTGTTGGAACATGTTTACTTGTTGGGATATCACAATACCTTTTATTTAATTAATGCATCTATATACTTGGTAAAGGGTGGAAGGCTCGGCCTTATGCCTGGTGTTCTGTTCCACTCTTGCCGCCCTAGTTTCCCTCATATCGGTGTTATGTTCCCGGATTTTGCGTCCCTAACACGGTCGGGTGATTTATGGGACCCCCTTGACAGTTCGCTTTGAATAAGACTCTTCCAGCAAGGCCCAACATTGCCTTTTACATTTGCCTCAGCCTATTACCTTTTCCCTTGGGAGTCGCGCATCCCGAGGGTCATCTTTATTTAGCCCCCCGGGCCAATGCTTGTCTAAGTGTTGGTCCAAACCAGAGCCACTTGCGGTGCCACCCCTATGCAACTTGGGGTATCGTCGGTTTCCGTACGTAGTGTTCATCCGGTGTTGCCCTGAGAACGAGATATGTGCAGCTCCTATCGGGATTGTCGGCGCATCGGGCGGTCTTGCTGGACTTGTTTTATTACTGTCGAAATGTCTTGTAGCCGGGATTCCGAGACTGATTGGGTCTTCCCGGGGAGAAGGAATATCCTTCGTTGGCCGTGAGAGCTTATAATGGGCTCAGTTGGGACACCCCTGCAGGGTTTGAACTTTCGAAAGTCGTGCCCGCGGTTATGGGCAGATGGGAATTTGTTAATGTCCGGTTGTAGAAAACCTGAAGTTGACCTTAATTAAAACACATCAACCGCGTGCGTAACCATGATGGTCTCTTCTCGGCGGAGTCCGGGAAGTGAACACGGTGTTGGAGTTATGATTGACGTAGGTTGATTTAGGATCACTTCTTGATCATAGTTGTTCGACCGTGCTTTTGCCTCCTCTTCTCGCTCTCTTTTGCGTATGGTAGCCACCTGACTTGATGGCCAGGGGCGTAGCTTTCGATCTGCTCTAGATGGCCAAGCGAGTTGGCTCGCAGAGCAAATCCGCCGAAGACGAAGATCTGTCCGGGGAGAAAAGTCTCACCCTGGACCTCATCGCCGTTGATGATCAAAGGAGCCATCGAACCTAAAGGTGACGACACAGAGGAACTCTCAATGAAAGCACCAATGTCGGTGTCAAAACTGGCGGATCTCGGGTAGGGGGTCCCGAACTGTGCGTCAAGGTCGGATGGTAACAGGAGACAAGGGACACTTTGTTTTACCCAGGTTCGGGCCCTCTCGGTGGAGGTAAAACCCTACTCCTGCTAGATTAATATTGATGATATGGGTAGTACAAGAGTTGATCTACCATGAGATCAAGGAGGCTAAACCCTAGAAGCTAGCCTATGGTTTGATTGTGTATGAAGATGATTCTGTCCTACGGACTACAACCCTCCGGTTTATATAGACACCGGATAGGGTTAGGGTTACACAGAGTCGGTTACATTGGTAGGAGATCTTGAATATCCGCACGCCTAGCTTGCCTTCTACGCCAAGGAAAGAACCTTCCGGACACGGGACGAAGTCTTCAATCTTGTATCTTCATAGTCCTGGAGTCCGGCGGGAGATGTAGTCCGGCTATCCGAACACCCCCTAATCCAGGACACCCTCAGTAGCCCCTGAACCTGGCTTCAATGACGACGAGTCCGGCGCGCAAATTGTCTTCGGAATTGCAAGGCGGGTTCCTCCTCCAAATTCTTCCAAAAGATGAATTACACTAAAAAAAAGTGTCCGGCTCTGCAAAATAAGTTTCTACATATTGCTATATAGAGAATAATATTAACACAAATCAAATCTGCTGACGTATCCCACGGTGCATCATAACACTGCGGCCAAGCCCTCTATACGGAATATTTTTACTGTTCCACCTCTACACGTCCAACGAGGCGGTTTCCTTGGCACGTCTTATCGAAGCAGAGATCGTGCGCCCCTTTTAATGGGATTCTCATTAATACGGACGTGGGTAACCCAAACGTGCCTGTTAGCACGTCTTGCCTAACTCAAGGCTAGTCCAAGACGGTTACGGGGAGGGCTCTTGGTATTCCACCTCTTATAAAGAGACCAAGGCCCCGTCCCCTCTTCTATTCTCAAAACGAGCTCGCCTGTCACCTCGAGTTCCAACACCCTAGGCTCCCAGATTTCAGGTGCGCCGAACCTTCAACAATGTCCGGTTCTGATCTTCAGGGTCGATGGATGCCCTCTTCCGTCACGGAGGAGGACGTATCAAAGTTGAGGGAAGCTAGGTTTCTGACCAGCGAGATTCCGCACAGGATACCTGTTCAAGGACAAGTGATCCCTAGCCCTCAGCCAGGTGAGAGCGTAGTATTCATCTCCCACTTCCTCCGCGGATTAGGCTTCCCAACGGATCCTTTTGTAAGAGGGCCGATGTTCTATTACGGGCTGGAATTCCATGACCTAGCTCCGGAGTCCATCCTCCACATCTCCTCTTTCATAGTTATGTGTGAAGCATTCCTCCACGTTACCCCTCACTTCGGGCTATGGCTCAAGACCTTCAAAGTAGAGTCGAAGATAATCGAGGGGCGCCACGCAGAGTGCGGCGGTGCCACTATAAAAAGAAAAGCCAACACTCCTTGGCCCGAGGGCGTTCTTCAAGAAGAGTCCGGCTTATGGCAACGGGAGTGGTTCTATATCACCGCTCCTCGGGGCACCACATGGGTGGCGCCTCCTGCCTTTCGCTCGGGTCCCCCGCCACGGTTAGCATCGTGGATCAACACGGGATTAGATCGGGGTTTGCCCAAAGATGTTCCTCTGCTACAGGGTCGCATTAAGGATCTCCTGGAAGGAGGCCTCAACCTGGTTAAGGTGACACAAGTCATGCTGATTCGCCAGACACTGCCCGGCCAACGTCGCCCCCTTCGCTTATGGGAGTTCAACCCAGAGGGACCGCGAGTTCTCCGAAATTTTATGGGCGTAACTAAGGAGATGCACAAACTATTCTTCGGATCGCAAGAAGCGAGTCCGGACCTGATCGAGGATGCTGGTCTAAGCCGCAATCGCCCGGATACTCAGGTAGGTGACCTTGTGTTCGGACCTTCTACCCGCATAATTTTAACTTGCTTTTTAACAGCATTTCTTCCTTTAAGCAGGAGTGGATAGCAAAGGCAAAGTTGATCCGGTGTCCAGATCCCCTTCCCGAAACCAGGCTGGATCCCGTACTAGTCAGGATGCTAGAGGTAGCGCCTTTGGAGGGAGATAAAGGGACCGACAAGGAAACCATGGCCTCTTCAAGAGAGGCTATTCCTAAGGGGGGAATTGAAAGTTCCCCTCCTAGGGGAAAGAAGAGGGCCACCACTGACGAACCGGAAGTCCGAGCTTCAAAACGGGGGAAAGAATCCATGTCAGAGGAGCCGTCGCCGAGGAGCCCCTCGGCCGAATTGAGTCCGCAAGGGGAGCGGCTCTCCAACAAGCCGTAAGTAGAAAAGGAATTATTCTTAAGAGAAATCCTTGCTTTATATCTGAAAAGTGTTTGACCGAAACTTTACTTTGTAGTTCGGACCTCGACCCCTCACAGCAGAGCTCATCGTCGGGGGATCTTCTTCCGGAGATGATGGAGAGCGGGACACCTCCTCTTTCTGCATCGCCTGACAAGGCGGACGACGTCGAAGTGTCATCGCAGAGGATCTCTCCGAATCTGCCAGAGGCAGAAGGCGATCACATGACCCCTCAAGGCTCTCCGTGCCCGACCTCCGAAGAGGGCCGTGGGACGAGTCCGGCGCCAACTGGTGTGCGGCCGGGGGAGCTAAAGGTTCTGGTGGGCCGAGCTTCTATTTCAGAGGAGCATCGTGTGTTGATGCACACGGTGGTTGAAAAAATTACAGCCGCGGGAGGCGGACGGAACGAGGCCGTCAAGAGTTTATTGGCGGGCTTTGAGGTACGTTTTTAGATAACGGGCATTAGTGTTAATTACGCATAATAACATGCGTCCTGTGTAGATAGTAGCCCCTGAGACTCTGTGTGGCGCAAAGATGTGCGGCACGCAGAGGATCTTAATCCCAGGTCCTTTAAAATGGTGTCTGTATATGTAGGCGGCTAATTGTCCGGGGTCAAGCCGGACTCAAGATTTTGCCGAAATAAAACGGCAACTTGACGAGGCAGAGGCCGACATCGCGCTGGTTAACCAGCGGCTTGATGATGCTCAAGGTATTAATTTTTCATGGCGATTGTTAGTGGGAGGAGGTCTAAGTCAAAACCTTACCGTGTGTATACTTGATGCAGATGGTGCGGCAGCCGTGGAAGGACTTAGAGCCGAACTCGCCAAAGCGAAGAGCCAAGCCAGAAGAAGCGATGCAGCTGCCTTGAGAGCCCGTGAAGAGCTGAAGGCCGAACAGGCTGCCCATTGCCGAAGCAGGGAGGAGATGGCAAATATTGCCGTAGAGTTGAAAAGTGTTACTGACCGTTGCAAAGATCTTGAGGAGGAAGGCCGAGCCAGGCAGATGGATTTGGAGAAGGCCGTTGCTGACCTTAAGGACGCCCGCTCTGTGGTGAGAGCGACAAAGGAAGAGCTACGTCAAGCCGAACTGATTGCGGATGGAAAGCCCTTCTTGCTGCGGAGACAATTTTGCGATCCAAGGTTTGCCCTGTTGGACCGAGCGTGGAGCGTGAAGGACATCTACCTGGATTTGCCGGCTAGTGCTGCCGATGCGACCAGACACTTTCAGGATAAGGAGAATCATGAAGTGGAGAAACTCTTCTGGTCGCAGTTCGTCAATCCAAGGCGTCCACTTGCGGTGGACGATCGCCTGGCCCAATGGGCCGAGCTGAATAGATTGTCCGGACTCGCCATGACGTATGCCATGGATCGCTTATGCCTGGGCGGATTGAAACCGACAAGCTATTTTAGCTTGGTGCAGCAATTTCTTGACGTGGTGCCCCGAGTAGAAGCTTTGAAGAGATCAGCGTGCACAGAGGGTGCTCGGCTAGCTCTTGCCCGAGTTAAGACCTATTGGGCAGATATGGATCCTACCGCTGTTGCGGCTCATGACTCGGCTGAAGGCCGAAATCCTGCCGAACACTTTTTTGAGGAGGTCCTCGCGGGCGCTCGTATAATTGAGACGCAGTGTTCGAAAGATGCTGCGTTATGATAGCATATGTAATCATAGATCAGTATTTTTATAAATGGCTTATTTTAGACTTGTGCCTTCAAGTAATAAAAAACCTCTCCTGTGCGGCCGTTTTAATATATATATATATATATATATATATATATATATATATATATATATATATATATATATATATATATATATTCTGAAAGATTGCAGTCGTTGGCTTCAGCCCCCACGCACATAGTGCGGGGGTGCGCACTGAAAACGCAATATCACACTTAATCCAACGTCTTGGTCCTACAAAGGAGGTGATAGCGCAACGGGCTAGGCAATCCGGACTATAATGCTTTAACACTTTCACTTAGCCATAGGAGCTTGATAATGGGACTCTTTAGGTAGCCCTGAAATGGCGAGTGCGCTCATCCGAATTCGGGGCGCATGCTGGCCTGACCGGGAAGCGGCCCTTCGTCAAAACGGAGGAGTTCGATAAACCCCTATGAGTCATCGAGTGGCGACCAGTCTCTCGCTACATCATGACAGTCGGTTTTCGGCTTTCTCTACTGAGGCACTCGCCCGGTCGAACCGGGGCGCAATCGCAGTAGTTCTCCTGGAGCTACCTTAGCCGACAGAACGGAACGTAAGGTGGCCGAACACAGGAGCCGGGCAACCCAACATGTGACCAAAATCATGACTCGGAGCTGATGCATATAGTGCCAAAACTCGCGACGACGAACACTCCCTAAGGTGTTCGGTCTTTGTGGGTGTGTGCGGAACAACACCCTCCCCCTTTTATACAAAAAGAAAGAAAGAAAAAAGAACCCTTCGTGTCCAGGTACGAGCAATAATTCTGGCGTGGCTACATGCCAAGACGAAAGTCTCCTCCTTGGTTATGGTAAAATGAACCAGGGGATGTATAACAGCAAGAGACAGTAAAAAAGGTTTACGCAGGGCCTTAATCTAAAAAGAATCCTTTGGGCGGGTCCCTACTGCACGTCTGCGCCTGTGTCTCCGTTGTGCCGTGTCCTGGACGGGCACCGTACGACATTCATCTGTGAAAGAGAGGAATTTAAATTTAAAATGGGTCGTACGGAACAAAAAGAATAATAAACAGAATATAAAATCAAAGATTAATTAAGTCGAGCTTTATTGTCTCTGTTTGCAGCCCCTGGTATGGCGTGATAAGCCTACAATGATGAGGGGCTTTTGCCGAACTCATGGAGTCCGGAACCATGGCCTTCTTTGACTTCTATCGAAAAAAGTCTGTTGGATGGCGAGGCCATTTTAGTGTGCGGCTGTTTAGGCAGCCGTGCAATCCTCCTTTTGGAGGAGCCGTATTTTAGTGCATTCCCTTTAAAGAGATGATGCCTCGAGGACCGGGCATCTTTAGCGTGAGGGACGCATAGTGCGGTATTGCGTTGAAGCGTGCGAAGGCTCCTCGTCCCAGTAGTGCTTGATAGCGGCTTGAAAACGGGACTATGTGGAAGATCAGCTTCTCGTGACGAAAGTTATTGGCGGAGCCAAATATGACTGCAAGCAGAAGAAAACCCATGCAATGGGTGTCCGGGCCGGGTGCTACCCCTTAAAAGGAGGTTTTACTGTGACGGATTCTTGCTGGGTTTATGCCCATGCTGCGAATTGTATCTTGATATATCAAGTTTAGTCCACTGCCCCCGTCCATAAGGACATTGGTAAATTGGAATCCGTCTATTATTGGTTTAAGTACCAAGGCAGTCCGGCCCGCATGATTGATATTTCAAGAATAATCTAGCTGATGAAAAATTATTGGCTTTAATGACCATTGGCGGGACGCCTGAGATTTAGGATTGAATATGCGGACCTTTACGGGTGCCTCATGCCTTGTTATGTGAAGTGAGTTCACTGTTTTGACCTCTTGGGGGAAGTTCTTTTGCTTCCTGGTGTGCTGCTTTTGGGGTTCGTCTTCTTCATCACTAGGTGTGTCAAGCCCCTTGTGTTCGGCGTTGAGCCTTCCGGACTGTTTGAAAACCCAACAGTCTCTGTGGGTATGATTAGCAGGTTTCCCAGGAGTGCTGTGTATCTGACATATCCTGTCCATGATTCTTTTTAGGCTGGACGGATCTTCCCTGTTATCCTGAGGGGCTGGTTTTGTCTGATTGTTCTGTGAGCTTTTGAATCCGGCGTTGACTGTCGTGCTCTTCAGACTTTTCTTTTTGATTCGGCGATGATCCTTATGTCTTCGCGGCTTCCCATTTCCATCTCTAATTTCTGATGTACTTGGGTCACTGGGGCTGCATCGTGCCAACCAGCTGTCTTCTCCCGCGCAGAAGCGGGTCATGAGGCTTGTGAGTGCGGCCATTGTTCTTGGCTTTTCCTGGCCGAGGTGTCTGGCTAGCCATTCGTCTCGGACATTATGCCTGAAAGCCGCTAGGGCTTCGGCGTCCGAACAATCCACTATTTGATTCTTTTTAGTGAGGAATCTTTTCCAGAACTGCCGAGCTGATTCTCCGGACTGCTGAGTTATGTGACTGAGGTCGTCTACATCCGGAGGGCGGACGTAGGTCCCTTGAAAATTTGCTCGGAAAGCGTCCTCGAGCTCTTCCCAACTTCCGATTGTATTTTCAGGAAGGCTTTTAAGCCAGTGCCGAGCTGGCCCTTTGAGCTTAAGAGGTAAGTATTTTATGGCGTGGAGATCGTCTCCTCTAGCCATATGTATGTGGAGGATATAATCCTCGATCCAGACTCCAGGGTCTGTTGTTCCATCGTAACACTCTATGTTTACGGGCTTAAACCCCTCTGGGAATTCATATTCCAGAACCTCGTCAGTGAAGCATAGGGGGTGTGCGGCACCCCTGTATTTGGTTGCGCCGGATTCTAATGGTGTATTTTCTGCATTGCTCATGGGAGCATGCTTCCTTTGTCCGTAAATGGATCTGGCTAGGGCATGATGCGAACCTTTAATTGGGTCGTGTGCCGCATTATGTGCGGCACCGTTTGCCATTTTGTGGTGGCCGGTAGGTCGTCTATCCGACCGCGCAACCTTTTTGTTTTCCAAGTTTGGGGGCTCTAGGGCCTCCTGATCAAATTCGGGCAGTAGCTTTCTCTTCGGATAGCTTTTGGTGCGGCGGCTGCCGTTGTATTTGTTTGCGGTTTTGATTACTTTGCTCCATCTTGTCTTGAGTGCATTTTCCGCCGTCCTTAGCTTTTGTTTCTGCTTTTTTAGGCTACGTATTGTGGCAACTAGTCTTTTTTGGAGATTCTTCTGCTCCATGGTTTTATCCGGCGTGATATCGTCTGGAGTTTGGTGATGACGGGGGGGAGACTGTTCGTCTCCTCTACCCGTGCTGCGATGTTCACACGGCTGTTCTGCGGCATGTTCGTCACCTGCCGATTCGTCCTGCTCTATGGCGGGGTCTTGATCGAGGCGGGGTTTAGCTCGGCGTTTACGTCGCCGCTTTGAGTGCTTCTCCGAGGGTTCACCCCTCTTTTCTCCCCCTTTTTCCTCATTGTCAATATTTTCCGGTGTATCCACCATGAGTACGTCATTGTGTGTGGTGGCTAGCCAGTGCCCTGTGGGTGCTGGTTCCGGTTCGTCTCCGTATTCGTCGTCCATACCGTCGAGGTCTTCGGAGCCGAAGTCAAGCATGTCGGTCAAATCTTCGACAGTGGCTATCAAGTGGGTGGTGGGTGGGTTTTGAATTTCTTCATCGTCCGAATCCCAACCTTGCAGACCATAATCCGGCCTGGGCTCTCCTAATAAAGAGAGAGATTTGAGAGAATTTAGGATGTCACCAAAAGTTGAGCATTGAAAGATGTCCGCGGCGGTGAACTCCATTATAGGCGCCCAATCAGATTCGATCGGCGGGGGCTTGGAAAGCCCGGAGTTCGGAGAAGAATCCGGCTCCGTGGAGTCATGGGCAGCGCGGAGTGCGGGACCGGCGTTCGGCTCGATCGCCTTTAACGTCGCAGCCCCTGAGGTGTCGTCCAACCGTTCTTCCTCGATGAACGCAGCGGGCTCCGAATTAAGGGTCGGGGCCGGAGCGTATGCGGCCTCCAGGACACTGTTCGGGAGCAGAGCTATATCATGCCCTTCTCGACAGTGCGGCACGCTTGGCTGTGGCTCAAATCCGTCAAAGATCAAGTCTCCGCGGATATCCGCCGTGTAGTTTAAGCTTCCAAACCTGACTTGATGGCCAGGGGCGTAGCTTTCGATCTGCTCTAGATGGCCAAGCAAGTTGGCTCGCAGAGCAAAGCCGCCGAAGACGAAGATCTGTCCGGGGAGAAAAGTCTCACCCTGGACCTCATCGCCGTTGATGATCAAAGGAGCCATCGAACCTAAAGGTGACGACATAGAGGAACTCTCAATGAAAGCACCAATGTCGGTGTCAAAACCGGCGGATCTCGGGTAGGGGTTCCCGAACTGTGCGTCAAGGTCGGATGGTAACAGGAGACAAGGGACACTTTGTTTTACCCAGGTTCGGGCCCTCTCGGTGGAGGTAAAACCCTACTCCTGCTAGATTAATATTGATGATATGGGTAGTACAAGAGTTGATCTACCACGAGATCAAGGAGGCTAAACCCTAGAAGCTAGCCTATGGTTTGATTGTGTATGAAGATGATTCTGTCCTATGGACTACAACCCTCCGGTTTATATAGACACCGGATAGGGTTAGGGTTACACAGAGTCGGTTACATTGGTAGGAGATCTTGAATATCCGCACGCCTAGCTTGCCTTCTACGCCAACGAAAGAACCTTCCGGACACGGGACGAAGTCTTCAATCTTGTATCTTCATAGTCCTGGAGTCCGGCGGGAGATGTAGTCCGGCTATCCGAATACCCCCTAATCCAGGACTCCCTCAAGGGGCTTGATGAAGATCTTGTTCATTGTGTTGTTTCATTTCAGTTGATCAGCAGTGGAGCCCAGTTGGGACGATCAGGGATCTGTGTAGCATTTGGGGTAGTCTTCTTTTATTTTGGTTCCGTAGTCGGACCTTGATTGTATCTGGTTGTTGTAATGCTTTATTCATGTATTGTGTGAAGTGGCGATTGTAAGCCAACTATGTATCTCTTTCCCTTACGTATTACATGGGTTGTGTGAAGATTACCTCACTTGCAACATTGCTTTAAATGCGGTTATGCCTCTAAGTCGTGCTTCGACACGTGGGAGATATAGCCGCATCGAGGGCGTTACAATGGGCGTGCTCGTGCGCTGGCTCAGGCTCGGGTCGATCTGACGGAGCTGTGTGTAGGAGATAGTAGGAGTGATTACAGCATCGAGAACCGCCTCCCGACCGTGCTCCTTGTGCCCCATGCCCACCACCACCCTCTCATCCAGATCCGCCGCAATGGGGTTAGGTGTGTCAGGATGTAACCTCAGATACCCATCGGAGTAGGACTTCTTCCTCTGCATGGTCTTCTTGTCGTAGTACTTGGGCTCGCCAGGCTTGGAGTCCTTTCGCGTATGGGCGATCTCCCACGCCTGCATGTGTGAGAGCGGTCGCTTTAGTTTCTCCTCCTGCACCACCGAACAGAGGTTAGTCATACATAAGAAAGTGACAGTAAATAGAAGAAGAAGAATGTTTAATGGGGTTAGTCATACATTAAGTGTCTTGTGGAGAAAGTGGTTTCGGTTTCCCTGAGCATGTACTCCCTCCTTCCCTCGGTTAGCCTTGTTTTCGATGCTCGTAGCCACCTAGGCTCCATCCTTATCACACCAAGGATCCACCAATGCCGCCCAGGACTCATCTTTTCCACAACACCAATTTGGACACACCTACATAATGAAAGCATATGGCATGTCAACACGAAACGGTGAAATGTACCACAAAACATCAGAATGAAAAATCTTCTATACTTACCGCCAAGTACTCGTGCCACTCCAAGGTAATGCCCATCCTCCGCTCTTCTTCCTTGGTCATCTTTACACCAAGAGCGTCGTGATAGTATGTCGAGATGGCCACATAGCGCACCTCGTACTGCATCTGGCGGGCCTTCTTCTTGCATTGGCGCAGCATGATCTGGTCGACTCTGGCCTTGTGCTCTGGAAGAACTCGACAGAATTTCTACAATCCTGCATGAAACAAGAATAGAAGAAGCCATGAGTTAAATCATTCATGAAACTAGAATGGACTTGTTCTTCTGAAGAGAACTCGACCAGAAAGTAGCGATCACGGTCTTGGCATGGGTCTCATGGTCTGCGTGGAGGGCCGCTTCCCAGTGGTCCCAGCTCGTGGCCAAAACCTGACAGTCCGGGTGCCTGACTGGATCCGAACAGTACAGCCCCAGCCAGTGTAACTTCAGCAAGACGGTGATGAGGCCGTTGGGAATACAGGCCCCTTTAGAATATATCCAGTTGCTGCAAAAGAATAAAATATTAGCATGTGACAAGCAAAATAAATAACTACCGGAATGAGCATGTGACAAGCAAAATAATGAAATTATTATAAAGTGGCACTTACTCTTTCCCCGTGGGCTCAATGAGCCACTTCTGCTCCTCAGTAGCAGGAATATGCTTTGGTAGCTTTGTGTTACCACGCAGCCACCCCTTGTTGCCAACCCCCTCCCCCCACCACCATCATCCCCGCCACCACCCTCCTCCTCGCCTACCTCCTCCTCCTCCTCCTCGTCCCCCTCCCCAACCTCCTCCACCACCTCCTCCTCGGCCCCATCCCGAACCTCCTCCTCCACCACCTCCTCGTCAAAGGGTACCTCACTAGAGGAGGGCCTCGAAGACAACACCCCTAAGTCGGTGAGGGTGCACTCTTTCTGGCTGCGACCCCCTGTAGTGGCTCTCCCCCCACCACCTCGCCCTCTAGGGGCTCTCCCCCCGCCCCCTCCTCCTCTAGGGGCACCTCCACTCGACCTCCCCGTGAGGAGTCATCGTCAAGTAGCTGGGGGGGAGGATTACGTGCTCGACCACTCCGACTAGGCAGGCCGACGACCTTGCGTAGGAAACCCACGCCGTCGGCCTTCCCCTTGACCATGTTCAACGAACCTGCATTGAAAAGAGAACAAGAAATTAGTAAATTAATGAAATGAAGGAAGAGGCATAATAATAAGGAATAATAAACACATTAATAAAAATGCATAAAAAGGCATATTCCTAGACTATAGAAAAAAGACTTGAAACGTACATCTGCTAGAACCCATACAAATCATCACTGTTGTAACCTCTTTCTCGGTCGGTCTCATCATCACTATCAATCATATCATCTTCGTTGTCTGACGGAGGTGGAGGCTATTCCTCGTCGTCAGCGTCTTCATTTAACTTTTATAGCATAAGTATGTCATTTTCATTGACAATGGTCTCACCATCATTCCGTGCATCGTCGTCGTTTGGATCCACGTCATCATCACCCAATGGTCTAGGGTCATCGTTTCTAACCACATCATCATCATCAGTTTGCTGTTGATAGAACACTCCCTCGTATGTCATGGGGTTAATGTTGTAGTAATCGTCTTCATTCGGGTCCGGCAGCTTACCATGTGGCGACACCTTGAACACAACTTCCCAACCCTTTAGGTACTCTTTCTGGCATGGGTAAGGCAGATAATTTACTTGTGTAGCTTGGGTAGCCGCAATGAAGAGATCGGCTCTAGCATAGACGATTGATGGTTTAACTTCGACCAAACCAATGGAAGGCATATGTTTTACCCCCTCCCGCGGATTGAACCATCGACATTTGAACACAGGCAGACTTAGGGTCTCGCGCCCCTTGCTGAATTTAATCTCGTATATATTTTGTACCCTTTCATAGTCGTCTTCTGAATTTTGACTGGGGGTGTACACTCCGGTATTTATGTTTTGGGATCAGGCCGGCTGTTCTGGTGCTCCTCTGTATGGAAGCGGTACCCATTTACATCATACTTTTTACATGCCATGACGGCAGGGTCGAAACCCATGGAAACCCATCTCAATTCATCATCCATATATATGTTCGAATCTTTTCCCTACAAGTATAATTGAAATTGCTACATGCATTAGTTCGGTTAACTAATAAATGTTGAACTAGGTATTTAATAAGGGAATGTGGAAAATTACTTTCTCCATGAACCAAGCAACAAAATTTTTACATCCAGGGTTTCCATGACGGAGAAAAGTAAGTGCCTCTGCCTTAGTAGGAGGACTCATTCCCGTCCATTCCTCTTGAACGAAATCACTAAAAGAAGAAAAGAGTTGTTAGACCGGGACTAAGTGAACATAGAACATGATGGTGTGGAAGACATAAAGGAATGGTGTAGTGGTATTACCTCATCCACACTTCCTCAACTTCCTTGATGTTGTGCAAGATATGGAACATGAGGTCCTCCCACTCTTGTCGTGGCATGTTATAAGATTTTGAGGCCCCAGCCCTCCCACCTTGCACGTTGAATAGATGGAGCCTGGGTTGATACTTGGGCTCTTCTATATTGTATCGAGGCACCTTGTCATGCAGATGGGGAACGTGGTATGGATAGTATCGAGGCACCTTGTTATGAAGATACAGAAGAACCTTAACGGGGATGGCTAGCTGCTTTTTCTCACCATCCTCACCAACCACCTCAATGTACCGAGACAAACCGCACTCCCTACAATACTTGTCATCCGCATACTCGTGCCTAAACAAAAGGCAATTCTTTGGGAAAACATCTATTTTCTCATAATCCATAGAGAGTGCCTTCATGATTTTCTTTGTATCATACATGCTTTTCGGTAGTTCATGACTCTCAGGGAGGCTATTAGCCCGTACTCCCAGGAATGCTTCGAAGCATTTCTGGCTACAGCCGTACTTAGCCTTGACTGCAATCAGTTGCGAGATGGCATCCAGCTGAGATATTTTTGCACCCGCATAAAGAGGTTTCTTCTACAAGGCCAAGACCTCCAAGAAGGCCTTTGCGGTTGCCTCCGACTCCTCCGGTTCATTCTCTGAAGGTGTCCCATTTGCCGTTTCTGAAACAATGACATCACCTAGCATGTCCCTGACCCCGTCGTCCTCATATCCATTGATGCGTTGTCGCATAACCTCCTCTCTACCACGGTCCTGCTCGGCTATGTTTATAGGCGGCATGTCAAAGTCTGGCATATATCCGTGCATGCGAAGGTGCTCAGTCATGTCCTTCTGATTTCTACGGTAACGTCTGGCACATCTCGCACAGGGGCATGGTGGGATAATTCTCATTGGACGACGGAATATCTCCTTCAAATACACATCGGTTTTCATGATCCACTCTGATGTTACTCAATTCCGACGGATAAAACCATTGTACATCCACTGATTATCTGACATCCTCTGCTTTTTAGCAAGCCACACAACATAATTAAGGATTCACTTACATTAATCACATCAAATTTTCATTTTCTACCGCGTTGAATCCACCTACATCTCTAATAGGTAAAGATGGGTCCTAATCCCACCGAGGATGTGTAGATTGAGCACGTTCTCCACTCTACCCCGTTCCAAGACAAAATTTCGGCAGCACCTCCCCGTTGTTCTCCAGATACAAGTCTCGGCAAATAGGGAGAATAATGGGCAGGCGCCACTGAAATCCTGTCTCGGAACGGGGTAGAACATGGAGAACATACCCAATCTACACATCCTCGGGCTGTCCGTGGAAAACGCTGGACAACCGAAAGAGCTGCGGTGATAAATACGCAATTCAATGCATATTTATCGATGCAACCCTTTCAGACGGGAGACGCCTAGGTTACACGACTTGACTTGAGAATGAAATCTAGTGACATGATAAAATGGAGGAGATGGACTTTTAGCTCACCCTCGGCTATAGGGGAAGGAGTCGAACAACAGAGGGATGCTCAGGGACCAACGCATCGGACGACGGTCAGTCCGATGAAATGCAACACCACAAAGCCTGCAAATTCCATCGCGACAAAAAATTTAGAACATCACAACTCATAGAGCTTATTTAAAACATTTAAACATGCATTCACTTATTTTTGCATCATGTAGGCAAAAAAACTATCATCATCATCATCATCTATTCGTAACATATTCATCATCATCATCTATTCGTCATCATCATTGATTCATCATCATCTATTCGTCATCATGTAGGCAAAAAATATGTCATGGTATGTTGCTTAGTGTAGTAATTTGATGATACTTAGCGTAGTAATGTGACGATATGCTTAGTGTTCAATCCGATAATATATGTGAATTGAACTGTATGCTTTGTTGATAATTCCACATGACATACTCATTTATCATATATGTTTTTTCCATAAATTACTTAGGAGGCAATTTATGAGTTGTGGCATCGAGCCGGGTGAAGCAGGCATTGATGGACTATGCCTTACCACAAGGGGCTTCATCACCACCTGTGCATACATAGTGAACACGGACAATTGCCCTGTCTTAAGGTCGTCGGGGTGGAACAACTTCCTTGCTGGCAAGAATAACCTGGTTGGACAGGCCGTCTTAGTCACTATCAAGAACACCCCGCGCATTGACTTGACAATGATGATGATCATCGACATCATTTAGAAGTATGTGTGTGGCTAGGCCATTGGTGTTAAACTACTTATTAACTATTAGTTAGCTAGTGTTTGTGAGATTGTCGTTTATTAGCTAGCTAGTGTGTGTGAGATTGTCATTTATTAACTCGTATTGTTCTATTAACTGGTATTGTTCAACTGTGTAATGTTATATATGTGCTTAGTTTTAATGTGAAATTCTAAATGTTATATTGTGTGGAATTTTTTGGCTGCACAGAACATTCATGGCATGCTAAATACATTACACATTGCTAGGTGGGTGATTATAGTGTTGGCGTTGGCCTTGTGGCACGTGATCAACACGTCGAATATTGCTGATGTGGGCTACTACGCCACTACTATTTTTTAACAATGGCGCCATATTGGTGACATTGGGTGTCCACATCAGCAAGGCCTTTTTGTCATGCCGTAGCTAGACTTTTCTGCACTACTGATACGATGAGCCCGAGCTCAACATTTTTATGTTAGCTCGTACAAAGCGTACCCCAGGCTACGCCAGCATCTATCTATCATGTGTGGTCTGCCGTAATGACCAAGGTGTGCTTCAAGGAGCATCTGTTGTGGTGTATGAAAGAGTTCTGGTCCTGACGGTGTCTAGGTGGTCCCACTCGTCAGGATCTCACCGAAATAACGACCAATAAGCTTTGACCCGATGGAATGCTCCATTTGGGCATTTGCGAGGCCGGGGTGAAGGGAGGAGGAAAAAATTTAGGAACGTTAAGGTGACGGGGCAAAACTAAGTAGAACTAAGGAACTGGAGGCGCAAAAATAAAAAGTCCTACATAATAATACCCTATAAACTATTATTTATATATTTATTGGAGTGTATGGTTTGAAATATCTAGCGTGATATCTAGTGATACAAAAAAAATATCAACACATTCACATACATGCAAGTATATAATTTATGCTATGTTCATAACAAATTTTTCTAACATCATACAATTAAATTTAGCAGAAACAAATTTTCCATTGACATACATTTCAATTATTTAAAAAGTCGCACTATTTCTACTATTAGCAACATTATCAAGTGGTCAATTATGATATATAAATAATATGAAATTATACTCATAAAATGTATTATCATAATGTTGCTTACAAAACTACAACAATGTACAATTTATTTAAATTAGTACAAAAAATTAGTATAAATAATGTGGTAAAAATCAGTTTAAGTGTATAAAATACAATTCACAAAATTGAAACAGTACAGCCGTTGTCTATAATAATCACCAATCCATTGTTACTGGTGACGCCCCACAACCTGACTACATGTATTATTCTCTGAACCACCTGAAACTAGTTCTCCTCACCAATAACAGCTGGTTCACGACTAGAAGATCTTAGGTTGATCTCTCTCCCGTTCGAACCCAACAGGTCGAACGGGCCCCTGACTCGCGCCCTGATTGGGGGCGCCCAACCAAACCATGGTTTGTGGGCCCCTGTGACCGGCGCTATATAAACAGAGGTGAGCGCCAGGGCATGACTTACGAGGTTAATCGCTGCCACAATCCCCACCTACAATCCCTACCGATCTAGGGTTAGCGCGGTGCTCACGGGAAGCTCCACCACCACCGTCGTCCACTCTCTGTCCACATCGTCACCGGCCCCAACTTCACCATGGCCGGCGCTGGATCGAGCTCGTCTGGACAGGCAGAAGGTAGGTTCACCAGAATGATCTAACCTATCCGATCCAAAGCAATCTATCAAAAGAAAGGTGTCAAAGAACTGGACATTCCTCACTGCTTTGCTCCCGTGGCATAGCCACATCAGAGACACACCCCGGGCCGAGCTCGTTGCTACACATCGGTAAACAGGAGCAAAGAGTGTTACTGTTGCTACACAAAACAAAGTATGATGCCCCTAGGACCCAGGCCACAGCCCTAGTAACCTTGGGGCCTAGCTACGCCGTAGACTGCCCCCACTTCTCCAAGTCACGCACACGAGAGTAGTGGGGCGAAACCGCCACCAAATGACGAAGCGTGTGTGCGAGCCAGACAACATCAACAATGGCGCACGAACAATAAAACCCACTGGAATGGCCTTGAGACTCGAGATTACACAACACTGACATAGCAGGCTACCAACAGATGAAGACATTGATCCCGTGCTCTTCACCAACCGCCTGCTTCCTCGATCGTTGATCACCACTGCATCAGCAGCAAGGACGCAACGCATCTCACTTTCGACAACGAAGCGGAGATACGAGCAAGGCACCAACACAACAGAAAGCAAAAGAAGAAGAAAACGGAAGCGGCGGCTGTGGAAGGGAAGATGATCAACTCCTCACTTTCACCGCTCCGCCGCCACCGCGGTGCTTGGGGCTCCGCGCCTCCGCTCTGCTCTGTGGTGCTTTGTTTGCGGCAGAGACGGGCGGGCCGAGGCGAGGAGGAAGCCGTTACGGGGTGTCGTGCGAATATACAGCTCGGCCCCGCTGGGCTGGCAGATCCGACGGCCCCGACGAGCGCCACAGATCCAGGCGCCACCCAATCTGACCCAACCCAACCCGCACGGGTGGGCCCCACGTGCGAGACGGTGCCGCAGACCGGGTCGGCGCACGGACGTGATGTGGCCTCCGCCCATGCCGCTCGCTGCCCGGGGAGGGGAAGCGGCTTCTCCACTGCGGTGCCGTTCGCCTAGCTCCACGCGAGATCGCGTCGAGGGCGTCGGGGCCACCGCATATTCGGGCTCCACAGGTCGCCGCGCCGTCGGCTCCGCTTGCCGTCTCTGCTCCCCCGAACCCGCGCTCGCCGGCAAGCCGCCCGATAGACGGAGCCCCTGACGCACAGCTCCTCATCCACAGTGCCCTGCGGCGGAGGCCGGGGAGACGCCTCCCTCGTACCGCAGCACCTCGGCCGCCAGAACCCCTGTCCCGGCGCCGGAGATGGAGGCTTTCCATTTTTTTTTAGAGGGAATTCTTTTTTCTTCTTTTTTTCTCGAGACTTTGCCGAACAGTCAGGAAATTTGGGGCCGTTTCCTTTTTGCAACAAAACAAACGATGCCGGCACACACACAGTATGGACTAACCCAATTTTCGCCATGGCTGGGCCCAAAACCTAGCATCCAGATCGGGCTCTGTTTTGTCCTGAGAACCTCGGCCCAAACAAAGCATTTTCGACAATTTTTGAAATTAGTATGATCCTAAAAATGGAAGTGTTTGATATTTTAAATTCAAAAATATGTTTTTTCAAGGACTCGGGCGACTACGGGATGGGCCCAAGCTCGGCCTTTTTATGTCAGGTCTTGCAAAGCCTACCCCGGGCTATGCCAGCATTTACCTATTGTGGTCTCGCGTAATGACCAAGGTGTGTTCCAAGGGGCATATTTTGTGGTGTATATGAAAGAATTCTGGACCCAGAGGTCTTTAAGTGTATGCATGACAAGAAGCTCTAGCTCTGGGACAATATCTGCAGGTCGATAGGATTCACACAACATCCGACCATGTGAGAGTCGTCAAAGAGTTGGAGCCCTCACGGGACTTGGGAAACCACTGCATGATTTTTTGAGACATCAAAACTTGTACAAGCTTCGTCTATGACATGTTGAACCATGAGCGGCACGATAGTAATAGGGAAGCTCATAGACTAGCTAGAATGACGATCACACTTGAAGTGGAGGGACTATGTTTGTTTTTTCTTACTAGTAAGATGCCCGCGCTTCGCTACGGAATCACAAGAAATGAGAAACAACACAAGAATGTACGGAGTCATTGATCAAAGCAATGATATATATTTTATACGTACTCTTCAGAAGAATCATACAGTTTCCTGCCAATATAATCTTCTTCTAAGCCAAAGTATTTTTTTCTCCATCTTCACCTTGCAAGAATATTTGTTGTTTCCCTGTCGGGTTTCTCATTGTTTGCTATGTCCTATATTGTTGGGACAGAGAGCATGTGGCAATTGCAAATACATCCACATATTTGGCAATTTTGATAAAACATACCAGGTTTATCTCGGACTCCAAATCTGTCTCTTCGAATCATTGTCACTTAGCATGTGCTCCACCTCCAGCACACACACCATTCTCTGCTAGAAATGGTGATCATTAAGCACATCACTCTAACCTAACCTTAATATGAATAATGAAAGAACGACAATGCCTCAATAAGAAATCTGTGCAATGGAGTTAGAGACTACTGGTTTCATCTTTGGCTCCAATCTGATGGGGTTTCATCTTTGGCTCCAATCTGAGGTGCGCCGGTCTCCTTCCAACGTTGGCTTCCTCAATGGCAAGGCATGCAAGCACCGCAGCCAATAATTATAAATTGTGAAATATGTGGTAGTGGCAGTGGCGCTCGCCATGAAGAGAAGAATTTTTTAGGCACGACTTACATAACTTAGGCATCTCAAGCATAGTATAGCTTTGTCTTCTGCAGCAACAATATTAGCTCTCGAGCTCTTGCTTCATCTATCTTATCACCTAGAACGACATCATACAATCACTACTGCATACATGATGATCTGTGGTATGTTTACGCAAAGGAGAAATAATGACCCTATAGAGGGCCTATAGTATATTTTGGCAAAAAAAGACAATGAACACCTACAATACATTTTGTACTGAGCAAAGAAATAAAATGTACAACAAGAGATGAAGATGAAACTATCAAACAAAACTAACCGACACTTTATAGAACTGTACAATGATTTGCAACCTCCAATTTTGATCTCAACTTCACCAATAAAAGTTGTATCATCTTCTAACAGTACGTAGTATATGTCGAAACTGATCTATTGCAATCATTGGTAAATTTTTGGGTGTCAAAAACATTTTTGCCTCACTATTGCATGATATCAACGTCAATTCCTCTAGCGGTAACTACGGATTGCCTCACTGTTGTATGATATCAATATCAACACCCAAATAGTATTCAACATAAACACAATGGTATTATTTTTTAAGGGGAATCTAAAACCGCCAAGAGACCATATAATGCACAAAATCTGATTTGGCCGTGTCATCTAGGGCTCCACTTTGCATGCTTAGTCTGGTCTACGACCATGGTAGGCAGTGGCAGAGGAAGAATAAAAATCAAGGTGGGGCGAACTCAGACATTAAACATGATGAAAAATCAAAGTGATCCATAACTCCTGTACACAAAAATAATGTATATGGTCTACAGTTCATGTCTTTGCTCCACTGAAATTCAGATTTTTTTTTGGGAAATCGACAACACGAACACAGAAAATCAGAAAAGAAAGATTTTAGCTTTGCTGCCCTCTTCCCTGTCCTGTATATCTTCTAGCTAGCCAAACTGCTACAAACGTCGCGTTGCTTGTGCCGCCATGTGCTGCTGCACTCTGCCTGCAGAGTAGGTCTGTGTGCGGGATAACAGGCTGCGCCTTGAGGCTGGAGGATCGGCACAGTGCTACGTGCAGCCTCCGATCCTGTTGTGGTGCCGTCCGTCGTAGGTTCGCTGAATTGCTATCGCTAGCCACTACCTAGCCAGCGTCTCAATTAGTTTTTTTACACAAGCCAATCCAATTAGTTGCTTGAGTGTGGGACTTGAGAAATTTTCTGCTTAATAATGTTTAGTCATCCTTGATCATGACCTCTACTTACCATGCACCAAAAAATTTAACGCAGGTCACAGTTTAAAAAAAATAGTCTAGATATGCTGAATAGAAAATCTTGTTCCAACCTGATGGGATGGAGTACAGTGAAAGTCTAATTCTGCATCTCACAAGGAACTGTGCGGATCCATAACCCATTCATTTTTAAACATTTAACAAATCACATGTTTAGAGAGACCAAGGTTTCAATCACGCATGGATCTGATACGCATCTCTACTCCCAAACAATTGATCAATTTCTTGGATCTGATAGGAGAAAAACTTAACTTACAGAGGTGATAGTGGTTGAGAGAGGACACAATAGGTCGGGGTAGTTGGCGCCAGCGTCGCCGTGAACGAGCGGCTCACCACCAGCAAAAATCCTCCGCTGCCTGTACCATGAAAAAGGGCCTCAACTTGGAGGTCGAGAACCAAAGCCTGCACAAAAGAGAATCAACCCAACGACCACAAAGGGAAAATGGACATACCTGGACATGGCAGCAACCGCCGCTATCCTCTTTGTCTCCGATGACCTGCACGGCCAGATCTAGAAGGAGAGATGCTCGGCAAGCTCGAAGCCAAACCTGATTTATTGACACCCTAATTAAAACTACAGCTATACAAGGGGAGGGACCTTCTCCCAATTCAACTCGGATGGTCACCGGAAAGAGAGAGGAGTGGCCGGCGGTGAGGAATTTTGAAGTTCTGGAAGACTCTGTTTCTTCCGCGAGAGAGGAGGAAGGAGAACTTTCGGGCTCTTTCTGGCGTGCGGGGTGGTTTCTGCAAAAGTGCAACTTAAGTTGCTCGAGGGCAACTGGTCTCACCTCAGCCTTACATTTTAGATCGGACGGTTGAGATGGCTCGAAGGCAGACACACCATCACCACCAACTCGCATTTTTATAAGAGTAGAGATTTTGAAAACAAACCCATGTATTAATTAATTAAAAAGTTGAATACAATCGTTCGTTACAACATTCGTCACGCAGGACAGGAAACTATTACATAGAAGGCCATGTGACCTATCTTATCTTACCTTATATATTATATCTTTCTTATATTTCTAATCGGAAGGGTTTAGCCTTAGTAGAACTAAAACCGAGTACATGATGTGCGGTTTCAGTACTACTAGGTGTGAGGAGGAGGAGGTTAGCCTTGATGGCCAGGTGGTACCTCAGAAGGACACCTTTCGGTATTTGGGGTCAATGTTGCAAGAGGATGGGGGTATTGATGAAGATGTGAACCATCGAATCAAAGCCGGATGGATGAAGTGGCGCCAAGCTTCTGGCATTCTCCGTGACAAGAGAGTGTCACAAAAGCTAAAAGGCAAGTTCTACAGGACGGCGGTTCGACCCGCAATGTTGTATGGTGCGTAGTGTTGGCCGACTAAAAGGCTGTTAGGGAACGTAGTAATTTCAAAAAAATTCCTACGCACACACAAGATCATGGTGATGCATAGCAACGAGAGGGGAGAGTGTTGTCTACGTACCCTCGTAGACCGAAGCGGAAGCGTTGACACAACGTAGAGGAAGTAGTCGTACGTTCTCCTCGCGATCCAACCGATCACAGCACCGTTACTCCGGCACCTCCGAGTTCTTGACACACGTTCAGCTCGATGACGATCCCCGGGCTCCGATCCAGCAAAGCGTCGAGGAAGAGTTCCGTCAGCACGACGATGTGGTGACGATCTTGATGTGTTACCGGCGCAGGGCTTCGCCTAAGCACTGCAACGATATGATCGAGGTGGAATTTGGTGGAAGGGACACCGCACACGGCTAAGGAACGATCCGTAGATCAACTTGTGTGTCTATGGGGTACCCCCTGCCCCTGTATATAAAGGATGGAGGAGGAGGAGGCCGGCCAAGGGTTTGGCGCGCCAGGGTGTGGAGTCCTACTAGGTCTCCAAGTCCTAGTAGGAGTCCACCAAGAGGGGAGGAAGGGAGAAGGAATAGGAGGAGAAGGAGAGGTGGCCGGCCCCCCTTTCCCTAGTCCAATTCGGACCAAAGGGGAGGGGGGCGCAGCAGCCTTTTCCTCTTCCCACTAAAGCCCATCAAGGCCCATTACTTCTCCCGTAATCCCGTAACTCCCCGATACTCCCGAAAATACCCGGATCACTCAGAACCTTTCCAATGTCCGAATATAGTCGTCCAATATATCGATTTTTACGTCTCGACCATTTCGAGACTCCTCGTCATGTCCCCAATCTCATCCGGGACTCCGAACTCCTTCGGTACATCAAAACTCATAAACTCGTAATATAACTGTCATCGAAACCTTAAGCGTGCGGACCCTACGGTTCGAGAACAATGTAGACATGACCGAGATACGTCTCCGGTCAATAACCAATAGCGGGACCTGGATGCCCATATTGGCTCCTACATATTCTGCGAAGATCTTTATCGGTCAGACCGCATAACAACATACGTTGTTCCTTTTGTCATCGGTATGTTACTTGCCCGAGATTCGATCGTCGGTATCCAATACCTAGTTAAATCTCGTTACCGGCAAGTCTCTTTACTCGTTCCGTAATACATCATCTCACAACTAACACATTAGTTGCAATGCTTGCAAGGCTTATGTGATGTGCATTACCGAGAAGGCCCTAAGATACCTCTCCGACAATCGGAGTGACAAATCCTAATCTCGAAATACGCCAACCCAATATGTACCTTCGGAGACACCTGTAGAGCACCTTTATAATCACCCAGTTACGTTGTGACGTTTGGTAGCACACAAGGTGTTCCTATGGTAAACGGGAGTTGCATAATCTCATAGTTAAAGGAACATGTATAAGTCATGGATAAAAAGCAATAGCAACATACTAAACGATCGAGTGCTATGCTAATGGAATGGGTCATGTCAATCAGATCATTCAACTAATGATGTGATCTCGTTAATCAAATAACAACTCTTTGTTCATGGTTAGGAAATATAACCATCTTTGATTAATGAGCTAGTCAAGTAGAGGCATACTAGTGACACTCTGTTTGTCTATGTATTCACACATGTATTATGTTTCCATTTAATACAATTCTAGCATGAATAATAAACATTTATCATGATATAAGGAAATAAATAATAACTTTATTATTGCCTCTAGGGCATATTTCCTTCAGTCTGCCACTTGCACTAGAGTCAATAATCTAGTTCACATCGCCATGTGATTTAATAGCAATAGTTCACATCACCATGTGATTAACACCCATAGTTCACATCGATATGTGACCAACACCCAAAGGGTACTAAGGTGTGATCATGTTTTGCTTGTGAGATAATTTTAGTCCACGGGTCTGTCACATTCAGATCCGTAAGTATTTTGCAAATTTCTATGTCAACAATACTCTGCACGGAGCTACTTTAGCTAATTGCTCCCACTTTCAATATGTATCTAGATTGAGACTTAGAGTCATCTAGATTAGTGTCAAAACTTGCATCGACGTAATTTTTTACGACGAACCTTTTGTCACGTCCATAATCGAGAAACATATCCTTATTCCATTAAGGATAATTTTGACCGCTGTCCAGTGATCTACTCCTAGATCACTATTGTACTCCCTTGCCAAACTCAGTGGTAGGGTATGCAATAGATCTGGTACACAGCATGGCATACTTCATAGAGCCTATGGCTGAGGCATAGGGAATGACTTTCATTCTCTTTCTATCTTCTGCCGTGGTCGGGCTTTGAGTCTTACTCAATTTCACACCTTGTAATACAGGCAAGAACTCTTTCTTTGACTGTTCCATTTTGAACTACTTCAAAATCTTTTCAAGGTATGTACTTATTGAAAAAACTTATCAAGCATCTTGATCTATCTCTATAGATCTTGATGCTCAATATGTAAGTAGCTTCCCCGAGGTCCTTCTTCGAAAAACTCCTTTCAAATACTCCTTTATGCTTTACAGAATAATTCTACATTATCTCTGATCAATAATATGTCATTTACATATACTTATCAGAAATGCTGTAGTGCTCCCACTCACTTTCTTGTAAATACAGGCTTCACCGCAAGTCTGTATAAAACTATATGCTTTGATCAACTTATCAAAGCGTATATTCCAACTCCGAGATGCTTGCACCAGTCCATAGATGGATCGCTGGAGCTTGCATATTTTGTTAACACCTTCAGGATCGACAAAACCTTCTAGTTGCATCGTATACAACTCTTCTTTAATAAATCCATTAAGGAATGTAGTTTTGTTTATCCATTTGCCGGATTTCATAAAATGCGGCAATTGCTAACATGATTCGGACAGACTTAAGCATAGATACGAGTGAGAAACTCTCATCGTAGTCAACACCTTGAACTTGTCGAAAACCTTTTTGCGACAATTCTAGCTTTGTAGATAGTAACACTACCATCAGTGTCCGTATTCCTCTTCAAGATCCATTTATTTTCTTTGGCTTGCCGATCATCGGGCAAATCCATCAAAGTCCATACTTTGTTCTCATACATGGATCATATCTCAGATTTCATGGCCTCTAACCATTTCGCGGAATCTGGGCTCATCATCGCTTCCTCATAGTTCGCAAGTTCGTCATGGTCTAGTAACATGACTTCCAGAACAGGATTACCGTACCACTCTGGTGCGGATCTCACTCTAGTTTACTTACGAGATTCGGTAGTAACTTGATCTGAAGTTACATGATCATCATCATTAGCTTCCTCACTAATTGATGTAGTAGTCACAGGAACAGATTTCTGTGATGAACTACTTTCCAATAAGGGAGAAGGTACAATTACCTTATCAAGTTCTACTTTCCTCCCACTCACTTCTTTCGAAAGAAACTCTTTCTCTAGAAAGTTTCCGAACTTAGCAACAAAAAGTCTTGCCTTTGGATCTGTGATAGAAGGTGTATCCAACAGTTTCCTTTGGATATCCTATGAAGACACATTTCTCCGATTTGGGTTCAAGCTTATCAGGTTGAAGCTTTTTCACATAAGCATCGCAGCCCCAAACTTTAAGAAACGACAGCTTAGGTTTATTGCTAAACCATAGTTCATACGGTGTCGTCCCAACGGATTTAGATGGTGCCCCTTTTAACGTGAATGCAGCTGTCTCTAATGCATGATCCCAAAACGATATTGGTAAATTGGTAAGAAACATCATAGATTGTACTATATCCAATAAAGTACGGTTATGACGTTCGGACACACCATTATGCTGTGGTGTTCCAGGTGGCATGGATTTGTGAAACTATTCCACACGGTTTTAACTGAAGGCCAAAACTCGTAACTCAAATATTTTACCTCTGCGATCATATCGTAGAAACTTTTCATTTTCTTGTTATGATGATTATCCACTTCACTCTGAAATTCTTTGAACTTTTCAAACGTTTCAGACTTATGTTTCATTAAGTAGATATACCCATATCTGCTCAAATCATCTGTGAAGGTCAGAAAATAATGATACCTGCTGCAAGCCTTAATATTCATCGGACCACATACATCAGTATGTATCCAACAAATCTGTTGCTTGCTCCATTGTTCCGGAGAACGGCGTTTTAGTCATCTTGCCCTTAAGGCATGGATCGCAAGCATCAAGTGATTCATAATCAAGTGATTCCAAAATCCCATTAGCATGGAGTTTCTTCATGCGCTTTACACCAATATGACCTAAACTGCAGTGCCACAAATAAGTTGCACTATCATTATTAACTTTGCATCTTTTGGCTTCAATATTATGAATATGTGTATCACTATGATCGAGTTCCAACAAACCATTTCGTTGGTGTGTATAACCATAGAAGGTTTTATTCATGTAAACAGAACAACAATTTATTCTCTTACTTAAATGAATAGCCGCATTGCAATAAACATGATCAAATCATATTCATGCTCAACGCAAACACCAAATAACACTTATTTAGTTTCAACACTAATCCTGAAAGTATAGGGAGTGTGTGATGATGATCATATCAATCTTGGAACCACTTCCAGCACACATCGTCACCTTGCCCTTTAACTAGTCTTTGTTCATTCTGCAACTCCCGTTTCGAGTTACTAATCTTAGCAACTTGAACTAGTACCAAATACTGAGGGGTTGCTATGAACACTAGTAAAGTACACATCAATAACATGTATATCAAATATACTTATGTTCACTCTGCCATCCTTCTTATCCGCCAATCACTTGGGGTAGTTCCGCTTCCAGTGACCAGTCCCTTTGCAGTAGAAGCACTTAGTCTCAGGCTTAGGACCATACTTGGGCTTTTTCACTTGAGCAGCAACTTGCTTGCCGTTCTTCTTGAAGTTCCCCTTCTTTCCTTTTGCCCTTTTCTTGAAACTAGTGATCTTGTCAACCATCAACACTTGATGTTTTTCTTTGATTTCTACCTTCGCTGATTTTAGCATAGCGAAGAGCTTGGGAATATTTTCCGTTATCCCTTGCATATTATAGTTCATCACGAAGTTCTACTAACTTGGTGATGGTGACTAGAGAATTCTGTCAATCACTATCTTATCTGGAAGATTAACTCCCACTTGATTCAAGCGATTGTAGTACCCAGACAATCTGAGCACATGCTCACTAGTTGAGCGATTCTCCTCCATCTTTTAGCTATAGAACTTGTTGGAGACTTCATATCTCTCAACTCGGGTATTTGCTTGAAATATTAACTTCAACTCCTGGAACATCTCGTATGGTCCATGACGTTCAAAACGTCTTTGAAGTCCCGATTCTAAGCCGTTTAAGCATGGTGCACTAAACTATTAAGTAGTCATCATATTGAGCTAGCATAACGTTCATAACGTCTGCATCTGCTCCTGCAATAGGTCCGTCACCTAGCGGTGCATCAAGGACATAATTCTTCTGTGCAGCAATGAGGATAAACCTCAGATCACGGATCCAATCCGCATCATTGCTACTAACATTTTTCAACACAATTTTCTCTAGGAACCTATCAAAATAAACACAGGGAAGCAACAATGCGAGCTATTGATCTACAACATAGATATGCTAATACTACCAGGACTAAGTTCATGATAAATTAAAGTTCAATTAATCATATTACTTAAGAACTCCCACTTAGATAGACATCCCTCTAATCCTCTAAGTGATCACGTGATCCAAATCAACTAAACCATGTCCGATCATCACGTGAGATGGAGTAGTTTCAATGGTGAACATCACTATGTTGATCATATCTACTATATGATTCACGCTCGACCTTTCGGTCTCCGTGTTCCGAGGCCATATCTGTTATATGCTACGCTCGTCAAGTTAAACCTGAGTATTCTGCGTGTGCAACTGTTTTGCACCCGTTGTATTTGAACGTAGAGCCTATCACACCCGATCATCACGTGGTGTCTCAGCACGAAGAACTTTCGCAACGGTGCATACTCAGGGAGAACACTTCTTGATAATTTAGTGAGAGATCATCTTATAATGCTACCGTCAATCAAAGCAAGATAAGATGCATAAAAGGATAAACATCACATGCAATCAATATAAGTGATATGATATGGCCATCATCATCTCGTGCTTGTGATCTCCATCTTCGAAGCACCGTCATGATCACCATCGTCACCGGCGCGACACCTTGATCTTCATCGCAGCATCGTTGTCGTTTCGCCAATCTTATGCTTCTACGACTATCACTACCGCTTAGTAATAAAGTAAAGCATTACATCGCGATTGCATTGCATACAATAAAGCGACAACCATATGGCTCCTGCCAGTTGCCGATAACTCGGTTACAAAACATGATCATCTCATACAATAAAATTTAGCATCACGTCTTGACCATATCACATCACAACATGCCCTGCAAAAACAAGTTAGACGTCCTCTACTTTGTTGTTGCAAGTTTTACGTGGCTGCTACGGGCTTTAAGCAAGAACTCATCATACCTACGCATCAAAACCACAACGATAGTTTGTCAAATAGACTCCGTTTTAACCTTCTCAAGGACCGGGCGTAGCCACACTCGGTTCAACTAAAGTTGGAGAGACAGTCTTCCGCAAGCCATCTATGTGCAAAGCACGTCGAGGGAACCGGTCTCGCGTAAGCGTACGCGTAAGGTTGGTCCGGATCGTCTCGTCCAACAATACCGCTGAACCAAAGTATGACATGCTGGTAGGCAGTATGACTTGTATCGTCCACAACTCACTTGTGTTCTACTCGTGCAAATAACATCAAACCATAAAACCTAGGCTCGGATGCCACTGTTAGGGAACGTAGTAATTTCAAAAAAATTCCTACGCACACGCAAGATCATGGTGATGCATAGCAACGAGAGGGGAGAGTGTTGTCTACGTACCCTCGTAGACCGAAGCGGAAGCGTTGACACAACGTAGAGGAAGTAGTCGTACGTTCTCCTCGCGATCCAACCGATCACAGCACCGTTACTCCGGCACCTCCGAGTTCTTGGCACACGTTCAGCTCGATGACGATCCCCGGGCTCCGATCCAGCAAAGCGTCGAGGAAGAGTTCCGTCAGCACGACGGTGTGGTGACGATCTTGATGTGTTACCGGCGCAGGGCTTCGCCTAAGCACTGCAACGATATGATCGAGGTGGAATTTGGTGGAAGGGGGCACCGCACACGGCTAAGGAACGATCCGTAGATCAACTTGTGTGTCTATGGGGTACCCCCTGCCCCTGTATATAAAGGATGGAGAAGGAGGAGGCCGGCCAAGGGTTTGGCGCGCCAGGGTGTGGAGTCCTACTAGGTCTCCAAGTCCTAGTAGGAGTCCACCAAGAGGGGAGGAAGGGAGAAGGAATAGGAGGAGAAGGAGAGGTGGCCGGCCCCCCTTTCCCTAGTCCAATTCGGACCAAAGGGGAGGGGGGCGCAGCAGCCTTTTCCTCTTCCCACTAAAGCCCATCAAGGCCCATTACTTCTCCCGTAATCCCGTAACTCCCCGATACTCCCGAAAATACCCGGATCACTCAGAACCTTTCCGATGTGCTAATACAGTCGTCCAATATATCGATTTTTACGTCTCGACCATTTCGAGACTCCTCGTCATGTCCCCAATCTCATCCGGGACTCCGAACTCCTTCGGTACATCAAAACTCATAAACTCGTAATATAACTGTCATCGAAACCTTAAGCGTGCGGACCCTACGGTTCGAGAACAATGTAGACATGACCGAGATACGTCTCCGGTCAATAACCAATAGCGGGACCTGGATGCCCATATTGGCTCCTACATATTCTGCGAAGATCTTTATCGGTCAGACCGCATAACAACATACGTTGTTCCTTTTGTCATCGGTATGTTACTTGCCCGAGATTCGATCGTCGGTATCCAATACCTAGTTCAATCTCGTTACCGGCAAGTCTCTTTACTCGTTTCGTAATACATCATCTCACAACTAACACATTAGTTGCAATGCTTGCAAGGCTTATGTGATGTGCATTACCGAGAAGGCCCTGAGATACCTCTCCGACAATCGGAGTGACAAATCCTAATTTCGAAATACGCCAACCCAATATGTACCTTCGGAGACACCTGTAGAGCACATTTATAATCACCCAGTTACGTTGTGACGTTTGGTAGCACACAAAGTGTTCCTATGGTAAACGGGAGTTGCATAATCTCATAGTTAAAGGAACATGTATAAGTCATGGATAAAAAGCAATAGCAACATACTAAACGATCGAGTGCTATGCTAATGGAATGGGTCATGTCAATCAGATCATTCAACTAATGATGTGATCTCGTTAATCAAATAACAACTCTTTGTTCATGGTTAGGAAACATAACCATCTTTGATTAATGAGCTAGTCAAGTAGAGGCATACTAGTGACACTCTGTTTGTCTATGTATTCACACATGTATTATGTTTCCATTTAATACAATTCTAGCATGAATAATAAACATTTATCATGATATAAGGAAATAAATAATAACTTTATTATTGCCTCTAGGGCATATTTCCTTCAAAGGCGACATGTTTAACAGTTAGGTGTGCCGGAGATGCGTATGTTGAGATGGATGTGTGGCCACACGAGGAAGGATCGAATCCGGAATGATAATATACGAGATAGAGTTGGGGTAGCACCAATTGAGGAGAAGCTTGTCCAACATCGTCTGAGATGGTTTGGGCATATTCAGCGCAGGTCTCCAGAAGCTCCAGTGCATAGCGGACGGCTAAAGCGTGCGGAGAATGTTAAAAGAGGGCGGGGTAGACCGTATTTAACATGGAAGGAGTCCGTTAAAAAAGACCTGAAGAAGCGGACTGTGCCGAGCCCTGGAGTCCTCAACTTTTAAGTTTCATGGACGGCCTTGAGGCAGAAGTGCGGCCTGGACTGGAGTGGGCTGCCTCCCATGCGGGACTGCATGTTGTCCTTTGCCATCGTGAGCAGCTGCATGACGTGGACGTTCAGTTTGACGGGCTCTAATCAAGACATGGCTGGCGCATAGGCACGTACATGCTTGGCTTGATTCATTCGGACGCATAAGTATTCAATTTGGCTTTGAAGGCAGGCGGCTGCATCCAAGACAAGCTATATATTCGACCAGCCGAAAAGGAGGATGTATCACAGCCGGGGCTGTTTGGTTTCCTCGGCCAGCTAGACCAATGCCTTTGTGTGGCAGCAAGACATGCTCCTGGTGAAGTGCAAGCAGCCATGCGAATTCAAGGTAGGGTCTTTATTTTCTCGTCTTCTATTCCTTTGTCTCTGCTCCATTGTCATCTATAAACTGCTAACTGCACGTATAGCAGAGATATCTACAATATGATGCAAAAAAAAAAAAGATAGGCTTGCACATGGATAAGAACATGAATGATGTGGTTCTGTTATAATATTTTTTTAATAGCAGGATTTAGTCATATGCTTTCTAAGTAGTGTTCATTAGTACCGGTTAGAGCAGAATTTTGTTGCTTTTTTGGCTGTTTGATTTCTCCGTCATAAAAAGAAGAGGAAGCGAACATTTTTTTTACGTTGCAGATGATAGAGGAATAAAACTCTCCTAATATAAATGAAATTACACAATAAAGTGTTTCATGACCGTGTACATTATATAATCCACATTTTCTGTTTGTATATTTTTCTGTACAAGACCTTTTGTTCGCCTAGAAACGAAAAAACGATAAATAACTACAGTATGAAATTCCGCAAACTATGTCACGCATTCATGTCTTCACTTTTTGACACTTTAAGTTTAATCTTTTTTTATCACGGAACAACTTGAGTCTGTCTAATTCTTGCTTCTTCTTTTTATCGGGGAGGAATTGCTTAGGTTTTCGATCATGTCAACATGGGACAAGGGGGAAAAGTACTACATTTAAAATCTTCGAATATGATGTTGATCTATTCCGCTTTTAGATTTACGGATTTGTTATATTAGTTGATCCGACATTGTAAGTATTTAATAAAATCTTCTATGTATAGTATCTAACTTTAACTGAATTTTACAAGTTTCCTTTGTTGTATGTAATTACGACAGTACTGAAGGCTAGCACTGAAGATTTTGACTTCGGGTAAATGTAGTAGTTCATCTGCATGTTTTGAACTGCTCAAAATTCCTCTATGGTTGATTCTTCACACCTACATGCTCATTTCAAAATCGAATTTCTGTTTGTAAAAAAGTAAAGAACCTTTTGCACATTACTCGATGGTTAAAACTTTCAGCACATTACATGATTGTTTGATGTTTGTAGACCTCAATTTCCAGGAATTTCCATTATGGTTCTGTTTGACCTCCCGGCAAACCTGTATCATCCAATCTAATACCCAATACCTGAACCTTTTTTCACTGCACTTCTACTCTTCTCACAATCTGCATGGGATGTATACATCATCATCAGCGGCAGTTAATTATGCCTTGCTTGCTGTGCTAGCCAGCCGCTTACAGTCGAGCTACATATTGAGTTATTGACATGTTACATTCTCCAACTAACCACCCTAATGTGTTGTTCATCGTGGTTCACCTCTCTTCTTATTTTAGCATTGTCCATATTGCTTCAGAGAGCCTGTAATTTAATATGCCTACCGGAGCGACATCCATATCTGCGTTCAGTGGTGCACTGGTGACAGCAATGAGCAACGTGCTACACTGTAGGCTTGCTATCTACTACCATATATAGTAAATTAATTAGTTCATGCATGGTCGGAATTTGTATTCTTAGCTTGAACTTCATATATAGATTATATTATTAATATTTTCTCTACTACCATAGTAAATTAATTACCGCGTTCATAGGAATTCTCTACTAACATAGTAAACGCCAAAGAGTATCATACTTTAGGAAGTTGGCTTATTTGTAACCACAGTAACAGGAAAATTAAGCACTAATTAACCATGAGTTTTTTTTTTCATGTGATGTCAAATTGGCGTTATCTTTCTCACTCCCCTCCCTATTTCGCAATATCATTATGTGTTAACAAGTTCATCATCATAATTATTTTACTTTCTATGCTAACAACGTTATTCGTAAACCCCAAGCCAGAGTTTGTTACTAAAGTAATTCCTAATGTTTTACTCCTCATGTAATCTTGATAATTAGGTAAGATGTCATCCAACCGTTTCTGGATACAAAACACTTATTATCAATATATGTTTGTTGTACTTTCACTGAGGGATGTCTACCGTGGGCCTCAAATTGACTATTTTCACATGAAACAATTAATTTACTGCCTTACGTCTGCAGGTATAAAAATTCTTAATGCTTTTATTTTTCACTTTTCCATGACATAATAAATTCTAATTATTTGAAATTCATAAGTTATGATATTTTTGTTATCTTCAACAAATTCTTATTGCCATTTGTTTTGGGAAACAATATAAAAGTAAGCCCTCTTTGGAATACACAATTCTTTAGGCAAGTAAAAACTATAGGACTAGATTGCAATTAATTCCCCACAAATAAAATTATATAATGTCGGTGGTTTGTTGTTTATTACCTAAGGATCATTGTTGTGTATGCTACATATATTAGGCATCATATATTAACATGTTTATCTCACGGAAAGAAACATCTGACAAAATAAAAAAATTGCACACACAACCCATAGTTAGTTAAGTATAGACTCTACACAATATTTTTATTTCTTAGAAAATTATTTTCTTGGTTCAAACTAAATGGCAGAAGCGGCATGCGTATCAAACATCACCTTCTTTGTAATAGAGAGTGGCTAGAATTCCTAATTTTACTCACAAAGAAATTGATGCACACAGTAATAATAATAACGTGTATGCATAGTAAACCTTAATTTATATGATGTGACATAACTAGAGAGTATTACATTGTAAGGTGGAACAAGTATTTATAACCAGTATTTATCTAAAGTGCATTTTGTCCTCTCATGTAAGTCTTATTAAAAGTATGATATTCTAAATTGTGTATATACTTTATTTCTAGCCCGTGCAGATGCACGGGTTGATGGCTAGTATATTTATATTTACTAATCGAAAGCACTAAACGAGCCTCAACGTTAATCCTCAAAAACTGCGTTAAAATAACCATTAGATTTTAATTGTGTGTCTAGGATTAAATGAGACAAACCTCCACATTAATCCTCAAAAACTACGTTAAAATAACAATTAGATTTCAATTGTGCGTCTAGGATTAAACTAAATATGGAAACTCTACCATCTCCAAGTTATTCCTAGGAGTAAACAAAATATGATACGCTAGATATTTATTTTAGGCATCCAAAGCCATTAGATGAAGCATCAAAGGTCATATCATTACGCCAGGGACTCCTTCCTTACGCTAAACAAAAAGAAAAGGCAAAGTCCTCCTGTTGTACGCTACAATCCTGGTCATCTCCTCAAAGTCACGGATAGATAGGCCTTGGCTCCTTCCTTCTGCTAAAAAAGCTCTCCTAGCTGCGTACGTTATGTTGGGATCTTTCGCTTCTCTGCTTCTATCGCGTGACCTAGGGCCTATCGTCGCTCTTCCTCCTATCCTTCGCCCGCCGCATCGAATTTCATGCCTTTCTCAATTTATAGTTTATCTATGCCGCAATTGACTAAAACTCCGTGATCTAATCTAACATGTCCCTGACCTCCTTCTATTCAACCTTTCCATGATCCAATACGAAAATTTTCTGTCTTAAGCAGATTCGTGGATCAATCTAAAGGTCAGCGGTGCAGCAGAGGTGTACGGAGGGCAATTTCAAGCAGATGGCACGGCCACCATCATCCGTGTAGATGTTTTTTTTTTTTTGAGGGGGGAAATTATGCCGCTTTATTTAAACAAAGTTTGGAATCTCATCCGAAATTACATCTAAAATAAAATCCGGTGGTGAACCCACCCAAGACTCGCAGCGTTCTTCTCCTACGCTGACTCTAGCTAACTTATGAGCGGCAATATTCCCAGAACGACGAACCCAACAAACCTTGAACTCCGTCAACGAATTGAGCATCTCTTTGATCTCTTGTATCCAGTAACCAACAGCGGACATATTCTTATTTGATTCGTTTATCATTTGCACGACCATCTTGCTGTCCAGCTCCACATGTGCTACCCAGCTACCTTTGATCTCATGTGTAGATGTTAGCTGGAAGAGCTATAGCGGATTGGCGGTCCAAAGGGTGACTTCCCCAACCTCACTCCCAAGGCAAGTCTCCTTGCATATCTAAATTTCCTGCTAAGTTTGTGGAGCTTCCTTAGCTACATCAACTTGCAAACACCACCCAGCTACTTCGGTGTCAATTTAGAATTGGGTCACCCGATTTTGACCCGGTCAACAATTTCTCAAGGAGCTCTCCTATTTAAATATTTTAATTCTCTATGTTCCCTAATTTTAAACCTCTTTCATTCAATTGAGGTATTCAATTAGATTTGGTTTATGATTTTGACCGGGCCAACGATTTTTCAAATCAATCAACAACAACCGGCCTATAAAAACATATCAACCCCTCGCAGCCTCCTATCACCCAGAAAAAAGCGTCACCATGTGGTACTATAGGACGAACATAGTAGATGCAACCAACAATGAAAAAATATCCCTACATAAATATGGGTTGATTAGCGGATAACACGAAATCACACAGCGAAAGGCACACCAAATAACCGCATTATAAATAAACATAAAACACACTCCATCGTCTCCCCCAACGGCTAAACTAAATACTCCATCAGTTTCAAAATATAAGGGTTATTAGTTTTTTGGAAAGACAAATTTCTTTAATTTTGACCAAGTTCAGAGCCAAAAATATCGACATCCACAATATTAAACAAAAAATGTGAAAATTCATTTCATGATGAATATAATAACACCGATTTGATATTATGAATTTTGATATATTTCTCTACAAAGTTGACCAAACTTAAAGCGGTTGACTTTTGGAAAAAAGTAATACACCATTTATTTTGAAATAGAGCGAGTAAACAAATTTAAGAATCCCAAAATATGCAACGGCGCAGCAAAGCGCTTCCAACCCTTCTAGTATATGACTAATAACGAGAGTGCTTGCCATTGAACAGTTGGAGAGGGATGAGTATTATTTAGGCCCAAACATAGTAGTGATTGCGGAACGTAAGAAGTTAGCCACTGATTTTAGTCATGTCACTTTTAATAATTGTTACAGAAAAGCAAATGAGGTCGCTAATTGTTTAGCTAGAACAACTTTTGGCACTGGGCCACCTTCTTAGTGGGATTTTCTTGCCCCTGTCTTTATTTCGTCCCTTCTTGCAAAAAAACATGGCAATCTTGTGATGAATAACGTCCATTTATTGTAAAACAAAAAGAGTAGCCAATGCTATTGGTCGTCTTGAGCCTCCCATAATGTAGAATTTGTTGAAGAAATATGCAGCGGGTTAGGGGCCTCGCCGGCTTGCGGTGGCCGATGACGGAGATACTCTTCACGTATCTCGGCACACATTTTGGGTCGGCACTTAGGTGGTAGAGATTTTGTTGAAGTTCTACCTCAAAATAGAACACTTAGCTCTTATATATGTGTATGTGGCGTACATGGGACCAAACTCAAAGATGTTGTGGTGCCTCCGGTCATGGTGAATGCATGTGATGTGGTGAGCTACGAGATCAATTCGAACATTCTTCCCCTTAAGCATAAGGATAACAAAACTTATATGCCTACTCTCAACAAAAATAATACATAATATTCAAAAAACACAAATACACCAACGAGAAGTGTTACAAAAACTAGTGCGATGTCACTGAACCTATGTACTTACAATACATCATTCTATCTTGAAATGGACAACATAGCCCTTTATGTGGCCTTAAAAATATGACGATACTAATTTTCAGGATCAGAAGGCTTCTAAACCCTTATCGACAATATATTCTTAAGGGAAATACTTTCAATCAGTAGTCTGATTAGAAGCATTCCACAGACTGATCGGCTGCCATCGATTGCAGTCCAATCGTACGTCTGCGGTCGCTACCTATATTCGCAATCTCTAACTAATAATAAAGAGAATTGGGTTTCTGTCGTCCGTCAAAAAAAAAATACCCCCAAAGTTGCTATAAATTACCCACTATGCCACCCATAAGTAAAGAAAACGATTTGATTTCTTTTTCAAAAGTCACCTCCGTCTTGAGTGCTTTATAGGTATGACTCCCTTATTAACACAGATGCATAAGTGCTCCAGTGGCTAACACATTGCTTTTCTTCCCTGGAGGGCTGGAGGCGAGGGTTCGATTCCGGAAAATCCTATTCGCCGCTCGCTGCGGCAAACTGTCGAGCGATCGCACAGGGGCAGCGCAGCGAGCGACAGAAATGGGCCGGCCCACACATAATGCGTCCAAACCGGTTTTGGGAACCTTCCAGAAGGTTCCCTGGACCGGGTTTTTTTCCTGTATCGTTTTTATCTGGTTCTTTTTCGGCTTTCTATTGTTTTCTATTTCTCTTTTTTTCGTTTCTGTTTCTTTTTCATTTTTTCGTTTTTTGTTTCTTGTTTCACTTTCTTTTTCAATTTTATTTTATTTTCAGAATATGTTCGTAGTTTTACAAAATGTTTATGATTTTAATTTTTATTTCCTTTCCTTTCTTCTCTTCCTTTAAAAAAATAAAAAATTTAAATTTTCTTCGAGATTCCAAAAAATGTTCAGTTTTTAAAAAATGTTCTCAAAATTCAAAATTTGTTCTCGTTACACAAAAAAGTACAAAACTTCTGAAATTCAGAAAATGTACCAAATTTTAATTTTTTGTTCACATATTCAAAAAATGTTCGCGCTTCCAAATTTGTTCGGGATTTTTAAATATTTCTCTCTGTTTCAAAATATGTTTTCAAGATTCAAAAAATCTCCGTGCTTTAAAAAATTGTTCGGACTTCCAATTTTGTTTACATTTTCCAAAAAAAATTCAAGCTTCCAATTTTTTTCGGGATTTTTCAAAATTGTTCTCTATTTCAAAAAAAATTCTCGAGTTTAAAAAAATGTTTGTGCTTTAAAAAATTGTTCGCGCTTCCAAATTTGTTCGGGAGTTTTCAAAATTTGTTCTCAAGATTCAAAAAATGTTCGTGCTTTAAAAATTGTTCACGCTTCCAAATTCGTTCTCCATTTCTAAATTTGTTCTGAAGATTCAAAAAATGTTTGTGCTTTAAATTTGTCTTCAAGGTTCAGAACATTGTGTACAAAAAATATACACTGTTTTTGTACAGAATATGTTCCTGTGTATAAAGTATGTTCAGAAATGAAAAAAATGGTCGCATTTTTTCAAAATATACACTTTCAGAAAAAATCTACAGTTTGTTTTAAGATGTTCACTACAGTGTGTAATTCTGGTTGTACGGTTGTACTAAGTTATTACAAGTGCGCGTTTGTTTGGTAGTACAAGCAGTGCTAGTCAGGCGGAGTGGTTGGGAGCATGCGCTTCGAATCTGTAGGTCGTAGGTTCGAGTTTCCATCGCGTTTCCCTTCCCCTTTTTGCTTTCTTTTCTTACCACCGGTACAGCACGATGGGCCGGCCCAGTCAGGCTGCGCCCCTGTGCGTGGCGACGACATTTTGACGCAAAGCGCGTCCAATAGGAGCTCTCTTCGATTCCCACCTTTCACATTTTTTTCCCTTCCTTCTCTCACAACGTTCACTGTATTAATGGGCCGGCCCATGTGCGGGGCTTCACTTATCTTTTTTTTAAATTTCATTTTTGTCTTTTTTCTTTTCTCATTTTATTTCCGTTTCAGAAAATAAAATGTTTGTGAATTCAAAAATGGAAAATTCGGGATATTCCATATGTTTCTCATTTTAAATTAATTCGGGATATTCCAAATTTAAAAGTTATGATTTTCAGAAATTTGTTAAAGAAATCATAAAATGTTTGTGAATTCAAAAATGGAAAATCATCAAATTTTCTCGGAATCGAAAAGTGTCGGTGATTTTACATATTGTGCACAAATTATAAAAATAATGATTTTAAAAATGGTCAGGAAATAGTATCATGTTCATGATTTTTAAAAAATAACCATGTATTCGAAACACATTCGTCTATCTGAAAAAAATCCATGAAATTTTAGAGTTTGTTAACAAAAGTTCAAAAAAATTACAAATTCACAAAAGTTCAAAAAAAATCACAAATTTTAAAATTAGTTCTTCAATATTTTTAAAAATCATCAATTAAATAAATGTTGAGTCAAAAAATGTTGATGTATTCGAAAACTATTCATGCATTTCAAAAAATGCTCATAAACAAAATGAACGTTTGAGATTTAGAAAAATCCAAAATTTCAAAAAAGAACTTTTTCGATTCGCTAAACTGTTCGCCGATTCAAAAGTCTTTTATGTATAGGATTTGATTAGTTTTTGAAAACTCTTTACATGTCTAAGCATTGTTAGTAGTGGTTGATGAGATAGAAAAATTTAAGTTTTAAACATTCCCTTGCGCAACATAATGACAAGTGTGGCGTGAAGTGGCAAGCTCATAGCCTTGGGATTTACCACGTCAAATGCATTGTGATCACGTGGACATCGCGACCATCATTAGCGAGGGTGAGAGAAAAGATAAGTGGCAACATGGGAGCCTCCGTGTTAAAATAGAGGAAGCTCATATGTCATGGTATTAAGTCCAACATATTAGACTAACGCATAAAATTTTTTTTCTAAATTTTTTATCTCCCGTTGCAACGCACGGGCATGTTTGCTAGTAATAATAAAGCAAGTTGGGTTTCTTTCGTCCGTCATGGCATTTTTTAGAAAAGTCCCTCTATTTCAGAGAATTCAACTCACCGTCCGGATTTAAGTCACACCCGAACCGTTATTTTACATTTTTCAAAACCCACCCTGATGTTTTAGGTAATTCATCCGCGGATCATATTTAAGTCAAACAAATGCTTTTTAAAATCATTCATATCTTTTAAACCATAACTTCGATTTGAACATGTTATATATGAAATTTGATTAGAAAAATATGTAGAATACGAATATGATATTATTTTTACCTGTTAAGTATTTTTAAATATTATTTTGGAATATATTTGAGTCAAACCAAATTATTTTCTAAATTATCTGTATCTTTTAAACCGTAACTTGGATTTTAACATATTTTATATGAAATTTTATTAAAAAATGTGTGGAATCTAAATATGATGTTAATTTTACCTGTTAAATATTTTTAAAATATTTTTATGGAAGCAAACTTATAATTTATAGCGCAAGATCCTTTTTTTTCATACTGGCAGCGATCCAGATTGCAAATAAACACCCCACTATAACCATATAGGGAAAAGAAAACATCGATAACTACACATGCATACCTCTGAAAAATGTCGCAGGGGAAAACAACAGATTTCTCATCGAGAGAGAGAGAGAGAGAGAGAGAGAGAGAGAGAGAGAGAGAGAGAGACGGAGGGAGGGAGGAGAGACGGAGAGAGAGAGACGCCTTAGGATTAGCCATATTCAACACACGTTTTTTGTTGTATTGTGTGAACACCGAGGCCATTGCCGGCGAGGGTGAGAAGGAGGATAAGCGGCAACACAAATATGATGCCTTGCAAAAATAAAGGAGATGGACCTATTGTGGTCTTGAGTGATGGTTGTTGAGTTAAGAGCGTGTGTTATGTTTTCTCTCCCGTTGCAACGCACGGGCTCTTTTGCTACTAAAGAAAAAGGAGAAACAATCCTGTCCACCCGTTGGAAACTACCCGCTTCCTCTGCATGCCTCACTAATCACGCGCCTGAATAACTCACCCCAATCCCCTTCCTTCTCATCACATGCACCTCCCTCGAGCTCGCCGTCAACCGCAACAACCCATCTTCTCCGCTGCCGAGCACATCGCCGACACCTCAATGCCTCAGATCCGCTCCCCTGCTCCTCCCCACTCCACCAATGTGAACCCCGGGCGACATCGTTGGTGCCCCATCCCGATGTTAGGAGGCCGACACCCCATCTCCGGCTCATGATTCACCAGCTTACCCGTCAGTTGAAACCCCTGCCAGAGTAGGAACGGCCGGGCGGAGAATCTGCAGTGGCCTCCACCATCTTTTTCCCTCTTCGAAGCGCCCCTTCTCAGAATTGGAGGTATTGCACTCTGTCAATTTCCTACTATTGTTCTGCTCATGTACTAGGTCAGCATCAAACAATTTTGTTGTTGGAGTATGTAGATCGGTAGATCTTTCATAGATATATAGTCGATGCTTTGAAAGAAGATGAGATTTACCAAGACAGCAGCCTTTACTTGCTTCCTGTATGTGGAACAATCTTTTAGTTTCAATATCACACGAACTTGTATAGATATGCTAGTGGCAATCTTTTAGTTAAGTTCTGTTTTCAAATTCATATGTTTCTGGTTAAAATGAGATATGTTGAGATATTAGTCTTTTCATGCTTCCTATGAAGGTATGAATGGAGCTTCCAGTTAGTATTACACATGCTTCTACTATCAAGATAAATTGCTTCCACAGTTCCACATTTTTTGGTTAATTAGACATGTAGGTAGTAGAAACATGCATTTCCTCATGTTGGTCGGAATCTTAGTTAATTATTTCTTCCAATTAAGAGGAGTCCTATTGACATAGCACATTTCCATGTTTCCTCCTCATGGGGCTTCTAAAATATACTCTCATATGCTTCTTCTGTCCCATAGATTGCTTCCAATACTTCGGAGGAGGATTTGTGGTCTATGGGGACATATACACCCTATATGTAAAAAAATTAGTAATTCAACAAAAAGTCAAAAAAATTCTGAAAATATTTTTGAAATAAACTTGACCTTCTGCTGTACCCGTGAGAGAAAATCCACACAAAAAAATATCCCTTTGACTTCTTTTCAAAAAAGACAATGTTTTGGCTAAAATAGTGTGAATAGTGTCCTATAATAGCAAATAATTTTTGTCTTTTTTGCTGTGATGTCAACTTTTGTTTTTTTCGTGAAAATGTATATACTAGTGCAAAAGTAATATGACATATAGGGTGTATATGTCCCATAGACCACAAATCCCCATATAGCACTGGTAGAAAAAAGCCCTTTAGTCCCGGTTCGCCACAGCCTTTAGACCCGGTTGCGCAACCGGGACTAAAGATGCGCGACTAAAGACCCCCCCCCCCTTTAGACGCGCCTCTTACGGACCGCGACTTAAGGATTTAGTCCCGGTTCTTGTGGCCGACCGGGACTAAAGGCCCGTCCACGTGGGCGCCCGTGGTCCGTCGGGGCGGAGGACCTTTAGTCCCGGTTCTCGTGGCCAACCGGGACTAAAGGCCTCCTCCGCGGGTTTAGGGTTTCAGCCCCCCTAAACCTGGTTTCTTTTTAATTTGTAGTGTTTTATTTGTTTTATATTTTATTTTGTGTTTTATTTTATTTTTGATGAAGTTTCAGTACACATATTCTACGCTACTATATACATGCATATGAAATTTCAAACAAGAAGAATTCAAGAGGAATATATAATATATATTCAATCTCGGGTTACCATATACAACTTCGAACAAGTTTCCATACACAATTAGGATGGATGACCATATACAACTTCGAACAAGATTCAATCTCGGGTATGCATATAAATTTCTTCGTCCTCGGTATAGTGTTCTCCTTTAGGATTGATGACTTCCCTCATGAAAAATCCTGCTAATTCTTCTTGAATTGGTCGGAAGCGAGCTTCTGGACTAAGCCTCCTCCGCAAGTTATCCGTCGCGTTCCGCACGCTATCTGATGCCTTCCGCTCAGTGGTGTGTCTCCGGATGTTCTCACAAACATAGTATCCACATAGATTGGTCTCCGGTGGCTGCTTATCCACATTAACTAACCTTCTGAAATCTAGCTCATGTTTGAATTCACCGACAATTTCTTCTGAGAACCGTCTCCAAACCCTACAGGGCAAAGAAAATTAAATGAATAAGGGAGTTATTAGTTACTTGATATTAGGAAATGAACGAAAGAGACCGATCGATATAGAGCTCAAATGATTGAAAATAATTACTTTTGCAGCATTTTTCTCATGTCGGCCCAACGCTTTGGATCCGAATCCATAGAGTCCATGATTAGAACTCTGGAGGTGTGAAGTTCAATATTTAGCAGAATCCAGTGGAACCTGCGGACACGTTACATGCACAGTCATGCATAACTCATCGATTAGACATACCATGCATGGAGTAAACAAAAGAGAATGGGCACAAGAGAGAAACACTCACTCAAAATTGTAAGGAAATAGAATATGACTTTTGAGTTGATGCTTTCTAAGAAACATGTACAGGTCTTTCTCCACGTCTTTGGGGTGATGTTGTAACACATGTCCATTAACGATATGTGGGTCAATGAACCCAACATCATGGATGTTTCTTATTTTGCATTCCCAAATCTTCAATCTGCATAATAGCGTACGCAACAATATAGTTAGGACAATATATATATATATAGTGCAGGCAATGAAGAACGAGATGAGGTAGAAATAAATCACTTACAGAACGTAGCAACTCAGCATAGATTTGTCGAGCTCGCGCAGATTGAACAGCTGGAACAATTCACTCATATGAATTTCTACAGAGTACCGTTTGGTGTGATGCTGTTCTGTAACATCCGCATAAATATATTCTTTGTCGGCCCATGTTATGAATTGCTTGTACCAACGTAGCAGATTTCGCATTTGTGGTGGTAGACTATTTTCCTGCGCAGGCTTGACGAGAGGCCCATTCGGCACATATTGTAATGCTATCTCACATACTGGCGCATCCTCAAGGTCTAAGAAGGCACGGAGAGTCAAACCCATCTCGGACGCTTGTTTCATGGCACCCGCTACAGTCAATCCAAGTGCTGCCGCAGCTGCTATGATCTCGGGGTCCTCTTCCGGACCGGCTTTCACTATGAGCGGGGGGATCGATTGTTTCTTCTGCATCCCGAGCTGGTCAACTTGTTTCCCGCTTTTTTTACTTTCTTCCTCCTTCAATATTTTTGCTTGCCTACGAAGTTCATGTCCATAGTCGTCTCGGCTTGGGACGGTGTCGTCAAAAAATCCTTAGCCCACTTGTTTTGCTTCTCAGTGAATACTTGCTTGGGCTCAGGCTCTTTTTTCGCCTTCATATCCGCCTTCCATTTCTCATAATCAGCAGACGCGGCCAATTTGATTTCAGCATCACTAAGTTCCCCAGGCCTTGGGAGGAGAGGCTTCAGTGATGGCTCCGGTACCCTTGTGGTCTTAGGTACATAAGGGTCCGGGTTAATAGTCCAGGAGCGGGTTTCCTTGTTGTCCGCCTGCTTCTGCTTCTTCGCCGGAGGTGGATTGGGGGGCGTCGTACCCGCCGGAGGAGGATTGGGGGGCGTCGTACCCGCCGGAGGTTGTGGATCGGGGGACGGCGTCGAATGGCGTGAAGGAGGTGTAGGTGAACCACCACCACCGCCACCACCGCCACCACCACCACCACCATCGGAGGGGGGTGGACTTGCTAGCCTTGGCGCCTCGCCTGGAAACACTATGTACTTCTTTTTCCATAGAATGTACTGGCGCTTGACATCTCCAAGTCTTCTCTCCCCTTCGGGTGTAGGTTTGTCAATCTCCAGGGCCTTAAACCCTTGGACTATGTCTTCCACCGTGACACGAGCATAGCCATATGCAATGGGGTTGTTGTGGTGGAGTGCTCCAGGTGTACAGGGTAAAGCACTGCCGCTAGCTACCTTCGTGGAAACGTTCCCCACGGGATAATGCAGATCACATTCTTTCATCTCCTTTACATCATCCACGGGGTAGTGAGGCTCCGGTGCACGAATCTCGATCATCGGTGCACTAGCACCACGCGGGGCATCCGTGGAAGCCACGCTGCTTCTCCGCTGCTGGCTTCCGCGATCCGCTTCATGATCTTCATGCGGCCCTGCAGCCGATTTTTCTTTCACTAGTTCATGCACGGTCTGCTTCAACTTATGGAGTTCCGATGCAAACTTCGTCATAAGATCTGCATCCCGGTCCGTCTTTCTCTTACGGCTTCTGTAACAGTACGGGTCATTGTCCTGGGAAAACCCTACTTTCCATGAAACTTTGCCTTTGCCTCGTACACGTCCTCCGTGTTCATCATTCCCGAGGGCTATTGTCAGTACGTCTTTCTCTCTGTTGAACTTGATCAAGCCCTCTTGAGCTTGGGTCATTGCGTCAAAAAGGGCTTGGGTGGGAGCAAAATGTCTCTGCCGGTGAACACACACCCCTGTCTCCGGGTCTAGCGATCCCCCATGCCCGTACCACCAGCTTTTGGCCCTTGGGTCCCATCCCTCTGTACCTAGAGGGATTCCTCGCACCCTCAGGTCCTCCTCCATCTTCTGCCACCTAGGCTCCGAAAGGAGGTATCCTCCTGGCCCCATAATATGATGGTACTTTTTCTTACTCGCATTATCCTTACTTTTTTTTGATATTTCCTTGAAATGCTCCGATTGCTTTTGCCTCACAAATTCTGGCCAATCATCTTTCAGTTTCTCATGTTGTCCATTGAAATCCGGAGTCTTACCCTTGTTGACATAGTCACGGGTTAAAGTTTTCTTGAAGTTCCGGAATGCTTCGCCCATCTTCTGAAGAGCGAACTCTTTAACTAGCCTCCTCCTCTGACGTCCACCTGGAACCTCGTTACCGAATTCATCGACTTTGTTGTATTCCGGAGGTAGAATGAAATGTTCCATAAGCTTTCTCCAGCAATACTTTTTCGTTCTCTTGTCGACAAAACTGAAACCAAGACGTGCCTTCTTTGGCTCCTTCCATTCCTGGACGGTGATCGAGACGTTGTCTCTAACAACGACTCCGCATTGGTTGATAAACTTTGAGGTGTGCTGTAGGGGCTTGCCGGTTTCACTGACAAACTCAATGGCATATGTTTCTCCTGTTTTCATCGCCTTGGATTTGCCACGCTTTGTCGTACTCGATCCGAAGGGCTAAAAAAAGAAAGAGAGCCGCGCGCGTTAATACATATGTATTCACATTTCAGTAAGTTTGTATCACGAGAGGCTCTCAATGTATATATATACCTCGCCGGAGGTGGTTGCTACTTGCAATTCGAGATCGCCGGTTGTTGACGGTTGACCTCCGTCGACAATGTCCGTTCCTTCACCTCCTTGATCATCGACAATCTCTGTTCCACCGTCAAGGTTCAGATAAGAAGAGACTACATCCTCTTGTTGCTCATATTCTGAGCCCGGCACATAAGGAATCTCGTTGTTGATGATGCCCATTAAATAACGTTCAGCCTCCGGATCCCTAAGCGGCTCGGTTCTATCGTCCGCCATATGTCACTCCTGCATGTAGTAAAAATTCTTTAAGTATAAAGGAATTAAAAAATAAGATTAAGGGGACATAGAGGAGGAGGAATTAAAAAATAAGATTCTTTAAGTAAAAATTCTTTTTTTCTTCTTCTTCCTTTCTTCTTCCTCTTTCTTCTTCTTCCTTTCTTCTTCTTCCTTTTTCCTTTCTTCTTCTTTCTTTCTTCTTCTTCCTTTCTTTTTCTTTCTTTCTTCTTCTTCCTTTTTTTCTTCTTCCTTTTTCTTTCTTGTTTTTTCTTCTTCCTTTTTCTTTCTTCTTTCTTTCTTCTTTCTTTTTTTCTTCTTCCTTTTTATTTCTTCTTTCTTTTGGTTTTCATTTGGTTTTCATTTTTTCTTCTTCCTTTTTCTTTCTTATTTTTTTCTTCTTCCTTTTTCTTTCTTCTTTCTTTCTTCTTTCTTTTTTTCTTCTTCCTTTTTTTTCTTCTTCCTTTTTTTCTTCTTTCTTTTGGTTTTGTTTTGTTTTCGTTTTTTTTTCTTCCTTTTTCTTTCTTCTTTTTTTCTTCTTCCTTTTTCTTTGTTCTTTCTTTCTTCTTTCTTTTTTTCTTCTTCCTTTTATTCTTCTTCCTTTTATCTTCTTCCTTTTTTTCTTCTTCATTTTTTTCTTGTTTCTTTTGGTTTTGTTTTGTTTTCTTTTTTTTCTTCTTCCTTTTTCTTTCTTCTTCCTTTTTTCTTCTTCCTTTTACTTTCTTCTTTCTTTCTTCTTTCTTTTTGGTTTCTTTGGCAGGGGCAGTGGGCAGCGAGCGGTGGGCAGGGGCAGCGGGCGGGCGGTGGGCGGCGGGCAGGGGCGGCGGGCAGGGGCGGGCAGCGGGCGGCGCGCGGGCGGCGGCGGCGGCCAGGGGCAGGGCCAGGGGCGGCGGGCGGCGGGCAGGGGGGCGGCGGGCAAGGGCAGGGCAGGGGCGGCGGAGGCGGCGGCGCTCACTGGGGGCAGGGCGTCGGCGTCGGGGCAGGGCGTCGGCATCGGCGTCGATCGGCGTCGGGGCAGGGCTTCGGCGTCGATCGGCGTCGGGGCAGGGCTTCGGCGTCGAGAGAAGAATGGGAAGTGGCGGAAACTGCTAAGTGCAGTATATATAGACAGACCTTTAGTCGCGGTTGGTGTGGCGGACCGCGACTAAAGGTACCCTTTAGTCGCGGTTGGCCACACCAACCGCGACTAAAGGGTAGCTTTAGTCGCGGTCCGCCACACCAACCGCGACTAAAGGGTTTTGGCGCCGCTTTCGTTCCCGCGCAGAAAGACCCTTTAGTCGCGGTTGGGGACAACAACCACGACTAAAGGGTACCCTTTAGTCGCGGTCCGCCTCCCCAACCGGGACTAAAGGGTCTGTGCTAGAACTGGCGCAGTGCGGTGGGATGTTTAGTCCCACCTCGCTAGCCGAGAGGCTTCGACAGTGGTTTATAAGCGCGGCTGCGCTCACCACTTCGAGCTCTTCTCAAATGCAGGCTTACGGGCCTATTCTGTCACTATGTGCCTGTGGGCCTACTGGGCCTTCTACGGGCCTGAATCCTGGCCCTTTAATGGGTTTCTAGTCGTATTCAGGCCGTGGTGGCCCAGTAGGTGGCATATTTTCTGTTTTTTGTTTTCTTTTTTGCTTTATTTTTTTTCTTCTTTTTTTCTTCCTTTTTTCCTTTTTCCTTTTATCTTCTGTTTTTTCTTCTGTTTTTTTCTTCTGTTTGTTTTTTTCTTCTGTTTTTTTCTTATGTTTTTCTTCTGTTTGTTTTTTTCTTCTGTTTTTCCTTTTTTCTTCTGTTTTTTTCTTCTGTTTTTTCTTCATTTTTCCTTCTTTCTTCTTCTTCCTTTTTCCTTTTAAAATCAGAAAAATAAAACTAATTCATTTTAAAATCATAAAAATACAATTATATATCAAAAAAAACAGAAAAATAAAACTAATTCATTTTAAAATCCCTTGAAGGTTTGACAAAAGGTTTGATACATCATTCAGTTCATCGACCAAATACAAAGTTTGGTACAATAAATTATTACACATCAATTGTTCCCTTGTGTCCCTGCTTGCTTACGATTGTGCCGTATCCATGGAGCATCCTCATCATTTAACTTAATGCTTGGGTCAGTGTTCACTTTGAAGGGCGGAATTTCACCAAACATATTATAATCTTCTGACATGTCTGTCTTGTCCTCCACTCCCACGATGTTTCTTTTCCCTGAAAGAACAATGTGGCGCTTTGGATCATCGCATGATGTACTGATCGTTTTCTTATCTTTCCGTTTCCTCGGTTTGCTACTCATGTCCTTCAAATAAAAAACCTGAGCGACATCTTTGGCAAGGACGAATGGTTCGTCAAGGTAACCAAGATTGTTGAAATCCACCATTGTCATTCCGTATTGCTCGTCCACCTTTACCCCACCTCCTGTTAGCTTGAACCATTTGCACCGGAACAAAGGGACCTTAAAGGAGGGTCCATAGTCAAGTTCCCATATCTCCTCTATGTAACCATAATATGTGACCTTTTGCCCATTCTCGGTTGCTGCATCAAAGCGGACACCACTGTTTTGGTTGGTGCTCTTTTTATCTTGGGCGATGGTGTAAAATGTATTCCCATTTATCTCGTACCCTTGGAAAGTCGTTATAGTCGAAGATGGTTTCTTGGCCAACATGTACAGTTGATCTCCAACATCGTTGTCATTCATTAAATGTTTTCGCAACCAACTGCCGAAAGTCTCCATGTGGGCCTTTCTAATCCAGGATTCAGGCTTCCCCGGGTTGTCCGAGCGTAAAATATTCCTGTGTTGCTCGAAGTACGGAGCCACCAAGCTGGAATTTTGCAGAACTGTGTGGTGTGCTTCAGTCATAGAATGACCGTCCATACATATCGTGGATTCCCTTCCGATCTTGCCTTTTCCACTTAGTCTCCCATCGTGCCGCGATTGAGGAATACCAATCGGCTTAAGGTCAGGAACATAGTCAATACAGAACTCAATTACCTCATCATTTCCATAGCCCTTGACGATGCTTCCTTCTGGCCTAGCACGGTTATGAACATATTTCTTTAATACTCCCATGAACCTCTCAAAGGGGAACATATTGTGTAGAAATACAGGACCGAGAATGGAAATCTCTTCGACTAGGTGGACCAGGAGGTGCGTCATAATATCGAAGAAGGATGGTGGGAACACCAACTCGAAACTGACAAGGCATTGGACCACATCGTTCTGTAACCGTGGTAGATCTTCTGGATTGATTACCTTCTGAAAGATTGCATTGAGGAATGCACATAGCTTCACAATGGCTATTCGAACATTTTCCGGTAGGAGCCCCCTCAAAGCAATCGGAAGCAATTGCGTCATAATCACGTGGCAGTCGTGAGACTTCAGGTTTTGGAACTTTTTCTCCGACATGTTTATTATTCCCTTTATATTCGACGAGAAGCCAGACGGGACCTTCATACTGCTCAGGCATTCAAAAAAAAATGACCTTCTCTTCTTTGGTAAGAGCGTAGCTGGCACGACCTTGAAACCATTCCGGATGCCGGTCATCTGGGTCTTTCAAAAGTTGCTGGTCCTGCCGTGCTTCCTTTGTATCATTTGTCTTCCCATACACGCCCAAGAAGCTTAGCAGGTTCACGCAAATATTCTTCGTAACATGCATCACGTCGATTGCAGAGCGGACATCTAGGACTTTCCAATATTCTAGCTCCCAAAATATAGATTTCTTATTCCACATGGGTGCGTGCCCGTCAACTCCCCGCGGAACTGATTGTCCGCCAGGACCCTTTCCAAAGATGACTTTCAAATCCTTGACCATATCAAATATCTCAGCACCAGTACGTTCCGCAGGCTTCGGCCGGTGATCTGCCTTCCCGTTGAAATGCTTGCCTTTCTTTCTTACGTTATGATTTCGGGAAAGAAATCGACGATGACCCAGGTACACGTTCTTCTTACAATTAACCAAACGTACACTTTCAGTCTCATGTAAGCAGTGCGTGCATGCATTGTATCCCTTATTTGTCTGTCCCGAAAGGTTACTGAGAGCAGGCCAATCGTTGATGGTTACAAAAAGCAACGCTCGTAGGTCAAATTCCTCTCCTTTGTGCTCATCCCAGACACGTACACCAGGTCTGGCCCACAACTGTAAAAGTTCTTCAACTAATGGCCTTAGGTACACATCGATGTCGTTGCCGGGTTGCTTAGGGCCTTGAATGAGAATTGGCATCATAATGAACTTCCGCTTCATGCACAACCAAGGAGGAAGGTTGTAGATGCATAGAGTCACGGGCCAGGTGCTATGGCTGGAGCTCTGCTCGCCAAAAGGATTAATGCCATCAGTATTTAGACCAAATCTTATGTTCCTTGCGTCAGCTGGAAAATCTTTGAAAACTCTGTCGATCTTTCTCCATTGCGTTCCATCAGCGGTGTGTCTCAACTCCCCGTCGGACTTACGGTCCTCTTTGTGCCATCGCAACGACTTGGCATGCTTTTTGTTCATGAACAGACGTTTCAACCGTGGTATTATAGGAGCATACCACATCACCTTGGCGGGAACCCTCTTCCTGGGTTTCTCGCCCTCAACATCGTCACCAGGGTCATCGCCTCTGATCTTATAACGCAATGCAGTGCATACAGGGCATTCATTCAAATTCTCGTATTCATCGCGGTAGAGGATGCAGTCATTAATGCATGCATGTATCTTTAGAACCTCTAAACCTAGAGGGCAGACAACCTTCTTTGCTTCGTACGTACTGGCGGGCAACTCGTTATTCTTTGGGAACATATTCTTCAACATTTTCAGCAAATTTTTAAATGATGAGTCACCTACACCTTCCTGTGCCTTCCATTTTAGCAAATCCAGTGTGCAGCCCAGCTTTTTCAGACTATTATCGCATCCTGGATACAACGACTTTTTGTGATCCTCTAACATGCGATCCAAATTCTCCCTCTCCTTGTCAGTTTCGCAGCGTCTCCGTGCATCAGCAATGGTCCGACCAAGATCATCAGCGGGCTCATCATGTGCCTCTTCTTCACCTTCACCTAACCCTTCCCCACCTTCAGCATCATCCTCCATGAAATTATCACCGAAATGATCACGATAGATGTCATCGATATCATCCCCTTCTTCATCTTCTTCCATTCTAACCCCTCTTTCTCCATGCTTGGTCCAACAATTATAGCTTGGCATGAAACCATGCTTCAGCAGGTGCATGTGAACGTCTCTTGAGGAGGAGTAACCCTTCCCATTCTTACAGACAGCACATGGACAGATAATAAAACCTTGCTGCTTGTTCGCATTTGCCACTACGAGGAAATCTTTCAAACCCGTAGTGAACTCGCCGGAGACTCGGGGACCGTACATCCATTGCCGATTCATCTGCATTATTATTATGTAAAGTATATAATTAACCATCATGCATTTGTTAAACTAACTAGCTAGAAATAATACAAATTAAACAATGAACTACACACATGCGTATTTTATCAATGACACATGAAAGGTTCAAGTTGCTAACCGCGATCGCGGAGGAAAAATAAATGAGAAAGCTCAAGTGTGGCTCGGACACTTCATACCATGTTTGTTTCAGGCTCTCGGGCATTTCATCAAACACCTTGTGTGCATAGGCTCTCGGGCATTTCATCAAACACCTTGTGTGCATAGGCTCTCGGGCATTTCATCAAACACCTTGTGTGCATAGGAGAAACCAAAAGCAAACCCACCACCACCTTCTGAAAATTGTGAAGTGAGCTGAGTGAAGTGAAGTGAGCTGAGTCCTATATATAGGGATGGGCCTTTAGTCGCGGTTGGCCAGGCCAACCGGGACTACAGCCCCTCCCGTCCGCCAGCTGGATGGGCTTTAGTCCCGGTTGGCCTGGCCAACCGTGACTAAAGGCCTTCGGGGACCTTTAGTCCCGGTTGGCCAGGCCAACCGGGACTAAAGCCCCTCCCGTCCGCCAGCTGTCGACCGAGCGCGCTGGGCCCAGATAGCTGGCCGCGGGTCTTCTCCCGAACCGCGACTAAAGACCCCTTTGGTCGCGGTTCGATTGGTTTGGGGACTAATGGGGGCGTATGGAAGCCTCTTTTTCTACCAGGGTAGGATGCATATACAACCAGGAACCATTGGGTATTTCCCCCAATACTTCAGACTTCTTTTGCAACAAACAAGGGGATTAGTTTCATTGTATTGATATCACCGTTGTAATATGACATACAATACTATATTTGTTTCTTTGGTCTACATTTTTGCTTCCATAGAATACTCCCATTTTTTCATTAGCGGCTAATTTACTTTCCTTTATATGTTTTCAGTTTACGCACAGTAATGAAGCAAGGTGAAGCTGAGTGTATGTTCAAGACTTGTAATCTTTTGAATGGGGATGGGACTGCACACAGCAGGCAGGAAGTGTACCTGCTATGTACTGTCCTGTAAAAGCAACTAGATTGCTAGTAAACCAAAATCTGCAAGCATAACACATGGAAGCATATATGAGAAATACAGGAAGCACACGACATGAGTCATGACGATGCTTTTGCGAAAAAAATACTACGAATTACGAAGCATGGTTTGTAGCGCGGGAAGCATGACTTCCATATGCTGGAAGGAAAATGAGCACATTTGTATTTCCTGGAATCACGTCCCTAGTGTTCTTGAACCATGTGTTATGCGTACTCAAGTTAGTGGTCTTTTTTTATTTAAAGGGTACTTATTTGCTTAGTAGTGATTTTTCTGGTCAATGAAAGTTAGATTTTGATGTTTTTGAAGGAATAGAATTCATTACATAAGAATCAAATTTCTATTACCATAGCAAGTTCAATTCGCCGAGGAAGCAAATTCACTGTTAGATGGAAGCAAGATTAACTCACCATTAACCAAAATCGTTGACGCAAATTAAACTAAGCATTATGTTAGAAGGAAAATGTCTTTGCCGAAGCAAACTCCAGTCACATTGGAAGCACGTTTAAATAATTTGGGTGCATGCTGATTGGATTAACCAAACCATGTAGCAAAGACAACTAATTTTGGAAGCAAATTAAAATGAGAATGGAATCAGGATTTCGCCTCCAAAGAAGCAAACGTGACATGGAAATTAATAATGGAGAGATCGCGAGTTAATTTGGAGCCATTAAGAGCGGTTAAAAATCACAGTAAATATGGCGTGATTTATGGAGGTAGTTATGGAAGGAAATCACAAAAATCCAAACGAACCGCCGGTGTGCTCCTTTTACCGGCCTCATCACAGTCACAAGATTAATTCAATCCTACGGTGCATGAGTAGTCTGATTGCTAGTGCTTTAAACCTTTAGTAAGAGGAACGGCAAAGAATTATAAGTAAACATTTAACAATCATAAATTGTATCTTTACGAGCATTTAACAAAATGACAATGGTTTTGACAACACCAATTGACATGGAGTACTACGTGTACAAAATCAAAACAAGTGATTTAGATATGTTGTCTACCACTTTTAATGTCGGGAGTAAGATCCTTTGGCATACAACTTGCTAAGCATCCTCTTAACATACCCAAAATTAGTTTGCAGCACTAATGATGACACGATACTGCTTTTTAAGCTTTTGTCTAGTTAGCTCCCCGTGCGAGGGTGTACATGTAACATGACATGGAATTATTAATAGCCACACATCTCGCTAATAAAAATATCCGACTAACCCACAATTATAAGGTTACCAAACTCGTTATAAATGAGCATGTAATTTGTGATGCCTTGCATATAGTGGAAAGCTTGATAGATAGGGGATTTTTAGTGGCTCGGTGTTGGTTTTATTGCATATTTGCAGTATCCTAGTCATAATGCTTGTGGTGCATCTGCAAGCTGAAGCACAAGGATGAAATTGGTTCCTCAAGCAATGAAATGTCCAACTTTACTCCTCTCAACATTATGAGTGACTGAGATAAAGCAACAATGCATAATGTGTCTCTTTCATACTCTCTTAGTATATTCCATTATAATAGATCATATACTCCTTTTGGACCTATGTATCAATGAATCTCAATAAAAGCAATGCATGAGGCACCACCAAAATCCCTTATGTCACAATTGGGTATAGAAAACGCTTGCTTTGTTGAGATTTCATCTACATTGTAACCTTACTCCCCTTAGACGAAAGTTAAGTTGTCTCAATGTTTGTCTTTGTCGATAATTTATATTCTGTTGACATATCTCATGTAAGCTTTCTATCTTGAAAAAATATTCTTGTTGAGCCATATAAAACATTCTTATTAACCAACTCTAAAAGCATATCATGGTGACACCACATTTTGTATGTGGCTGCTCAACCGCGTGCAGGACTACCCGAGGTGTTGCTCTGATTGTCTAGGTGTTGTATGAAGAACTATTTCGAAGAGAAAGTATCACGTTGAAAGGAAAAAGTCCAAAACAAACCTTGAATTTATAGGCGAAAACTAAATCAAACCCCGAACTCCCAATCCCTGAAACCAGCACACCAAACTTTTTGATCCCTGTCTATTTTGAACCTTGAGAGGATTTAGCAGGTCTACGCTAAATTGGGCTGGCCCATTGCCGCAATCTGTCGCGCTGGTCTGGTTTTCTTTATTTTCTTTGTTTTTTCTTTGTTTTTTTCCTTCGTTATATTTTGTTTCTTCACTGGTTTTTCTTTCTTTGTTATACCTTTTTATTTCTTTCTAGATTTTCTTCATATTATTTTCTTTTTTTGCTTTTGTTTTGTTTCTTTACCGGCAACAGGTTTTCTTTTTTACTCATTTCTAATTATTCTTAGTACCCACTGTAAATTTTTTAGCACAAATATTTTTTTATAAACTTTCAACATATTTCAGATAAATTATTTACATTTTTAAATGCATGTTTTAAAAAATTGGATACACATTAATATTTTCCAAATACATATTTAACATTTCTTAACGATAATAAACATTTTATTAAACTACCCGAATATTTTTTACATTGTTCAACATTTTTAAAATTGTATACCCTTTTTTCAAACACATGTCACGTATATTCTTATAAGGGTATGACACATTTTTTTACATCACGAAAACTTATTTTACATTGCATACACTTCTTTCTGAATATGTCACAAGCACATTCTTTTAAACTCGTGAACATTCTTGAAATGTTACATTTTTTTTTTGAATGGACGAAACATGTGTTCGAATCACGCGAATATTATTTACATTGTACATACTTTTTTTTTGAAATGCCACGTACATTTTCAAGTGGCTGGATTTGCTACTGGCCGCCAGAGGCGGAGCTACATTCTAAAACCTGATTCATATTTGGAGACTACTCCAGAATGGACTAGCGGTAGGAGATGAATTATTGCAGAGGAAAATAAAACCGGGAGTGTACTGTATTGCATGTGGCCGCGATGAGACACTGGTCCATCGTTTTTGGTTGTGTCCATATTCGGTTCAGTTTTTGGCTGTGACATTTCTTTACGCATTTGTTCAGGTTTCAAATTTTTCAAAAATGTGACATAATTTTTGAAAATCCTAAAACATTTCATGCCATGTGAAAAACTGTTGTGATTCTGAACAGTTGTTGACAAATGTGATTTTTTAAAATAACGGACAGTTTTAAAAAATATGAATAGAATTTCAAAATTCCAAGCATTGTTTTAACACAAAAGGAAATTGAAGTTTTGTCAAAATAGAAAACAGGAACATTTTTTAACTTCTGAACAATTTTAGAAATGCGCGAACATTTTTTAGACTTCACTAATTCTTGTTGTGGTATAGTGGGCCGGCCCAAATTCCCACCGGTGAGAGTAGCAGGTTATCCCGGTAGGGATTGTAGTACTCCTAGTGTGCCAAATAGGTCTAGGGTTTAAAATAGACCGGGATTACAAGTACAGAGTGTCAATTTCCAGAATTCAAAATTCAAGGTTTGATTTAGCTTTCACCTACAACTTTAAGGTTTGTTTCGGACTTTTTCCTGAAAACGAGCTCTCAACGTTCATCTGCAATCTAATGGTTGGGTCACCCAGCCACTCATTGTCATTTTACAGGAAAACCCAGGGAATTCATGTGTTACAATAACCAGACACGTGGGTGCTTTTATACATTTTAGGCTATGATCTACAACCCACGATTTTTATATCTGACGGACCAAGTGTGAGTTTTTAAGTTTCCATTGAATGACTCATTTCCACGTGGTACTTTCTCCTATTATGAAATTCTCCTATGAGCTCAACCAAAGTTTGTACATCAAGGTTGTCCAGGACCCAAGGCGCAGACGGTTCAGCCGTGCAAATATCACTATCAAAGGCTACTTCCTCTTTCCATCTATATAGGGCCTAATGCGTTTTTTGAGGCTAACTTTGACCAAATATTAGAACAATAATATATGACATGCAATTTACACAAAGCACACCGTTAAATTCATGTGTGAAAGGAGCTTTCACTGATATAATTTTCACATTTGTGCATGTCATGTGCTATTAGTTATGTCAATAGTCAAAGGCGGTCTTAAAAACGCATTAGGCCCTATATAGATGGAAGGAGGGAGTAGTTCCTACCTACCACTACAAATACCCTTTCCCGTCGATCATGATGTGATTCACCAACACCATCATTGGAAATTGAGCTACATCGCCATTTGTGGTTGCCGACCCAAAAAATCATGTCTAGTGTATCCTATGGCTGAAAGGAGGCCACTCGTATTCAGTGGCGGAGCCAGAAATTGAATATAGAAGGGCCCAAAACATGTCATATAATGTTAGAGGGACCAAATCACCTAAACCTAGCTAATTTTGTCTGACACAAATGGAGCATTAGGAGGTCCGAGGAAGTAACTATCAAGCCAACAGTTGAATTGCAGTTTTCAGTACGCAAGTAGATATGCACGCAGGTAGCTAACAGGTCGGCCGCCGGGGCCGGGCAAAATCCTGCTGATCTTCAGACTAGTAGAGGCCGTTGTTGGCTCGTTTTTGCTTGGCAATTAGAGAGCAGGACGCCGGCGGAGACGTGCCCGTGAGCCACTTGACCACCTTCTCGTCGGCGGACAGAGTGCACCTGATGGTGAAACTGTCCTCCAGCTCCTTCCTCCCCGCGAACCGGACGTACCCTTTCATGTATTTTTTAGAGCATCTCCAACAGCCGCGCTAAACTAGCGCCGCGCTGCAAAAAAGGTCTTTTTAGCGCGCGCGCAACGCGGCGGCGGCTCGCTCCACCGGACGCGCAAAAACGGCGCGCGCGCGACAACGGGTTGGACGCGCGGTCAAAACTGCTTATCCGCACGGTGTATTTGAAACGCCAGCTACAGCGCGCGGCACACTCGAGCGCTCGCGCCCGCACTCTCTCCCTCTCCTTGTCCTACGCCCCGCACGCGCCGGCGCCGGCGCCCTGCCCCCCGCCATGGACGCGCACACCGGCGCCCCGCTCACCCCGCTGTACATCCGCGACCCCCCCCCCCCCCGCCGCCGCGGCCGCCGCCGGAAACCCTAGCGCGGCGAGCGCGGGCGTCGCTGCCGCCGGAGCTCCGCCGAGTGTCGGCCTCGCGCGCAGCCTCTTCTTGCCGCCGCGGATTACTACGGCGCCGGCGCCGGGTGGCGTCGCGCCGGCGCCATCCCGTGCCGCCGCCGCACCGTCGAAGAAGGTACCCAATGCGGCGCGGACGAAGAAGGGCAAAACATCCGCGAAGAAGAACAAGGCGGCGCACGGCTCCGGCATGGCGAGGGGGAAAAAGCTTGCAGGGCGTTCGACGGCCGCCGCGGCTACCGAAGCGCCGGCGAGCTCACTCGTTGAGCCGGCCGCCGACGCGCACCACGTGTCCAAAATATCCATATATGCAAAATGCCCGGCGCGCGCGCTGCGTTATGGCGCGGCTGCTGGAGCGGCGCGCGCGCTGCATTATGGCGCGGCTGCTGGAGCCAGCGCAGGCGGGCGCGCAAAACATGCCGCAGCGCGCGCGCTAACAGGTTTTTTGCGCGCGGCGCTATAGCGCGGCTGTTGGAGATGCTCTTACACTGCCAGAAACCGCCCGACATGTGCTCCACCATCGTCAGCTCCGACTCGGCGGTGCGGCCGTCCAAGGCGGCGCGCCCCCCGCTCTGCTCCAGGATCTCGATGGACATCCTGGTGTCCTTGAGGTGCGTCCTCATCTCCGACGAGAGGAAGAAGGCCACCGAGTCCCCCGCGGCGTCGTCCTCCTCGAGTCCCGCGGGGAACAGCCTGAGGCGCCAGCTGTTGTCCCGGAACGTCATCGGCTTGAAGTTCAGCGCGTGGCCGGCGGGCGCCCGAGCCCATCTGGAGGAGAACTCCGTGACCGAGAAGAGGCGCGTGGTGCTCTTCGTCCTGCGCCACGTGCAGTATTCCGGTAGAGACGGCCGTGGCGAGCGGCGGTGGCGGTCGGACATGGAGAAGGCCGCGGCCTTGGCGACTGACTTGGTCATCTCCCGGTTGGAGGACACGGTGCACCTGACCGTGAAGCTGCCGTCGGCGCGGACGCACTGCGACTCCTCCAGCTCCCTCCGCTCCACGAACCGGACGTACCCCTTGTCGCGGCCGAACCCCTCGTCGTCGTCGTGGGCGTCGAGCAGCGTCTGCTCAGACCCCGCAGTGCGGCCGTCAAAGACGGCGCTCTCTCCGCGCGCGTCCAAGATCTCGACGGAGATCTTGGTGCTGCGGGCGGCGGAAGCGTAGTCCCCGCGGACAAACACGGCGACGAAGTCCCCCGCCCCGTCCTCGTCGCTCAAGCCCGCCGGGTACACCTTGAGTTGCCAGGACATGCCGCGGAACCGGAAGAACTCGAAGTGGAGCGCGGTGCCGGCGGGCGTCCGCGCCCACTCGGAGAACCTGGGAACCGTGAAGAGGTGCGTCGTGGACTTCCTTTGACTTTGAAGAACGGTGCACGAGACCGGCGGGGACGGGGAGGAGTGGCTGCTGCCCATCGCCGGCGCGCGCGGGAATCTGGACGCCTGGACAGGATCCAAAGAAGAGTAGTGCACTCCGGCGGCTGGACACGCTGATCGCCGTGTGCACTATGCTATGCTAGGTAGTTGGTATATATAAGTAGCTAGCGCGGTTGATCCCCGGCGGCTGCTCGATGCTGCTATATATGGTTTACGATTTTTCTTCGTTGTTTTGATTTTTGGAATGTTAAACCCTGTTCGTTTGCTGATTCAGTTTTGACTTTCCTTTTAGGTATAGAATAAGTATGGAAACCTCGATAATCATGAAAATACTACAAAAAGAAGGCCAACGCTCAAGGGATCATCCGGTTGGATAGGCACCCGATGCATCGTATCCATCACGCTGCGTTATGAGCCGTATGATTCAGCGGGTCAGTCCGGCTCGATAGGATGTACGGGCTTCTGATTCATGCATCACGTTGGCTCAAAATTTATACCATGGCCTTTATTAAAAAATTGATACCATGGCCAGCCTCTTTCAATTATAAATTCAACTATACACATTTCGTACCATATACATTATATTTTTCAGTCAAATAGTAATTATTTTTTCAGAAATGGAGGAGGACCCACGGCCTCTGCATCTGGACGATACATGCAAGCACTTTATTAATTATTCACACAAGACCTTACAAAGTAATACAACAGTCAGACTAAAGCCACCGTCCAGGCAACATCTGTTGCTAATTCTATCCAGTTGATGAAGGGATGCTGATAGTCTGGGTTTAATATCAAAACAAACCTCGCAGCCAAACCTACCATCTAAGACATGAGATCCCAACCAGGACGCCTGCCGGGTATGGGGCACCCACCAGTCCGGCGCACTTCTCAACCAGGATGCCTGCCGGGTATGAGGCCGCCGCAGCCACCTGCCATCAATCCATCTTCAGTGTTGTACTGCTGCATCAACCTTACCCGGTCTAGCTACCGTCGACGCCACCACGACGCCAGACAGCGCCACCTTCCTGCGCGAGTCCATCTCCGTGCATCAGACGTCAAGTCTTCACGGTGCCATGCCGCCGGGATCCGCCGCCATCAATGTGTAAGCTGAAGCACCACTCCACCAAAAAGCCTTCCACTGGTCCCTCGGTCCGTGTACACCTCCATGAATGACGCCCCCAACAGGGAAACGACACCATAGCGCCGCCGTCATCTGATCTACTGATCTAGGATTTCCCCCGGAGATAGCATAGAGTGGCCTTGAACTTCTCCACGTCGATGCCTTCAAGAAGGGAACAACGCAGACAGCGCCGCCACCGCCGGCCTTGGCAGCTAGCCGAGAGCAGGTTTGCACCCAGATCGGTTCGAATATCCTCCCTCAAGCATCTCGTGCACGGACTGCCGCCATCTCTGCCGGGGACTGGACGAAAGAGATCCAGGCCGCCGCCGCCTGACCGGCCATGGCACCACCACGGTGCCTACAGCCGGTGCCGTCAGGCCCACCGCGCTCGCCTGTAGATGCACACTGAAACCACCGGCCCGTCCAAGCCCATCTGGGCAAGACCAGATCAGCGATCTCGGCCGCCGCCACAAGGGCGACTCCGCCGCGGGGAGGTTGCGCCTCCGCTGACGCCGCCGTCACGCATGCCGTAGGGATCCCGCCGCTCCTTGCCGCTGGATCTGCATCGAACCATGCGCAGCCGTCGCCCAGAAAAAACAATGCCACCGCGCGAGGGATAAGGCCCGTCCGCCGCCATCATAGGTCAGGCTTCGCCGGTGAGACCTCAGGCGGCGACAGGACGGAGGAGGCGAGGGGAGGGGGCCTAGGGCCGGCGGCGTGGTCAAATAGTAATAAAACTAGGCGGGTGATACGTGTGGATTGGCAACACCCCAACCCCACCCTTGTGGCTCCTCCAGGACGACACGGGTGAAAGCCCTAAGTCGCCGCCACGCCTCCCCTCCATATTAAGTATTTTGATCTTTGTCGCCAATGAAATGAACAGATAAACCGACGGTCCGACCAATAAAAATCTGAACGTACGGTCTCGCCGGTTTGGTTGCCGGTTCGGTGCCCTCTTTGCCTCGAGTAGTTTGGCAGAAACTACATGTGCCATTCGTCATTCCTCCATATGAGCAACCACTGCTGCTATGATTTCATGTGGTAGAGTTATCCGCTTTCCATGGCTTTAAAGATATGTCTGCGAGTTTGTATAAATTGCTCACACATTTAAAAAAGTTATTAAAATTGAAAAATTATTCATTAATTCAGAAACATTTAAGATTTTTCAAAGTAGTCATAATTTTTACAAAATGTTTGCCAATCCAAAAATGTTTGCGGGTTATAAAATATTCACCAAATTAAAAAAAGAATAAAGAGGAAAGAAAAACATGAAAGGAAGAAAAGAAAAAAAAGAAAACAAAGGAGAAAAGACGAAAAGAGATTAAAAGAAAAATAGAAAAAAACAGTCCAAAAAAAAACCAGTTCAGAAAAGGTTCCAGACCATTCAAATAGGAATTGGTAGACGTACGGCACCAGCCTCACATGCAGTCCCCACGCGTCGCCATAACCTTGCAAGTGTTTGAACACGTGATTCTAAAAAAAGTGTTTAATCACGTGATTACAAGACGGAGAACATGGCCAATAGCATTTCTTTACACCAATCTGGCTGTGCTCTATCATCGAAGCGATGACACAATGCAGCCTCGGCTCCTAATCTTCCTCAAAGCTCTACGCAACCGCAACCTGGCTCGGCGGCCAGGTGATGGCGATGGGGCTGCTCACCGAGTGCTTGCGGTCGCTCCACTCGATGGACCCGAACGTGTGATTCTTGGTGACCCTCCCGAAGGTCCGCTGCGCAAAGGTGACCACGTACTCGCGTGTCCTCCGTCTCGCGCTGAACCGCAGCGTCGGAGGGGTCACCGTGACGCGCACGCCGTCCGGGGCAGAGACCTTGGCCCTGTACGTAGCCCGGGCATCGCCGCCAACGTTGCGCACGACGCGGCGCTGCCGGACGGCTGCCGTTTCGTTCGCGGTGAACACCACCGAGAAGGCCGGATAGTTATGGTCGCCGACGGAGGAGCCCGCGCGGGCCGAGCAGTTGGCGGACGAGCCGAACACGGCCACCTGCTCGGCGGTGTAGCCGAGCGCGCATAGGAAGTCGATGTTGTCCTCCGTGCCGGCGTCGTACACGAGGCCCGGGTCCGCGGCGCGGTTGGGGTTGATGTGACCGGACCCGCGCGCGAACGGCGTGGACGCGCCGCCGGTGGACATGTCGCTGATCACGCCGCCGGCGCTGTTCACGTTGTACGCGGTAGGGGATGCTTCCGCGCTGATGTACTTCTTGATCTTCTCGGCGGCGGCAAATGGGACGACCGTGGCAGGGATGAGGTTGGCGCTGATCATAACCTGCTCGCCGTATGACTCGATGCTACCGAATATTGCTCCAGAACCGCCGGCGAGCTTGACGGATTGCTCTTTCACAGCCCGGGCGAACATGCCGGGGTCACACACGACGATCTTCCCGGCTACCATGGTGGCGTTCAGCCTCCCTTCTTCGCATATTTTCGAGCCCACGTCCCCTCCATAGACCAGTGACATCTTTTTGGCACAAAGCGGCTCGCCTGCGTAGAGAGATGCGCCCATGAAGGTCTCGCCATTGCCGAGGATGGCGTCCGCCCGGAACTGGCGGTTGAGCGTGGATGCGCCCACCGTCAAGAACCACGGTGCTATGTTGGCGGCGGTGTACTCTCCGGGGCCGGAGTTCCCCACAGAGGCTGAGACGACGATGCCTTTGCTGACGGCTCGGAACGCGCCCACGGCGATGATATCGGCATAGAAGTCTGGGGCCTTGCCGCCGGCGCTGAGCGACGCAGAGATAACGTCGACGCCGTCCGCGATGGCCTCATCAAACGCGGCGAGGGTGTCAGAGCTCGGGCACCCTTCCTCCCAGCACGCCTTATAGACGGCAATCCGCAAGCCTGCGTCGGCAGCAGCAGAGCCGGCGGCCGTGGAGGCGGTATGAGTGCCATGGCCCCTGGTGTCAAGCGGCGACTCCGAGTCCTCGCCGAGCGCACTGCCGCGTGCAGCCTCGTGCCCCTTGTGGAAGAACTTGGCGCCGACGAGCTTGTTGTTGCAGAGCGTGGAGCCGTTGAACGACGGCCCTGAGACGCACCCGCCACGGAACCTGCCGGGCGGCAGCGGCGGGAGCGACGGGCCGGCGGCGAAGGACGCGCGGCCCTCCGGGTAGACGCCGGTGTCGATGACCCCGATGACGACGTCGGAGGCGCCGTTGGACGCGGGGAGCAGCCCGGAGGACGGGGAGAGGCCGAGGAATGACGGCGTGAGGGTGGTGTGCAGCTCCAGCATCGCGTCGGGCACGACAGCGAGCATGGAGGCGGAGGACGCGAGGTGCGCGGCCTGGCGCCCCGTGAGGCGCGCCGCGAAGCCCGTTGCGGCGTGCGAGTAGGAGTAGAGCACCGTCGGCGCCGGGCTCGACAACTCGGCGGGGATGTGGTCGCGCAGGAATGAGCTGTACGCCCTGATGGTCAGCAGGCCGCGGCAGCCGTGGCGCGTGCGCCGCCGCGACGTGCACGATGTAGGAGGACCGTGCCTCCACCTCCACCGGCTGGATCTCCACCTCCGTGGCCGCCGCGGCGACGATGCCGGCGAGGATGCACAGGGCAGCTAGCGGTCTGAGGAGCTCCATTGTCGCTGTGACTGCAAGACGGCAGGGACGCGGGGTGAGGGAGTCCTGGATTAGGGGGTGTTCGGATAGCCGAACTATACCTTCAGCCGGACTCCAGGACTATGAAGATACAAGATTGAAGACTTCGTCCCGTGTCCGGAAGGTTCTTTCTTTGGCGTAGAAGGCAAGCTAGGCGTGCGGATATTCAAAATCTCCTACCAATGTAACCGACTCTGTGTAACCCTAACTCTATCCGGTGTCTATATAAACCGGAGGGTTGTAGTTCGTAGGACAAAATCATCTTCATACACAATCAAACCATAGGCTAGCTTCTGGGGTTTAGCCTCCTTGATCTCATGGTAGATCTACTCTTGTACTACCCATATCATCAATATTAATCTAGCAGGAGTAGGGTTTTACCTCCACCGAGAGGGCCCGAACCTGGGTAAAACAAAGTGTCCCTTGTCTCCTGTTACCATCCGACCTTGACGCACAGTTCGGGACCCCATACCCGAGATCCGCCGGTTTTGACACCGACATTGGTGCTTTCATTGAGAGTTCCGCTGTGTGATCGACAAAAGGATCGATGGCTCGCCTGCAGATCAACTGCGACTTCGGCATCTTCGTCACCAGCTCGACTGGTCACCTTGGTTCGACCAAGAATTGCGCCCCGTGTTCGGATTACCATGTTCGGATGAGGGCCTTCATCAAACATTAACTCCGATCTCTATCAAGATCACGGAGGAATCATCCATGGAGCTCGGGGGCTCAACGTCAACATTGCCCTCAAGCGACCGTGCTGTTTTCTGGACAGCGAACTCATATCTGCTGCCACCACCTCCTCGAGCATCGCTTTGACGATCGCTTTGGTGAAATTGTGCGGAATTGAGTCTACAACAACCCTGGAAAATTTCGTCGAGTTCCGATGGAGGAATCTCTGGCAATCTACGATATACCGGAGCCCTGTCAAATCTGGACGGGAATTTGGATGTGTTTAGGGCATGGTGTTCAGCTTCTAGCTCGGACGTCCTTTGGAAGATCCAACCGTTGATCGGCTGCGGAATTCCTGTATCTACCACCTCTCAAAATTTCAGCTCGATCCGACCGTTCAAACTCCGGGAACCCTCCGATTAGTGCATCACTTTTCGGATCTGTTTTCTGCGCGAGAACGAATCCGACCCGAATTCATCTTTTTTACGAACGGGATTTCGGACATCCTTTTTTAAGGAAGTTTTGTATGGGATATTGTGTAGTGTTCTCGAACACATCCCACTAACTTTAAGATCTTTTGAACATGATCTTCAACATCATTGCTGGTGGCAAACCAGTCCGGCAATATTGCTCCAAGGCTGCCGACCTATGCTAGACACGTCGTCACTTTGTTGAGCCGAGCTCAACTTCTTCGGATCATCATCTCGGCAAGCCGAACAAAGAGTCCGGCATCGCGAAGGACAAAACATCACCAACATCGCCGCCCCACGGATTACACGGAGCGGGCATACCGGCATCACCGCGCGGTCGCTTCATCAAGCCGGCATCTACCACGTCACGACCTGCATCGACAGGGCCGCACTGTTGCCCCCTTCAAGCCGGTGTCCATCACGCCGGACTACTTCGACTCATCGACTGGCCTCGAGGCTTCGACACCTCGGCTGGACCGGAGGATTCATCATCTCTTCATTAACCTACTCCGGACACTTCGGCGTCACTAGCCAACCAGCTTCGTCATGATTGGCCGGACCGAGGGCTTCGCCTCGGCGAGCGAACCTTTGTCAGCATCATCTTCCTTTGGATTACTACAACAAATAAACCAGGTGCTATTAATCCTAATATTTTTTGCATGTTTGGGTTCATTTTTTCCAAGGAATTATTACTCGGGTTTGTCCATCATATGTTCACAGGTCTATCAAATGGTGGCCATATTAACGACGGTCGCATGCTAGTTCGGTCAGTCTCCGTACATAGTCCGGCGAACGCCGCATCCGGAGCACGGACCGACCTGTGAATTCAGGCTTTGCCACGCCTCTACCGCATCACGTCGACGCCCTGCATCGACATTGACTTCGGCGCCAGGCCATATTTCTTTTATTACTCACTTTGCATAAATTATTCATTATGCAACGATTTTTTTTATTATCATTATTACTATTATCTCCCGTTTGCACTATTTTTTGTGCACAGGAAAATGATCCGGGGACTTCGGCGTCACTCTGCCGGTCTGCATCGACCATGCTATGTCACCACTTCGGCGTGTCGAGCTCTCCGCTCCGCCACCTCGGGACCAGCTTGGGGGATAGAACCTTGTCCCGCATCAAGCTCGGACTGCGAACACATTAACTAGCTAAGTCGCTTTCATGCTCAAAGCTTTAATTTCTAACTTGTGTTCGGTTCGACCAAGCGTTATACTTTTTTGAAAAAAAAGTTGCTTGTAAAATTTTTTTTGTCCAAACTTTGTTCACACATACTAGATGCGCTACCTGCGCTCATTATACCTGGGGGCTTCTTTAACAGAAGCTTATTAATACGAGCTTTATGCCCAACACATATGTCACACTTCCACATGTACCTTTTATTCACCATTATATACATCGATATGACTTAAGTTTTGGCCAAGCTGGGTTGCCTGGCTCCTGTGCTTACCCCTACGTTCCCGATTGTTCGGCTAGGCGGTAAAGGGAGCACCTCTGCGATTGCTACTGCCGGATAAGCCGGATGTGTACCTCAGACTGGGTGAAGCCGAAAGCTCGGTCGGTGAACTAAAGATGAACCTTTTTTACTTATACATGCCCCCAGATGTTTTCCTGCATTTGCAGTCCGGACGTGCACTTCAGGGCACGCCACCCCAGCGAAAGGAACCCTTAACGGAACTATTCTCTCTGGAAGATGTTTCTTACTAACCATGTAATATAACATAACTAGTTGGGCACTTGTCTGATAAAGCACTAATGACCCCTACGCCTGGTCTCCATGCATACCTCGGTTCTTATATAACCATTATTGTATTCGGACACACTCCGGACCGTCAGGTCCCGAGGTTGAAGCGAAAAGGTCGGCAACGACAAACGATCTACAATCCGGCTAGAAGGCATTCTATATGTCACCTTACATTATATAGTCAACTTTTACCCAAGTCACTTGGGGGCTCTTATGTTTATTTGAGTCCTTTCATACTAAGTGGTTTTCTTCTTAGTCGTTGCAAAGTTATTATTATTTATCACTCCTTTTTTCGACACGAGTGTGCGGTCACTAGCTGGGGAGCCTAATTTCTCTCTCAAAAGCCGCTAGAGTTTAGTTTGCTAAACTGGCCTGATGAGAAGTACTCCGCCCTTGGGATAGGAGGTTGAAGCCGTAGGCTGACCCGCTCGAAGTCTTGAGATAGGATGTATCATGTTAAAGCACGACAGAAGCACTTCTTTTTTCTAAGACCAATTTTTGGGTTGGCACCGAACACTTGATATTGTTCGGACGTCATGTTTTTACTGACATTTCTTGGTTTTCCAAGCTTTTTGGCACTTTTAAACTATTTGTGTGTTTTCAGCACAAGTCTCGTAGTGCAGTGCCGGACTCCTTTAGAGATTCAGCAAAAACATTCTCGGATATTGCTATATATGCATTGGTTTCGAATTGTGTCTTCGGTCAATAGTTGGGTTGCCCGGCTCCTGCACTTGCTTCCTATGTTCCGTTTTGTTCGGCTAGGTGTGCAAAGGGAGAACCACTGCGATTGTGCTTCCAGCTCACATGGTTAAGCACCTCAGTGAAGAAAGCCGAAAACTGACTGTCACAATAAGCGTAAACTGGTCAGCGATCCGATAACTATGTTAAATAACATGCCGTTCATAACATTGGCCGAAGTGTTTACGGTTTGACCTCGACTGACGCCGAACACTACCAGGGGCTATTAACTAGCCTCCCAAACTAAATCCTCGATATTTTGCACTTACATTGGAGCTGAGGTTTTATGATCATGCTTAGCATGACAACCTAAAGAACGGAACCGATAGCGGGACTATTTTCTTTGGAAGACATTTCTTCTGTTAAAACAGTAATATAACATATATCTCCGCATACCTTTGTTTATAAAACCGTATGGCCAGATCGCCTTGTTTGTCATATAAATCCTTGCCCTCATAAAGGCTTTATAAAGTAAGACAAACACTCCTCGGCTACTGGCCAAGGAGGTGGAAGCCGATGGCCGGTCAACAAAGTTTTTTACAATGCGGATCCGAGCATTAATGACGTAAAGTACTTAGATACATAGAGTCATTACACATCATTTGCGATTTTACTATGGATATTGATCCTTAATTCGGCAACCCGTGCCCGCATTAAGGCTCGGGGGCTACTGGGCTTCGGTCTTATTATTTAAACATATTAAAGGGACACATTGATCCCCTGATCTGGTGTTGCCACCCGACCAGTGTCTCGGGGGCTACTGCATTGCTTGTCCAATGCCGAAAATTTTATGTGCAATATAGTTTCCGAGGAGATTTTGATCCTCAGGTTGGTCGGCCGCACCCAACCTGAGTCTCGAGGACTGAGCACGCCGCTTTTTGTATCCCGAAGTATTCTGCCGAGCTAGGACTTGATCCTCAGACCGATTTTGCAAATCAACCTGAGTCTCAGCGGCTACGGGGATCAGCGGTCTTATGTCATCCTTCATGTGCATCTCGGGTTTTAGACCGATACCCACCTTGAGGGCTACTGGCTATATATCTCGGCAGAGAATAAATTGCACCGATCAAAAATATTGACAAAAATCGGCCCACATTCGGGATGGTGCACCACCTTGAAAGCAGTCCGGCATAGAGCTCGGGCGCTAGTGGCTGGCTCCATAGAGGGCATTTCCGGCATTGAGCTCGGCTAAAACTCCTTCAAACTTCTTTGAACAAAGGTGATTTACGACACCTCGGACATAGTCCGGCGTTGGAGCTCGGATACATTCCGGCGTTAGAGCTGGGAAGCGGTCTGGCGCTGGAGCTCTGGTGCGAAGAAGATGGGTAGGCAAAGGAGGAAGAAGGCGTAGGTAAAAAGGTGGATCCTTATCCCCTTATATGGGCGGATGCGGCTATGTGTCCCCACCGGCCTAGTAAAACTCGCTTGCCTCCCAAGAGCCGTGATAAATGGCACGGTTGGGTTACCCACATCCGTATTAATGAGAATCCCATTAGAGGGGGGCACACGATCTCTGCTTCGACAAGACGTGCCAAGGAAACCGCCTCGCTATACGGGCTGAGCTGGAACGATGAAAACAATTTACAGAAGGCTTGGCCGCAGTGTTATGACGCACTGTGGGATACGTCGGCAGATTTGATTTGTGTTAATATTATTCTCTGTATGGCAATATGTGGAAACTTATTTTACAGAGCCGGACACTATTCTGTGGTGTTTATAATCTTCTTGAAGAACTTGGAGGAGGAACCCGCCTTGCAATGCCGAAGACAATCTGCGCGCCGGACTCGTCGTGTTGAAGCCTGGTTCAGGGGCTACTGAGGGAGTACTGGATTAGGGGGTGTTCAGATAGCCGAACTATACCTTCAGCCGGACTCCAGGACTATGAAGATACAAGATTGAAGACTTCGTCCCGTGTCCGGAAGGTTCTTTCCTTGGCGTAGAAGGCAAGCTAGGCGTGCGGATATTCAAGATCTCCTACCAATGTAACCGACTCTGTGTAACCCTAACCCTATCCGGTGTCTATATAAACCGGAGGGTTGTAGTCCGTAGGACAGAATCATCTTCATACACAATCAAACCATGGGCTAACTTCTAGGGTTTAGCCTCCTTGATCTCGTGGTAGATCTACTCTTGTACTACCCATATCATCAATATTAATCTAGCAGGAGTAGGGTTTTACCTCCACCGAGAAGGCCCGAACCTGGGTAAAACAAAGTGTCCCTTGTTTCCTGTTACCATCCGACCTTGACGCACAGTTCGGGACCCCCTACCCGAGATCCGCCGGTTTTAACACCGACACGGGGGACGGGGGAGTAGTTGCCGATCCAAATCTCGTGCTGATCAATGTGGTGGGAAGAGACCTCGGATATATATTAGCTCTGCGTTACTGCAAGTTGCACCCTAATGGAACTAATCCACTAGCAAAGGGTAATTGTTTTATTGGTTTTGCACTGTGCATGTACTGACTGTGAAGCCTATTCATAGGGTTTCGTAACTTAATGCCGGTAGAGTTCATCACAACACGTTGCCATCAAATCAACCATTTGTATGGATTTGTGTGGTGATATAAACATTCTGTCGGTATACTGAACAGCACACGTAGCTCAAAACTAATCTTTACATCATCGTGAAGATATGCTTTCATTGGACCGATGTCTCCGCGTGGCACCGCTCCGGCGGGCCGCATACTGCCTATCTCGATTGACTTCGCTCGGAGTCGGATGTGGATGCCACATGCCGTCGTCGGCAGAAAATGGAGGCGGAGCACGCCGCCGAGGAGCAGGAGATGCTCGCCTACATAGATGAGGTCGAGGAGGAGAAGCGGAGCCCTCCTACGCGCGCGTCCCCCCGGCTCCCGGCTCCGACGTCGTGGACATCTCCGTCGAGGAAGATTAGCTAGCGTAGTACGTAGTATGTAGTACATAGGATTTTTTTTATGCTTTGTATGGATTTATGGGTTAAAATATAAAAGATTAGGATGCAAAGTAGCAAATTTGAGACGTGATCGGTCATTGTCCGCGGACGCCCCCAACCGCTTTGCAAGCGTTTGAGAGATCGGATTTTCCAAGTCTGGTTGTAGATGCTCCAAGAAAAGAAGTGAACGAGTAAATTGGGCCACCCATTTTAGGTACTACATATTATATTTTAGGAACCTACTAGGTTCTTGAATCAGTATTTTTTATGTTGTTTCTTTACCAGCCTTTAATTTGCTTGTCAGTTTTCATTTTAGTTTTCTATTTTTCATTTCATTATTCCCTTTTTTCCATTCAAAATTTTCAAACAATTCATGATTTTATTAAAAGATGTTAACACTTTAAAAAATCTTCATATACTTTAAAATGTCCTTAATTTTCAAAATTATTGCCATTTTTAGGAGTGGTTTCCAAATTTAAAAAATGTTTGCTATCCAAAAAATGTTCAGTATTGTCTAAATATTTATGCTCACAAATTGAAATTTTATATTTTCAAACTTGTTTACAAATTCAAGAAGTATTTCTGTTTTAAAAAATTGATCAGAATTTTGAAAAAATGATATTGTTTTCAAAATCTATTCACAAATTCAAAATTGTTCATGTTTCTTTTAAATGCCAACACGAAAACCGATCTGCTACAGTAGCAAAACAAGATCACTAAAGGAAAATCAGGTCGCTACAGTATCAAAACCACGTGGCTACATAAAAAAATCTGGTCGTTACTGTACCAAAACCTGAGTTGCTATAGGTGAGCAATCTATGTGGCGAGCGGGCGCCGTCTCATGTGCAGCAAGGCGAACGGCAGGGGCCACGGTCCAATGGCGCCGCCGCGGAAAAGCTGCTTCCCCTCCCGGGCAGCGAGCGGCGTCGGGGGGAGGCCAGGTCACGCCCGTGGGCTGACCCGATCAGCGGCACCGTCTCGCACGTGGGCCCCCCGTGCGGGTCGGGTCGGATTGGACGGCCCCTAGATCTCTGACGCATGTCGGGGCCGTCGGATCTGCCAACCCAACGGGGCCAAGCCTTATATTGGCACGGCATGACACGGCACCCCGTAACGGCTTACTCCTCGCCTCGCAATGCCCCGTTCCGTCCCTTCCCCAAGCAGAGAGTGGAGTTCCAAGCAACATGGCGGCGGCGGAGCTGCGCAGACTTGGGGAAGGTGAGCAGGTGGCCCTCACTACAGGAATCAACTACTTTGCCATCTGCCACGGCGGACGGCAAAGCCAGGGACGGCGGACGGCAAAGAGCTTTGCCGTCAGTGGCGGACGGCAAAAAGACAGGGTCGGCAAACAGGCCCTTTGCCGTCTTCTTTTTATAGCGGACGACAAAGAGTGCTTTGCCTACAGCGGCGGATGGCAAAGAGGAGTGACGGCAAAATACTGGACGTCCGCCAGCGTTAGTCCGTTAGGCGGCTAACGGCGGCCTTTGCCGTCAGCCAGCGGACGGCAAATTTGAGCGCCTCTTTGCCGTCCGCCATCCCTGGCAGATGGCAAAGAGACCAAATTGGCATTAATTCTGTTTCTTCTTATATCCATTCATTTTCATAGAAAATCAAACACACAGACACACACACACACACACACACACACACACACACACACACACACACACACACACACACACACACACACACACACACACACACACACACACACACATATATATATATATATATATATATATATATATATATATATATATATGACCAATATAGGATATCCAACACATGTTACATAGTTTCATCAATATTACACAGTTTCATCCATAGGTAGCAAGTTTCACAAAGTAAAAAACAAAAACTGAAGACAAGCACTCCATATCTGAAATTACAAGAAATGACCTAAAACTAAATATCTATTTTCCTAGGCAGCACACATTTGACCACCATAGCAGCTTGCCGGACAAGTATCTGTGGAGCACAAAACAACAGTCAGCCTGATTAGAAATTTTAAGGATAGCAGTGCTAGTTTAAGAGTTATGAACAGATATAAATGGTGCATTAATTCCTATTATTCAACAAACTAAGTTATTTCCAAGTGAAACACGGGGCAATGTTATCTACTTCAAAACAGAACAGAACACATAGGTACACACATCGTCAAGTTTTTTCCACAAATGAGTTACTGATTGAGTTCAAGAAATGACCAAGGGCCTAATTGGTTCACATGACCTAAAAACTCATAAATAGGGAAATCACTGGGTTGCAATGTCATGCCCTCTCTTGATACAATATGTTCGACAGGATGTTTGAGTGCATCATAGAAAACCATAGGAGTTTTTCAAGGCCGCATATTACAATCATATGGAATAGTTTGAAGCAGAGAGGCCCCAAAAGGGGAAATCATGCTGTGTGGGAAAAGAGAATACCATTCACCGTAATGAAAAATATAGCATGCCAGAATCACTATTCTAGAGCACATATCCGTACCAAACCATTTATAGTGTTTCCAACTCTTCTAAGCATGTTAGAACACTACGAGGACAATCAAATTGAGTTATCTAAGCAATTTGACAATCAAATGGAGTTAACACGGGCCCCAGGGTTAGGGATTTAGTGACGGCAACAGTCTGCCAGCCGGCGTCCTCAATAGAAGGGACAGACCCAGTGCTAGAAGCTCGTCGGGATCGGGATCTTCGGCTGCGGCCGCGGCGAGCCAGAGCAGCACCATTGCGCAGATCCCAGGGGCCCACCGGCGCCCCATCCCCGCCTCCCGGCCGGCCTCAGATCTCCCATGGCGGGTGGGGCGCAGAGGAGCTCAGTGCTCGGATCCCATGGCGGCGGCGGATCTCGAGGTCGGGGCGACCGGCGACGAGGCTTCCGTGGCGGGGCGGCGAGCTTGCGGGTAGGTGGCGGCGCGCGACGCGGCGCAGGCGGCAGCGCGAGGCAGCGGGGCTCCTAGGGTCCAGTGAGGTGGAAGCACGCACCGGCGGGCGGAGGCGAGGTGGCGCAGCAGCGCGGGGTCGAGGAAGGCGGGGTCGAGAGGCTCTCGGCTGTGGGGCGGGCGTCGTCGAATCCCGCCGGAGCTCGCCGGAATCGGCCGGCGTAGCTTCTCGCGGGAGGGAGAGGGAGAGACGAGTGGGGGGGGGGGAGAGGGGGGGGGCAGAGAGATAGGGGCGGAGAGGGAGGGGATAGAGACAGAGGAGGTGGGGCAACGATTTTTTTTACCAGCAAAAAAAATATAGCCCCCTCTTTGCCGTCCGCCAGCAGATGGCAAAGAGTGGGGTTGGACCGTTGCATTATGTTGGCATCCGGTGGCACCTCTTTGCCGTCTGCTGACAGATGGCAAAGATTCTTTGCCATCTGCCAGCAGACGGCAAAGATTCTTTGCTATCTACCAGCAGACGACAAAGAAATGACAGATGGCAAAGACCTTCTTTATCGTCTGTTGTTTGGTAGATGATGGCAAAGACCTTCTTTGTCGTCCGCAAGCAGACGACAAAGAACTGGCAGACGGCAAAATCTCTGATTTCAGTAGTGCCTCTTCCCTTATCATCTCCCCTCCTTCTCCTCCTCCCCGCTTCTGTCTCCTTCTTTTGCTTTGGCCCTGTTTGGATGCTGCAGTTAGAGTTAGAGTTGGTTAGTTCAGGCTAAACTAACCCTAGAGGATTCAAACAGGTGGAGTTAGATAGCAGTTAGTTGCTCTAACCTGGCAAAAAAATCCAACCCGATGGGGAGGTGCTAATTGGAGTTAGATGTGGTTGGTCCCATTAAAAAAATACCCTCTCCTGCACCCGTACCTCATCCTCCCGCATCAGCCAGCCGCCCCAATCGCCCCGGCCCGTCGCCCCAATCCCGCCACCCCCGCCGCCACTCCCGCAACCCCCGCCGCCCCATCCCGCAGCTCCCCGCCGCGCCCGCCCGTCGCCCCCATCCCGCCACCGCTTCCCCCGCCCCCATCCCGCTCCTTCCGGCGCCGCGACATCCCTCCCCGTTCAGCCACTCGAGCCACGGCGTCGTCTCTTGCACCCCCGTCGCCGTTAAGCCACTCGACCGGCGCCCCTCGTTGCGGCTAGGCTTCACTTATTCGTGGAGTCTTCACTGATTGCGCCTAGGCTTCTTCAAGAGCGATGTGAAGTGAGTATTTGTTGTTCGTCAACCTTTTATGATTCAAGGCCACACCAAATCCAGCTAGAAAGTGAAAAAAATGCATTTATTGTTAATCTAACCCTGTGATCCAAACAACCATCTTGGTTAGAGTTAGTTCAGAGTTAGTCTAGAGTTAGAAACTAACTCTAACTCTAACCTTGGTTAGAGTATCCAAACAGGGCCTTTGTGTTGTGTTGTTGCCTCGCGTATCTCCGCCTCGTTGTTGAATCCGATGTGTGTTGCGTCCTTGTTGCTGATGCAGTGTGACCGACTATCATGGAAGCAAACGAATCAGTGCCTTCTTCTGTTGGTGGCTTGCTATGTCAGTGCTGTGTAATCTGGACTCTCAAGGCCATTCTAGTTGGTGGTCTGCTATGTCAGTATTGCGTAATCACGCATACAAGAATGTAGTACATGTAGTCAGGTTGTGGGGCGTCACCAGCAGCAATGGATTGGTGATTATTATAGACAGCGACTGCACTCTCTCGGTTTGGGGAATGCGGTTGATTGCATAACAGGAGCAAGTTTGCTTTCAACCTGTAGGTTGCAATCACCTTTCCTACGATAATTAAGTTTTTCCTTCTATTTTTCCAAGTGATGATGCCAAAGTTGTGATAAACAAAGTACTATAATTCTTGTATTTTTACTCATGTCAGGAAAAGCAAGCTCCATCATGGGTCAAGGTCCCTCTGTTAGCAAAGAGAATAACATGATGGAGTATGTTGTGGGAAGTAGGAAAGGATCAGTCCCAAAACTTGAAAACGTTGTGAGTAAACATTGCAACATTTTATGATTCTTAGAAGTTTTACTTGGAAGTTTTGTATGATCGTTTTGCAAGTGAGGTGGAGAAATATTAAGCTCCATTTCCTCCCTTACTATTTTCAACATTCCGCTATCCTTGATTTAGATGGTTCCAGTTCCACATCATTCTGTAGTGTTTATGATGGCCATGGAAGTTTGATTTTCATTTCTCACCTTATTACAACAAAATCGGAATCTTCAATATGTAGTATAACTGACTACTTTTTTTTGAACAATCAAAGACAGTAGGAGAGGATCCTACTGACATACATTAATCAGAAACAGTTACACGGGTGGTTCATAAGCAATTGCTCATGATTCCTAGGATCAAAGTCACCACATACCACATGGGTGTGGGGGTTTTGATCTTAGAAAGAAGATGAAATGAGATGAGAGTTACAATGTAGTGTCCAAGAACAAAGAAATGAACTCAGCCAAGGAGGGCTTAACCCTATGGCATAGAAGGGCTAGGTCAGTTTTAAGGCGCTCTCTCCATGAGGCAAGGGTGTGTGGGACCCCCTAAATATTAGGCCATTGCGTTCCTTCCAAATGCTCCAAGCAGACAACATGAAGATTTCCATGAACATGTGTGTTTGCCAGCCACGACGCCCTTCATGGATAAGATCAAGTCTGTTGCCAACATTTGACCATGTGATGCCTAGAGTATCCCAACATTGTTGACTGAAAGGGCACCTGAAGAATAAGTGCTCAACCGTTTCTTCCTCTTGCCGGGTACATAATGAACAGTTGGCATCATCTCCCACATGATAGTGTCGCCTCTTCAGCATGTTTCTAGTGTTAACTCTGTCGGCCAGGAGTAGCCAAGTGAAGATCTTTATTTTCATCGTGCATTTGGATTTCCAGATCCAAGAGAAGGCATCATCAGCTACGAAATTTTGAAAGAAGAACTTGTAGTATTTGGCTGAGGTATAGTGTGGTCCCCATGTGTAGGTTCAAACATCCTTTGTGGCGACGTCAGGTTCCGTGTCAGCACTGAATTCCTGAAGGTGCCGGATTTCCTCTCGTGCTTGAATAGAGAGGGGAAGATGAAAGCCAGACTGCACGTTATTGATTGCCAGGAAGCTTACAACCGAGGCATCCTCCAATTTAGTGAAGGAAAAGGCCCTCGGGAACGCATCTTGAGTTATGTGTTCTTTCCATAAATCCTTCCAAAAAAGGGCAGTCGTCCCATCGCCAATATGCACCGAAGATAACCCGCGGTATATGTCAGACAGGTTCATGACATCGCGCCATCAGAAGGAGACACATGACTCTGTGGCATGCGACACTTTGTTATTATAGTACGTGGCCCATATCAAGTTAACCCAGGGGACATCTTTTCTGTTCTAGAACTTGTGAAGAAACTTCAGCAGGAGAGCAATGTTCTGTGTTTTGATGTTGATGATGCCAAGTCCACCATGGGTTTTTGGACGACAAACTAGGTCCCAAGCAGCCAAAGAGTTGACAGTCTCTCCCTGGTCAGTTTGCTTGCGCCACAAGCATCTTCTTCGTATCTTATCCAGGTGTTCCACTAGCTTGGGTGGAAACTTCAATGTGCACATTGGATATATCAGCATGGATGTGATCAAAGAGTTGAGAAGAGTCAGCTTGCTCCCCTGGTCCAGCATGTAAAGAGTGGACGATAATTTGCGCTCAGTACGCTCCACAAAGGGCATTAGGTCAACCATGGAGGGATTCGTAGTCCCCATTGGTAAGCCTAGATAAGTAAAGGGCATAGTGCCAATGGTGCATTACCAAAGCTAAGCAAGGTGGGCTGCTAAGGCCTCGTCCACATTAATGGGAATCAGCAGAGATTTACTGAAGTTCAATTTAAGTCCAATGGATTTAGCATAGTCCGTGAGGAGAAGTTTCATGTTCTTGACCTGCTGGGGGCAGGCTGGCATTAGGAGTATAGTATCATCGGCGTATTGGATGACAGGGTAATCAGTGGAGCCCCTAGCCGGAATTGGCAACTGGATTTTCTGCTGGCGAAAAGCATCGTTGACCGCAGCTTGTAGAAGGTCAGCCGTAGCACAAAAATCAACAGGGAGAATGGGTCACCTTGTCTGACACCCGCACGGCAGACAAACTGACGGCCCGGAACACCATTAAGCAAAACGGAGGAGGTGCCGGAGTCAAAAATGCATCTGACCCAATTCAGCCAACGATCATCGAAACCCATATGTTGCATGACGTCTAGCATAGCAGCGTGATTAACCGTGTCAAATGCCTTAGCAAAGTCTAGCTTAAGCAAGATGATCGGTTCATTGGACTGTTGACATTGGAATATATATTCAAATGCCCACGCAAGGCAGTCTTGAATGGTTCTGGTACGAATAAATCCATACTGGTTCTTGTGGATTATGTTCAGAATGAATTGTTGTAACCTGTTCGCCAAAATTTTCTTTATGAGTTTTAGGCAACAATTGAGCAAAGTGATTGGCCGATAGTCATTCACTGTCTCAGGGGAGTTGTTTTTTGGAATTAGAGTAATGTATCCTGAGTTGATGCTTGTCAAGTCAAGAGTGCCATTGTAGAATTCATCACATAGCTTGTAAAAGTCATGTTTGATGATATGCCAGCAAGATTTCAAGAAATGTCCGTTGAAGCCATCAGGGCCAGGTGCTTTGTCATTGGGCATGGTTCGAACAATTGCATCAATCTCTGAGTGAGTGAAGGGGGCTGACAGGATTTCCAAACCATCCACTCGTTTGATGATTGCAGCAAGATTGAACTTCATTTGAGATAGCTGTGCCTGACCTAGTCGGTGCTTATATTCCTGGAACAGTGCATCTTCTTTAGCATTGTGGTCAGCAACTATATATCCATCTGAGAGTTTGAGAGTGGCAATGGAGTTTTTGCGATATCTCTCAGTGGCTAGAGCATGGAATAGTTTGGTGTTCTCAGATCCAAACTTGATGTACCTAATGGTACATCTTTTCCGCCAGTATTGATTCTGAAATTGCAATAGTTTAAGGAGGTGGTTTTTGACAATGTGTCTGAAGTTGGCTTTTGGTCGAGTGAGAGGCCGCAGATCCTCCAACCAATCTAGCTCTTGTAGAGCCTGGTTGCAATTTTGGATTAGGATGGACAGTTTGGAGATGCCTTTTCTCAAGGACTTAAGGTCTTATCGAAGGGTTTTCAGTTTTTTGCATATAACAGCAGCTGTATTTTTAGCATGGCTAGGTTTCTCCCAAGAAGATGCAACCACCGCAAGGAAGTTGGAGTGGTTGGTCCAAAAATTCTCAAACCTGAAGATCCTGCTCTTGGGTATGATTGTTTCAATTTGTACAACACAGGGCGAATGATCAGAGGTGGGCTTGCCTAAAGCCAGGACAGTAGTATTAGGGAAAGTATGGGTCCAATGGCTAGAAGAGAAAAACCAGTCCAGTTGTTCAAGGAGTGGATCGTCCTGCATATTACTCCAGGTGTATAATCGACCTTTCAGAGGTATCTCAACTAGGGCCTGTGCTCGAATGATGTCATTGAATAGAAGGATGTCATTTACATTTGCACCTGGTTTATTTCTGTTATCTGATGACCTAATGAAGTTATAATCACCCACAAGTAGCCAGTCTTGAGTGTCAGGGATCAGTAGGTCATACAGCCAGTTTGTGAAAGTGAGGCGATCATCTCTTTGACAGGGCCCATGGATATTATATAAATGCCAAATATTGCGAGACTGTTTGGAAGTGAAGGTAATACCCAGGGCAAAAAAGTCAGAGAAGCAAACAGCACCATCAAACACAGAGCCAACCCAAATAGTAAGAAGGCCACCCGAGGCTCCTCGAGAGGGCACATAGCAGAACTTATCAAATTTTTTAGGGCAGAAAGTTTTAATATAAGGCAGATCAAAATGCATGCGTTTGGTTTCTTGCAAGCAAAGCACATTGCACCCACTAGTGACGATAGCATTTCTAAGAGCAAGTAGTTTTTTCTCTGAATTTATTCTGCGCACGTTCCAAACGAGCACGTTCCACTGCTGCTTGGGCAGCATGAAAAGCTACTTCAGGTCGAAGATGACGAAGATGATCCCTCCTGGTCCGCCATAAGCTTGTTAGTGGAGAGATCCTCAGGAGGAATGCCGCAGCGAGTCGTGCCCACAGCCTGGAGCACGGTGACAGGAGTTGGAGGGGGCACCGCCATCTGGTGAGCTGAGGTTGTGTTGGGGGCATTTGAGGCTTCAGGCACGAAACGCGTCTTCACTTTGCTCTTACTAACCCATGTTTCCGCCATGGAGGGGGCTTTGAAGCCACCGTATTTATTCGTATGAGTACTGCGTCGCAGCGTGGACACATCATATTCCAGGGGCTTCTTCTTCCTGTCCTGACGAACCAGTCCCAGCTCATTTGAAGTGTTCTCTGCAGAGATACTGACAGTAGACTTGTTCTCTGAGTCTGCAGTTTCTGACAAGGTGTGTTCTGAAGTATTGCAGTCTTCAGAAAATTCAGAGCTCATATGGATAGGTTCAAGGGCATTCAGGAGGGAAGGTGGTGAACGAATCACATTGGCAGAAGTGATAATAGGCGAGGAATGCGTTGGTGGTGACCAAGGTTTTGGTTACCGGTCGAAATTTCGAGATTTCCCATGGTTACCGCGTATTTCCGTGCCCCTCAGTAAATCCATGTACCAAGCAAAAAATACCAGTTTTTTCAATTTTTTGAATTTAAACACTCAATTTGTAGTAAAGTACGTAGGATCTAATTAATGCCATGAGAGTTGGTTCTCACGTGTTGGTAGCAACCTAGTTCCTGTTTTGAGAGGTCTCTGGTTTGAATGTTCGTTCATTAACTTACTTGAATTCAAAATTCAACTACAAAATTCGTTCGAAATATTCTCGGTATTTATCGGTATTTCTCGGTAACCGTGGTAACTGCGTTTACCAGTCCCCCTCGATAAAAATGCCTCATTTGGTAACCAAAACCTTGTTGGTGACACAGTCCCTCCCAGTTGCTGCAATGGGTAAAATAGTGTCATCAGAATCAGCAGGTGGCATATTATCTTCAGTAATTTCTTCAATTATCACATTGGAGTGGCTGACTGGTTGAGGAGCAGGTGCCATGATAATAGTCTGCTGAAGCTGGATATCATTACCAATCAGAGAGATTTGAACTGCAACTTGGGAACTGTCATCTCTAATGCCATATCCAGTACTCCAAGGGCCAAAAGTTGCCAAAATAGGGCGGATAGCAGCAAGGAGGAAAACATTCAGTTGCCTACGAGGGGCAGGAGCAGCAAGCAAGAAGTTCATGACCTCATTTCCTTGAGCTGACAGACTAAAATTCAGTCCGCTATTGTGGACTGTCACCATCACAGTTACAGGCACAGGAGCTTCATCTTCATGGGTGGGAGCACTGGGATTAGCAACAATCAAAGGCTGCTCCTCCTGGGTAGAGCTGGAACTGTCAGAGACAGTGATGGAGTCATTCCAAGCTTGGTAAGCATTATCCACAACATTGTTCTCCGGAACAATGCCATCCCGCACAGAAAGGCCCTGGGCCACAAGCCAGGCCTGAAAGTTCATCAGATACGGTGGCAATTGTGGAGGATGAGGAGCAGGCGCAGGCCATTCTCCCCAAACAACATCAATTTGAACTTCATCATCATCCGGGGCCTGATGATCTGCGTGAGCTGCCGGTGGTGGAGCCTCATTCTGGGCAAACCAATTGTGGACTTGCTGTTGATACAACTGTTCCGCCATCATGTCAGGTCCAAAGAGTGGATGCGGGTCGCCGTTGGGCGGTGGCGGTTCTTATCCAGCAGGCGGCACCTCTGCCAGCATGGCATTCCAATCATTGCTGCGGAGGATAGTGACTTGGACGGTCCAGCAATCACAAGCACCACCCAACTGACGAACAACAAAACTCTTGGGGATTAAACGCATGTGGATCACTTGCACTTGCAGCATAACATACCTTCTGTCTTGCCGAGGATTGTACCAAGAGATCAGACCACCAAAACCCCCAACAGACTTATTAATGTAAAATTTTGTCTGAAAGTCATAGGGGAAGCCAAAGTACAGAATCCACAGTTGCGGTCCAAAGGTAGTGGAACGCCTATTGAGCGCGGCATTATTCGGCACAAAGGTAATCAAAAGATCTTCCTCTTCTAGCTCAAGCGGAGTCGCCACAGCAGTATCTCTAGTGAAAGCATCCACAAAACCAAATATGCCAATACCAAAAGGATGGTCACTTGCCTCTGTGGTGAAGAGTTGAGATTCATGCAGCATACCCTCAACAATGTCACGGATCTCAGCCCGGCGGTGGAGCGGGATGGAGTGGCTGGCTTCGGCAATGGCGAGGAAGTCGTGGTTGAGCGGCGGAATGGGGCTGACAACCATTCCACTGCGAACCACCCTGTTGGCCGGTCCAGGTTCAACCGCCCAGCCTGGCAGGAGGAACGGCACCGGGTTGAGGGGATAGTTCGCCATTGTTGCGGTGATGAGAGCGGAGGTGGTAGGAGGCGGTGGAGTGACAGCGATAGGTGGAGGTGGTGAGGAGGCCGAGGCAGAAGCTGAACCATGAGGGAAGGGAATGGAATCAGTGCGACATTTCAGAATCCATTTCCATTTTTGTGTGTGGCGTGATTTGAAGCAGGATTTGAACACGTGTCCATAGAAACCACAGCCAGTGCATCGGATGGTAGAGCGAGCCTTCACTTTTGGTCTAACTTGGGGCATGGAATCCTCCACCGCAGAAAATCCGGGGCACAGTTTGGGATTAATTGATTTGACTGCCATATCAGACTTGTGTGGGCAAGCAATTGATTTATGCCCAGGAGCTGAACAAGTAATTCAGATAATCCGAGCTAGGCAAGAAAGTTTTGAGTGGCCCCACTGCAAACATTTAGCACATAAACCCGCCCAATTATTTGATAGATCAGAGATCTCTTGTGGGCTATACTGGGCCTGGGCCAGGTCAGCTTTGTGTTTGGGCGTAAGAATGGGCGGCCAACTAGAATGAGGGGGAGCGTATTTGTCCGAAATCATGTAACATTGCGGGGGTGAAGGGTATGGTACATTCACTACGCATTTGAAAGATCCCAAGGAAAGATAAATACCATCATGACAGTCCTCTAACTCAGCCTCACAGGTGGAATATAACTGACTACTTCATGCTTTGATTAAAATCTCATACGCTTCATAGTTCTCTAGAAGATACAGATCATATGCTTGCACATGCATGCATTACATTATTAAATATATGCTATGAACACTTAATTTTTTTGTCGTAACAAAGGAGAACCGTCCTTGCTTATGTCGTAAGTAAATCACATATTTGTACCAAAGAATTCTTTGATGATGCTACCAGTTCGACATACCTGATCAATTTCTTACTCTGTGGGGGAGGGAGTGAGTGGGGGTGGGGGGTGGGGGGGGGAGCTGGCTCCTCTAACTTGCCTCTTGCCAAGTTAGGAACCTAACATAGCCCATAACCACCACACAAATCACATCCGATGGCTCTTCTTTTCCCAGTACTTTCCTGCCGCTGATGCCTCCCCCTCAATTCAGGCCACCGCCGCCTCACCCTCGATTCAGGCCGCCGTTGCCTATCGCTCGATTCAGATCGCCGCTGCCCTCGCTGATCCATGCCCCTGCAGCCGCTGCCCCTTCCTTTATTCAGGCCGCCGTTGGTCACCATCACAGACGAGGGCGAGCGGCGATCTGAATCGAGGTCGAGTTGATGGCGGCGCAGCGATGGGAAGGCAGGGCGAGACAACACCGCACGGAGGAAAGGGATGTTGGATGGGCTCGCGCAGAGGAGAACCAGCAGCAGACCGAGGAGCTCGGACGGGTGATGAGTAGGCGAACTCGTGGGAAAGAAGGTACGCAGTGGCTTGCTTCTGAATTTTCTCAATCCTTCATCTTTTGTCTGTAACTCTGTATCACTTATTACCGCTTATTCAGTATCACAGGAACAAAACAATCCTACATCTTAGAGTCATCTAATTAGTTCGTCGGCGATTTTGTTTGATCCGTGGAGAAACTGATGTATCTAGGAAGTAAAAAAGGATCTTCTAGAAACTAAATAAGTTGAACAAAATAACAAGTTTCATATTTCCCATACAACTTGAAGGTCTACAAAGTTCAGCAATTGAAAGTCTACATAAGTTCAACAAAATAATGATTCTGATGTTCTCCAAAGCATCATGCTTAGAATATATCATTAGGATATAAGCCTCCAGTGGAGGCTCTAGCACTAGGCATATTCAGTAGTTCAGTGAATTTTGTGATGTGCTCATATCCTTGCAAATCTTCCTCAATTTGAGTTTGCACCGTTGAATGATTTTCTTTTGTCTTGAACTCTGTTTTTTTCTGCTTTGTTTTCTGCTGCAAGTGATAGTTTGGATATTAGTACTCGAGTAAACAACATTTGAATGGTACAATGTGTCAATGGTACCTTAGATAATGGTGTTGTGGTAGTTGTGGCTGGTCCTATCTTCTTTCCTTTGTACTGCCTTTCAGTCCAATTTTTCCTTCTTTTGGAATTTTTGTCTCCCTTGTTAACTTTCTTCTTTTTTAGGCACGCAGCAGCCAACAAATCAGTTGTTCCTGGAGGAGTCACTTTGGCATTCAACAAACCGTCTAATGTTGTCGGAGGCACTTCTGCAATCAACAACCGTTGTTTCACTTCCTTACTAAGGTTATCAAGTGCATTGTCGATCAAAATACAACATTCTTCAGAATGTGATGCTTCAGTTGCTAAGTTATTAAATTTGTGTGATAGGCCATTATGGCGCAGAAGTGCCTCTATATTTGGATCTACAATCACAATCCTTCCATGACTATCCTTAACAGATCCTGCTCGTGCTTCTCGAGTCCATCGCTTCAAATTATAGTGTGATGGAAGGAACTTAATGTTCATCAAGTCAAGAACCTTTAAAGCATGTGCACACAATATTCCTAGTCTATCAAACTGACCACAACTGCATGATGATGTTTGTTCCACAGGGTTACCGGTAACTTCCCGTTCTTCTTCAAATATTGGTTGCTCAAAAGGGTATCCAATTTTAACCATGTATTTGTATTGTCCATCTAGTGCTTCGGCGCATGCTGATATAGATCTCTGGTATTCCTTTTGAAAAAACTCAAATATAGCAGGAGTATAAAGTGGGTCGACTTGCATCAACATTGGGGTCTTCATTTTGATTCTTGGTAAGTATTTCCTGGAATCAAACTCTGAATTGACCTCAACATCTCTTTTTTACTTTAACAGCTCTTTCGAAGTGCTGAAAGAACCGGGCAATGTCTAAATCTGACTTCAAATGATGCTTTAAGTCATTGTTGAGACTCTCACTTAGCTGCATGCTCCGCATACCCAAGGTAAATGCATTTTTCATGAAACATTCTGCCCACTTCTCTTTTACTTTGTAAATACTGTCGAACCAAGTTTGTGTTGGCACTTGAGCCCTCATATTTTCAAATGCTTTCTCAAATTCTTCTTGGTGCACAAGTTGATACATGCAAGCACTGAAATCTGCAAGAAGAGTTGATTCTTTGTCCATATAACTAGATAAATGTTTGGCCGCATTTTGCATAATGTGGAAAGTACATAATCCATGCCGTGTTTTCGGAAAAACATACCCAACTACCTTTACCATTGCACAGTCTTGATCAGTATATATTGTTCTAGGATGCTTCTCACTATGTACTAATAAGAAAGAATCAAACAACCATTTAAAAGATTCAAATGTCTCATCATAGAGTGGAGAAGCACCGAAGATAATTGTTTCTCTAAAATGGTTGAATCCAACGAACACACCAAATGGTCGATGTTCCTTATTTGTTCCAAAAGTGGTGTCAAAGGTCATGACATCACCAAAATGAGCATAATCAATTATCATCTTAGCATCAGCCCAAAATATGTTTGTTATTTTTTTCATCACAGTCCAGCTGTAAAACATATTTGAATGCTAGATTCTCTGCAGCTCTGTCTTGAAAATACTTCAACATGCTACCCGCTTCACCATACTTAAGGTCCCTTTGGCGCTTAGTTCTCAAATGATTCTTGTGATCCCGAGGAGTGTAGCTCAGGTTAGATGATCCACCAACCCTTCGACTAGCAAACTCATGAGCAGCTTTTGGTGCAATACCAGAGTAATCAGCACATTCAATTTCAAAAGCCTGCACTTTAGAGATTACTCTCCTTGATAGCAATAGGTGGGATGCTTCTAGCAATTGAAGTGTGTGATTGTGTTCAAGAAAAAGATCAGATATTGCCCAATTACCAGCATCACAATTTATTGAAAGGGTCATACAAACTCTACAGTCAATTCTAGTCTCAGCTCTTGGATTCTTAACAACATTATCTCTTCTGTCTACTGCCTTTTTACCCTCTTTGAAACATACATATTTGCAAGAGGTGACCTTCTGACAAATTTGCTTATGTTTTTATACCTTTGTCGGATGTTGAACCCCATCCTTCCTCCATAATATCCCCAAAATTTCCAAGCCTCATCTAGGGTGTTGAACTTCATGCCTAGCTAAGGTATCCAAGTAGGCAATACATTTTCTCTGTAGAATGCACAAGTGCAGAAAATAGTGTCACTCATTTGCAAAAAAAAGAAAAAGAAGAAGAGGAATCCAGCACAAAATCGAAAATTTTATTCTCACCTACTTGTTTGAATCTGCTTCTGCTTGGTTCTCCATTAGAGATTGACTCCAGAAATTTGAACTCTTAGCAGATCTAAGACCTGGACTTGGTTCTTCCAATCCGGACACTCATGCATGAAGAAGTGTGAAAAAAGAAGAAGAAAATGTGAGGAAGGAAGGAGAGGGAATGTGTGGGAGTTGTGGTCCTAGGAAGCATGTGTGGGAGCTGTGGTCCTATTTTGGTGGTAAAGTGGGCAGAAGTTTCCCTTTTCCCTCCAAAACAGAGCAGCGGTGGAAGTAGCACAGAGCTGTAGCAAGGAGTAGTACTGGGAAAAGAAGAGCCATCGGATGTGATTTGTGTGGTGGATATGGGCTATGTTAGGTTCCTAACTTGGCAAGAGGCAAGTTAGAGGAGCCAGCTCCGGGGGTGGGGGGGGGAGGTGGAAGGTGGGGGTTGGATGTACACGATTAAGTTATGTCATCGATTCTGTGTTGCGATGCTGCACAAATAATGTGAACTGTTCATTGAATAATGTCTTGGAGTTTCAATTTTATTTAGCAAGTGTTGTGATTTGTGAGGAATAATCAGAACATTTTTTAATCTTTTTTCTCTGATAGTGGGGAAGGGGCATCGTGTATAAAAAATTATCACTATGTTGTGTGCATCATTTCTTTTCAATGATTCCTATTGAAAGAAATTTGGCTAGTGTTGTTTATTACATTATTTTGGATATAAGCTTTTAGCGCATTCTATTGGTTTTGCATTCTTGTTATGAAAAAGCCAGATTGAGCTATGCATTTTGTGTTTCAGGAGCTGATGTAGCATCGTATTGTGCTAATAGCTTTCGTACCGTCCTATGAAACGATGGAGATTAAAAGTATAATTTGGATGAGGCACTGAAGCGTGCGTTTACTAGGTTATATGACAATCATGTAGTCAACATTCGGGCTGCATAACTTTTCTCCTTTGTTGGAGGCACTGAAATATATAATATTGTTACTTCTTAATTTGTAACATTGTTTCTTCTTTATTTGGAACATTCATGGAGATTATAAGGATAATCTGGATGAGGCACTGAAATCAATAACATTGTTCTTCCTTAATTTGTTGCTACCGGCGCACGATGAGGCCCACGAACTCACGATCCAGCAGAGTGTCGAGGGAGAGCTTCTCAGCACGACGGCGTGATGACAGTGATGATGAAGCTACCGGCGCAGGGCTTCGCCTAAGCACTGCAATGATATGACCGAGGTGGATTATGGTGGAGGGGGGCACCACACACGACTAAGAGAACAATGATCAACTTGTGTGTCTATGGGGTGCCCCCTGGACACGTATATAAAGGATGTAGGGAGGAGGAGGCCGACCCTCATAGGGCGCGCCCAAAGTGTGGAGTCCTACTAGGACTCCCTAGTTCTAGTAGGATTCCACCTCCCACATGGAATAGGAAAAAGGGAAGGGAGAAGGACAAGGAAGGAAGGGGGCGCCCCCTTTCCCTGGTCCAATTCGGACCAGTCCATGGGGAAGGGGCGCTGCCACCCTTGAGGCCTTTCTCTCCTTTCCTGTATGGCCCATTAAGGCCCAATACGAATTCTCGTGACTCTCCGGTACTCCGAAAAATATCCGAATCACTCGGAACCTTTTCGATGTCTGAATATAGCCTTCCAATATATCGATCTTTACGTCTCGACCATTTCGAGACTCCTCGTCATGTCCCCGATCTTATGCGACACTCCGAACAAACTTCAGTTATCAAATCACATAACTCATAATACAAATCGTCACAAAACGTTAAGCGTGCGGACCCTACGGGTTCAAGAACTATGTAGACATGACCGAGACTCATCTCCGGTCAATAATAAATAGCGTAACCTGGATGCTCATATTGGTTCCTACATATTCTACGAAGATGTTTGTTGGTCAAACCGCATAACAACATACGTTGTTCCCTTTGTCATCGGTATGTTACTTGCCCGAGATTCGATCGTTGGTATATCAATACCTAGTTCAATCTCATTACTGGCAAGTCTCTTTACTCGTTCCGTAATGCATCATCCCGCAACTAACTCATTAGTCACATTGCTTGCAAGGCTTATAGTGATGTGCATTACCGAGAGGGCCCAGAGATACCTCTCCGATACACGGAGTGACAAATCCTAATCTCGATCTATGCCAACTCAACAAACACCATCGGAGACACCTGTAGAGCATCTTTATAATCACCCAGTTACGTTGTGATGTTTGATAGCACACAAAGTGTTCCTCCGGTATTTGGGAGTTGCATAAGCTCATAGTCATAGGAACATGTATAAGTCTTGAAGAAAGCAATAGCAACATACTAAATGATCAAGTGCTAAGCTAACGGAATGGGTCAAGTCAATCACATCATTCTCTAATGATGTGAGCCCATTAATCAAATGACAACTCATGTCTATGGCTAGGAAACTTAACCATCTTTGATTCAAAGAGCTAGTCAAGTAGAGTCATACTAGTGACACTCTGTTTGTCTATGTATTCACGCATGTACTAAATTTCCGGTTAATACAATTGTAGGATGAATAATAAACATTTATCGTGAAATAAGTAAATAAATAATAACTTTATTATTGCCTCTAGGGCATATTTCCTCCAGTCTCCCAATTGCACTAGAGTCAATAATCTAGTTCATATCGCCGTGTGATTTAACACCAATAGTTCATATCACCATGTGTGATTAACACCCATAGTTCACATCGCCATGTGACCAACACCCAAAGGGTTTACTAGAGTCAGTAATCTTAGTTCACATCGCCATGTGATTAACACCCAAAGAGTACTAAGGTGTGATCATGTTTTGCTTGTGAGAGAAGTTTAGTCAACGGGTCTGCCATATTCAGATTCGTGTGTATCTTGCAAATTTCTATGTCAACAATGCTCTACACGGAACTACTCTAGCTAATTTCTCCACTTTCAATATGTATCCAGATTGAAACTTAGAGTCATCTGGATCAGTGTCAAAACTTGCATCGACGTAACCCTTTACGATGAACCTTTTGTCACCTCCATAATCGAGAAAAATATCCTTATTCCACTAAGGATAATTTTGACCGTTGTCCAGTGATCTACTCCTAGATCACTATTGTACTCCCTTGCCAAACTCAGTGTAGGGTATACAATAGATCTGGTACACAACATGGCATACTTTGTAGAACCTATGCCTGAGGCGTAGGGAATGACTTTCATTCTCTTTCTATCTTCTGTCGTGGTCGGGCTTTGAGTTTTACTCAATTTCACAACTTGCAATACAGGCAAGAACTCCTTCTTTGACTGTTCCATTTTGAACTACTTCAAAAATTTGTCAAGGTATGTACTCATTGAAAAACTTATCAAGCGTCTTGATCTATCTCTATAAATCTTGATGCTTAATATGTAAGCAGCTTCATCGAGGTCTTTCTTTGAAAAACTTCTTTCAAACACTCCTTTGTGCTTTCCAAAAAATTCTACATCATTTTCGAGCAACAATATGTCACTCACATATACTCATCAGAAAGGCTGTAGTGCTCCCACTCACTTTCTTGTAAATACAGGCTTCACCGCAACTGTGTATAAAACCATATGCTTTGATCACACTATCAAAGCGTATATTCCAACTCTGAGAGGCTTGCACCAGTCCATCAATGGATCACTGGAGCTTGCACACTTTGTTAGCACTTTTAGGATCGACAAAATCTTCTGGTTGCATCATATACAACTCTTCTTTAATAAATCCATTAAGGAAGGCAGTTTTGACATCTATTTGCCAGATTTCATAAAATGTGGCAATTGCTAACATGATTCGGATGGACTTTAAACATCGCTAAGAGTGAGAAAATCTCATCGTAGTCAACACCTTGAACTTTGTCAAAAACCCTTTTTCGACAAGTCTAGCTTTGTAGATAGTAACACTACTATCAGCGTCCGTCTTCCTCTTGAAAATCCATTTATTCTCAATGACTTGCCGATCACCGTGCAATTCAACCAAAGTATATACTTTGTTCTCATATAAGGATCCCATCTCAGATTTCATGGCCTCAAGCCATTTGGCGGGATCTAGGCTCATCATCGCTTCCTCATAGTTCGTAGGTTCGTCATGGTCTAGTAATATGACTTATAGAACCGGATTACCATAACACTCTGGTGCGGAACGTACTCTGGTTGACCTACGAAGTTTGGTAGTAACTTGATCTAAAGTTTCATGATCATCATCATTAACTTCCTCACTAATTGGTGTAGGCATCGCTAGAACTGATTCCTGTGATGAACTACTTTCCAATTCAGGAGAAGGTACAATTACCTCGTCAAGTTCTACTTTCCTACCACTCACTTCTTTCAAGAGAAACTCCTTCTCTAGAAAGGATCCATTCTTAGCAACGAATATCTTACCTTCGGATCTGTGATAGAAGGTGTACCCAACAGTTTCCTTTGGGTATCCAATGAAGACGCATTTCTCCGGTTTGGGTTCGAGCTTATCAGGTTGAAACTTTTTCACATAAGCATCGCAACCCAAAACTTTAAGAAATGACAGCTTGGGTTTCTTGCCGAACCATAGTTCATACGGTGTCATCTCAACGGATTTAGAAGGTGCCCTATTTAACGTGAATGTAGTTGTCTCGAATGCATAACCCCCAAAACGATAGTGGTAAATCGGTAAGAGACATCATATATTGTAGTATATCCAATAAAGTACGGTTATGATGTTCGGACACACCATTACGCTATGGTGTTCCGGGTGGCGTGAGTTGTGAAACTATTCCACATTGTTTTAAATGAAGGCTAAACCCGTAACTCAAATATTTGCCTCTGCGATCAGATCATAGAAACTTTATTTTCTTGTTACGATGATTTTCCACTTCACTCTGAAAATCTTTGAACTTTTCAATTGTTTCATTAAGTAGACATACCCATATCTGCTCAAATCGTCTGTGAAGGTCAGAAAATAACGATACCCGCCGCGAGTTTTAATACTCATCGGACCACATACATCGGTATGTATTATTTTCAATAAGTCAGTAGCTCGCTCCATTGTTCCGGAGAACGGAGTTTTAGTCATCTTTCCCATGAGGCATGGTTTGCAAGCATCAAATGATTCATAATCAAGTGATTCCAAAAGCCCATCAGCATGGAGTTTCTTCATGCGCTTTAAACCAATATGACCTAAACGGCAGTGCCACAAATAAGTTGCACTATCATTATTAACTTTGCATCTTTTGGCTTCAATATTATGAATATGTGTATCACTACGATCGAGATCCAACAAACTATTTTCATTGGGTGTATGACCATCGAAAGTTTTATTCATGTAAACAGAACAACAATTATTATTTGACTTTAAATGAATAACTATATTGCAATAAACAAGATCAAATCATATTTATGCTCAACACAAACACCAAATAACATTTATTTAGGTTCAACACTAATCCCGAAAGTATAGGGAGTGTGCGATGATGATCATATCAATCTTGGAACCACTTGCAACACACAACGTCACTTCACCCTTAACTAATCTCTGTTCATTCTGCAATTCCCGTTTTGAGTTACTAATCTTAGCAACTGAACTAGTATCAAATACTGAGGGGTTGCTATAAACACTAGTAAAGTACACATCAATATCATGTATATCAAATATACCTTTGTTCACTTTGCCATCCTTCTTATCCGCCAAATACTTGGGGCAGTTCTGCTTTCAGTGACCAGTCCCTTTGCAGTAGAAGCACTTGGGCTTCTTCTCTTGAGCAGCAACTTGCTTGTCATTCTTCTTGAAGTTCCCCTTCTTCCCTTTGCCCTTTTCTTGAAACTAGTGGTCTTGTCAACCATCAACACTTGATGCTTTTCTTGATTTCTACCTTCATCGATTTCAGCATCACGAAGAGCTTGGGAATCATTTCTGTTATCCCTTGCATATTATAGTTCATCACGAAGTTCTAGTAACTTGGTGATAGTGACTAGATAACTCTGTCAACCACTATCTTATATGGAAGATTAACTCCCACTTGATTCAAGTGATTGTAGTACTCAGACATTCCGAGCACATGCTCACTAGCTGAGCTATTCTCCTCCATCTTGTAGGCAAAGTACTTGTCAAATGTCTCATACCTTCCGACATGGGCATGAGTCTGAAATACTAATTTCAACTCTTGGAACATCTCATATGCTCTGTGGAATTTCAAAACGTCTTTGAAGCCCCGATTCTAAGCCTTAAAGCATGGTGCACTAAACTATCAAGTAGTCATCATATCGAGCTTGCCAAACGTTCATAACGTCTGTATCTGCTCCTGCAATCGGTGTGTCACCTAACGGTGCATCAAGGACATAATTCTTCAGTGCAGCAATGAGGATAATCCTCAGATCATGGATCCAATCCGCATCATTGCTACTAACATCTTTCAACTTACTTTTCTCTAGGAACATATCAAAAATAAAACAGGGGAGCTAAAAGCGAGCCATTGATCTACAACATAGATATGGAAACACTATCAGGACTAAGTTGATGATAAATTAAAGTTCAGTTAATCATATTACTTAAGAACTCCCACTTAGATAGACATCCCTCTAGTCATCTAAATGATCATGTGATCCAAATCAACTAAACAATGTCCGATCATCACTCGAGATGGAGTAGTTTTCAATGGTGAACATCACTATGTTTATCATATCTACTATATGATTCACGCTCGACCTTCCGGTCTCCAGTGTTTCGAGGCCATATCTGCATATGCTAGTCTCATCAAGTTTAACCCGAGTATTTTGCGTGTGCAAAACTAGCTTGCACCCGTTGTATGTGAACACAGAGCTTATCACACCCGATCATCATGTGGTGTCTCAGTACGAAGAACTGTCGCAACGGTGCATACTTAGGGAGAACACTTGTACCTTGAAATTTTAGTAAGGGATCATCTCATAATGCTACCGTCGTACTAAGCAAAATAAGATGTATAATGGATAAACATCACATGCAATCAATATAAGTGATATGATATGGCCATCATCATCTTGTGCCTTTGATCTCCATCTCCAAAGCACTGTCATGATCACCGTCGTCACTGGCTTTACACCTTGATCTTCATCGAAGCATCGTTGTCCTCTGGCCAACTATTGCTTCTACGACTATCGCTACCTCTTAGTGATCAAGTAAAGCAATTACATGGCAATTGTATTTCATACAATAAAGCGACAACCATATGGCTCCTGTCAGTTGCCGATAACTCTGTTACAAAACATGATCATCTCATATAATAAAATTTAGCATCATGCCTTGACCATATCACATCACAACATGCCCCTGGAAAAACAAGTTAGACGTCCTCTACTTTGTTGTTGCAAGTTTTACGTGGCTGCTACGGGCTGATGAAGAACCGTTCTTACCTACGCATCATAACCACAATGATTTTTCATCAAGTATGTGTTGTTTTAACCTTCAACAAGGGTCGGGCGTAGCCACACTCAATTCAAGTAAAGTTGGAGAAACTGACACCCGCCAGCCACCTGTGTGCAAAGCACGTCGGTAGAACCAGTCTCGCGTAAGCGTACGCGTATGTCGTTCTGGCCGCTTCATCCAACAATACCCCGGATCAAAGTATGACATGCTGGTAAGAAGTATGACTATTATCACCCACAACTCACTTGTGTTCTACTCGTGCATATAACATCTATGCATAAACATGCTGGCTTGGATGCCACTGTTGGGGAACGTAGTAATTTCAAAAAAAAATCCTACGCACACGCAAGATCATGGTGATGCATAGCAACGAGAGGGAAGAGTGTAATCCACGTACCCTCGTAGACCGTAAGTGGAAGCATTATGACAACGCGGTTGATGTAGTCGTACGTCTTCACGATCGACCAATCCTAGCACCGAAAGTACGACACCTCCGCGATCTGCACACGTTCGGCTCGGTGACGTCCCACGAACTCACCATCCAGCAGAGTGTCGAGGGAGAGCTTCGTCAGCACGACGGCGTGATGACGGTGATGATGAAGCTACCGGCACAGGGCTTCGCCTAAGCACTGCAACGATATGACCGAGGTGGATTATGGTGGAGGGGGGCACTGCACACGGCTAAGAGATCAATGATCAACTTGTGTGTCTATGGGGTGCCCCCTGGCCACGTATATGAACGATGGAGGGAGGAGGAGGCCGGCTGATACGTCTCCAACGTATATGACCAAACGTGATCCAGAAGACTTGGACCCTACTCCAAGGAACAAAAGAGGCGGTCACGCGGGAGGGGGGGCGCGCCCACCCCCTAGGGCGCGCCCCCTGCCTCGTGGGCCCCCTGTTGCTCCACCTACGTACCCCTTCCTCCTATATATACCTACGTACCCCCAAACGGTTAGATACGTAGCCAAAACTTAATTCCACCGCTGCAACCTTCTGTACCCATGAGATCCCATCTTGGGGCCTGTTCCGGAGCTCCGCCGGAGAGGGCCATCATAACAGAGGGCTTCTACATCATTCTAGCCCCTATGATGAAGTGTGAGTAGTTCACCTCAGACCTATGGGTCCATAGTTATTAGCTAGATGGCTTCTTCTCTCTTTTTGGATCTCAATACAATGTTCTCCCCCTCTCTCGTGGAGATGTAATCTTCTTTCTGCGGTATGTTGTTGAAACCGATGAATTGTGGGTTTATGATCAAGTCTATCTATGAATAATATTTGAATCTTCTCTGAATTCTTTTATGTATGATTGGTTATCTTTGCAAGTCACTTTGAATTATTAGTTTGGTTTGGCCTACTAGATTGGTTTTTCTTGCCATGGGAGAAGTTCTTAGCTTTGGGTTCAATCTTGCGGTGTCCTTTCCCAGTGACAGAAGGGGCAGCAGGGCACGTATTGTATTGTTGCCATCAAGGATAACAAGATGGGGTTTTTATCATATTGCATGAAACTATCCCTCTACATCATGTCATCTTGCTTAAGGCGTTACTCTGTTTTTAACTTAATACTCTAGATACATGCTAGATAGCGATCGATGAGTGGAGTAATAGTAGTAGATGCAGGCAGGATTCGGCCTACTTGTCTCGGACGTGATGCCTATATACATGATCATACCTAGATATTCTCATAACTATGCTCAATTCTGTCAATTGCTCAACAGTAATTTGTTCATCCACCATAGAATACTTATGCTCTTGAGAGTAGCCACTAGTGAAACCTATGGCCCCCGGGTCTATTCTCATCATATCAATCTCTCCATCACTTTAATCTTGCTTGCTTTTTTACTTTGCCTTTTTACTTTTTACTTTGCATCTCTATATCAAAAATACCAAAAATATTATCTATCATCTCTATCAGATCTCACCCCCGTAAGTGACCGTGAAGGGATTGACAACCCCTAATCGCGTTGGTTTCGTGGAGCTATTATTTTTGTGTAGGTACGAGGGACTCGAGCGTGGCCTCCTACTGGATTGATACCTTGGTTCTCAAAAACTGAGGGAAATACTTACGCTACTTTGCTGCATCATCCTCTCCTCTTCGGGGAAATCCAACGCAGTGCTCAAGAGGTAGCACCGGCCCTCATAGGGTGCGCCCAAAGTGCGGAGTCCTACTAGGACTCCCTAGTCCTACTAGGACTCCCTAGTCCTAGTAGGATTCCACCTCCCACATGGAATAGGAAACAGGGAAGGGAGAAGGAGAAGGAAGGAAGGGGGAGCCCCCTTTCCCTGGTCCAATTCGGACCAGTCCATGGGGAAGGGGCGCGGCCACCGTTGAGGCCTTTCTCTCATTTCCCTTATGGCCCATTAAGGCCCAATACGAATTCCCGTAACTCTCCGGTACTCCGAAAAATATCCGAATCACTCGGAGCCTTTTTGATGTCCGAATATAGCCTTCCAATATATCGATCTTTACATCTCAACCATTTCGAGACTCCTCGTTATGTCCCCGATCTCATCTGGGACTCTGAACAAACTTCGGTCATCAAATTACATAACTCATAATACAAATCGTCACAGAACGTTAAGCGTGCGGACCCTACGGGTTCGAGAACTATGTAGACATGACGGAGACTCATCTCCAGTCAATAACCAATAGCGGAACTTGGATGCTCATATTGGTTCCTACATATTCTACGAAGATCTTTATCGGTCAAACCGCATAACAACATATGTTGTTCCCTTTGTCATCGGTATGTTACTTGCCCGTGATTCGATCGTCGGTATCTCAATACCTAGTTCAATCTCGTTACTGGCAAGTCTCTTTATTCGTTCCCTAATGCATCATCCTGCAACTAACTCATTAGTCACATTGCTTGCAAGGCTTAGAGTGATGTGCATTACCGAGAGGGTCCCAGAGATGCCTCTCCGATACACGGAGTGACAAATCCTGATCTCGATCTGTACCAACTCAACAAACACCATCAGAGACACCTGTAGAGCATCTTTATAATCACCCAGTTATGTTGTGACGTTTGATAGCACACAAAGTGTTCCTCCGGTATTTGGGAGTTGCATAATCTCATAGTTATAGGAACATGTATAAGTCTTGAAGAAAGCAATAGCAACATACTAAACGATCAAGTGCTAAGCTAACGGAATGGGTCAAGTCAATCACATCATTCTCTAATGATGTGATCCCGTTAATCAAATGACAACTCATGTCTATGGCTAGGAAACTTAGCCATCTTTGATTCAATGAGCTAGTCAAGTATAGGCATACTAGTGACACTCTGTTTCTCTATGTATTCGCATATGTACTAAGTGTCCGGTTAATACAATTCTAGCATGAATAATAAACATTTATCATGAAATAAGGAAATAAATAATAACTTTATTATTGCCTGTAGGGCATATTTCCTTCATTAGAGTCTAGGAGTGGGGAATTGGGGAAGAAAAGATTCAAAAAGTAGGAGTAGCACTAGTGAATGTCTTGGACTAGGGAGAGAATGAAATCCCCAACTTATGTCCTAAGCTCTCGTTGGTCATTGCACCTCGGTTGTTTTATCATATTGCCAAAATCTATGTATGACATGAGTTCAAGTTCCTCATCTGTTTGGTTAGCTCTTATATCGAAGGGCACACATAAAAGGCTTTTCTCTTACTTGCTTTCACAGCTCGTTTCTCATGTTCGAATTGTACTTTTTTTGTATAATTAAGCTTGAAACCTTTTGTTCCAGGGAACCCCATACATGGAAGGGAGCATAGCCTATGTGGATCTCATTAGAGGACAACAGATCATTCCTAGGAATGTTGGCGACTATCGCTGCGTACTCTCAAGGGATGATGGTCGGAGGTATGGTGACAATTTCCTTATCAAATATATAGTAGTTAATTGTCCAACACTTTCTCATGAGAAATGCCTTCAATGAGTGCCTAAGAATTTTTCATATTTCAATTTATATAAAGGCAATTGTTTTGTCGACTAAGTATAATCCAGAAAATGAGTATGAAAGAAACATGATTGAAAATGCTTGACGACAACTACTCAGTCCAGGTGGCGGCTATCGTGTTGACGGAATATTTCCCTTGACTAGAGATATTGGTATAGACTTATCTGATTTCTTTTTGATCGGTTGAATAATTGCATTAGTTTCACTAGACTTGACATGTTGCATATTTGCATTTAAAGCGACTTCTGTTTCAAGTCAGCTTCTGTAGGACAAATTGTGACATGTACCTCTGACATACGCATTGTAAGTTTGTTGTTTAGTAGTGTCAGTGGAGTATTAGCTTGTTTCCATGAGTGTGTTATAATAGAAATCACTCTTTTTTTGTTAGGAGGGCTTCACTCATGATACTGAGTATATTCTTATAGCAAATCATGCATTCTGGTTAGTCCTCGGCTAAAAATAAGTGATTATTTTCTTATACCTCATTCTAAGTGCAAATTTTAGTGTTGAATAATTTTAAATTCTTAATTGAAATTAATCAAAAAGAGGGACGAGTGCCAACTATTAGATTACAACATTTTGTATGATTCTTGGAAACTCTAAACAAATATGTGATCATTTAAAAGTTATTGTTGTGAAATTCTAAGCATCATCTTCTAACTTACTCTTTTTTCAACATGGAGATAATAGATAAATATTTATACTAAATTTTTGTACCGATTTAAATAAATTGTACATTATTGTAGTTTTGTAAGTAACATTATGATAATACAGTTTTATGATTATAATTTTTCTATTATTTATATATCATAATTAGGCACATGATAATGTTTCTAATTAGTAGAAATAATGTGTTTTTAAATAATTTAAATGTATGTCAATGGAAATTTGTTTCTTCTAAATTTAATTGTATGATGTAAGAAAAACTGCTTATGAACACTGCATTAATTATATATTTGCATGTATGTGAATGTGTTCATATTTTTTTCTTGTATCATTAGATATCATGCTAGATATTTCCAAACCACACACTCCAACAAATATATAATAATAGCTTATACTCCTACATAATAATAACCTAAGCAGATTAAAACATGACATAGTAGAAACATGACACAACGCAAAAATAGAAACTCCTACATAATAATAACCTAAGCACATATAAAACATGACACAGTAGGACAATACCAGTTAATAAGCGACAATCTCACACACACTAGCTAGCTAATAAATGACACGTACACTAGCTAACTAATAGTTAATAAGCAGTTTAACACTGATGGCCCAGCCACATACATACTTTTAAATGACGTCGATGATGATCATCATTGTCAAGTCAACGCGCGGGGTGTTCCTGATAGGGCGTGTTTGGTTCCTTGCAAAGCCTCACGTTGCATCGTATCCACCATCCTGGTTGGGTCTAGCATGGCCAATCTGATGCAAAATTGTGTTGAGATGTATGTTTGATTGTGTGCATGGCATGGGGCAGGCCAATGTGAGATATTGTTTGGTAGACTGTATGAGAAATCAGCCAGGTACTTTCCCAAAGCATGACAGCGACGAAATTCCACGACCAGACCAAGCCGCCACCAACGTGGGCAGTCTTGCCGAGCCGGCACAGCCGGGGCCTCCGCCACCGACGCAGCTCCTGCACAGGCGCGCCTCCGCGTCCCACGTAGACTAAGCCGGCGAGCGGAGGAGCACGGATGTCCGGCGGCGGGTCGCAGCGGACGACGGAGCTCCGACCAGTGGCGAAAGAGGGAGTTCAAATGGCGGGGTTGAGGCGGACATGGAAGTTCTCACTGGTTGTGGACCAAGGAGCTTCGACTGGCGGCACAAAAGGGAGCTCCGACCGCGGCGGCGGTGATTAGTTTGCATGTTCGATCCGATCTGATGCGTGAGAGGGGATAGGGAAGAGAGATACGGTTGGTTGCGGTGGCCGTTTTCCTATAATTCTGGAAAATATCAAGGTCAATCCCATGTACCGCTTCGTTTTAAGTGGAGTCGCGGGTGCAGGCACAAGGCTGCACGAGGGAAACACTCGATTCCTGCGTTCCTCGCAGCCTGGCTGAGAGGCCTCTTTCTGCATCTATCGGGCCAGGCCGAGGAGGCCACATAGGTAACCAAACGGGTTGGACCCTGCATGCGTGATGCGAGTCAGGTGCGAGCCACCCATCCAAACACGCCCATAGTGACTAAGACGACATATCCAACTCGGAGATTCTTGCCAGCAAGGAAGTTGTTCCTCCCCGCCGAGCTTAAGACAATGCGACAGTCTGTGTTCACTGTGTATGCACAGGTGCTAAAGGAGCCCCTTGTGCTAAGGCATAGTCCATCAATGCGTTCTTCATTTGGCTTGATGCCACAGCTCACAATAGCATCCTAGGTAATTTCTGGAAATAAAACATATATGATAAATGAGCATGTCAAGCGCAATTATCAACAAAGCATACACTTCAATTCACATATATCATCGGTTTCAACACTAAGCATATCATCAAATTCTACACTAAGCATATCATCAAATTCTACACTAAGCATATCATAGAAATTACTACACTAAGTAACATACCATGACATGGAGGATAACATTCGGCCTTGTCAGACAGGTCACGGATCGCATTTCGATGTAGGCATCACGTGGCGGAAGTATGTATCAGAGGTTGCCTGATTCCTCCTTGCTCAGCCTCATTCTTTGGGCATAGAGGGCTCCATAAAGTGGGTCCTCATCATCTCCCTCCGTGTTGAGATAGATAATAGCATGTCTGGATCTTTATCTTTTGAAGGAGAAGATGATGAATTCATCCCAGTGAGACGCATGTGGGCGATGAGACAATCCTATCCATATCCTCCAATTTGGGACATTTTTCTTCCCTTCTCGACCTCCATAGCGTAGGCCCCCCAGGAGCATTGGAGATCACAGTGTCTCCTGCCAGCTTATTGAATTTCAATCGAACATTACATGGGATGATCTGTGTCGGTGGGAACGACAACTATGGGATCACTGGAATCCCTTCTACGGTCGGCGGGCGCGTGGTTGTCAGGAGAGCAGGTCCAGAAGCTAGCACAAAGATTGTTTACCCAGGTTCGGGCCGCGAGGATTCGTAATACCCTAGTCCTGTTTTGGTGGATGTATTGAGTGCTCTTGAGCTTTCCAACTAGCTACGATGGCTGCCTCATTCCAAAGAGGTGAATCCCCCTCCAGTATGCCTCGAGCCTCCTTTTATAATCAAAAAAGGGGTTGCCACAGTGTCACACAGGAGGTGAAAAGATGTACAGTGCGCGAGCTTATCGCCCGGCATTACAGGACAAAGTGCATTAAATGCGCTGCTTTATTGGGGACGGGAACGAGGCCCGTCCCGTCCGTCGCCGTTCCGTCTCGCTTCGACACGCGCCCAGGCCAGCGATGCGTGCGGTGCAATGTAGGCAGGCAGGCTGCTAAGGTGGCGCGATGGCAGGGTCTTCACGAAGATCTGCACGCCACCACGCAGGTGCTTGCTGAGTTGGTCTGGAAGCCGCGTGTTGCCACGCAGGTGCCTGCCTAGCTGGTTGGGCTGGCAGCTGCATGCGAATGGCGGCGAAGCCTTGGCTGGTGCGGGCCTGGCAGTGGCCCTGTTGGCGCCCTCGGTAAGGGCCTTGCCGGGGGCCCGGCAAGGGTCTTGTCGTGGCGTCACAGTTGTCCCCGACAAGGTGCTTACCGGGGGTCTTGTGGATTTTCTCGGCTAGGATCCCGCCGCGGGTCGTCGTCTTCTGATCCTCATCTGATCTTATGTGTTTATGATCTTTACAAAGATCTGCATGTCACCACGGAGGTGACTCCCGAGTCATGGTTCCAATATAGTTGGTGGGGTCGGAAACTGTGGGCTCAAGGGAGGCTCACTCTGTTGGCATCGGGCAGGCTGCCCTGGCAAGGCCCTTGCCGGGGCTGCGGAGGCTACCTCGGCAAGAACCTTGCCGAGGGAGTCTACCTTGCCTTCTTGCCTTCTTGTCTTCTTGTGTTCCTGGTCTTGGCGTTGCCTTGGCTGTCTTGTGCATTGGCTTCTTTCCGGTTTCCCTCCTCTGCCCTGCTTAGCGTGGCCATGGGCGCGGCTCTGACTGTATGTGCACAAGTAAAGGGGTACAAAGGGGTGCCCCTACTTTCGTACACTGACAATCTGTGTAAGAAAAAAAACAAAACACACACACGCACACACAATGCATTAATGGAAATAGCGACAACAACAAAATAAATATCTGTTAGAAGGTTCATATAATTTGTAACCCCTACAGAAACAAAACTCGACTGGAAGTAAATGCTGAACAGTGTCTCAGTTGCAAGGCTGCTAGCGCACCTTGACTTGCACACTCGACAAGGTGGTGGTTGCACCATTCTACACGAAAGATATTGAACACTAGGTAATCGGATTCTAGACTACTAAATCAACACTAAGTATAGTCGTTTCTACATTAATAAATCAAATTCTACTAAGTATAATCGTATAATACACTGCTAAATCTAATTCTACACTACTAATTTTATACACAAATAAACTAAATCCATGGATTTCATGGCGTCCGCGTGCGAGGGAGTCAGGGAGACGCCAGGGGAGGGGAAGAAGATGCGCGAGGGGAGAGGGGAGATATCACCTGCTGACCCGGAAGGTGGTGGTGGCCGCTCTGGTCCGACGGCGACGAGCAGCGTTGTTAGCAGGTGGCGGCGGCGGAACTGGCCGAGAGGGGCGAAGTGAAAAAGATGTGGGGTCAATCGAAATGACTTAGGTTTTTTTTACTGGAGTGGTAGCTAGAAGATGGACTACTGCGCGCCATAACAAATTGTAGCAAACAGGAAAAAAAAACTCAACAAATATCTATAGCGTGACAGAAAAATACTACGCCAGCACTAAGGTCATATCAATGGCATACCAAATATGCCGACGCCCTAACTATTTGAAAAAAAAAATAGTGCTAGCGTTGATGGGAAAAAATAGTGCTAACAAAAGTTGTGGCTAGCCATTTGTCCACCAGTATGTAATCGCCTGAGTCCTTGAAAATACATATTTTTCAATTAAAAATATCAAATAATCCCGTTTTAGCATTATGCCAATTTATAAAATTGGCAAAATGGCTCTGTTCGGGCCTAGGTCCTCGCGAGAAAATCGAACCCGTCCTGGATGCTGAGTTTTGGGCCGGGACATCATGAAAATCTGCTTGGTCCGCGATGTGTGTGTGCCCACATCACTTTGTTGAAAATGGAAACGACCCCAAATTTCTCGGCAGTTCGATTGGCAAACCTTAAGAAAAAGGAAAAAAAATGGAAAGCCTCCATCTCCAACGCTGGGTAGGAAGCATGGGTACTACACACTCGGGGGTTCCGACGGCCGAAGTCCTGCGCTACAAGGGAGGCTAGGGTTTCAATAAGTGGAGCCCTAGCGCAAAGTGAGTTTGCGCCTTACCGGTACCTACCGGCAAGAATCTCATTGTTCACAGCCCGCTTTAAGACTGCTTGTGTCAGAGGGATTGACTTTGGACCGAACTTTCCCCTCCCCTCCCAGGCTGCTCGCGCGGGCGGCTCCGGAGGGTCGAAACCCTAGCCGCCGCCGACCCCCACCCTTAGATCTCCTCTGGCCGCTGCCGCCGCCGGCGCCGGCGGTGGTGGTGGCTCCTAGTCGCCCAAGGCGGCGTGGTGGCTGGCGCGCCCTGCGGGCCTCCCTCGCGCGGGGGAGTAACGCCATGGGGCTGCGCGGGGGTCTTCCCCTGGGTGTCGGAGCACGGCGAGGAGCGCGGGGAGCGGCGGAGCGTGGCCGGGAGTCGGCAGCGGTGGTCATGGCGCGAGGTGGTCTTCCCGCCGGCGTGGGCGACGAAGGCTGCGCGGTGGGCCTTGGAGGCAGCGGTGCGGCGGCGCTCGCCCTGGTGCGGCGTGCGAGCGGCTGCCGGCGGAGGCTGTGGTGTTGGTGCCATCCGTCACGGGCGTCGCAGGCGTTGTGTCGGAGGCTACAAGGGGGGTGCTTGTGGCGACGGCGTGGTCTGGATCTGGGACCTCCAGATCCGGGTCAACAGGGCGTGTCCGAGGCTTGGCTGGCTGGCTGCTTGGTGTGGTTGGGCTGGCCGCCTGGTGTGGTGTGGATTGCTGCTGCTCGCGTCCCTGGCAATGGTGGTTGGGGCAGGTGCTGGTGGCCCTGACGCAGGTTGGGGCATGAGCAGGCGGCCTTGTCGACGGAGGTTGGAGCAGGAGGAGCGGCTTGTTCTCGGTCACGACTGGAGGTGGTTGATGGCTGCGTCTCCTCGGTGTGGGTGTCGGTGTTCTGCAACGATTTGGTCACAAGGACGAGGTGCTGCGACGGCGGCGGTGCATCCCTTCATGAAATGCTTGGCGGTATTCCTTTAGCTTGGGATGAAAATCCTGCACAGCCTTGGTTGATGCTTGCGACGACGGCGCCTGTGGGTGTCGTTTCCCTCCGTGGAGGCGTCGCGGTGGTGTGCTGGCATCTTCCCCCACGCTAGGATTGTCTCCGGGCGAAAGCCTTGGTTCATTGTTGGACTAGCGATGGCGGCGTCTCGACGGCGTTACTCCGTTGGGAGCATCGTATTTGAAGAATGGGTTCAAGGTTGTGTTGTGGTTCTTCGGTACTAGTCGCTGGTGCGAGCAGATCTTCTTGGGCGCTATGTACGCAGCTACCGGAGTATCAAGACAGTGGCTTTCTCAGGTCCGACTGAGTCCCGCTATCCATTCGTCGTCTCCTCTTAGGCATTCAAGGATGGTTAGTGCGTCGACAAGGAAAGCTCGCTTGCAGTTGTTGTTCTTGGTGGCGTTCGGTGCTGGTCGAGATGCGACTAGATGATGTGCTTAGGATAGGCTCCTTTTGGTTGTGTCTATATCTGTTGTAGTGTGTGTGAGTGTGGAGTTTCAACTGCACTTGTTGTTCGCAGCAAGTTGTAGTCTATTGTACTTGATATTCTGCCTTTTATAAAAATAACTCTTGGAAAAAAACAGTCCGCTTTAAGTTCTGAGCCAAGGACAACTATTATTCCTTCCTTTCTACTATACAAATTGAATACTAAAGCTAATACAACTATGGGTGCACCATTTGTCCATGATATGGCAGAAATGACAGCATTGTGACAACGCCCTCTCTCTCTCTCTCTCTCTCTCTCTCTCTCTCTCTCTCTCTCTCTCTCTCTCTCACACACACACACACACACACACACACACACACACACACACACACACATTTCATATGTTGAACAAACCTATTCTCACTAGAAAAATTGTGAAACAAACCTTTTTCAGTAGAAATACGTGAAACAAACCAATTTCACTAGAAATCAATTCAACCCAATTATATTTCATATACGTGAAAGAAACATTTTCCACACACACTAAAAATGTGCAATTGAAATAAATGTGATTTTTATGAAACTGAATTTTTTACAAATATGTTTTATTGCAAAAGAGTGGAATGTTATTTCAAAAATGTGTAATTGAAATAGATGTGAGTTTTGTGAAACAAGCTAGTGGAAAGTGAAATATAGGTTCTGAATTGTGAAAGAGTAACTACAGGAGTGAAATTTAAATGTATCATTGTGAAACTAATTATTTCAGAACGTGTAACAGTTTATTTCAAAAGAATGAAATATTACATTAAAAAATGTGCAACAAAAAAGATGCATTTTTTGTGAAACAAGCCGGTGGAAAGTGAAATGTAGGTTCTGAATTGTGAGATAGTAATTACAGAAGGTGAATTCTAATGCATCATTATGAAATTGATTATTTAAAACTGTGAAACATATGTTCAAATTTAAACATGGTTGAAAAATATCCAAGATTGATCTCATTTTAATGGTTTTGACTCAAAGAGTTCAAATATGAAAAAAGTTTGAAAAACTAATATATATATATGGTTTAAAAGATATGGATGTTTTAAATTAGACAAAGTGAAAGAAATAGTTGGATTTGTTGTGTGGGAGAAGAGAGAGTGTGTACCACATTGCTGCCGCATGTAAAATACAGTTATGGGGGCCAATTGCTAAAATACCAATATTCTATAAACATGGGAAACAATTATACAACATGGGAAGAGAATATACGCTGTTAGATGGCGCTGCCTGATTGGCTAGAGCCGGTACCTACTGGTACCACACAATTTTTCGCTTCTGGATCCCTAGCGTCTCCACAGCCTCCACCGCTAGGCGTTGTGGATGAGCAGCAATGAGATAAGGCTCCGTCCGACAAGCACGGGTTTAGGGGGAGGGTGGGGGGGGGGGTCCTAGCCGGGTCAACCGGAGCAAAGAGGGCATGACGGGTCCGCGGGACCCGACGATGTGACGGCTCCAACACCTTCGATGTCGTCGTGCAGGTCAAGGTAGTGGCCACCGACCAACGGCCGCAATAGGAAAGCTGCATCCCCTTCCCGGGCAGCGAGCGGGGTTGGGCGGAGGCCACGTCACCCCCGTCGGCACACCCGTTCGGATCGGGTTGGATCGGACAGTCCCTAGATCCCTTATGCATGTCGGGGGCGTCGGATCTGCCCAGCGGGGCTGAGCCGTAAAAGGCACTCAGCCCCGCATGTAACGGCTTCCTCCTCGCCTCACTCCTTCCCCAAGCAGAGCACAACAGAGCGGAGTGGAGCTGGGAAAGGCGAGCCGGGTGATCCTCTTCCCTTCTCTCCTCTTCACCCCTGCAAGGCTGCAACTGCATGCCTCTTCTCGATTCTTCTCGTGCTTGTCCATTGGTGCCTCATTTCGTTTGTGATCGAGGAGGCAAACCAAGCGAGGCGTTTTGCGTTGGTCAGATTCAGATCGGCTTCGCTCCTCTGATTGTCTTCTGCCTTAATTCATGTTCTAGCATGGACTGTTGTCCAGAAGCGTCTTTATTTGGGTGTGCTCCATTGTCGAGTGGGTTTTTAGCTTGTAGCGGCGGCGTTGGTTGCATTGGCGGGGTTGATCCTGTATAAGAAATGAACGCGGTGTGCCTCCGATTGGAACTTGCAGATGCAAGCTGGTGATGCCTCTCACTCAGGGCCATGCTTCTGACGCACTGGTTAGAACTTTATTTAAGAGAAGCAATCGCTTCATGTTTCATAATCGTATGGCTTCGCAGATTATAAAACAAGTTCTACCCGAAAATAACATTAGATCACAAGCAACTAGATGTGATGTCTGTAGCATCTGAATGTTCATTTATTTTCCCATATTGTTGTATCCTATGAATATCATATATCTCCATCTCTCATTCCTATCATGAACAGATGTTTTTACAAGAAGTGTTTCGCTCGATGCACTAGAGAGACGTATGAGGTTATACTTATGATCCCTGAACAACACCCTGTGTGAATCGCTTTTTATCAATTATAAGTGGTATTGATGGGTAATATTTTGCAACTTTAGGGGCATTTTCCATGACGTACCGCTAAAAATATAAGCTCCTACATAATAATACCCTATAAACTATTATTTCTATACTTGCTGGAGTGTAGGGTTTGGAAATATCTAGCATGATATCTAATGATACAATAATATATATGAACATATTCACATAGATGCAAATATTTAATTTATGCTATGTTCATAAGAATTTTTTCTTACATCATACAATTAAATTTAGCATAAACAAATTTTTCATTGACATACATTTCAATTATTTAAAAATTCACACCATTTGTACTATTTACTAACATTATCATGTGGTTAATTATGATATACAAATAACAAAAAATTATACTTGTAAAATTGTATTAACATAATGTTGCTTACAAAGCTACAATAATGTACAACTTATTTAAATCAGTACAAAAATTTATTATAAATATTTATTTTAATTATCTCCGGGTTGAAAAAACAATAATGAAGAGAATCACACTTAGAATTTAACCACAATAACTTGGAAAATGTTCAGAAATTTAAATTCATGATTTGTCTTGTATTTTAAAAAAATAAGGATGATTTCCATTAGAATACACTCATGGAAATATGACTTTAGGAGTTTTTCCTACGGTTGTTAAGAGTTACAAAAATTAGAACATAAGAATTTGGCCTCCGACTCGGTAAACTGGGCACAACTAACTAATCTAACTTACAACTCAAATGCACATCTCAAATAAGTGAATTAGAACCTCAATAATCCAATTACAGCAATCAATCCCTTCTAGTCCATGTATATGAATAACATCATGCATATTATATAAAAGATACGATCCTAATTAATTTCTTCCAAACCTTAATCTTGAAGAAGATTAATTACTTCATAATCATGCAAGAAACCAAACCTGGACACGTGCGGCGGTGCTGGGAAAACATAGCAATTTGACACCGAAATCAGGAGGGTTAGCCAATGTCTTCCATTCTTCATTTTGTTCCAGCTGCTAATCCATTTTAGTTCCTCATCCAGATTATCCTTATAATCTTCATGAATGTTACAAATAAAAAGGAACAATGTTAAAAATTAACAAGTAAAAATATTATATATTTCAGTGCCTCCAACAAAAGAGAAAAGTTATGCAGCCTGAATGGAGGACATCAGCTCAATCTGGTATTTTCATAACAAGAATGGAAAACAAATAAAATGCGTTAAAAGCATATACCCAAAGGAATGTAATGAACAACACTAGCTAAATTTTTTTCAATAGGTATCACAGAAAAGAAATGGTACACACAACATAGTGAGAATCTTTTATACACCCATGACCCTTCCCCTTATCTGAGAAAAAAGATCAAAAAGAATGTTTTGATTATTTGTCGCAAACCACAATTCACATTATATGTGCAGCATCCAGTATCGCAACACGTAGTGGATGACATAAGTTAATCGTGTACATCACCCCCCCCCCCCACACACACACACACTTCCTCCCCCACAGAGTAAGAAATTGATCAGGTATGTTCAACTGGTAGCACCATCGAAGAATCTTACAGATATGTGATTTACTTTCGTCATAAGCAGTGACGGTTCTCATTTATTGCGATAAAAACTATAAGACTTCATAGCATATATTTAATAATGTAATGCATGCACGTGCAAGCATATGATTTGTATCTTCTAGAGAACTATGAATGTTATGAGATTTTAATCAAAGCACGAAGTAGTTATTTATACTACATATTGAAGATTCCGATTTTGCTGTAACAGGGTCAGAAATGAAAATCAAACCTCCATGGCTATCATAAACACCACAGAATGATGTGGAACTGTAACCATCTAAATCAAGGATAGTGGAATGCTGAAAATAGTAACGGAGGAAATGGAGCTTAATATTGCACCACCTCACTTGCAAAATGATCATACAAAACTTCCAAGTAAAACTTCTAAGAATCATATAAAATGTTGCAATATTTACTCACGACGTTTTCATGTTTTGAGTGTGATCCTTTTCTATTTCCCACAGCATATTCGATCATGTTATTCGCTCCGCTAATCGAGGGACCTTGACCCATGATAGAGTTTGCTTTTCCTGACATGAGTAAGAATACAAGAATTATAGTACTTTGTTTATCACAACTTTGCCATCATCACTTGGAAACATAGAAGGAAAAATAAAATTATCATACGAGAGGTAATTGCAATCTACACATTCAAAGCAGACTTGCTGCTGCTATGCAATCAACCGCATTCCCCAAACCGAAACAATAAAATCATGGAACAAAGATATTCTTGTATTACTCGCATTCGTCGTACTCAAAAAGATGTAAGTTATTTTATGGCCAATTATGGTAGATCTTGTGGGCGCACTGCAGTGTGGCTCGGCTCAAACCCTGACGAGGCTGTTAAACTCTGTAATAATGACTGTAGCTTTGCTACGTGAGTAATACAAGCAATTTCGGCAAAAAAAACGGACACGGGGTAACAAGAAAAAGAAATAAGAAAGGAAATAAAGTCTATGGTGGGTTGCGGACGCAGCTGGAGGCGTCGGCGGACAACACAACCCTCTCGCCGCCGGGAAGAAGCCAGGTCCAGCGCCAAGTCGTCTTGCCGGAAGATGACGACGCGATCAGCGCAGTTGGCAACACATCAAACAGAGGACCCGGTCTTCATCGGACAGGACGGGCGGCGGGCGGACCGTGAACCCGATCATGATGCCTGCTCGCAGCTCCCGGGAGCCTCTCCGAGGCGCGGCTCGACTACTGGAGATGATGGCCTACGCGATAGATCGACGGGGAAGGAGAAGGGAGGAGGGGGCCAATCCAACCATTGCGATTGATACTCCCAGCAGCACATGGCTTATTTCTTCAAATCCTTGTCGACCTGGGTTCAGATCAGTGTAATACTTTGACGAAGTTCAATCTGTAGGGCGAAATGCTGGTGGGAATTATTCATGCTCCTGGTATTAGTCATTAGCCAAAAGGGATTATGCGAACTGTTTCAGATTTGGGCGAATTTTTATGTCACTGGAAAGAGAATGGTTTTTCAGCATACAGGTACCTAGGCACCTGGCTATCACCACCGTCCGTGTAGAAACTAGCACATAGAGATTTTCGCCAGGTCCTTTACCAGCAGTTTGATTAGCAGGCCTAGCAGAGCAGCGTAAAAGAAGCAGGCCTAGGAGAGCTGCCCGCGGGAGCCTGGCAATATTTAAAACGAATCTGCGCCAATACTCACACTGTTCGTGGTGGGTATATTCCACCTCGCCTGTTAGAGCATGGTTAACGGTATAGCCGGTTGTTGGCTATATGATCTTGCCATGTCACCTATAGCTAGCCTTATAGCCGGTAAGTATAATAGATGAATATAAATTTGCACTACTTTGTTGATACATGGCCTACATACCTCTTTCGCAAAGTGTCTAGGAGCACGCGTTACAACCGGTTGTTAATCAGTAGCATGTTTATCTTCTCTTTCATCTTCTTTCTTCACCAACTCATCAAAAATACAATATTCGTCTTACAGTCCGTCTATATCATTATATTATACTTGCTATTACGAGCGAGTCTACAGCAGGATTGACACGTCGGCGTGCTCTAAATGGAATGGCTAGACCGCTACCGTGTGTGTGTGTCAAGCAACATGAGCAAGGTAAAAAGGTTATTTACTTTTTACTATTTTGTGAGCAATGCATGTACTCTAGGATTCACAAAAAATGTTGTTCATCAGAGATATATAGGAGAGACCACACAACTCTTTACATAAATAATCAGGCCTTCAGAAAATTTGTGCATGTTGGGGAGCACATGCAGCACCATGGTCAGAGGAACTCGGGGCTAGACAATACTTGCATGCACCGCTGGTGAGTCGTCGCATCAACACTGACCCGCCTGGCGGCCAAATTCGCTGTTCTAACCCTTATGCCAAATTTTAGCACGATTTGACCCTACATGTAATTTTTTTTCGGATCTGACCCTTTTCCTACCGCCATAGACGTTGGCGGTAGGATATAATGGGCTTTCGTCATAGTCAACGGCGGTAGGCTCCTGGTCAACGTGATGATGTGGCAGTGGCTACCACCACAGTGGCTGGCGGTAGCACCTGGGCCGGCTCGACTGCTATAAGTAAAGTGCGTTGATATTATGTACAAGTCTAACTAGGTGGTGTAGTGGCTAGCTCAAGCAATCAATCAGCGGTTGGACTGGGATCGAATCCTGCCCAATAATAATGAGGAAAATAGTCTAATTGATGTTACATATGGATTACTGTAATTTTTTTATTTATCTGTAACTATTTAATCTTAACAGTTGATTGATTAAGCATAGTTTTGATCATGTTAATATCATTTACAGTATAAGAGAAGTGTTTTTTTAAGGAATGATACGAAAAGATATTTTCTTTCAGCAGTGATGCCGTGCCCAGACTCAATCTTAACCGTTGATTGATTGAGCATAGTTTTGACCATGAAAACATCATTTACAGTATAAGAGAAGTTTTTTTTAGGAAATGATACGAAAAGATATTCTCTCTCAGCAGCGATGTGGTGCCCAGACTCAATCTTAACCATTGATTGATTGAGCATAGTTTTGACCATGTAAACATCATTTACAGTATAAGAGAAGTGTTTTTTAAGAATGATAGAAAAAGATATTCTCTCTCATCAGCGATGCGGTGCCCAGACTCAATCTCAACTGTTGATTGATTGATTGAGCAGCGATGCGGTGCCCCAATAAAAATGAGGAAAATAGTCTAATTGATGTTAGATATCGATTACTGTAATTTTTTTATTTATCTGTAAGTATTCAATCTTAACAGTTGATTGATTGAGCATAGTTTTGAACATGTTAATATCATTTACATTATAAGAGAAGTGTTTTTTTAGGGAATGATACGAAAATATATTCTTTCTCAGCAGCGATGCGGTGGCCAGACTCAATCTTAACTAGGTGGCGTAGTGGCTAGCTCAAGCAATCAATCAGCGGTTGGACTGGGATCGAATCCTGCTAAAGGCAACTTTTTGTAGTGTGGTTTTCTTGCCCAATAAAAATGAGGAAAATAGTCTAATTGATGTTACATATGGATTACTGTAATTTTTTTATTTATCTGTAACTATTTAATCTTAACAGTTGATTGATTGAGCATAGTTTTGATCATGTTAATATCATTTACAGTATAAGAGAAGTGTTTTTTAGGGAATGATACGAAAAGATATTTTCTCTCAGCAGCGATGCGGTGCCCAGACTCAATCTTAACCGTTAATTGATTGAGCATAGTTTTGACCATGAAAACATCATTTACAGTATAAGAGAAGTTCTTTTTTTTTAGGAAATGATACGAAAAGATATTCTCTCTCAGCAGCGATGCGGTGCCCAGACTCAATCTTAACCGTTGATTGATTGAGCATAGTTTTGATCATGTAAACATCATTTACAGTATAAGAGAAGTGTTTTTTTAAGAATGATAGAAAAATATATTCTCTCTCATCAGCGATGCGGTGCCCAGACTCAATCTCAACTGTTGATTGATTGATTGAGCAGCGATGCGGTGCCCCAATAAAAATGAGGAAAATAGTCTAATTGATGTTAGATATCGATTACTGTAATTTTTTTATTTATCTGTAAGTATTCAATCTTAACAGTTGATTGATTGAGCATAGTTTTGAACATGTTAATATCATTTACATTATAAGAGAAGTGTTTTTTTAGGGAATGATACGAAAATATATTCTTTCTCAGCAGCGATGCGGTGGCCAGACTCAATCTTAACTAGGTGGCGTAGTGGCTAGCTCAAGCAATCAATCAGCGGTTGGACTGGGATCGAATCCTGCTAAAGGCAACTTTTTGTAGTGTGGTTTTCTTGCCCAATAAAAATGAGGAAAATAGTCTAATTGATGTTACATATGGATTACTGTAATTTTTTTATTTATCTGTAACTATTTAATCTTAACAGTTGATTGATTGAGCATAGTTTTGATCATGTTAATATCATTTACAGTATAAGAGAAGTGTTTTTTAGGGAATGATACGAAAAGATATTTTCTCTCAGCAGCGATGCGGTGCCCAGACTCAATCTTAACCGTTAATTGATTGAGCATAGTTTTGACCATGAAAACATCATTTACAGTATAAGAGAAGTTCTTTTTTTTTTAGGAAATGATACGAAAAGATATTCTCTCTCAGCAGCGATGCGGTGCCCAGACTCAATCTTAACCGTTGATTGATTGAGCATAGTTTTGATCATGTAAACATCATTTACAGTATAAGAGAAGTGTTTTTTTAAGAATGATAGAAAAATATATTCTCTCTCATCAGCGATGCGGTGCCCAGACTCAATCTCAACTGTTGATTGATTGATTGAGCAGCGATGCGGTGCCCCAATAAAAATGAGGAAAATAGTCTAATTGATGTTACATATGGATTACTGTAAATTTTTTTATTTATCTGTAAGTATTCAATCTTAACAGTTGATTGATTGAGCATAGTTTTGAACATGTTAATATCATTTACAGTATAAGAGAAGTGTTTTTTTAGGGAATGATACGAAAATATATTCTTTCTCAACAGCGATGCGGTGCCCAGACTCAATCTTAACCGTTGATTGACTGAGCATAGTTTTGACCATGTAAATATCATTTACAGTATAAGAGAAGTGTTTTTTTAGGGAATGATACGAAAAGATATTCTCTCTCAGCAGCGATGCGGTGCCCAGACTCAATCTTAACCGTTGATTGATTGAGCATAGTTTTGACCATGTAAACATCATTTACAGTATAAGAGAAGTGTTTTTTAGCAATGATAGGAAGATATATTCTCTCTCAGCAGCGATGCGGTGCCCAGACTCAATCTTAACCGTTGATTGATTGAGCATAGTTTTGACCATGTAAACATCATTTACAGTATAAGAGAAGTGTGTTTTTAGGGAATAATACGAAAAGATATTCTCTCTCAGCAGCGATGCGGTGCCCAGACTCAATCTTAACCGTTGATTGATTGAGCATAGTTTTGACCATGTAAACATCATTTACAGTATAAGAGAAGTGTTTTTTAGGAATGATAGGAAGATATATTCTCTCTCAGCAGCGATGCGGTGCCCAGACTCAATCTTAACCGTTGATTGATTGAGCATAGTTTTGACCATGTAAACATCATTTACAGTATAAGAGAAGTGTCTTTTTAGGAATGATAGGAAAAGATATTCTCTCTGAGCAGCGATGCGGTGCCCAGACTCATTTGCACTCGGTCAGAAAGTAATTCACTAATAAATAAATAAATAATTCAAAAAAATCAATGTTGTTTTTTGGCATGGTAGATAAATTATTACGCTACGTCCGCTCCAATTTTCAGATTATTTAAACATCTGAATTGCTCTCTGTTTAAAAATGGATATTCAATTCTCTCTTTCGTAAATACAATCACACGATGCATATTTCCTTATCTACAAGATATGGTGGCATCTTCATTCAACATCTTCACGGTACATCGGTTAACCGTGCCACAATTGGATGATAGTTTGTCGTACGCTAAGTAAATTCAATTTACTTTTGCTATTGAGCCAGTCTAAGATAATTGTATTAATTAATATGTTGCTAATCAAGTGAATATTACAATGTCATTTAAAGTGTGGATACATATGACATGGCACATGTTTGTGTCCCGAACAGAAAATATATAGAATTTGATTCAAATCTTCACATAAATTAGAAAATACATACATGAATATTAATTAGATTACACGCATGTTGAATGTTGTAAGTGCACACATATATTACAGCTATATGAATATAGTTCACGCATATGAGAGTGCTACTCCAAACATTTATTTAACACAAGTGCTACAGACGTATTCCTAGTATGGTAAAGAAAGAAAGAAAGAAAGAAAGAAAGAAAAGGGGAACATTTTCTTGTCTTAGCACATGTCTTGTACATAAGGAAACGTGTGCATCGTGTGATTGAATAGTTATAGAAAAGTAAAAAAGATTGACAACAATCCATATCTAATATTAAGTGGACTATTTTTTTCATTTTTATTGGGCAGAAGAAAAACAACAACAAAATGCTTTCAGAATTTTTTTTTGACAATAATCCATACTAAATTTTCAGAAAAATTATTGGGCAGAAAAATGTTTCAGAAAAACAGCAACAAATTTTTTATTGGGAATCGAACCCAGGACAACTCCTGATAGGTTGTCTGTGCTAGCCACTACGCCACCCAATTGCACTAGTATTCACTAGCAACGCGAGATACTTATAGCAGTCGGCTCGGCCCAGGCGCTACAGCCAGCCACTGTGGCGGTAGCCACTGCCACATCATCACGTTGACCAGGAGCCTACCGCCGTTGACTATGGCGGTAGCCCGTTATATCCTACCGCCAACATCTACGGCGGTACAAAAAGGGTCAGATCCGGAAAAAAATTACAAGTAGGGTCAAATCATGCTAAAATTTTGCATTAGGGTCAGAACACCGAATTTGGCCCCACCTGGCCGATAGGCCTAGTACCTGTTGCATGCACCTCCTGTCACCTATCCACATATCTAATACCTGTTGACTACTCTGCCTACTTCAGCCTAGCAGCATCTCTATTTATCTCAGTTAAATGGCTTGCTTGAGCATGATGACACCGCAAATGGCCTGCTGCAGGACAGACTTGAGCACGAATCTCATCATAGCTGAATGGACCAGATAAGACGGTGTCGGGAACCCTAGGTGCCATCGCACCTTTTCGATAAACAAATGCATGCTGAGGCTGAGGGCTCTGGGGTTTGCTTGGACGAAATTGCTACGCGTACGACGCTTGGATATACGATTTTGTACGATTCCTGATCGGGTGACGGCTGATGTTGCATTAATTAATGAAGATGTCTAGATTAGCTCCTCCGCACAAAATTGATAATTAGTTAAGCTCATTAATTGTTGTTTGATATAGCAGAGTATATGCCGCCGTGGTGCTCAAGTCTGAATTCTTCAGTTGATCGGTGGGTTCGTCATCTCGCATGTACTAGAAGAAGATTGTTTGACTCCGATGATGACAGGAGGGATGACGCTAAACATGCAAGTTGATAATTGTATGATTGTTCTTCCCCTTTTTTTGCTATTATAGAAACTCACTGTTCTCTTTTGCTTCTAGAAGCTCATTGTTCTTTTTTTCTTATTCTAGAAACACAGCGTTCATGGGAATCGGATGATGCGATGCCACCAGTTACATGTGTGTGTCAACGATGAACCACATCCTGACAGCCAGGCGTTGAATCGGTCAATTTTGTGTGCGTGAGAGAGAGAGAGAGAGAGAGCGCAGCACAACGAACAACACTTCGAGGTAGGGACGACGTGATTCGTTAGGGCTGCCACGCCATGTTTGCTTCGATCGAATCCAAAGATGGACGAATTTGGAGATTTTACACAGCATGTGTTCCTTCAACAGCAGAGTCGTCAGACTGATGTTCTATGAAATTCCAGAGGTGGCACAAAACGATGCTTGCACCCACTATGAGTAGTTACTAGGAAATATGCCCGTGCGTTGCACCGGAAAAACAAATTGATGTGTGCCCCTGGCTATCAATCTGTGATACCCCTAGGGACTCAACCATATTGTCACTTTTCTAGTTTATTTCCACCTATGATGATTGGATGATTTTTGTTGTTGTCTGCAATTGAATAAATGTTTGTTTGTCAGGAGCATGGTATATAGATCTGACGAAGCCATATTAATGTCCTAGGGCTTAATCACCTTTAGTGCTCTGCCCATATGAGATATATAGAGCCAATGGACATAAAATGCCTCGTATATCAATCCAAATAGGTCACTACATTGAAGATATATGGTAACAAACAATGTTGACCTCTTGAAATTTCATTACAAAATAAAATCATTACACAAATGTCATCCTAATTAGATTTCACATACTATGCAAACTAATGAAATACAGTTTACAATAGTGCCACAGGAAGACATGCCATGAATGTTAATGTTATATGGAAAGTCGAATAAATCAAACAACTCTCGCGGAAAAAATTCTAGCAATTCAGTCCTTGAAATTCCAATGAAAGTACTTTATATCAGAGAGACTCTGTACTTAATGATGTACTGTATATATGCAAGAAAATATAAATCAACCATCACAACGATCCCCGAACACTTCATAGTGGCCCTGACATGTTATATTACTAAATCATCAGATAATTAGGGACATGAATGAATCCTTAAGATGACATTGTTAAGTACATAGTATTTCACAAAAAATGTATAAAGGGCGGAATAACTTTTAATTAAGTTGAAATTTCTCAGAAGCTTTGACCCTCATGTATTACAGTACTATGATGAGTCGTTACTTGCCCATCAGGTTGAGAAATCGTATAGAGTTGCACCTGTATCTCTTTTTAAAGGTAATCATATGTTGTTAACGAAGGAAGAACAATGATATGTTGACATCGTACACCTTGATAATTAATAAATTATACGCTCCATGCTGCAATATAATTCCAGACAATTACTAACTGGAATTTTAATGTCACCCAAGGATGAGCTACTCAATTATCCTGGAACTACAAAGTGAAATCGGTATGTCTCAAAGACAGTGCATCTATGTGCTGAGAGAAAGCCATTCACGGGAGCTCGGGCAGGATGTGCTCATTAGCAGCTGGCCTTCATGGCTGATAGCACTACATGCAGGTGCAACAAAAAAGTAGCCGATTTATCCTTCCACTTCCAAATCTGGATAGAATTGGACACATATTGGAGTTCGGTAAGCCCTATCTTCTCCATGTGGGAGAGGAGGCAGGATGGCGTTCACATAGAGCGGCCTCGTCGGCGTGTTGGTTGTCTTGTCACTAACGTTGCAGAGGAGGGACGGGAGCTGGCGACCTCCACTGACTGATGCTGCAAAGGAGGGATGGGAGCTAGCGACCTCCACTGGATCCGGCGACCACTCGTGGAACCATATAGTAGAGGAGGGGATGGGTCATGGGAAGCCAGGAGCACGACACGAACTGATTTTGTAGGAACTATATGGAGGCATCAAGAGAACTGCTCGCACGGGAGCGCGAGGTGCTCTCCGTCGTTCGAGCTTTCAATGTCAGGTGCCACCTCGACCAGCTCTAATAAGCGGCACATGAGGGGCGGCACTGTCAGGGTAGGGCTGGGAGGGTCAGGGGCTCAGGGCAGATCCCGGCGGGGCCGAACTTGCCGCAGCCTGCCAATGCATTGGCTCCAGGGGCGGCGGCGCCTGTGCCAGAAACGACGCTCAGGGACACGACGGTCGTCGGTGTCCACGAGCGCAATAGAAGCTGGGACTGGCGGGAAGCATGGAACAGGCAAGAACGGTGACCTGCGAAAGCTGGGGGCGTACGAATCATGGGGGTGCTCCAGTGTGGAAATCCGGCCAGATGTGTTGGCGTCTGTGCTGGGCGCCGAGGGTCGCGCTGAATGGAAGCCATGGAGATCCCGCGGGTCGGCGCTACACATGTGCGTCTAGTTCGATCCCGTGGCCGGGTAGCTGGATTTCTGGTAAGGAGCGGCCCCGTACTGGCCGTCAGGGATGATGAATCTCAAGGATCCCCGGCGCTCGTGTTGCTAATGCGCGGCTGTCGAGGTGTTGATCCGCTGTCGGGTGACGGCCTAGGGCAGGGATTATTTTCTTGAAAAAAAGAGCTCGCTAGGAGTTTATACGTGAATAATGATTCGTGTTTGTGTCTTGCATGATACAAAAGCCTTGGTCAAGTATTAATGCAACTTTATCCATTATACACAAAAGAATTTCCTTTGTAATTATTTTAGGAAAAAGAATTTCATTTTTTTGAGGGGAAAATAATTTTTCTTTTAGTAAGAACATGCACGTACAGAGTTTTGTTTTTGAGAACATGCACGTACCGAGTTAGCTTTTTTTTTTTGAGTTTCACAGCGCACTTTATTGCCTAAGTTCAATGTTTACAGGGATACATAAATGAGCAGGTGGTGCATCAAGCCACATATGCCTACCTATATCAAGGGACGTAGCCATACGTGCTAGTCTGTGAGGCTCCCCATTACATTCGCGCTGTTTATGACTAAAAAGACAAGCCCTAAATAAATTGCTTCGTTCTTTGATCTCATGAAACACCATACAATGTCCACCAAGGTTCTTTGGTGCTTCGATTTCCCGGACGACTCTCAGACAGTCAGTAGCAATATGTACTCTTTCCAGGTCCAGGTCCTCACTCAACGCTAGTGCTTCTCGACATGCAAGTGCTTCCAGGGTTTCTGCATCAGAGATGCCCTCAAACACCACTGCTGAGGCCCCTTGGAAACGCTAGTGCCGGGATGAACGTACAGAGTTAGCTAGCGAGGGAGCAGGCACACAATAAATCGCGGGCCAAAGGCCCATTGTGGCACTAATGCAGAGGAGCAGGGCAGACGGACAAAGAAATAAAAAGGACGATGACGGGACAAACGCTAGCTTGGTCTGTATAATTTAGTACCACCTTGCTAACACAAAATTAACGAATATTTAAGAGATAAGAGATGACCTATGGAGGACTATGAAATCTTCCGTCCTTTAATATTAGGTAAAGATGAATACACTTAACTGGACCTCTGCTGTTGGCCAACAACATGAAAAATTACCAGTTTATGCCTCAATGCTTTGAAAGTTTCAAAGAAAAAGGGTTTCCCCTCGCTTTATATTATAAAGCACACCAGCACTACATCGATCCAAGTACAGAAGAGGAACAAACTAACAAAAAAACGGCAAAGATACAAGATGCCAAAAGAGCCGCTAACGAACGTCGAATGCCCAAGCGCTGGCTTGAGCATCGAGGCTCTCGGCGAATAGGAGGATCATGCAGACGACGCGACAAGGACAAGGGAGCAGCCTGCCGATAGAGGAAGACCGTGCTCCATCACCTCCATTAGGCCAACCAAAATTGGACCCCCATCCGTCTCTGCCCCCGAACGCCGTCGACAAGCAGAGCAACTCACCCCGAGTGGAAGGACAGGAACAGTAGGCTGCCGAGGAGAGAGCGAGAGCACAGCTACCTCACCGAGCAAGCGACACCCCAGACTTCGACACGGCCGTCGGCAAGGAACACATCCACCGCAAGCAGCCAAGCCGGAGCCCACTGACATCCGGTAGTCCACCACCATTGCCACACCTCCGACCACCACACCATAGTTCCAAGGTGGCGCCTTCAAGAAGAAACACGACGCCCGAGCACCGTTGCCACCCAATCCGGGGATTTGGGGTTTTCACCAGGAACATGGAGGAAGAGGGTAGTGTCAGACCTTGATGCCGCCTTCAGGAAGTAAAGCAATGCCCGGGGCGCCGCCAGATTCGTGGCCGAAGAGACGGCCAAGGATTTCCCCCAATCCAGAGCCACCGCCCCCAACCCCACCCAGCAACCAGATCCGGCGAGCTAGAGGCCGTCGGTGGCATGGGTTGGCGAGGTAAGAAGGCGCGCGAGGGGGGACCACCATCCACCAGATCCGCTCCGAAGACCGCGGGGAAGTCCCGGGAGCCAGCTCCGAGCTTGCCGACGATCCGCCGCCCGCGCGGCCAGACCGGCGCCCTTCCGCATCCGCTCCTGCCACCCGTCGCAGGGCAACAGGAGATCCACCCTCGAGTGGTCGCCGCCCCCTCTCCAAGCGCAGCGCGCGGATCCACCGCCGCGAGGCCCTTCACCACGGCGCCCGACGCCGGCCCCGCTGCAACCGCCAGCCACCGAGCCACTGCACCCCTCGCCAACTCAGCGCCGCCGCCCAACGCCACCGTCCTGCGCCGGCCGACCTCGAGGGGGGAAGAGAAGCCCCGCCGCCGCCAGTGCTGAACGGGCTCTGCCCGTCAGCGAGGGTCGGCGGCGGCGAGGGAGAAGAAGGGGAGGGGAGGCTAGGGTTCCCCCTCCGGGTCGCTCGCGTAAGCGACACGGGGGGGGGGGGGGGCGCTAATCTCCCATCAATTAGTCTAGATAGCCAGAAGTAACAATGCAGTGACAAACTCACGTTTCTAACCTGAACCTTTCGTGTCAACTTTACGAAAGTTTACAGTTAAAAACTCGATATGCATTACCTCAATCAAAAGAAAAAGGAAGTCAAGGTTTGGTGTGTTAAATGGGAGCTAAAAGGTAGCAGGGAAACATGGCAGAGCTTCACATACCATCAGGTCTACATTCCGCTCTTCCGCATACACTTTTGATTCAAAAATCGAAATACAACAGGCATTTTTGCTTAGCGCAAGGTGCACCCGCCGAGCATTTGTGATACATTCTTTCAGAAAATCAAGAGATATCATTTGCCGTTATAGTTATATCATGAAACACAAAGCCATCACCCGTAAAATGCGTATCCCGCTTCTTTTACCGATTTCTGCCCGTTGACCGCCTCAAAAAGTTAGATACAAATTCATCTGTATTGCTGAACCAAATGCATCATTTCCAGGGAGAAAAAAAAAGGACTAATCGATGTTTTATTGAATCTGATCCTACTTGCTGTTGCTCGACATTATCTGGACAGGTTCAGAACTTTGAACTTTGGGACAGGTGTAAACTATGGCCATGCTAGCAAGTACGCACTGAACAAGCACTGAATATTCAACGCATAAATGCTTGTGCAAATTGCAATCTTTGACATGGCCTTTCTGTCCTTCAAATCCAACAATTTTGATCCCTATGGGCCAACCTTGTCTAAGGCGGTACGCACTGAACAACGGAAGGCACAGTCGATCTTGGGAGTTGAGTGAGGGTATCCCAAGTTTCTTCATAGATTAAAAGTACAAATAGCAGAACATCTTATGATCATGAGAATTTCCATTTGGCTGGAACATATGAAGGAAATCTCTTTGTACACAAGACGAGTGCTGAGGGCATTTACAACTTCTCACGGATCGAAAAGCCTCGGAAAAATGGCATACGAATCTGCACAAAAAAAAGAACAAAGAAATAAAATCCATCCAACGCAAAGTGCTTCTCTTCCATCATCAACGCCATGGCGGCAATTGGAGGAATGAGCTCAGAGCTGCTTAAAGCCGAAGCGAATGAGGAAGAAGCAGAGCCTGCCCACCAACACCACGGACTCCACCAGCCACATCAAGGGGTACACCACCTTCTCACACAGCACGGCCACCACGTTCACGCGCGGCGGCAACCTCATAAGCACCGACAGGAAGGCGCTCGCCCAGGACTTCGAATGCGCCGGTAGCGCACCGGCACCATTCCGGCTCCCGCTCACGGCCGCATTCCTAGGCATGGGCGCCGGCGCGCTGACGGCGGCACTGCCGCAGCTCTCCAGCGCCACCTCGCTCGGCAGTATCGGTTCCGACACCCCGCTGGTCCTGCTCTGTCGCTTGGCCGCCGGCTTCCTCGTCATCGTCCGCCTACGTATCCACTCGGCCACCTTCCCGCGCGCCATCGAATCTTATCAATCCAAGTTGATCGAGTCAAATGCTTCTTCTTCTTTGTTGCTTGTTTGCTACAGCTCTGCACGTCTGATTCCTCCTCCTTCTGACCGAGCTTTATATGTTGGCGACGAAATGAAAACCATTCGAAGTCAGACGTACGAAGGCCTGGTCAATGTACGAATGCCTCTGGTGAGCCCGACGGCTGTGGGGCTTTTTGGGAAGATTCCGAGCTGAAGAAATGCTCAAAATACTGACGTTGTGATACTGGCTTGGAAAGTGGATCGGAGAATTTTGGGTTAACTAATTATTAAGATGTCTCATTAGTTAGTTAGGAGTAGTTAGTTAAGCTCATCATCGTTGTTTGATAGTGGAGTATGCCGCCGTGGTGCTCAAGCCAAATTTATTCCGTTGATCGCTTCATCGTCTCTCATGTACTGCAAATCGTTGTTTGACTCTGATGACAGGAGCGATGACGCTAAGATGCAGGTGGTGGCTAACTGTATGATTGTTTTTTTTTTTGGTTCTAGAATAATGCGATGCTACGTGTTTTATATTTAAAAAAAGACACTCCGTTGAATTACTAGTGGGAAGACCGTAGCAAATCACTTCTTTGCCCAGTACAACTCTCAGAAAAGACAGGGACTCGGCAATTGTCACCCTTTACCGAGAAAGCTTGCAAAAAACCTCGGCAAACAAAAACACTCGGCTTACAGACCTTTTACAGAGAGCTCACGCGCGGGCCTTGAAAAAGAAGACACCACGTGCACCTGCCGCCCGCGGTTGATGGCCCTGTGACGGCGGGGTCTATTTTACGAGTGTCCCGCAATGAACGCTCCACATATTCTTTTTATAAAAAATATAAAAACACAGGAACCATTTACGTAGGCAAAGGTCTTGTAATGATCCCAGGCATTGCCACATGGTTTGTCTTGCCGAGAGCGATGGCACTCGGCAAGTAGCTATGTTAGTTTATTTTACTTTACGGAAATTTGCCCAAGTGCCTGACACCTAGAGCTCGGGAAATGATGAGAATATACCAGAGGATGCCATGTAGCCATGTTGCCGAGTGCCACACTCGGCAAATGGTCACTAGATATACTAGAGGCACTCGGCAAGGTGTGGTCACCTTTTTGTTCAAAAACATTTTGCAGCCAGCCCTGCAATAACACATACTCTCACTAGTGCAGAACCGGGCAATAGCACCAGTTTGTAAGGCCCTTTAGTGCCGGTTTCATAACCGGCACTAAAGTTTGGGCACTAAAGCCCCCCCCCCCCCCCTTTAGCACCGGTCCAGCACGAACCGGTGCTAAAGGGCAACCACGTGGCACGAGCCAGCTCCGGGGGCCGGGAGCCCTTTAGTATCGGTTGGTAACACCAACCGGTATTAAAATGTTTGGGGTGTTTTTGATTTTATGATTTCTTTTTCATTTAATTTTGTGTTTTCCATTTTAATTCTTTTTCGTTTGCTGGTATTTTACGATACTACACATTGTACACGTTATGCATATATATGGTAGTTAGTAGAACCAATCATATATATATATATATATATATATATATATATATATATATATATATATATATATATATATATATATATATCATCAATGTCTCACACAAACCACACCATATTAATTCACACATACACACATGCATGTATATAGCTATATACAATTTCTCGTACATATGCATGTTGCCTTCGGAGCCAGTTTGCATTAGCCTAATTGGTGCCTTCGGAGCACGATGACAAATTGGAAGTGGTTCATGACTTGGTCGATGGGGGCGGTAGCGGGTAATAGTATTCTTCCTTCGGATTTATGACCTGGTCGAGCAAAAATCCCGCTATTTCCTCTTGAAGTGCTTCTACGCGCTCCGTATCTAGGAGTTTGTCCCGCACCTCTATGAACTGTTAAGAAGGAGATCAATATGCATGTGTATTAGTTGTGTGACTAGATATCGATAATGGTGCACAAATTGTGAATAGTGTTCTGACAAGCGTACCCATTCCTGTCTTTGAGATCTGCTCCTTTCGAACGCCATCATGCGAATGTTCTCGCAAACGCAGTATGCACACAGATCAGTCCCCTGCGCCTGCTTTATGGCCTTTACGAGAATGGAATTTAATTTGATCAGATAATAATTAATCAAGCATGATAATATTAGAAAGATGGCAGCTAGCTACCACACTACTTAATTACTTACCCTGGGTCGAAGCCATCTCAGCTGTCCTTTCCATTCGCCTTCCGTGACGCTGATGAACCTTGCCCAAGCCCTGCCCGCCGACAAAGAAAATGAATAAAGGGGTTATTAAATAGTTCATATCATGAAATGACGAACTAAATAGGCCGAGATATATAGTTAATAATGATTGAAATTACCTGTTGACTATCCCAAACAAGATGTTATAGTCTTTATTTTCTGAGAGTAGTGAGTCCAGTATTTCAACTGTTCCTTCGTCAACTTTAATGATACACAAGATCCAGTGAAATCTGCATGCACACACGTTTGCATGTCTTAATTAAGCGGGCATATATATGTAAGCAAAAACATGTAGCTAGCTAGCTAGTAGGTAAAAACAGAGAATTTGTAGTACAAGAAAGTGTGACTCACTTGAAGTTGTAAGGAAGTAGTATATCTTCATTGTATTTGAGGTCCTTCAAGAACTCGAACATGCTGTCCTCTACCTGCTTTTTATAATAGTCGCTTATATTCCATGTGAATTCATTAACGGTGTTTGGGTCAATGAACCCAATGCCATAGCGTCCACCTTTTTTCATTTCATACATCTTCATCCTGCGTAGTACCACAGAAAAGAATATAGTGAGGATAATTACAGGTAATGATTGATCAAAAGGATCAATGTAGCTAGCTTCAGACTTAAATTACAAAAAGAAATCACTTACAGACAATAGCAACTGACGATAGATTTGTCGAATGCGTCTTGATTGTATAACTGAAACAGTTCAGAATACTCAACGGTCCCTGGTTTCTCATGGTAGAAATGATCCTTGTTGACTTGCACCATGAGGGACTGTCAATTGGATCTCTTGGTAATGTCCATGTGCCATTGATGCAATTCATACATTCTCGTTGGGAGCTTCTTGACATCTTCTGGCTTGACCAAAGGTTGGCCCCGGATATATTTCCGTTTTATTTCCTCCTCTGTAAGCACAGGCATGTCCTCGATCTCGAGGAGTTGTCCAACAGTGATCTTGAGTTCTTCAGCCTGCGTTATATGCTGCTGTGTTATTACCACATCGCGCACCTGGGGAACGTATACTGTTTGCCCACAATAATATTGGCCGCGCGTATTGTCACGTGTTGTTGGCGGCACAACAAGCGGGGGGGTCGGTTGCGCCCACTGTTCTCCCAGCTGGGCAACGGTTCTCCCGCATTTTTTGACAGCTGCTTGTTGTTTGCTCGAGCTCGAGCTCGCCTCCTTCTGTAGACGTTGTCGATTTAACTTCCTGATGTGGCGCTCATAGTCTGAGTCAACAGGCTTAGGAGCTGGTGGTTTAGCCATACGAATGAAGTGGTCAATAACTTTCACAGGCACTTTCTCCCTTGGCGGCGGTGGCGGTTTCGGTCCAAAATGGGCGTCGACTTCTGCCCGCACTATGGCGTTGGTTTGCTCCTTGGTCCTGTCGTAAGCCCTCTCAGGAATAGGAGTATCGAGGTTTGGACCATATTTATATCGCTTGCCTCCGCCTGTACTTCCTGTACTATGACCTCGACTGATACCGCTACGCACCATATGTGCGGGGTGTCTCTTCTGCGATTGCTGAGGCGGCGGAGACAGCTGACGGGGCTGAGTTGGACGAGGAGGAGTGGCCTGAAGCTGTGCCGTACTTGGAGGAGGAGTGGCCTGACGCTTTGCCGTACTTGGAGGAGGAGTGGACGTCTGACGCTGTGTCAGACTTGGAGGAGGAGTGGCCTGACACTTTGCCGGACTTGGAGGAGGAGGAGTGGCCTCACGCGTTGGTGGACTTGAAGGAGCGGGAGTCTGCTGAATCGGTGGCGGACTTCGACGAGGAGTCGGGTGACGCGGTGTCGGTGGCCTTCAAAAGATGATGCAATCCTTTCTCCATAGGATGATATGATGTATGTCCTCTCCCAATGTGTGCTCGTCGTCACCTCCAGGAATGTCAAGCTGTAGCTCCGAATATGGGTCCACCACCTCATCAACCAAGACACGAGCATAGCCCGCTGGAATCGGGTTGCAATGGAAGGTTGCCTCGGGGGAATTTGGAAAAGCAACGGCGTCCACCACCTTCATGGATATGTTCTTCATCTTGAAGTGTAGCTCGCAGTTAGTGTTCTCCGTGATGTCATCCACGGGGTATCTATCCAGCAATGCGTCGCCCGGGACGGAACCCACGCCGCTTCTCGGCATGGATGGGGCGGTGCTATCCAATGCTGGATCATCCGCTAGCTACTGCAGCTGCTGAGACCCCCTTTGCTGGCTAAGTGAGTCGATCTGCTCCGGCTGCCGCCGGAATTTAACTGCCAATACCGCTTGACATGCTTCAAGGCCTTGAAGGCGTTCATAGTCCCGCTTCCTCTGCTCCTCCTCCATCTTCCTCTTTTTCTCCTCCGCAATCTTCCTTCTCGCACGGGTTCTGTAGTCGGCGTTCCATTCCAAAAACCCCTCATACCACGGAATAGCGCCCTTGCCTCGTGTTCTTCCCGGGTGTTCAGGATTTTTCAGGGCACGTGTAAGCTCGTCGTTCTCTCTGTTCTGCTGGAACACCCCCGTTCGAGCCTCTTCTATTGCAACAAGTATGTCATCGTCGGCTCCGTTCAGACATGCCTTCGTCGAAACTTTGCCTGTCTTCGGGTCCAACTCCCCCCATGCGCATAGAACCAACTCCTGCACCTGGGGGGCCAGCTCTTAGTAACCGGAGTGACACCTGCATCCTCCATCTCTTTCTCAGACTTATCCCACTTAGGCATTGCCACCGCGTAGCCACCTGGCCCCAACTTATGGAACTTATCCTTTTTTTCGGCATTCTTCTTGTTTATTCTCGACCGTTCCTTAGCTAATTCTGAATCCTTGAATTTCATGAAATCGTCCCAATGAGCACTTTGATTCTCTAGTATCCCCTCGAATACTCGACTCTTCCTTCCATCCTTGACGTACTTCTCCCACGTCGTTCTCTTGTAGTTCTTGAATGCAACCGCCATCTTCCTCAAAGCAGCGTCCTTGACTTTATGCACATCTGCTTCTGTGAAATGATCTGGTAGGGTGAAATGTTCCATGAGAGTATCCCAAAGCAGTTATTTTTTATTCTCGTCGACAAAAGTAACATCTGGACGTGGCTTTGCTGGGTTTCTCCATTCTTGAAGGGAGATCGGGAGTTGGTCCTTCACAAGAACTCCGCACTGACGAACGAACTTGTCCGCAATCTTCTTAGGCGCTAATGGTTCGCCATTAGGTCTGAATGCCTCGATATTATACTTTACGCCCTCCTTCAACTTTTTGTTCGGGCCTCGTTTCGTCCTTTTGCCTGAAAATTTGCTCGATCCGGATGGCTGAAAGAAGAAAGATCGATTCGTTAATATATCTTCAACTCATTTATTAAAACATGTGATGATCACCAGATTCCTGCTTATATATATGTATATATACATCGCCGGTGTTTGTTCTTTCAGGATCAACGTGTTCTTCGTCATCGTCATAATCGTAGTTCATGACTTCATCAATTCGGTCATCGCGATCGAATATCATATCACCCTCTCCGGTGTTGTTTAGAAATTTGGAGCCGTCAAAATCTTCTTCATTCTGATCATCATCTGGCCCGCGTATCATATCGAACATGGTCTGTTCTCTCTCTCTGTCGGTATTGTCCGCCATAGCTTTTATTTAACTATGCCAAAAGAAATATAAAACAATTTAGTATAATCTCGAATAATAGATATAATCTCGAATACATCGTCTCGAATAATAGATATAATCTCGAATACATCGTCTCGAATAACAGATATAATCTCGAATACATCATCTCGAATAATATATAATCTCGAATACATCGTCTCGAATATATAATCTCGAATACATCACTGGCTAGGTAGCTAATAAAGATCGAATACTACAGAAGAATCTAGGACACTCACGGTTCCTGCGGCGCGGGCGGTGGACACCCAAAGAAAAGGAACCCTCACAGGATTATAGCTGAAGTGAGATCCCTGAAGAAACTGCCAGGTATTGGAGAACCTGCCGCCCTCTAACGCAACCATGTAGCGATGGACGTGCTCGTCCTCCTCCCTGACACGACGACGTACCACCTCCGGCGGGGCCGGTCCCTCCGCACCGAAACTGGCCCACGCGAACGCCACCGAACGAGATCAGGGTCGACGACGGGACCCGGGGCCGGGTTCCTCATCAAGCGGCGCGCCCCTCCAGGCAGCACCTCCCAGTGCCAGCCCGGCGGAGCCCAGTCCCGGACATGGGTCAGCTGGACGTCGTCGCGGACGTGTCGACGGCGAGGATGCGGGCCGGGCATCGTCGACAACAAATAGTAGCTATATGCCCGCAAAAAGTAACATTTTTTTAATGATTGGATTTTGATAACTAAAATTTCTAACATTTATATAACATTTCTAACAATGCTATATATAACTAACATTTCTATAACTAAAAAAAAGAAAAATTTCTAACTTTTTTATAACTATTTCTATAACTAAAAAACAGAAAAATTTCTAACAATTCTAACTTTTTTATAACTATTTCTATAACTAAAAAACAGAAAATTTTCTAACAATTCTAACTTTTTTATAACTATTTCTATAACTAAAAAAACAGAAAAATTTCTAACAATTCTAACTTTTTATAACTATTTCTATAACTAAAACTAATTCTAAAATTTCCTGATTATATAACTAACATTTCTATAACAATTCTAATATTTATATAACTACAAAACAGAAAAATTGCTAAATTTTTATAAATATTTCTATAACTAAATATTTAAATCACTTAAGTGTGTGTAGTGTGTGTGTGTGTGTGTGTGTGTGTGTGTAGTGTGTGGGTGTGTGTGGAACTGGACATGGCGGCCGGGGCGAGCTCACCGGCGATGCGATGACGGGGCGGCGGCGGGACGTGGCGGCGACGACGGGGCGAAGGGACGGGGCGGCGACGACGGGGCGACGGGGCGGGGCGGCGACGACGGGGCGACGGGGCGGGGCGGCGACGACGGGGCGGGGCGGCGACGTACGACGGGGCGGCCGGGGCGCGGCGACGGGGACGGCGGGGACGACGGGGACGGGGACGGCAGGGGCGGCGACGAGGGGCGCGCACGGCCGGGGTCGGCGACGAGGGGCGGGGGCGGCGGCGTCGACGGGGATGACGTCGATCGGGGCAGGCATGACGGAGGGAGGAAACAGAGGGAAACTGAAATTTTTCCAAGTGTTGTATATATAGGATGGACCTTTAGTACCGGTTGGAGCCACCAACCGGTACTAAAGGTCTGTTTTGGCTAGCCCAAGCGGCGGGAAGCGACCCCCTTTAATACCGGTTCGTGGCACCAACCGGTACTAAAGGCCCCCCCTTTAGTACCGTTGGTGCCACGAACCGGTACTAATGGTGGGTGCGCTACTAGGCGAGGGGCACAAAAGTTTAGTCCCACCTCGCTAGCCGAGGGGCACTCGCACCTGCTTATAAGCCCCGCCGTCGCTGTTGTCTCGAGCTCCTCTCTTAAGCAGGCCTTCTGGGCCTACCTCTTCTGCGATGCCCTGTTGGGCCTACTGGGCTAGCGGGCCTGCATCCTGGCCCAACTTGAATTTGGGTTTCTAGTCGTATGCAGGCCGCTTGGCCCAGTAGGTGGGCTTTTTTTTCTTATTTTTTTGCTTTATTTATTTTTGTGAATAACTTAACTCTGAAAATAGATTTTTCAGTGATTCTTTTTTCTTATGTTTAATATTAGTGTGTTTTATCATTATATTCAATTTGGTAATGCTTAGGTTATTTAAAAAATAAAATGCCTTTGTAACGGATGAGTTTTCGTCCGAAACCCTGATACTTCGAAACAGATTGTCCATTTTGTACACGAAGTGCATCCAGTTTTTGCGGTAACCCTCTCTACTTTTTTGCACATGCTATGTGGGTGAAATTATGATACCATGCCAACTTTCAACCTTTTCTGAGTTCATTTGAAATGCTTTTCAATTTCAGGGTCATTTAGCTGAAAAAATCAGTAAATGCATGAAAGAATTTGCTTGCACAATTTTTTTTTCGCGTTTCAAATGCCAAAACACATAACTAGCTACCCTAACTATTACAGAGATCCCTCCTGGGTGTGAAACACAGAAGAAAGTGATGATATATAGTTAAGCCGATCACATCCCAGATCTTTGGGTGTGAAACTTTTTCTTCGCGTGTGTCCCTTTGCGTCGTAGCCATGGAAAATCTTCATCATTTAACGGGATGCTCGGGTCAATATTCACTGTGAATGGAGCAATTTCATCAAACTTTTCATAATCTTCTGACTTGTCTGTCTTGTCATCCACTCCCACGATGTTTCTCTTCCCAGAAAGAACTATGTGCCGCTTTGGCTCATCGTACGATGCATTCGCTTCCTTATCTTTTCTTTTTCTTGTCTTGGTAGACATGTCCTTCACATAGAAAACCTGTGCCACATCATTGGCTAGGACGAATGGTTCGTCTGCATACGCAAGATTGTTGAGATCCACTGTTGTCATTCCGTACTGCGGGTCTTCCGTTACCCCGCCTCGTGTCATATTGACCCATTTGCACCGAAACAAAGGGACCTTCAAACCACGTCGATAGTCAAGTTCCCATATGTCCTGTATATAACCATAATATGTTTTCTTTCCCGTCTTGGTTTCTGCATCAAAGCGGACACCACTGTTTTGGTTGGTGCTCTTCTTATCTTGGGCAACCGTGTAAAATGTATTACCATTTATCACATACCCTTTGAAAGTCATTATATTCGAAGATGGTAACTGGGACAGCAAGTACAGGTCATCTTCAATAGAGGTGTCATGCATGGCACGTGCTTGCAACCAGCTGGCGAAACCCCTGGTTTGTTCACGTGTAATCCAGTCATCAGACCGCTCCGGGTGTTTGGAGCGTAGCAAATTCTTGTGTTCATCCATATACGGAGCCACCAAGACGGAATTCTGTAGAACTGTGTAGTGTGCTTCAGTGAGAGAATGTCCGTCCATACATATTATTTGTTCCCCTCCTAGCGTGCCTTTTCCATCCACTCGGCCAAGGGGGGAAGGAGTGCCTCCCAAGTCAAGTGGAGGCCCTTCCCCTTAGGGTTTCCCCTCTCCATGCGCATGGGCCTTGGGGGGGCTGGTTCCCCTGGCCCATTAAGGCTAGGGCGCCCCCTTTACAGCCCATGCTGCTGTATTGGACGTGGTGGAACAATCTCCGGACCTCCGGACCCCTCCGGAGTCCTCAGGAACCTTCTAGAAGCTTCCCGGTACAATACCGAAAAACCCGAACTTTTCCCGAAACCCGAACAACAACTTTCCATATATAAATCTTTACCTCCGGACCATTCCGGAACTCCTCGTGACGTCCGGGATCTCATCCGAGACTCCGAACAACATTCGGTAACCACATACAAGCTTCCTTTATAACCCTAGCGTCATCGAACCTTAAGTGTGTAGACCCTACGGGTTCGGGAGACATGCAGACATGACGGAGATGTTCTCCGGTCAATAACCAACAGCGGGATCTGGATACCCATGTTGGCTCCCACATGTTCCACGATGATCTCATCGGATGAACCACGATGTCAAGGACTTAATCAATCCCGTATACAAATCCCTTTGTCTAGCGGTATAGTACTTGCCCGAGATTCGATCGTCGGTATCCCGATACCTTGTTCAATCTCGTTATCGGCAAGTCTCTTTTACTCGTTCTGCAACACATCATCCCGTGATCAACTCCTTGATCACATTGTGCACATTATGATGATGTCCTACCGAGTGGGCCCAGAGATACCTCGCCGTCACACAGAGTGACAAATCCCAGTCTCGATTCGTGCCAACCCAACAGACACTTTCGGAGATACCCGTAGTGCACCTTTATAGCCACCCAGTTACGTTGTGACGTTTGGCACACCCAAAGCATTCCTACGGTATCCGGGAGTTGCACAATCTCATGGTCTAAGGAAATGATACTTGACATTATAAAAGCTTTAGCATACGAACTACATGATCTTGTGCTAGGCTTAGGATTGGGTCTTGTCCATCACATCATTCTCCTAATGATGTGATCCCGTTATCAATGACATCCAATGTCCATGGTCAGGAAACCGTAACCATCTATTGATCAACGAGCTAGTCAACTAGAGGCTTACTAGGGACATGGTGTTGTCTATGTACCCACACATGTATCTGAGTTTCCTATCAATACAATTCTAGCATGGATAATAAACGATTATCATGAACAAGGAAATATAATAATAACCTATTTATTATTGCCTCTAGGGCATATTTCCAACAGTCTCCCACTTGCACTAGAGTCAATAATCCAGCTCACATCGATATGTGATTGCAATGATTCCAACACCCAAGGTCACATCCCCATGTGACTAACACCTAAAGAGTTTACTAGAGTCAATAATCTAGTTCACATTACTATGTGATTAACACTCAATGAGTTCTGGGTTTGATCATGTTATGCTTGTGAGAGATGTTATAGTCAACGGGTCTGAACCTTTCAGATCCGTGTGTCCTTTACAAATCTCTATGTCATCTCCTAGATGCAGTTACCACGCTCTATTTGGAACTACTCCAAATAACTGTTCTACTATACGAATCCAATTTACTACTTAGTATAATCTGGATCAGTGTCAAAGTTTGCATCGGCGTAACCCTTTACGACGAACTCTTTTCCACCTCCATAATCGAGAAAATTCCTTAGTCCACTAGTTACTAAGGATAACCTTGACCGTTGTCCTGTGATCCATTCTTGGATCACTCTTGTACCCCTTGACTGACTCATGGCTTGGCACACTTCAGGTGCGGTACATAACTTAGCATACTTTAGAGCCTATGTCTGAAGCATAGGGGACGACCTTCGTCCTTTCTCTATTCTGCCGTGGTCAGGTCTTGAGTCTTACTCAATACTCACGCGTGTAATACAGCCAAGAACTCCTTCTTTGCTGATCTATTTTGAATTCCTTCAAAATCTTGTCACGGTATGTATTCATTTGAAAGTACTATTAAGCGATTTTGATCTATCCTTATAGATCTTGATGCTCAATGTTCAAGTAGCTTAATCCAGGTTTTCCATTGAAAACACTCTTCAAATAACCCTATATGCTTTCCAGAAATTCTACATCATTTCTGATCAACAATATGTCAACAACATATACTCATCAGAAATTCTACAGTGCTCCCACTCACTTCTTTGGAAATACAAGTTTCTCGTAAACTTTATATAAACCTAAAATCTTTGATCAACTCATCAAAGTGTACATTCCAACTCCGAGATGCTTACTCCAGTCCTCAGGAGGATTGCTGGTGCTTTGCATACTTATTAGCATCTTTCAGGATTGACAAAACCTTCTGGCTGTATCACATACAACCTTTCCTCAAGAAAATCGTCGAGGAAACAATGTTTTGACGTCCTATCTGCACAATTTCATAAATAATGCAGTAATCGCTAACATAATTCCAACAGACTCTTAGCATCGCTACGAGTGAGAAAGTCTCATCGCAGTCAACTCCTTGAACTTGTCGGAAAACATCTTAATGACAAGTCGAGCTTTCTTAATGGTGACATTTACCATCATTGTCCGTCTTCCTTTTAAAATCCATCTGTACTCAACAGCCTCACGACCATCGAGCCGTTCTGCCAAAGTCTACACTTTGTTTTCATACATGGATCCTTTCTCGGATTATATGGCCTCGAGCCATTCATTGGAATCCGGGCCCACCATCGCTTCTCCATAGCTCGTAGGTTCATTGTTGTCTAGCAACATGACTTCCAAGACAGGATTACGTACCACTCTGAAGTAGTACGCATCCTTGTCATCCTACGAGGTTTGGGAGTGCCTTGATCCGAAGTCTCATGATCACTATCATAAGCTTCCACTTCAATTGGTGTAGGTGCCATAGGAACAATTCATGTGCCTTTCTACACACTAGTTGAAGTGACAGTTCAACAACCTCATCAAGTCTCCACCATCCTCCCACTCAATTCTTTCGAGAGAAACTTTTTCCTCGAGAAAGGACCCGATTCGAGAAACAATCCCTATTGCTTTCGGATCTGAGACAGGAGGTATACCCAACTGTTTTGGGTGTCCTATGAAGATGCAGTTATCCGCTTTGGGTTCGAGCTTATCAGCCTGAAACCTTTTCATATAAGCGTCGCAGCCCCAAACCTTTTAAGAAATGACAGCTTAGGTTTCACTAAACCATAGTTCATACGGTGTCGTCTCAACGGATTTGTGTGGTTCCCTATTTAAAGTGAATGAAGTTGTCTCTAATGCTTAACCCATGAACGATAGTGGTAATTCGATAAGAGACATCATGGTATGCATTATATCCAATAGGGTGCAACTATGATGTTCGGACACACCATCACACTATGGTGTTCCAGGCGGTACTAGTCGTGAAATAATTTCCACAGTGTCTCAATTGTGTACCAAACTCGCAACTCAGATATTCATCTCTATGATCATATCATAGATATTTTATCCTCCTGTCACGACGATATTCAACTTCACTCTGAAATTACTTGAACCATTCAATAATTCAGACTTGTGTTTCATCAAGTAAATATGCTCAGTATCTACTCAAATCATCTGTGAAGTAAGAGCATAACGATATCCACTGCGTGCCTCAGCACTCATTGGACTGCACACATCATAATGTGTTACTTCCAACAAGTTGCTTTCTTGTTCCATTTTACTGAAACCGAAGCTTTCAGTCATCTTGCCCATATGGTATGATCTGCATGTCTCAAGCGATTCAAAATCAAGTGAGTCCAAACGGTCCATCTGCATGGAGTTTCTTCATGCGTGTATACCAATAGACATGGTTCACATGTCTCAATCTTTTCAGAAATGAGTGAGTTCAAAGATCCATCAACATGGAGCTTCTTCATGCGTTTTATACCAATATGACTTACATGGCAGTGCCACAAGTAGGTGGTACTATCATTACTATCTCATATCTTTTGGCATGAACATGTGTATCACTATGATCGAGATTCAATAAACCATTCATTCTAGGTGCTAGACCATTGAAGGTATTATTCAAATAAATAGAGTAACCATTATTCTCCTTAAATGAATAACCGTATTGCGATAGACATAATCCAATCATGTCTATGCTCAACGCAAACACCAAATAACAATTATTTAGGTTTACTACCAATCTCGATGGTGGAGGGAGCGTGCGATGCTTGATCATATCAACCTTGGAAGCACTTCCAACACATCTCGTCAGCTCACCTTTAGCTAGTCTCTGTTTATTCCGTAGCTTTTATTTCGAGTTACTAACACTTAGCAACCGAACCGGTATCTAATACCCTGATGCTACTAGGAGTACTAGTAAAGTACACATTCACATAATGTATATCCAATATACTTCTACCGACAGCCTTCTCATCTACCAAGTATCTAGGGTAATTCTGCTCCAGTGGTTGTTCCCCTTATTACAGAAGCACTCAGTCTCGGGTTTGGGTTTAACCTTGGGTTTCTTCACTAGAGCAGCAGCTGATTTGCCGTTTCATGAAGTATCCCTTCTTGCCCTTGCCCTTATTGAAACTAGTGGTTTCCCTAACCATCAACAATTGATGCTCCTTCTTGATTTCTACTTTCGCGGTGTCAAACATCGCGAATATTTCAAGGATCATCATATCTATCCCTGATATGTTATAGTTCATCACGAAGCTCTAGCAGCTTGGTGGCAATGACTTTGGAGAAACATCACTATCTTATCTGGAAGATCAACTCCCACTTGATTCAAGTGATTGTTGTACTCAGACAATTTGAGCACAAGCTCAACGATTGAGCTTTTCTCCCTTAGTTTGCAGGCTAAGAAAATCGTCGGAGGTCTTATACCTCTTGACGTGGGCACGAGCCTGAAATCCCAATTTCAGCCCTCGAAACATCTCATATGTTCCGCGACATTTCAAAAATGTCTTCGGTGCCTCAATTCTAAACCATTTGTCACCACCGAACTATCATGTAGTCATCAAAGCGTGTATGTCATATGTTCGCAACATCCACAGACCACGTTCGAGGTCCAGCACACCGAGTGGTGCATTAAGGACACAAGCCTTCTACTGTCCGCATAATTGCTACTATCAACTTTCAACTATATTTTCTCTAGGAACATATCTAAAACAGTAGAACTAAAGCGCGAGCTACGACATAATTTGCAAAATCTTTTTGACTATGTTCAGGATAATTAAGTTCATGTTATGAACTCCCACTCAGATAGACATCCCTCTAGTCATCTAAGTGATTACATGATCCGAATCAACTAGGCCGTGTCCGATCATCACGTGAGACGGACTAGTCAACGTCGGTGAACATCTTCATGTTGATCGTATCTTCCATACGACTCATGTTCGACCTTTCGGTCTTCTGTGTTCCGAGGCCATGTCTGTACATGCTAGGCTCGTCAAGTTAACCCTAAGTGTTTTGCATGTGTAAAACTGTCTTACACCCGTTGTATGTGAACGTAAGGATCTATCACACCCGATCATCACGTGGTGCTTCGGAACGACGAACTGTAGCAACGGTGCACAGTTAGGGGAGAACACTTCTTGAAATTGTTGTAAGGGATCATCTTATTTACTACCGTCGTTCTAAGCAAATAAGATGTATAAACATGATAAACATCACATGCAATCAAATAGTGACATGATATGGCCATCATCACTTTGCTCCTTTTGATCTCCATCTTCGGGGCTCCATGATCATCATCGTCACCGGCATGACACCATGATCTCCATCATCATGATCTCCATCATCGTGTCTTCTTGAAGTTGTCATGTCATCTATTACTTCTACTACTACAGCTAACGGTTAGCAATAAAGTAAAGTAATTACATGACGTTTATGTTGACACGCAGGTCATGAATAAATAAAGACAACTCCTATGGCTCCTGCCGGTTGTCATACTCATCGACATGCAAGTCGTGATTCCTATTACAAGAACATGATCAATCTCATACATCACATATATCATTCATCACATCCTTTGGCCATATCACATCACATAGCATACCCTGCAAAAACAAGTTAGACGTCCTCTAATTGTTGTTGCATGTTTTACGTGGCTGCTATGGGTTTCTAGCAAGAACGTTTCTTACCTACGCAAAACCACAACGTGATATGCCAATTTCTATTTACCCTTCATAAGGACCCTTTTCATCGAATCCGATCCGACTAAAGTGGGAGAGACAGACACCCGCCAGCCACCTTATGCAACTAGTGCATGTTTGTCGGTGGAACCGGTCTCACGTAAGAGTACGTGTAAGGTTGGTCCGGGCCGCTTCATCCCACGATGCCGCCGAATCAAGATAAGACTAGTAACGGCAAGCATATTGAACAAAATCAACGCCCACAACTACTTTGTGTTCTACTCGTGCATAGAATCTACGCAATAGACCTAGCTCATGATGCCACTGTTGGGGAACGTAGCAGAAATTCAAAATTTTCCTACGTGTCACCAAGATCTATCTATGGAGAGACCAGCAACGAAGGGAAGGAGAGTGCATCTACATACCCTTGTAGATCGCTAAGCGGAAGCGTTCAAGTGAACGGGGTTGATGGAGTCGTACTCGTCGTGATTCAAATCACCGATGACCAAGTGCCGAACGGACGGCACCTCCGCGTTCAACACACGTACAGCCCGGTGACGTCTCCCAAGCCTTGATCCAGCAAGGAGAGAGGGAGAGGTTGAGGAAGACTCCATCCAGCAGCAGCACAACGGCGTGGTGATGATGGAGGAGCGTGGCAATCCTGCAGGGCTTCGCTAAGCTCCACAGAAGAGGAGGAAGAAGAGACGCAGGGCTGCACCAACGAGAGATCGAATCACATCTCTGTTTGGGCAGCCCCTAGGCCTCATATATATAGGGGCAAGGGAGGAGGGGAGGCACCCTAAGGTTTCCCCTAGGGGGGCGGCGGCCAAGGGGGGAAGGAGTGCCTCCCAAGTCAAGTGGAGGCCCTTCCCCTTAGGGTTTCCCCTCTCCATGCGCATGGGCCTTGGGGGGGCTGGTTCCCCTGGCCCATTAAGGCTAGGGCGCCCCCTTTACAGCCCATGCTGCTGTATTGGACGTGGTGGAACAATCTCCGGACCTCCGGACCCCTCCGGAGTCCTCAGGAACCTTCTAGAAGCTTCCCGGTACAATACCGAAAAACCCGAACTTTTCCCGAAACCCGAACAACAACTTTCCATATATAAATCTTTACCTCCGGACCATTCCGGAACTCCTCGTGAGGTCCGGGATCTCATCCGGGACTCCGAACAACATTCGGTAACCACATACAAGCTTCCTTTATAACCCTAGCGTCATCGAACCTTAAGTGTGTAGACCCTACGGGTTCGGGAGACATGCAGACATGACGGAGATGTTCTCCGGTCAATAACCAACAGCGGGATCTGGATACCCATGTTGGCTCCCACATGTTCCACGATGATCTCATCGGATGAACCACGATGTCAAGGACTTAATCAATCCCGTATACAAATCCCTTTGTCTAGCGGTATAGTACTTGCCCGAGATTCGATCGTCGGTATCCCGATACCTTGTTCAATCTCGTTATCGGCAAGTCTCTTTTACTCGTTCTGCAACACATCATCCCGTGATCAACTCCTTGATCACATTGTGCACATTATGATGATGTCCTACCGAGTGGGCCCAGAGATACCTCGCCGTCACACAGAGTGACAAATCCCAGTCTCGATTCGTGCCAACCCAACAGACACTTTCGGAGATACCCGTAGTGCACCTTTATAGCCACCCAGTTACGTTGTGACGTTTGGCACACCCAAAGCATTCCTACGGTATCCGGGAGTTGCACAATCTCATGGTCTAAGGAAATGATACTTGACATTATAAAAGCTTTAGCATACGAACTACATGATCTTGTGCTAGGCTTAGGATTGGGTCTTGTCCATCACATCATTCTCCTAATGATGTGATCCCGTTATCAATGACATCCAATGTCCATGGTCAGGAAACCGTAACCATCTATTGATCAACGAGCTAGTCAACTAGAGGCTTACTAGGGACATGGTGTTGTCTATGTACCCACACATGTATCTGAGTTTCCTATCAATACAATTCTAGCATGGATAATAAACGATTATCATGAACAAGGAAATATAATAATAACCTATTTATTATTGCCTCTAGGGCATATTTCCAACACATCAGCACCAGTACGGTGGCGAGGCTTCGTCCGGTGATCCGCCTCACCTTTGAAATGCTTGCCTTTCTTTCTTACGGGATGCCTGCTCGGAAGAAATCGACGATGTCCCAGGTACACATTCTTATTAGCCAAATATATGCTATCGGTATCGTCCAAACAGTGCGTGCATGCGCGGTATCCCTTGTTTGTCTGTCCTGAAAGGTTACTGAGAGCTGGCCAATTATTGATGGTCACGAACAGCAACGCCTTTAGGTCAAATTCTTTCCCCATGTGCTCATCCCACGCACATACACCTGTTCCATTCCACAGTTGTAAGAGTTCTTCAACTAATGGCCTTAGGTACACATCAATGTCGTTGCCAGGTTGCTTAGGGCCTTGGATGAGCACTGGCATCATAATGAACTTCCGCTTCATGCACAACCAAGGAGGAAGGTTATACAAACATAGAGTCACATGCCAGGTGCTATGGTTGCTGCTCTGCTCCCCAAAAGGATTAATGCCATCTGCGCTTAGACCAAACCATACGCTCCTTGCGTCATCTGCAAACTCCTTCCCGTACTTTCTTACGATTTTTCTCCACTGCAACCCGTCAGCGGGTACCCTCAACTTTCCGTCTTTCTTACGGTCTTATTTGTGCCATCGCATCGCCTTGGCATGCTCTTTGTTTTGGAACAAACGTTTCAACCGTGGTATTATAGGAGCATACCACATCACCTTGGCAGGAATCTTCTTCCTCGGGCGCTCGCCCTCGACATCACCAGGGTCATCGCGGCTAATCTTATAGCGCAATGCACCACATACCGGGCAAGCATTCAAATCCTCGTACTCACCGCGGTAGAGAATGCAATCGTTAGGGCATGCATGTATCTTCTGCACCTGTAACCCTAGAGGGCAGACAGCCTTCTTTGCTTCGTACGTACTCTCGAGCAATTCGTTGTCCTTTGGAAGCATATCCTTTATCATTACCAGCAACTTTCCAAATCCCTTGTCAGAAACACCATTCTCTGCCTTCCATTGCAGCAATTCCAGTGTGGTGCCCAGCTTTTTCTTGTCACCTACGCAATTCTGGTACAACAATTTTTTGTGATCCTCTAACATGCGCTGCAACTTCTTCTTCTCCAAATCACTTGCGCAGTTTCTCTTTGCATCGGCAATGGCCCGACCTAGATCATCAACGGGCTCATCTGATGCCTCTTCTTCAGCTTCTTCCCGCATTGCCGGCTCAGCTTCTTCCCGCATTACCGGCTCAGCTTCTTCCCCCATTGTTGTATCATCGTATTCAGGGAACCCATGGCCAGGATAGCTGTCGTCGTCCTCTTCTTCTTCATTGTCTTCAATCATAACCCCTCTTTCTCCGTGCTTGGTCCAAACATTATAGTGGGGCACGAAACCGGACTTAAACAGGTGGAAGTGAATGGTTCTTGACTTAGAGTAATTTTGACCATTCTTACAGACAGCACATGGACAAGGCATAAAACCATCCGCCCGCTTGTTTGCCTCAGCCGCAAGCAGAAAAGTTTGCACGCCATTAATGAACTCGGGAGAGCATCGGTCATCGTAGATCCATTGCCGGCTCATCTTCATTACACAACACCGAATAGACCAAATTAATACAAGTTCATACATAAAGTTCATACAACACTTCAATGCAACAAACAAATAACTCTCTAGCTAAAGCATTTAAATGCAACAACAAATGCGATCAAGATCGCAACTAAGGTAACAATTGATCCAACAGCATAATGATACCAAGCCTCACTATCGATGGCATATTTTCTAATCTTTCTAATCTTCAAGCGCATTTTCTCCATCTTGATCTTGTGATCATCGACGACATCGGCAACATGCAACTCCAATTCCATCTTCTCCCCCTCAATTCTTTTCAGTTTTTCTTTCAAATTCTCGTTTTCTCTTTCAACTAAATTTAACCTCTCGACAATAGGGTCGGTTGGAATTTCCGGTTCACATACCTCCTAGGAAAAATTCCTATGTCAACTTGATGGGCATAATTTGTCATGAACACGAAATGCAACTAGTTTTAAAAGAGAATATATATACCACATCCGAATCATAACAAGGACGAGGGCCGACGGGGATGGATATCAAAACCATGGCACTATATGTATAACAAAGAACGTACGGGTAAGATAATTATACGAGTAACTAGCTATATATCCAAATCACAAAAACATCAATTTTTATATAAAATTTCCTGAACAAAGAGGCTCACCACAAGGTGGTGCCGGCGATGGGACGGTGCGGGCGATCGACGGTGGTTACGACGGAGATTTAGAAGGCACTAAGTAAACCACACCTACATATGCAAACTAAGTGTTATTTTTTACCTCAAATTGCATATAAATAAAATACTAGCACATATATATATTTCCTCCCAAATTACTAAACTCACAAATTAATCACTATATAAAGCATTGCAAGAGCTAATCTAGCAATGAGAGATGAAAGGACAAAGTTGCTAACCTTTGTGATCATTTGAATGGATGGGGGCCTTCAAATCTTGACAAATTTTGGGCAAAATGTGTGATGAGCTCGAGAGGAGAGTGGAAGAACAGAGAGGAGAGAGGAAAGGGGAAGAACAGAGCGAGCTCGGGTGGACGAAGGGTTTATGTAGGGCGACCTTTAGTACCGGTTCGTGCCACGAACCGGTACTAAAGGGGCTGGAGGGGCCCCAGTCTGACAACATCCTGCCACCACACTCATTAGTACCGGTTCGTGGCACGAACCGGTGCTAAAGGTTCTCCACGAACCGGTACTAATGAGAGCGGCCCGGCTAGCCATTGGAACCGGCACTAATGTATACATTAGTGCCGGCTCAAATACAAACCGGCACTAATGTGCTTCACGTTTGACCATTTTACTAGTGTCTCTCCATTTTATAATATAGTGCCTATAGATTTTTCTAAAAATCAAACATTAAAAACTTTGACTATACTTATAGAGAAAAATAGATATATTTAGAATACCAAATACACATCATTGGATACATCTTGAGTTATATTTTTATAATATACATGTAGATGTAGATGATTTTCTCTATAAACTTGATCAAAGTTAGCAAAGTTTGACTTTCAAGAAAAATCTATATGCACTACATTGTGGAATGGAGGCAGTATAGTAAACAGAGGCACATATCACCATTCATATAGCATTTCACAAATGCCATGTCACATCATAAAGCAATTGACGCATACGTATCATCAAACATTTATCACAAGTTCATTGTCAAATAAATATATCACAAGTTCATTGGCACAGACACATTACAAAGTGCAATGTCTCACACACCATTAGCAATTTAGACACATCAATCACAAGTTCAGGGTTGTCCGGAATGACATATCAAAAATACTTTGAATACTGATACAATGGAATTACTATCCTACATTTTTTGTAATTTCTATGATTAGAGGAATTTTGTAGCAATTTTACATGATATATTACTTTAAGAATTTTACTTTAGAGCCCTTAGAGCATGTGTACAACAGAACCCTTAAACCCTTAATAAACATCTGGGTGGATTGACAGGTCACAAAATAGTTGCTCAACTGGCCCCCACACCAAGCCCAAATGTCCGGGTTGTCCAACACTCCCCAAATGTAGCCCATATGTGGCAGATATGGGGTTGTCTGGATGTACCTTGACGCAGCCGCCATGTGGGAACGGCCCAGGCCTGCCCCATCCGACCCCACTCTGCACAACCTTAGACCAAACCCTAGACCAGTGTTGATCGCTTCGCTCACAATCCATTCTGCTTCAATCCTCATCCCTTCCCCTCACCACGCCACGATAGTCCACTCTGGCGACGGATCTGGCAACTAGTTTGACACCGTCGGCTGAGATGTGCTTCTCAAGGAGGAATCCAACTTCAACTTGGAGATGAGGAGCTTGTCGTTCAAATTGACCTCTACCGATCACGGATGGATAGGGGTGGGAGATCATGTTCCATGCCCACCCCGATGGTCCAACGGCTTAGCTCAAGCTCCGTGTGCTTTGTCGCAATCCCCACTGACACGACGCGCTCCGCGCCCGTCACCTCTGACCCTTGCTCTGACTAGCCGCGCTGTGAGCTCGTGCCCGCACTGCCGAGCCCGCGATGGCGGCTCCCCAAAATCTGATGAAAGGGCAGCTCGTCGTGCGACACAACATGACGCGTGGATGGCGTGCGACGGAGGCCAGATCTAGCATGTCCGGTTGGAGGTCCTGGTGGTCCGCGCCTATCATGCTGCCCACCGACTCGGAGGATGACCTCCTTCGCGAGGCCATCCGTCGTTCCTTGAACTCAGGAGAGATAGACGCCCGCCATAGCCGGCAAAATGGCAAGGCATTGCGGCTCGACATCGAGGAATCTGAGCTCGCAACTCAGAGGGCGGGCAACACGACAAAGGCCGTGCGCCTCACCAAGGATGCCGCAACACACTCCGGACTTGGCGCAACCTCCGGAGAAGCCCCTCCGAGCTGCACCGTGATGGGATATAGGGGAAGGGGGTGGGTGGGTGTGTGTGTGTGGGGGGGGGGGGGTTGCGGAGGAGGACGCAACGCCTAGACGGCTAGACGGGGACGAATCTGCCCCGCCGCCGCCATCCCAGGGCCCGGCCCTGCTTTGCCGCCCAGTCCTCTGGCGGCGGTGATGTAGGAGCTGGTGGAGGAAGGCCTCCCGAGGGCACAGTGGCTAGGGTTCTCCCGTGCTGCCCATGCAGGACAACGCGGCGGCCGTGCGTTCTATTCGGATCAAATAAGATCCGCTCAAAGGAAGAAAAATAAATACCTGAACATCTTATGATCATGAGACATATGCATTTAGCCGGAACCAATGAAGAAATTGCTTTATACACAGGAGTGGGGCTGAAGGGCATTTACAACTTTAGGGATCGAAAGCCTCGGGAAAAGGGCAGACGACTCTCCACAAAATAAAGAAAAATGAATTGAAAAACAGTCAACGCCATGGCGGTAAGGGGGGAAATGGACTCAGAGCTGCTTGAAGCCGAAGCGCATGAGGAAGAAGCAGAGCCTCCCAACCACCACCACGGACTCCACCAGCCACATCAGGTGGTACACCACCTGCTCCCACAGCACGGCCAGCACGTTCACGCGCGGCCGCCACCGCAAAATCGCCGACAAGAAGGTGGTCGCTCTGTACTTTGGACGCGCCTGCGATGCGCCGCCAGTACTGGCGTCACCGATCCCGGCCGCCTTCCTTGGCGCCCTGCTGTCGCTGCTCCAGCTCTCCGGCGCAGCCTCGCTCGACAGTATCGGCTCGGACGCCCCGCTGCCCCTGCTCCGGCGCCTGGCCGCCGACTTCCTCGGCATCGTACGCTTCCGTATCCACTCGGCCACCTTCCCGCGCGCCATGAAATCAATCCAAGCTGATTAAAGGAACGATCTCGAGAAGATCGAGTGAGTCTCGGTTGCTTCTTGTTGCTTGTCTAATACAGCTCTGCACTGCACGTCTGACCTCCTCCTCGTCTCGTCCGAGCTTTATATGTTGCGACGCCAACGCGGTGGGCGCACGAGCTGACGACGCCGCCAGTCTGAGTGGGTAGACTAGTACCTACCGGTTCATGGATGCAAATGGATAGGAAGATGCGAAAACAAAAGATAACACGATCTAGGAAGTGGATTCCAGGTCAAACGGAGGCCTGGTCAATAAACAAATGCCTGCTGAGGCTGACGGCGCTGGGGTTTGCTTGGAAGATTATTCTGATCTGGAAAACTGCTGACGTTGTCAGCTCAAATGTTGGATTAATTGATGTAGATGCCTCGTTAGTTTGTTACTTAAGCTTCCCCCGCAGAAAATAAGTTAGCTAAGCTCATTATTGTTGTTTGATAGCAGAGTATATGGTGTACTAGAAGAACATTGTTTGACTGTAATGATGACAGGAGGGATGACCCTCGCTAACATGCAAGTGGATAATTGTAGGATTGTTCTTTTTTTGCTTCTAGAAACTCATTGTTCTTTTTTGCTTCTAGAAATTCATTGTTCTTTTACGCAAAAAAAGGAAACTATTGTTCTTTTTTCTTCTTCTAGAAACTCGGCGTTCATGGGAATGGGATGATGCCATGCTACCGGTTACATGTGTGTGTCAACGGTGAACCACATCATGACAGCCAGGTGTTGAATAGGTCAATTTTGTGTGTGTGAAAGAGAGAACAGCACAACGAACAAGGCTTCGAGGCAGAGACGACGAGATTCGTTAGGGCCGAGGGTTGACCGGTCTCCTCTGAGTTCAACAAAATTACACAGAAAGTAAAAAACCATTAGCATCAAATTGAGGACCATCCTTTCCGGAAGCTCTTCGTGGCCTTGCCCCTCCCCTGAGTTCAACAAAATTACACTGAAAGTAAAAAACCATTAGCATCCTTCCCGGATATGGGATGGTTATCCATCTTTCTTCGTGGCCTTGCTCTTCAAAACGGTGATTTAATCGCGTCTTCGCTGCCACTGGCAAAAACTCCGCTCTTTGCAGATATTTTCGGTTGTAACAGCATCTCTAGCAGACCCCGTATAAACCCGCGGCCCATAAAATAATCGTCAAAATACAGGTCGGCACGGAAAATGCTGCTTGATCAAACCCCGCAAACGCGTCTGACCCGTAAATTTTTTTGCGGGCGGGGCAAAAGTTTGCCCTCTTTTCTTTGCATCGAGGGCACAAGTTCGCCCTCAACCTTTAGGTTCACGGGGTCGGAGGCCGACCCGAGCTCGTCCCCTATCCGCAGCGAGATTTGGCGCGGGGGAAATTTCTGCACGGTCGTTCCCACTCCCCCCCCCCCCCCCCACGGCCGCCATTGCCCCGCCACCGCCCACGCCGGTCCATCTTCCCTGGTCGTTCTTCGCCGTCATGGAAGCCTCCGAGCTGTCCCCCGTTAACGTAGAGGTCGCGCACGCGCAATCCCCTCTGGTGGATCTCGTCGCCGGTCATGTCGCCCCCGCCGTCGCTCAAGGCACCACCGCGACTGCCCGCAAGCGGTAGGGTAACGTGGTCGTGCAGAGCGGGAATCCGGCTAGCCCCACCGAGAAGGCACGTACGTCGGGCGCCGCCGCCGTTGCGCGATCTGCCTGGCCGCTGGCGGAGAAGGTGGGCAAGGTTTCGGGCGTGAAGCGCAAGAAGGTTCCTACAAAAAGGCCGGCACCTTCATCCACTCCCTCCGCCCCGGCAAGAGGTTCCCCAGCGATGTTGTTCAACGGCGCTTCTTCCATCGTCGGCGAGGTGTTCGATGAAATGGCTGGAAGGTATGCATCTTCGATGCCTTCTATTTGCTTCGCTTTTCACCATTGTGGTAGCTCGTGATTTGTTGTCACTTACTATAGCGGTGGTTCAAACAATGCCACTGCCGAGTTCGTCGACTTGTTGGACACCAACACCGTCGACATTGATCAAGCCCCGTTTGCTGATTTCGATTACAATGAAATGGAGGGTGGCGTGGATGATCACGGTGGTGAAGATGAAGTGGAGGAGGTAGATGAGGGAGTGTATGAACAAGCGCAAGCAAAAAAAAACACGAGATCGAAGAACTTCACAATGTTGGAAGACCAAATCTTGATCAAGCCTTGGAGTGCGGTGTCTCTTGATGCTTGCAACGGTACATCTCAAACGGCCAAGAGGTATTGTCAAAGAATCGAAGACCAATATTTTCGCATGATGGGGAAGCATCCCAATAGGACACCACGCACCTTTTGGTCACTCCAAGGTCGTTGGGATGTGATCAAGCCGATTTGTAGCCGTTGGGTTGCTTGCTTGGAACAAGTTCCAATGCACCTCCAAGTGGAACCGTGGAACCCGACTATGTGATTTCGTTTTCATGTCCCAAGTTGTGCAAATCATTTGTACCATTTGAAGTGATTGCATCATTTGACTTTGTTTTAACTGTGTACGACAAAATTGCCCAACAAACATACAAAAACATGGAAGCTTCTGAATGCAATTTTTTTAAACTAGAGCACTGTTGGGACTTGCTCAAAGAGTGTGACAAGTGGAAGTTTATTGACAAAGAATCCCCACCGAAGAGAGGTTCACTTACGAACATGGATGAAAATGAAGATGATGATGGCCCAAGAAATTTGAACAAGCCCAATGTTGACAAGAAGACAAAGGAGAAGATTAAGAGGGAACACGAAGCATCGAGCTTGCGGGACAAGATAGATGCCATGGTGCAATCAAATGAGTTAATGTTAGCGAAGACATTGGAGACAAAGTAAGAGTTGGGGAGAAGAAGGCACGAGAGAATCAAGAGATGTGGCAATTGCTCAAGGATGAGGGGTTGCGCAAGGCAGCCATTAAGGAGAGAAGAGCACGTGCCGCTGAGAACAAAGCCATGTCCAAGCTTCTTGAGAATAGGATCATGACAATGAACCACGATGATGTGGACGACATCACCAAAGAATGGCATGATATGGCAAGGAGAGACATCTTGGAGAGGACGATGCTAGCGTCGGCCGGTGCGTGCTTCAGTGCTGGCGATGTTTTCTCATCGGGATTTGGAACCAGTGCCGCTGATGCATTGAGTGCGCCTGACGATGCTTTCGATGTCGGAGTTGGAACAAGTGCGGGCGATGGATTCGGGGGCGGCGATGGCATCGATGGAGGTGGTGCGGAGTGAAGATCATGACGACGGCTGAAAAGCGACCAAGATGATGATGGACGTGGTCGCTTCTGCATGAAGTCCTTTTGCGTTTATCATACAAAACTACGCTTTTATTTGCATGCCAACTATGTTTTATTGTTTGAATTTAAACTCAATTGGCGGAATCGGGCTTATCGAGGGTTTTCGGTTTGCGGGTCGATGCGGGCTGCGGCGGGGCAGAACCCACGTAGCCGACCCGTAAATGCTCTTTTACGGGTCGACTACGCGGTGTCTACTCAGCCCACTAGTAGAAAAAGGGTCAAATGTGAGACACATTAGTCCCGGTCACTCTGTGCGTTCGGTTTATTCGGTTTACATGGTTCGGTTTATACGGTTTTGTGGTTTGTACGGTATTAATACTTCGGTAAATACAGTATGAAAATAAAATACGGTTCGGTTTCGGTATATACCAAATTATTTCGGTATGGTTTCGGTACATACCATAAAAACCAAAGTTGATGCGAATTTGCAACTGACGTAATAATAATTTGCAAATTTATGACTCAAAACGCATACTATTTTACACAAATAGTATATGAGTATATATATCGGAAGTGCTGATGTGAACTCGAGCTCACAGGATCCTGGAATCTGGTCCTTTTATTCATCTCGCGATCTGTGCTGCAGTCTGTATAGCACCAGGTGTATGCTCACTAGTAGAAAACCGGCCTTTTGTCCCGGTTCGTAAGGGTCTTTAGTCCCGGTTCCTGAACCGGGACTAAAGGGTCGTTACTAATACCCTCACCCTTTAGTCCTGGTTCAAACCAGAACCGGGACAGATGGGCCTCCACGTGGCCGCAGCCGGCAGCCCAGGCAGGGGGCCTTTGGTCCCGGTTGGTGCCATAAACCGGGACCAAAAGGCTTCCACGCGTCAGCAGGAGGTTTTTCTTTTTTTTTTAAAAAGTGGTTGTTTTAGGGGTTTAGGGTGTTATTTTTAGGTTGTTATTATCTAGCTAATAGAGAGAACTGTCCTCTGTTATATATAGTCCTTGCAAGAACTACATATGTTCATTTTACCCGCAGATATATATATATAATAACTCATGCATGCTCGCATCATACATCATCATATATAATAACAAGTCCTACTAATTAATCAAGCATCATCATACAACTTCTACTCGTTATTAATAATAAGTCATACGATCATCATCCTCATAGTCATCGAAACCCAACCCTACATAATTGTTCTTAGCACATGATCATCAGTATCTGCAGGTAGCTAGGATCGGACCTAAACACACTTAAGGTAAAATAGCATAAAACAATATAGACCCTGACTCTCCATTATGAAGAATGGAGATCATCCTGTCTCCAATTCTTGCGCCTCGCTTCCTTTTGCTTCCAAGAAGCTCCTTACGACTGTCCATACATTTTTTCCATCCTTTGATTGTCATGTCTCCACTTCATTTAGAAATCCGGTATGGGCAGTTGAGATTCGTAAGATGACCTGGATATATGTTCAAAACATGAATGCTGCCGCCATTCTGATACATCAAATGAGGCACACAATCCTCTGGGATAAGCTGTTAAAAAACATAGAAATAACTTCGTAGTTAGCAAATGATGTACTAGTTTTAGAAGTATGCAAAAAGATGCACGGATGTCGTAATAGTAAAAAAACTTACCAGGGTATCTCCATGGTAGTTACCATAGTTCAACACGTGCACTAGTGGCACGTATTGACCATAATGTTCAGGAGTTCGATTGTAGATATTGTAATTCTCAATATCATTACAAAACCCAACCAGATGAGTTTTCTCCTTGTAAGTTAACTCAGAGCCATCGGTGTAGTGAGTTCTATCTACCATATTCTGCACATTCTTTGATACTCCAAAATAAGCTGTCAATGGAAATAAGTGGTCAACTATTTTGAAATGAACAATATAAGTTCTATTAATAATTAACTATGTTTGAGAAACTCACATAGCGGTAGAACTGGAGGAGTATCAACAAGGACCCAAATGTCCATATTGTCTTGCTCGATTTCAGGATTACCAAGATCCATGGTGACAAGCATACCCTCATCAAAACCATACAATTTGCAAAATGCTTCCCAATTTTTGCAACCAAAATGGGTTACGCTCTCAGCATTATACAACTTTACTTCGAAATCCACATCATGATGGGTCCTTAGGTGAATTTTCTTCGTTTCAAAATTTTCATGGTCTTCAAAATCCATCCTCTCCAAGACATAGCGTCTTGCATGGCATGGGATCAACTATACTCGAATTGTAAAAGATGAAAATTACACGTTGAAATAGTTGAAGTCATGCTTAATTAGTTATGAAAAAAAACACTTGTCGTCGTTGTGTACCATTTCCACTTCAAAGGTCTCCTCGAGCTTAATGCTGAAGCGCCGACCATCGTCCAGGTGAGGCCTGTCGCACTCACCTCGATCGTCGTGGCACCAGTCGCACTCCCCCGGAAGACTTTCGTCGTCCAATGATGACATTTCCTTTACGTTCATAATTTAAAGACTAAATTAGATCATTATTATTCAACTAATCATAAGCATATATATGCCTTGCATAGTGCTCTCCAATTTGAGCATTCAATAAGTAGTATTCAAATTAGGATGCCTTCAATTATAAGAAAAACTACATCATCTCCATGTGTCCGTACATCGAATATTATCACTAATACACGTCGAATACTATATATCATACATATCGCTAGTACAGCTAGAACCGTAGCGCCCGACGGGTATCGGCGCGGGCGGTGGACACCCAAAGGGAAGGGACCATCACAGGATCATAGCTCCAGTGAGATCCCTGAAGAACCTGCCAGGTATTCTCGAACCTGCCCTCCAACGCAACCATGTACCGACGGACGTGCTGGTCCTCCTCGCTGACACGGTGACGTACCACCTCCGCGGTGTCCGGAAGCCTCGGCACCGTCACTGGCCCACGCGACCGCCACCAAACAAGGATCGGGTCAACGACGGGCTGGCTCCTCACCAAGCTACGCCCCCCGGAAGGTAGCGCCTCCCAATACCACCCCGGCGGAGCCCAGTCCCGGACATGGCCCATCTGGTCAAGTAGGTGTTGTCCGCCCCCGACTCGACGACGAGGATGCGGGATAGGCATCGTCCACGTCGATGCGGGAATAATTGCTTTAACTAAAAAACTAAACTAGTTCTATTAATTTTCTTGCTAAAAATAAACCTGTTTTATTAAATCAACTAGTTTAACTATATATGAAGCACTTACTATAAATAAACTTGCTAAAAATGTAGTTAGTTCAACTATTAAATCAACTAGTTTAACTATAGTTCTAGTTAGTTCAACTATTAAATCAACTTGCTAAAAATGTAGGAACAAAAAATAAACTAGTTACTATAAATAGATCAATATTAGTAATCACGCTACTTACTATGAATAGTTAAATAAAGTAGTTTATTAAATCAACTAGCTAGTTCAACTACTATATATGAAGCACTTACTATAAATTTTTCTATACATACACAATAAATTGACAAAGAAAATACTATGAACAAATTAATTACACAATATGAAAAAAAATCTAACAGAAAAATCTATGAACTACACATCTAAATTACTACACATCTAACAAAAAATCTATGAACTACAAAAAAATCTAACAAAATCTAACAAATTAATTAACTACTAGTAACATCAATTAACAAATTAAATCTCACGGCGACGGTGTCGGGGACGGCGACGGCGAGGTGCGGCGCGGGGCAGGGGCGTGGCGCACGGGTCGGGAGGCGTCGCGGGGCGGGAGGCGGCAACGGCGTCGATCGGGGCGGCGCGGGGCGTGAGGCGGCGACGGCGTCGATCAGGGCGGCGCGGGGCGACGACGGGGCGGCGCGGGGCGACGACGGCGACGACGGGGCGGCGCGGGGCGACGACGGCGACGACGGGGCGGCGCGGGGCGACGACGAGGCGGATACGGCGGACGGGGCGGCGTCGGGCGGGCGGGGAAGAACTGAACCAAAATTTCACGAGTGCTGCTTATATAGGCAGAGAATTGGTCCCGGTTCGTGGCACCAACCGGGACCAATGCCTACCTTTAGTCTCGGTTTGTGCCATCAACCGGGACCAAAGGCCTCTTTTCAGCAGCCCAAAGGGCGGGAAGCGGCATCCTATGGTCCCGGTTGCTGGGACGAACCGGGACCAAAGGGGGGCAGTGGTCCCGGTTTGTGTCACGAACCGGGACCAAAGCCCCCTTTGGTCCCGGTTCATCCCACCAACCGGGACCAAAGGCCTTCTGCTGCCCCGCGCCCAAAAGTTTAGTCCCACCTCGCTAGTTGAGAGGGCTCTGGGGTGGTTTATAAGTGCTGCTGCGCCCACCCTCTCGAGCTCCTCTCAACTGCAGTCTTTCGGGCCTAATCTGTCACTATGTGCATGTGGGCCTACTGGGCCTCCTGCGGGCCTGAATCCTGACCCATGGTAGGGTTTCTAGTCGTATTCAGGCCGTGGTGGCCCAGTAGTTGGCATTTTTTTTTCATTTTTGCTATTTATTTTTTCGTTTCTACTTAGAACTAAATACTTATAGTTTTTTAGTGATTTCTTTTTTCTTTTAGGTCACAAAAATTATAAATTTTCTGTTAGTGCCATTAGTTTTAGGAGAAAGAAAAAAATAAATATAGAAGAAAGGAAAAAAACTATATAAAAAACTAGCTATTTATTTTCTCATTTCTACTTAAAACTAAATACTTATGATTAACTTTAATAAAAAATGAGCATAGATGCTTATTTTTAATGACTTATTACAACTCATAAATAAAAAGAAAAAAAATAAATATAGAAGAAAGGAAAAAAACTATATAAAAAACTAGCTATTTATTTTTTCATTTCTACTTAGAACTAAATACTTATGATTAACTTTAATAAAAAATGAGCATAGATGCTTATTTTTAATGACTTATAAGAAACTATAAAAAATAAATATAGAAGAAAAGAAAAAACTATATAAAAAACTACTCAGAAATGAGCATAGAGGGACGGGCTTATAAACCAGTGTTGGCGGCCTTTAGTCCCGGTTCATGGCATGAACCGGGACCAATGGTGGTGGGCCAGGAGCCAGACCCATTGGTCCCGGTTCATCCCACCAACCGGGACCAAAAAGTCCAGACGAAGCGGGACCAATGACCTACATGGCTCGGCCGGCCCCCTGGGCTCACGAACCGGGTCCAATGCCACCATTGGTCCCGGTTATAGATTGAACCGGGACTAATGGGCTAACCCACCCTGGACCATTGCCCCCCTTTTCTACTAGTGGCTCCTTTCTGTTATTTCCTTAAATAGGACCTGACCCACTGATCAGTTAACTCCGTGAGTTAGCAACACGGAGGATCAGACGGGAGGAGACGGATTGGACCGTTCGGTCGTCGATTATGTTCCAGCTGATGAGCCGTTTAACTCATTTATGGCACACGGTCGGCATATACCAGTCTTCTCCAGCACTGCTCCCCCAGTCTTTCTTCTCCACAAACTCTGCAAGTGTGCTAATCACGTTCTGCATGGCTTCTGTGGGACCAAGACACCTGGTCGGACCGCTTTTAAAATGATGCAACGCATGCATGCATGCAGTTTAATAATGCACACAATATTGACGATGACAATTACATGATCCCCAAGCACATAATTACAAAGATCTCACTCGCCCCAGAGACATCGTTTTCAATTAAGACCAGACACAGAGACCATTATGCTGGTACCAGTACAGAGTTTACAACTGCAGGGAGCAGAGCCCACATATATAAATCTAAAGGTGAACTAAAAACAAGCGCACTAATTATTACTTGCTCAAATCGACCAGCAAGGAAATGGCGAGTCATTACCAAAGCTGCATCGACACATGCCGGACCACACTACAGATCACTAGTTCATTCTAGCACGCTTGGCACTGCGTCGGTTACTCTCCTGCACATCGCCATCCTCCGCAAGTACAGATCATCTGAATCTCCATAGCCTTCCACGGAGTGATTAGCAGCAGGGTCGTGCTCGCCGTACCCCTCCTCTGCAGCACCGCTTGCTTGCTCCATGTGTGCAACATGCAGTTCTTGTCCTCCATGTACATCGCCTACTTCGCCAACGCCGCTAACCTGAAAATATCACGGTCGCTTACTAGAACTCATTTATACAATAATAATAATAATAATAATAATAATAATAATAATAATAATAATAATAATAATAATAATAATAATAATAATATCAACTGGTTTGGTTGAACACCTGCAGAGACAGAGAGGAAACCACTGAGCTCCCACTTGTCGCCCGCTCAGGCTCATCACCCTGGTTAACTGACACTTCGGAATCAGCGTTTGCCTGAAACGAACAACAATTTGTTGCCTGACTATGGCGGGGAAGAGGTGCATGCAGTGTTCAACCAGCTGAGCTAGCGTACCTGAATCGGACCATTGCATGCCTTGGAGCGTTCTTCAGTTCTGGTCAAGGAACATGCAGTCCGATCTTCTGAATCTCCAATTAGGACCCTCACATCTGCGAATCAGCACCGGTTCATACACGAGATTGAGCAAGCATTTTAGCAGCACTTACAGAAAATCTTCTGAAGTGACAGATCATACAAACTGACAGGAAAAAAAATGCAAATCTGTTACACCAAGTAATCAATTAGGCCTAGTTCAAACAGATTACAAGTTCTCTGACAAACTAACAGACGGCCTTCCTGATTTAGCACTTACTGAAAGTCAACGTTCAGGTTCTTAGTGCAGCCTTAGTTCTGCGGCCTTATGATAATTGTTTCGACGATGGCCTTGAACACCACAGTTCCTGCATCTTGCCGGCTTACGAGGCTGTTTCGGTACATCACCCCGCTCGGGGCAAATTGTGCACTTGTGGCCTTGCTGCACAGTTCATGGATTGTTATTTCCTTACATAACTATTTAATCAGGTATGTTAACTTGTACAAGGATTTAGCATTCCGCACATCCACAGACTATCTCTTGCATGCACTTCGTCCGGTTCACATTTAGCCTGCTCTTTCCATATCTAATCCCAAATCCTTTCTCCTAAGAAAATAAATTGTAAAAGTCAGACGCCTCACCAAGTGTGTCGAAGCTTGTTCCTATCCTTGGAACAATGACAATGTCTCCTGGTTCATCTGCAAATTGCCACACGGTCTTCTCCAGGGCTGTCACCCTGCTTGCACAAGGAGCCCTGCCTAGAGCAGCAGCACCCACACGCACTCTGCTCCCAGCCGAAGATGTACAAACGAGACATTGGTTCAGTTTACTGAATCTGAATTTTGTCTGGCTAACATAGTAGCCAGCTTACTGTCGAATTCCATGTCAAAATTAATTTGGACCACAAGTTCATAGGAATCACATGTTAGACAATTCTACTTTTTGATTGAATGCATTCAGCAATATATGATTACACATAAATAACACGAGATCTGCAATGAACCTAGCAGATTATACTACTCTTCATATATATTTCTGTACTGAATTTACTTCTAGTAATGCATTCCAGCTTGCATTTCACCTGAATCATTTGTACCTTTGTGTCCATCCTGGGGCTATCGGGTCCAATTGCTCCAGCGACTGTTCTGAGCACTGATCCTTGTCTGGACTTACTGCCTCTCCAGCGGCATCTGCACGGCAGATCTGGGCGTCGGCACTTGAAGCTTCCCGCGCTCGCTGCTCAACTGCTGCCGCCGCGATGACCGGGAACCGCACAGGCTCCATTGTGCTGCTGTTATCATTCACCTCCTCTAGCAGTGTCCTAGTTAATCCACACAAATTTGCAGGAAGGAAAAACGCACTGCGTTAGAGAAAAGTGAATCAAATCGAATCAGAATAAGGGTTCGTCGCCCAGATTCTAACCTGTTTATAGGTTGCATCAAGAACTCCATGCTCGCCGATGAACCTCCGAGCTTGCTGCATATCGAGGCCGCCGTCGGCGCAGTAGATTTACCTACCGCCCCGCCGCCTGGGAAGAAAACCTAACCCGACTTATCTGCCCTAGCGTCAATCGTCGCACCGGACACATTTACTGCATACTGTAGCTGCGCTGCCGGAATCCGCTCATCTGGGCCACGGATCAGAACGGCGGCGACCTCTCGAGCCACGGCTCAGGGCTCCCTCCGTCGACGGCGTGCACACTTCCGTCCATCCAGGGCCCATATGTCAGGCTAGTATATGGGATTATATCATATTTTCCACAGTCCACGAAACCTGGCAGACTGACACCTCCATTCAATGCACCGAATCTTACAGGAATTCTAGACGGGTGTGATTCCGAGCTCCTGTGAGCTCGTGATCACATACTCCACGCCCTATATATATAAGTATATATGCATGCATTGATTCAACTGTTGATGGTTATGGACGTGCTTAGCATTTTAAAAAGAGAAAAATAACTATGTTACAAGGAAAATTTACGTGCTTAGTAGTGAATTTGACTCATGTACAAGGAAAATGACCACTTATACGGTTGTTCATCTCAAGAAATATAAATTTATTTTTTACTTCGGTTTATTCGGTATATACCATAAAAACCAAAGTTCAAATCGGTATGAAAAGTTCATACCATATCGAAACCAGAAACCATAAAAACCATAAATTCGGTTCGGTTCGGTTTATTTTCGGTATGGTTTTTCGGTTCGGTTTTAAAATGCACAGAGTGAAGTCCCGGTTTGTAACAGAACCGGCACTAATGTGTCCATTAGTGTCGGTTCCAATGGCTAGGCGGGAGGAGCTCTTTAGTACCGGTTCGTGGCGAACCTTTAGCACCGGTTCGTGCCACGAACCGGTACTAACGAAAGTGGTGGCAGGATGTTGTCAGAGTGGGGCCCCTCCAACACCTTTAGTACCGGTTCGTGGCACGAACCGGTACTAAAGGTCGTCCTATATAAACCCTTCGTCCACCAGCACTCTGTTCTTCCCCCTTTCCCCTCTCCCTCTCCTCTGTTCTTTCCTTCTTCCTCTTAAGTTCATCACAAAATTTGCCCCAAATTTGTCAAGATTTGCAGGCCCCTATCCATTCAAATGATCACAAAGGTTAGCAACTTTGTCCTTTCATCTCTCATTGCTAGATTAGCTCTTGCATTGGTTTATATAGTGATTAATTGTGGTTTTTAGTAATTTGGGAGGAATTTAGCTCTTGCAAATTGAGGTCAAAATAACACTTAGTTTGCATATGTAGGTGTGGTTTACTTAGTGCTTTCTAAATCTCCGTCGTAACCACCGTCGATCGCCCAGACCGTCCCGTCGCAGGCACCACCTTGTGGTGAGCCTCTTGTTCATGAAATTTTATATAAAAAATTGATGTTTGTGTGATTTGGATATATACTTACTCCTATAATTATCTTACCCATACGTTGTTTGTTATTCATAGTGCCATGGTTTTGATATCCGTCCCCGTCGGCCCTCGTCCTTGCTATGATTCGGATGTGGTATATTCTCTTTTAAAACTATTTGTTGCATTTCGTGTTTATGACAAATTATGCCCATCAAGTTGACATAGATATTTTTATCTAGGAGGTATGTGAACCAGAAATTCCAACCGACCCTATTGTCGAGAGGTTAAATTTAGTTGAAAGAGAAAACGAGTATTTGAAAGAAAAATTGAAAAGGATTGAGGGGGAGAAGATGGAATTGGAGTTGCATGTTGCCGATGTCGTCGATGATCACAAGATCAAGATGGAGAAAATGCGCTTGAAGATTAGAAAGATTAGAAAATATGCCATTGATAGTGAGGCTTGGTTCATTATGTTGTTGGATCAATTGTTACCTTAGTTGCGATCTTGATCGCATTTGTTGTTGCATTTAAATGCTTTAGCTAGAGAGTTATTTGTTTGTTGCATTTAAGTGTTGTATGAACTTTATGTATTGTATTAATTTGGTTTTTTTCGTTGCTGTGTATTGAAGATGAGCCGGCAATAGATGTACGATGACCGATGCTCTCCCGAGTTCATTAATGGTGTGCATACTTTTCTGTTTGCGGCTAAGGCAAACAAGCGGGCGGATGGTTTTATGCCTTGTCCATGTGTTGGCTGTAAGAATGGTCACAATTACTCTACGTCAAGAACCATTCACGTCCACCTGTTTGAGTCCGGTTTCATGCCCCACTATAATGTTTGGACCAAGCACGGAGAAAGAGGGGTTATGATGGAAGACAATGAAGAAGAAGAGGACGACGACAACTATCCTAGCCATGGGTTCCCAGAATACGATGATACAACAATGGGGGAAGAAGCTGAGCCGGCAATGCGGGAAGAAGCTGAAGAAGAGGCATCAGATGAGCCCGTTGATGATCTAGGTCGGGCCATTGCCGATGCAAAGAGAAACTGCGCAAGTGATTTGGAGAAGAAGAAGTTGCAGCGCATGTTAGAGGATCACAAAAAAAATTTTGTTCCCAAATTGCGTAGGTGACAAGAAAATGTTGGGCACCACACTGGAATTGCTGCAATGGAAGGCAGAGAATGGTGTATCTGACAAGGGATTTGGAAAGTTGCTGGTAATGATAAAGAATATGCTTCCAAAGGACAACGAATTGCCCGAGAGTACGTACGAAGCAAAGAAGGCCGTCTGCCCTCTAGGGTTAGAGGTGCAGAAGATACATGCATGTCCTAATGATTGCATCCTCTACCGCGGTGAGTACGAGGACTTGAACGCTTGCCCGGTATGCGGTGCATTGCGCTATAAGATCAGCCGCAATGACCCTGGTGATGTCGAGGGCGAGCGCCCCAGGAAGAAGATTCCTGCCAAGGTGATGTGGTATGCTCCTATAATACCATAGTTGAAACTTTTGCTCCAAAACAAAGAGCATGCCAAGGCGATGCGATGGCACACAGAAGACCGTAAGAAAGACGGAAAGTTGAGAGTACCCGCTGACGGGTCGAAGTGGAGAAAAATCAAAATAAAGTACGGGAAGGAGTTTGCAGATGACGCAAGGAACGTATGGTTTTGTCTAAGCGCAGATGGCATTAATCCTTTTGGGGAGCAGATCAGCAACCATAGCACCTGGCCTGTGACTCTATGTTTGTATAACCTTCCTCCTTGGTTGTGCATGAAGCGGAAGTTCATTATGATGCCAGTGCTCATCCAAGGCCCTAAGCAACCCGGCAACCACATTGATGTGTACCTAAGGCCATTAGTTGAAGAACTCTTACAACTGTGGAATGGAACAGGTGTACGTGAGTGGGATGAGCACATGGGGGAAGAATTTGACCTAAAGGCGTTGTTGTTCGTGACCATCAATGATTGGCCTGCTCTCAGTAACCTTTCAGGATAAACAAACAAGGGATACCGCGCATGCACGCACTGTTTGGATGATACCGACAGTATATATTTGGCTAATTGTAAGAAGAATGTGTACCTGGGACATCGTCGATTTCTTCCGAGCAGGCATCCCGTAAGAAAGAAAGGCAAGCATTTCAAAGGTGAGGCGGATCACCGGACGAAGCCTCGCCACCGTACTGGTGCTGATGTACATGATATGGTCAAGGATTTGAAGGTGGTCTTTGGAAAGGGTCCTGGTGGACAATCTGTTCCGAATGACGCTGACGGACGCGCACCCATGTGGAAGAAGAAATCTATATTTTGGGACCTGCCCTATTGGAAAGACCTAGAGGTCCGCTCCGCAATCAACGTGATGCACGTGACGAAGAATCTTTGTGTGACCCTGCTTGGCTTCTTGGGCGTGTATGGGAATACAAAAGATACGCCTGAGGCACGGGAGGACCAGCAACGAATGCACGGAAAAGACGGCATACATCAGGGTCATGCAAGCTATGCTCTTACCAAAGAAGAGAAGGAAATCTTCTTTGAATGCCTGCTCAGTATTAAGGTACCGTCTGGCTTCTCGTCGAATATAAAGGGAATAATAAACATGGCAGAGAAAAAGTTCCAGAACCTAAAGTCTCATGACTGCCACGTGATTATGACGCAACTGCTTTCGGTTGCATTGAGGGGGCTTCTACCCGAAAATGTTCGATTAGCCATTGTGAAGCTATGTGCATTTCTCAATGCAATCTCTCAGAAGGTAATCGATCCAGAAATCATACCAAGGTTAGAGAATGATTTGGTGCAATGTCTTGTTAGTTTCGAGTTGGTGTTCCCACCATCCTTCTTCAACATCATCACACGTCCTAATTCACCTATGCGAAGAGATTAACGTTTTGGGTCCTGTATTTCTACACAATATGTTCCCCTTTGAGAGGTTCATTGGAGTCTTAAAGAAATATGTTCATAACCGTGCTAGGCCAGAAGGAAGCATCTCCAAGGTCCATAAAAATGAGGAGGTCATTTAGTTTTGTATTGACTTTATTCCTGACCTTAAGCCGATTGGTTTTCCTGAATCGCGGCATAAGGGCAGACTGGATGGAAAAGGCACGCTAGGAGGGGAACAAATAATATGTATGGACGGACATTCTCTCACTGAAGCACACTACACAGTTCTACAGAATTCCGCCTTGGTGGCTCCGTATATGGATGAACACAAGAATTTGCTACGCTCCAAACACCCGGAGCGGTCTGATGACTGGATTACACGTGAACAAACCAGGAGTTTCGCCAGCTGGTTGCAGACACGTACCGTGCATGATGCCTCTATTGAAGATGACCTGTACTTGCTGTCCCAGTTACCATCTTCGAATATAATGACTTTCAAAGGGTACGAGATAAATGGTAATACATTTTACACGATCGCCCAAGATAAGAAGAGCACCAACCAAAACAGTGGTGTCCGCTTTGATGCAGAAACCAAGACGAGAAAGGAAACATATTATGGTTATATACAGGACATATGGGAACTTGACTATTGACGTGGTTTGAAGGTCCCTTTGTTTCGGTGCAAATGGGTCAATATGACACGAGGCGGGGTAACGGAAGACCCGCAGTACGGAATGACAACAGTGGATCTCAACAATCTTGCGTATGCAGACGAACCATTCATCCTAACCAATGATGTGGCACAGGTTTTCTATGTGAAGGTCATGTCTACCAAGCCGAGAAAAAGAAGAGATAAGGAAGCGAATGCATCGTACAATGAGCCAAAGCGGCACATAGTTCTTTCTGGGAAGAGAAACATCGTGGGAGTGGATGACAAGACAGACATGTCAGAAGATTATGAAAAGTTTGATGAAATTGCTCGATTCACAGTGAATATTGACCCAAAGCATCCCGTTAAATGATGAAGATTTTCCATGGTTACGGCGCAAAGGGACACACGCGAAGAAAAAGTTTCACACCCAAAGATCTGGGATGTGATCGGCTTCACTATCATCACTTTCTTCTGTGTTTCACACCCAGGAGGGAATCTCTGTAATAGTTAGGGTAGTTATGTGTTTTGGCATTTGAAACGCGAAGAAAATTTATGTGCAAACAAATTCTTTCATGCCTTTACTTTTTTTTAAAGTTAAGTTATTCACAAACTAGTGATTCACACAAATTTCAAATAATTCAAAATTTAAACTATTCAAATTTGAAAACTACCGGCACTAACAGAAAGTTTCTAAATTTTGTACCTAAAGCAAAAATATTCACAAAGAAACTCTAAATACAGCAAAAAAACAACTAAAGAAACTCTAAATACAGCAAAAAAACAACTAAAGATAAAGCAGAAAAGAAAAAACTAAATGAAAAAGCCCACCTACTGGGCCACAGCGGCCTGCATACGACTAGAAACCCAAGTTGTAGTTGGGCCAGGATGCAGGCCCGCTAGCTTCATAGGCCCATCAGGGCATAGCAGCAAACATAGGCCCGGAAGGCCTGCTTAAGAGAGGAGCTCGAGAGAACTACCGCACTGGGGCTTATAAACCAGTGCGGGCGCCCCTCGACTAGCGAGGTGGGACTAAACTTGCCGCACAGCACCTGCGCCAGCGCACCACCTTTAGTACCGGTTGGTGGCTGGAACCGGTACTAAAGGGTGGGTCTTTAGTACCGGTTCCAGCCACCACCCGGTACTAAAGGCCTGCCCTTCCCGCCGCTTGGCCTGGCCAAAACAGGCCTTTAGTACCGGTTGGTGGCTCCAACCGGTACTAAAGGTGTCCCCTATATAAGAAACACTTCGAAAAAAGTCAGTTTCTCATCTCCCACTTCTCTCTGCCGCCGCCCCATCCCGCGCCGTCCCCGTCGACTCCGCGACGCCCCCGTCCTCGTCGCGTCGTCCCCGTCGACTCCCCGTCGCCGACCTGTCCCGGTCGCCGCTCCGGCCCGTCGCCGTCGCCTTGGATCGACCTCGCCTCGCCGTTGTCGTTGCCGTCGCCTCGACCTCGCCCGCGCGCGCTGTGAGCCCCTCCCCCGGCCCCTCTCCTCCCTCCAATCGATCAAAGCCACACCACGTCGGCGCCGGCCGTAGCGCATACACACGCGCGCACACACACACACTACATGCACACACACACACACACACACATTACACACGCGCACACACACAATTTTTCTGTTTTTAGCTTTTAGTTTTTTCTGTTTTTCATACAAAGTTTTAGATGAATTAATTAATTAGATTAGATTAATGTCAAATAGTATATAGAAATGTTAGTTACAATATATATATATATATATAATGTCAAATGTTATAGAAATGTTAGTTATATAGAAATGTTAGAAATTTTGGAAATGTTAGTTTTAGCTAGCTAGATGAATTAGATTAATTTCAAATTGTTAGACGATGATCGATGTATTTTTAGTTTCTTATATTTTTAGTTATAAAATTTAGAATTTTCATATATAATCACAATCCATCATTTAAAAAATGTTACTTTACTTTTGCGGCATATAGTATTTGTTGTCGACGATGCCCAGCCCGCATCCTCGCCGTCGACCCGTTCGCGATGACGTCCTGCTTCAGAGGACCCATGTCCGGGACTGGGCTCCGTCGGGCTGGCACTGGGAGGTGCTACCTTCAGGGGCGCGACGCTTGGTGAGGAACCCGGCCCCGGGTCCCGTCGTCGACCCTCATCTCCTTTGGTGGCGTTCGCGTGGGCCACTTTCGGTGCGGAGGGAGCCGGCCCTGCCGGAGGTGGTACGTCGCCGTGTCAGGGAGGAGGACGAGCACGTCCATCACTACATGGCTGCTATGGACGTCAGGTTCTCCAATACCTAGCAGGTTCTTTGGGGAGATCACCCGAGCTATGATCCAGTGATGGTTCCTTCACTTTGGTTGTCCACCGCCCGCGCCTCAGGAACCGCGAGTGGCCTAGATTACTCTTTAGTATTCGATCTTTATTAGCTGCTAGATAGCTAGCTAGCTAGTGATGTATTCGATATATAATATTCGAGATTATATATATTATTCGAGATGATGTATTCGAGATTATATCTATTATTCGAGACGATGTATTCGAGATTATATTCGATGATGCTTATGATGTATTATGATTGAATACTAAATTGTTTTATATTTCTTTTGGATTAGTTAAATAAAAGCTACGGCAGACAATACCGGCAGAGAGGGAGAAGAGACCCTGTTCGATATCATACGCTATCCTCGCGGGCCAGATGATGATCCGAATTTCTAAACAACACCGGGAGGGTGATATTATGAAGTCATGAACTATGATTATGATGATGACGAAGAAAATGTTGATCTTGAAACAACAAAGACCGGCGAGGTATATATATTTATATAAGCAGGCATTTGGTGATCATCACATGTTTTAAATGACTTGAAGATATATTAACGAATCGATCTTTCTTCTTTCAGTCATCCGTATCGAGCAAATCTTCAGGCAACAAGAAACGAGGCCCGAACAAAAAGTTGAAGGAGGGCGTAAAGTACAATATCGAGGCCATCAAACCTAATGGCGAACCATTAGCGCCTAAGAAGATTGCGGACAAGTTCATTCGTCAGTGCAGAGTTCTTGTGAAGGACCAACTCCCGATCTCCCTTCAAGCATGGAGAGAGCCAGCAAAGCCACGTCCAGATGTTACTTTTGTCGACGACAGACAAAAAGGTCTGCTTTAGGAAACTCTCATGGAACATTTCACCCTACCAGATCATTTCACAGATGCAGATGTGGAGAAAGTCAAGGACGCTGCTCTTAGGATGATGGCGGTTGCATTCAACAACCACAAGAATCGTGTATGGGACAAGTACGTCAAGGGAGGAAGGAAGACTCCAGTATTCGAGGGAACACTAGAGAAGCAAAGTGCTCATTGGGGCGATTTCGTGAAATTCAAGGATTCGGAATTAGCTAAGGAACGGTCGAGAATAAACAAGAAGAATGCCGAAAAAAAGGATAAGTTCCATAAGCTGGGGCCAGGTGGCTACGCGGTGGCAATGCCTAAGTGGGATAAGTCTGAGAAAGAGATGGAGGATGCAGGTGTCACTCTGGTTACTAGGAGCTGGCCCCCCAGGTGCAGGACTTGGTTCTATGCGCATGGGGGGGAGTTGGACCCGAAGACAGGCAAAGTTTCGATGAAGGCATGTCTGAACGGAGCCGACCATAAGCTACTTGTTGCAATAGAAGAGGCTCGATCGGGGGTGTTCCAGCCCAACAGAGAGAACGACGAGCTTACGCGTGCCCTAGGAAATCTTGAACACCCAGGAAGAACACGAGGCAAGGGCGTTATTCCGTGGTATGAGGGGTTTTCAGACTGGAACACCGACTACAGAACCCGAGTGAGAAAGAAGATTGCGGAGGAGAAGAAGAGGAAGGTGGAGGAGGAGCAGAGGAAGCTGGACTATGAACGCCTTCAAGGCCTAGAATCAGCGCACGCGGACTTGGCAGTCAAATTCCAGCGGCAGCAGGAGCAGATCGACTCACTTAGCCAGCAAAGGGGTCTCAGCAGCTGCAGCAGCTAGCGGATGATCCAGCATTGGATAGCACCGCCCCATCCATGCCGAGAAGCAGCGTGGGTTCCGCCGCGGGCGACGCAATGCTAGATAGATACCCGGTGGATGACATCATGGAGAACACTAACTGCGAGCTACACTTCAAAATGAAGAACATATCCATGAAGGTGGCGGACGCCGTTGCTTTCACAAATCCCCTCGAGGCAACCTTCCATTGCAACCCGATTCCAGCGGGCTATGCTCGTGTCTTGGTTGATGAGGTGGTGGACCCATATTCGGGGCTACAACTTGACATTCCTGGAGGTGACGACGAGAAGACATTGGGAGAGGCCATACATCGTATCATCCTATGGAGAAAGGATTGCATCGTCTTTCGAATGCCACCGACACCGTGTCACCCGACTCCTCGTCGAAGTCCGCCACCGAGTCAGCAGACTCCCGCTCCTCCAAGTCCACCAACGCGTGAGGACACTCCTCCTCCTCCAAGTCCGGCAAAGTGTCAGGCCACTCCTCCTCCATGTCCGACACAGCGTTAGACGTCCACTCCTCCTCCAAGTCCGGCACAATTTCAGGCCACTCCTCCTCCAAGTCCGGCACAGCTTCACGCCACTCCTCCTCTTCCAACTCAGCCACATCAGCCGTCTCCGCCGCCTCAGCAATCACGGAAGAGAGCCACCGTAGCTATGGTGTGTAGCGGTACAAGTCGAGGTAGTACGGGAGGTACAGGCGGAGGCAAGCGATTTCAATATGGTCCAAGCCTCGCGCCTCTTCCGCACAGGCCTTACGACAAATCCGTGGAGGAAAACGCAGCCATAGTGAAGGCCCATGTGGAAGCCCTTTTTGCACAGAAACCGACACCGCCGCCAAGGGAGAAAGTGCCTGAGGAAAAGATTGACCACTTCATTCGTATGGCTCAACCACCAGCTCCCAAGCCTGTTGACACAGACTATGAGCGCCACATCAGGAAGTTAAATCGAGCATGTCTATAGAAAGAGGAGAGCTCGAGCTCGAGCAAATCAGCTAGCAAAAAATGCGATAAAACCATTCCCTAGCTGGGAGAACAGGCGGCGCAATCAATCCCCCCGCTTGTTGTGCCAACAACACATAAGAGTACACGCGCCCAATATTATTGTGGGCAAACCGTTAACGTTCCCCAGCTGGGCGATGTGGTAATAACCGAGGAGCATATAAGGCAGGCTGAAATCCTCAAGATCACTGTTGGACAACTCCTCGAGATCGAGCCCATGCCTCTGCTAACAGAGGAGGAAATAAAACGGAAATATGTCCGGGGCCAACCTTTGGTCAAGCCAGACGAGGTCAAGAAGGTCCCAACGAGAATGTATGAATTGCTTTAGTGGTACATGAACAATACCAAGATTTCCAATTGAGAGTCCCTCATGGTGAATGTCAAGAAGGATCATTACTACCATGAGAAAGATGTGGCCGTTGAGTATTCTAAACTATTTCAGTTATACAATCAAGACGCACTCGACAAATCTATCTTCAGTTCCTATTGTCTGTAAGTGATTTCTTTCTGTAATTTAAGTCTCAAGCTTGCTGTAGTGATCCTTTTGATCAATCATTACCTGTAATTATCTTCACTATATTCTTTTCTGTGGTATTATGCAGGATGAAGATGTATGAAATGAAAATAGGTGGATGCTATGGCATTGGGTTCATTGACCCAAACACCGTTAATGAATACACATGGAAATTAGATGCATATCATGAAAAAAGTGTAGAGGACAGCATGCTAGTGTTCTTGAAGCGCCTCAATACCAATGAAGATATACTACTTCCTTACAACTTCCAGTGAGTCACACTGGCTTGTACTACAAATTTTCTGTTTTTGCCTATACTAGCTAGCTACATGTTTTTGCTTACATATGCCCGCTTAATTAAGACATGCAAACGTGTGTGCATGCAGATTTCACTGGATCTTGTGTATCATTAAAGTTGATGAAGGAACAGTTGAAATACTAGACTCACTACTAAAAAAACTGACTATAACATCTTGTATGGAATAGTCAACAGGTAATTTCAATCATTTTAACTATATATCTCGGCCTATTTAGTTCGTCATTTCCTGATATGAACTATTTAATAACCCCTTTATTCATTTTCTTTGTCGGCAGGCAGGGCTTGGGCAAGGTTCATCAGCGTCACTCCAGGCCCATGGAAACGAAAGTTGAAATGGTTTCGGCCCAAGGTGAGTAATTAAGTAGTACTAGCTAGCTAGCTAGCTGCCATCTCTTTAACTATCATGCTTGATTAATTATTATCTGATCAAATTCCATTATCGTAAAGGCCCTTGAACAGGCGCAGGGGACTGATCTGTGTGCATACTGCGTTTGCGAGAACATTCGCATGATGGCGTCCGAAAGGAGCAGATCTCAAAGACAGGAATGGGTACGTTTGTCATAACACTATTCACAATTTTTACACCATTATCGATATCTAGTCACACAACTAATACACATGCATATTGATCTCCTTCTTAACAGTTCACAGAGGTGCGGGAGAAGCTCCTACCAACAGAGCGTGTACAAGCACTTCAAGAGGAAATAGCGGGATTTTTGCTCGACCAGGTCATAGATCCGAACGGAGATACCATTACCCGCTACTGCCCCCATGAACCACTTCCAATTGTCATCGTGCTTCGAAGGCACCAATTAGGCTAATGCCACTGGCTCCAAAGGCAACATGTAGGAGAAATTGTATATAGCTAGCTAATTATATATATATATATATATACACACACACACACACATGTGTGTGTATGTGTGAATTAATATGGTGGTTTGTGAGACATTTGATGATATATATATGATCGGTTCTACTAGAAATTCTATTTATATATATGCATAACGTGTACAATGTGTCTTATCGTAAAATACAAGCAAACGAAAAAGAATTAAATGGAAAACCCAAAATTAAATGAAAAAGAAATCATAAACCCAAACCCCCCCAACCTTTTAATACCGGTTGGTTTCACCAACCGATACTAAAGGGTTCCCTGCCCCCGGAGCTGGCTCGTGCCACATGGTTGCCCCTTAGCACCGGTTCGTGCTGAACCGGTACTAAAGGGGGGGGGCTTTAGTGCCCACACTTTAGTGCCGGTTACCGAACCGGCACTAAAGGGCCTTACGAATCGGTGCTACTGCCTGGTTCTGCACTAGGTGCCGCAGCCCGTGTTGATACGTCCATTTTGCATCATGCTTTTATATCGATATTTATTGCATTATGGGTTGTTATTACACGCAGCTGGAATTCTGGGCTGGAAAAGGAGCAAATATTAGAGACCTATTCTGCACAACTCCAATAGTCCTGAAATTCCACGAAAGTCGTTTTTGGAAATAATAAAACATATTGAGCGAAAGAAGTACGTCAGAGGGGGACCCACCTGGCCACGAGGGTGGGGGGCGCGCCCCCCTGCCTCGTGGGCCCCATGTTGGCTCTCCGGTGGCCATCTTCTGCTATATGAGGTCTTTCGTCGAGGAAAAAATCATAAGCAACCTTTCGAGATGAGACCCCGCCGCCACGAGGCGGAACCTTGGCGGAACCAATCTAGGGCTCCGGCAGAGCTGTTCTGCCGGGGACACTTCCCTTCGGAAGGGGAAATCATCGCCATCGTCATCACCAACGCTCCTTTCATCGGGAGAGGGCAATCTCCATCAACATCTTCACCAGCACCATCTCCTCTCAAAACCCTAGTTCAACTCTTGTATCCAATTCTTGTCTCCAAGTCCGGGATTGGTACTAGTAGGTTGCTAGTAGTGTTGATTACTCCTTGTAGTTGATGCTAGTTGGTTTATTTGGTGGAAGATCATATGTTCAGATCCTTTATGCATATTAATACCCCTCTGATTATGAACATGAATATGCTTTGTGAGTAGTTACGTTTGTTCCTGAGGACATGGGAGAAGTCTTGCTATTAGTAGTCATGTGAATTTGGTATTCGTTTGATATTTTGATGAGATGTATGTTGTCTAGCCTCTAGTGATGTTATGTGAACATCGACTACATAAAACTTCACCATTATTTGGGCCTAGAGGAAGGCATTGGGAAGTAATAAGTCACTACTAGGGAAAAGCCTAGCGGCAGCGAGGGTTTTGGGCCTCTTAGTAGCGCGGGCACCGGCGCTACTAATAAGGCGTTACAGCTAACGTATAGCAGTAGCGCCGGTTGTCCCACACTACTGCTATACATGAATAGCTGTAGCGCTCTTTGGGAAAGGTCGCTACTGATATTATCTGCAGCGCTGTTTGCTGGGACGTGCTACTGATAATGCGGCGCTACTGCTAAATTTCCCCCCTCGCTACTACTAGTTTATTTATTAGTTTTTTTTCCTGTATATTTGTTTTGTATTTGAATAGGCTTTATACAATAATCTTTAGCATATCATACACATACAAATATAATCATAACCTATACATACAATTAGTCTCATCAAATCATGTCATCATCATAATCATCTTCCAACACAAAGTGATCTCTCGTCATCATCTCGAAAATAGCGATACAAGTCTCGAATGATATGCAAATACATCCTCATCCATCTAAACAATGATATACGCGAGAAGAGCTATCACTTTGAGAACATGAGTTCGTATCCCTCTCTCGCATTAGCGTGAACCTCTAAACTAACTACTGCATGTCGCTCGGAAACCGGAAGGGCCTGACACTCCGGCCACTTGTCGTATATATACTCCTGGCATAGCACTTCTTCGCCATCTATGATCTATGCACCTGCATCATCACATGAGTCGATGATATGCAACATATATAGTTGAGCAACAGAAAGAGATAGACTTGGCAAAAATAAAAAGAACATATCATAAGCATAAATAACAAAGTTCATCGTACCCCAAAATGCCCTAACTAGAGTGATGTTCGCTAGTTGAGGAGGAGGACGGTTTAATTACATCACAAATAAAGTTTCACCATGCATAACTCAAAGTTTTGTCATACAGAAAGTATGGACTAAACAGACACATTGTCATATATCGACAATCACTCCAACATGTCGTTCCATCCATCCAAGTCAGGGAGATAGTCCCCGAGCCTAGTGAAATGCTTCAGGTCGAGACGCTGAGAGGATATCCATGTTCGGACGTCTTCCCGCGACATTTGTCCTTCTCCGTAGAACATCCCTGTTTTTCCGACGACCTCCTTCATGATGATTTGGGCAAGTTCGCGCTGGATGTTATAGAACTCAGCTCGAAGTCGATGATCCTCGATATCTCCTATGTCCTTTTCCCATTGCAGAATATGGGCATCGCCGGAAGAAGGTGCCATGCGAAGGTTCTGGTGATCCCGTCTGTACTCTAGCATGTGGTGTAGGACATAGAATCCATCATTAAGAGAATCGTTCGGTTGCTGGATGCAGCAGAAGTCGGTCTTATGGCTGAAGGCGACCCTGCCGCCCCTCATCTTCTTGTCCCTGACCTCTCCACCCATTGATTGGTAGTAATACATAGCACTGTCGAGAACATCCTTGATGTGGGTGTAATCCTTTTTGTGAATGTTCTTCGATGAGTCCAAGTAAAGAGCGTGGGAGAATCGAGGGTAGAGGATGATGAGGACGGCGCGCCCGCCGCTGCGCAAAATAAGTCCTCAAATTAATTAGCCTCCACCGTGCAAATGAATGATTGAAATCGAAGGAAGGATAGCAACGCGGATGACTTACACGGGATGATAAGGCACAAGAATCGCCCCCTTGTTCTTATTGGCAAGCATGAAACTGACGATGTAATCCCTCGCGTATTCACGGTGATTTGCGCAGACTCCCAAGAAGCCCTCGTGCATGTAGTACGGGTCAGCGACACAGATATGAGATATCTGCTCAACCCCGGTGATGTAGTTCATGTGCAAGGCATAAAGGCGGACAAACGTAAAATCCAGCTTCTTCACGTGAAACATGTCGAATATGTAATCGAATCGCAGGAAGAACTTATCCGCGGGGAAGCTGTCGACGTACGACATTAGTCGCGGAACGTTAACCACGTAGAGTGGGTATCCTGGATCTTTCGAGGCGATGAGGTCTTTCTCTACCCGCAGCACATCATCATGAAGTCTCTTTAGATCGCCGAATCTGGCCCGTAGCGCTGTTGCAGGTAGGATTGGTTGACCGGGGACATGCCATTTATCCGCATCGGGGATATCTATACGGTCCTGAAGCCGAGGCTGCTGAGGCGGCTGGATCATAGAAACAGCTTTTTGCCTTTCCTCGCTCTCGTCCTAAACTTCTTTACTACCGGAAGGTCGTCCATAATATGTTGAGACGGCAATTTAGGCACCGACTCATGACGCTCAAACCCTGAGGAGGCGCCAGTATAGACATACTGTTCAGCAGCGCCATAGTCGTCCTCATCCTCATCCATGGCGACGTCATCAGCGACTAATGGAGCCTCTTCCTTACCTCGTCCGCTATCACCCAACCCGACACCCGACGCTAATTGGGTAGGTGGGGTGTTGATGTTCATACCTTGCTGAGGCTGCGTGCTCGTGGGTGTGCTCCCGGCCGCCTCCAGACGAAGCAGACTCTTTGGCCACAACAAGACCCACCCAGCATTGCAACGATCACCAAGCCGCCGCGGTGTCTCGTCGTCATCCCCCAGTAGTACTGGAGGAGACAAATTCTCGTGGCCCGGTTTGACACTGGCCACGGAAACCTTGAAGACGTTCGGGGGGATCGGCCGGCTGTGGAACAATGGTTCCTTTGGCTCTATTATCGTCGCCTTCGCCACGTCCACCTTCTGGTCGCTGATGGTGTACAATATGGTGCACGGGGTTTCGTCGGCCTGCAAAGAAAAGTCTGCGACGTGAGACATCCGAAAGGCAACGAAAACGGGAGATTATACATTTATATTGAAGGGGGCCGGTGTGACAGATACCGTGAGAGCGTCGAGCTCAGCCAAAGATGAAGCACCGCCTAGCACGTCCGGTGCGGGAGCAGGTGCAGCTGCAGGTGCTGGTGCAACGCTAGTCGAGCTGCTCCCCGCCAAGAAGTTAGCAAGGGGAAAGTCCGCTACATTTTTTCTGGATTTTGCCTGGTCCAATTGAAAACGGCCGGAACCAAGGTAGTAGAAATATCTACAGCCACCTGTTTTGTGGCAGCTATCGCTGTTGCGACTGTCTCAGTTGATTTCTTCTCAACCGCAATCTCAACCCTCTTGTCGATGTTTTCTTCATTTAACCTCCGTCTTTCCTTTCTCTCCTCCGTGATCTCACGGTAGTACTTCTTCCACGTGGCGCCGTCTCCGACACCGTGCACGCGTCCATACGACGGTCGAGTATCCACCGGTTGTCGTTTCAATATGTTCAACGCCCGGTTGAATGGAGTGTCCCACTTGAGCCTAGCCAATGCCTCAGACGGCGAGTCGCTTTCGGCCGCAATCCTGTGCTGCTCTCTCTGCAAAAGGCACAACGATCGTTTACAAATATGACTAACGTGTGCAGTCGAATTGATCAGAAACTAAAATTACCAGCAGTCTCATGAACTCCGTAATGACCGGTGTTGTCTCGTAAACCTTTTTCAATGGGTCCCAATGGTGCCGGGCCCTGAGGACGTCATGCTCCTGCAGGACGGTGAACTCCGCCAAGGGGTCTGGGATGCCCAGACTCGCGGCTTCCGCGTCCTCCTTGGCCCATTTGGACCTCTTTCCGCCGTAACCACGGCTTCCGAGGTGGTGGCTCCCAAAGTTCCTCTCTTGAAGCCCCTTCATGTACTTAGACTTTTTTTTGGCATCTTCGGCCTCGCAAGCCTCCTTGAATATTTGAAACTGCTCTTCCGTGATTGTCGGATTATCCTTGACAATCTCGGACTAGGGTTCCTTCTTGTTGATGATCCTTGCTTTCACTCGATTTTTCCAGGCGGCCAACGCGTCGCTAAACTTGGTCATGGCGTGTTTGTTTATGTTCTTCATTGCCGGGTCCTCATCTGGATCTTTATAATCATTCTCATTCCGGCCCGGGAACAAGAATATCTGGTGAAACTTCTTTAGGAGGGAGCTCCTCATATTTTCTATCTTCTCTAGTTTCTCATCGTTGATGGTGGCGGTTGTCCGTACGATGCAGCCTATTTGATTGTCCTAGCACCGACGCGCTTCCTCGGGCGCTGTTGGCTCAAAATTGCCGTCGTCCACCTTCGTGACCACCACTCTAGTAGTCCTGAGTTTGTTAGGAACCCGTTGCCTCTTTGCTTTCGGTTCTACACCGGCTCCGCTCCCCGAGGCAGCGCCGGTCTCAGTCTTGGCGCCGGTCTCGATGCCGGTCTGAGTCTGAGCGCCGGTCTCAGTCTCAGCACCGGTCTGCGTGTCGGTCTCAGTCCCCGATGTCACCGATGGGCCCAGCAATAACATCGGTTGATCGTCGGTAAGGCTAAAAAATTCGTCTGCCGCCCGGTAGGCGTCGTCGCAATCACCAGAACCCTGTCCTTCATCGTTGCTAGCCATGTTTCCTATGATTAAATCTAGTCAATTAATTCTAGACCTAATAAAATGAATAACGACATAAAAAAGGCCTATTGTTTTGCAGGAATGTTGACTCCTTCCTGGTGCGGCAAATCACGGGCACTCGATATGTCCTAGTTTGTAGCTCAAGTCATGCCGAAATTCACGGAAAATTTACGCATGACCTTTGCTAAAAAGTGGACAAATCGAGAACCTGAAATTTGCCGGAAAAGAAATGAATCAACATTCCGGCAAAACATAGGCCACTAAGCATCATTCCCTGGAAACATTGTCCAAATATAAACGAGCAACCACATGTCCAAATTTCGCAAGCTAATTCAAAAACAAAGTGCAGAAGAAAATTCATTTAACTACTAATAGAATAAAATTCAGTTAACTTTAGTGCTCTATAATGATAAAAAGAAAAAAAATCAGTTAACTACTAATTTCATTCATTTAGGTTATTCATTTAACATCACCTAATTAACCTACTGTACCACTACTACTAGCAGCACTACTAACCTAATTAACCTAGCAAAACTCTAGTGCCCTAACTGAAAAACATCTAATTAACATCTAATTTTTTTCTCTAAAATATAGAGAGATATGAGTGGGGGGAGGGGTGGGGGACTTACAGAGAGGGGAGAGACGGTGGCGGGGAGGTGACAGAGGCAAGGGCGGAGAGGGCGGGCTCGGGCACGGGCAACGGCGCTCCTGGGCGGGCTCGGGCAGCGGTGAGGTGGAGGGCACCGACGGTGACGTCGAGGGCGGCCTCGGGCGGCGGCGGTGAGGCTGAGGGCGGCCTCGGGCGGTGGCGGTAAGGAGACGGCGGCGAAGTGGGGCGACGGCAGTTTTGGGAGACGACGGCGAGGGCGAGGGATTTGGGGGAAGTGGTGGCCGGGCGGGGGGGCGCTGTTTAAGTGAAACGTAACGGTAGCGCGTTTCCGGAAACGCGCTATAGCTAAGTTAGCTATAGCGCGTTTCCTGAAACCCGCTACTGCTATTCCTTTCTCCTTTTTCCTTTTTTTCTTTTATTTTTTTTTACATTTTATTTTTTTCCCTTTCTCCTTTTTCTATTTCTTTAATTTTCATTTACTTTTCTACTTGTTTTTTACTTTATTTTATTTCCGTTAGCAGCAGCGCCTTACACGTAAGCGCGCTACAGCTAAGGAGAGTAGCAGTAGCGCCGAGCCAATATACGCGCTACTGCTAGGTTGGGCTAGCCATGTGCGCCCAGTTCAAACATAGCAGCCGCGCTTTTCGCTAGTACGCGCTACTGCTAAAGTCGTAGCAGTAGCGCGGTTTACTTACGCGCGCTGCTACTAAGTAGCAGTAGCGCTTGATTTTGTACAGCGCTACTGGTAATATTCTGTGTATAGGCTTTTCCCTAGTAGTGAGTAGATGATGTGTTGCTAGAGTGACAGAAGCTTAAACCCTAGTTTATGCGTTGCTTCGTAAGGGGCTGATTTGGATCCATATGTTTCATGCTATGGTTAGGTTTACCTTAATACTTTTGTTGTAGTTGCGGATGCTTGCAATAGAGGTTAATCATAAGTGGGATGCATGTTCAAGTAAGAACAGCACCCAAGCACCAGTCCACCCACATATCAAATTATCAAAGTACCGAATGCGAATCATATGAACGTGATGAAAACTATCTTGACGATATTCCCATGTGTCCTCGGGAGCGCTTTTCTCTATATAAGAGTTTGTCCAGGCTTGTCCTTTGCTACAAAAAGGATTGGGACACCTTGCTGCACTTTATTTACTTTTGTTGCTTGTTGCTCATTACAAATTATCCTATCACAAAACTATGTGTTACCACTTATTTCAGTACTTGCAGAGAATACCTTGCTGAAAACCACTTATCATTTCCTTCTGCTCCTCGTTGGGTTCGACACTCTTACTTATCGAAAGGACTACGATAGATCCCCTATACTTGTGGGTCATCAAGACTCTTTTCTGGCGCTGTTGCCAGGGAGTGAAGCGCCTTTGGTAGGTGGAATTTGGTAAGGAAAAATTTATATAGTGTGCTGAAATTTACTGTCACTTGTTACTATGGAAAGTAATCCTCTGAGGGGCTTGTTCAGGGTATCTTCGCACCGACCAGTAGAGCAAAGAGCTGATCCTCAACCTACTGAACCTACTGAAAATGAAAATGTTCCCTTTGAAGTTCCTTCGGGTATGTTAGAAAAACTGCTAGATAATCCTTTTGCAGGAGATGGAACAAAGCATCCTGATGAGCACCTAATATATGTGGACGAAGTTTGTGGAATATTTAAGCTTGCAGGTATACCCGATGAGGTTGTTAAGAAGAAGATATTCCCTTTATCTTTGAAGGGACATGCATCGACATGGTATAGGTTGTGTGATGATACGAGGTCATGGAACTATAAATGGATGAAATTGGAATTTCATCAGAAGTATTATCCTATGCATCTTGTTCATCGTGCTCGCAATTACATATATAATTTTTGGCCTTGCTAAGGAGAAAGCATCGCTCAAGCTTGGGGGAGGCTTAAATCAATGTTATATTCATGCCCCAATCATGACCTCTCAAGAGAAATAATTCTTCAAAAAAATTATGCTCGACTTTCTCATAATAATCAATCCATGCTCGATACTTCTTGTGCTGGCTCTTTTATGGTGAAGACTATTGAATTCAGATAGAATTTATTGGATAGAATTAAACGCAACTTTGAAGATTGGGATCTCGACGAAGGTAAGGAGTCAGGTATGACACCTAAGTTTGATTGTGTTAAATCTTTTATGGATACCGATGTTTTCTGTAAATTTAGCACTAAATATGGACTTGACTCTGAGATAGTAGCTTCATTCTGTGAATCTTTTGCTACTTACGTTGATCTCCCCAAGGAGAAGTGGTTTAAATATCATCCTCCCATAGAAGTAAAAGTAGTTGCACCTACTAAAGTTGAAGAAAAGACTATTACTTATAATGATCCCGTTGTTCCTACTTCTTATGTTGAGAAACCACCTTTCCCTGTCAGAATAAAGGATCATGCTAAAGCTTCAACTGTGGTTCGTAAAAGTAATATTAGAACTTAGACATCTTCTAAGCAAGTTAAAGTTGAACCTAATATTGCTATTGTTAAAGATCTCTTGACTGATAATATCGATGGGCATGCTATTTATTTCTGCGGTGAAATTGCTAGAATTGCTAAACCTTGTGCTAAAGTTAAACATAGACCTGTGGTAGGCGTGCTTGTTATTTCTGTTAAAATAGGAGATCATTGTTATCATGGCTTATGTGATATGGGTGCTAGTGTTAGTGCAATACCTTATGACTTATACAAAGAAATTATGCATGATATTGCACCCTGCTGAGATAGAAGATATTGATGTCACAATTAAACTTGCCAATAGAGATGCTATTTCACCAATGGGAATTGTAAGAGATGTTGAAGTCTTGTGTGGTAAAACTAAATATCCTACTGATTTTCTTATTCTTGGTTCCCCACAAGATAGCTTTTGTCCCATTATATTTGGTAGACCCTTCTTGAACACCGTTAATGCTAGGATAGACTACGAAAAGAATGTTGTTACTATTGGTCTGGGCGATATGTCTCATGAGTTTAATTTCTCTAAATTTAGTAAACAACACCGTGAAGAAGAATTGCCTAGTAAGGATGAAATTATTGGTCTTGCTTCTATTGTCGTACCTCCTAGTGATCCTTTAGAACAATATTTGCTAGACCATGAAAATGATATGTTTATGAATGAAAGAAGGGAAATAGATGAAGTATTCTTTAAACAGGAACCTATTCTGAAACAAAATTTGCCTGTTGAAATCCTAGGGGATCCTCCTCCACCCAAGGGTGATCCCGTGTTTGAGTTTAAACCGTTGCCTGAAACTCTTAAATATGCTTATCTTGATGAAAAGAAGATATATCCTGTTATTATTAGTGCTAACCTTTCAGAGCATGAAGAAGAGAGATTATTGAAAACTCTGAAGAAGCACCGTGCTGCTATTGGATACACTCTTGATGATCTTAAGGGCATTAGTCCCACTCTATGTCAACATAAAATAAATTTGGAGAAAGATACCAAACCAGTTACTGATCATCAACGACGGTTGAATCCTAAAATGAAAGAAGTGGTAAGAAAGGAAATACTAAAGCTCCTTGAGGCAGGTATAATTTATCCCGTTGTTGATAGTCAGTGGGTAAGTCCTGTCCATTGTGTCCCAAAGAAGGGAGGTATTCCTATTGTTCGTAATGATAAAGATGAATTGATTCCGCAAAGAATTATTACAAGTTATAGGATGGTAATTGATTTCCGTAAATTAAATAAGGCTACTAAGAAAGATCATTACCCCTTACCTTTTATTGATCAAATGCTAGAAACATTATCCAAACATACACATTTTTGCTTTCTAGATGGTTATTCTGGTTTTTCTCAAATACCTGTGTCAGCCAATGATCAATCAAAGACTAGTTTTACTTGCCCTTTTGGTACTTTTGCTTATAGACGTATGCCTTTTGGTTTATGTAATGCACCTGCTACCTTTCAAAGATGCATGATGGCTATATTCTCTGACTTTTGTGAAAAGATTTGTGAAGTTTTCATGGACGACTTTTCCGTCTATGGATCTTATTTTGATGATTTCTTGAGCAATCTTGATCGAGTTTTGCAGAGATGCGAAGAAACTAATCTTGTCTTGAATTGGGAAAAGTGTCACTTTATGGTTAATGAAGGTATTGTCTTGGGGCATAAAGTTTTTGAAAGAGGTATTGAAGTTGATAAAGCCAAGGTTGATGCTATTGAAAAGATGCCATGTCCCAAGGACATCAAAGGTATAAGAAGTTTTCTTGGTCACGCCGGATTTTATAGGAGGTTCATCAAGGACTTCTCCAAAATTGCTCGGCCTCTAAACAATTTATTACAAAAAGATATACCATTTGTCTTTGATGATGATTGTGTAGAAGCATTTGAATACTTAAGAAAGCATTGATCTCTGCACCTATTGTTCAACCACATGATTGGAATTTACCCTTTGAAATTATGTGTCACTAGTAGAAAAGGGGGCAACGGTCTAGGGCAATATTCACATTAGTCCCGGTTCAGTCACGAACCGGGACTAATGTGAGCATTGGTCCCGGTTCGTGCGGCTAAGGCATTAGTCCCGGTTCACCTGAGCCCTTTAGTCCCGGTTTAAGACACGAACCGGGACTAAAGGGTGCGATGACCTTTAGCCCCGGTTCATGCCTAAAACCAGGACTAAAGATTAGACCTTTAGTCCCGGTTTGAGGCACGAACCGGGACTACTGGGGTTGGGACCTTTAGTCCCGGTTCGTGCCACGAACCGGTACTAAAGGCCCCATTTTCAAACTCTACCCCCCCCCCCCCCCCCCGGTGGATCGCCTTTTCAGTTTAAAAAAAAATAAAAGAAAATTATGGAATTGTCAAAAACATAAAAGAAAATAAGTTTCCCATGTGATATGTGGTCTAGTTGTTGGGAAAATTTGCAAATGTGAATTTTGACTTTATTTGCAAAATCTCTTTGAAATTTGTAAAAATGGGCATAACTTTTGCATAATAACTCGGATGAAAAAGTTTTTTATATGAAAAATCATCTACTCAAAAAGTTACATCCGAATTTAACCGGGGGGAACCCCGTTAAACATTTTCAAAATCCTCAAAAACCTAACAGAAAAAAAGTTACGGGGCTTTTAAGATCTAGAGTGGAAAAAATCGAAAAAAAATTCAAACAGTGGGCAAACTGTGGTCAAACAATGGTCAAACTAATTATTCTAGAATATTAGTGTTACTAAATAATTATTTCAGTTATTTCAATTTTGGTCAAATCTGGTCAAACTATGGTCAAACTATGGTCAAACTATGGTCAAACAATGGTCAAACTAATTATTCAAGAAATATTAGTGTTACTAAATAATTATTGTTTTTTAAAACAATAGTTTCAAACTCAAACAGTGAAATGTGTCACTTCATGCTCAAGCAAAATTCCTGAAGGTTAATAGGATTGACATCTTACTATTGTCAGGAAAACAACAAGTGCAGACTTGGAGCGAGGGAGAATAGAACCCGGAAGTTAAGTGTGCTCAGGCTGGGGGAGTGGGAGGATGGGCGACCGTTCGGGAAGTTAGATGATTTGGAATGATGAGGGGGTGATTAGAGGATAAATTGAGAAGTGATGAGAGGTGGTGATTATAGACTAGAGGTTAAAATAATTCCGAAATTTGAAAATAAAAAAATCAAAAAAATTTCAATTTTTTTTTTCAAAAAAAATCATAAAATTTCCTTCAGTCCCGGTTGGTGTTACCAAGCGGGACTAAAGGTGGAGCTCCACGTGGCCGCGCCCTTTAGTCCCAGTTCTGGATTGAACCGGGACTAAAGGGCCAGGGCATTAGTACCGACCCTTTAGTCCCGGTTCATGAACCGGGACTAAAGGCCCTCACCAACCGGGACAATAGGCCCCTTTTATACTAGTGTGTGGTGCTAGTGATTATGTTGTAGGTGTTGTTCTAGGGCAAAGAGTTGATAAGAAATTAATTGTTATTCAATATGCTAGTAAGACTCTAGACAATGCTCAAAGAAATTATGCTACTACTGAAAAAGAATTCTTAGCAGTTGTATTTGCTTGTGATAAGTTCAGACCTATTCTAAAGTAACTATTCACACGGATCATGCTGCTATTAAATATCTTATGGAAAAGAAAGATCCTAAACCTAGACTCATTAGATGGGTTCTCTTGCTACAAGAATTTGATTTACATATTGTTGATAGAAAGGGAGCTGAGAACCCCGTTGCAGACAACTTGTCTAGGTTAGAAAATGTTCTTGATGACCCACTACCTATTGATGATAGCTTTCCTGATGAACAATTAAATGTTATAAGTACTTCTCATAGTACTCCATGGTATGCTGATTATGCTAATTACATTGTTGCTAAATTTATACCACCTAGTTTCACATACCAGCAAAAGAAAAAGTTCTTCTATGATTTGAGACATTACTTTTGGTATGACCCACATCTTTATAAAGGAGTAGATGGTGCTATTAGACGTTGTGTACCTGAGCATGAACAGGAACAGATCTTACGCAAGTGCCACTCCAAAGCTTATGGAGGACACCACGTTGGAGATAGAACTGCCCATAAGGTATTGCAATCTGGTTTTTATTGGCCTACTCTCTTCAAGGATGCTCGTAAGTTTGTCTTATCTTGTGATGAATGTCAAAGAATTGGTAATATTAGTAGACGTCAAGAAATGCCTATGAATTATTGAACCATTTGATGTTTGGGGCTTTGATTATATGGGACCTTTTCCAGCCTCTAATGGATATACACATATTTTAGTTGTTGTTGATTACGTTACTAAGTGGGTAGAAGTTATTCCAACTAGTAGTGCTGATCATAACACCTCTATTAAGATGCTTAAAGAAGTTATTTTCCCAAGGTTTGGAGTCCCTAGATATTTAATGACTGATGGTGGTTCACATTTTATTCATGGTGTCTTCCGTAAAATGCTTGCTAAGTATGATGTTAATCATAGAATTGCATCTCCTTATCACCCACAGTCTAGTGGTCAAGTAGAATTGAGTAATAGAGAGCTCAAATTAATTTTGCAAAAGACTGTAAATAGGTCTAGAAAGAATTGGTCCAAGAAACTTGATGATGCATTATGGGCCTATAGAACTGCATATAAAAATCCTATGGTTATGTCTCCATATAAAATGGTTTATGGAAAAGCATGTCACTTACCTCTCGAACTAGAACATAAGGCTTATTGGGCTATTAAAGAGCTCAACTATGATTTCAAACTTGCCGGTGAGAAGAGGTTATTTGATATTAGTTCACTTGATGAATGGAGAACCCAAGCTTATGAAAATGCCAAGTTGTTTAAACAAAAAGTTAAAAGATAGCATGATAAAAGGATATCAAAGCGTGAGTTCAATGTAGGTGATTAGTATTGCTATACAACTCTCGTTTAAGATTTTTTGCAGGAAAACTTCTCTCTAAATGGGAAGGTCCTTACGTTATCGAGGAGGTCTATCGTTCCGGTGCCATAAAAATCAACAATTTCGAAGGCACAAATCCGAAGGTGGTGAACGGTCAAAGAATCAAACATTACATCACAGGTAATCCCATAAATGTTGAAACCAATGTTATTGAAACCGTAACCCCGGAGGAATACATAAGTGACACTTTTCGGAACGTTTCAGACTCCGAAAAGGAATAGGTATGTGGTACGGTAAGTAAACCGACTCCAAAACAGTTTTTAAGGCAATATTCCTCCGTTTTGGAATATTTAGAAAAATAGAAAAATAAGAGGCAGTCCGGGAAGGACACGAGGGCCCCACGAGGGTGGAGGGCGCGCCCTACTCCCCTGGGCGTGCCCCCTACCTCGTGGGCACCTCGTGCGCTCTTCGGACTCCGTTTTCTTGCACGATACGTATTTTCGTCGGTAAAAATTCATTATATATTCTCCCGAAGGTTTTGACTCCTGTATCACGTAAATATCCCCTATTTTCTTTTCAAGCTGTTCTGCTGCAGATTAGAGCAACATGTCGTCCCCGGATTCTGAAGGAGAAAGTTATGTGGATGATTACCTTGCAAATCCTAAGGTCTATGGAGATGTGGAGCATTATGGTTGGACTACGGAAGAAGAAGAAGAAGACTATGAACCCAAGAGAAAGGAGGAGACGAGCTCGGATGAAGATGAAGTCCCACTACCTCAACCTAGGGACATGCATGTGGAGTTCAAAAAGTCAAGCCTCCCCGATAGAGCAAAGAAACTTAAGATCGAGTTTATCCCTTTTTGTCTCTTGCAGGAAAACAAGCAGGAATTATGCAAAAAGATATTAAGCCTGGAACAGGAGATTAATGACTTGAGGGATCAAAATTCTGTCCTCAAGCGCAAATTAAGGAACAAGGCTAAATCATCAACAACACCTCCACTTTCTTCACCAACAACAAAGAAGGAGAAATAATCACATGGGTATGGGCACTCCCCTTGGCAACTACCAAGCTTGGGGGAGGTGCCCCGGTATCGTATCACCATCACCTCTCCTATCTTTACTGTTTTTCTTAGTTCGATCCTATTAGTAGTATCTTGATCTAGTAGAATAAAGTTTATGGCATGATCTAGTTTTGAGTTTTGCTTTATGATCTCTCTATGTAATCAAGTCCGTGAGCTGTATAATAAAGATTAGTGTTGAATCAAGGGCTTGATTATTTTGCCATGATCTTGAGTGAATAAAAGAAAAAGGGAAAAGAATAAAAAGAAATAAAGAGCTCATATTGATCTTATTGAGAGTAATGACTTCACATAGAAAGAGTATGATGATTAAAAGTTGTTGGGAGTTGGCAAACATAGCTTTGGTCATCGTTGCAATTAATAGGAAGTAATAAGGAAAGAGAGGTTTCACATATAAATATATTATCATTGACATCTTTTATGATTGGGAGCACTGTTGGGGAACGTAGCAGAAATTCAAAATTTTCCTACGTGTCACCAAGATCTATCTATGGAGAAACCAGCAACGAGGGGAAGGAGAGTGCATCTACATACCCTTGTAGATCGCTAAGCGGAAGCGTTCAAGTGAACGGGGTTGATGGAGTCGTACTCGTCGTGATTCAAATCATCGATGACCAAGTGCCGAACGGACGGCACCTCCGCGTTCAACACACGTACAGCTCGGTGACGTCTCCCATGCCTTGATCCAGCAAGGAAAGAGGGAGAGGATGAGGAAGACTCCATCCAGCAGCAGCACAACGGCGTGGTGATGATGGAGGAGCATGGCAATCCAGCAGGGCTTCGCCAAGCACCGCAAGAGCGGAGGAAGAAGAGACGCAGGGCTGCACCAACGAGAGAGAGAGATCGAATCACGTGTGTTATGGGCAGCCCTAGGCCTCACTATATATAAGGGAGAGGGAGGAGGGTGCGCCCCCTCTAGGGTTCCCACCCCTAGGGGGGGCGGCAGCCCTAGATGGGGAAGGGGGAGGCGGCCAAGAGGGAGGAGAGGGAGGCGCAGGGAGCATGGGCCTTAGGGCCCATCTGCCCTAGGGTTTGCCCCCTTCTCCTCTCCCTTGCGCCTTGGGCACTTGTGGGGGGCGCACCAGCCCACCTGGGGCTGGTCCCCTCCCACACTTGGCCCAAGTAACCCTCCGGGGATGGTGGCCCCACTTGGTGGACCCCCGGACACCTCCGGTGGTCCCGGTACACTACCGGTGATGCACAGAACACTTCCGGTGGCCAAAACCATACTTCCTATATATAAATCTTTACCTCCGGACCATTCCGGAACTCCTCGTGACGTCCAGGATCTCATCCGGGACTCCGAACAACATTCGGTAACCACATATAAGCTTCCTTTATAACCCTAGCGTCATCGAACCTTAAGTGTGTAGACCCTACGAGTTCGGGAGACATGCAGACATGACCGAGACGTTCTCCGGTCAATAACCAACAGCGGGATCTGGATACCCATGTTGGCTCCCACATGTTCCACGATGATCTCATCGGATGAACCACGATGTCAAGGACTTAATCAATCCCGTATACAATTCCCTTTGTCTACCGGTACGATACTTGCCCGAGATTCGATCGTCGGTATCCCGATACCTTGTTCAATCTCGTTACCGGCAAGTCTCTTTTACTCGTTCCGCAACACATCATCCCGTGATCAACTCCTTGATCACATTGTGCACATTATGATGATGTCCTACCGAGTGGGCCCAGAGATACCTCTCCGTCACACGGAGTGACAAATCCCAGTCTTGATTCGTGCCAACCCAACTGACACTTTCGGAGATACCCGTAGTGCACCTTTATAGCCACCCAGTTACGTTGTGACGTTTGGCACACCCAAAGTATTCCTACGGTATCCGGGAGTTGCACAATCTCATGGTCTAAGGAAATGATACTTGACATCAGAAAAGCTTCAGCATACGAACTACATGATCTTGTGCTAGGCTTAGGATTGGGTCTTGTCCATCACATCATTCTCCTAATGATGTGATCCCGTTATCAACGACATCCAATGTCCATGGTCAGGAAACCGTAACCATCTATTGATCAACAAGCTAGTCAACTAGAGGCTTACTAGGGACATGATGTTGTCTATGTATCCACACATGTATCTGAGTTTCCTATCAATACAATTATAGCATGGATAATAAACGATTATCATGAACAAGGAAATATAATAATAATCAATTTATTATTGCCTCTAGGGCATATTTCCAACAGTCTCCCACTTGCACTAGAGTCAATAATCTAGTTCACATTGCTATGTGATTAACACTCAAGGTCACATCCCCATGTGACTAACACCCAAAGAGTTTACTAGAGTCAATAATCTAGTTCACATTACCATGTGATTAACACTCAATGAGTTCTGGGTTTGATCATGTTATGCTTGTGAGAGATGTTATAGTCAACGGGTCTGAAATATTCAGATCTGTATGTACTTCGCAAATTTCTAAGTCATCTTCTAGATGCAGTTACCACGCTCTATTTGGAGCTATTCCAAATAACTGTTCTACTATACGAATCCAATTTACTACTTAAAATAATCTGGATTAGTGTCAAAGTTTGCATCGGCATAACCCTTTACGACGAACTCTTTTTCCACCTCCATAATTGAGAAAATTCCTTAGTCCACTAGTTACTAAGGATAACCTTGACCGTTGTCTTGTGATCCATTCCTGGATCACTCTTGTACCCCTTGACTGACTCACGGCAAGGCACACTTTAGATGCGGTACACAACATAGCATACTTTAGAGCCTATGTCTGAAGCATAGGGGACGACCTTTCGTCCTTTCTCTCTATTCTGCCGTGGTCAGGTTTCGAGTCTTACTCAATGTTCACACCTTATAACACAGCCAAGAACTCCTTCTTTGCCGATCTATTTTGAACTCCTTCAAAATCTTGTCGTGGTATGTGTTTGTTTGAAAGTACTATTAAGCGATTTTGATCTATCCTTATAGATCTTGATGCTCAATGTTCAAGTAGCTTAATCCAGGTTTTCCATTGAAAAACACTTTTCAAATAACCCTATATGCTTTCCAGAAATTCTACATCATTTCTGATCAACAATATGTCAACAACATATACTCATCAGAAATTCTGTAGTGCTCCCACTCACTTCTTTGGAAATACAAGTTTCTCATAAACTTTGTATAAAACCAAATCTTTGATCATCTCATCAAAGCGCACATTCCAACTCTGAGATGCTTACTCCAGTCCTTAGAAGGATTCCTGGAGCTTTGCATACTTGTTAGCATCTTTCAGGATTGACAAACCCTTCTGGTTGTATCACATACAACCTTTCCTCAAGAAAATCGTTGAGGAAACAATGTTTTGACATCCTATCTGCAAGATTTCATAAATAATGCAGTAACTGCTAACATAATTCCAACAGACTCTTAGCATCGCTACGAGTGAGAAAGTCTCATCGCAGTCAACTCCTTTGAACTTGTCGGGAAACATCTTAACGACAAGTCGAGCTTTCTTAATGGTGACATTTACCATCATTGTCCGTCTTTCTTTTAAAATCCATCTGTACTCAACAGCCTCACGACCATCGAGCCGTTCTGCCAAAGTCTACACTTTGTTTTCATACATGGATTCACTCTCGGATTTTATGGCCTCGAGCCATTCATCGGAATACGGGCCCACCATCGCTTCTCCATAGCTCGTAGGTTCATTGTTGTCTAGCAACATGACTTCCAAGACAGGATTACGTACCACTCTGAAGTAGTACGCATCCTTGTCATCCTACGAGGTTTGGGAGTGACTTGATTCGAAGTCTCATGATCACTATCATAAGCTTCCACTTCAATTGGTGTAGGTGCCATAGGAACAACTCCTGTGCCCTGCTACACACTAGTTCAAGTGACGGTTCAATAACCTCATCAAGTCTCCACCATCCTCCCACTCAATTCTTTCAAGAGAAATTTTTCCTCGAGAAAGGACCCGATTTGAAAAACAATCCCTATTGCTTTCGGATCTGAGACAGGAGGTATACCCAACTGTTTTGGGTATCCTATGAAGATGCATTTATCCACTTTGGGTTCGAGCTTATCATCCTGAAACTTTTCCACATAAGCGTCGCAGCCCCAAACTTATAAGAAATGACAGCTTAGGTTTTCTCTAAACCATAGTTCATACGGTGTCATCTTATCGGAATTACGTGGTGCCCTATTTAAAGTGAGTGCGGTTGTCCCATGAACGATAGTGGTAATTCGATAAGAGACATCATGGTATGCATCATATCCAATAGGGTGCAGTTATGATGTTCGGACACACCATCACACTATGGTGTTCCAGGCGGTACTAGTCGTGAAACAATTTCCACAATGTCTCAATTGTGTACCAAACTCGCAACTCAGATATTCATCTCTATGATCATATCATAGACATTTTATCCTCTTGTCACGAAGATCTTCAACTTCATTCTGAAATTACTTGAACCATTCAATAATTCAGACTTGTGTTTCATCAAGCAAATATACTCAGTATCTACTCAAATCATCTGTGAAGTAAGAGCATAACGATATCCACTGCGTGCCTCAGCACACATTGGACTGCACACATCAAAATGTGTTACTTCCAACAAGTTGCTTTCTTGTTCCATTTTACTGAAACCGAAGCTTTCAGTCATCTTGCCCATGTGGTATGATTTGCATATCTCAAGTGATTCAAAATCAAGTGAGTCCAAACGGTCCATCTGCATGGAGTTTCTTCATGCGTATATACCAATAGACATGGTTCACATGTCTCAATCCTTTTCAAAAATGAGTGAGCCCAAAGATCCATCAACATGGAGCTTCTTCATGTGTTTTATACCAATATGACTTATACCGCAGTGCCACAAGTAGGTGGTACTATCATTACTATCTTGTATCTTTTGGCATGAACATGTGTATCACTATGATCGAGATTCAATAAACCATTCATTTTAGGTGCAAGACCATTGAAGGTATTAATCAAATAAATAGAGAAACCATTATTCTCCTTAAATGAATAACCGTATTGCGATAGACATAATCCAATCATGTCTATGCTCAACGCAAACACCAAATAACAATTATTTAGGTTTAACACCAATCTCGATGGTAGAGGGAGCGTGCGATGCTTGATCACATCAACCTTGGAAACACTTCCAACACATCTCGTTAGCTCACCTTCAGCTAGTCTCCGTTTATTCCGTAGCTTTTATTTCGAGTTACTAACACTTAGCAACCGAACCGGTATCTAATACCCTGATGCTACTAGGAGTACTAGTAAAGTACACATTCACATAATGTATATCCAATATACTTCTATCGACAGCCTTCTCATCTACCAAGTATCTAGGGTAATTCATCTCCAGTAGCTGTTCCCCTCATTACAGAAGCACTCAGTCTCGGGTTTGGGTTCAACCTTGGGCTTCTCCACTAGAGCAGCAGCTGATTTGCCGTTTCATGAAGTATCCCTTCTTTCCCTTGCCCTTCTTGAAACTAGTGGTTTCACTAACCATCAACAATTGATGCTCCTTCTTGATTTCTACTTTCGCGGTGTCAAACATCGTGAATATTTCAAGGATAATCATATCTATCCCTGATATGTTATAGTTCATCACAAAGCTCTAGCAGCTTGGTGGCAATGACTTTGGTGAAACATCACTATCTTATCTAGAAGATCAACTCCCACTCGATTCAAGTGATTGTTGTACTCAGACAATCTGAGCACAAGCTCAACGATTGAGTTTTTTTTTCCTTAGTTTGTAGGCTAAGAAAATCGTCGGAGGTCTTATACCTCTTGACGTGGGCACGAGCTTGAAATCCCAATTTCAGCCCTCGAAACATCTCATATGTTTCGCGACATTTCAAAAATTGTCTTCGGTGCCTCAATTCTAAACCATTCATCATTACCGAACTATCATGTAGTCATCAAAACGTGTATGTCAGATGTTCGCAACATCCACAGACCACGTTCGAGGTCCAGCACACTGAGCGGTGCATCAAGGACATAAGCCTTCTACTGTCCGCATAATTGCTACTATCACCTTTCAACTATATTTTCTCTAGGAACATATCTAAAACAGTAGAACTAAAGCGCGAGCTTACGACATAATTTGCAAAGATCTTTTGACTATGTTCAGGATAATTAAGTTCATCTTATGAACTCCCACTCAGATAGACATCCCTCTAGTTATCTAAGTGATTACATGATCCAAGTCAACTAGGCCGTGTCCGATCATCACGTGAGACGGACTAGTCAACGTCGGTGAACATCTTCATGTTGATCGTATCTACCATACGACTCATGCTCGACCTTTCGGTCTTCTGTGTTCCGAGGCCATGTCTGTACATGCTAGGCTCGTCAAGTCAACCTAAGTGTTTGCATGTGTTCCGAGGCCATGTCTGTACATGCTAGGCTCGTCAACACCCGTTGTATTCGAACGTAAGAATCTATCACACCCGATCATCACGTGGTGCTTCGAAACGACGAACTTTCGCAACGGTGCACAGTTAGGGGGAACACTTTCTTGAAATTTTAATGAGGGATCATCTTATTTACTACCGTCGTTCTAAGCAAATAAGATGCAAAAACATGATAAACATCACATGCAATCAAATAGTGACATGATATGGCCGTCATCACTTTGCTCCTTTTGATCTCCATCTTCGGGGCTCCATGATCATCGTCGTCACCGGCATGACACCATGATCTCCATCATCATGATCTCCATCATCGTGTCTTCATGAAGTTGTCACGTCAACTATTACTTCTACTACTATGGCTAACGCTTTAGCAATAAAGTAAAGTAATTACATGACGTTTATGTTGACACGCAGGTCATAAATAAATTAAAGACAACTCCTATGGCTCCTGCCGGTTGTCATACTCATCGACATGCAAGTCGTGATTCCTATTACAAGAACATGATCAATCTCATACATCACATATATCATTCATCACATCCTTTTGGCCATATCACATCACATGGCATACCCTGCAAAAACAAGTTAGACGTCCTCTAATTGTTGTTTGCATGTTTTACGTGGCTGCTATGGGTTTCTAGCAAGAACGTTTCTTACCTACGCAAAACCACAACGTGATATGTCAATTGCTATTTACCCTTCATAAGGACCCTTTTCATCGAATCCGATCCGACTAAAGTGGGAGAGACTGGCACCCGCTAGCCACCTTATGCAACTAGTGCATGTCAGTCGGTGGAACCTGTCTCACGTAAGTGTACGTGTAAGGTCGGTCCGGGCCGCTTCATCCCACAATGCCGCCGAATCAAGATTGACTAGTAACGGTAAGCATATTGAACAAAATCAACGCCCACAACTACTTTGTGTTCTACTCGTGCAAAGAATCTACGCAATAGACCTAGCTCATGATGCCACTGTTGGGGAATGTAGCAGAAATTCAAAATTTTCCTACGTGTCACCAAGATCTATCTATGGAGAAACCAGCAACGAGGGGAAGGAGAGTGCATCTACATACCCTTGTAGATCGCTAAGCGGAAGCGTTCAAGTGAACGGGGTTGATGGAGTCGTACTCGTCGTGATTCAAATCACCGATGACCAAGTGCCGAACGGACGACACCTCCGCGTTCAACACACGTATAGCCCGGTGACGTCTCCCATCCCTTGATCCAGCAAGGAAAGAGGGAGAGGTTGAGGAAGACTCCATCCAGCAGCAGCACAACGGCGTGGTGATGATGGAGAAGCGTGGCAATCCAGCAGGGCTTCGCCAAGCACCGCAACAGAGGAGGAAGAAGAGACGCAGGGCTGCACCAACGAGAGAGAGATCGAATCACGTGTGTTATGGGCAGCCCTAGGCCTCAATATATATAGGGGAGAGGGAGGAGGGTGCGCCCCCTCTAGGGTTCCCACCCCTAAGGGGGGCGGCAGCCCTAGATGGGGAAGGGGGAGGCGGCCAAGAGGGGAGGAGAGGGAGGCGCAGGGAGCATGGGCCTTAGGGCCCATCTGCCCTAGGGTTTGCCCCCTTCTCCTCTCCCTTGCGCCTTGGGCACTTGTGGGGGGGGGGGCGCACCAGCCCACCTGGGGCTGGTCCCCTCCCACACTTGGCCCAAGTAACCCTCCGGGGATGGTGGCCCCACTTGGTGGACCCCCGGACACCTCCGGTGGTCCCGGTACACTACCGGTGATGCCCAGAACACTTCCGGTGGCCAAAACCATACTTCCTATATATAAATCTTTACCTCCGGACCATTCCAGAACTCCTCGTGATGTCCGGGATCTCATCCGGGACTCCGAACAACATTCGGTAACCACATATAAGCTTCCTTTATAACCCTAGCGTCATCGAACCTTAAGTGTGTAGACCCTACGGGTTCGGGAGACATGCAGACATGACCGAGACGTTCTCCGGTCAATAACCAATAGCGGGATCTGGATACCCATGTTGGCTCCCACATGTTCCCCGATGATCTCATCGGATGAACCATGATGTCAAGGACTTAATCAATCCCGTATACAATTCCCTTTGTCTATCGGTACGATACTTGCCCGAGATTCGATCGTCGGTATCCCGATACCTTGTTCAATCTCGTTACGGGCAAGTCTCTTTTACTCGTTCCGCAACACATCATCCCATGATCAACTCCTTGATGACATTGTGCACATTATGATGATGTCCTACCGAGTGGGCCCAGAGATACCTCTCCGTCACACGGAGTGACAAATCCCAGTCTCGATTCGTGCCAACCCAACAGACACTTTCAGAGATACCCGTAGTGCACCTTTATAGCCACCCAGTTACGTTGTGACGTTTGGCACACCCAAAGTATTCCTACGGTATCCGGGAGTTGCACAATCTCATGGTCTAAGGAAATGATACTTGACATCAGAAAAGCTTCAGCATACGAACTACATGATCTTGTGCTAGGCTTAGGATTGGGTCTTGTTCATCACATCATTCTCCTAATGATGTGATCCTGTTATCAACGACATCCAATGTCCATGGTCAGGAAACCGTAACCATCTATTGATCAACGAGCTAGTCAACTAGAGGCTTACTAGGGACGTGATGTTGTCTATGTATCCACACATGTATCTGAGTTTCCTATCAATACAATTATAGCAAGGATAATAAACGATTATCATGAACAAGGAAATATAATAATAATCAATTTATTATTGCCTCTAGGGCATATTTCCAACAAGCACTCATTAAAATATGACATGCTAAAGAGTTGACATTGGACAAGGAAGACAATGTAATGGGTTATGTTTTCTTATATCTGAGATAAAGTATATTGTCATGGATCATCCAACATGTTGAGCTTGCCTTTCCCCCTCATGCTAGCCAAATTCTCAGCACCAAGTAGAGATACTACTTGTGCTTCCAAAAACCCTTAAACCAGTTTTGCCATGAGAGTCCACCATATCTACCTATGGATTGAGTAAGATCCTTCAAGTAAGATGTCATCGGTGCAAGCAATAAAAATTGCTCTCTAAATATGTATGATTGATTGGTGTGGAGGAAATATGCTTTATACGATCTTGTGATGTGGAAGAAATAAAAGCGACGGAATGCATAATAAAGGTTCATATCACAAGGGGCAATATAAAGTGACGTTCTTTCGCATTAAGATTTTGTGCATCCAACCATAAAAGCGCATGGCAACCTCTGCTTCCCTCTGCGAAGGGCCTATCTGTTAGTATTATCTTCTACCTTATGCAAGAGTCATGGTGATCTTCACCTTTCCTTTTTATATTTTATCCTTTGGCAAGCACAGCGTGTTGGAAAGATCCTGATAAATATATCTAGTTGGATGTAGGGGAGCATGAGTTATTATTGTTGACATTACCCTTGAGGTAAAAGGTTGGGAGGCGAAACTATAAGCCCATCTCTTTCTCTGTGTCCGATTAAAACTCCGTAACCACAAGTATTGCGTGAGTGTTAGCAATTATGAAAGACTAAATGATAGTTGAGTATGTGGACTTGCTAGAAAGCTCTGACATAGACTCTTTCTGATGTTATGATAAATTGCAATTGCTTCAATGACTGAGATTATAGTTTGTTGGTTTTCAATAAAGTTTCTGATTCGTACTTTTGCATTGTGAATAGATTATTACTTGAGCATAAGAAATCATATGACAATATCCATATATGTTGCTGTTATGAGAATAATCATGATGCCCTCATGTCTGTATTTTATTTTTATCGACACCTCTACCTCTAAACATGTGGACATATTTATCGTTATCGGCTTCCGCTTGAGGACAAGCGAGGTCTAAGCTTGGGGGAGTTGATACGTCCATTTTGCATCATGCTTTTATATCGATATTTATTGCATTATGGGCTGTTATTACACGTTATGTCACAATACTTATGCCTATTCTCTCTTATTTTACAAGGTTTACATAAGGAGGGAGAATGCCGGCAGCTGGAATTCTGGGCTGGAAAAGGAGCAAATATTAGAGACCTATTCTGCACAACTCCAAAAGTCCTGAAACTCCATGAAAGTCATTTTTGGAAATAATAAAAAATATTGAGCGGAAGAAGTACGTCAGAGGGGGACCTGATGAAGCCATGTACCTAGGGTAGGGTCATGGACCTGTCCTAACTACCCTACCCAAGGACATCCCTAGAAGAAATCACCTTTCAATCGACTTGGAGGTGTTCCACTCGACAGACTCGAAGACAATCGACCACGAAGCAACCACTCGACCAAGATCTAATCACTCGACTGCCAGGAGACCTAAAGTCACTCCGCACACAAACGGTCGGTCATTAAGTAGCTTTTATGGTCATCATAGCACTTTATTAGAGCCGTTACCAGTAACGCCCGGCCTTAATGTACTTTAAACCCCGCATAACTGAGGGTCGGAGGGGTCTGGCAAACTCTATATAAGCCACCCCCCTCCTCAGTGTAAAGGGTTCGCACCCCTGTAACTCATACACACATAATCCAGTCGACCGCCTCCGGGCTCCGAGACGTAGGGCTATTACTTCCTCTGAGAAGGGCCTGAACTCGTAAACCTCATGTGCTTACTACTGCTCCATAGCTAAGATCTAGCCTCTCCATACATACCCCCCTACATTACTGTCAGAGTTAGAACCACGACAGTTGGCGCCCACCGTGGGGCTGGAGTCTTAGCGCCTGGTTGGAGAAGTAGCGATTTTTCCGGTCCCTTTGATCATGTTTTCGGGCGGAGTTTTGGTGGAGGGCCGCGAGATCTGTCTCGGCGCGCTCACGTTCACCGCCGATGACTCCGCTTGGCTTCAGGAGGCTCCACTTGACGTCGACGCGCTCCCCGTCCGCGGGGCGACCCACTTTCGCGCATGTGTCCGTGGTGTCCTTCTGCGGCAGCCATCGACCCAGTATCGGTCGGCTCCTGTGGCGTCCTCCCTCCCTGTCTCCCGGCGGCGCAAGCGTTCCGGTCGGTCGAGGCTTCAGAGGTGGGTTAGACATGCGGTGGCCCGTCAGTCGGCCACCCCACAAGTCGCGGTGATCGAGCCCGACGAATCCCTCTACGGCCTGTTTGACCTGTCGACTGGCTCCACAGAGACCGCGTCCGAATGCGACAGCAGTGACCCAGCGGCGGAGGTTCTGGTAATCGATGGACCACGCAGTCCTCCCGGTTTCCCCCGCACCGATGGAGGCGCAGGTGGAGGAGACCCGTCGCATCCCCATGAGGAGTATCTCCGCGAGCCTCTCACGTCGCTGCAGAGAGAGGAACTTTGTCGCCGGAACATGGATGCACTTCACACTCCTATAGTTGGAGAAACCCCCGAGGCTCGTGCCTTGGAGGACGCGCGCTTGGCTAACTTGGCTGAGCGCACTCGATTGGAGAACCTCCAGCGAGCACTCGACGAGCGAGCGCGTCAACGGGTTCCAGAATCCAGTCGACGTCGCCTCTTTCCGCCCCCGCAGGTATATCGAACTCCGATTTAAAATTTAGCAGGTGCGACCCGTATAGCAGAGTCAATTCAGCCCTCCCAGTCAGAGGCTGGCCGAGGCCTGTTGCAGATCAGAGCGTTACTCCGGGCAGCAGGAGACCAGAATTTCGCTATTTCTCAGTCGCGGAATAGGATCCATAGTCGATCCATTGCAGCAGATACAGTCCAGTCGGCCCACAGCCCAAGATCGCCCCCAGGGCGTGAGGGACGTGGAGACCGGCGCGATCAGCACAGGAGTGGTGAGCAGTACGATCACCGATTCGATCATGACGATCGACGTCGAGTGCCCACACCTCCTTCGAGGAGTGGATCGTATGTGCCTCGACAGCAGGATGACAGACGCCCTCATAGTGTTGGCCGGAGGATTCCAGACGACCCCAGGGAACCAGGCTTTTATGCGAGATCCATTCTCGTTCAAGGTTTGGTCGACAGGAACAGGGCTCACCGGGAAGACCACAACAGAGATGCACCTACCAGCAGCAGAGTGCATGTTTCATGGCCAGAGTGCTTAGTAGAGCCATCAGGGCCGCAGCGATTCCTCCCAATTTCACGTTGGCGACTGGAGTCAGTAAGTTCACTGGTGAGTCCAAGCCTGACACTTGGCTTGAAGACTACCGAGTGGCTGTCCAAATCGGCAGCGGCAATGATGAAGTGGCCATGAAGCACCTTCCTCTCATGTTGGGGGACTCGGCCATACATGGTTGAATCAGTTAGCACCTAGCAGCATTTACACTTGGGAAGATCTCGCCCGAGTGCTTGTCACAACGTTTGAAGGAACATGCAAACGACCGGCAGGGCTGACCGAACTGCGGTCTTGTGTGCAGAAGTCGAATGAAACTTTGAGGGATTACATCCAGAGGTGGATCACGTTACACCACACTGTAGAAAATGTGCCTGACCACCAAGCAGTCTGTGTCTTCAAGGAAGGCGTCAAGAACAGAGAACTGAATCTGAAATTCGGTCGGACCGGAGACGTGTCTATGAATCGAATGATGGAAATTGCCACCAAGTACGCTAATGGTGAAGACGAGGATCGACTCCGGAGTGGCAAGCTCAAGTCAATCGCCCAAGAAACTGGAGGAGGAAATTCCAGTCGGAAGCAGAAGCGGAAAGCCGAGCCAGTTGCTCCTGGAGAAGCCCTGGCTATAACTCAAGGAAAATTCAAGGGGAAACCCAAGGGACCGTGGAACCCCAAGAAAGTTAAAGACCAAGACGGAAATGATGTGTTGGATTTTACGTGTGACGTCCACACCAAGAAAGATGAAGAGGGTAAACTCATTTACCCAAAACATACCACTCGACAGTGTCGGCTCTTGATTCAGCAGTTCCAGGGCAAACAGTCCAAAGATAAAGAAAAGGAGTCGGACAAAGTTGAGGACAAAGAAGATAGTGATGATGGATATCCCCTGGTCAATTCCACCCTGATGATTTTTGCTGATGTTGAAAGCAAAAGTCGACTGAAAGTAATCAACCGCGAGGTGAATATGGTTGCTCCGGCAACACCAAGTTATCTGAAGTGGTCTCAAACTGCCATCACATTCGACCAGTCCGATCACCCCACGCACATTGCCACCCCTGGGAGGCAAGCTTTGGTGGTCGACCCAGTTGTCGAAGGCACTCGACTGACCAAAGTCCTGATGGATGGTGGTAGTGGCCGAACATACTATATGCAGAGATGTTGAAAGGAATGGGCATTCCGATGTCCAGACTTAGTACCAGCAACATGAGTTTCGATGGAGTCATTCCTGGGAACAAAGACGAGTCACTCGGCCAGATTTCTCTCGATGTGGTTTTCGGTGATGCAAAGAATTACCGGAGAGAAAAGTTAACATTCGAAGTTGTGGATTTCCAGAGTGCTTATCATGCTATTTTGGGAAGGCCATCCTATGCACGCTTCATGGCTCGACCATGTTATGTGTATCTCAAATTGAAGATGCCTGGTCCCAAAGGTGTGATCACTGTTATGGGCAATCGGAAGAAAGCTGAAGAGTGTTTTCAGAAAGGATCAAGGATTGCTGATGCTCAGATGGCGGTGGTCGAGCTGCAGGAGTATCAGAAGACTGCAGATCCGAGTGATTTGCTACGTGCCAAGAGGCCTGCTTCAGAGTCAGCTTTCCAATCGTCTGGGGAAACGAAGCCGGTTAACATTCACCCGACCGATCCAAATGCTGCTTCGACTCATATCTCAACAACACTCGACTCCAAGTAGGAAGAAGCGCTCATCCAGTTCCTCCGTGAGAACTGGGACATCTTCGCATGGAAGCCTTCTGACATGCTGGGGGTTCCCAGGGGACTGGTTGAGCACCGTCTATGAGTCGACCCAAAGGTTAAGCCTGTCAAAGAACATCTTCGACGGTCCGCCGTCCAGAAAAGAAAGGCCATTGGCGAGGAGGTGGCTCGACTCCTGGCAGCAGAGTTCATCCGAGAAATTTACCACTCCGAGTGGCTCGCCAATGTTGTCGTGGTCCCAAAGAAGGACAAGTCACTTCGCATGTGCATCGACTTTAAACATATCAATCGGGCCTGCCCGAAAGATCATTTTCCTCTCCCCCGCATCGACCAGATAGTCGACTCGACTGCGGGGTGTGAGCGTCTGTCTTTTTTGGACGCATACTCTGGGTACCATCAGATCCGTCTGTATGGGCCTGATGAGATAAAAACAGCTTTCATCACTCCATTCGGATGCTTCTGTTATGTTACCATGCCATTCGGCCTCAAGAATGCCGGAGCCACGCTCATGAGGATGATTCAGAAGTGTTTTCTCACTCAAATCAGTCGGAATGTGGAAGCATACATGGATGATATGGTGGTCAAGTCACGGAAGGGTTCCGAACTGCTGACTGACCTTGCTGAAACCTTTGCCAACCTCAGGAGATATGATATCAAGCTCAATCCATCAAAGTGCACATTCGGAGTTCCCGGTGGAAATTTACTCGGTTTTCTCATTTCCGAACGGGGAATCGACGCCAGTCCAGAAAAGGTTGGAACTCTACTCCGGATGAAACGACCTGTGCGCGTGCACGACATCCAGAAGCTTACAAGTTGCTTGGCCGCTTTAAGTCGATTCATCTCTCGTCTCGGTGAAAAGGCATTGCCTCTTTACCGACTGATGAAGAAGTCAGACAAGTTCGAGTGGACTCCAGAAGCTGATGCAGCGTTTGCAGAGCTAAAAGCTCTGCTCTCCACCCAGCCGGTGCTTGCTGCTCCAATCAGCAAGGAGCCTTTGTTGCTTTATATTGCAGCCATGGGACAAGTCGTCAGTACTGTGCTTACGGTCGAGCGGGAAGAAGAAGGAAAGGCCTTCAAAGTTCAGCGCCTAGTATATTATGTTTCTGAAGTTTTGACTCCATCAAAGCAAAGATATCCTCATTACCAGAGATTGTATATGGGATTTATATGACCACGAAGAAGGTTGTACATTACTTCTCCGACCATTCCATTACAGTCGTCAGCGACGCTCCATTGTCAGAGATTTTGCACAACAGAGATGCAACTGGTCGAGTGGCAAAATGGGCGATTGAACTCCTTCCCCTAGATATCAAGTTTGAGGCAAAGAAGGCTATCAAGTCCCAAACAATTGCAGATTTTGTCGCCGAGTGGATTGAACAGCAACTGCCGACTCAAGTTCACTCGGAGCACTAGACCATGTTCTTCGATGGGTCTAAGATGCTGAATGGTTCCGGTCCTGGGGTAGTATTGGTTTCCCCCCGAGGAGATAAGCTCAGATATGTTCTCCAGATTCACTCCGATTCCTCCAATAACGAAGCAGAATACGAAGCACTTTTGTATGGGTTGCGCATGGCCATTTCACTCGGCGTCCGTCGCCTCATGGTCTATGGCGACTCGGATTTGGTGGTTAATCAGGTGATGAAGGAGTGGGATGCCAGAAGTCTAGCCATGACTGGTTATTGCAATGCAGTGAGAAAGTTAGAGAAGAAATTCGAGGGGTTAGAGCTTCATCACATACCCCGACTGAAAAATCAAGCAGCAGATGATTTGGCAAAAATAGGTTCCAAGAGAGAAGCCATTCCCAGCAATGTGTTTTTAGAACACATCCACTCGCCGTCAGTTCAGGAAGATCATTTTGCTGATGAAGCCCCGCAGCCAAAGAGTGCCACGGACCCGACTGAAGTTGAAATTCCAGCAGTGGTCGACCTAATCATGGAAGTCTTGGTGATCACCCCCGACTGGACAATACCATACATCGCGTATATCCTAAGGAAAGAACTCCCGGAGGATGAAGAAGAGGCTCGACAGATCGTCCGTCGATCCAAAACCTTTACAGTCATCAAGGGACAGTTATATAGAGAAAGCACGACTGGAGTCAGTCAGAAGTGTATAACACCGGAAGAGGGTCAGATAATCCTTGATGATATCCACTCGAGGACCTGTGGTCATCATGCGTCCTCTCGGACAATTGTGGCTAAGGCGTACCGAGCGGGATTTTACTGGCCGAAAGCAAATGAAATGGCGAAAGAGATAGTCGACAAGTGTGAAGGATGCCAGTTCTACTCCAATATGTCGCACAAACCCGCGTCAGCCCTGAAGACCATTCCACTCGTCTGGCCTTTTGCTGTTTGGGGACTGGATATGGTTGGACCGCTGAGAACGGGCAGGAGCGGTTTCACGCATGTGCTTGTGGCAGTCGACAAGTTCACCAAATGGATTGAAGCTAAGCCTATCAAGAATCTTGATGTTTGCACTGCTATCAGTTTCATCAGGGAGTTGATATTCAGATATGGAGTCCCGCACAGCATCATCACTGATAATGGGTCAAACTTTGATTCAGACAAATTCAGGGCTTTCTGCGCCTCTCAAGGCACTCGAGTCGACTACGCTTCAGTCGCTCACCCCCAGTCGAATGGACAAGCGGAAAGGGCAAATGGTCTGATTCTCAAAGGGCTGAAACCCCGACTGATGCGCGATCTCAAGCACGCAGCAGGCGCGTGGGTCGACGAGCGCCCTTCAGTTCTTTGGGGATTAAGGACCACCCCGAATCGGTCGACTGGAAGAACCCTGTTCTTTCTGGTCTACGGAGCGGAGGCAGTCTTGCCGAGTGATTTGCTTCACAATGCACCCCGAGTCGAGCTTTACTCCGAAGATGAAGCAGAACAAGCCCGGCAAGACGCAGTCGACCTCCTGGAAGAAGAAAGAGAAATGGCTATGATCCGATCGACCATTTATCAGCAAGACTTGCGCCGATTCCATGCCAGAAATGTGAGGAGTCGATCCTTCCAAGAAGGAGAATTGGTCCTCCGAGTGGATCAACAAAAACCACACAAGCTCGCTCCTACTTTGGAAGGCCCCTTCATCGTCACCAGAGTCCTCCACAATGGAGCGTATCACCTTTACAATGTCGATCGCCAGATTGATGAGCCACGAGTTTGGAATGTGGAACTGCTCCGCCCCTTTTACACTTGAGTTCTCACTCGGATGAGATGTAATAAGAAAAACTTCTGTAGTCTATTTATCAAAGACAAGAGTGTTACAATTTTTCCGATGATTGTTGTTGCTTTTGTTTGCGTGTAAAATCCCCCAGTGGGTGGCTTAGCTGCGAATCCGTTTCGCCTAAGTCTGTAAAAAAATCCTACCGAGTGGTGAGCCAGCCTCCCACTCGAAGGCTTAGCTGCGAACCCGTTTCGCCTAAGTTTGAAAAATCCTACCGAGTGGTGAGCCAGCCTCCCACTCGGAGGCATAGCTGCAGTCCAGTACTCGCCTAAGTAATCAAAATCCTACCGAGTGGAGAGCAAACCTCCCACTCGGGGGCTTAGCGGCAGTCCAGTACTCACCTAAGTATTCAAAATCCTACCGAGTGGAGAGCAAACCTCCCACTCGGGGGCTTAGCTGCAGTTCAGTACTCGCCTAAGTATTCAAAATCCTACCGAGTGGAGAGCAAACCTCCCACTCGGGGGCTTAGCTGCAGTCCAGTACTCGCCTAAGTATTCAAAATCCTACCGAGTGGAGAGCAAACCTCCCACTCAGGGGCTTAGCTGCAGTCCAGTACTCGCCTAAGTAATCAAAATCCTACCGAGTGGAGAGCAAACCTCCCACTCGGGGGCTTAGCTGCAGTCCAGTACTCGCCTAAGTATTCAAAATCCTACCGAGTGGAGAGCAAACCTCCCACTCGGGGGCTTAGCTGCAGTCCAGTACTCGCCTAAGTATTCAAAATCCTACCGAGTGGAGAGCAAACCTCCCACTCGGGGGCTTAGCTGCAGTCCAGTACTCGCCTAAGTATTCAAAATCCTACCGAGTGGAGAGAAAACCTCCCACTCTGGGGCTTAGCTGAAGGAAATATGCCCTAGAGGCAATAATAAAGTTATTATTTATTTCCTTATTTCATGATAAATGTTTATTATTCATGCTAGAATTGTATTAACCGGAAACATAATACTTGTGTGAATACATAGACAAACTAAACGTCACTAGTATGCCTCTACTTGACTAGCTCGTTGATCGAAGATGGTTATGTTTCCTAACCATAGACATGTGTTGTCATTTGATTAACGGGATCACATCATTAAGAGAATGATGTGATTGACATGACCCATTCCATTAGCTTAGCACCCGATCGTTTAGTATGTTGCTATTGCTTTCTTCATGACTTATACATGTTCCTATGACTATGAGATTATGCAACTCCCGTTTGCCGGAGGAACACTTTGTGTGCTACCAAACGTCACAACGTAACTGGGTGATTATAAATGTGCTCTATAGGTGTCTCCGAAGGTACTTGTTGGGTTGGCGTATTTCGAGATTAGGATTTGTCACTCCGATTGTCGGAGAGGTATCTCTGGGCCCTCTCGGTAATGCACATCACATAAGCCTTTCAAGCATTGCAACTAATGAGTTAGTTGCGAGATGATGTATTATAGAACGAGTAAAGAGACTTGCCGGTAACGAGATTGAACTAGGTATTGAGATACTGATGATCGAATCTCGGGCAAGTAACGTACCGATGACAAAGGGAACAACGTATGTTGTTATGCGGTCTAACCGATAAAGATCTTCGTAGAATATGTAGGAGCCAATATGAGCATCCAGGTTCCGCTATTGGTTATTGACCGGAGACATGTATCGGTCATGTCTACATTGTTCTTGAACCGTAGGGTCCGCACGCTTAACGTTACGATGACAGTTTCATTATGAGTTTATGTATTTTGATGTATCGAAGTTTTTTCGGAGTCCCGGATGTGATCACGGACATGACGAGGAGTCTCGAAATGGTCGAGACATAAAGATCGATATATCGGAAGCCTATATTTGGATATCGAAATCGTTCCGGGTGAAATCGGGATTTTACCGGAGTACCGGGGGGTTACCGGAACCCCCCGGGGGCTATTGGGCCTACATGGGCCCTAAGGGAGAAGAGGGAAGGAGGCAAGAGGTGGCCCGCGTGCCCCTCCCCTCCCTAGTCCGAATAGGACAAGGAGAGGGGGGCGGCGCCCCCCCCCCCTTTCCTTTCCCTCTTCCTCCTCCTTCCCATTCTCCTTCTCCAACAAGGAAAGAAGGGAGTCCTACTCTCGGTGGGAGTAGGACTCCCCCTTGGCGCGCCCTCCTTGGTCGGCCGCCCCCTCCCCTTGGCTCCTTTATATACGGGGGCGGGGGGGCACCCTAGAACACACAAGTTGATCTTCGTGATCGTTCCTTAGCCGTGTGCGGTGCCCCCTCCACCATATTCCACCTCGGCCATATTGTAGCGGTGCTTAGGCGAAGCCCTGCGACAGTAGAACATCAAGATCGTCACCACGCCGTCGTGCTGACGGAACTCCTCCCCGATGCTTTGCTGGATCGAAGCCCGGGGATCGTCATCGGTTGCAGTACGGTACTCGCCTAAGTATTCAAAATCCTACCGAGTGGAGAGCAAACCTCCCACTCGGGGGCTAAGCTACAGTCCAGTACTCGCCTAAGTAGTGAACACGTCCCAATCCGCAAGGACGACGAGGTGCAAGTCGACTGCTACCTTCTCCTTCGGAGCTGCACCGCAAATACAAAGTTGTTTCGAGTGAAGAACAAGTTCCACTCGACAGAGAATTCATGAAGATATTCAATGATAAACCAAGTTCAGATAAATCCTAAAGGTTCCAGACCGCAGACCAAAGTACTCGAGCATCCAGACCGAAAGAGTTTAACGGTTACAAAATCCACTTGGCATTCCGAGGCAAATTTAAAGTGAAGCATAGAAGTTTTTATTCCTCAGGCGGAGGACTGGAAGGGGCGACGAACTCGTCCAAGTCGATCCCGGCAGCAATTCGAGAGGCAGCAGCAATAAAGGTTTCCATGAAGGCTTGAAAATTGTGCTTCCTGGTATTGGCAACTTGGATAGCAGCTAGCTTTTCCTCTCGCGCCTCCTTGCAGTGAACGCGGACAAGAGACAGAGCAACATCAGCACCGCACCTTGCAGAGGATTTCTTCAATTCTTGCACTCGGCCTGGAACTTCATTCAGTCGAGTCACCAGAGACTCGAGGTCATTTTGAAGCGTCATCCTAGGCTAGAGCAACGTGTCGATCCGCGACACCGCAACCTTCAGTCGAGCAAGATAATCAACCACGCCAGCAACGCGAGACTCTAGTCGGAGCACGTTCATAGCAGCTTCGTCCTTCACCGGAGAGTTAATGGGGTCCAAGCTTGTCTCCACTCGACTGGTCTCCTCCTCGAAGTTCTGGCAGAATTCTGTAAACACAATTCAAAGATAAGTCAGCGACTCTGCATGAGTTTGGTGACAACAAGTCAGTCGGGTAGGAGTGATTACCCTCAAGCATGACGAACAGCTTCTGGGCGAGTCCACCGAGATAAGCCTCCAGATCGTTCCTCTTCCCTACCAGTTCACTTGCCTTGTCACTCAGAGCTATCTTGTCATTCTTCAGACGGCTGACCTCTTGGTTAGCCGCGTCGAGAGCGGTTTTTAGTCTGGAGTTCTCCTTTTCAAGGGTACCGACTGAAGCCAGTTTTTCTTCAGCAAGCTTCGTTTTGCTCAAGGCTTCCTTCTGCGCTTCGGCAAGGTCATGGTCCTTCTTCTTCAGAGCCTCCTCCATTTTATCTGTGGAACGGCAAGTGAGATCAACATCGAGAATGGCCAGAAAGAAAGGACAGTCGTCAAAAGCTCACCAGCCATACCTCTTGCTTCGTCTCTCGCCTTCTGTAAGTTCTCCTGAGCAAGCTTCAAGTCAAGGTTGAGCTGGATCTGCTTGTTTTCCAACTCAGTGTAGCGAGCCACAAGCTCGCAGGATTTCTGCGAATAATCAGCCGACAGATATCAAGGATAGGTTACTTCCGAGTAACTAAGAGAAAATTGTGGCGTTTCTAAGACTACAGCCGAATCAAAAACATTCGACAGTAGTCTCGGGGACTACACCCAGTGGGTGCACTCAGCGTGCCCCCACTGGTTCGACCAAAAAAAATCGACTGCCCGCAGTCGACCATGTCCAGTGGGTGCTCTCAGCGTGCCCCCACTAGTTCCAAGATTCCATTCGACATGGCCTGACCAGACCGAGTGAAGAAGTTCAAATAAAGTGACACAATATAAAGACTACAGTCGACTGCCAACAGTCCACCGTAGTCTCGGGGACTACACCTAGTGGGTGCACTCAGCGTGCCCCCACTAGTCCAAAAAATTCAATCGACGCACCTAGTGGGTGTACAGATACAAAGATCTTCGAAAAGAGAGTCTTCAGATAGCATATCCTAACGGAACAAGAAGTGATCGACTGACCTGGACATTGCTCTGAAGGGCTAAACTCGCGTTATAAGTTGCTTGGCTGGCTTCCCGGACCACCTTAACTTGCTCCATCATGATTCCCGCCTGGCGTATAGCCTACTTAGCGGCACCCACTTGATCCTCACGGACGTGGTGTGTGGCAAAAAGCGAAGGCGGGTCTGCAGTCGACGATGAAGGTCGGACACTCGTCAGAGGCACCGGAAGGTCATAGAAGTCCGAGTGGTATTACCACCTTCCTGAATTACGGCCTCAGGCGCAGATGTGGGTTGTGGGGTCTTGCCAGTCGACGCCTTCCTATTCCTTCTCGCCCTCAACGGCACTTCGTCATCATCATCAGGAAGGTCAATGACATGAGGAGGAGCTATGAGGAAAATCCAAAGTTAAAGATCGAAAACCCAATCGACCGAAAGAGACCGTCAGTCGACTAAAAGCGGAACATCAGAAATTATACCGAGGTTGGAGGTAACAGCATCTTCCATCTCCTGGTCATCGTCCTTGGCAGAGATCTCAGAAGTAGCAGCACTACAAATTTCAAAAACCAGTCGGTATGTTCAATGAATCAACCAAGAACCCGTCCATGTTCAACAAAATAAAGCAAGTTCTATTGTTACCCGGAAATGGTGGGAACAGTCATCTTCATCTTAGGCAGGGCCTTTGGCGGCTTGGACGGCGTCGCTCGTGGATGCTTGGGAGCTTTTTCTGTCGGTGCTGGGGAAGAAGTCCGAGGGCGCTTTGACGACTGCCCAACAGGGACAGTCGCCTTACCACGTTCCCGCACAGGATCGTGTGTAAGCTTGGATCGCCTTTCCGAGCGGGGAGGTTCGACCTCTTCCTCCTCCTCTTCACTGGAGTCGTCGTCATCCCCCTCCCCTTCGCCGTCAGATTCCCACTCCTCTCCACTTTCGCCTCCGCTCGCCTCCCCCTCCTCGGCCTGCTCCTGTGCTCCGTTGGGCGTCGAGTACATCTCAGTAATAGCCTGGAAGACAGCAAACAAGACAAAAGTCAATCGGCTGATTCGAAGAAAACAAAATAAAGAAAGCGAGATTATAGTCAGAAATGCAAGATCAGTCCTTGTCTACTTCGTATGATTGATCAAGTGGAGGGATCCTCCTGGCTCCTCGGGGGTTGTCCTTGTTCCCTGTGATACTCGACAGCCACCCTTCCAGCATCTCGTCGGTGACCTCCTCCGGGTGAATCCGAGTGGTGTCTTCGAGACCCGAATACATCCACATTGGGTGGTCACGAGTTTGAAGCGGTTGGATGCGCCTCTGAAGGAAGACCTCTAACAAGTCCATGCAATCACTCCCTCGCGGACAAGCTGAACCACTCGACCTACTAGCACTTTGACTTGCGCCCTTTCTTCTGGCGCCACTTTCAGAGAGGAAGGTTTTTCTACTCGGTTCAAAGAGAAAGGGGGAAGCCCAGTCGACTGTCCTGGAGTCACCTGGTCTTTACAGTAGAACCAGGTCGACTGCCACCCGCGGACCAACTCGGGAAAAGTGATGGACGGAAAAGAGCTTTTACCCCTCATTTGGATCACCAAACCCCCGCACAACTGAATCACTTGCGTCCTCTCATCACTCGACTTAGCTTTCTTAACCGACTGAGAACAACAAGTGAAAATGTGCTTGAAGAGACCCCAATGGGGGCGGCAACCCAAGAAATTCTCACACAAGGAAACAAAGGCAGCAAGGTACACAATGGAATTTGGAGTAAAATGATGGAGCTGCGCTCCGAAGAAGTTCAAAAAGCTCCTGAAGAAACGATGAGGAGGCAGAGAGAGTCCGCGATTGATGTGGGTAGTGAGGAGGACGCACTCACCCTCACGAGGCTGGGTTTCGATCTCGCTCCCCGGGAGATGCGCAGATTCGTGGAGAATGAATCCCCCCTTAACCAGATCATCAAGATCATCTTGCCGAATCGCCGATGGCATCCAATCGCCCTGGATCCAGTCCCTGGGCGGAGTGGACCTCGAAGAAGATCCGCCCCGACTGGACTTCTTCACCTTCCCCTGCGCTGCCACGTTCTTTGCGCGCTCCAGAGCCGTCGTCTTCTCCTTCGCCATCGCCGCCGACAAAGCTCGAGCGGGCCGGCGGCACCAAGGCGTGAGCGGAGGTGGCGGAAGATTTTGCGAAGGAAGGGGGAAAAGTGAGGGCGCAATGTTCAAAAGCCCTGGGCCGGCAGCTTATATATGGTGCTTCCAAGTGACTGACCTGTAGGCCCAGGCAATCCTACCAAATCCCGCAACAGTCACGCGCGCGATACGTGGTGAAAAAGGTGGTGCGGAGATCGAGGAGGCTCCGTTCTATCCCATCCGATTACTGCGGCCGCCTCCGTCCCGCGCGCTTCCCAAAATTCGAATCCCGCAAAATCCGCCAGCTCCAGAACAACTCGTCAGATGGAAGATCTCCTTCACACCGTCACTCGGAACTTTTCAAGCAAAGAACTCACTCGACAAGAAACTATGAATAGACCAAGGCGACTAGAAAGGAAGTTACCGTCGTCCGCCGGGTCCTCTGATCCGAAACAAGATATGTTCAAGGCACGAAAAACGAGTCGGAGAAGCTTTCAACACCTTCCCCACTCAAACCTCGATCCATTCAGGGGCTAATGATGAAGCCATGTACCTAGGGTAGGGTCATGGACCTGTCCTAACTACCCTACCCAAGGACATCCCAAGAAGAAATCACCTTTTAATCGACTTGGAGGTGTTCCACTCGACAGACTCGAAGACACTCGACCACGAAGCAACCACTCGACCAAGATCCAATCACTCGACTACCAGGAGACCTAAAGTCACTCCGCACACAAACGGTCGGTCATTAAGTAGCTTTTATGGTCATCATAGCACTTTATTAGAGCCGTTACCAGTAACGCCCGGCCTTAATGTACTTTAAACCCCGCATAACTGAGGGTCGGAGGGTCCTAGCAAACTCTATATAAGCCACCCCCCTCCTCGGTGTAAAGGGTTCGCACCCCTGTAACTCATACACACACAATCCAGTCGACCGCCTTCGGGCTCCGAGACGTAGGGCTGTTACTTCCTCGGAGAAGGGCCTGAACTCGTAAACCTCGTGTGCTTACTACTGCTCCATACCTAAGATCTAGCCTCTCCATACATACCCCCCCCCTACATTACTTTCAGAATTAGAACCACGACAGGACCCACCTGGCCACGAGGGTGGGGGTGCGCCCTACCCCCCAGGGCGCGCCCCCCTGCCTCGTGGGCCCCCTGTTAGCTCTCCGGTGGCCATGTTCTACTATATGAGGTATTTCGTCGAGGAAAAAATCATAAGCAACCTTTTGGGACGAGACTCCGCCGCCACGACGCGGAACCAATCTAGGGCTCCGGCAGAGCTGTTCTGCCGGGGACACTTCCCTCCGGGAGGGGGAAATCATCGCCATCGTCATCACCAACTCTCCTCTCATTGGGAGAGGGAAATATCCATCAACATCTTCACTAGCACCATCTCCTCTCAAAACCCTAGTTCATCTCTTGTATCCAATTCTTGTCTCCAAGTCCGGGATTGGTACTAGTAGGTTGCTAGTAGTGTTGATTACTCCTTGTAGTTGATGCTAGTTGGTTTATTTGGTGGAAGATCATATGTTCAGATCCTTTATGCATATTAATACCCCTCTGATTATGAACATGAATATGCTTTGTGAGTGGTTACGTTTGTTCTTGAGGACATGGGAGAAGTCTTGCTATTAGTAGTCATGTGAATTTGGTATTCGTTCGATATTTTGATGAGATGTATGTTGTCTAGCCTCTAGTGGTGTAATGTGAACGTCGACTACATAACACTTCACCATTATTTGGGCCTAGAGGAAGGCATTGCGAAGTAATAAGTAGATGATGGGTTGCTAGAGTGACAGAAGCTTAAACCCTAGTTTATGCGTTGCTTCGTAAGGGGCTGATTTGGATCCATATGTTTCATGCTATGGTTAGGTTCACCTTAATACTTTTGTTGTAGTTGCGGATGCTTGCAATAGGGTTAATCATAAGTGGGATGCTTGTTCAAGTAAGAACAGCACCCAAGCACCGGTCCACCCACATATCAAATTATCAAAGTACCGAACGCGAATCATATGAACGTGATGAAAATTAGCTTGACGATATTCCCATGTGTCCTCGGGAGCGCTTTTCTCTATATAAGAGTTTGTCCAGGCTTGTCCTTCGCTACAAAAAGGATTGGGCCACTTTGCTGCACTTTATTTAGTTTTGTTACTTGTTGCTCGTTACAAATTATCCTATCACAAAACTATCTATTACCACTTATTTTAGTACTTGCAGAGAATACCTTGCTGAAAACCGCTTATCATTTTCTTCTACTCCTCGTTGGGTTCGACACTCTTACTTATCGAAAGGACTATGATAGATCCCCTATACTTGTGGGTCATCACGCGTCGACCCGCAAATCTGTTTTTAAGCGGAGTGCAATTGCCTTTCGCGGGTCAGCATTATACGGGGTTTGCTAGAGATGCTCTAATGCATAGACCCATGGAACCAGACTAAAACACCCTGACCAAGGCATGGGTCCGGTGTTTGGGTCACCCTGGTGCCCTTTGAGTTGTAACATTGTAAAGTTAACTGTTGTATGTCTTCTACCCTTAATTTCAATGAAAAGCTGCGCCGCCAGCATTTTTGCCAAAACAAAAATTCTTGTATGCGCTAGTTTCATACGTGGTCTATGCTACACTTAACAGAGTACCAAACGTTATTCAAGATGTTGTGTATGTGGCTGACATGTAGTGTATTTCTTTTGTCTATTAGCCTGAAGGGATACTAGATAGAAATAATAAGAGAATGTCTTTTTGTAATAGCCGGACGAGATATTATTGTTTTCTAGCATTTATGTTATATAGTTCCACGGGCCGGTCACCGCAAGGCAAATTTCCAGGTCGCGAGGAAGTCATCGGCTAGGCCATGTTTTGGGGTTTATTGTCTAGGACAGCATATGGTTCCTCATGTCAAGTATACATCATAGGAGACGATATTTCTGCAAAAACATATGTATATGAACTTTTGGTGTAAGTTCTTATTAGCCGCTCAAACTGAAGTGTAACAGCCCCAAAATTGGGTTATCAATTTTTAAGCTGTTATTCCTTCCTGGCACTCATTTTCAAAATCTTTCTCCTGAGTTTGTTGGATGACTCTGAGAATTCTTTTCATTTCCAACCTTTCAAAACCTTGCTCATGTATTTGTCAGTGGGCAAGACCTCTTTTGCATCATCTCAAATCCTCTCAAACCCTAATTCCAAATTTTTGGAATTTGAATGTTGTCATTGTGATTACAAAGGAGCCATCATTTTCCTTGATCTATTGATCATCTCATCTGTTCCCAGAGACCCTCCTATCTTTCTAATCCTTGGATATGCAAAAATATTGCTAAGTCTTATGCAATATTTTTGAATTGTGATTTATTCCTTTTCTTGCCTTTCTAAGGAATAAAATCCAAAGGCATAGCTAGCCATCTCCTAAATTCATGAGAATTTGTGGAGTTGATATTTATGCCTAATCCAAGCTTTGGCAAATATATTGGCCATAATTAAATAGGGAAAATTATCTTTCCCTATTTTAAGCTAATATTGTATTTCTGCCATTTTCCAAAGGAACTACCATTTTTATAGCAAGGAAAATTCCCAAATAATTTGTGGAGTTTGCAATTGCTATATCTTCACCATTTCTGTCCAAACCCATGCTCCAAAGATCATAATTTGAGCACATGATCCAATGCAAGTTTCTGCCCTCTCTGAAATTTTTGCAAAGGAAGTGCTTTATTCCTAATTCCAATAGAGCTTCAATTTGGCAGGGTGATTAACTTGATAAATCACCCATGGATACCAAATATGAGCTCAATCTATTCATCCTAGCTCCCTGTGCAATTTTTTTAATGTTTGTGACCTGATGGCATGCTTGTGAAGGAAGTACCTTCATAGAGTTTCCAAATAGGATTAAACTTTTCCATCTTCTCAAGTATCTCAAATAATTATCCTCCACCTAAATTAAGTTCATTCCATTGAACTTTGTGACCACAGGAGCAATTCTTAGATTCTGCCGAAATTTTCAGTTTGTGAAGCAAGTATATTTTATCTTGCTCCATTATGGCTGAAAATATTCCTAAGACTTCTGCTATCCATTTAACCTATCTCCAACAAATTTTGGCTCATTTCATGTAGCCAATATGTTCCAAGAATTTCTCCAATTTTCTGGTCAAATGTGATGCTTGTGAAACAAGTACCAATTTGGAAAGTCCATTTGGTATGATATTTTTGAAGAATATAAACATGACCAAATCATGAGGCTTTGCCAAGTTTTAGCTCAATCCAATACTCCTAGTGAGTGCTTCTTCATCATTTGTTTTCTGGGCCATATTTCCTAGTTGCACTGCAGCTATGTTAAATACTTGCCCAAATCCCTTCCAAATTCCCAGGACCGTAGTCTTTGCTTGCATAAACCTCCCAGACAACCAGCTTAGCTCTTAACCTCTCTGGTTTGATCACCAAGATGTGCCCAAGTTTGCAACAGAAAACTTGTCGAGCTTGGTTCCCTCTGCTCCCTACACCTCTGCCAGTACCATGACCTCCTCCTTAATGATCATTGGAAGGAGTACGCTGTTGACATGGTTTGGCACCAAGTAGACGACCAGAGCGCGCGATGTCGGTGGTGACCACGGGTCTATCCAGGCCAAATCGGTGGTCTAGCCACTGTTCTCGTCGGCACCCTTGCTCCGGCCGGTTCTGGTTTGTCCAATCATGTCACACAGCTCAGCCTCATCGTCGTAGTGCACCTGGAGCTCTTTCCCACTTCGTTTGCTTCCTCGTTGAGCTGTCGTCATCGCCGCACAGTCCCTGTCCGTGAGCTCGTCGCCTTCCTCGCTCTTGTCCCCTTCTACCCCTCGTCCGCGAGCGTCCCTTGTCTCCGTGACCCCCTGGCGCTCGTCCGCGTCCCCCTCGTCGCCTTTTCGCCGCTCCCTGTGACCCTTGGCCGCGCGTGCGCGTCGCCGGCGCACGGACACGTAGCCGAGCCGCGTGTCACCTCGCCCCCTCCCTCTAGAGCTCTCCCCGCGGCTATAAGTAGCTCCCTCGAGCTCCCCCGCAGTCCCCAACCACCCGCAGCTCTCTCCCCAAGCTTCGGAGCTTCTCATTCCTCTCCAATGTTCGAGCCATCGCCGCCGATCCCCCTCGGCCACTTCTTGCCCGTGGCCCTTCCCCCGCACACCTTGCTGCTCCCTAGCCTCCCCCTTGGATCCCTAAGACCGCCTACGCCCTCAACTCCGGCGGAGAAGCCTCGCCGGTGCGGCCCCTCGAAGCTCTTCTGCCGTCGAGCCCCGGCCACGCGGCGCAGGCACTGCAGGCCATCCCGCCCGACACTACGGCCACCAGCAGGCGCGGCGCAGAGCGTCGGAGCCTCTGAGCTCGCCGGCCGGCCCTCTGGAGCAGTACGGCGACGGCTAGGCCGGCGGCCGGCCCTTCGCTGTGTTCCCGTCGCGATGGAGAAGACGACCAGGAGGAGAAGGAAGAAGTCGCAGTGGGCCCCACTCGTCAGTCCCACAGCGTTGACTCTGCCTGACCGCTGACTGGATTAAGTGGAAGCGTATTCCCCTTAATACGTCTTCTCCCGTCCGAAAGAGTACTCCTGGATTGCTTCAGACTGTAATACGTTTTCACTTCCGGAAGGCGCATCTCCTTCTATTGCGGCCAGGAATACGCTTTACCAGTTCCGAAAGCGTATTAACTGAAATACGTTTTCTGTTTTTCAGCCCAGGGACCCATTGGAGATAAATCCTTCACAGATAGGTCCCTAACTTTCATTACTCCATAACTCCGCAACCGTAACTCCTATTAAGGTGAAACCAATGCTCACGTCTTCATCTCGTCAAACTCTTTCCGTTGGTATCATTTTCATTATGTTTTCACACAGTGAAAATGGCCACTTTGCCCTTGCACGTAAACAGCCCCCTCCGAGAGAGAACTGTTTCCGGCAACCCTTTCCGCGATCGTATCACATTCTTTCCGGAGTATTCCTCGACCCCAGGCAAGCCAACCTCTTATTATGAGCCCCGAGCTTGCATGTTGACTTTGCTTGCACCTCGTGTGTGTGTGTTTAGTTGCAGTAGTTTCTTTTTTGTTCCGTCTGCTATTATTTCATTCATGCTACATGATTTTGTTATCTGTCTTGCATGCTTATACTTTCATGAAACAAGTTGACATGCTAGTTTGCTGTTGTTACTAATAATATCATGCCTCTGTCTAGTTTAGTTTCATGTTAGTAGTATCGATGCTATGATAATTCTGTTGCACTGATAAGTTTGCTGGTACTTGGGATTGGCATGTTTCGCATGCTATCGTTGTTCTTTTGAAATGCTTGATGTTTTGTTACTGCATCGGTATGTTGCATGTTAGTTGTTGCATTCATGTTAATAATGCTCGCATGATGATTGATGATGGAGAAGTTAATAATATGACCTAATAACAAACCTCCTCCGTCATCACTGGGATATCTTAGTGCCGCCCAAATCGAGCTTTCTCCAGTGTGACCACATTTACCTTATGGGAAGGTCCTAGCTGGGTCTATTGTCAAGCCTCTCGCCGGTGCCTCCCGCGAGGGACGGTTTTGGGCACGCGCTACCCTGATCAGGTAGGCGGACGTAACCTTGTGTGCTCGTTTTTGTTTTTATGGTACCTTGTTCCCGTTTGGGACCGTTTTGCCACGACGGTGGCTGTTGGTGTCTTTGGTACACATGGGGCCACGCACGACTGAACCCCAAGGGGGTGTTGGTCGGAGTGGCCGGGTGAGTGTCATGGCAGTAGCTCGGTTTTGTCGGAACGCTTTGGTCCGCACGTATGGGAGTGTGAGGCCAGGGTTCCTGGTGTGGGTAAAGTGCGCTACCTTTGCAGCGTGTATGTTTAATCTATCGATAGTGTAACGCCCCGAGAATTTTGCTACAGTAATCCCCTACTAATGATGCCAAGTCATCACTGTTACTATTGCTAATCTCACTTTGATTCAAAACCAATTCAAATTCAATTTTAAAATAAAGTCAAATAAATTATTTCTTTGAGCAGTAAAACAAAAATGTTCGCATTATTCTAAAAAGTCTCTTGATCATTTCTCATGTTGAAATCAACATCATTTGGTTCACCAATTAACCCCTAGGAAATTATAAAGTGGTCCAACAGTGAATGAAGATAGCAAAATAAACAAATACTTATACAATTCCAAATGCCCCCAAACTTTGTGAGGTGCTCCAGAATATTGCATGGTAATTATTTGCAAATTGTGAGTCCAAGCAAAATTCATTTGCTATGTGAACCAAATAGAAAACTGAGACAAAATGTTTAAAAAAAAAGAGAAATGAAAATGGACAAACTTACCTGTTGGACTGGACTCTATGTGCACAGTACACAATCGGCCCAGCCCAGCCGTGCCTTCCCCTTCCTTCCTGTTCATAGGAGGCCGTGGCGCGCATCCGGCCGCCATGGCCGCGGATGGACGCGTGCCGGCCATCCCACGGCTCGCCTACCGGATAAGGCCGAGCCAGGCCCCCCTGCAAACCCTAGCGCCTCCCCACTTTCCCTCCCCTCGCGCCGCTCGCTCTCACTCTCGCCCTGGTGCTCGCACTCTTTCTCTCTCGCTCCCCACCTCAACCGAGCGCCGCTGTCGCCATGATTGTGCCGTAGCCGCGGCCACCACCCACCGCGCGCTTCGTCAGCACGTCCACGAGGCGCGCCTTCGACCTCTACCTCGTCTACGAACACTGCCTCGAGCCCGACGCCTCTACATCGGCAGATCGGCGACGTCTTCTTCCTCTACGGCCGTCGACGATCCTCGACGATTGCGGCGCCGTCAAACCTCCCCTGAGCCCACTGAGCACATCTGCAGGCTCACTGTGAGCTCCTACCCCGAATCTCCCTCTCCTCGGTGTTGCTGCATGCCTGTAGTCACCGCCCCCGTGAGCTTCGTCGCCATGGCCGTGCCCCGCGCCTACGTCCGACACGACTGGCCACGCCCGTCGGGAACTCCGGCCGCGAACGGCTGCGCCCGGGCCACGCCCCGCTCGCCTGACAACGACCCCGCGTGTGCCCATCCGCGCAAGGCTGCGCCCTCTTCGCCGCGCCTGTTGTTGCTCTACAACCGCTGCTGCCAGTGCCCCGCGCGCGTGCTGCTGCCGCCCTTACTCGCGCTCGTCGCGCCCCATCGCTGCCGCTCGCTGCTGCTTCCCTGCTCCGCCATGGCCTTGCCTCCGCCGCGCCGCGCCAGCAACTCGCGTCGCTGCGCGTCCGCGCACGGCCCGCGCCGCCTCCGCCCAAGGGAGGCCGTGCCCCTGGCCCTCCCGCGCCAAGCTCTTGGCCAGAGCAATGGCCGCCGCACGCGAGCGTGCGTGCCCAGCCACGGTGGCCCTGTGTATACGTGTGTGTGTGGTGTGTGCGTGCAGTGTGTGTGGCCGCGTCCACCTCTGTTGCTCTGCTACAGTAACTGAATGTTACTGTGGCGGCAGCTAGCTTTGCTGCTGCTACGTTGACTAACCCTCTAAGTAGTCTCTAAAAGGTGGCTAAACGATGGTTAACATGAGTAAGAATTATATGGGCAGATAGTAAACTTGACAAACTTCATTTTATCTCACTGGACCAAATCCTTTCGATGCGTGGATTAATTCCTAGGAAAATCACAAAGTTCAACGTTCTGTTAACTGAAAAACTGAAAAACAGCTTTATTTCATAGCTAATTTAGAGCTGTTGATGATCAAGCTAACTAACTTTAATATGGATAAAAGTGATACTAACATGTAGATTGCAGAAAAATGCTCAAAATTAATATAAGGCTCTAACCCATAGAATGTACAGAACATTAGCTATAGCCTCCGGAAAACCGCTAAGTGATGTTTAAAAACTGACGAATTCTCAGACTTAGCAAAATTTCAGGGATTTTTCCGGGTATTGTTAAATCTTTGAAAAATCACATAAAATAATCTGTAACTCGGATGAAAAAGTTTTATACATGAAAGTTGCTCAGAACGACGAGACGAATCCGAACACGTGGTCCGTTTACCTGTGAGATGCCTCTAACTATCTGAACATGGAACTTTTCCCCTCCGGTCATCTGTCTGACACAGGTCCGGAACCGGGAAAACATTCCCGGTTGACTTCCCCCTTCGCTGGTATCGTGTAGCACTGCGTTAGAACACGTCTAGCTCTGCTTGTTGTCCTGTTATGTAGTTGCTTGCTATGTATTTACTATTTCTCCCGCCCTCTTCTATTCGGTAGACCCCGTGACGATGCTGATGCCCCTGCGATCGACTACGTCGCCGACGACCCCTTCTTCTTGTCTGAGCAACCAGGCAAGCCCCCCCTTTTGATCATCCCGATATCGCCCATTCCATTCTCTCGTGCTTGCAGTAGATTTTGCTAATGTTATTGTTTGCTCCTATTCTGATGCATAGCCTGCTTTTGTATCTGTTGTTGTACCTTACCTGCTTACCCTAAACTGCTTAGTATAGGTTGGTTAGTGATCCATCAGTGACCCCCACTTGTCCTTGTTGCCCCTGCTTCATCATCAATGACTCGATCTACGTGATCGAAGACCAGGCCCCGACACCGCACATCACTTCCCCTTAGTTGCTCGACACTACTGGGTTACTATCGAGTACCGAAGGTGAACCTCTTCAGCACTTCTGATGTTAACCCTGTAGTGTAGTCATTCGGTAGTGGAATTCATCGAGGGTGATTTCCTCCTTAACCACTTCCGATACGACTCTGTCGTGCAACCCCTCAAGTGTGAACCTCGGGGATGATTCCTCTTACGTTCACCTTGATGATTACATCTAGTGGAATTCATCGGGGGTGATTCCTCGGGTTTTCCCCTTGATGTTTGGACACACGGATACTTGTATTTTACCACTGTTACTTGGAAAGACGGGTCGACCCTAAGGGGTACCCACGCGAGCTTAATTGCGAGTGATGTGGAGTCGGGTTGACCTGGAGGGTGCCTGCGAGATAACTACGAGGCGTGGCCGGGCATTCCTAGCCCTTGCCGCAAGTCCTCGAGACGGGGCAACGGGGTCACATCTTTCGTGAGTCTCTACTTGTTACCACGCGTTCCTAATCCACTACGATTTGGATATTTGATCTGAGGGGCCTCTGGCCTGATAGCACTGACCATCACGTGTGCATAGTATGGGCGTTCTGCGTCGTATACATCAGCCGAAGCTTAATAGACGTCAGCGACTGAGCGGCGCGCGCCGGGTTGGACTGCGTAAGCGTCTGCAGGAGTTTCCGGGGAGATGGCCCATGACCCCTGGGGGCATAGGTTTAGTCCGGCGTGCTGACCTCTCTATTAAGCCTAGGCCGGGTTGCGGCGTATTGTTTGGCCGAGGCCGGGCATGACCCAGAAAAGTGTGTCCGGCTGGAGTTAATCGAGCGTGGTGGGTAAGTTGGTGCACCCCTGCAGGGAAGAAAACATCAATCGATAGCCTGTCCTACGGCAACGGACACTTGGAGTTGTACCCCGATCGATACAACTAGAACTGGATACTTGTGATGAGAACTGGATGGTGATGAGAATTGGATTGTGATGATAACTGGATAGTATGGCTCTGGGATGCTTTTCTCGCAGGGAGTCGAGAATGGATCTCCGGCCGAGGTTGATAACACTTCTACTACTTTACTTTATGCTACTCTACTCCCTCTGGTTGCTGCAAGATGGTGGTTTCCAGAAGATGCTAGTCTTCAATAGGACTAGGCCTTCTCTCTATTCTGGCATTTCTGCAGCCCATTCCACATATACAGCCTTCCTTTGATAATGTTGCATATGTAGTGTAGATCTTTGCTTGCGAGTACTTTGGATGAGTATCACGGTTGCTTTGCTCCCCCTTTTCCCCCTTTCTTCTTCTTTCCGGTTGATGCAACCAGATGTCGGAGCCCAGGAGCCAGATGCCACCGTCGATGCCTACTACTACATGGAGACCGCCGACGACCAGGAGTAGTTAGGAGGCTCCCAGGCAGGAGGCCTTGCCTTTTCGATCGATGTTGTTTTTGTACTAGCCTTCTTAAGGTATACTTGTCTAACTCATGTCTGTACTCAGATATTGTTGCTTCCGCTGACTCATGTGCTTTCGAGCTTATGTATTCGAGCCCTCGAGGCTCCTGGCTTGTAATATAAAGCTTGTATTATTTTAATTTGTGTCTAGAGTTGTGTTGTGATATCTTCCCGTGAGTCCTTGATCTTGATCGTACACATTTGCGTGTATGATTAGTGTATGATTGAATCGAGAGCGTCACAGATAGCAAATGTGATAAATCATGTGATGACTTGGACTATGGGAAAATCGTGAGAAGTCACGATGATGTGTTGGTATGACCCCGAGACGAGGTCTTGGTAAGTCATGCGTGTGCTCCGAGGAGCCGTGGCAGAGTAAGTGATTGTTGCATAAGGTTGTCACCATATGTCTTCACGAAAGGTAACTGGTAGTTTATTTTAAGCGTAGTTTCATGATGCCATGCCATGTTTTGATATGCTATGATTTGATGTTGTTATGTTAGAAGTAAATTTGATATGCCATGCTAGTAGATGTTGTGCTGTTATTCATGCTTAGTTTGATTTACGATTCTAGTTAATATCATGCCATGCTTAGAAGTTGTGTTGAAGTAGACTGTTGCATATGCTTGGTTCTTGCTTTATCATCTGTTTGTTTGGATGCTATGTATTTGTTTGTCTTGCAAGTACATTCAATGTACTGACCTGGCGTGTCATGCCAGTTTTTGTAGGACTTGCCCAGGTTATTCGCTTGTTCCTTTGTGCTAGGCCGTAATTTTGCTAGTCCTGTGAGTTGTGGAGCCCAGCCTAGATGAGACGCTGCCAAACCAAGACTTACGCCGCCATTTAAGTAGACTTCCGCTGCTATTTAAATAGCCTTAGGGCTATGCCAGATAATTGTATTCATCAATGATGTAATCATATACATATGTATTTGATGAATATTATTGTACCTGGAATGCTGTATCATGGACCTGTCGTGCGTCAGGCGTAATCTTGGGCTGACGTGTGAAGGCCCCCTGCTCATGCGGATCGGGGTGGCACATGAAGAAAACTACACCTATTTGTAACTGAAGAAAGAACACTGATGCTGCATGGGTTGCATCTAAAAACTCTTGTCTTACAGGAAAACATAAGTTCTTCTGAGTTCCTTGTACTTGGTATTCGATGTTCCTACTTGATCTAGTTTTGTGTGCTAAATGTGATTGCCAATAGCAGAAGAGGTGTCCTAAGAATGTGTTGTTTGACTAGCACTGAGATGTTGTTTTAACGCATGGTAGCACACTGCATTCTTGTTTGATTCATCAGTACGTTCGACATTTGGGTAGTTTGGGCTCATCCATCAGTAGTACTATCATAATAGTTTTTCGAGTTGACTATCATAATTTTGTGTAAAAACATATATAAACTTCTGGTGCAGTACATGGTCACATAAAACAGACGCCTTTAATTTCAGTTAAAGGTTGCCTATATAACCTTATTTTTTGTTACCAACAAACCAAGTTATAATAAAATTTAAACAATAAGGCCAGTCCCAGGATGCCAGAGTAGTATGATTATTTGTCAACCATTGAATTGCATTGGAGTAAAATTTTGTGTGTAATTGACATATCAAGAACTTCAAACAATTTTTAATGAAACATTTTGAGGTTTTCAGAAAAAGGGTTGCCTTTAATTAACTGTTCCCAATTAGCGATGTATTGGATGTGATAGTGTCTTGAAATCATCTCTCTAATACTTATTTTTTCTAAACAGTTAGCTAGGAAGACATGCGGTGTAATTTCCCTTTCATGTGAAGTATGAAATAGAAGCCATGGCCATGGAGCGATTGTAGTGCCGTTCTGCAGAAAATAGCAGAAGACATGCCTTGTTTTCGTTTTCCAGATCGTATCCGTATGCGATCCGATCCGTGTTTTTTATTTGAAAAATCGTTTCTTATGTAGTACTCCCTCTATCCCATAATATAAGAGTTTTTTTTACACTAGTGTAGTATCAAAAACGCTTTTATATTATGAGACGGAGGAAGTAGCTAGGAGAGGCTGGGCACGGATCACAAATGAATCTGACTTTCACAAGTTGAACGGAATCGAAACCAACTTCTCCTCTTTTTGTAACCTAAACGGGCATATACGGACATATACGGACACGGAGTTCCAATCTTACCGCTGAGTTCATATACGTAGCAAAGTTCCAATCTGGATCCCCTGCCTTGCCACACGCGTCCCGCTTCCGATCCGCCGACTTTCCTCTCCGACCACAGCAGCTCCGTCAGGCCGTGTCCAGGAGCCGGAGGGGTGGTGTTCGGCGTCGTTCCGCTCGTGCCAGGCTTCACGCGGCCAGGCTAGCAACTTGCCGGAAAAAGGGGACGAAAACTCCGGCCGCCGCGCCATGCCAATTCCAGCGCCGCTGGAGGATGAGGACATCCTCCGGGAGATATTCCTCCGGCTCCCACCGCTGCCGTCAATCCTCTCCCGCGCCTCCCTCGTATGCGCGCGCTGGCGCCGCATCCTCTCCGATCCCCGCTTCCTCCGCCGTTTGAGCAGACACCACCCGGAACCTCCTCTGCTGGGCTTCTTCAAAGGGTCTCGTCTCACATATTCCGCCTTCTCGCACTCGCCCGACCGCATCCCCGCCGAACGCTCCTTCTTTGTTCGGTTTCTTCACAGCTTCAGGAGACACAACCCCGGACCTCCTCCGTTGGGTTTCTCCATAGGGTCTCTTAGCTCATATCCCGTCTTCACTCCCATCCTGGACCCACCCGATCGCATCCCCGCTGAACGCTTCTTTGTGCCTGGCCCTGAGCTCACGGGGGATTGGGAAATCCTTGGCTGCCGCCACGGCCTGGCCGTCGCGCTCAGCGAGTCTCTCCGTCAGCTCTTCGTGTGGGATCCCCTCAACGGCCACCAGCACCGCGTGCCTTTTCCATCCAAGCTCCACAGAGCAAAAATGGAGAGTTTCCGTAGGTGCACGTGCAGCGCCACGGTGAGGTGTGTTGACGATCAAGATGGGCATGTGCACGATGATTCCTTCTTGAGCCCGTCGTTCAAATTGGTCTTGATCTGCACCAGTAGAGACTCCAAGACATCATTCGCTTGTGTCTATGAATCAGCGTCGGGTGTATGGGGGAATGTTGTCTCAACGTCCACTACAGATATAGTTATGAAGCCAAATCCGAGCATCCTTATCGGGAATACAGTTTACTGGTTGCTTCATGGAGGTCAAATCCTTGCATTTGACATTGAAAACCAGACTCTTATCGTCATCAAGACGCCGACAGAGGCCCATGGTATCCACAACTGGTTCATTCAGCTCTTACGGACAGAAGATAATAGTGTTCTTGGCCTCGCCATTATGTCCGAACTGGGCATTCATATATGGGAGAGGATATTGAACTCTGATGGTGTTGCCGGATGGGTGCTTCTGCAGAAAATCAATCAATTGGAGGGGATCATGTCTAATGCCTTCAGAAATGCACCGATGATGGGGTATGACGAGGAGTTAAATGCGTTGGTTCTGTCCACACAAAGGGGCGACATCATGCTCCACCTTAAGTCGATGCAGATCAGATTAATTTCTAAACCGAATGAGCGGTCCCTTATGGCCCATTTTCCCTACAGAAATTTCTATACTGCAGGTAATACATCCGTATCTCATCTGTAACAAGATTAACTCCAAATACTAATTTTCCATTGGTATGTGTTTGTTGTATCAGTGTTCATGTGATTAATGGTCAACTCGATGTAAAAAATATAGAGAAACCATCTAATCATTGAAAAATAGTTACTCAATAGGAAGATTAAAGCTTGTGTTAAGTTTTTCCATGCAATGTGTCTCCTTGCAAGACAATGTTTGTCTTGTTTGTTATTCATACTAATAATATTAATCAATCCATAGCAGCATGTACTTTTTTATCGAAAAATAATACTAGTTCTTCAAATTTGAGCAATAACAAGTAATGGTCAATTTGAGACTGAGTTTTCCCAATTTGTGCATACTTTGTTTGGAGCCATATTGGCCATTAACGGGTACATATATAGTCTCTGCAGTTGTATTCTATACGAATGTATTTTCTCTAAACATCTAAGTAGCCTAACATGTCTTGGTAAAGGCATATTATAATTATCTCTTCCACCTGACAGCGGATGTGGCTTATTTTCATATAGGCAGGGGAGTTGGGTGGAAATGGGTGGATCCAAATCTCTGAACACAAAAGATCTGTCAATGTGCTATGTTGGTTGAACAGAAGGTAATTTATCTATTTTGCCATGCGCAAGTATTTTGTCATGGTTTCTTAATTATTAAGATGATTAATGATTTATTTCTGTTTAAGTTTTTAGTGTATTAAAATTGATTTAGTTTCTAAACTATCTAGTTTTTTATTTGGAAAAGGTGTACCTTTCAGTTAGACCGCTAGTTCTTAACAACTTGTTCATGATCTGTGTTGTCTTTGCCTCATGATATTTGTTCTTGTCAACATGCTTACATGCATACTGTCCATATACACATCACATGAAGAGCTGGTCTTTCTTCTTTTAATATGGACACTTTGTTTCTTCGCTCATGTGCAGCTAGTAGGTGTAATTGTTGATCATTGCCCTGCGAACTGTATCTTGCCTTGCAGTCCAATATGCGGAATGCGCCGCTACTTCCTAATGATCCAGTTATGCCGCCGATGTTTTATTTCTTGGAGCTTCGTGGATGGTTAAGTATGGCACTTATTTTTGGACGGAGGGAGTAATGTGTTCGGCATGATGTCTTCACATTATTTTTTGTATGTCTGAATATTGACAACAATTCTGAGTATTTTTTTCTACTTCAACTATAATGTCTAAAACAGCGGAAGTGGCATTTTACACCATATTCCCTTAATATTTGTGTCAACTGTACAAACGTAATATCGGGGGATGAATGTTTACCCACTGCAATTTAAAACTGAATTTCCTGTACAAGTTCTGTTAAATCCCTGACCAAGTGAACAACATTGAACTAGACATGGATTACCAGAGGGATGGGGCTTCACTCGAACCCCATGGTGATTAATTCCCTGTCGGTAATGACCATTAGTTGAGAGAGCGGGGATTTTTTTTCAATATTTATTGCATACATGCATAGCGTTGCGATTTTATTCAACTTGCATTTGAAATTAAACCACTCGCATTCAAATTGCTTCAATTTATTTTCAAATAATTTTGGCATGAGCTTTGCTCTTATCTAGAGTTTTGGGTTCAAAATTATCATTCAAATAAATTAAAGGACTTATATATATAATAAAAGTCCAATTAAAATAATTGGAAATGCAAGTGTATATTAAAACACAAGTGATAAATAAATTAAACTATATTAATAATTGAAGTAATATACAAAGTTTATTACAATTTGGAAAATAAGAACCTAAATAAATAATAAGATTACATCTTTGTATTACAAAATAATTGAGGTAATAAAAGGGAAACCTAAACTAACTATACGATCTAAGATCTTGACTTTGGCCTTGATCTTCTTTCTCTCATTTTTCTTCAACCAGCAAAAGAAACATCAAAGACAAAGAAATTGTTGTTGGTTAAAATGCAACATTTCCATTTCTGGAAATGCATAGCTTTAGGAGCCAACACTTCAGATCATGGCATTTATAGTCAGGATCTTGAGATGATAAGCTGATCTTGATCAGAGAAGTCAAAGGGAGAAAAACCATAGAATAGTGAAGCCAAGTTACCAGCAGCAGCAAGAATAAGTGCCAAAACCCAAGATAGCCCACAAGGCTGCAGCTTGCACAAAGGTAGCTGCAGAGTTAGGTTTCCTGACCCAGCATTCCAGCATTTCGTATATATTATCACAAATATCAATACTGGCCGCTTCCCTAACTACTCTCCAAAGTTCAGCAGCAACAACACAAGAAAAGAATAAATGGCAAGAGGACTCATGTTCAGAGCAAAAAAGGCAAGTTATATCTGGCACATGTTGTCTCTTGCAAAGGTTGTCTCTGGTTAAGAGTTTATTTTTTGCAACTAACCAGAGAAAAATTTGAATTCTAGGAGGTATTTTAATTTTCCACACCACAGGAATATTCCCAGGGAGGATCCCCCTAAAATTAACAACATTGTAAAAAGATTTTACTGTGTACAGACCCTTCGTCTCGTATTTCCATACTAGGGTATCCGGTCTGTCAATCAGAGCTAGAGTTTTACACTACTAGGAAAAACCTTATACACAACATCTTAGCAATAGCGCTGGACAAAATCATGCGCTACTGCTACTTAGTAGCAGCGCGTATAAATAAACCGCGTTACTGCTATAACTTTAGCAGTAGCGCGTACTAGCAAAAAGCGCTCTTGCTATGTTTGAACAGCTGGGAGCACATGGCTAGCCCAACTTAGCAGTAGCGCGTATCCTCGCCCAGCGCTACTGCTATTCTCCTTTTTTTCCGTCTAGGAAGGCAACGACAGCGGCTAGAATCCGATCGCTCTGATGAGGCAAAGGCGACGACCGACGAGATGATCTCGTCTCCTTTTTTCCGTCTCCTGCCTCCTGTAGCGGCGTCGACGGGACAATTGTTGGCCTGTTTTTTTTGGAGGGGTAAAGCAAATTTTATTGCTCAAAAGCCACAGAGAGTGGGATACAAGACCGGTCATGGGGATCACCAAGCCACACATGGCGCCTCGGACCCCTTCTAATGGAGTATTTTGCTAGACTTTATGCTTCATAATTTACAGCACGACTCTCGAAAGAAAAAGAACATTGAAAAAGAGTAGACCTAAGATTGATTTCAGCCACAATGGCTCCATACTTTCCTCTGCTACCTGAATTGATGTCAGCAACACTTGCTTACAATCAGATGCAACTATGAAGTTGTTTATGAGTAAATCCTCTGCAAGGCAAATTGCTTCTCTGCAGGCCACCGCTTCCAATGACGCTGGATCATTCACGCCTTCCAAAACCAGAGATGAGCTTCCAAGATAACTTTCACTTGAGTCACGGCACACCGCAGCAGTCTGGGAATTGTTGGCCTGTTGGTTTCCCGATCGAGGCGATGCCGATTGACTGGTATAGCGATCTTTTTTTAGACCCACGATCCCATTTCCATCGCTAGAGAGCAGTTTCCTATTTTCTTTGGGAAAGATCGATCGAGTCAAGCCACGAGCGGACGAGGCCCAGCGCTCGATGGCCTCGACTCAGGCCCAGCTCCGGCGCCTAGCGGCCTAGTGCCGCAGCTGCTACGCATTTTTTTTCAGAATTACCGGGCCTATATAAAGAAAATCGGGGCCCCCAAAATTACGGGCCCTGTGCGGGCGGCACATTTGGCACCACTATGGGCCCGGCCCTGATAACATGCATGCCATATATGCAAAATAGATGATGTGGCAAGTAAGTAAAGAGAAAAGCGAGAAATTGAGTAATATAATATGTTACCATCACATAGTGTCTTCCAATAAACAATGACTCACAAAATAGTAATATATACGTGTTACTAGTCTAAGTTACTCACCATCATGGCCAGCCTAACAGGAATAATTTTCCATTCTCCAACAATTTGACCACATATATGCTCAACTATAGGACATATAAAATGCGTAGCACATGCACCATCATTGAAACTTCCTTTGCAAATAACAGAAGCTATAGTAGTAGGCCAGCATCGATTTTAATTTACATGCACAACGCGTCAGCCGGAGCAAAGACTAGCCGGATCGCGAGCCGTCCAATGCGTGTGATTCCCACCGTTGCAACATGATCCATTTTGCAAACTCCGTCGCGGTGCGACCCATGTTGCAAACCCCGTTGCTTCACAACCAATGTTGTGAAAGCACCTCTAGCAAGCACCCCCCCCCCCCCCCCCCGGCGCGTCTGTAGCATGATCCTTGTTGCAAGCACCTATGGCGAGTCCTCCTTGCAATTATCTGTGTTGCCAATTCCAGCATCCACCACAACATCATAGATGCTCAAGATGAGTCCAGACTGCCGATCTTCGCCCTGTTTCTAGCAGCGGTGGTGGCGGAGCCTTATCTCTCCTTGGTCAACGATGTTTTTAGCAGTGGTGGCGGGCACAACAACGCTCAACCAAAGATGGGGGTTCGACAGGAGATTTTCCAGAGGAAGAAGAAGGCCATGATAGGGAAAATGAGTGAACAGTGCTTCGCTATTAGATAAGGATTGAAGACGTTAGTGGTGGGCACGGGATCCCATGGGACACATGTCACGCGAGGAAGGTGGTCGACATGTGCCCAATTATCAAACGATTTAGCTCGAGGGTTCCCCTTTTAATTTGTGTTGCAAGGTTAGTGTCTCGTTTGGACACATGAACTCAAGAAATAGAAATGGGAAAAGCGTAATAATTAAGCAGCCACCCCTGCTCGGGTTTGCAACAGCGGTGGTACTCTCCGGCCACAATGGTTTGTCCAGGGGTGTGGCTACTTGGGTGGGCTCAACCGATGGTGCCGGCAGGTTACAATGGCGTGGGAGGAGGAGACGAGATATGGACGACACGATCATGAAGAAGATGCATGTGTATTCAGGATAAGGGAGAGAGATACATGTTGTCACTAGTAGAAAAGGGGGCAAAGGTCCACGCCGGGTTAGCCCATTAGTCCCGGTTCAGTCCAGAACCGGGACCAATGGGGGCATTGGACCCGGTTCGTGAGCCCAGGGGGCGGCCGGGCCACGTGGGCCATTGGTCCCGGTTCGTCTGGACCTTTGGTCCCGGTTGGTGGGACGAATTGGGACCAATGTGCCTCGCTCCTGGCCCACCACCATTGGCCCTGGGTGGTGGCATGAACCGGGACCAAAGGCTCACCATTAGTCTCGGCTCATGCCACCAACCGGGACCAATGGTGGTGCCTATATATACCCCCTCGCGCAAGAGCAGAGCACACTACTCTGTTTTTTCTGACCGAGGGGGAGAGGGCTTGATGGTGCTCTAGCTCACCTCCTATGCACACAAGGTGTTCGATGAAATGCCCGAGCTACACTACTTAAGCTTTTTCCTCTCCAAGCTCGACCTCCAAGCTCCATTTTCCTCAATATTTGTCTAGGTTTAGCGGTTTGTACGTCACGCCCTGTCCCCGTCTTCACCGACGTCGATCACCCGCGCCGAGCTCATCGCCGGCACCACCATCGTGAGCCTCTTGTTCTATCTTGTTTCTGAAAGGAAAAAATATATTCTTACTTGTATGTTTACATAGATACTTGCATTATTTTCTTACTTTTATTATTGCATCTTATATAGTGCGATGGTTTTGGTATCCGCCCCCGTCGGCCCTCGTCCGGTCTATGATTCGGATGTGGTATATATATTATCTTTATAACTATTGGTTCATTTATTGTTTATAAAAATTATGCCGACCAACGTGACATAGATTTTATTTATCTAGGATGTATGTGAACCGGAAATTCCAACCGACCCTATTGTCGAGAGGTTAAATTTAGTTGAAGAAGAAAACAATTTCTTGAAGGAAAAAATAAAAAAATTTAGGAGGAGAAGATGATATTGGAGTTGCATGTTGCGGATGTCGTCGATGATCACAAGATCAAGATGGATGCAATGCGCTTGAAGATTAGAAAGATTAGAAAATATGCGGTTCATACCGAGGCTTGGTATCATTATACCGTTGGATCAATTGTTACCTTGGTTGCGATTATGATCGCATTTGTTTTCGCATTGAAATGTTTTATATAGTTTCAATGTATGGTTTAATTAATTAGATGCTCTGGAGAGCTATATGTTGTTAGATAAGAACTATGTATGTACTTTGGTTTTAATGTGATGATGAACTTCTATTAATTTGGACACTTAATTATCTATTCATGATGTTCTGTAATGGTTTTTGACACACTTAATTATATATAATGCACGCAGATGAACCGGCAATGGATGTACGGTGACAGACACACCTCCAAGTACATTAAGGGCGTGCATGAGTTTCTCGGTGCGGCTGAGGCAAATAAGCATAATGGTTTTATGTGTTGTCCATGCACTAAATATGGGAATACGATGTTTTACTCTAACCGGAAAATCCTTCATACCCACCTGCTAAACTCGTTACGTGAATTCAGGTAGAACTTGTGACACAGCTAGGAAAATGAACATGTAGAATAAGATCATATATATAGCCTAAGCAGGGTGTGTTTGCAACTCAGTAGCCTGCTCAAAATTAAGTGACCCTAAGCACTTGTAGTCCCGGAAAAATTAACGAACTATCATCCAGAGTGGAATATGTATATCCATGAAAAGATTATCACTTAGAATCCCACAAAGACAAAAAGGCAAGAATAAAGATTATTTACTCGGGGGAAAGGGAATAGCAATGTAAACGGAGGTAAAATATAATGGATTTCTCTCCAAAGTACTCCCTTCTTTTCTTTTTACTCCACGTATTAGATTCTTTGATAGCTTGGACTATGTGCCCTGCATAGAATTGGATGCACATACACATAGAAATGGTAATACAAAATGGAACCCAATTACATTAACTGAAAATCGAATATCCAGATTAGAATCCCCATATGTGAAACTGAGTCTGCACGGTATATAAAAAATAGTTACTGAAAATTAGTACTGTAAAGTAGGAAGTCAACCACAGTTTGTACCAAAAAATCTTACATCTATGGAAGGGAATGGGAAACATTGACGCTTACTGGTCACCGGGCAACGAACGCAGCGTGAACACAACGACTGCAAAAAATTGATAGAACTCCTAACTCTTGGTTGCTGGTAAACTCAGAATTAGCGTTAGCAGCCTCGGCCATTAACTGGAATCAGTGGGCAGGGCGGATTTTCGTGATATACATTAGCCGTTGTCCTTCTCCCTGCAGGCGGCTGTCAAATGCATCGATGGCCGAGATATCAAACTGGAATAAAGACGCGAGAGTTCTTCGTCGCGCCGTTGCTGTTACCCGCTCATCAACTTTGGGGACGTCTTTATCAGGGAGTGTCCGCCACCACCGTGGCCGCCTACGTGTTGTGATTGTAGCAGTACTGGATTGTAGTACCGCCTCTTCGCATCTTCCTTGCGCGTCGGCGGGATCTCGCTCAAGGTGGCGGCACACCCTCGTTCACAAGAGGGTAGGGATGGGGTTGAGGATGAGTGGAAATGACGGCTGCAAGAGTAGCAGCGGCCCATACGGAATAGGAGATGATGGAGGCGGCGGTGGCGGCGGCGGCCTAGGTTTTTCGAGACAACCCGCATCGCCGCGCCTCATCCTCTCGTATCTGTAGCTTTCTCTCCCGAGCAGAGTGCGTTGTATCCAGGGCCGGCTCTGGGGGTAGGCCACCTTGGCCTGGGCCAAGGGCCCCGGTCTGGGGGGCCCATCATCAGATACATATAAGACTATACATCTATTTGGCTGGAAAAAAATGAATCAGTACAGGCCCAGCCCAACTACGGGAGAGGAAAAGGCACGACGCCTGGCATACTACATCGATCGATTCGATCGATTGAATCGCATCTCGGCATCTGCGTCTGGTCCTGGTCGCCTCGGGGGCTCGTCCGCCTCCGCCTGATGCTCTATCTGTCTCTCGAAGACTCGCACAGACGCCCGGCCGGCCGGCCGCCGGCTGCTGCAATCAGGTGGCCCTTTAATCCTTGATTCCGTGATTCCCGTCTTGATTTTCTTGGTACGGTTGATTTTCTTGCTTTCTTGGCGTAAACGTATTTATCTTTCCAGTTTCATCATCTTTCTAGTCGTATTGATCTATTGATTTTTTTGCAGCTTTAGGATTTAGGTGTTACAATGACAAAACCTAAGTCCGGTGCTGCGAAAAGGAAACAAAAAAAACTAGAGAATCAATTCATTGAGTCACAAAAAGGTGCTATAAAAATGTTTTTTCCAGTGCTGAGTACTGTTGATAATCAAAGACGAGAATCTGAACCCGGACAAGATGATGATCATAATTCAAACGATGATCATGAAGTTAACGATCAGTCCTTGGATGACAGTAAGTAACTAACTAGCGTCGATTTTTGTAGAAGTAAGTAAGTAACTAACTACAATTTTGTATTTAAATGCAGATATTGATGTTGATCTTAATGAGAACAGCACAAGAGAGGAAAATTTGCAGCCTTCGCCTGATGCTCAGAATGGTGAGGAACAAGATGATTCTCTTTTATCTATATATGATCCTCGAACATGGGATAATCTTGACAATAGCAAAAGGGATATTTTAATTGAAAAGGGGCCGGTGCGAGAATTGGGACTGGAGTTTCCTGAAGATGCTGATGGTAGACATTTTTCATATGATCACTACTCCAGAGAGTTAGCTAACAAAGAGGTTACTGACAGAAAGTGGTTGGTTTACTGTAAAGAGTTGGACAAAGTTTTTTGTTTTGCCTGCAAGTTGTTCAAATCAAACCAGTGCAGGTCTTTGCTAGTGTCTCATGGATTAAGCGACTGGAGGCGTATCAGTGGAAGACTCAAAGAACATTAGAGAAGTCTTGAGCATTTAACAAACATGAGCACATGGAATGATCTAAGGTTGAGGTTAAGAAAAAATCAAACAATTGATGATGAGATGCAGCGGAAGATTGCAAAGGAAAAAGAGAGGTGGAGGCAGGTTTTGCTAAGAATAATTTCTGCAGTGAAGTTTCTTGCAAAACGTAATTTGGCCTTCCGAGGAACAAATGAGAAGCTGTATCAAGGTAATAATGGTAATTTTCTAGGCACGGTTGAAATGATTGCTGAATTTGATCCTGTGATGCAAGAGCATATTAGGCGTATTCAAAGTAATGAAATACATCATCATTATCTTGGCCACAATATTCAGAATGAATTGATTTCACTTCTTGCTAATGCTGTGAAAAAGGTTATGTTACGCACCATCAAGGATGCCAAGTATTTCTCTATTATATTGGACTGTACCCCGGATGTGAGCCATGAAGAACAAATGACGCTAATTGTGCGTTGTGTCAATATGTCAAGTAACATTCCGAGAGTGGAGGAGTTTTTCTTAGAATTCTTAAAGGTTGATGACACATCAGGATTGGGTCTTTTTAAAGTATTGATGGATACATTAGATTCTCTTGATTTGAATGTCGCAGATGTTAGAGGGCAAGGTTATGACAATGGCTCCAACATGAAGGGAAATAATCAAGGTGTTCAGTCTCGGTTGCTTGAAGTTAACCCCAAAGCATTATATATGCCATGTGCATGTCATAGTTTGAATCTCACTCTTTGCGATATGGCGAAATCTTGCGAACAAGCTATTTCATTTTTTGGTATTATACAGCGTATATATGTACTGTTTGCACGCTCTACTAAAAGGTGGAAGATTTTGCTTGATAATGTTCCAAATCTGACTCTCAAACCTTTGTCTAATACTCGGTGGGAGAGTCGAATAAAGAGTGTGCAACCTATAAGGTTCCAAACTGCACACGTAAGATCAGCTTTGAAGGCACTAGAGAAGTCTTCTACCGATGATCCAGCTGCAGTAAGTGATGCTCAATCTTTGTTCAGTGCACTTGGGAAATTTGAGACTTTAGTTGGTATGGTTATTTGGCATGATATTCTATTTTCTGTCAACATGGTTAGCAAAAAGTTACAGGAGAAAATTGTGTGCATCGATGATACTCTCAAACACATTGAAGGGGTCATTTCATATTTTCAGAAGTACAGAGATGAAGGCTTCTATTCTAGTATTGAGAGTGCCAAAGTTATTGCATCGAGTATGGATGTGGAGCCAAAATTTCGAACAAAACGTCAAAGTAAAAGGAAGAGGCATTTTGATGAAATCAATGATGTAGATGATGATCTACAACTGTCAGCTATTGAATCATTCAGAGTTACTTACTTTCTTGTCATTGTTGACACCGCAATTGCTTCATTGACTAGTCGGTTTAAGCAGCTGAAGGAATTTGAAAATGTGTTTGGTTTCTTATTCAACTCAAATAATCTGAAGTCTTTGGATGATAGTAACCTACGAAAATCTTGCACTAGTTTTGCTAAAGCTTTTACTCATAAAAGTTCGCATGATGTTGATCTTGATGATTTTTTCTCTGAGTTAAAAGTGTTGCAAGTAACTTTGCCAGATGATTTGATGTCAGCACCTGAGATTCTTCAGTTTGTTACAGCTGTAGATTGCTATCCAAATGTGTCAGTTGCCTATCGGATCCTCTTGACTGTACCTGTGACTGTAGCCTCGGCTGAAAGAAGTTTCTCTAAATTGAAACTACTGAAGAATTGTTTGAGGTCGACCATGTTACAAGACAGATTGAATGGATTGGCCATGTGCTGTATTGAGAAGGATATCTTGGACAACATTGATCTTGATATTGTCATCAATGATTTTGCTTCTAGAAATGCCCGGAGAAGTTTTTTCATGAAGAATTGAAGCATTATTGTCTATGAATTAGAATTTGGATCTATTTAAGGTAATCAAACTAGCAGGGAATATTGTTTCTCATATTTAATATTTTGCTACTTTATTAGTCTTCCTTTCATGATATGACATAGTCTGCGTGATTATCAATTTTTTATATGTTATACGTCTCAGAATGACAAAATATGATCGGATATGCGTACATATATATTACCTATAAGGGCCTTTTTTTCAACTTGGCCAAGGGCCCCGAAAAACATAGAGCCGGCCCTGGTTATATCGATTCACTATGTGCAGGGAGGTTGCTACTGGCCCATTAGGCCCAATTTAACCAGAGACGTGCAAAAAAGCGACCAGAACAGCGGCCCGGGATAGTTAGCAATCCACGTCAAATCAAACGGCTGAAAATGCTTAAAATTGACGATCGGACGGTCACGGATGCTAATGGCCTGAGAGGGCTGGAAAGTTGTGCAGTTTTAATATATCTAAATTTAACACACCAAACCTTGACTTCCTTTTTCTTCTGATTGAGGTGATGCATATCGAGTTTTTAGCTGTAAAATTTCGTAAAGTTGACACGAAAGGTTCAGGTTAGAAACGTGAGTTTGTCATTGAAACTGAAAGAGTGACATCTTCTGCACCAACAAAAGAACATCTCCGAATGTTGAAATTTTGAAAGCATTGAGGCATAAACTGGTAATCTTTCATGTTGTTGGCCTGCAGCAGAGGTCCAGTTAAGTGCATTCATAACTACTCATAGTGGGTCCAAGCATCGTTTTGTGCCATCTCTGGAATTTTTCGGAGAACATCAGCCTGACCACTTTGCTGTTGATGGAACCTATGTTGTGTAAAATCTCCAAATTCATCGATCTTTGGACTCGATCGAAGCAAACATGGCATGCCAGTGGCAAACTCAGCCAAGTGACAGAATGCTAAAACAAGGTCAATAATGTTCATCAGAGGAAATAAATAATTTGTGATGAAAAAAACAGGGGAAACGAGGGGTAAAGATTAACGACGCGTTTAGTTGGAGACAGGTAACGTATTGGGCATTGTAATCAGGATACTCCGTATTAGGTGACTTTTTTAGCGATTACATGATTTGTTTGGTTCAGCCAAGGTTTGGCTTGCCATTTCAATGGAGGTGAGAGCCTGAGAGGGAAGAGGAGAGGTAGGGGTCAGGCGCTGCTGTTCTGGGTTCGTGGCGGAGGAGAGGGACGGCGAGGGGAGGTCGCCCGCGTTGCTTGTTCAGGGCTCGTGGTGGAAGAGTGGTTCTCCGGTGGTCGGCGGGCGAACGGCTGCGTTGCTCGTTGTGGCTGCAGGACGACACGGGAACAGGAGGGGACGAGGCGACGCGAGGCCGTTATTGGATACCAGTCGACAGGGGCCGTATTGGGTTTTGTGAACGAGCGCTTTCTGATTACAAGGGACCTGAAACTGCAAACGCGTCGAGCCAGGTTTCGATCCTTGGACCTGTGGGTTATGAGCCCACCACGCTTCCGCTGCGCCACTCTGATTTTGATGTGATAATTACGATTTTACAGTTTAAATAAGGTTTGGCGAAGGTTTTGTTGGTTGGCTAGCTAGCGTCGGCAGACAGACAGCGATGGCTGAGGAGTATGCATATCAAGTTTGAACAGTATACTACTCGAAAGGATTACGGAACGGATGGAGTATTATAAAGTTCACTCGAAAGGTCCCTCACGTGTGACTTCTGTTTGTCCTGGCAGTCGGACAGGTTAATTAGCATTGTCAGTTTGTCACTGGAAAATGGAACAGTGTCGTCTTCTACACACGAAGAAAGCTTGAGGCATAGCAGAAGCAGTTGGGCATTCCAGTTCAAAAAAAAAAAGCAGTCGGTTATCCTTCTGGTTTTTTGGTGGATTTGGAAGGAGCGCAACATGCGCATTTTTGGCGGTGCCATGGAACGCTCGCCGCGGCAAGTCTTGCACCTCCTGCTATCGGAGGCAAGCGACTGGGCGCTGGCAGGAGGCCGGCACCTAATTTTGCGAGAGTAGCCCTTTTATTTTCTCTTTTGCTTTCTCTGAATTTCTTGTTCCGCAAGCTAATGCGTTAGCCTGCACCCTGTACTCGGCGTTCTTTCGCCTCCCCTTCTAATCAATGAAATACGCAGCTCTCCTGCGTCTATTTCAACAAAAAAAATATGTTGGAAAGCATTGAGGTAAAATTTCATTAATTTTTCTCGTTGTTGACGTACATCAGTCCCAGTTGAACGTATTCATGACTTGCCCCCATACCCATAGTTGGCCCAAGCATCATCGCTTCCAGGTTTTGATCTTAAGACCTGTGGGTTATAGGGCCTGAGCAAATTGTTTCGGCAGTGATTTGTGGTTGGCTCATTGGCTGGTGCGGTGAGTAGGCCAACAAGTTGAGCTAACGAATAACGATGGGAGGCCTCCTCTGTGTTCGCACGGAAGGAGAAGGAACCGGTACTGTACCAATGTGGTTGCACATGCACATCAGGTCATCAGCTACGTATAGTGAGTACGTAACACGATCTGGTACTCCTGTAGTCCTCTCTTCGGGGCTGATTGAACTAGTGGCTCACGAATAGACGCCAATCACGATCACGGCCCGCTTGTCTTTAGCTCAACCGACGAACCCACCAATGGAGAAAATTCTGGTGCCGTCCATTGATTGGACGGACCGTCGTCGAAACCTTCATGTGTTTTTTCCTTCCTGATGAAATGGAGGGGAGGGTTTTGCCTGGTCTCATTACTAGATCGGCAAGGGGGTTAAAAACAAGGGCTTTAATGTCCGTCGGTATTATGAAAGAATGCTCTAGTGGCGTTCAACAACTCCAGTGGTTTGCGAGAGTAATCGCCGATCTTGGCCGTCTCTAACCGAACCACTCTTTATAACTCTCTAACCATTCCCTCAAATCTTAATTTCTTAAAGAACTAAAAACAACTCAGTTATATTATAAGGTTTTGTCAGAAGTACAAAGCACGCCAAATATAATTGAAAAAACAACGAGATCTCAGGATCACTCTCGGGACCAATGCCGTGGACCCGCAGTGGACGTCGTTAAACCCATGAAATCGATCCGAAGAACCTAACACGGAATCTTGCTGGCGCATGCGCACGACGAGAAACACTAACCTCGATGCCCCAAGGATCTGGTAGGAATCTAGGCCGAAGCTCTATCTAATTCGTCCCAACTGACAAACTTGAGGAGGATCAGAGCTCGAAAGACTTAATCAAAGAAGAAGCACTGCCCCTAAAAGGGCTAAAGACCCTAACGTATCTACTAGATGGAGACGAGGCGCCAGTATTCTCCACCCCTTCAATGGTTGCCGGAGCGGCCAATGGAGCGGGGGGGGGGGGGGGGGAGGCTTTTCTCTAGTCGCCTTGTGAGAGAAGAAAGAAAGACTACTTGTGATGGAGCTAACCGAACCCCTATATTTAACTCCCTAATTTTCGGGGGCTAATTCTGTCATCTGTTGTCACATACATTTCAAACAATTAATTGCTCTATATTACACCACCGATTTCAATGATTTAAATGTCTCATATGCGCCAAACCAGCTACAAGCATATATACAGTTTATCAAATGCAACAATTCAAATTAAACACATGCATACATTTTCACCCAAAAGCCACCAAATCGATCAAGTTTATCCAAAAACCCACCACACAACGTGTCATACGTCGCGGACCAATCCTATCAACTTCATATTACACCAAATCAAGCACTCCCATGATCACCGTCACCCCCGCAGCCGCCACCACCACTACAACTCGGGCCGAACCTCGATTTTTTCCAAAATCTCACCACGAGTGAGTCGTCATTTTTAGAAAATCATACAGGGGTGCTTACATGGTGCGTCTATAGCCTGTGGTGCTCCTCTGGCATTTTTGAGTGCTTGCAAAGTTTTGGTAGAATAAAATTCATGGATGTTTTCTTTCTTTCTTTTTTGAGGGAAAAAATTGTGGAAGTTGTGACAAAAAATAAATGTCGTGAAAGTTGTGGCAAAATAATAATAATGAGCGTGTCATATCACGATGAAACTTTGCAAACACTCGAAACATTGAACAATGTTTGCCACACAAAAATACACCATTTTTTTGAATTTACTGTTCATTACAGGTGTATATGTGCTCACGAGCAGCAGAGGACTTTGGTAGTGACTTGACATGATTCTTGCCCAAAGCTATTTTCTGGTTGTCGACCGCCAACGCATGCATGTATGCATGGTTCACGTACTACGTTCCCCTTCATCATGCGTCCGTTGTTCTTAGACGGCACTTTGCGCATGCATGCCAATCGGTAGGATATTTCTCTCCTGCTCGGAACCGGAGGCAGGGCAGGGCCAGATCGAATCAAGCTCGTATCCAGCCAGGTGGAACATCTCGACCTTCCGACGGTGCGGCGCCTATCGAGCCAGGCGAGGAGGTTGTGGCCTCCTTCGGAGATGGAATTGGATGGTCGTGTCGCGCCGGGGTCCATAGTTGTTTTGGTGATCACATTCCCTGTTAATGTCAGCCATCCCTTCTCCTCTGTACCATCATGGTTCTAGTTCCCTGGTGCTTTGTTATCGGAGGAGGGCCCCGATGTCTTCAACTACGTGCTTCTCTGATTAATCCGTCTAGTTTGTAGCGTTTGAGGCTCTGTTAGCTGCTTTCCAACGCCTATGTCTCTTGACGTGTTGTATTTTCTTTCTCTGATTTGTGTGATCTGTAATCTGGCCGGTTGATAGCTTTCTTAATTCAAAGTCGGGCAAGGCTCGTGCCCTGTCTCAGGCCCGGCTGATGTCTTTTCTCTTAAAAAATTGTACAGTTTGATAAAGTTCATGCCATTCATGTTTATCATTTCCCCATGTGTGGCTTTTGTTCTGTACTTGATGAAAAAAGTTGCTCTCGTTGTGAATGTACTGGCAGTCGGACAGCTTAGCATTGCGCAAGAAGAAAGCCTGAGGCATAGTAGAAGCAGTTGGGCATTAGCTTTGTCATCTCCGCTTCGAAAACCGTCATATAACATCCCCGTATGTTGGCAAGCATTGAGGCAAAATCAGCTCATTAATTGTCCATGTTGTTGACGTACAACAGTCAGGTTTCGATGTTAAGACATGTGGGTTATGAGCCCACCACCATGATCCTTTTGTCATGGGCCTGAGCAAACTGTTTGGACAGTGATTTGTGGTTGGCACTACCGGACTCGCGGGCTATGCCTACGGCCACGGGCCGTCGGCATAGGCCCCATTGCCGTCGGCATAGATCTATGCCGACGGCTGCCGTCGGCGTAGATGTCGTCAGCGTACTCTTGTCAGACCGTCGGCATAGTATTGATGTCGGCATAGGGGCCTATGCCGACGGCCTGACGTCAGCCGTAGGCATAGATGAATCTATGCCAACGGCTTTGCCGTAGGCATAGCTGCCACGTGGCAAGCCCTGGTAACTCCTGGGCGTATGTATGCCGACGGCTTTGCCGTAGGCATAGTTTTTTTTTATTTTCCCTGTTTTCTCTTTTCCAATTCATTTGATAGCATTTCAAAACAGAACAATATGAAATTATGCAGAAATATGACAATTCATCATCTAAACATACTCAAGTTCATCTAAACATACTCAAGTTCACCATCATCATCTAAACATACTCAAGTTCATCACCGACGGAAGTTCATGAACATGAAAGTAGTGCAAGGCATGAAACATGATAAAAATACGAATATGAAAGGCATGGCACGATGGCCACATGCACGGAATCATCAAGCAAGACCACCTCTGCCATAACCACCACCACCTCCGCCATAACCACCACCACCTCCGCCAAAACCATGACCACCTCCGCCAAAACCGCCATCGCGACCATCACCACTCTGCCAGATCGGAGTGACTGGGGTCGACGAAGCAGGAGTTGAGCTACCGGTCCCCTACATGTTTCAGAAAAGATTCTAACGGTAAATATGATATGATAGTGTTTCATGAACGAGAAATAGTTTGCTAGTAGTTAGGCAAATGTACTAACCGGACCATCACTGCCTAGTGCCACCCATTCATCGAACGTGGGCACGTGTGGGGGTTCTCCCGCGGGTGGTGGTGGGGGTCCCATTTGTGGTGGATCCGTGCGGTTAGTCCAAGACGCCAACATAGCCTGAATGTTAGTTAAACAAGCAAACTAGAAGATCAGAAGGAATGAAAGTGCAAAAATTTAGCTTGGTTTTAAGAGGGAAAAACTAACCGTCATCATCTGACGGTTGTAATCATCGTTTGCCTTCATTCGTTTCAAGTACTCCCGCACCTCGAGATTCCTATGCTTGACAAACTCCTTATATGCCTACATAATTTAGGTTGTTTCTAAGTGAGCAATGCTGAAAATAAACTGAGAATGCTAGATAGAAAAAGATAAAGAGGAAGTACTTACAGCATGCTGGCGGGCTAAGGGAGTCTGTGAACGCCCCGTACTCTCTAACACGCTCGGGTTGGTAGCCCGAAGCTGTGTGTACGAGATCGAAGGAGTGATCAAGCCGTCGAAACACGGATACCGGCCATTCTTCTTCCCCTGGATGGCCACCACCGCCGTGTCGTCGATCTGAGACTGGGCGACCTCAGCAACAGGAACATCCGGATGCAACTCCTGATAGTGATGAATGTAAGACCCCAGGTGCTCCTCGGTCTTGCCGTAGTACTGGCTCTCGCCCTCCTCGCGATGACTCCGCTCGCGGGCCAGCATCCACGACTCCATGTCTGAGAGCGGCCTCTTCAACTTGTCCTCCTACAACGTCAAATAGAAGTCAGCCATACATAAGAACATGACGGTAAAGAAGAACAAAAATGCATTATGCACATAGGTATACCTTCATGGCCTTGAAGCCCCAGTGGTTCCTGTTTCCTTGGACGTGTGTCCCGTCCTCTCTACGGTTAGCCCGGGCCTTGATGCTCTTGGCAGCAAACTCTGCATCGGCGCCGAGCCACCTATCCACCAAACTCGCCCATCCGTCATGCCTTCCATAGCACCAACGAGGAACAACCTATGCAAATTTTGGAAGCACATGACATGTGAGCAAGAAACATATAGTTGACTGCTTGAAACAATGAAAAGTTATTAATAGTTACCTTCAGGAACTGCTCCCTGTTCAAAGTAAGTCGTTGCTTCTGCGCTTGTGTTTTGGTCATCTTTTGGTGCAGGTAGTAGTGGTAGTACTGCGAGACGGCAACCCAGCGCACCTCGTACTGCAACTGACGAGCTTTCTTCTTCGCAGCCGCAAGCAAGACCACGTCGGCTCTGGCCTTGTGCTCGTCAAGAACTCTATAGAGTTGCTGCAATCATGCATAAACCAGAAGCAAACAAGGCATGAGTTGAGTGATTCAATGATAAACTATGAACGAAACTGAAGACAAGTGATTCAGAAGAGAACTTACCCAAAATTTGGTGATCACGGCCTTAGCGGTCGTCCCGTACTCCGCGTTGCTGCAAGCCTCGTAGTGGGCCCAGCTCGTGGCCAAAACCCGCTGCTGCGGGTCCCTGTCTGGCCGCGGGCAGAATAGGACAGGACAAAACTCCTTCAACAGGACAGTGATAAGGCCGTTCGGTTTACGGCCCTTTCCGTGAAGGATCCAGTTTCTGCAAAAGAATCAAATGATTGCCATGTGTACAATAAGAAAATGTTGTCATCTGGTGAAAATATGATTGAGAGGCACTTACTCTGTCCCCGCAGGTTCAATGAGCCACTTGTGCTCCTCGATAGAAGGTGGTGTAGGTAGTCCGGCATTACCACGCAGCCACCCCTGCGGAGCACCTGGTGGCAAGTCACCCCACAACGCGGGATCAACCTCCCGTCCACCCTCCTCACCCTCCTCCTCGGCCTCCTCCTCCTCACTCTCCTCCTCGGCCTCCTCCTCCTCACCCTCCTCCTCGGCCTCCTCCTCCTCGCCATCAGGAACATACTCCTCCTCCTCAGACTCAGAAGGTGCCTGTGTATAGGAGGGCATCGAAGAAGACCCTCCTATTTCGGACACGGCCCGGAGTTTTTTGCCCTGGTTGCCTCTCCCCCCACCTCCTGCTCCTCTAGGGGCTCTCCCCCCACCGCCTCCTCCTCTAGGGTCTCCTCCCTCAACCCCTCCACCTCCCTGTGAGGTGTCATCCTCGCGTAGTCGGGAGGGAACCTTGTGGGCTCGTCCACTCCGAGTAAGTCCTTTAAATTTACTGAGGAAACTAGCACCGCTGGACATGCCCATGATTAGCAAACCTGCATTGAGAAGAGAATAAACAATTAGGAAGGATATCAATTAAACAAGCATACAGGAAAAACATTAATACCAGAAAAGCACATTAAGCATACTATTGTAATGATCATTAAAAGAACTTACATTTTCTAGAACCCATATGAATCATCACTATTGTAATCTATTTGTGGACCGGTCTCATCATCACTATCACGCATATCTTCTTCGTTGTCTGACGGAGGTGGAGGCTCTTCCTCATCGTCAGCGTCTTCATTTAACTTTTCAAGCATAATTATGTCTCTTTGATTCACAACTGCCTCACCATCAATCCGTGTGTCGTCGTCGTTTGGGTCCAGGTCAACATAACCCAAGTCATCATCCTCGTTGTTTTGGACCACGTCATCATGTTCCTCTTGATAGAACACTCCCTCGTATGTCACTCCTCGGTGATGAAAAGGCGCTGCAGTCTTTTTATAAAATCAAGATACCGAAGAACCTTCACAGGGATTTTTAGCTGCTGCTTCTGACCATGCTTATCGACCACCTCAATATACCGAGAGGAACCGCACTTCCTACAGTACTTGTCATCCGCATACTCATGCCTAAACAAAAGGCAATTGTTTGGACAAACATGTATTTTCTCATAGTCCATCGAGAGCGCCTTCATGATTTTCTTCGTACCGTACATGGTTTTTGGCAGTTCATGGCCCTCAGGCAGGCTATTAGCCCATACTCCCAGAAATGCTTCGAAGCAACCTCGGCTACAGCCGTACTCGGCCTTGACTGCCATCAGTTGCGAGATGGCATCCAACACAGACAGCTTGGCACCCTCATAGAGAGGTTTCTTTGACGAGGCCAAGATTTCCAGGAAGGCCTTTGCGGTTTCCTCCGGCTCCTCCAGTTCATTTGCTGAATGTGACGGAGGTGTCGGCTGTGCAGCAAAGACATCATCTAGCATGTCTCTAACCCCATCGTCCTCATAACCAGCGACGCGTTGTCGTATCACATCCTCTCTATCACGGTCCCGCTGGGCAAAGTTTATCGGCATATTAAAGTTGGGCACAAATCCATGCGTGCGAAGGTGCTTAGTCATCTCACTCTTATCTCTGTGGATACGCATCTTACATCTGGCACATGGGCATTCTGGCACCATCCTCATTGGACTACGGAATATCTCTTTCAAAAGCACATCAGTTTTCTCGACCCACTCTGTTGTTACTTGATTCCGACGGATAAACCCACTATACATCCACTGATTATCTGCCATCTCTGCTTTATTGGAAGCCACACAACAAAATTAAGGATTCATTTAAATTACTCACATCAATATTTTATTTTTTACAAGGTTGACGAGAAACGACATTTAATCCACCTACATCTCTAATAGGTAAAGATGGGTCCTAATCCCACCCGAGAATGTGTAGATTGAGTACGTGTCCATGCTCTACCCCATTCCGAGACAAAATTTCGGCAGCACCTCCCCGCTGTTCTCCAAATACACGTCTCGGCAAAATGCCGAGAGAATGTGCATCCGGAGAACAACAGGGAGGCGCCGCCGAAATCCTGTCTCGAAACGGGGTAGAGCATGAACAACGTACCCAATCTACACATCCTCGGGCTGTCCGTGGAAAGCGCTGGACAATCCGAAAGAGCTGCGGTGATAAATATGCAATTGAATGCATATTTATCGATGCAACCCTTTCGGACAGGAGACCTAGGTTACGCGACTTGGTGTGAAAATTTAATCTAGTTAAAAGAGGCTAGGAGGTGAAGGTGGATTCATAGCTCACCCTCCGCTGTAGAGGAAGTAGTCGAGCAGCGGCAGGATCACGGACCAATCCCAGACGACGAAGGCTCCAGGGAGATGAAATACCACAAAGCCTGTAAATTCTACCGAGTCAAAAAATTTGACGGCATCACATCACATAAAGCATTGGCACTTCAAACTATACAAAAAATCATATTGCTAATGACATCTAGTCAAGGTTTTAGATCATCATGATACTTCAAATCCTAATTTTCATCAAGTGTCAAATTTTGTTCTTCAATTTTTTTAGCAAGATCATCATGATAAAATAACTACTCATCAGATACCAATTTTGTCAACATCACAAAATGAAACTATAGCTATTTGACAACATCTCAAATATACCAATTTTGTTCTTCAAATTTGACAACATCACTAACTTGACCAAAGCTATAACTAACCAATATACATCAATCCATCCATTCATCCAGACAACATGCATCTATGTACATAACAAGCAGTAAAAAAATGAAAAAAAAAAGCTCACCGGCGCGGCCGGGGACGGTGAGGCAGGGGCGGCCGGTGCAGCGGGCGAGCAGGGGGTGGCGGTGGAGGGCCTGCTGAGGGAGGGGCGGCCGGGGACGGGAGAGGGCCGGGCGCGCGGGCCGGCAGGAGCCGCGGCCGGCGCGCGGTCGGGGGGAGGCCGGGGCGGCGCAGCGCGGTCGGGGGGAGGCCTGGGCGGCGGTGGGGTCGGGGGAGGCCGGGGCGGCGCAGCGCGGTCGGGGGAGGCCGGGGCGAGGGGACGGAGAGGAGGGTGGTCGCGGCGGCGCGGACACGAGCTGGCGATGGCGTGGTGGCGGCGGCGGCGCGAGAAGGGGGCGGGGATGTAGGCGGGGAGGGGGAGGGGCGAGGGAAGGGGTGGCATGGGTGGAGCGGCGGCGGCCGGCCGGCGGGGAGCGACGCGGGCGACGGGGAGCGGCGGCGGCGGCGCGGGTCGAGCTCTGGCGGCGGTGCGGGTCGAGCAGCTAGCTATCGGGGCGAATGAGTGGTGGAGGTCGACCGGCTGAGGATAAGAGCGAACTATGCCGACGGCTAAGCCGTCGGCATAGGAAGGGATGCCACGTGGCACCTATGCCGACGGCTTAGCCGTAGGCATATCTATATTTTTTATTTTTTTAATGCTTTTAATAGCTTATATTTTTTCTTCTTTCTGTTTTTTTATTTCATATAAATTTTTGATGTTTTTATAGTCATAAGTTATATTTTTTATATTTTTTATGTATTATTATTTCATATGCATTTTTAATGTTTTCTGAATGCATTTTTAATATATTTTTTTGCAACAACTTTTATACATGTTTAACATTTTTATAAAAATATTATTAACTGTATTCAAATATATTTTTAGTGTATATTATTTTCATACACATTGAAAAGTTTCGTTTACATATAAAATGAGGGACCGACGCGTCCGTTTCCCCCCTCCAGGTGCCGGCGGCGGCGCCGTCCGTGACGGGGGCCACACCCCGGAGACGCGTGCCGCCTCTTCGGACATGCCACCACACCACCCCGCATGTATGACGGCCCGGTGCGACGCTCCGGTGGCATTGCTACCCCCCAGGGCCCCCGTCCAGCCTAACCCTGTAGCGTTTGACCACGGGATCTAGCCCTTTGACTTTGCACGGACGGGCTTCGACCAGCGGACCTCCCCACCCGGTTGTGTTAGGCCAGCCCATAGGAACACTATGGAGCAACAACCGGGCCAGACCCACAGCTAAATCCACTCCGTGTAGACCCGATGCGGTAGTTTCCCCCCTCCAGGTGCCGGCGGCGGCGCCGTCCGTGAGGCGGGCCACGCACCGGAGACGCGTGCGGACTCTTCGGACATGCCACAACACCACCCCACATGTATGAGGCGCGGTACGACGCTCCGGTGGCATTGCTACCCCCTAGGGCCCCTTTCCCGCCTAACCCTGGAGCGGTTGACCACGACATCAAGCCCTTTGACTTCCCACGGACGGGCTTTGACCAGTGGACCTCTCCACCCGGTTGTGTCAGGTCGGCCCAAAGGGACACCGGGGAGCAACATCCGGGCCAGACCCACAGCAAGATCCTCTCTGTGTAGACCCGACGCGTCCGTTTCCCCCTCCAGGTGCCGGCGTCAGCGCCGTCCGTGACGGGGGCCACACCCCGGAGACGCGTGCCGCCTCTTCGGACATGCCACAACAGCACCCCGCATGTATGAGGGCCCGGTACGACGCTCCGGTGGCATTGCTACCCCCCCAGGGCCCCCGTCCTAGCTAACCCTGTAGCGTTTGACCACGGGATCTAGCCCTTTGACTCACTACAAGAAATATGTCAACTTATGACCTTCTGTCAGTGACCCTCGAAGAATTAGTCATAAATTTATGACCATTTCAGACCAATTGGTCAAAAGCTGTTCGGGGGGCTCCAAACCCTAAACCATTGCGACCATTTTGGTCAGAAAGGTCGTAATTTCCTCACACGAAAAGGTCATAAAGCAAACATCGCTAGTCCGCTGCCTTATTTCTAGTTGTTAACGACCAATATAGATGGTCACAGCCTTGTAAATAGTGGTGGGTTGCTATGACTAGGCGCCACCTCATCAGTTTTGCCTATGTGGCATGTCCATGTGGCAGTTTTTGCCCTAGGTTGTGAAACAACCTATATTTCTGTCATTCCCAAAATTCCCAAAAAAATCTCATAAATTCTTTGGGTCATATCTTTGTCAAATATGTAAAAACCTTCATTGCCTAGTTCAAAAATAATTCAAAAATATTCATTTTCCTATTCTGTTCAGAGTAACAGTTTGTGAAGGAAGTACCACTTTAGCATGTCCAAATAGTACCCATTTTCTACAGTGCTTTCCTATGCCCAAATAACCATCCTCCACCAAATGCCAGCTCAATCCATTCATTATTTTGAGCCGAGCTTCAACATTCGTATTTATGTCCAGTGTGGTGGTTTGCAAAGCAAGTACCAGCTAGGCTCCTCCTTCTGAGCTGAAAATTTGTGAAGACGGTCTTCTTAGTAACTGATCATCCTCAGCCAAAACTCACGCCCATTAGCCATGTACATTTCCTGTACCGCTAATCAAACACTTGGCTGCTAATTCATGTTTGAGCACCGATCGGTCTCCTCGTGAGAATCTTATGTTGTAATTTTCTTCCTAGCACCTACATGGGGAGTGCCCAACCCACTAGACATGTCTAGGCCACCCAGAACACACGGCAACGCCACGGTCACGCGGTGACCACGCGGTGACCACGCGGCGGGCATGCGAGCTTACGCGCTCTAGAGTTGGGGCCCTCGGCCACCGCCCAAACCTCGACGTATCGCCACCAAACCATGTATTTATGATTAAATAGGTACTTATGTAACTAGAAATGATTTTTGGAAAAATAAATATCAAACTATGAGGCAGCTGCAGTTCAAATTTGACCCGCTTCCAACTGAATCGGCGGGAATTTGTCTTTTTCACGAGAGGTGGATCAGAACTTTTTGCACCCAACCATTTTGTCAATTGTGCATTAAATATGTCCTAGTATTTTATAAAATTGATTTGGTCCAATTTTGCAACAATTATTTGGTAGTTCCTTCACAAAAAAGCCTCCTTTCGGGGACTCGAAAAATGGAAAATGGTTTTTTCGTCCAACGAAAATGAAAACTTCCTTAGGCAACATTGTTTGCCATTCCAATATGCACTCTTGTGCACAATATGAGATCATTTGAACAAACTATGCCATGAATGTGGCCATAAGATTGATCATTTGGCTTGAAAGCCATTGATCTCCACACATGATAGCTCGTTTCTGAGAACACTTTTTTAAAATAATTGCCGTATTACAAGTTTGTTATTTTTCCTAGGAACTTGGCCACATATGATGACACAATGCGAAGGTTTCCCAATTTTTTGATTTTTTTTGAGTTTTTTATGCCCGTTCCAAAATGCGGTCAAAACGGCGGGAATGACCGTTCCTAGCTAGTGGTTGAATCTTGGAATTTTTTTGGTGTTTCTCTGATTAAATAGATACTTATGTACCTAGAAATGATTTTTGGAAAAAATAAATAGCAAACTATGAGGCAGCTGCAGTTCAAATTTGACCCGCTTCCAGCTGAATCGGCGGAAATTAAAGCTCTATTTGGCAACATTGTTTGCCATTTCAAGATGCACACTAATGCAAATACGAGATCATTTTGACAAACTATTCCATTGTTATGTTTTAAAAAAATCAGAATTGAGTCCAATTTTTTTAGATTCAAAAGCGAGACAACCGGCCAATGAGACGCAAGGAACCACCTTCACGCGGATCATCAAATTGGACGCAATATGAGCGGTCTATCGTGCATCCATCCAACGGTGGAGCCTCTCCCGAATAACAAAAACCCTAACCCACCCACACACCCTCCTCGATCCCCGCCGCCGCCACCCACCCACCCACCCACTCCCGAGTCCCGACCCACCCTCTCGGCCTCTCCCCCTCCCCTCGATCCCCTAGATCCGATCGAGGCATGCCCCGCCGCCACCCCCACCCACCCACCGCCGATCCACCCTCGCGCTCGGTAGCGCCGCCCTCCTCCTTCTCTCTACAGTCCATGGCCGGCACCACAGCCTCGTCTCCATGGCTGCTCTGCAGCGCCTCCGACGACCGCGCCCGGAGCGCGACGGCGGCTCCGTTCCGAGCACTTGACGCCACGCTCCGCCGCGGCTCCTTCACCGTCCGACGCTCCTCCGGGCTCTGCATCTCGCCGACTTCCCCCTTCGTCACGGCCTCTCGTCCACGCTAGAGACAGCCACATCCTCGATGGTTGCTGCTGGACTCTACCCCTCCAAGTTGCCCGGACGCCTCCCCAACTCTCCCTCGTCCCCGACAAGGCCGCGATGGCGGACCAGCACGGGTAGGTGCCCCTCGTCCCCGCTTGTTTTTCCCCTCCGATCTGATCAATCCGCACGGGTAGGATGTAGCTGACCCCCTCTCTCACCTTGCCTTGTGGATGCAGATCCGCCGGTCCTTCGTGCCTTCCTGTTACCGAGTTTCCTCCGTGCGCTGTGCAGATGGCGGCCGTCGCCGGGCACGACGACTCCAGCCGCCAGGTTGTCGCCGGGCACGCTCCGACAACCTCTTCCGCTTCAAGACGGACCGCTCCTCCGCACCCTTCTCCCCCTTCGCCGAGAAGCTGGACTGCGCCGGCGGCGCCGGCTCCCCCACCCCCAAGAAGGCGCCCCGCAAGGTCCCTAAGACGCCCCACAAGGTTCGATCCGCCCGCCCGCCCATTCCCGCAAACACCTCACGCGCACCGAATTCTCCGATCTCCGATCTACTACTAACTGGTGTGTGGTCGTCGTCGGCGTGCAGGTGCTGGACGCGTCGTCCCTGCAGGACGACTTCTACCTGAACCTCGTCGACTGGTCCTCGCAGAACATGCTCGCCGTCGGCCTCGGCACCTGCGTCTACCTCTGGTCCGCATCCAGCTGCAAGGTGCATTTCTTTCTTTCTTTCTTGCATCTTCTTGTTGCATCCATGGATCACGCTCAGGTCAGATTGCTAATGGCACCGTTGTCCAGGTTACCAAGCTGTGCGATCTGGGGCCGAGGGACAGCGTCTGCGCCATGCACTGGACGCGCGAGGGCTCCTACCTCGCCGTCGACACCAACCTTTTAAATACTATACATTTCAGTAGTGCTATATGAGTGTTGTGGATGATTCCTTTCCATGTCATATTGGTGTGACTTCCCGTTGGATAACCAACTCGGTCTCCTGCCGTGCTCACTGCTGCTATTTAGATTGAGAGAGAGGGGTGCTGATTAGTGTAGTTTGTGATTGAGAGAATGCTTGCTGCTGCTATTTGTGCTTACTGATTGATTATACAGTGATTGACATGCTGCTATTTCTACTTGTTGATGTTATTGTTGCCATCCGATGCATATTGTTGTCCGTAGCTGCATTGCTGCCGAAACATGATGCTGCGATTGCCAAGTTTTTTTGTCTTAATGCCCATCTGTTGTTATTTGCTTGGGGTGTTTTTCATTAAAATACAAACAGTGGCTGTTCTGAAATTCAAGCTATTGAAGAATGATGATAAAATACTATTTTAAACAGTGGGCTGTGACTTAGTGTAATTGATGTACTAGTGCACTGCTTGGTGTAAAATTATAGCAGTACACTTAGATATGCAATGAAATGCTTCTAGTATCTTACACATGTATATTTGACATGAATGTGTATTGCTTGGCTTAAAGTTGCAACAACCATGTTTTCTGAATAACTATGTGATGCTTCCAGTAGACCACTAGCATGCATGTTTTGGGTAATCAATTTAGCTGATCTGCTGTGTAAATTGAAAGTGAAGAAACCTGATAAGTTAAACCCAGGTGCATGATTGTATACCTAATCTGATATGCTTTTAAACTGTACCTGGGTACTAAACCCAAGTTAAGTATACCCGAGTATTCTCACGCGTGCGCATAATATGCTGGATAGATAGCTCATGGTTTGTTCCTGTACCGTTCTTGCTAAATGGGTAGCTCATGGTTCCGTGTAGCAGAATATGTTTAAATTTTCTGGGGTACCCTTTTTTACTCTGAATAAGCAACATAAGTGCTCAACATCCATCATGCATAACCCTGAACATTTATGGTCTATGTTGATATGTCTTGCTGTGTACGTATAGTGCCTGTACATGCATGGTTGTGTTTTGTAGGTGTAGGGTAACTTTTACTGTTCAAGTTAACTTGAGACTGGTTAAATTTTTTTGAAAGATGTGATGTCTTGCAGTGTCTGTGACAAGAGGGGAGGACTGCTTTGCAATCTCAACGTACCCTGTTCATCAGAGACAACATCTCTATGGGCGCCTTCGTGCGCTCTTTGGGCAGCTCGGAGCCATGCTGTCAGAGCTCTTCACCAACTGGACCATCTACACCAACAAGGTGGGTGCATCTCCAACCAATTCTGCAGCGGTAGCAGCACCAGCAGTACTTCGTTTTGAAAATCAGTCGAGTTTCTGACACTGTCAACATGGCTGGAATGCGTGCAGGCGGCGGTGCTGGTGACGCTGCTATTCGTGATCGCGGTCAACACTTTGGATCAACATTCAGTTTAGATGCAGATACAGTCAACACTAGGTATCAATACATGTTTGCTGTCAATTCTTGCTTATAAGTTATTGGATCCCTCATTGGCTACTGTTTGATGTTTTGTACAGATTCTTATTCTTATATGTTCATTCTTGTTTTTTGCACAGGTGAAGTGCAAATCCAAGTTCGAAGCTGTGAAGCATATCAACAAAGACTAGCATAGTATGTGTTGTAAATGTAGGCAGTAGTAGGCTTATCTGGGCTGTAGTATACTGTAATGTTTGTAATAGACTAATGCCGTGTTGTTTTGGATGAATTTCATTTGCTATTTGGATTGTTTGAAATAATAATTGTGTATTGAATACCTGTCAAATGGAACCTGACAAGGGGGTCCAAGTTATAATAGTTGTTTGACAGATTTTGAAATTTTTGATGTGTGGGATCAATTTTGTGATAAGCATGACAAGTGGGACCAATCTGATTGGTGGGACCAGTGGCAAAAAAAAGGACAAAAATAAAATATCAATAGACTGTAAAAGGCTGCATCTTAGAAAAAAAGGCCGAATTAATGGCCCAAGCCCATGTAGCTAGCAAAAATTAACAAGAAAAAAATACAGTAAAAAGGCCGAATTAACGGGTTCGGCCCATATAAACACCGAATTGGACCGGGCTGAATCTTGTGCCACATCAGTTTGCCACGCTGGATGCCTACGTGGCCTGGGGAGGCTGCTAGTGACCAAAACGCCACAGTAGGCTTATTTTGGTCGTAACCGTCTTCGACCATTTCAGAAGAAAGGTCGCTATAGTCAGTTTATGACGGCCAGCTTTTGACCTTCTGTTTTTGGTCACAAAAAGGTCGCAAATGGAAATTTGTGACCTTTCAGTGACCAATAGTGGTGGTCACAAGTTGACATATTTCTTGTAGTGACTTTGCACGGACGGGCTTTGACCAGTCCCAGTTGTGTCAGGTCCGCCCATAGGGACACCCGGGAGCAACATTCGGGCCAAACCCACCGATACATCCACTCCATGTAGACCCGACGCGTTCGTTCCCCCCCTCCAGGTGCCGGCGGCGGCGCCGTCCATGACGGGGCCACACCCCGGAGATGCGTGCCGCCTCTTCGGACATGGCATAACACCATCCGGTTGTGGTAGGTCATCCGATATATATGAACACTTGGAGCAAAGTCCCCTTCGTATAGACCCGATGCGGCTGTTCCCCATTCCAGTTGCCAGCTGGCGGCGGCACCGTTCGTGTGGGGGGTCACACCACTCTGTACAGAACCGAAAAATAATGTATGTATGCTTATTAACACATACTGTATGTAAGTTAGTTAAATAATAATAATAAAGAAAACAGTGAAGAAAAAGAAAAAAAACTATATGTATGCATATTAACACATACTATATGCTTATTAACATACTATATGCTTATTAACACATACTATATGTAAGCTTATTAACACAATCTATATGTATGCTTATTAACACATACTGTATGCTTAATAATAATAATAGTAATAATAATATATGGAAAAAAAGAAAAAAAGGAAAAAAACTATGCCGACGGCAAAGCCGTCGGCATAGCTGCGGCCAGGGCAGATGGACAGCGCCGTGGATCGATGACGTGTAACCTATGCCGACGGCTGCCGTCGGCATAGACCCTGGTCGGTGCGCTCTGGATCGGTGACGTGTCACCCATACCTATGCCGACGGCTAAGCCGTAGGCATAGGTATATTTTTTTTTCCAATACACGTTGTTGATTTTTTTTGAATGATACATGGTATATAATTATACTAAAAATAATTCATGGTCAGCAACATTTCTTTATGATATAACTATTTGCTAAATTGTACTAACAAAAAATGTACATTGTGTTAAAATATTTCATATGCATTTTTAATGTTTTCTTAATGCATTTTTAATATATATTTTTGCAACAACTTTTATACATGTTTAACATTTTTATAAAAATATTATTAACTGTACTCAAATATATTTTTAGTGTATATTATTTTCATACGCATTGAAAAGTTTCGTTTACATATAAAATGAGGGACCGACGCGTTCGTTTCCCCCTCCAGGTGCCGGCGGAGGCGCCGTCCGTGAGGGGGGCCACGCACCGGAGACGCGTGCGGCCTCTTCGGACATGCCACAACACCACCCCACATGTATGAGGCGCGGTACGACGCTCCGGTGGCATTGCTACCCCCCAGGGCCCCCGTCCCGCCTAACCGTGTAGCGTTTGACCACGGGATCTAGCCCTTTGACTTTGCACGGACGGGCTCCGACCAACGGACCTCCCCACCCGGTTGTGTTAGGTCAGCCTATAGGAAGATAATGGAGCAATAACCAGGCCAGACCCACAGCAAGATCCCCTCCGTGTAGACCCGGCGCGTCCGTTTCCCCCCTCCAGGTGCCGGCGGCGGCGCCGTCCGTGAGGGGGGGCACAGCCCGGAGACGTGTGCCGCCTCTTCGGACATGCCACCACCCCACCCCGCATGTATGAGGGCCCGGTGCGACGCTCCGGTGGCATTGCTACCCCCCAGGGTCCCCGTCCCGCCTAACCCTGTAGCGTTTGACCACGGGATCTAGCCCTTTGACTTTGCACGGACGGGCTTTGACCAGTGGACCTCCCCACCCGGTTGTGTTAGGTCAGCCCATAGGAACACTTTGGAGCAACATCCGGGCCAGACCCACAGCAAGATCCCCTCCGTGTAGACCCGGCGCGTCCGTTTCCCCCCTCCAGGTGCCGGCGGCGGCGCCGTCCGTGAGGGGGGGGGACACCCCGGACACGCGTGCCGCGTGTTTGCAACCGCCACAACACTTCTAGACTTGTGAGAGGCCGCCTACGCAAGATTTGGCGGCATGCTAACCCGCGGAGGCCGTAGACGCGCGAAGGGCAATCCGCGTAGAGGGAATTTTTCGGATACTTCTCCATCACCAAAAATTATGAAAAAATACCATCGTTTCTATAGCACATGTGCCCACTTCGTGCAAAAAAACTCATGATTTTATCGCGCACCGAGTATTTAATAATATTCACGCCGCATCGTTACCGCAGAACGTCTACTGCCGTGTCATCGCCGTCCGTGAGGGGGGGGCACGCCCCGGAGACACGTGCCGCCTCTTCGGACATGCCACCACACCACCCCGCATGTATGAGGGCCCGGTGCGACGCTCCGGTGGCATTGCTACCCACCCAGGGCCCCCGTCCCGCCTAACCCTGTAGCGTTTGACCACGGGATCTAGCCCTTTGACTTTGCACGGGCGGGCTTTGACCAGCGGACCTCCCCACCCGGTTGTGTTAGGTCAGCCCATAGGAACACTTTGGAGCAACAACCGGGCCAGACCCATAGCAAGATCCCCTCCGTGTAGACCCGACGCACCCGTTTCCCACCTCCAGGTGCCGGCGGCGGCGCCGTCCGTGAGGGGGGGGACACTCGGGACACGCGTGCCGCCTCTTCGAACATGCCACAACACCCCGCATGTATGAGGTGCCGGTGCGACGCTCCGGTGGCATTTCTACCCCAGGGCCCCCGTTCCGCCTAACCTTGGAGCGGTTGACCATGAGATCTAGCCCTTTAACTTTCCACGGACCGGCTTTAAACAGTGGACCTCTCCACCCGGTTGTGTCAGGTCAGCCCAGAGGGACACCTGGGAGCAACATCCGGGGCCAAAACCGACAGCTACATCCCCTCCGTGTAGACCCGATGCATCCGTTTTCCCCCCTCCAGGTGCCAGCGGCGGTGCCGTCCGTTAGGGGGGCCACGCCCTGGAGATGCGTACCGCCTCTTCGAACATGCCACAACACCACCCGGTTGTGGTAGGTCATCCCATAGAAACACTTCGAAGCAACGTCCCCTCCGTATAGACCCGATGCGGCTGTTTCCGCCCTCCAGATGCTGGCGGCGGCGCCGGCCTTGAGGGGGGCACACCGCGGACGTGAGGGGGTCACACTCCGGAGACGGGTGCCGGGCGTTTGCAACCGCCACTCAACTTATGTCGCATAGCTGTTTTTGATTTTAATAAAATTTAAGGACCTATATTCAAAAGAACATAACAGCATATTATTAATGTGCTTGAAAAAATACAAACTATATATATATTCATAATCTATGGAAAAAATTACAAACTACATATATATTCATATAATACATAAAAAAGCATGAAAACATATTTTTTTAAAAAGCATAAAAACATATGCAAAAAAACATATGTAAAAAAAGCATTAAAACATATGCAAAAAAAGTACGTAAAAAAATATCTATGCCTACGGGAAAGCCGTCGGCATAGATACGGCAGGGTGCCGCGGATCGGTGACGTGGCCACTATGCCGACGGGTGCCGTCGGCATACCTACGCGGCGGATCGATGACGTGGCATGCGGAGATATGCCGACGGCCGTCCGTCCCGACCGTCGGCATAGGTTTGACGGCCTTAGCCGCTGGCCACAGGCGGGGCCGTCGGGCCCACACTTATACCGACGGCTGATTTATGCCGACGGCTGGTGTCGGCATGTCTGCACCTACGTCGACGGCCGTTCTGTGCCGACGGCGGCCGTCGGCATAGATCCACATAACCCGACTGCCAGTGTAAGCCGACGGCTAGGGCTGGGCTGTCGGCATATCTCAATCTAGGCCGACGGCAGCCGTAGGCATAGGTTTGGCCGTCGGCGTATCGCCGTTTTCCGGTAGTGTGGCTGGTGCAGTGAGTAGGCCAACCAATAACGACGGGATGGATGATAGCGATGAGCGGTCTCCTTTGTGTTCGCACGCAATGACAAGGAAACCGGTAGTAATGTACCAATGTGGTTGCACATGCCCATACACCTAGTAGCTGCACATGAGCTGAAAAAAAGTGACAATATTAGAAGAAGAAAGACCAGCTCTTTGTGCGACATGTATATGGAAAATATGCATGTAAGCATGTTGACAAGAATAACTCATGATGCAAAGACAACACAAATCATGAACAAGTTGTTAAGAACTAGCGGTCTAACTCCAAGGCACACCTTTTACATAGGAAGAACTAGATAGAAACTAATCAACTTAATACACTAGTAACTTAAACAAAAATAAATCATTCATCATCTTAATAATAATTATGTAACCATGATAAAAATACATGTGCATAGAAAAAGTGTAAATTATCTCACCTTTTCAACAAACATATATAGCAGATTGGCTGATCTCTTGTGTTCAGAAATTTGGATCCACCCATTTCCACCCAACTCCCCTGCCTATATCAAAAGAAGCCCAATATATCAATGAAAAAACATGGAGAAGTTGGATCATGAGAATGCAATGTACGCTTCTGTGACAACTACAGTACATGAAACCACATCCGCTGTCAGGTGGAAGAGATAATTATAATATGGCAAATTTTAACATGCTCCCTCTTTCCCCCTCCTTTTACATGTGAGGTAAGAAGGTAAGAGTTAATCATATCACTAATTAATGACATCAACGGCTCATGTGAAAAGAGGGGGTAAGAGTGAGCATATTAAAACTGCTCTTATAATATTCCTTTCCCAAGACATGTTTGGACTACTTAGAAGTTTACAGAAAATACATTCATACAGAAGACAACTGCAGAGACTATGTACCTGTTAATGCCCAATATGGCTCAAACAAAATATGCACAAATTGGGAAAAGTCGGTCTGCTCAAATAGTTGGAACTTCGTTGGAACTTCGCCGGTGCTGCAATGGAGCTTCGCCGGGCGCCGTCCACGCTGCATTGGAGCTTCGCCGGCGCTGCAATAGACTTCGCCGGACGCGGTCGGTACTGCGTTGAGCTGCAATGGAGATTTGTCGGGTGTCATCAGCGCTGCATTGAAACTGTAACATGCTCGCTCCTGCCCTGCCTTGGTGCAATCTGACGGCCACCATCGTGCTGATCGGACGGTTGGTTAGACGGATGATTTCCCACAAAAATCATCCGGATGATTTGTAGCAGCCGCCTTTTCATATGTGCCGGTTCATAGGTTGGAAAAAAGTCGATTCCTCTGTGGACGTACCGACTCAGAGTGCACTGGCCATTCAACATTTGAATTTTCCGACGGTGGTACAATCAGATTTTGTTAATGCTTTAGTCATTCTTGGCTAAAGACACTTTGTCCAGGTTGGCATGTGGACTCTTAGCTGCTGAGATTGTTAGAGAGTCTCTTCCTCTGAAGATTAGCAGGGAACAGAATAGGGTAGTACATCAATTGGTATATTATACAGCCGTGTCCAAGCTTGTACTGTGGTGTGGTTGAACTCGAGCCTTCCATGTTGTGAGGACTTTTGTCTTGAGATTGTAACCCTATCATTACGGAATAAAACTCTTTCACCTTGCAAGAAAAAGTCATCGCACACGGTTAAAAATCGCTTATGCACACGCTAAGGAATAATCATGTGCGACACGATCCGAGGATGCGAATGTTGTAGCCAAATCAATTGCTTGAGATGTCAGAACCTATAGCATATGTTCAAAGTCACAATTCTAACCAGTCGCCAGGAGGAGGCTCCATCGAACGAATTTTTTTAGGGTCACCATCACACTTTATTTAAACATCAATAACATCTGGTACAAAGAGAATATCCGGAGTGGTGGATTGTTAGAATACCGCTGTGTATACTGTACCGAGTATTGTACTGGTGTAGCGTACGTGCGTGCGGTTTTTCCATGTCAACACGCACGTCCTCCACTCCTCGTCATGGCCTTGCCCATGAGGGTGATCGTGCGCTCGCCCCTCCACTATAAGCTCAGCCGAACACTATGAATAAAAGTGTGTTCGATCTCTTCTCCCTCAAACATGGTATCAGATGCTGAGGACCATCGCAATCCCTTCGCACCCGATCCCAACTCCTCTTCCGCTGCCATGGACACCAACCCCATCTCCTCTCCCCATTCCTCCCAAGACGGCGACGGCGTCCTGCGTGATGCCACCGGCGATTGTGTCCTGCGCGATGCCCATGGTGACAGCGTCCTGCGCGATGCCATCCTTCCAAACGCCGCGGCTGTCGCCACTGCTACGGCCGTCACCCCGGTGCCGCCCGCCTTCCACGCGTTCCCATTGTCGGTCCTTCAGACGATCGACATTCGCCACCATATGCCCGTCACCTTGGATCTCCACGGTGGCAACTACACTCAGTGGCGCCGGTTCTTCAACACCGTTATCGGCATGTTTGGTGTACGCGAGCACATCATCGCCGACGCCGCTCCTCTTTTGTCGTAACCGTGATCCGGAGTGGGTCATGGTCGACGACTGCCAGAAAGCTCTTTTTACCGGTGCAGGGAACTACCGGCGAATCATCCACCGTTCACATGCGCAGTTATTCGTGCTATAGGGAGCCCATAGACAATGTATAGATGTGTATAATAACAATCCATCACTTGTATTTTTATTAGTAGTCAAATCAATGTCAGATAAAAGGTTCCATGTCAGCACGAAAGTAGTACTTGATGCATGCATGTTCTATTCTCTCTCCTCATGCTCACGTACAGAAGATGCATCACATGCGGGACTAAGAGTACTGCCTTTTAGTGAATCAGTTTTTCAAATCAGTGAAATGTGCCTTTTCAAATTAGTGAAATACGGATTCTCCAACGAGTGAAATTAGTGAAATATGATTGAAACACATTACATTCTCCAACGAGTTTAAAAAATAAGTGAAATCTATCTTTGAAACAAGTGAAATTGTTATTTGAATTTAGTGAATGTAATGTGTTTTTCTGAAACTAGTGAAATGAGTGAAACCTATCTTTCATAATTAGGTTAATCAGTTTTTTAAAACAAGTTGAATATAGTTTTTTAATTGAGTGAGTGAAATGTGTTTTCTGAAATTAGTGAATGTGAGAAATGAGATACTTGAAATAAATGAAATATATCGATTGTCGTGTGAAATTGTCTATTTCAATGTTTGAAACTGATTTTTATGATGAGTGCAATCTGTTTAATGAAGCGAATGCTTTTTAGAAATAATTGAAATCAAAATTTTCAAATGATTGAAATAATTTTCCTTGCAAAACGAGTGAAATTATATTCTTAAAATGAGTGAAATCAATTTTTAAACATGCCTGTTTTTTAAAGCAGTGAATGTTATATGAAACAAGTAAATCGGTCTTTGGAAGGAATGAAATCAGCTAAAAGATATGGGTGAAATATTTTTTCTTAAATGCATGAAATCTGTCAGTTGAAATGAGTGAGTTCGTATTTTTAAAATGAGTGAATTGTTATTTTGAATTGACTGAAATGGTTTTTGGAGCTGAGTGAAATTTGTTTGCCAATTTGAGTGAAATATGTTTTGTGAAATCAGCGAAATTGAAACTAGTTCAAATGTATCCATAATTGATCTTATTTTGAAGGTCTTCTCGCTGTGAAGTCAAATATATAAAAATATTCAAAATTGGAGTTTTCATTCTAAAGATATCTACCATCCAAAATTTCACAATGAAATTAAAAGGAAGTATTTTGATGGGGAGATAGGGAATATTTTATCATGCATGCAACCGGTCTTTTATGCATATTTTCTCTCTCTCTCTCTCTCCTGACAAAAACCGACAATAGCATGCAAAGGGCCCACATGTATTCTGTGTATTTTCAATTCTGTTTCTTATACATAAAAAAATGGCTAGAATCTCCAAAACAACATCAACGGTGGATGTCACACCGGTAGGTACCGGTTCCGGTAAAAAAAACTTAGTCGCGACGACTGCATCGTGCACTGGTTGTACGCCACGATCTCGCCGGAGCTCGTCGACGCTATCATGCAGCCAGATGACGCGGCGGCTACTCTCTGGGCTGCGAACGAGAGCATCTTCGGCGACAACCAGCTCTCGCACGCTGTCTGCCTCGATGCCGAGTACAACGCCGTCGTCCAAAGTGATCTCACCATCGTGCAGTACTGTGCTCGCCTGAAGTCCTTCACCGACCAGCCCCGCGACCTCTGGCAAAATCACTGACACCCAGCAGCTCTTCAACATGATGCGCGAGCTCAGTCCACGGTACCATCATGCCATTCCCACCTCACCTCCCGTGTGCCGCTACCGACGTTTCTGCAGGCCCGCTCCTTCCTGCTCCTGGAGGAGCACTGCGCGGAGCAGTCCATGCGCCAGTAGTCCGCACACGCCCTTCTTGTTGCACATGCGCCGGCTCAGACGCCCACGCCCCGTCCTCCCGCTCCATCGCCCGCCCCCTCTCCAGCAGCAGACTCTAAGCGTGGTCGTCGCTGTGGCCGGGGCTCCGAGAGGGGGGGGCCATCCTCCTCCACCATGTCATGAGCGCCTCCCACAGCCCTTCCTGGTGCTGCACCCGGTGCCAACTCCTGGACGGGCATGGTCCAGGCATGGCGCATGCCATGGCGTGCTCCATGCACTGGCGTCCTCGGTCCTCGCCCCGGCATTCCACACCAGGAGGCGTACCTCGCAGGCCTCGCGCCTCCGACGCCCTCACCGTATGACTACTTCCCCTACGCTGCTCCTAGCTTCACCTATGGCGATACGGGTGTGAGCTCCAGCACCGGCCCCCAGCCACCACTCAAGATGGCAACGGGGCCCCGAAACCCGCGTCCCCGTGGGTTTTTACCCTATTAGGGGACGGGGATGGGCATCTTTTTATCCCCGCGGGGCTGTTGTTGGGCACATTATACAACCCGACACGTTTCGCGGGTTTACACCCGTTTCGGTAGTCCCCGAACCCGAAACCCGTCAATACCCGTGAAATTACAATTTTTTTTGTTGCAATGTTTATCATTATCTTGCTGCAGTGTTTCATAAGATGTTTATTACTACTTATTTTTTTGGATTAGTTTGAATTGCTAACCACATATGTCACGTGGTATTATTACTACTTATTTGATTCTCATAGATGTTGACAATGAACAAGGACAAAGTTTTTGGAATTGTCTTCAAGACATTCAAGAGGGAATGCAGGTGAGGTACAAGTACTTGCAAATTTCATATACCAATCTGCATATTTTTCATGTTTAACTTTAGCTTGAGCGAATTTTGATCTTCCCTAGGAATTGGCACCTTGATTTGGCATTGGAAGATTTGCACATCTTATTGAACTATGTATGGCTGAAATCCGATCATCTTTGTTGCTGAAATGTGGTATCATGCTGCCGAAATTAATACACTCTATATAGCTGTTGAACCATCTACTATAGTTTATTGTTGAAATTTGCTCAAGTTATGCTGCTGAAATGTGCTTGTTTTGCTGTTGAAATAATATTCTTTGTCGCCGCTATGTTTGTTTACATATTTTGATTTTCTCATGGGTTCCCCGTGGGTTCCCCGAAACCCGATGGGTTTAGGGGACGGGCAGAAAACTAGCCCCGCGCATGGTGATGGGGACGGGGACGGGGTTACGATTTTCTCGTGGGGATGGGTTTGGGAAGGCATAACCCGACGGGTTTCGTCCCCGTTGCCATCTTGAGCCACCACCTCCGCAGCCCCGGAACATGGGGCCGCTGCAGACCACTCTCCAGACCGCGTCCACGACATCTCCACCACCTGGGAGCACCTCGAACACGTACATGGACAGTGGTGTGACGGCGCACATGACCTCGAACATAGGTAACCTTCACTCCTTCCACCCTTCCGATTCTCTTCATATCTTAGTTGGCAGTGGTGACCGTATCCCAGTCACCCGCACCGGCTACGGTTCTCTCATCACCACTACCAGTCCTCTCTTTCTCGGCAATGTTCTTCTATCTACGCGAGGATGAGCTGGTTGTTGTTGAGGAATTTGATCAGCATTTTCTTCAGTATCAATTTCCTTAGCATTTTCCTCAGATGCATGAGCTGGTTGTTGTTGATGTAAATTCGAACCGCACATCTACAGTTTCAACAATCTTGTGAAGAACATTGTTGAAGACTCTGTAGGTGTGCGAGTCCTTTCCGTAATCAAGCATAAAACCTTCATGTGCTTTTGGTGCAAATTTAGAGTTGTGATGAGGATCTCTAATCCAGCATTTAGCACCGAAGACTTTGAAATAACTCACATTGGGTTTCTTGTCAGTGAGGAGTTCATAGGCAGTCTTCTTGAAGAATTTATGAAGATATACTCCGTTGATGATGTGGCACGCAGTATCAATTGCATCAACCCAGAAACGACGAGGGGTTTTGTACTCATCGAGCATAGTGCGAGCCATCTCAGCAAGAGTCCTGTTTTTGCGCTCCAGGACGCCATTCTGATGAGGAGTATAAGGAGCTGATAACTCATGAGTAATACCAAGTTCATCAAGATATTCATTGAGACCCGAATTCTTGAACTCAGTGCCAGTGTCACTCCTGATGTGCTTGATCTTCACACCAAAGTTGGTTGAAGCCCTCGAGGAAAATGGTTTGAAGACTTCCTGCACTTCAGTTTTGTATGAGACAAGGTGTACCCATGTGTAACGAGAGTAATCTCAACAATAACAAAGCCATATTGAGATGCTTCATTTGAAACAGAGGAATAGTGATTAGGACCGAAGAGATCCATGTGAAGCAATTCTAATGGACGAGTAGAGGTCATGATAGTCTTTGCTGGATGCTTGGCCTTGGTCATCTTTCCAGCTTCACAGGCACCGCATAAGTGATCCTTGAGGAATTTGACATTCTCAATGCCAATGACATGCTTCTTGTTTGCAAGCGTGTTCAAATTCCTCATGCCTGCATGACCAAGTCGTCGATGCCATAGCCATCCTTCTGAAGCTTTTGCAAGTAGGCACACGGCTGGTTGCGAATCTGTAGAGAAATCAACAATATACAAGTCTCCTCTCCTAAAGCCTTCGAAGACTTTGTATTTGTCAGCTTCCATAATCACAACACAACGATACTTGCCAAAGACAACAACCATATCAAGATCACAAAGCATTGACAGACATAAGGTTGTATCCTAAGGACTCAACAAGCATGACTTTGTCCATGTGACGATCCTTTGTGATAGCAACTTTACCTAGACCCAATACCTGACTTTTGCTCTTGTTAGCGAAGACGATATGCTTCAGATGTGATGATGATAAGGGAGCATCCATCAACAGATTTCGGTCACCAGTCATGTGATTTGTACATCCACTATCAAGGACCCACTCAGTGGCTTTGGGTTGATCATCCTGCAGATGAATAGTGCAACTTACGAACTCATATACTTCAGCAGTGAAGAATATGATATCAATTCATCATATCAATTTCATCAAGCAGTAAGACAAATAAAGCAAAGGTAGGATGTGAGAAATGAAATTCATTTCATCATGGTTAGCCTGCGTCCTTTCAGGCACCTTTTCAGGTCCCTAGCAAATTCTTCAGACGTTTTATGCACGTCTGGAGACCTAACCCTGTAGAAGAGATTAGTTCTATTTCTTCACCACCCACATCTGAAGGGGTGGCAAAGAGTTCATCACTCTGCGAGCTCCATAAGAGAATGGTGGCATACCGGCCAAACCATTTCGTTTCACATAAGAGGGGTTAGGGTAAGCATATGAATAAGCAGAGAAATTCTTCGAGGACTTATGAACATAATGATTAGAAGAATAATGCTCATATTCATAGCCCTTGTCTCTTCCCTGCGAAACAGAGTTGTTAGCACGATGATGTTCATATGAGGACTTGGATCCATATGAAGAACTTGATCTGGGGTTCCTATTGTTCACAGGTGGTGTCATGAGGACATTCACCTGAAGACTTTCAAGGCACCTTTTGGGAACCCAGGTTTTCTTCATAGGGGAACCGTTCCTGCAGTTAGTGCCAACATATCTAGCAAATACTTCACCATTCTGATTTTTGAACAGTTTATAGTTGGAGTCAAATGACTCATCAGAAGAATGAGAAGATTCACATGTATAGCCAGATAAATTAGATGGGTCAACTGGAGGTCCCTTTGCAGCAACCCATGAGGTTTTGGGGTACTGCTCAGGCTTCCAATATGTACCATCAGCATTGAGTTTCCTCTCAAAGGCAATACCCTCTTTCCTAGGGTTCCTGTTGAGGATCTGCTTTTTAAGCACATCACAAAGAGTCTGATGCCCTTTGAGGCTTTTGTACATGCCTATCATGTACAATTCCTTCAGCCCTGCATCATCAGTGATACTAGCAATGTCCTCAGATGAGGAATTAGTGATAGCAGAGGCAGGTGAGGAATTTGTAACATTAGAAGCATTTGAACATTCAGGTGAAGAATTAGCAGATTCTCGTTCAATGCATTTCAAACATGGAGGAATAAATTCTTCCTGAGCAGCGCTGATTTGTTGAGCAAGTAATGAATCGCGCTCCTTCTGAAGATCTTCATAACTCACTCTTAGTTGTTCAAGATCTTGCTTTCTCTGAAGAAATTCATAAGAAAGCTTCTCATGATCAGACAAGAGAGTGTTATGATGACCTTGAAGGTTGTCAATCCTGGTCTGAAGTCTCTGAAGATTTTCTGTCAAGGCTTTAGTGCGATTCATTTCTTCACCCAACATATCATCGCTTTTGTCTAGCCTGTTTTGAACCTTTTCAAAAGCCTTTTGTTGTTGCACAGCAATCTTAGCAAGTTTGGAGTAACTAGGCTTAAGATTTTCATCAGATTCATCCTCACTAGATTCAGAGGAGGCATATTGGAGTACCTTGGCACCTTTTGCCATGAAGCAATAGGTGGGAGCGTAGTCATCACCGCCTTCATCAGCCTTGTTGGTGAGATCACTTTCTTTAGTGTTGAAGATGGACTTCCTGACGAATGCAGTAGCGAGGGCTAGGCTCACCACACCAGACTCAGAATCATCAGATTCCTCTTCTTCCTCATTTTCTTCAGATTCAGCCTCAGAGTCCATTTCCTTGCCAATGAATGCCCGAGCCTTCTTGGAGCTGCTCTTCTTGTGAGACGAAGACTTCGAGGATTTTGATGATGAAGATTTTGAGGATTTCTTCTTTTTCTTCGCATCATCAGAACTGTAATCCTTGTATTTCTTCTTCTTTGATTCCTTTTCCCACTGAGGACAATCTTGAATGTAGTGTCCAGGCTTCTTGCACTTGTGACAAAGCCTTCTCTTGTAGTCACTGGATGAGGAATCATTGCTCTTTGAGGGTCTTCCAAAGCGACCACGTCTTGAGAACTTCTGGAATTTCTTCACAAGCAGTGCTAGATCATTGACTCAGTTCTTCAGGGTAACCAAGGCTTCTACCAGAGTCTTCATCTTCGGATTCTTATACTACCTTGGCCTTCAGTGCACGTGATCTTCCATAGCTCGAACCATAGAGATCTCTCTTTTCAGCAAGCTGGAACTCGTGAGTGTTCAGCCTCTCGAGGATATCAGCGGGGTCAAGTGACTTGTAATCAGCACGCTCTTGTATCATCAGTGCCAGAGTATCAAATGAGGAATCAAGCGATCTCAGCAATTTCTTCACCACCTCATGGTCGGTGATGTCAGTGGCACCAAGCACTTTAAGCTCATTTGAGATGTTAGTGAGGCGATCGAAGGTTTGCTGAACATTTTCATTGTCGAGTATTTTGAAGCGATTGAAGAGATTGCGAAGAACATCAACTCGAGAGTCACGCTGAGTTGAAACTCCTTCATTGACCTTGGACAGCCTATCCCAGATAAGCTTAGCAGTTTCCAAAGCACTCACTCTACCATACTGTCCTTTACTCAGATGGCCACATATGATATTCTTCGCTTGGGAAACGAGTTGCTTGAATCTCTTCACATGGGTAGCGATCAGTGAGGGTGAGACGGAGGGAACACCATTTTCCACAACGTACCAGAGATCGTTATCAATTGCCTCAAGATGCATGCGCATCTTGTTCTTCCAGTAGGGGTAGTCCGTCCCATCAAAGGTAGGACACGCAACTGTGACCTTGATCATACCTGCGGTCAACATAACTAAAACTCCAGGCGGTTAAACCAAAATCACAGAGAACAAGGGAGTACCTTGCTCTGATACCAATTGAAAGTGCGTTATATCGACTAGAGGAGGGTGAATAGGCGATTTTTATGAAATTCTTCACTGAGGAATTTGCTAGTGAGGAAACTCCTTAGCGAAGAACTACTAGCAGTGAAATAAGTACTCAGAAGTAAACATAGCAGAATACATGCATGGTCATCATAATGAAATGAAGACAAATACAGAGTACAGAAAGCATAAACACAGGATAGCACAAGATGAAGACAAACAGACTGAAGAAATTGAACTGAGGAAATTGAGAAAGTCTTCAGTCAAAGTCTTCAAACACAGATATGAACAAACACACAACACAGTAATGAGGAAATGAAAGTGTTGAGGAAATAGAACCAGTAAGCTTGGTGAAGACAATGATTTGGTAGACCAGTTCCAACTGCTGTCTCAGTTGTACATCTGGTTGGAGCGGCTGAGTATTTAAACTCGAGGACACACAGTCCCGGACACCCAGTCGCTGAGCACGCAGCTCAGGACACCAATTCCTCACCGTATTCTCCTTGAACTAAGAACACACAGTCCTCGTCCAATCACTCGTGGTAAGTCTTCAGGTGACTTCCGAACCTTGACAAACTCGGTCACTCGGCGATCCACAATTCCTCTTGGATGCTCTAGACCATGACGCCTAACCGTCTGGAAGAAGCACAGTCTTCAAAGGTAACAAGCGTCGGATCCATGCAGGATCAATCTCTTCAGTGATGCTCAATCACTTTGGGTTTGTAGGTGTTTGGGTTTGGGTTTGGATTTTCCTCACTTGATGATTTTTGCTCAAAGTCCTCGGAGGATGGGTTGCTCTCAAATGACAAGTGTCAAGTTGTCTCGGAGCAGCCAACCAGCTAGTGGTTGTAGGGGCGGCTATTTATAGCCTAGGGAGCAGCCCGACATGATAAGACATAAATGCCCTTCAATGATATGACCGTTAGGTGGATAAGATATTTTGGGACAGCTGGCGCGCAGCACAGCAACGGTCGAAATTTGACTCTCAAATTCCTCAGGGCTATCATGTTCCTCACTGTGTAGGCAATTCGCACTGGCGAATTCCTAACTCCTCAATCAGAGCAAAGTCCTCAGTGACCAGAAGAACTGTGTCTCTGTCACTGAAGAAATTGACTGAACTGTATGAGATTTCCAATGGCTTCACTCGAAGGGATTGGTAGGTGTAGGATTTGAGTTGAGCATCACATGGAAATTTCTCCTTAGTATTTCCTCGACCCCCTTTAACAGTACGGTGTTTCCTATGACTCAAGAAAGAGAAAATGAAACTACGAAAACAAAAGTCTTCACGCTTCATGTTCCTCGAATGAATACCAAGTCTTCAAGGTCACACCAATTTCTTCACTTTCAAAGTCTTCAGAAAGTCTTCAGAATATCAAAGTCTTCACTCGAAGAACTTCATTTTTAGGGGTCGACTTTCTCTGTAAATATCAAACTCCTCATAGACTTATAGACCTGTGTACACTCATAAACGCATTAGATCCTTAACCTATAAGTCTTCAATACACCAAAATCACTAAGGGGCACTAGATGCACTTACAGGCGGCGGCTCCGTATCGTAAAATGCGATGATTTCTTCTCTCTTATTTTTTTCTCTCCGAAAGCGAATATATAGAGTTGGAATTGGCGTCGGAGGGTTTCCAGGGGGCCCACGAGGTAGGGGGCGCGCCCTAGAGGGGGGGCGCCCCCCACCCTCGTGGACAGGGTGTGGGCCCCTGATCTTCATCTTTGGCGAGGATTTTTTATTATTTTTTCTAAGCTGTTCCGTGGAGTTTCAGGACTTTCCGAGAATATTTGCTTTCTGCACATAAAACAACACCAAAGTAATTCTGCTGAAAACAGCCTCAGTCCGGGTTAGTTCCATTCAAATCATACAAGTTAGAGTCCAAAACAAGGGCAAAAGTGTTTGGAAAAGTAGATACGACAGAGACATATCAACTCCCCCGAGCTTAAACCCTTGCTTGTCCTCAAGCAATTCAGTTGACAAACTGAAAGAAAGAAAGAAAAACTTTTACAAACTCTGTTTGCTCTTGTTGTTGTAACTATGTCAAGCCAGCATTCAAGTTTTCAGCATATATCATAACTCTCCACATTTGCAATAATTCTCAGGTCTCATAATTACTCATATCAATAGCATAATCAACTAGCAAACCATAATAATAAATCTCGGATGACAACATTTTCTCAAAACAATCATAATATGATATAACAAGATGGTATCTCGCTAGCCCTTTCTGAGACCGCAAAACATAAATGCGGAGCACCTTCAAAGATCAAGGACTGGCTAGACATTGTAATTCATGGTAAAAGAGATCCAATCATAGTCATACCCAATATAAATTAACAATCATGAATGCGAATGACAGCTGTGCTCTCCAGCTAGTGCTTTTTAATAAGAGGGTGATGACTCAACATAAAAGTAAATGGATAGGCCCTTCGCAGAGGGAAGCAGGGATTTGTAGAGGTGCCAGAGCCGGTTTTGAAATAGAGATAAATTGTATTTTGAGCGGTATACTTTCATTGTCAACGTAACAACTAAGAGATGGCGATATCTTCCATGCTAAACAAATTATAGGCGGTTCCCAAACAGAATGGTAAAGTTTATACTCCCCCTCCAGTAACAAGCATCAATCCATGACTTGCTCGAAACAACGAGTGTCTCCAACATACATCTGGTCCCAGGAGGAGTTTTGTTTGCAATTAATTTTGATTTAGTTTGCATAAAGCATGGGACTGGGCATCCCGGTGACCAGCCATTTTCTCATGAGTGAGGAGCGGAGTCCACTCCTCTTGAGAATAACCCGCCTAACACGGAAGAAAAGGACAGCCTTGGTTGATACATGAGCTATTCGAGCATACAAAACAGAATATTTATTTGAAGGTTTAGAGTTTGGCACATACAAATTTACTTGGAATGGCAGGTAGATACCGCATATAGGAAGGTATAGTGGACTCATCTGGAATAACTTTGGGGTTTAAGGGATTGGATGCACAAGCAGTACTTCCTCTTAGTACAGCTGAAGGCTAGCAAAAGACTGGGAAGCGACCAACACTGGATGCAAGCATGAGTAGGATATAATCCACCATGAACATAAATATCATGAAGGCTATGTTGATTTTGTTTCAACTACATGCGTGAACATGTGCCAAGTCAAGTCACTTAAATCATTCAAAGGAGGATACCACCCCATCATACCACATCATAATCATCTCAATAGCATGTTGGCACACAAGGTAAACCATTATAACTCATAGCTAATCAAGCATGGCACAAGCAACTATGATCTCTAATTGTCATCGCAAACATGTTTATTCGTAATAAGCTGAATCAGGAATGACGGGCTCATCATATTTACAAAAACAAAAGAGGTCGAGTTCATTCCAGCTTTTCCCATCTCATTCAGTCCATCATATATCATCATAATTGCCTTTCACTTGCACGACCGAACGGTGTAAATAATAATAAGAGTGCACGTGCATTGGACTAAGCTGGAATCTGCGAGCATTCAAGAAACAGGAGAAGACAAGGCAATATGGGCTCTGGGTTAAATCAACATTAAAGCATATAAGAGCCACTTCAACAATTTAATCATGGTCTTCTCCTACTGACCCCCAAAGAAAAGAAAAGAAAAGAAAACTATTTACACGGGAAAGTTCCCAACAAGCAAAAGAAGAACGGGAAATATTTTTGGGTTTTTTTAGTTACTACTACAGCAGAAAAGTAAACTACTACTAATTTTTTTGGTTTTCCTAAGGTTTATTAAACACACAAGAAGAAAGCAGGAAAAAGAAAATAAACTAGCATGGATATTACAGTGAAAGAGTATTAGCACCGACATCTAGCAATGAGTGTGTGTGAACATAAATGTAATGTCGGTGAGAAATACGTACTCCCCCAAGCTTAGGCTTTTGGCCTAAGTTGGTCTATTGCCAGGGATAACCTGGCGGATACCCGTAGGTGTAGCTGTGGTCATACCGTGATACAGCAGTTATCGCCTCCTGGGCTGCAGCGTGGAGTCGGGCTGCCTCCGCTCTCCTCTCGTACTCATCTGCCTCCTCTCTAGTAATAGTATATCTTCCTTTTGTCTGTGAATCAAAAAGAGCAGGAGAAGGGAGAGTAATACGGACAACATGCCGTTTGTTAAAAATTAAACGGTATAAAAGAGGTGATTCGGGTCGCTCAACAAAATGATGTGAGGCCATGGAGTCATAATCTAAATATGCAGTGGGCAACTCCGTATCACCCTCACGGATGTCTATCTCAAGAAAATGAGCTAAGCGGGTTGCATAAATTCCTCCAAAGAAATCTCCATTATGTCTATTATGATGCAACCTACGAGCTACAATGGCTCCCATATGATAAGATTGGTCTCCTAACACAGCACTCCTAAGAATGATAAGGTCAGGGACACACATGTGACATGCTTCATCCTTAGCATTTATGCATCTACCGATGAAGACAGCAAAATAATGTATAGCAGGAAAGTGAATGCTCCCTATGGTAGCTTGTGTTATATCCCTAGATTCCCCCATAGTTATATCAGCAAGAAAGTTTCTAAATTCAGAGTTAGGGGGATCCCTAATACTACCCCATGATGGAAGTTTGCAAGCAAGAGTACAATCCTCTAAGTCCATTCTATAAGATTTATCATAAAGATCAAACATGACCGAAGGAGAATTACGCGAAGATGAATACTCAAACCTCCTCACAAATGAACTTGTGAGATCATGATACTGGGGGCATTTGTTGGCCTCAAAATTCTCAAGACTGGCGTTGCGCAAATATGTTTTAAATTCTTCTTTAATTCCCGCACGGTCCATAAAATTTTCTGACGGCCATTCGCAAGGCCGTACCGGAGCGTCTCTTGGTGGATCCTCGTCAGCTTCGCGCATAGCAATCCTGGGTCCTTGCTTCTTAGAGGAACCACCTTGGAACATCTTCCTAAGCATATTGTTTTTCTCCGAAGGATTCTGAAATTTTTAGTAACTTCAAACAAAAGTGAACCAACTTCAATATAACTGATAGCAACTACTCCTACAAGTGCGTTGAGCCTATATCAAGCATTAGAACTACTTGGAACCATATAAATTTGACATGCAAGCTCAAGAACATGGTCACCTATGCAGCAAAAATTTGCAAAGAATAGAGCACTAGAACAAAAACTAATTGGACCAATGGAGGAGTCACATAGAACAATCTCCCCAAGCAGTTTTGCGAGAGGTGCTTTGAGCAAGGAGATCGAAAATTATAGCAAAAGTGGCTGGAACTCGTGCTTGAGTTGGTTTTTCGGGTTTGTGTAAGGCAGAGCAAGAAGATGGGTGCTAGGATAAGTGGAGGAGGGCCACCGTGGGCCCACGAGGCAGGGGGTGCCCTATAGGGGGGGCGCGCCCACCACCCTCGTGGCCAGGTGGTAGCTCCTCCCGTGGTAATTTTTGCACAGTAAATCCTCAAATATTCCTGAAAAAATCATATTAAATTGGCATGTCATTCTGAGGACTTTTATTTTCGGGATATTTTTATATTGCACGGATAAGTCAGGAAACAGACAGAAAAATACTATTTTTGCTTTATTTCTACTAATTAACAGAAAACATAAAGAGGGTACAGAAGGTTGTGCTTCTAGTTTCATCCATCTCATGCTTATCAAAAAGAATCCACTAATAAGGTTGATCAAGTCTTGTTAACAAACTCAATCCGATAATCATGAAACCGGAGAAATTTTGAATAACACTAAATTACCTCAACGGGGATATGCACATCCCCAATAATAAGTATATCATATTTCTTTTTGACTATAGGAAGAGGAAATTCAAAACCTCCAAATTTAATCGATGGAATTTTTCCAATGGAGTTGATATTATGAACTTCAGGTTGTATCCTCGGAAAGTTACCGTATGCTCATTACCATTAACATGGAGAGTGACATTGCCTTTATTGCAATCAATAACAGCCCCTGCAGTATTAAGAAAAGGTCTTCCAAGAATAATAGACATACTATCATCCTCGGTAATATCAAGTATAACAAAGTCCGTTAAAATAGTAACGTTTGCAACCACAACAGGCACATCCTCACAAATACCGACAGATATAGCAGTTGATTTATCAGCCATTTGCAAAGATATTTCAGTAGGTGTCAACTTATTCAAGTCAAGTCTACGATATAAAGAGAGAGGCATAACACTAACAATGGCTCCAAGATCACATAAAGCGGTTTTAATATAATTTCTTTTAATGGAGCAAGGTATAGTAGGTACTCCAGGGTCTCCAAGTTTCTTTGGTATTCCACCCTTAAAAGTATAATTAGCAAGCATGGTGGAAATCTCAGCTTCTGATATCTTTCTTCTATTAGTAATGATATCCTTCATATATTTAGCATAAGGATTTGTTTTGAGCACATCTGTTAATCGCATACGTAAAAAGATAGGTCTAATCATTTCAGCAAAGCGCTCAAAATCCTGATCATCATTTTCCTTGGATGGTTTAGGAGGAAAAGGCATGGGTTTCTGAACCCAGGGTTCCCTTTCTTTACCATGTTTCCTAGCGACAAAGTCTCTTTTATCATAACGTTGATTATTTGATTGTGGGTTATCAAGATCAACAGCAGGTTCAATTTCTACATCATTATCATTATTAGGTTGAGCATCATCATGAACATCATCATTAGTGTTTTCATTAGGTTCATGTTCATTACCAGATTGTGTTTCAGCATCAGACATAGATATATCATTTGGATTGTCAGACAGTTCAGCAATAGGTTCACTAGAAGTTTGCACAGTTATATCATTCTTCTTTTTCTTCTTTTTAGAAGAACTAGGAACATCAATATTATTTCTCTGAGAATCTTGCTCGATTCTCTTAGGGTGGCCTTCAGGATACAAAGGTTCCTGAGTCATTCTACCAATTCTAGTAGCCACTCTAACAGCATAATCATTTCTCTTACTATTCATTTCATCAAGCACTTCTTTTTGAGCTTTAAGTACTTGTTCTACTTGAGTGCTACCCATAGAAGCATGTTTGCTAACAAGTTTAAGTTCATCTTTAATATTAGACATATAATCACCCAAGTATTTAATCATATCGGAATTTTGTTTTAATTGTCTACCAAAATAAGCATTGAAATTTTCTTGTTTGACAATAAAATTATCAAACTCATCAAAGCATTGCCTAGCAGACTTATAGTGAGGGATATCACCTTCATCAAATCTATACAGAGAATTTACCTTTACTACCTATGTCGGGATATCGGGAGGTTCTTCAATAAATAAGTGATTGAGATCATATGTTTCTTCGACAGGCGGTAGATTAAGACCATGTATTTCTTCAATAGGAGGTAAATTATTAACATCTTCAGCTTTAATACCTTTTTCTTTCATAGATTTCTTTGCCTCCTGCATATCTTCGGGACTGAGGAATAAAACACCTCTCTTCTTCGGAGTTGGTTTAGGAATAGGCTCAGTAATTGGAGCGGGAGCTGGCTCAAGAGGTGCCCAATTATTTTCATTTGTCAACATATTATTCAATAGTATTTCAGCTTCATCCGGTGTTCTTTTCCTAAAAAGAGAACCAGCACATCTATCCAGGTAATCTCTGGAAGCATCGGTTAGTCCATTATAAAAGATATCAAGTATTTCAGGTTTCTTAAGAGGATGATCAGGCAAAGCATTAAGTAACTTGAGAAGCCTCCCCCAAGCTTGTGGGAGACTCTCTTCTTTAATTTGCACAAAGTTGTATATTTCCCTCAAAGCAGCTTGTTTCTTATGAGCAGGGAAATATTTAGCAGAGAAGTAATAAATCATATCCTGGGGACTACACACACAACCAGGATCAAGAGAATTAAACCATATCTTAGCATCACCCTTTAATGAGAACGGAAATATTTTGAGTATATAGAAGTAACGCGATCTCTCATCATTAGTGAACAGGTAGCTATATCATTTAACTTAGTAAGATGTGCCACAACAGTTTCAGATTCATAGCCATAAAAAGGATCAGATTCAACCAAAATAATTATATCTGGATCAACAGAGAATTCATAATCCTTATCAGGAAAACATATAGGTGAGGTTGCAAAAGCAGGATCAAGTGTCATTTTATCTCTAAGTGATTCTTTGTTCCATTTAATCAATAACCTCTTAAGCTCATATCTATCTTTGCAGGCTAAAATAGCTAAAGTAGAATATTTATCAAAAAGATAACCTTCAGGAATAACAAGCATATTTTCATCATCGTATTCAGATTCACCAATTTCTCTTTCTCTAGCCCTAGCAATTTGTTCTTCAAGAAATTCACTAAGGGGCACAGTAGTATCTGGCATAGAAGCAGTTTCATCATAAGTATCATGCATAGCAGAAGTGGCATCATCAATAACATGTGACGTATCAGAACGAATAGCAGAAGCAGGTTTAGCTGTCGCTAGCTTACTCATAACAGAAGGTGAATCAAGTGCAGAGCTAGATGGCAGTTCCTTACCTCCCCTCGTAGTTGAGGGATAAATTGTTATCTTAGCGTCTTTCAAGTTCTTCAAATTGTCCAGCAGATATAAATCCCAAGTGACTCAAAGAATAGAGCTATGCTCCCCGACAACAGCGCCAGAAAAAGGTCTTGATAACCCACAAGTATAGGGGATCGCAACAGTTTTCGAGGGTAGAGTATTTAACCCAAATTTGTTGATTCGACACAAGGGGAGCCAAAGAATATTCTCAAGTATTAGCAGCTGAGTTGTCAATTCAACCACACCTGGAAACTTAGTATCTGCAGCAAAGTGTTTAGTAGCACAGTAATATGATAGTGGTGGTGACGGCAGCAAAAGTAAAGACAGTGAAAGTAATGTTTTTGGTATTTTGTATTGATTGTAACAGTAGCAGCGGGAAAGTAAATAAGCGTAAACCAGTATATGGAAAACTCGTAGGCACCAGATCAGTGATGGATAATTATGCCGGATGCGGTTCATCATGTAACAGTCATAACATAGGGTGACAAAGAACTAGCTCCAATTCATCAATGTAATGTAGGCATGTATTCCGTATGTACTCATACGTGCTTATGGAAAAGAACTTGCATGACATCTTTTGTCCTACTCTCCCGTGGCAGCGGGGTCCTATTGGAAACTAAGGGATATTAAGGCATCCTTTTAATATAGAACCGGAACAAACATTAGCACATACTGAATACATGAACTCCTCAAACTATGGTCATCACCGGGAGTGGTCCCGATTATTGTCACTTCGGGGTTGCCGGATCATAACACATAGTAGGTGACTATAGACTTGCAAGATAGGATCAAGAACACACATATATTCATGAAAACATAATAGGTTCAGATCTGAAATCATGACACTCGGGCCATAGTGTCAAGCATTAAGCATAGCAAAGTCATAGCAACATCAATCTCAGAACAAAATGGATACTAGGGATCAAACCCTCACAAAACTAACTCGATTACATGATAAATCTCATCTAACCCATCACCGTCCAGCAAGCCTACGATGGAATTACACACGCACAGCGGTGAGCATCATGAAATTGGTGATGGAGGATGGTTGATGATGACGACGGCGACGAATCGCCCTCTCCGGAGCCCCGAACGGACTCCAGATCAGCCCTCCCGAGAGGTTTTAGGGCTTGGCGGCGGCTCTGTATCGTAAAACGCGATGATTTCTTCTCTCTTATTTTTTTTCTCTCTAAAAGCAAATATATAGAGTTGGAATTAGCGTCGGAGGGTTTCCAGGGGGCCCACGAGGTAGGGGGCGCGCCCTAGAGGGGGGGCGCCCCCCACCCTCAAGGACAGGGTGTGGGCCCCCTGATCTTCATCTTTGGCGAGGATTTTTTATTATTTTTTCTAAGGAGTTCCGTGGAGTTTCAGGACTTTCCGAGAATATTTGCTTTCTGCACATAAAACAACACCAAAGTAATTCTGCTAAAAACAGCGTCAGTCCGGGTTAGTTCCATTCAAATCATACAAGTTAGATTCCAAAACAAGGGCAAAACTGTTTGGAAAAGTAGATACGACGGAGACGTATCAGCGCGCACGTAGCATGTACAGGTACGTACAGCGGCCAGGGTGCAAGAAAGAAAATACGACCACGTATGTGTACATACGGGCGGGGTCTCGAACGCCTACTCGCGCATACGTACGGCCAGGGCTCATGTACATGGCTGGGTCGGAATGGAGAAACAGCGTCGTCGTCGTGTTCATGGGGAGGCAACGGAATGCGTGTTCGTGTTCATCGGGAGGGCTTGGACGAAACAGGCGATGGAAACGAGGCCTGGCGTACCGCAGAACAGAGGAAACAGCCTTGTGTTCGACCGAACACGTTCGAAACGGGATCCAGTTCATTGGGAGGGGTCTGGCGTACCGCAAAACGGAGGAAACAGACCTCCTACGGTCGAAACGGGGGTCCTGTCGATCGGGAGGGGTGTGGCGTACCGCAAAACGGAGGAAACGGACCTCCTACGGTCGAAACGGGGGTCCTGTTGATCGGGAGGGGTGTGTTGTACCGCAAAACGGAGGAAACGGACTTGTGTTGGAGCGCTACGGTCGAAACGCGGGTCCTGTTGATCGGGAGGGGTGTGGCGTACCGCAAAACGGGACTCCACGGGATACTGTTCATCTCCACCGTCGACCTCCTCCAGCCTCCACGGGCTCCTGTTCATCCAGCCTCCACGGGCTCCTGTTAATCCAGCCTCCACGGGCTCCTGTTCATCCAGCCTCCACCGCACGCTACTCCACCGGCTACTGTTCAACCACCCCTCCACCGTCTACTGTTCATCCAGCCCTCCACACCACGGGGTCCTGTTCAACCACCCCTCCACGGGCACCCCTCCATCGTCTACTGTTCATCCAGCCCTCCACACCACGGGGTCCTGTTCAACCACCCCTCCACGGGCACCCCTCCACCGTCTACTGTTCATCCAGCCCTTCACACCACGGGGTCCTGTTCAACCACCCCTCCACCGTCTACTGTTCATCCAGCCCTCCACACCACGGGGTCCTATTCATCCACCCCTCCATAGGCACGCCTCCACCATCTACTATTCATCCAGCCCTCCACCACACCACGGGGTCCTGTTCATCCAAAGGCAACGCCACCGCTCACTGTTCATCCAAACCCCCCGCAACGCTCACTGTTCATTCCATCGATAGGCTTCAGTTAGCAGCAGTAGCGAAGGAATCGCCCGATCGGGTTCAGTTAACAGCCACCGATCGATTGTTCGGGTTCAGTGACGCGTAGCCTGCAGTGCAATCGCTTGGGTTCAGTTAGAGCCCAACGCCTCGCTCGGGTTCGGTCAGAGCCAACGCCTCGCACACACGCGCGTACCTGTACGAGAGAAACACGCATCACTCGGCCCCCGACCTCCCACCGTAACCGGGAACTCCCCAAAATTTTCCTCCCCTCGCTTATACCACGGTTTTTTCCGTCATGGACGGCCCAAAGAATGTCATGCAGCTGCATCTCCGGCCCGCCCAGGACGAAAAGCCCATTTTATGTCATGATTTTTTGTCATAGAAGTAGGAGCCCACCACATCTATGATGATACCGGGTTTGTCACAATTATCATCATAGAAGTGTCATATGTATGACAGAACAAAACTTGTTCGGCCCAAAATGTCACGGATGTGTCTTTTTTTTGTAGTGGTGGTCCTCATCGACGACATCCTCATTTACTCAAAGGGTGAAGAAGAGCACAAGGAGCACCTCAGAGCAGTTTTACAAAGGCTCCGTGGCCATCAACTATATGTGAAGTTTAGCAAATGTGAGTTTTGGCTCAAGCAAGTTGGTTTTTTTGGGCATGTTCTTTCAGCAGAAGGGATAGCCGTGGATCCAAGTAAGGTGAAAGACATGCTTGATTGGACAGCACCCACGACAGTATCAGAGATCCGGAGTTTCCTTGGATTAGCCGGATACTTCCGCCGCTTCATCGAAGGATTCTCTAAGATTGCAAAGCCAATGACAGAGCTCCTCAAGAAGGACAAGAAGTTTGAATGGACTGAAGACTGTGAAAGGAGCTTCAACGAGCTAAAACCAGGCTGACAACAGCACCAGTATTGACTCTGCCAGACATCTACCGCAGCTTTGATGTATACTGCAACGCATCCAGGAAGGGCCTTGGATGTGTGCTCATGCAAGATGGCAAGGTTGTGGCTTACGCATCTCGACAGTTATGGCCACATGAAGGGAACTATCCAATGCATGATTTGGAGTTGGCCGCTGTTGTGCATGCTTTGAAAATTTGGAGACACTACCTCATTTGAAAAAGGTGCCAAATTTTCACCAACCACAAGAGTCTCAAATATTCACTCAACAGCGAAGATGGCTCGAGTTAGTCAAGGATTATGATCACGGGATAGATTATCATCTGGGTAAAGCCAACGTGATTGCAGATGCCCATAGCCGCAAGCCTGCCCATCTAAATGCTATAATGGATTCCTTGCCTCCGGAACTTCAAGACGAGATCGCTCAGCTCAATTTGGTGATAGTTGATGCCAATCTTGCCAATATATTGGAAGTTGCTCCTACCCTTGAGGATAAGATTCGCAGTGCCCAGGTAGATGATGTATTACTACAATTCCATGACAAACGTGTGCAAGAAGGAAAGACTCAGGATCTCTCTAAGGATAAGCAAGGTACACTAAGGTTTCGAGGAAGGATTTGTGTACCCGAGCAAGAAGACCTGAGAAAGAAGATCTTGGCAGAACCACACGAATCTTCGTATTCAATTCATCTAGGAGGCACCAAACTATACGAAGACCTTCGCCAGATATTTTGGTGGGATGGAATGAAGAAAGATATTGCATATTTTGTCGCTTGTTGTGATATATGCAACAGAGCGAAGGCGGAACACCAAAAGCCCGCTGGACTCCTTCAACCACTAGTCGTCTCACAATGGAAATGGGACGATGTCTGCATGGATTTCATCATAGGTCTACCAAGGACTCACCGAGGCAATGACGCGGTATGGGTCATAGTGGACACATTAACCAAAGTGGCTCCCTTCATTCCCATCCGGACCACCTATCGAGCCGATCAACTAGCACAATTGTATGTGTCCAGAATCGTCAGTTTCCATGGAGTTCCAAGAACCATTACTTCAAACCGAGGGTCTCTCTTTACCTAAGAATTCTGGTCACGTCTCCATCAAGCTTTCGTGACTGCTCTAAAATACAGCACAACCTATCATCCTTAGACAGACGGTCAGACTGAGCAAGTATCACATACTCGAAGACATGCTCCGAGTATGTGCTTTAGCCCAAGGATCCAAGTGTGAAGATTGTCTGCCATATGGCGAGTTCTCCTACAACAACAGTTTTCAGACCAGCCTGAAGATGTCACCTTATGAGGCTCTGTATGGCCGTAAGTGCCGCACTCCCCTAAAGTGGTCTCAAACCAGAGACAGCCGCATTTTCGGAACTGATTTGATGATGGAGGCTGAAAACAAGTCAAAGAAATCCGAGATAGACTGCAGTTGGCCAAGTCACGACACAAGAGTTATTATGATGCAAAGCACCGTCATATCAGTTTCGAACCAGCGGAACACGTGTATCTCCATGTCACACCCATGAAAGGAGTGAAGATATTTCAGACACGAGGAAAATTAGCACCCAGATACTTTGGTCCATTCTGAGTCATGTCCAGGGTTGGAATAGTTGCTTAGAATTGCCACCAGAATTGTGAGAAGTGCACAATGTATTCCATGTCTCACAGTTAATGAGGTGTATCTCGCCATCGGAGAAAAGGACCGATATGGCAGAGATAGAACTAATTGCTAAGGATTTAACCTATGAGGAGAGACCGATCAGAATCTTGGATGAGACAGAAAGGGTCACCCGCAGCAAAGTGATAAAGTTTTATAAGGTTCAGTGGGAGCATCACACCGAAGAAGAAGCAACCTGGGAAAGAGAGGAATTTTTAAGGACAGCCTACCCAGAGTTGTTTTCCCAAGCAACCGAATCTCGAGGATAAGATTCATCCTAAGTGGGGGAGGTTTGTGACAGCCTGGATTTTGCCTTCTCTCTTTTTCCGGACTTTGTTTGCCCTTGCTTTGGAATTTAGTTTTTGAATCAATTCAAATAGACTTAAGCACTTGGGCATGTCCTTGATTTTCACCCAGTGACCCATCCACCTCTCATTCAACTTTCATCCTCTGAAAAATCCCAAAAATAGCCCAAACAATATTTTTCATAAAGGAAAAATATTCAATTTCCTTTTTGAAACTCAATTCAGAAACTTGTGCTCCAAAGCAACTCTCATTTTCTTACTCCTAAAAATCTGAGAAAATTATCAAATATTCCTCAAACCATGGCCCACCTCCCGGTGCAAAAATATTTCATACTTATTTGGAATATTTTTGCTACAGAAAATCTTTTCTATCCTGGACTCAAAATGCACTTTCTACAGCAAGTGTATTTTTCCTCGATCAAATGAGGCTGGATTTTCTTGATCTTGATTACCCTCCTAGATAAACCTTAACTCCAGAAGCTTAGCCCTAATCACCTTCTAGAAGCCCTCCAAACTTGGCGACCAAGTTTCTGACCAGAAACTTGCCAACAAGCTCAAGTCATATCTGGTCGGCCTGCCAGTGTGTGATCAACTCTCCTAGACTAAACACGGCACGGACAACACGAGGGACAAGGTCATTTGGCAACGAGCGGGCGGCGTTTTGACCATGCCAGTGTGGTGACCGCGTGAGGACACGGCCCTGGCATCGCGTCCGACGCGCTCTGCGCGGCGCCATCGTCTTTGTTTCACTCATGATTGAGCTTGAGCTCGCCAACGACTACTGCACCGTGCCACCACCTCTGTCTCTTTCCCCTTGACCTCTCACTGGCGCTCGCCGATGCCGGAGATGCCGCAGCGGGCACGGGCACGTCGCGGCCAAAAGCCACAGTGCGCCCCATGCCTCTGTCCTCTTCCTCCACCGCCTCCTGTGCTCGTCTGCACCCTTGCACAGCTCCCGCGTGATTGCTGAGCCCCTCCACCCCTCGCTGACGCCGTTCGTCGTCGCTCGCCGGCTTCCAGAGAGCTCCGGTGGAGCCACGTACCCCTCTCCCCCACCGGCTATAAATTTGAGCCCCTCCCTTCGCTCCGAGCATCCCAAACCAACGACCCAACCTCCACAAAGCCGTAGGATAGCCGTAGCCCGGTAGGGCAGCCCTCTGGCCGCCGTCCCCGACCCGAGCTCGCCGGTGATCCCCCACGGCCCTCTACCTTGCTCTGGTGCCCCTTGAGCTCAATCGATTGCTCAGGTCCACTGGTGCCGCCTGGACGCGCTGCAGCCCCTAGGACCGCCCCACTCCGTCGCCTTCTTCTTCATCATCGCCTTCTTCTTCTCCAGCGAGACCCGATCGCAGCCGCCACTCGCGAGCCTGGTTGTGAGCTGCTCCGGCCACATCTCGTTGATCCACGGATACAAGCAGGTGCGCCTCGACCCCCTCTTCCTTTCTATCCCTCTAGTTTCACCCAAGCACCGCTCCTCGCCAGCGTACGCTCAGGCGAAGCCCCACCGTCGCTCTGTTTCTCTCCCCCTCCCTTCTCACCTGACCAGCAGGGCCCACTGTCAGCCTCTCCACTCACCCCGGCGCGGTACGAGTGGAGGCGTATTAGGAAAATACGTCTTTGACGTCACCCCCCTAGTTTTCTGTTTAATCAAATCTAATTCAAAATTTTAACCAGCACCTTTGACCAGCCATAACTTTTAAACTATATGTCCAAATGAGTTGATTCTATTTGCATTGTGTTTGTTTTGAAAAGTTCTAGCAGCACCCCAAAGTTGAGATTTTTCCTTGTTGTCTAGAATTTTTGGTGATTTTCAGAGTAGTTCTTGATATTTTATTTTGTTGTTTTTAAATATTTTTAGAGGGAGAAGCTTGTCTTGAAGATCACCAGGAGGAGTGTGAACCTCCCCTGCACTAAGGCAAGACACACCAACATTTGGATGGTGTCATTTCAATATATATGATTTGTCCAACTTGAATATGAGTTATTTTCATGCATTCAAATTATTTAAATGAATATTGCTTAGTGTTAGTTACATTGCCATGCTTGAATTGCTTTATTATGGTACTGGTTGAATGCATGAGCTAGTTTAAGTAAGTAGAAGAAATTTCCATTGAAGTGATTATGCTCTCTTGAATTATGGTAGATTCTTTTATGGTAAAAATGATGCTAATATATTATGGGATAATTAAAATGATGAATGCTCATAACTAGTGAAGTTTAAGTGATGCGTAGTGCAAGTAAAGAGGTTTGATGATGTTGATCTGTCACTTTGAGTGGTATGTGTTGCATGTCGAATAGTTGCATGATCATGGCATATGATGACTCGAGTTATTTTATCTTCAATAAACCCGATGTTAATCCAACTTCAACATAACGTTGATCGAGTCATGGTGCCACTGAATCGAGTTTTTCCCAGTGCGACCACATTTACCTTTATGGGGAGGTCTTGATTCGGTCCGTTGCCATGCCTTTCGCTGGTGCCCCCATCGAGGGAAGGTTTTGGGCGTGCGGCACCCTGGCCCGGTAAGCAGACATAACCTTGTGTGCCCATTTGTTGTTATTGTACCTTGTCCCCGTTTGGGACCGTTTTTGCTATGACGGTGGCTGTTGATGCCTTTGGTAGGCACAGGGCCACCCATGAGTTAGCCCAGTGGGGAGTTGGTCAGAGTGGCCGGGAGAGTGCCATAATAATGGGAGGGTTTCGTCGGAATGCCCTTGGTCCACCCAAATGGGATGATGAGGCCATGGGTTCCGTGGTGTGGGTAAAGTGCGCTATCTCTGTAGAGTGTATTTAATCTATCGATAGCCGTGTCCTCGGTTACGGACATAGCTGGTAAGTAAGTCATACCATGGATCAACATTAATAAATAATCTTGCACACTAAAAGCTTATTGATGGCATTGGTTATGTGATGACTGGTGGGATCATGAGTGTGATCGTTGTGGGAATCAAAATGGTGGTTTCGTTTGTGATCTAGGTATGATCACCGCTTGGTTACGAGGTAACCCGTCTGGTAAGAGAGTTTGAGTGACTCAGTGCACAAGTGATTTCACCGCATCAGTAGCATCATGTTGCATTGCTTTAATCTGATTAATTGTCATGATATTGTTTGTCATTGTGCTTATGTTTGTTGTGAGCTTGCAAGTACATTCAATGTACTGCCCTGCCGTGTCATGCCAGATTTCAGGCAAGTTGTATCATATCGAAGAGCTTCCCGCGTCTAGATCGTGTCCACATCAGTGTCCGTGTGCTATGGAGTACCACTTCGTCGTCGTTCCGCTGCCACGTAGTTATCGTGATCGAGGCCCCTTTCATGTTCATTAAATAATGTACATATTGTTTGGCCGCACCGTGTGTGCCGCTTGGCCTTGCTACTTGATGTAATATCAAACCTATGTTCCTCTAGCATCAATAAAAACGGTTGTTTTCTGTAACAAATTGTTGTGTGTTGCCAGAAGACTTGATCTTTGGGCTGGCAATGCAAGGTAAACCGGTTGCTCTGAGCCGGGGTGCCACAATAATTATCCCGAGGCTTAATCCAAGGACATGGTCTAGCGATCTGCTGTATCATAGGCTGTTCAAACAGGATGAGGCTGCTATTATGATTACGGTGACGTGGGCGGTTTGGCACTCAAGGAACAGCTATACACATGGAGAGCAGGAGTATCGGCCGTCTCACTCCATAATCATCATCGAAGAGATAGTGCGGATCAAGGTTCGAGGGGGTTACTGATCTGTTGACTCTCGAACTTCTTTCCTGCAGAGATGCGCTCACCATGGCACAGGATAAGGGTCTTCACCAAGTTGAGGTTGAAACAGACTGCCAGGAAATCATACGGCTTTGTGAGGCTCCGCAGTAATCGTCATGTTTTCATCTTATAAGAGAAATGAGAGTGATGAGTACCTTTTTAAGGGATTTAGGCTACGGTTCTTCAGCCGTCTTTCTAATACGGTGGATCACTGTGTAGCTAGTCAATCTTTACAACTTTCTGTACCTTTGCTTATGTATAAGACGATCCCTGGATGGCTGATCTTTTGCAGTCAGAAATGCTAGTGCCAAATGAATAAAGAGCCAAAAGGTGTTTTAGCTTAAAAAAAGTCAAAATACAGATCGACTCAGAGTACGCGTACAATCTGGGTACTGTCAACCAGTTACCGCTAGTGCAGTTACAATGATTGCATATGGTTAAAAATCACTTCTGCACACGCAAATGTGGCTGTCGCGTTGCGATGGTGCGCGATAGGCAGTCCATTGTACACACTATGAAATGACTATGCGTGACAGGATTCGAGGATGCAGACATTTTGTTCAAATCAATCTTATGCACGCGATGTCAGAACCTATTGCACATGTTCGATTCAAAATTCAACGTACTCGATCTGGACTTTACCTCATGAACAATCCGGATGTGTCCCCAACCGCTTTTCTTCAGGGTGGTCAAAACAGTGAGGCAAAATTTGCTGAAAGTGGAAATTTTAACGGAGAGGCTACGCATGGGCATATATATCTTAGACTACTCATTCATTTCTCGTGATTCATGCAGCTAATTTGTGATGTATAAAGAGTCAATTGTTTTCTCACATGAATACATTAGCAATACATGCATGGTAGGGGATCACATAGCTGCCTTATATATGAATTTTGCGGTAAGATTGGAAGTTCGTGTCTTTCTCTTTTTCCATACGATATAAAATTGGTTCGGGTTCCACTATCATCAGATAATGGAACAAGAGATCTTAAAAGTGTCCAAAGCGCGAACATAGAAGAATAGAAAAACATCAACTAAACCTCAACTCTAAGCTCACAGGTCCAACCACAAAAGCCTTCAGCACCGCATGCACGGTTAGTGGGAGAGAAAGAGGGAAGGGAAATCATATAGTTCATATCCTCTAGACATGGAGCGATCGCAATTAACACACATTTTTCATGTTTCTCCAAAGAGCCAGGTGAACACCACCACCAAAGATCAGTCAAATAGCAGGCATCAGTCATTCCGATCATCGTTGTCCTCGCCATCGTAGACGCCCCTTCTTGATCTTGCTCCTGCGTTTCGCGCCCCTCCATCGGCTCCAGCAAAGGTGCCTAGTGTCTCTTGGGCCATCTGGGGTAGTCTGCATCTCCAGTGCAGTCCTCTTCAGTGTACTCTCTCGCACAAGGTATCCCACCATGAATACGAACACAAAGCAAGGCATAGGGCATTACTCCTTCCTGGAGGCCCGAACATAGGTAAACTTTTCTAACGGTCCCCGTTCTGGTACTTCTGACCACGAACGCCACCCTATCGAGGGTACTGACGACTTTCTGCCCCGTCACCGACCTCCGCCCGTGCCTCATGGAGGTAGCAGCGGTTTGCCACCACCTCCGCCTCCGAGTGGATGGAGTCGAGAATGGCCTGCTGCTCCGCCGCCTCGTCCACTTGAGCGACCTCAAAGTCGCTCAACGCGTCGGCCATGCCAAAGATGGCAGTCGAAGATGCTACATCTACCTTGCCTTCCTCCAATTCCTCCTCCTCCGACACCGCGTCCTCCATAGCCGCATCCGGCGCATGCTGCTCCATGCCAACCTCCTACTCCTCCTCCTGCTCCGGCGAGTGCGGAAAGCAGGCCGGCTGCAATCCGAGCGGCACGCCATGCCCGTATCTCAATGGAGCTCTAACCGGCACTCTGGAGTGGGAACTATGTAGGTGGTGATCCGCTACTGGGCTATGGCAACAGGCGGACAACGAGCTCCGAACTACGAGTGGTTGTGGAGTGGCGGTGTGGAGGGGAAGGAAATGGGGCCATGGCTAGGGTTGGGGGGCCACTGTCTGTGTTAAACAGATGGATTTAGCCCCTTGGGCGGCACACCGGAGTGCCGTTCTCACCAGACTGTTGGGCTTCAGCAAGTGTCCATGTGGGCCCCGCATGTCAGTTTGATGTGGCAGACATGATTGTGGCCAGTCATTGACCGGGTCATCCGCACGGACATACAGCGGGAGTTTGGGAAGCCCAACTATAGGTGCTCTTATGCTTGGTCTCTTTCTCTTAGTTATTTCGTATGCAGAGTGCCCTTTATGTTTCTGGGAAGTTAAAGTTTCGTCAGGCCATGTTCAATTTTTAGGCGTTTGGTCCCAACAGGGAATTGATCACCATCAGCTTTGAGTGAAGCCCCATCCCTCGTAATCCTAGTCTAGTTCAATGTTGTTCATACGAGGAATTCAATTTAAAGATTGCAATGGGTAAGCATCCATCCTCGAACATTCTGAACAATAAGGGAATACGGTGTAAAAGGGCACTTCCACTGTTTTAGACAATATAGTTGAAGTAGCAAAAAATAATCAGGATGGTTGAAAATATTAAGAGATACAAAAAACAATGTGAGGACACCAAACACATAATAGCATTCAAGAAAAAACTGAAACATTCACGAAGCTCCAAGAAATAAAACATTGGCGGCCATAATTTGATCATTATGAAGTAGGGGCACATCCGGACATTGGACTGCAAGGCAAGATACTGTTCGTAGGAGAGCGATCAACATCGACCCTTAGTAGCTGCACATGAGCCGAAAAAAAAGCAACAATATTAAAAGAAGACTAGCTCTTTGTGGGACATGTATATGGAAAATATGCATGTAAGCATGCTGACAAGAGCACACCTTTTACAAACAAAGAAATTGATATAAACTAATTAGTTGAATACACTAGTAACATAAAAATATCATTCACCATCTTAATAATTATGTAACCATGACAAATTAAAAGATATGCGTATAGCAAAAATATAAATTACCTCACCTGTTCAACCAAAATAGCACATTGGCAGATCTCTTGTGTTCAGAGATTTGGATCCACCCATTTCCACCCAACTCCCCTGCCTATATCAAATAAATCCCAATAAATCAACGAAAAACATGGAGAAGTTGGATCATGACAATGCATGGTATGCTTTTGTGACAACTACAGTACATGAAGCCACATTCGCTGTCAGGTGGAAAAGATAATTATAATATTCCTTTACCAAGACATGTTTGGACTACTTAGAAGTTTAGAGAAAATACATTCATACAGAACACAACTGCAGAGACTATGTACAGGTTAATGCCCAATATGGCTGAAAGAAAATATGCACAAACTGGAAAAACTCGGTCTGCTCAAATTGAGCATTACTTGTTATTGCTCGAATTTGAAGAAGTAGTATTATTTTCCGATTAAAAAGTACATGACGCCATGAATTGATGATTAGTATGGAGAACAAACAACACAAATATTGTCTTGCAAGGAGACACATTGAGTGAAAACGTAACACAAGCTTTAATCATCCAATCGAGAGTAACTATTTTTCAAAGATTAGATGGTTTCACTATAGTATTTACATGGAGTAGATAATTAATCACATCACATGAACACTAGTACAACAAACACATATCAATAGTAATTGGAACTAATCTTAATTGTTAGAAATGAGGTACAGAGGTATTACCTGCAGTGTAGAAATTTCTGTAGGGAAAATAAACCGTATCAGCCCACTCATCCGTTTTAGAAATTAATCTGATCTGCATCGACTTAAGGTGGAGCATGAAGTCGCCACTGTACGTAGACAGAATCATCACATTTAACTCCTCGTCATACCCCACCATCTCTGCATTTCTGAAGGCGCAAGAAGAGATCCCCTCAAATTGATTGATTTTCTGCAGAAGCACCCATCCGGCAAGACCATCAGAGTTCAGTTTCCTCTCCCATATATGAATGCCCAGTTTCGACTTAACGGCGAGGCCAAGAACACTATCGTCATCTGTCCGTAGGAGCTGAAAGGACCAGTTGTTGACATGTTGGGCCTCTGCCGGCATCTCAATGACACCAAGAGTCTGCCTTTCAGTATCAAATGCAAGGATTTCGCGTCCATGAAACAACCAGTAAACTGTTTCCCCGATGAGGATGCCGGGCCTTAGTTTCAGAACCATATATGTAGTCGACGTCGAGACAATATTCCCCCATACACCCGACGCCGATTCATAGACACAAGCGAATGATGTCTTCAAGTCTCTACTGGTGCAGATCAAGACCAACTTGAAGGCCAGGCTCAAGAAGCAATCGTCGTGCACATGCCCGTCTTGATCGTCAGCACACATCACCGTGGCGCTGCACCTACAGAAGCTCTCCCTTTTGGTGTCGCGGAGCTCCGATGGAAAAGGCACGCGGTGCTGCTGGCCGTTGAGGGCATCCCAAAGGAAGACCTCACACAGAGACTCGCTGAGCATGACGGCGAGGCCGTGGCGGCAGCCAAGTAATTCCCAATCCAGCCCGTGCTCGGGCACAAACAAGCGTTGGGCCGGGATGCGATTGGGCGGGTCCAAGACGGGAGTGAAGATGGGAGTGGTCACAAGAGACCCTTTGGAGAAACCCAACGGAGGAGGTCTCCTCAAGCTGTGAAGAAACCGATCAAAGAAGCCTTCGGCAGAGACGCGGTCGGGTGGGTCCAAGATGGGAGTGAAGGCGGAATATGTGAGGCGAGACCTATTGAAGAAGCCCAGAAGAGGAGGTTCCGTGTGGTGTCTGCTCAAACGGCGGAGGAAGCGGGGATCGGAGAGGATGCGGCGCCAGCGCGCGCATACGAGGGAGGCGCGGGAGAGGGTTGACGGCAGCGGAGGGAGCCGGAGGAAAATCTCCCGGAGGAGGTCCTCATCCTCCAACGGCGCTGGAATTGACATGGCGCGGCGGCGGGAGTTTTCCTCCTCTTTTTCCGGCAAGTAGCTTGCCTGGCCGCGTGAAGCCTGGCACGCGCGGAACGACGCCCAACACCACCCCTCCGGCTCCTGGACACGGCCTGACGGAGCTGCTGTGGTCGGAGCGGAAGGTCTGGGATCGGAAGTGTGGCAAAGGATCGAGTTGGAACCTTTTTATCTGAACTTGGCGGTAAGATTGGAACTTCGTGTCCGTATGTAGGTATGAGTCCGTTAGGTCATAAGAGGAGTTCGTTTCGATTTCCATATGGAAAAGGATCAGAATCAACCGGTTGATTTTACCCACACGTAAACCGCGTCCATCGAATGCCACGTGTCCATGTGGCCCAACACGTCTTGCACCTTATCCTCTTCTGGAGCGTCGCGAGCCACCATCCAAATCCATCCCTATCTTCTCGTTCCCTTCTCGCGTCTCTCTCCCTCTCGTTCTCCTCTGGCCATGGAAGCGCCACCCACCTGCTCCCAGCACACCGCCGCCTCGCCGTCGCAACTGCTGCAAGGGCAGCCACCGGCCGCTGCAAAGGCAACGCGTGCAGTCGTGCACTGGTGCAGAAAGCGACTGCCGACGCAGCTAGCAGGGCCTCCGGCGCCAATGTTGCAGATGGGTGTGCCCGTGCCCGCCTCGCCGGAGTCGCGCAGCGGTACTACAACGGGGAGCCAACGGTGTTCCGTGTTTGCTTCAGGCGAGTGGCGCGTGCTCCAACCAGGGGGCTCGCCGGTTGCAATGGAGCAACGATGGAGGTCCTCGAAGCTGCGACGGAGCATCACCGGCGTCGGGCGGTGCTACAATTGAGCATCGTCGGAGCCGTTGCTGCTGCAACTCCGGCGATGTTGCCTTGAAGCTGTTGGGAGGCCATCGGTGTTGCAATGGAGCAACGACGGGTCACTGGAAGCATAATCGACGCTGCAATGGAGCTTCGTTGGAACTTCGCCGGTGCTGCAATGGAGCTTCGCCGGGCGCCGTCGACGCTGCATTGGAGCTTCGCCGGCGCTGCAATAGACTTCGCCGGACGCGGTCGGTACTGCGTTGAGCTGCAGTGGAGATTTGTCGGGTGTCATCAGCGCTGCATTGAAACTGTAACATGCTCGCTGCTGCCCTGCCTTGGTGCAATCTGACGGCCACCATCGTGCTGATCGGACGGTTGGTTAGACGGATGATTTCCCACAAAAATCATCCGGATGATTTGTAGCAGCCGCTTTTCCATATGTGCCGGTTCATAGGTTGGAAAAAAGTCGATTCCTCTGTGGACGTACCGACTCAGAGTGCACTGGCCATTCAACATTTGAATTTTCCAATGGTGGTACAATCAGATTTTGTTAATGCTTTAGTCATTCTTGGCTAAAGAACCTTTGTCCAGGTTGGCATGTGGACTCTTAGCTGCTGAGATTGTTAGAGAGTCTCTTCCTCTGAAGATTAGCAGGGAACAGAATAGGGTAGTACATCAATTGGTATATTATACAGCCGTGTCCAAGCTTATACTGTGGTGTGGTTGAACTCGAGCCTTCCATGTTATGAGGACTTTTGTCTTGAGATTGTAACCCTATCATTACGGAATAAAACTCTTTCACCTTGGAAGAAAAAGTCATCGCACACGGTTAAGAATCGCTTATGCACACGCTAAGGAATAATCATGTGCGACACGATCCGAGGATGCAAATGTTGTAGCCAAATCAATTGCTTGAGATGTCAGAACCTATAGCATATGTTCAAAGTCACAATTCTAACCAGTCGCCAGGAGGAGGCTCCATCGAACGAATTTTTTTTAGGGTCACCATCACACTTTATTTAAACATCAATAACATCTGGTACAAAGAGAATATCCGGAGTGATGGATTGTTAGAATACCGCTGTGTATACTGTACCGAGTATTGTACTGGTGTAGCGTACGTGCGTGCGGTTTTTCCATGTCAACACGCACGTCCTCCACTCCTCGTCATGGCCTTGCCCATGAGGGTGATCGTGCGCTCGCCCCTCCACTATAAGCTCAGCCGAACACTATGAATAAAAGTGTGTTCGATCTCTTCTCCCTCAAACATGGTATCAGATGCTGAGGACCATCGCAATCCCTTCGCACCCGATCCCAACTCCTCTTCCGCTGCCATGGACACCAACCCCATCTCCTCTCCCCATTCCTCCCAAGACGGCGACGGCGTCCTGCGTGATGCCACCGGCGATTGTGTCCTGCGCGATGCCCATGGTGACAGCGTCCTGCGCGATGCCATCCTTCCAAACGCCGCGGCTGTCGCCACTGCTACGGCCGTCACCCCGGTGCCGCCCGCCTTCCACGCGTTCCCATTGTCGGTCCTTCAGACGATCGACATTCGCCACCATATGCCCGTCACCTTGGATCTCCACGGTGGCAACTACACTCAGTGGCGCCGGTTCTTCAACACCGTTATCGGCATGTTTGGTGTACGCGAGCACATCATCGCCGACGCCGCTCCTCTTTTGTCGTAACCGTGATCCGGAGTGGGTCATGGTCGACGACTGCCAGAAAGCTCTTTTTACCGGTGCAGGGAACTACCGGCGAATCATCCACCGTTCACATGCGCAGTTATTCGTGCTATAGGGAGCCCATAGACAATGTATAGATGTGTATAATAACAATCCATCTCTTGTATTTTTATTAGTAGTCAAATCAATGTCAGATAAAAGGTTCCATGTCAGCACGAAAGTAGTACTTGATGCATGCATGTTCTATTCTCTCTCCTCATGCTCACGTACAGAAGATGCATCACATGCGGGACTAAGAGTACTGCCTTTTAGTGAATCAGTTTTCCAAATCAGTGAAATGTGCCTTTTCAAATTAGTGAAATACGGATTCTCCAACGAGTGAAATTAGTGAAATATGATTGAAACACATTACATTCTCCAACGAGTTTAAAAAATAAGTGAAATCTATCTTTGAAACAAGTGGAATTGTTATTTGAATTTAGTGAATGTAATGTGTTTTTCTGAAACTAGTGAAATGAGTGAAACCTATCTTTCATAATTAGGTTAATCAGTTTTTTAAAACAAGTTGAATATAGTTTTTTAATTGAGTGAGTGAAATGTGTTTTCTGAAATTAGTGAATGTGAGAAATGAGATACTTGAAATAAATGAAATATATCGATTGTCGTGTGAAATTGTCTATTTCAATGTTTGAAACTGATTTTTATGATGAGTGCAATCTGTTTAATGAAGCGAATGCTTTTTAGAAATAATTGAAATCAAAATTTTCAAATGATTGAAATAATTTTCCTTGCAAAACGAGTGAAATTATATTCTTAAAATGAGTGAAATCAATTTTTAAACATGCCTGTTTTTTAAAGCAGTGAATGTTATATGAAACAAGTAAATCGGTCTTTGGAAGGAATGAAATCAGCTAAAAGATATGGGTGAAATATTTTTTCTTAAATGCATGAAATCTGTCAGTTGAAATGAGTGAGTTCGTATTTTTAAAATGAGTGAATTGTTATTTTGAATTGACTGAAATGGTTTTTGGAGATGAGTGAAATTTGTTTGCCAATTTGAGTGAAATATGTTTTGTGAAATCAGCGAAATTGAAACTAGTTCAAATGTATCCATAATTGATCTTATTTTGAAGGTCTTCTCGCTGTGAAGTCAAATATATAAAAATATTCAAAATTGGAGTTTTCATTCTAAAGATATCTACCATCCAAAATTTCACAATGAAATTAAAAGGAAGTATTTTGATGGGGAGATAGGGAATATTTTATCATGCATGCAACCGGTCTTTTATGCATATTTTCTCTCTCTCTCTCCTGACAAAAGCCGACAATAGCATGCAAAGGGCCCACATGTATTCTGTGTATTTTCAATTCTGTTTCTTATACATAAAAAAATGGCTAGAATCTCCAAAACAACATCAACGGTGGATGTCACACCGGTAGGTACCGGTTCCGGTAAAAAAAACTTAGTCGCGACGACTGCATCGTGCACTGGTTGTACGCCACGATCTCGCCGGAGCTCGTCGACGCTGTCATGCAGCCAGATGACGCGGCGGCTACTCTCTGGGCTGCGAACGAGAGCATCTTCGGCGACAACCTGCTCTCGCGCGCTGTCTGCCTCGATGCCGAGTACAACGCCGTCGTCCAAAGTGATCTCACCATCGTGCAGTACTGTGCTCGCCTGAAGTCCTTCACCGACCAGCCCCGCGACCTCTGGCAAAATCACTGACACCCAGCAGCTCTTCAACATGATGCGCGAGCTCAGTCCACGGTACCATCATGCCATTCCCACCTCACCTCCCGTGTGCCGCTACCGACGTTTCTGCAGGTCCGCTCCTTCCTGCTCCTGGAGGAGCACTGCGCGGAGCAGTCCACGCGCCAGTAGTCCGCACACGCCCTTCTTGTTGCACATGCGCCGGCTCAGACGCCCACGCCCCGTCCTCCCGCTCCATCGCCCGCCCCCTCTCCAGCAGCAGACTCTGGGCGTGGTCGTCGCTGTGGCCGGGGCTCCGAGAGGGGGGGGCATCCTCCTCCACCATGTCATGAGCGCCTCCCACAGCCCTTCCTGGTGCTGCACCCGGTGCCAACTCCTGGACGGGCATGGTCCAGGCATGGCGCATGCCATGGCGTGCTCCATGCACTGGCGTCCTCGGTCCTCGCCCCGGCATTCCACACCAGGAGGCGTACCTCGCAGGCCTCGCGCCTCCGACGCCCTCACCGTATGACTACTTCCCCTACGCTGCTCCTAGCTTCACCTATGGCAATACGGGTGTGAGCTCCAGCACCGGCCCCCAGCCACCACTCAAGATGGCAACGGGGCCCCGAAACCCGCGTCCCCGTGGGTTTTTACCCTATTAGGGGACGGGGATGGGCATCTTTTCATCCCCGCGCGGCTGTTGTTGGGCACATTATACAACGCGACACGTTTCGCGGGTTTACACCCGTTTCGGTAGTCCCCGAACCCGAAACCCGTCAATACGCGTGAAATTACATTTTTTTTTGTTGCAATGTTTATCATTATCTTGTTGCAGTGTTTCATAAGATGTTTATTACTACTTATTTTTTGGATTAGTTTGAATTGCTAACCACATATGTCACGTGGTATTATTACTACTTATTTGATTCTCATAGATGTTGACAATGAACAAGGACAAAGTTTTTGGAATTGTCTTCAAGACATTCAAGAGGGAATGCAGGTGAGGTACAAGTACTTGCAAATTTCATATACCAATCTGCATATTTTTCATGTTTAACTTTAGCTTGAGCGAATTTTGATCTTCCCTAGGAATTGGCACCTTGATTTGGCATTGGAAGATTTGCACATCTTATTGAACTATGTATGGCTGAAATCCGATCATCTTTGTTGCTGAAATGTGGTATCATGCTGCCGAAATTAATACACTCTATATAGCTGTTGAACCATCTACTATAGTTTATTGTTGAAATTTGCTCAAGTTATGCTGCTGAAATGTGCTTGTTTTGCTGTTGAAATGATATTCTTTGTCGCCGCTATGTTTGTTTACATATTTTGATTTTCTCATGGGTCCCCCGTGGGTTCCCCGAAACCCGATGGGTTTAGGGGACGGGCAGAAAACTAGCCCCGCGCATGGTGATGGGGACGGGGACGGGGTTACGATTTTCTCGTGGGGATGGGTTTGGGAAGGCATAACCCGACGGGTTTCGTCCCCGTTGCCATCTTGAGCCACCACCTCCGCAGCCCCGGAACATGGGGCCGCTGCAGACCGCTCTCCAGACCGCGTCCACGACATCTCCACCACCTGGGAGCACCTCGAACACGTACATGGATAGTGGTGTGACGGCGCACATGACCTCGAACATAGGTAACCTTCACTCCTTCCACCCTTCCGATTCTCTTCATATCTTAGTTGGCAGTGGTGACCGTATCCCAGTCACCCGCACCGGCTACGGTTCTCTCATCACCACTACCAGTCCTCTCTTTCTCGGGAATGTTCTTCTATCTCCGTCCATCCTTAAGAACTTACTATCAGTTCGTAAACTCACCCATGAAAATCCAGTTACTGTTGAGTTTGATGAATTTGGCTCTTCTGTCAAGGACACCCGCACCAGCTAGGCAATTCTGCGATGTGACTTCACTGGTGATCTCTACCAAGTGACTCCTGGCTCGCCCACTGTCTCTGCGCCTCCCTTCGCTGGCATCACAACCGTGGAGCTCTGGCACCAACGGCTCGGGCACCCCGGAGAAAAAGCGCTTCGGCGGGCGTTGCATCACACCAAGTTCACCTGCCGCCCTTCGTCGAGCCATAGCTGTCGTGCGTGTCGTCTGGGCAAACACGCATATTTCGACGTCGCCTGGCAGTAGCTTCCCACGGTTCCAGTATTATCTGGTTGTGCTTGATAGTTGTACTCATTATGTCTGGACATTTCCCCTTCGCAACAAGTCTGAGTTCTCTCCGTTCTCTCAGCTTTCTATGATTATGTTCAGACACAATTTGAGTGTCCCATTCTCGCCATGCAAACTGACAATGGTAACGAGTTCGACAACCTCCCCCTTCGCTCTCTACTCACGCAGCATGGCATGGTCTTTCGCCTCTTGTGCCCTTACACGAGCCAACAGAATGGCAAAGCGGAGCGCGTTCTGCGCACTCTGGATGACAACGTCCGCTCGCTGCACTTTCATGCATCGATGCCCGCTCATTTTTGGGTTGAAGCCCTCGCCACAGACACCCACTCATGTGGACACCGAGGCCAAGCTGCCAACCGCCGATGGGCCTCGCGTCGCTGACCCCACTCAGTACCGCAGTCTGGCCGGTGCTCTGCAGTACCTGACCGTCACCAGGCCAGAGATGTCCTACGCGGTCCAACAAGTCTGTCTGCACATGCATGACCCGAGCGAGTGCCATAATGCGTTGCTCAAGCGCATGCTGTGCTACGTGTGCGGGGTGATCTCGTTCGGTCTTCATCTTCGTGCGTCTACATCACAGGACCTCCATGCCTACACTGACATAGACTTGGTTGGCTTCCTCGACACCAGGCGATCTACTTCTGCCTTCTGCGTCTTCCTCGGGGGCGCTCTCGTTTCCTGGTCGTCCAAGAGGTAGGCCACTGTCTCGCACTCCAGCGCCGAGGCAGAATACCGGGTGTCGCCAACGCCGTCGCAGACTGCATCTGGCTCCGGCAGCTCCTCGGTGAACTGTGGTGCGTGTGGCGACTGTTGTCTACTGTGTCAATGTTTCCGATGTCTACCTTTCGAGTAATCCCGTTCATCACCGACGCACCAAGCACATCGAGCTCGACATCCTTTTCGTCCGTGAGCGCATGGCCCTCGGCGATTTTCGCGTCAGGCACGTTCTGACCTAGCAGCAACTCGTCGACGTGATGACTAAGGGGCTCCCTGGCTCTGTCTTTGGTGACTTTTGCTCCAGCCTTTGCGTCTCCAACCACAATGCCAAGACTGGGGGGCGGGGGGGGGGGGGTGTTAGAATACGGTTGTGTATACTGTACTGAGTATTGTACTGGTGTAGCGTACGTGCGTGTGGTTTTTCCATGTCAACACGCACGTCCTCCACTCCTTGTCATGGCCTTGCCCACGATGGTGATCGTGTGCTCGCCCCTCCTGTATATGTTCAGCCAAACGCTATGAATGAAAGTGTGTTCAATCTCTTCTCCCTCAAACATGACCAAATATAACGGCCCCCTGCTAAAGAAACTGAGGCCCTAGCAAGATCATTTGCTTCAAAGTTAGATTCTCTTGCTTCATGAATTACTTCAGAAACTTGAAACTGCAGCAATCTCCACTTGATGTCTCCAATGATGGTTGCTGATTTTCCCAAGAAAACATTCTTCAGATGGTTGACAGTAGCGTCACAATCTGTGGCAATCAAGACACTCAGGATCAACTAGTCCATCGAAAACAGTGACTGAGGCGCAAATGTATCGACCCTGATCATCGCGGCATATTGCTGCACTTGCACCCCGATTAATGTTCTTTGAAACTGCCGCATCCATGTTAAACTTTGCAACTCATGTCGGGCCCTTTAACCATTTTCTACTCGGAACTCTAGCTGGTGCACTCCGATTCAATTTTTCTTGGTTAGGAATAACTCAAGATCAGCGAAGTAGTTTTGAATAAAGGAAAAGGTGGACAATGGGCTTTGAAAAAATTCCTTGTGCTTTGCTTTCCTCCTAGCCCACCATATAGCCCAAAGGGTGACTAGTATCTTAGGAAAATCTTTCTCACTGACAGAATCCTGCATGACCGAGAGTCATAGTTTTGCGTCGTCATAGGTCCAAGCAATCATATGTTCCACTAGGTCCTCATCCATCAGTGCCCAGACACACTTCGACATTCGACAGTTGGCATGGCACCAGGTATCTCCAGCTGCGGAATTGCACAGAAAACAAGTGTCACCGTCTGCAATGTGTCGCTCGCAGAGTAGTTCCCCTGTCGGGATTGAATTTTTGGCCAATCTCCATGAAATTTTTTTATGTTTCCAGGCACATTAGCTTTCCAAAGTTTCTGCCACTGTTTCTATGAAGCCCTAGTGTCAGAGTTACTCTCTCGATTCTCCAACCAATCTTCTCTCCTGCGCTTTGTTTCAACTAGCAAACAATAAGCAGAGCGAACTGAAAAAACACCATTTCTCTCGTAATGCCATGCCCATGAGTCGCTAGTCCTCGAGGTGCTCAGGGGAATATTTAAAATTGCATCGGCATCAACCGGATTCATGTGATAGTGAACAGCTACGTAATTCCAACTTCGAGACGGACCCTCAATCAAATCTGAAACTAGGACAGGGGGTGTCTGTTGGAAATATGCCACAGAGGCAATAATAAAAGCATTATTATTATATTTCCTTGTTCATGATAATTGTCTTTTATTCATGCTATAATTGTGTTATCCGGAAATCGTAATACATGTGTGAATACTTAGACACCAACATGTCCCTAGTAAGCCTCTAGTTGACTAGCTCGTTGATCAATAGATAGTCATGGTTTCCTGGCTATGGACATTGGATGTCATTGATAACGAGATCACATCGTTTGGAGAATGATGTGATGGACAAGACCCAATCCAAAGCATAGCACAAGATCGTGTAGTTCGTTTTGCTTGAGCTTTTTAATGTCAAGTATCTTTTCCTTAGACCATGAGATCGTGTAACTCCCGGATACCGTAAGAGTGCTTTGGGTGTACCAAACGTCACAACGTAACTGGGTGACTATAAAGGTGCACTACAGATATCTCCGAAAGTGTCTGTTGGGTTGATACGGATCGAGACTGGGATTTCTCACTCCGTATAACGGAGAGGTATCACAGGGCCCACTCGGTAATGCATCATCATAATGAGCTCAATGTGACCAAGTGTTTGGTCACGGGATCATGCATTACAGTACGAGTAAAGTGACTTGCCGGTAACGAGACTAAACGAGGTATTGGGATACCGACGATCGAGTCTCGGGCAAGTAACGTACCGATAAACAAAGGGAATTGCATACGGGGTTGCTTGAATCCTCGACATCGTGGTTCATCCGATGAGATCATCGAGGAGCATGTGGGAGCCAACATGGGTATCCAGATCCCGCTGTTGGTTATTGCCCGAGAGTCGTCTCGGTCATGTCTACGGGTCTCCCGAACCCGTAGGGTCTACACACTTAAGGTTCGGTGACGCTAGGGTTATTAGGAAGACTTGTATGTGATTACCGAATGTTGTTCGGAGTCCCGGATGAGATCCCGGACGTCACGAGGAGTTCCGGAATAGTCCGGAGGTAAAGATTTATATATGGGAAGTCATCATACGGCCACCGGAAAGGTTCGGGGGCATATCAGTATTGTACCGGGGCCACCGGAGGGGTTCCGGGGGTCCACCGGGAGGGGCCACCTCTCCCGGAGGGCCTTATGGGCTGTATGAGGGAGGGAACCAGCCCAAAGTGAGCTGGGACGCCACTCCCCCCTAGGACCCATGCGCCTAGGGTTGGGGGAAACCCTGAGGGGGGCGCGCCCCCTTGCTTGGGGGGCAAGCCCCCTCCCCTTGGCCGCCGCCCCCCTCTAGATCCCATCTAGAGGGGCCGGCCCCCCTTCTCCCTTCCCCTATAAATAGGGGGGAGAGGGGAGGGCTGCTGAAGACATCCAAGGCGCAGCCCCTCCCCTCCCCAACACCTCTCCTCCTCCGTGTGAGCTTGGCGAAGCCCTGCCGGAGAACTGCTACTCCATCACCACCACGCCGTCGTGCTGCTGTTGGAGCCATCTTCCTCAACCTCTCCCTCCTCCTTGCTGGACCAAGGTGCGGGAGACGTCATCCGCTCCGTACGTGTGTTGAACGCGGAGGTGCTGTCAGTTCAGCACTTGGTCATCGGTGATCTGAATCACGGTGAGTACGACTCCGTCATCACCCTTCCCTTGAACGCTTCCGCACGCAATCTACAAGTGGTATGTACATGCAAACTCACTCCCTTGACTCGTTTCTTAGATGAACTCATAGATGGATCTTGATGAAACCGTAGGAAAAATTTTAATTTTCTGCAACGTTCCCCAACAGTGGCATCATGAGCTAGGTCTATGCGTAGTTCTCTATTGCACGAGTAGAACACAATTTTATTGTGGGCGTAGATCTTGTCAACTTGCTTGCCGCTACTAGTCTTATCTTGCTTCAGCGGTATTGTGGGATGAAGCGGCCCGGACCAACCTTACACGTACGCTTACGTGAGACCGGTTCCACCGACTGACATGCACTAGTTGCATAAGGTGGCTGGCGGGTGTCTGTCTCTCCCACTTTAGTTGGAGTGGATTCAATGAAAAGGGTCCTTATGAAGGGTAAATAGAAGTTGACAAATCACGTTGTGGTTGTAACGTAGGTAAGAAAATGTTCTTGCTAGATCACCTATACAAGCCACGTAAAAACTTGCAACAACAATTAGAGGACGTCTAGCTTGTTTTTGCAGCAAGTGTCTTGTAATGTGATATGGCCAAAGTTGTGACGAATGATGAATGATATATATGTGATGTATGAAATCATGTTCTTGTAATTGGAATCACGACTTACATGTCGATGAAGTATGACAACCGGCAGGAGCCATAGGAGTTGTCTTTATTTTTTATATGACCTGCGTTTCATTGAAGAACGCCATGTAAATTACTTTACTTTATTGCTAAACGCGTTAGCCATAGAAGTAGAAGTAGTCGTTGGCGTGACAACTTCATGAAGACACGATGATGGAGATCATGGTGTCATGCCGGTGACGAAGATGATCATGGAGCCCCGAAGATGGAGATCGAAGGAGCTATATGATATTGGCCATATCATGTCACTACTATATAATTGCATGTGATGTTTATTATGTTTATGCATCTTGTTTACTTAGAACGACGGTAGTAAATAAGATGATCCCTTATAACAATTTCAAGAAGTGTTCTCCCCTAACTGTGCACCGTTGCTAAAGTTCGTCGTTTCGAAGCACCACGTGATGATCGGGTGTGATAGATTCTTACGTTCACATACAACGTGTGTAAGACAGTTTTACACATGCAAAACACTTAGGGTTAACTTGACGAGCCTAGCATGTACAGACATGGCCTCGGAACACAGAGACCGAAAGGTCGAACACGAGTCGTATGGAAGATACGATCAACATGGAGATGTTCACCGACGATGACTAGTCCGTCTCACGTGATGATCGGACACGGCCTAGTCGACTCGGATCGTGTAACACTTAGATGACTAGAGGGATGTCTAATCTGAGTGGGAGTTCATTAAATAATTTGATTTGATGAACTTAATTATCATGAACTTAGTCTAAAACCTTTGCAAATATGTCTTGTAGATCAAACGGCCGCCGCTAATGTCAACATGAACTTCAACGCATTCCTAGAGAAAACCAAGCTGAAAGATGATGGCAGCAACTATACGGACTAGGTACGGAACCTGAGGATCATCCTCATAGCTGCCAGGAAACAATATGTCCTAGAAGCACCGCTAGGTGAAGCACCCATCCCAGAGAACCAAGACGTTATGAATGCTTGGCAGCAGCGTGCTGATGATTACTCCCTCGTTCAGTGCGGCATGCTTTACAGCTTAGAACCGGGGCTCCAAAAGCGTTTTGAGCAACACGGAGCATATGAGATGTTCGAAGAGCTGAAAATGGTTTTCCAAGCTCATGCCCGGGTCGAGAGATATGAAGTCTCCGACAAGTTCTACAGTTGTAAGATGGAGGAAAATAGTTCTGTCAGTGAACACATACTCAAGATGTCTGGATTGCACAACTGCTTGACTCAGCTGGAGATTAACCTCCCAGACGAGGCGGTCATTGACAGAATCCTTCAGTCGCTCCCACCTAGCTACAAGAGCTTTGTGATGAACTACAATATGCAGGAGATGGAAAAGACCATTCCTGAATTATTTGCAATGCTGAAAACAGTAGAGGTTGAAATCAAGAAAGAACATCAAGTGTTGCTGGTCAATAAGACCACTAAGTTCAAGAAGGGTAAGGGTAAGAAGAACTTCAAGAAGGACGGCAAGGATGTTGCCGCGCCCGGTAAGGCAGTTGCCGGGAAGAAGTCAAAGAATTGACCCAAGCCTGAGACTGAGTGCTTTTATTGCAAGGGGAAGGGTCACTGGAAGCGGAACTGCCCCAAATACTTAGCGGACAAGAAGGCCGGCAACACTAAAGGTATATATGATATACATGTAATTGATGTGTACCTTACCAGTACTCGTAGTAACTCCTGGGTATTTGATACCGGTGCCGTTGCTCATATTTGTAACGCATAGCAGGAGCTGCGGAATAAGAAGAGACTGGCGAAGGACGAGGTGACGATGCGCGTCGGGAATGGTTCCAAGGTCGATGTGATCGCCGTCGGCACGTTACCTCTACATTTACCTACGGGATTAGTTTTAAACCTTAATAATTGTTATTTAGTGCCAAGTTTGAGCATGAACATTGTATCAGGATCTCGTTTGATACGAGATGGCTACTCATTTAAATCTGAGAATAATGGTTGTTCTATTTATATGAGAGATATGTTTTATGGTCATGCTCCGATGGTCAATGGTTTATTCTTAATGAATCTCGAACGTAATGTTACACATATTCATAGTGTGAATACCAAAAGAATTAAAGTTGATAATGATAGTCCCACATACTTGTGGCACTGCCGCCTTGGTCACATTGGTGTCAAGCGCATGAAGAAGCTCCATGCTGATGGTCTTTTAGAGTCTCTCGATTATGAATCATTTGACACATGCGAACCATGCCTCATGGGTAAAATGACCAAGACTCCGTTCTCCGGAACAATGGAGCGAGCAACCAACTTATTGGAAATCATACATACTGATGTGTGCGGTCCAATGAGCGTTGAGGCTCGCGGAGGATATCGTTATGTTCTCACTTTGACTGATGACTTGAGTAGATATGGGTATGTCTACTTGATGAAACACAAGTCTGAGACCTTTGAAAAGTTCAAGGAATTTCAGAATGAGGTAGAGAATCAACGTGACCGAAAAATAAAGTTCTTACGATCAGATCGTGGAGGAGAATATTTAAGTCACGAATTTGGTACGCACTTAAGGAAATGTGGAATCGTTTCACAACTCACGCCGCCTGGAACACCTCAGCGTAACGGTGTGTCCGAACATCGTAATCGCACTCTATTGGATATGGTGCGATCTATGATGTCTCTTACCGATTTACCGCTATCATTTTGGGGATACGCTCTAGAGACAGCTACATTCACTTTAAATAGGGCACCGTCTAAATCCGTTGAGACGACACCGTATGAATTATGGTTTAGGAAGAAACGTAAGCTGTCGTTTCTAAAAGTTTGGGGATGCGATGCTTATGTCAAGAAACTTCAACCTGAAAAGCTCGAATCCAAGTCGGAAAAATGCGTCTTCATTGGATACCCTAAGGAACCATTGGGTATACCTTCTACTTAAGATCCGAAGGCAAGATCTTTGTTGCCAAGAACGGATCCTTTCTGGAAAAAGAGTTTCTCTCGAAAGAAGTAAGTGGGAGGAAGCAGCTCAGGAAAATGTTCCTGTGATGCCTACACCAACTGGAGAGGAAAATAATGATGATGATCAAGGTACTTCGGATCAAGTTACTTCTGAACTTCGTAGGTCCACAAGAACACGTTCCGCACCAGAGTGGTACGGCAACCCTGTCTTGGAAATCATGTTGTTAGCCAACGGTGAACCTTCGAACTATGAAGAAGCGATGGCGGGCCCGGATTCCAACAAATGGCTTGAAGCCATGCAATCCGAGATAGGATCCATGTATGAAAACAAAGTATGGACTTTGACAGACTTTCTCGATGATCGGCGAGCGATAGAAAATAAATGTATCTTTAAGAAGAAGACGGACGCGGATGCTAATGTTACCATCTATAAAGCTCGACTTGTCGCTAAGGGTTATCGGCAAGTTCAAGGGGTTGACTACGATGAGACTTTCTCTCTCGTAGCGAAGCTGAAGTCCGTCCGAATCATGTTAGCAATTGCCGCATACTATGATTATGAGATATGGCAAATGGACGTCAAAACGGCATTCCTTAACGGTTATCTCAAGGAAGAACTGTATATGATGCATCCGGAAGGTTTTGTCGACCCTAAGAATGCTAACAAGGTGTGCAAGCTCCAGCGATCCATTTATGGGCTGGTGCAAGCATCTCGGAGTTGGAACATTCGCTTTGATGAGATGATCAAAGCGTTTGGGTTTATGCAGACTTATCGACAAGTCTGCGTTTACAAGAAAGTGAGTGGGAGCTCTGTAGCATTTCTCATATTATATGTAGATGACATACTTTTGATGGGAAATGAAATAGAACTTTTGGACAGCATTAAGGCCTACTTGAATAAGAGTTTTTTAATGAAGGACCTTGGAGAAGTTGCTTATATATTAGGCATCAAGATCTATAGAGATAGATCAAGACGCCTCATAGGTCTTTCACAAAGCACATACCTTGATAAGATTTTGAAGAAGTTCAAAATGGATCAGTCCAAGAAAGGGTTCTTGCCTGTATTGCAAGGTGTGAAATTGAGCTCGGCTCAATGCCCGACCATGGCAAAGGATAAAGAAGAGATGAGTGTCATCCCCTATGCTTCAGCCATAGGATCCATTATGTATGCCATACTGTGTACCAGACCTGATGTAAACCTTGCCGTATGTTTGGTAGGAAGGTACCAAAGTAACCCCGGCAAGGAACACTGGACAGCGGTCAAGAATATCCTGAAGTACCTGAAAAGGACTAAGGACATGTTTCTCGTTTATGGAGGTGACGAAGAGCTTGTCGTAAAGGGTTACGTCGACGCTAGCTTCGACACAGATCTAGATGACTCTAAGTCACAAACCGGATATGTGTATATGTTGAATGGTGGAGCAGTAAGCTGGTGCAGCTGCAAGCAGAGCGTCGTGGCGGGATCTACATGTGAAGTGGAGTACATGGCAGCCTCGGAGGCAGCGCATGAAGCAATTTGGGTGAAGGAGTTCATCACCGACCTAGGAGTCATACCCAATGCGTCGGGGCCGATCAAACTCTTCTGTGACAACACTGGAGCTATTGCACTTGCCAAGGAGTCCAGGTTTCATAAGAAGATCAGGCACATCAAGCGTCGCTTCTACTCCATTCGTGAAAATGTTCAAGATGGAGACATAGAAATTTCCAAAGTACACACGGATCTGAATGTCGCAGATCCGTTGACTAAACCTCTTCCGCGAGCAAAACATGATCAGCACCAGAACTCTATGGGTGTTCGATTCATCACAATGTAACTAGATTATTGACTCTAGTGCAAGTGGGAGACTATTGGAAATATGCCCTAGAGGCAATAATAAAAGCATTATTATTATATTTCCTTGTTCATGATAATTGTCTTTTATTCATGCTATAATTGTGTTATCTGGAAATCGTAATACATGTGTGAATACTTAGACACCAACATGTCCCTAGTAAGCCTCTAGTTGACTAGCTCGTTGATCAATAGATAGTCATGGTTTCCTGGCTATGGACATTGGATGTCATTGATAACGAGATCACATCATTAGGAGAATGATGTGATGGACAAGACCCAATCCTAAGCATAGCACAAGATCGTGTAGTTCGTTTTGCTAGAGCTTTTCAATGTCAAGTATCTTTTCCTTAGACCATAAGATCGTGTAACTTCCGGATACCGTAAGAGTGCTTTGGGTGTACCAAACGTCACAACGTAACTGGGTGACTATAAAGGTGCACTACAGGTATCTCCGAAAGTGTCTGTTGGGTTGACACAGATTGAGACTGTGATTTGTCACTCCGTATAACGGAGAGTTATCACAGGGCCCACTCGGTAATGCATCATCATAATGAGCTCAATGTGACCAAGTGTTTGGTCACGGGATCATGCATTACAGTACGATTAAAGTGACTTGGCTGTAACGAGACTAAACGAGGTATTGGGATACCGACGATCGAGTCTCGGGCAAGTAATGTACCGATAAACAAAGGGAATTGCATACGGGGTTGTTTGAATCCTCGATATCGTGGTTCATCCGATGAGATCATCGAGGAGCATGTGGGAGCCAAATGGGTATCCAGATCCCGCTGTTGGTTATTTCCCGAGAGTCGTCTCGGTCATGTCTACGTGTCTCTCAAACCCGTAGGGTCTACACACTTAAGGTTCGGTGACGCTAGGGTTATTAGGAAGACTTGTATGTGATTACCGAATGTTGTTAGGAGTCCCGGATGAGATCCCGGACGTCACGAGGAGTTCCGGAATAGTCCGAAGGTAAAGATTTATATATGGGAAGTCATCATACGGCCACCGGAAAGGTTCGGGGGCATATCAGTATTGTACCGGGGCCACCGGAGGGGTTCCGGGGGTCCACCGGGAGGGGCCACCTCTCCCGGAGGGCCTTATGGGCTGTATGAGGGAGGGAACCAGCCCAAAGTGAGCTGGGACGCCACTCCCCCCTAGGGCCCATGCGCCTAGGGTTGGGGGAAACCCTGAGGGGGGCGCGCCCCCTTGCTTGGGGGGCAAGCCCCCTCCCCTTGGCCGCCGCCCCCCTCTAGATCCCATCTAGAGGGGCCGGCCCCCCTTCTCCCTTCCCCTATAAATAGGGGGGAGAGGGGAGGGCTGCTGAAGACATCCAAGGCGCAGCCCCTCCCCTCCCCAACACCTCTCCTCCTCCGTGTGAGCTTGGCGAAGCCCTGCCGGAGAACTGCTACTCCATCACCACCACGCCGTCGTGCTGCTGTTGGAGCCATCTTCCTCAACCTCTCCCTCCTCCTTGCTGGACCAAGGTGCGGGAGACGTCATCCGCTCCGTACGTGTGTTGAACGCGGAGGTGCTGTCAGTTCAGCACTTGGTCATCGGTGATCTGAATCACGGCGAGTACGACTCCGTCATCACCCTTCCCTTGAACGCTTCCGCACGCAATCTACAAGTGGTATGTAGATGCAAACTCACTCCCTTGACTCGTTTCTTAGATGAACTCATAGATGGATCTTGATGAAACCGTAGGAAAAATTTTAATTTTCTGCAACGTTTCCCAATAGTGTCATCTGAAGCTGGGTGTAATGCTCGAAGCAGATAATCTCTGGGCATCCAGTTGTGGTTCCACACTAAAGTTTCCCGCCATCGCCGATCCTCCGGATCAATCCCTGTTTAAGTACCTCCAACCCTGCATGTACTGATTGCCAAACCTGAGATGGTTGGGACCCTAGCTCCGAATCCAAAAGATTAACTGAGGGGAAGTATTTAGCTTTTGGGATTCTTGCACTAAGTGAATCTGGGTCTTGTAGTATCCTCCACCCTTGCTTGCACAGACCTCGGGGTAGAACGAAGCATGACATGGAGAAAGTTAGGATTGCGTGAGCGATTGACTTGATCAAGATCTCCTTCCCTGATGATGCCATACAACGTTCAATCCAGCCTTGAACTTTTGAACATAGCCTATCTTTAATATATTTGAACGAACCATTCTTGCTCTTCCCCACATGTGATGGTAGCCCGAGATACCGTTCATTCAAAGATTCATTGGGGACTGTAAGAATGTTTTTTATGATATTCCTTCGGTGCTCCGAACAACCCTTCCCAAAAAAAATAGATGATTTTGCCAAGTTAACTCCCTGACCAGACGCATCACAATATCGCTGAACCATATCTTGAATAATGGTCGCAGCATCGAATGAGTTAATTGGTTACCAGGAGCATCCTATGAGGGCACAGTCGCGTTTTTTTTTTTCATTGAACCATTGGGTTCCTCCACTGGCCTGTGAAGCGCGTTTGAAAGACAGGGTACGCCCAATTATCTTAGTTTTTGGAGAAAAAATGTCATTAACCGGAGAAAAAACGGACACATAAAAAGCATGAAAACCATACAAAAGAATAAAATCTACCGGTTCGCACACGAACACGTCACCGTGTACCCTCGGTGTTGAGCGCGATGCACAAGACACGTCGCCGAAGGAGGCTCACCGGAAGCGCGATACGCAAGACAATCCAGCGAGCTCTTTTGATGACCCGAAACCCCACACGACCGGGAGAGACCCCGTCTGAACGCACGGCAGTGATGGGCTGCCCTAGTTCGGTTCGACCGCCCCTAGGACTTCGTAGATCGATACTCTCCGAAGCGAAGAACACCGATGAACGAGAAGCAGAAAACTAGGGTAGGAGATGAAAGTTTGTAGATGGGTTTTGTGATTGTGTGTTGTTCAATCGGCCGTCACCCCGTAGGTATACTAGGTAGGAAATGCGGCTAGCCGCACTCGGCAGCATAGCTGCCAGGTATATTTTTGTTCAATCTATTTATACAACCACCGAAGCATTCCGAGTATAAGAAATCACAAACACAAAAAAGTTCACACAGAGTGGTACTCCTTCAGAAAAAAGTTGTAAATAGATAATCACAAACACAAAAAAGTTCATACAGAGTGGTACTCCTTCGAAGAGCGAGTTGTATAGAGGCTGGCGGACACGTAGCCCTAATCGTAAATGGGCTGGCCCATTCAGGGAGCCCACGCACCGCTGCTGGCCTCACGCATCTTGAACGCCCTAGACAAAATGAACCGTGCGCTGTAATGCATTTTCCATTAAACAATGATCACAAAAAAGATAATCCTTTGTTAAAAAAACAACAGATAGTCCCTAAAAAACGACAAGCAGTCCATAAAAAAAGTAAAACAACAATCTCACACGAAACAATATTCCTATAAATAAGGACCCTAATCATTTAGCTGTTGTGAGGAGATCAGTCAGAGACAGGGAACAAAACGATGCCATCCATGTGTGCTAACAAAAGGCACATACCGGGTGTCCAAATGAAGCAACACGTTGAAATTACCAAGCGTGATTTAATTGATATTATACGAGCACATCGAACAAGCAGTATCAAGTATGCATGTACAAGGATTAACTAGAGCAGGAGCACTGCCAATAGAACAGAATTGTAATGAAAGCGATGCAAAATATATGTATGCGCTCCTCTCTGATACAAAGACACGAACATCCCAGATGTAGCTCTTTATCGGAAAAATTCCAGATGTAGCTAAAGCAGTGGACAACAAGCACACAAATATATTTAAGTCATTTGCAAACAACAACCATAAGCACCACAAGTCTGTGTCTGCTCATACTCTACTACATCATCGGTGACACACATTCAAGCAAATAGGACATGATAAGGTAGGTTTTGTTCAAATGTAAAAATACCCGCAACACGCACCCCTTATAGGAAATACAGCAGCAGTTTATATACTAAGTGACAGGGCCTCATGTAGATGGGTCCGTACAACGAAGGGGCTTCATCGTTGAGCACGTGATGAAGCACCACGGATATAAGCAAACCAGGTTTCGTCGTACGTCCATAGCCAATCGTCATGGTCCCGAGACATGAAAATCCGAAATCAAAATAAGAACAGCACATGCACCGCGCCAATGGACAGACACCAGAGGTAAGGACAACACATACATACCAAAAGGGTGGATCACTCGGCATCAACCGCTCTAGAGCTTAAGCTTTTTTTCTGGCGCCGGGCTCCTCGCCTTTCTTCTCTGCATCAGTACCACTTCAAAAACAACCAACAGCTGAACATGACAAAATGTAACCGCATCAAGGGACATAACAACCGGTCCGAAATATCTGGAAAAGGGCAAGCACCTTAAAGAAGTAGCCCCATCAACATCCAATGTTTCAGGATCAACAAGGTGCCATCATGTTAAATTAAGACAATGTATCCCGAATCATCCTATTAGCCGTAAGATAGGACAGACCAAGCACCTCATTAGCAGCAGGGGGAAGCAGAGGCACATGCACACCAGTTTTTGATGCCTTATCCTTTTCCGTTCGCTTTCCTCCGGTACTGCAATCCAGAAACATAATACGGATTGACCTGTCAATTTGGAATGCAGTATTGCCAAGGAAGTAGACTGCAAATCCCGTCTGAATAGAAATCCTCCCAGAGTTCATATAGAGGATGGAGAAGCTACCACAGCTTCCTAATGTACTAATAATCATGCAACACAAATAAACAATACAGAAAAACCTTTTTACGTGAGCCATACAGAACAGTGATGCCCTGCCAAATATGGATTTTAACTGGCCGAATGTGGTGGCGTATAGATAACTTGAAAGGTGTTGCGACGGGTTTCCTTGATTTGGGAGAAAAACATATGCCTGGGATGGGATGGTGAGGAAAGAATGGAGTAGCGGAGACGGGAGACACGAATGAGTTGTTACCTATCAAGAAGGGGTAGGCCTGCGTTTCCCCTCACCGACAGATGGTACTTAGGCCACCACCAGCATGCCGTCGAGGCCACTGTCCTCGATCATGACCAATGGATGTGCCACCCTCCATTGCAAACTCGTGGACATGATTCTCCTTAGCAATGAGAAATAGGGAGTCAGAGCACGATACCAACGAAGGTTGTCCGTTGAGTGGTAAGCAAGGAAGAAACTAAACAGGCAGGGCATAATGTCATACATAATCGGTCGATCTGCTGCTCCAAGGAAACGACACTGGGCGGGAACAGGCCATCGAGGCCGAGCCAGTCCCTCCCGGCCATCAAGAACGCCATTCCCTGCAGAAGTAGCACAACCCGGGTGTGTCAGGCCGCCGGCGCAAAACCCTTTGCAAAAGGAATAACGAGTAGGTGCAATAAAAGACTTGTACACGCACAATGTGTACCTAATTAACCACTACATGGCACTTACAAATTTGTGCAAAAGTCAAAATGCCCCATAATAAAAAGAACATAACTCATGCATGCGTCCACGATTTCAAACGAACCTTAACTGCCATAGTACCTAAAAAGCATCAATATCATTGAAACAACACCTTCCATCACTTGAATTGCCCAAAGGTGAAAGCCATTACAGATAAAGAGAAGTCCAAATCAAGCAAATCATCGAAATAATCCAGTTCACTTGGGACATACCTGCAGTTTCAGAAAACAATGAAGCAGTCAAACATAATTAACAAATCTCAAATTACTAAAACACCCAGTTTCACATGATAATCCAGTGAATATAGGTACACAAACAGTACAAATGAACTGAAGAAGATGTCTCAAAAAGCAATGAGCTCACCAGACCTGGGGCACCAATGTGGCAAATAGACAATTCATCACTTGTAGGAATGAAACTGATACAGAAAAGCATGAATCGTGGTAAGGGGAGATGGTAGAGAGAGCAATTTCAAAAGGAGCACGAGTTCACCTAGGCAGGGGCAGAGCTTTGCCGAAGCAAAACAAGGCAGTGCCCCGCCCAGATTTGCTTCAAATCAATGTGCCGGAATTCGTGTGCTCTTCTCTAGTTGGCTTGCCCAACCATTGGCCTGTAGCTCCGCCACTTAGTGAGACCTTTAGTTATTTCCTTGCTCGACGCTATGAATAAACAGCCCCAAATTAGCTCACTCGATTCTCTAAAAAGAAGAATCGAAATAAAACGAAGAACATTAACCTGCGGTGCCCACTCCTCCGGTGACCGCGGCGCGAACCCGCGGAGGCATGCACACACCGGCAGGTTGTTGGTGTCGCACACCCCGTTGGGCTTGCAAGGGTTCACGGCGCCGGCGGCACCCTCCATCTCTGGTTGCTTCCTTCACAACGCCGTCGAGTAGGTGGCGGCGGTGGCTCGTGCTCCTCCTAGCCGCGTCTCCTCCCTCCTAGGTGACATTTCCGGTTTGTCTGCCCAAAATATGTAGATTGAAATGGTTTATGAAACATGTTTTGAAATTGAGAAAGAACAATTAAACTGCTGATATGGTGAGGAACCAAGTCCACACCAATTTGATGTCCTGTGTGTTGACCAGTATATAGAGCCACTAAATAGTGAAAGTACACAGGGTCCCATGTGGGGTACAAAGCTTATGCTCCCAAGACGATGCCAATCGAACAGATGCAGTACCTCATATTTGTCGCTGACTCATTGATAGTCCAAGGAAGCAGAGTTGTGTGCCGCCGTGCCGGTCTTTCTGGTTCATGACTTATACCACGGCCTGAAGGAGGAAGAGGCAGAGGCCAGCAGCAGAGCAGATGCATGAAAAGAGTAACATCCTCGATCCTTTTTACACATCGGAAGATCAGTGATACCGCGAGTAGATCTACTACATGACACACAGCCGAAAACAAAGATCAAATAATGTCATGTGTGCTTGTCTAAATAATTCCATATTATTGATGTGCATGCCAGTTTTAGCAAAAGTTATTTGTCTCATGGATACTCATGTTTGTTTGTCTACATAATGTCATATGGATAACCGATACTTAAAAATAGACTGTCTTATAATTCACACAACATACAGTCAATCGGGCAACATCCTCGATCATTTTTGCACATAGGAAGATAGGAGGAAGAAGAGAAGAAAGTCGTTGTACCTGTCAATGCCATAGCCACCATTAGCGACCTCATAGAACAATCCAGTGGAGATTAGTACCCGCAAAACAATAGGCAGTAAAGAAACAACATACAGTCAATCAACAACTAACATGAACCTAGGAAAAACGAAAACGAAGCAAAAAAAGAGGAAGAAGAAATCAAAATCGAAGGAACAAAGAACCAGGAAGGAAACATAGCAACCTGGGAGAGATTTTTTCCAAAATTGCACCTTTCAGGAAGAAGAAACAAAAGAAAGAACACGAGATACACTTCCCATAAATATCAGGGCCTCTTAAGCCGCGTTCGGTTTCTCTCCACTCATGGAACTCCGCTTCGGGAGCGGACCATACTTTACCTGAATTTGATGGAGCTGGCAAAACCCAACTCCCCAACTCTGCGGAGCAGTGAAGTTCCGAACATGGCTTCAGTATTCCTTTTTCTTGGCTTCTCTAAACAGAGTATACTAATTCAGAAAGATGTGTACAACAGACAGTATTACACAATGTACACACTCTAACAGGTAGAGCCGTGCTATAGATCTACACAAACATGGGACTATGAAAGAAACTGCAAAATTGGGGATTCGCCTGCAAACCCATAAAAAGATAACTGAGACCCAGCAAAATTCTCTTTTCATATATATGCAAGGCTCGCCCTATCTATTAGTTGGTTCTTCTGAATCCCCACCTATCAAGTGCTTTCTCTGAATAAAAACCACTATTGTGCTCTCTGAATCATATTGTATGTCACTTTCAACCAAAGCAAACGGAATTAAGAATGCAATGACCCATTGCCCTTTTAGTAAGGTAAATAGCATCCCTATGACTATGAAAAATAGCACGCACCAAAGTAAACAGCTATGATGAGAACTATAGACGTACTAAGAAAGGTACTAACGTGCTAAAGAAACGAATTGCCAATACAGAAAAAAAACTGATCTGACCTCAATCTCAAATTATAATTGCAGGTTGCAGCACACATTTGACAATATGTTTCTTTTTAGAAATATCTTTGTTTTGCATATATAAAGTAATTCTACACTTGGAATGTGTGGATACATCATCAACTATTTTTTCTATGCCAGTACATCGGTTCTGAATCCATTCTACAACAAACAATACCTACAATGCATCAAACCTAACTAAAAGAAATGGTGGGGAAGGGCGATGCCCAGCTCATCGAGGAGCTTCTTTTGAGCAGCGTTTCTGAAACCTAGATAATGACAAGATGCTAATCGTAAGTGAAACCCAAAAAGAACTGGAAGCAACATTGACATTATACCCTATAGTAACCATGGCACATACCATGAAAGTTTTGCTGGATAGGCTCAGGTTCATGGTACAGGGGATGGATGTAGTAGGTGTTTGTCCATACTAAGGAAAATGTAACCTTTGTTGCAGATCTTTGCTGCAAGAATACAAACTTAGAAATTCACTTCTTGAAAAAACATGACAATCAAAAAAATGAATAATGTATATCAATTTCAACCACAAGACCGATCAGAAAGGGTAGTTGACAAACTGACTGAAAAACAGATAGAGAAGAAGATGACGTAAAGGGGGATACTAAAAGGATTTTTATTCATAATACAATCAGAAACGCTTAATAGGTCCTACCAACTTCAGCTAGTTGAAGAAAATTGTTATATCATGCTAACCAACATGAGTAGGTTAAGTCAAGGCTAGGCAGAGATGGATACATGTTTCAGTCTCTTCACACCATTACATGTGAAGCAATACAAGTCGAATATTATGAACATCAGATAAATCAAGATGACAAAATTGTAGCAGCTATTGATCATGTATGAAGGCGGAGACGAAAAATGCTTCATCCATATTTTCTTTTCAATCCAACTTTACAACAGCCATAATTTTCCATCTTACTTTTTCCACCTAAAAATCAGACATCAATCAGAAGCTTCTACCCAAGACACTGAATGTGGACCCTGTAGGTTAGATTTTAAATCAAGAACCAGACAATTCACTTACACCACTCAATATTTCTACTCAGCAGGTAGCAAGCCTGTTTATGTAATATGTAACTATAATATTATAATTAATTATATATAATCAACAGGCTACAAAAAGTCACAAAAACTAATGCAACTTCAGAGCTAACCATTGTACCAAGAAACAAATAACATCCACATGTTTCAGAATGATGTGCCTATGTGAAACAATTTGTAAGCCCCTGAAACATAAAAAGAACCATGTACATATGGCCTGATGCAACTAATACCGTAGAACATCTCGAAAAATCAACACATATTTTTCAGCCAAGATTATTCCACTTAATTTGAGGTTGAATCAACACCGTTGATACTAAAGTACCATTGGATAACCTATAAACTAATAGGAACAAAAAATTCATGTAGAATCACATGAAGCATAAAAAAAATACATGGAGAATAATGCACACCCCTGATGAACCCAGACTGAACTCTGGGTGTTCAACCTATCCTATGAAACAAATTAGAAAACAAAGGGATGTTGATCTGCTATACCTGGGGACGCGCAGCTCGCCCTCCTTGTTGATGTCTCCCTCTCCCGAGGTTTGACGGCATCTCACACTCAGCCTGTTGAGCGCCGACGAGAATGCGGTTTGCTAGCTGGAAGTCGTTTGGACAACCAATCCAACGACGCAGAGGCCAAATGCCCTGAGAATACCTGCGTCAAGATGAAAGGAACTGATAGAAAGGTGACTCCCTGACACGGTTTGGAAACCAAGGCATGACTCAAAATCAGCACAACCATCACTAGATCGAATACTACTGTACTAACTGAAACATCTAACCTAACTCATGCTTAATTATCCAACTGGTAGAAGTTTACATAAGCAAGATATAACTAATTCCAATGGATGTACCTTGCTGCTGAGAGCGGTCTCGGTGTTAGCAGAAGAACAACTCCCTCAACTTCTTCTGGCAGCGTTGAATTTTCAAGCATCACGTCTTATCCTATCCATATCACCACGTTGTCACCTTCTGTTCACATATTCTCTGCATGATCCATAAGGCGGTAACAAACATCAACTCGGTCAGGAACTCTGTCATTACAGTGACAAATTCATTCCCAGAAGAGAAAAACAAAGAAAATTTTAGTTAACCCAATTGGCTCTTGGTTGCAAGATGTAAATCCACTTTTGCCCATATAATTGTAAATAACCTCTGTTTTTTACGTGTGCAGTATGACTCACCATTGAAAAGAAACTTTTGTTAGAACTAACAGGCGGATACACCCCATCATCCTTTATTTTAAACCTTATAACACCATCATCAGCCTGCACATGCCATCCGTGAACCCCGAGCAATTGGCTTGTAGCAACACACTGTGCACAAGGACACCTAAAATAAGAACATCTGCAGACTTGCAGGCAACCTACGAACACTGAATCGACTGCTAGACCAGACTGCATTTCTTCAAGTTGACCTTTGGCTTACCAAAATAATATTACACCAATTCTCTTGACACTCTTAGTCCCAAAATGAGCCAACCAACTACTTCTAACCCTTGCTGCCATTGACCACAATTCATCTACACAATAAGAAAATGAATATGGTCGTGTTTCATTTTGTAATTCATTGATGAAGGATTATTTTCTGGGGCAAGAGTATATACTAAAAGTTCCTTCGGGAAAATCTCTATGCTTAATATTTGTTTCAATATTTAGCTGACAAATAGATCTATACAGCTCCCTGCATGGGAGGGAAACACATATAGTGAACAAACAAACTAATTCAGTCGAAAGGAATAAAATATTTCTTTGCGAATTGCGAACTAGTAGTACCTGCACTGCCGAAACAGATCGAGCAAGGGACTCTCATGTCCTGGTTGACCGGAGGATCATCATTGAACCACGGTGCCCTCAGACTGCAAGCTGATGCTCTTCTGTCTGGGCATGGCGAGCATGGCAGTGTGATCCAAGAAATCCTTGAGCTCCACCACCGCCAGCGGTATCCTCCTAAGGTCGTCGGCGCGCATGAAGAGGAGCTAAGAGGAGGGCGGGGAAGGAGGAGGGGGCGGTGGCAGAGGACGATGGCCACGGTCGGTGCGCTTCTCCGCGGCGGCGGCGGCGGGGCTGGAGTCGAGGGAGAGGAGGGGGTCGCCGGCGGCGGGTCTGGGCTCGGGGGAGTGCGTGGAATCGGGCGAGCTCGGCGGGGGGAGATGTGGTGGGAGAGGGGCGACGGGGATGGCAGCTAGGGTTCTGGCCCGATTGGGAGCGCCGCGGGTGCGGGCGGAGGCAGCAGCTGAGTCTCCACGGGTGAGGCCCTCTTTTATACCACTATGTACGAAATGACTGAAATGCCCTTGATGGGGCACGGGAATTACAGGCGGTGGCATGAACCTGAGTGCCAGGCTCGATCCAGCATACAGGATCGTCCCAGCTCGCGATCCGACGGATAGGATCGTCCCATCACACGATCCGACGGACAGGATGCGTCAGGGAGTGAGATCCGACGGCTGAAATTCCAAACGCATGGGGAGGCTTCATTTTGTTCCGGACTCTAACAATGGGATAAGAGGCGACTGGACTTCCCATGCAATGAAAAGACTTGGATTCACGTCCAAAACCCTAGTCAAATTCGGATTGGTTTTGTCCAAAATTTTCAAAACTGTTCGGTTTAAACTGGTTGCACCTTGCGGGTCTTTTTTGTGGCAGTAAACCACCTCGGATGAAAACGCGCCCAAAAGCACATTTACTCGTTTTGACGAGACGAACAACTTTAATGTTGAGCGTTTTTTTATTCGAAGCCATCTTCTGGGTCACAACGGTCACGCGAAACATCTGTTTGCTCACGCTACCCATCAGGCATGGCGTCTGGTGGGGCGCGCCATATTTCACCTCCTGACAGGGCTGCATTTCGATAGCTCCAACTTTTGCATACTAACTCGGATTGGGACGATGTTTATATCAAAATTGATCGTTTCAACGAGGCGAAGACAATTCGTGTAGATTATTTTTCCATACGAGATCGTCTTGGGGGCGTAATCAGCTGAATAGTGTTCTGAATACAAAATCTCAGTATTTCAAACACAACTTCGGACTTAGAGATGAGATCGGATGGCTATGGCCCAAATATCAAAGTTTCTCCTTTTGATGATACAGAACTTTCTTGCTTTGAGAACTGTTTCATTTGAGGCCATCTTAATTGTGTTTTTAACCATACCCAAATCTGGTGTCAACACATGCCCCCCCCCCCGTTTTTGGCAAAACTTGCGTGCCGAAAAATAATTTGCAATGTATTTGTTCTAAGGATGATGTCAACACTCCATCGCCATTTATATTTCTCAGGGCGATAATTATGTATCGGCCATGTTTATGCTAAGGACGATAGTTATTTATCGGCCATGTCTTTGCTTAGGACGATAGTCATATATCGGCCGTTGCCTATCTAGGCTTCTTTCCACACACTTGGGTGATACTTCTTTAAATATTTGCCATTGAGAGCTCGAGGTAACAATGTGCCTTGTATGGACTCCACCAAATATGAGTTTCCGGGAACTACTCTTGTAATCTTAAAAGGACTTCCCAATTAGGAGACCACTTCCCGAATTTTCTATCTTTTCAACCAATTGGTAGAATCACCTTCCACACGAGATCGCCAACTTGGAAATTCTTCAACTTGACCTTCTTATTGTAAGCTCTTGCCACCCTCAACTTATCTCTCTCTATGGCCTTCAAAGTAGCCAAACTTTTATCGATGACTTCATCAATATTGTCCATCATCAAGTTATAAAAGTCCACCATCGATAAATCATTTTGTCTGGCTATTCTCAAAGCATTCAAATTCACTTCCACTGGTAAAACGGCCTCTTGACCATATACAAGCTCATATGGAGTTACCTTTGTAGCACCATGCCTTGAGATTTTGTGTGCCCACAAAGCTTCGGACAATAGCTCATCCATCTCCTCGGATTATCCACAATCTTCTTCTTGATGAGCTCGATTAATATTTTATTGCTAGACTCAGCTTGTCCATTGGCTTGGGCATAATATGGGGAGGAATTGAGCAACTTTATCTTATATGATTCGGCAAATTCTCTAACTTGATGTGACATAAAGGATGAACCTTGTCCGTAGTTAATGTTTGAGGAATGCCGAATCTATGAATAATGTGCTCAGTTATGAATTGAATTATACCTCTGTATGCGTCATATTTTTGAGCGGTATTGCTTCAGATCAATTAGTGAAATAATCAGTTGCCACCAACACGAACCGATACCCTGTTGAAGAAGAAGGATGAATCTCTCCAATAAAGTCTAATCCCCAACCTCTAAAAGGCTACAGCTTGATAATAGGATGTAGCATAGCAGCGGGAGCCAACTGAATATCACCAAACTTTTGACAAGCTTCACATCCTTTATAATACCGAAAGCAATCATTAACCATCGTCGGCCAATAAGACCCAGCACGTCGTAATAACCATTTCATCTTGGGAGCCGACTAATGAGTGTCACAAATACCTTCATGGACCTCTCCCATAGCAACTCTTGCTTGGCCCTCGTTCAAGCACTTTAAAAGAACATCATCAACGGTTAGACGATAGAGATCATCATCTCTCATTGTGTATTTGAAAGCCATACGCCGAACAGTCCTGTCCACCCTTTTACTAGGATCACACAAATAATCAATAATGGGTTTCCTCCAGTCTTGATTTTCTCCTGCATTAAATATTTCATTAGTGGCCGAAACGGTGGGCTCCCTTTCAGCCTCCCCTATGTTGGCAAGACTAGACATCGGCCTTTCAGAAATATGAAACATGCCACGATCAACATGATAGCCGGATGCTTGTTGTGCCAACTCATTTGCTCTCCAATTATCATGTCTTGATATATGAGCAATGCTAAAATAATCTAAAACAGAAATTATATCTAGACATTTATCAAGATAAACATTAAGTGATTCGTCAAAACATTGAAAAACTTTGGATATTTGCTGCTAATAAGGAATCACCAAAAGCCTCAATATGTGTAACACCTATGGCAAGCAACATCTCTAAGCCGAATAACAATGCTTCATATGCGGCTTGATTATTTGTGCAAAAATATTCTAAGCGGCACGAGGCTTCAAAAACAGCACCATGAGGAGATATGTAAACAATACCGACTCCTTGGCCGTTGCCATAAACTGAACCATCAAAATATAATCTCCATTGTACTAATGAGACAAGGTTTATATCAATATCATGCTTGTCATCAATCCGATGCTCAACAATAAAATTAGCAACAATTTGGCCTTTCATGGATTTCATAGATTCATAAGCCAAATCATATTCAATTAAAGCATAAGCCCACTTGCCAATTCTACCACTAAGAATTGGCCTATGCAACATGCATTTGATGACATCGGTTTGACAAGCTATAATGCAAGTACTAGGCACTAGATAATGTCTCAATTTCATGCAAGCATAATATAAGCATAAGCATAATTTCTCAATAAATGTATACCTTGTCTCGGCGTCCAATAAGTGTCGGCTCAAATAAGTAATAATATGCTTGAGGGAGTCCTAGATTAGGGGGTGTCCGGGTAGCCGGACTATACCTTCAACCGGACTCCTGGACTATGAAGATACAAGATTGAAGACTTCGCCCCGTGTCCGGAAGGGACTTTCCTTGACGTGGAAGGCAAGCTTGGCGATGCGGATATGTAGATCTCCTACCATTGTAACCGACTTTGTGTAACTCTAACCCTCCCTGGTGTCTATATAAACCGGAGGCTTTTAGTCCGTAGGACAACATAACAATCATACCATAGGCTAGCTTCTAGGGTTTAGCCTCCTTGATCTCGTGGTAGATCTACTCTTGTACTACCCATATCATCAATATTAATCAAGCAGGACGTAGGGTTTTACCTCCATCAAGAAGGCCCGAACCTGGGTAAAACATCGTGTCCCTTGTCTCCTGTTACCATCCGCCTAGACGCACAGTTCGGGACCCCCTACCCGAGATCCGCCGGTTTTGACACCGACATTGGTGCTTTCATTGAGAGCTGTGTCGTCACTTTTAGGTCCGATGGCTCCTCCGGTAATCAATAGCGATGCAGTCCAGGGTGAGACTTTTCTCCCCGGACAGATCTTCGTCTTCGGTGGCTTCGCACTGCGGGCCAATTCGCTTGGCCATCTGGAGCAGATCGAAAGCTACTTCTGGCCATCAGGTCAGGTTTGGAAGTTTAAACTACACGGCTGACGTCCGCGGGGACTTGATATTCGACGGATTCGAGCCACAGCCAAGCGCGCCGCACTGTCGCAATGGGCATGATCTAGCTCTGCCGCCGAACAGTGCCCTAGAGGCCGCACACGCATCGGTTCCGACCCTTAATTCGGAGCCAACTGCACCGATCGAGGATGAGTGGCTGGACGCCGCCTCAGGGGCTGTGATCCCAACGACGATCGAGCCGAACACCAGCCCCGCACTCCGCAAGGCCCGTGACTCCAAGGGGCCGGACTCCTCTCCGGACTCCGAGCCCTCCGCGCCCCTGCCGATCGAATCCGATTGGGCGCCGATCATGGAGTTCACCGCCGTGGACATCTTTCAGTACTCGCCCTTCGGCGACATTCTGAAGTCACCAAAATCTCTCTCTTTATCAGGAGAGCCCTGGCCGGACTACGGTCAGCAAGGTTGGGATATGGACGATGAAGAAATTCAAAGCCCACCCGCCACCCACATGGTAGCCACTGTCGATAATTTAAACGACGTGCTCAATTTCGACTCCGAAGACATCGATGGTATGGACGACGATGTACGAGATGCACATGAACCAACGCCTATAGGGCACTCGACAGCCACCTCATCTCATGATGTGTACATGGTGGACACACCTAAAGGAAGCGACGACGAGGAACACAGGGATGCAACGAGGGATCGTTCTCTCAAAAAGCAATCAAAGCGGCGACGTAAACGCTGCTCCAAGCCCCGCCTCGATAAAGACAGCAGCCACACAGACCCAGCCATAGAGCAGGACGAACCGGCGGATGACGAACACAGAAACTTGGATAAACAAACCAAACAACCCGCCCCCGGTGAGAACGGCATTCCGGACGACCTTACGCCAGACAAGCTAATGGAGCAGAAGAACCTCCACCGAAGGCTCGTCGCCACTGCACGTAGCCTGAAAAAGCAGAAGCGGAAGCTCAAGACTGCGGAAGATGCACTCAGAATCAGATGGAGCAAAGTACTCAACACCGCAGACAAATACGGCGACAGTCGCCACACCAAAAGCTATCCGAAGTGAAAGCTACTGCCTGAATTTGACGAAAAAGCCATAGAGCCCCCGCGATCAAAAAATAAGAATGCCACCAGGTCGGATAGACGACCCCATGGCCAGCATAGAGCGGCAAACGGCGCCGCACACAAGCCGGCATGCGATCCACTTAAGGATTCACATCAAAAAGATGGCCCAGCCAGATCTTTCTATGGGCCAAGAAAGCAAGCTCTTGTAAGCAATGCAACACAACTAGTATCCGAACATCACGACACACCCAGATACAGGGGTGTCGCACACCCCCTATGTTTCACCGATGAGGTTTTGGACCATGAATTTCCAGCAGGATTCAAGCCTGTAAACATAGAGGCGTATGAAGGAACAACAGACCCTGGAGTCTGGATTGAGGATTATATCCTCCACATACATATGGCAAGAGGAGACGACCTCCACGCCATAAAATACTTACGCCTCAAACTTAAAGGGCCAGCTCGGCATTGGCTCAAAAGCCTTCCTGAAAACACCATTGGAAGTTGGGAGGAGCTCGAGGATGCTTTTCGGGCAAATTTTCAAGGGACTTATGTCCGCCCTCCGGATGCAGATGATCTAAGTCACATAACTCAACAACCCGGAAATTCTGAAACAGATTCCTTACTAAAAAGAATCAGATAGTCGACTGTCCGGACGCCGAAGCCTTAGCAGCTTTTAAGCATAACGTTCGAGACGAATGGCTCGCCAGGCACCTCGGTCAAGAAAAGCCAAGAACAATGGCCGCATTAACAAGCCTCATGACCCGCTTTTGCGCAGGAGAGGACAGCTGGTTGGCAAGATGTAGCACCAGCGACCCAAGTATATCCGAAACTAGGGATGGAAACGGAAAACCGTGACGCAACAAGGACCGGCGCCGGACTAAGGAAAACAGTCCTAAGAGCACGGCAGTCAATGCTGGATTCAAAAGCTCGCGGCAGAATCAGAAAAAGTCGCCCCTCAAAGATAACAGGGATGAGCTATCCAACTTAAACAAAATCTTGGACAAGATATGTCAGATACACAGTACTCCCGGAAAGCCTGCAAACCATACCCATAGAGATTGCTGAGTTTTTAAGCAATCCGGCAGACTCAACGCCGAACACAAGGGGCTCGACATACCAAGCGAAGATGATGACGAACCCCAAAAGCAGAGCACCAGGAAACAAAAGAATTTTCCACAAGAAGTAAAAACAGTAAACTTACTTCACATAACAAAACGAGCGGCGCCCATAGAGGTACGCGCCATACGGCCTATCCCAAAGGAGTCTCGCCATTGGTTGTCAAAACCAATCACCTTCGATCATCTGGATTACTCTAGAAGTATCAGGAACGCAGGCTGGACTGCCTTGGTACTCGATCCAATAATCGGCGGACTCCACTTTACAAATGTCCTGATGGACGGCGGCAGTGGTCTAAACCTGATATATCAGGACACAATCTGCCACATGGGGATAGACCCAACAAAAATTCGCCACAGCAAAACCTCCTTTCAAGGGGTAACACCAGGCCCGGATACCCATTGCATGGGTTTTCTCCGGCTAGAAGTTATGTTCGGCTCCCCCGATAACTTCCATCGCAAAAAGCTAACTTTTCACATTGTCCCATTCTCAAGTAGCTATCAAGCACTACTGAGACGCGAAGCTTTCGCCCGCTTTAACGCAATACCACATTATGCATCTCTTACGCTTAAGATGCCCGGTCCATGAGGCATCATGTCACTAAAGGGAAACATGGAACGCGCCCCCACGCAGAAGATTGTGTGGCTGCCTTAACAGCCCCACAATAAAACGGCTTCACCAGCCAAAACATCCAAACAGGTCGTTAAGACCACGGACACGGCTAGACGAGTCCGGCATAAACATATAATTGATAACGGCTTAATAGCCGTATACCCCTGCGCTAGGGGCTCCGCGCATATAAAATACGAGACAATCAAGCTCAATTTTACCCATTTCAATTTATACTTTGTTCATTTAGTATAACTTCTGTTCGGCACGACTTTTTTTTCAACTAAGTTCCTCTCTTTTATAGATGAACACCGTGCCGCGCCCGTCCAGGATACGGCACAACAGAGACACAGGCGCAGACGTGCAGCAGGGACCCGTTCCAAGGATTCTTTTCAGATTAAGACCCTGTGTAAACCTTTTTTACTGTCTCTTGTTGATACACATCCTCCGGTCTTTCGGTATAATCAAGGAGGAGGCTGGCGTCTTGGCATGTGGCCACGTCAGAATTTTGCGCGTACCTGGACACTAGGGGCTTATAACTAAGGGCCTTGTCCCGCCCGCACTCATAAAGACCGAATACCTTAGGGAGTGTTCGGCGTCGCGAGTTTGGCCTTATATGCATCAGCTCCGAATCATGTCCTTGGTCAAATGTTGGGTTTCCCGGCTCCTGTGTTTTGCTGCCTTACGTTCCGCTCTATCGGCTAAGGCGGCACCAGGAGAACTACTGCGATTGTGCCCCGGTTCGGCCAGGCGAGCACCTCAGTAGAGAAAGCCGAAAACTGACTGTCATGATATAGCGTGAGACTGGTCAACCACTCGATGACTTACCGGAATCTATAGGATTCCTCCGCATTAACGAAGGGTCGTTTCCCGGCCAGGCACATACGCGCCCCGAATTCGGGCGAGCACAAGCGCCACCAGGGGCTATCTAAGTAGCCTCACTGTCAAGCTCCTATGGCTAAGTGAAAGTGATAAAGCATTATAGTCCGATTGCCTAGCTCGTTGCGCTATCACCTCCTTTGTAGGACCAAGACGTTAGATCAAGTGTGAAAATGCGCCTTCTGCGACCACCCCCGCACTATTTGCATGGGGGCTGAAGCCAACGACTGCCATCTTTCAGATTATATATATATACATATATCTTAAAACGGCCGCACAGGAGGTGTTACAAATACTTGAAGGCACAAGTATAAAAAGCTTCTACAATTTATCAAAATATTGTTTTACAATAAAATATGCTATTCGAACATAGCATCCTTCGAGCACTACGTCTCTATTACACGAGCGACTTGAAGGACTTCCTGAAAATAGAGCTCGGCAGGTACTCGGCTTTCGTCCGAATCTCGGGATGCAACAATGGTGGTCTCCATCTACGCCTAGTATGTCTTGACACGGGAAAGAGCCATCCGTGCACCCTCTATGCATGCTGACCTCTTCATTGCATTAATACGCAGCACCGCACCAAGGAACTGCTACACCAAGCTGAAATAACTTTTCAGCTCCGATCTCTCCGACCACAGATGACTCATGACGCACTTCATGGCGAGTCCGGACAACCTATTCAGCTCGGCCCATTCGGCCAGACGATCGGCCACTGACAGTGGACGCTCTGGATTGTGGAACTGCGACCAGAAGAGTTTTTCCACTTCGCGATCTTCTTGATCTCGAAAGTGTTCGGTCGCATCAGCAGCACTCGTTGCCAAATCCAGATAGGTGTCTGCCGTACTCCACAACCGGTCCAACGGAGCATGCTTAGGATCACAAAACTTCCTCCGCAGCATAAAGGGCTTTCCAGCCGCGATCTCTCCGGCCTGACGCAGCTCCTCCTTCACAGCTCTCATCGCAGAGCGAGCATCCTTGGCATCGGCAACGGCCTTCTCCAAGTCCGTCTGTTCCGCCCGGTCTTCTTTTTCAAGAAGCCTGCAACGGTCAGCAGCACTCTTCAGCTTCACGGCCATCTCGGCCATCTCTTTCTTGCTTCGGCAGTGAGCAGCCTGTTCGGCTCTCAGCTCTTCAAGGGCCTTCCCGGCAGCCGCATCACTTTTTCTGGCTTGCTCCTTGGCTCGGGCAAGTTCCGCCCGAAGACTCTCCATGTCAGCAGCACCGTCTGCGTCAAGCACATACACTGTAAGATAATGGCATAAAAAGCTCCTCTTACCAGGTGCCACCGAAGGGATTACATACCTTGTGCCTCGTCAAGCCGCTTGTTAACAAGAACGATGTCGGCATCTGCCACGTCAAGTTGCCGCTTTAACTCGGCAAATTCATCAGTCCGGCTGGATGCCGGACACTTCGCCACCTACACACAAAGGCGGCATTTCAGACCTGGGGTTATGATCCTCTGCACGCCGCCACTTTTGACAACGCACAGAGTCTCAGGGGCTACTATCTACACAGGGCACATTTTATTTATGTGCAACTGTCAAAAAGGGTGCGTTATTCCGCGTACCTCAAAACCCGTCAGTAAACTTCTGACGGCCTCGTGCAATCCGCTTTCCGCGGACAAAATCCTTTCAATCACCGTGCCCATCAATGCACGGTGCTTCTCTGAGATAGATGCTCGCCCTAGCAGATCCTTCAGCTCCTCCGACCGCGCACCGGACGGTGCCGGACTCGTCCTATGGCCTTTTTCGAAGGACGGGTGCGGAGAGCCTTGGGGGGGGGGGGGCATACGGCTGCCTTCTGGCCCTGCCGGATTCGGAGAAACCCTCCGCGACGATACCTCAGGGTCGCCCGCCTCTCTAGGCGGTTCGGCAGGGGGAGGCGTTCCTCTCTCCATCATCTCCGGAAGAAGATCCCCTGAAGACGAGCTCTGCTGAGAAGGGCTAAGGTCCGAACTACAAGGTAAATTTTCGGTTACTCTTCTCAGATATAAAACAAGGATTCCTCTCAAAGAAAAATCTCTCTCTACTTACGGCTCGGTGGAGGGCTGACCCCATTGAGGGCATAATTCGGCTGAGGTATCCCCCGGCGCAGGACCCTCTGACGAGGATTTCTTCCCCCGTTTTGAGGCCATGGTCTCCGGGTCTTCGGAGGTGGTCCTCTTCTTCCCCTGAGGGGAGGAATTTTCGATTCCTTCCCTCCGAACAGCCTCCTTCGAGGAGGCCGTAGTTTCCTTGTCACCTCCCTTGCTTTCCTCCAAAGGCACAATCTTCAACATCCTGACCAGCACGGGATCCGGCGTGATCTCGGGGAGGGGAGCCGGACACCTGATAAGCTTTGCTTTCGCTATCCACTCCTGTTTAAAGAACAGTTCTTTAGAGGCAAGTTTTATGACCAATATACGGATAGCGAGTCCGGGCAAAAGGCTACTTACTTGAGTATCCAGGCGATTGCATCTCAGACCTGCGTCCTCGGTCAAGTCCAGACACGTTGCTTGTGATCCGAAGAACAATTTATACATCTCCGCGGGCGTTACGCCCATGAAATGCTGGAGAACTCGCGGTCCCTCCGGATTAAACTCCCACATGCGAAGGGGGCGACGTTTGCCGGGCAAGGTTCGGCGGATCAGCATGACCTGCGTCACTTTGACCAGGCTAAGGTCTCTTTCTAAGAGATCCCTGATGCGGCCCTGCAACAAGGGCACGTCCTTGGATGACCCCCAGTCTAGTCCTTTATTGACCCATGATACTAGCTGTGGGGGGGGGGACCCGAGCGAAAGGCAGGTGGCGCCACCCACTTGGTGCCCCTGGGAGCGGTGATATAGAACCACTCTCGTTGCCATAAGCTGGACTCCTCTTGGAAAGAACCCTCGAGCCATGGAGCATCAACATTCTTGCTTATAACAGCGCCTCCGCACTCTGCGTGCCGCCCCTCGATCATCTTCGGCACTACTTTAAAGGTCTTGAGCCATAGTCCGAAGTGAGGATTAACACGGAGGAAGGCTTCACACACGACGATGAAAGAGGAAATGTGGATGATGGACTCCGGAGCTAAGTCGTGAAATTCCAACCCATAATAAATAATGAGCCCCCTCACGACGGGATCCATTGGGAAGCCTAGCCCCCGAAGGAAGTGAGACATGAACACTACACTCTCACCAGGCCTGGGAGTTGGAATGACCTGCCCTTGAGCAGGCAACCTATGCGAGATTTTGCCAGTCAAGAACCTGGCCTCTCTCAGCTTTAGCACGTCCTCCTCCGTAGAGGGCACCCATCGGCCTCGAAGGTCGGAACCGGACATTGTCGAAGATCCGAAGCGCCTGAAATTTGGAGCCTTGGGTGATGGAACTCGAGGCAAAGGGCGAAATCGTTTGAGATTGAAAGAAAGGAGTATGGCCTTGGTCTCTTAATAAGAGGTTGAATACCAAGGGCCCTCCCCGTAACCGTTTGGGACTCGCCTTTAATCGAGAAGACGTGCCAACGGGCACGATTGGGTTACCCACGTCCGTATTGATGAGAATCCCGTAAATAAAGGGGCCACGATCTTTGATTTGACAAGACGTGCCAAGGAAACCGTCTCGCGAAACGCGCTGAGGTGGGGGAGTAAAAACGATTCGAATAAATGCTTAGCCGTGGTGTGATGTCATGCTACGGAATACGTCAGCAGATTAGATTTATGTAAATGTTATTCTCTCTATGGCAATATGTGGAAACTTATTTTGCAGAGCCGGACACTATCCTTAGTGTTCAAAATCTTCTATGAAGTACTTGGAGGAGGAACCCGCCTTGCAATGCCGAAGACAATCTGCGCGCCGGACTCGTCGTCATTGAAGCCTGCTTCAGGGGCTACTGAGGGAGTCCTGAATTAGGGGGTGTCCGGGTAGCCGGACTATACCTTCAGCCGGACTCCTAGACTATGAAGATACAAGATTGAAGACTTCGTCCGTGTCCGAAAGGGACTTTCCTTGGCGTGGAAGGCAAGCTTGGCGATGTGGATATGTAGATCTCCTACCATTGTAACCGACTCTGTGTAACCCTAACCCTCCCCGGTGTCTATATAAACCGGAGGGTTTTAGTCCGTAGGACAACATAACAATCATACCATAGGCTAGCTTCTAGGGTTTAGCCTCCTTGATCTCGTGGTAGATCTACTCTTGTACTACCCATATCATCAATATTAATCAAGCAGGACGTAGGGTTTTACCTCCATCAAGAGGGCCCGAACCTGGGTAAAACATCGTGTCCCTTGTCTCCTGTTACCATCCGCCTAGACGCACAGTTCGGGACCCCCTACCCGAGATCCGCCGGTTTTGACACTGACAATGTTCCTTTCCTTCGGTCTCTTGAGTCAAAACAGCACCAATAACACCTTCCTCCGCTGCAATGTAAAGTCTAAATGGCTCCATGTGCCTGGGCGCTTTCATAACCGGAGGAGTGCACAAATATTTCGTAATCATATCAAATGCCTCTCTTTTGCCCCCCCAAGTAAAATCAACATCATTCTTTAACCGAAGGACATGAGTAAATGCATCAACCTTCCCTGATAGATTGTCTATGAATCTCCTCAAATAGTTGACCTTGCCAAGGAACTTTTGCATATCTCTCTTGCATGTTGGAGCCTCTACTTTCTGTATAGCTTCTATATTTTTGGGATCAATGTCCATGCCATCTTCATGAATAATGAAACCCAGAAACTTCTCAGCCGATACACCACATTCACACTTCAAAGGATTCATTTTCAGCCCATATTTCTTCATTCTTTCGAAATCCAAACGCAAATCGGCTAAGTGAAATTCAAAAGCATCCGATTTGACAACAATATCATCAATATAGACCTCAAGTATAAGACCAAGTAAATCATGAAAAATTAAATTCATAGCCTTTTGATACGTGGCGCTGGCATTCTTTAATCCAAAGGTCATCACCGTCCACTCAAATAAACCAAGGAAACCGGGGCATCAAAAATCCGTTTTGGACATGTCCTCTTCGGCCATAAAATTTGATTATACCCGGCATTACCATCAAGAAAGCTAATGATCTTATGTCCAAAAGCATCGTTAATAAGCATATCGGCTATTGGCATGGGATACTCATCTTTAGGTGTAGCTCTATTCAATTCTCTGAAATCAATGAACACCCTCAACTTGCCAGAGCCTTTCTTCTCTACAGGCACAATGTTAGAAATCCACTCGGCATACCTGCAAGGTTTAATAAAATTAGCTTTAAGGAAACGACAGATCTCTTCCTTGATCCGGTCTTACGTTTTTGGATTAAACTTTCTGGCCGATTGCCTGTATGGTCTAAAACCGGGTTTTATAGGTAACCGATGCTTCACTAGCTCTCAGCTTAAACCTGGCATCTCATGATATTCCCATGCAAAGCAGCAAACATATTCTTTCAACAGCTCAATCAACTTAGCTTTATGGTCGGCTCTTAAATTTTCGTTTACAAATGTCAGCCTAGGAATGGAACCATCTCCTATATCTATCTCTTCTAATGGATGGGCCGATGTAAAATCTTGTCCTAATTTATCCATACCATCTAACTCTTCTATGGACTCATACATATCGTTCTCATTGGACCGATATTCTACAAGACGCTTTTGTAACCACTCTGAGTTAGGATCCATTTAAATACATCATACCTTGGAGCCGATTATCACCAACCGGCTTTAAAGAAACATGCACGAAACCACTTTTTGTGGCGCTAAGAAAATCAAATTCTAATAAGTCGCGCCCCGTCAAGCAAGTAGCATTCAGATGTTGCCAATCCACCGATGCCTCGGCCAAAGCAACACAAGCCGAATTATCCGCATGAATGACTTCTACGTCATCATCAAACCACTGAATTAAAAATTGGTGCATAGTAGATGGCACACATTGGTTTGCATGAACCCAATCACGGCCTAATATCACATTGTAGTTACGAACGTATCTATAATTTTTGATTGTTCCATGGTGTTATATTATCATTCTTGGATGTTTTACAATCATTTTATAATCATTTTATGTCATTTTTGGTACTAACCTATTGACATAGTGCCCAGTGCCAGTTGCTATTTTCTACTTGTTTTTACATCGTAGGAAATCAATATCAAACGGAGTCCAAATGCAATGAAACTTTTTGTGCAATTTTTATGGACCAGAAGACATCCAATGGGTTGGAGAAGTACCTGAGGGGTGCCCCAAGGGGGGCACAACCCACCAGGGCACGTCTGGGCCCCTAGGCGCACCCAGGTGGGTTGTGCCCACCTCGATGGCCTCCCGCACTGCCTCTTTGCTCTATAAATATCTCAATATTTCAAAAAACCTTGGGGAGTCGACAGAAATCAATTGCAGCTGCCGCAAGTTCCATAACCACCAGATCCAATCCAGACACCATCACAGAAGGGTTCATCATCCTCATTGGTGCATCTCCGATAATGCGTGAGTAGTTCATTGTAGACCTACGGGTCCGTAGTTAGTAGCTAGATGGCTTTCTCTCTCCCATTTGCTTCTCAATACAATGATCTCTTGGAGATCCATATGATGTAACTCTTTTTTGCGGTGTGTTTGTTGGGATCCGATGAACTTTGAGTTTATGATTAGATCTATGGTTTTATTCATGAAATTTATTTGAGTATTATTTGATCTCTTATATGCATGATTACTTATAGCCTCGTATTTCTTCTCCTATATTTGGGTTTTGTTTGGCCAACTTGATCTATTTATCTTGCAATGAAAAGAGGTGCTTTGTAATGGGTTTGATCTTGTCTACATCATGTCATCGTTTTTATTGCATTACTCTGTTTCTCCGTGAACTTAATACACTAGATGCATGCTGGATAGCGGTCAATGTGTGGAGTAATAGTAGTAGATGCAGGAAGGAGTCGATCTACTAATCATGGACGTGATGCCTATATAATGATCATTGTCTGGATATCGTCATGATTATTTGAAGTTCTATCAATTGCTCAACAGTAATTCGTTTACCATCGTTTGCTATCTTTCTTGAAAAAAGCCACTAGTGAAATCTACAAGCCCCGGGTCTCTTCTTCATTATATTTGCCTTCGCAAACTTTTTTTTCCAGATCTATTAAACCAAAAATACAAAAATGTCTTGCTGCAATTTTTATCTATTTATTCAATCTACTACAATTTTATCTATTTTTTACCCGTGAGGGATTGACAACCCCTCTCTTACGTCGGGTTGCAAATATTTGTTCTTTGTGTGCAGGAGCTGTTTACATGATGTTGCATGGTTCTCTACTGGTTCGATAACCTTGGTCTCACCACTGAGGGAAATACCTACCATTGTGGTGCTGCACCATCCCTTCCTTTTTGAGGAAATACCGACGTAGTTCAAGCAAACATCGCCCGGCGGCTTCCTTCAGCGATGGCGGAGTGGAGGGATGGGAGGGGGAGTGACAGGTGGCTAAGATTGGAGCCCCACAGCCGCCCGCAGGGGGGCAGTGAAGGGAAGAGGAAGGGAGGAAGCAGCAGGCGGCGACGGTAGGTCCTTTGGGTGTACTGTTGGCATCTTTCTTTCAGCATTGGTCACGGGTGCGCCGTGTGCAAGCTCGATGCGGCTTCTGGATCTCGAAGCAACTTGGGACCCTGGGGAACGGCCAGTGAGTCGCCGGTCAGTGTCAAGGATGTCGATGGAGGTGAATATAGGATCAGATTGCCGCTGTGGATGGTTGTAGTTTTGTTGAAATCTGGGGAGAGACCGGTCAACCCTCGGCTCGGGATGAATGGTGTGTCTTGTGCTGCTCTCCCTTTCACACACACACGCAAGCGCGCGCGCTCCCATCATCCCATTCCCATGTTCTTGTATTACTAGTACATCATACGGTTCACGTAAAACCGTATTAGATGTAACACACGTGTTCTGTTTTGTGCTCCTCTTATTTTTATTCTGGCGCTGAGTTTCTAGAAGCAAAAGAGAACAATCATACGGTTCCCAACTTCCCATGTTCTTGTACTACTACATCAGACATGACGATCTGATCAACTGAATAAATTTGGCTTGAGAACCACGGCGGCATACTACTCCGCTAGCACAAAAATAATGAGCTTAACTAACTTTCTGATCCCCTTTCCCAAGCAAACCCGAGAGCTGTCAGCCTCAGCGGCATTTGTTTATTGACCAGGCGTCCGTTTGACCTGGAATCGTCTTCCTAGCTCGTGTTATCGTTTGTTTTCGCATCTTCCTATCCATTTCCATATATGAACCGGTAGGTACTAGTCTACGCATTCTGACTGGCGGTATCGTCAGCTCGCGCGCCCACTGCGTTGGCGTTGCAACATATAAAGCTCGGGCGAGATGAGGAGGAGGAGGAGCAGGTCAGAGACGTGCAGCGGAGCTGTAGGAGACAAGCAACAAGAAGCAACTCACACTCGATCGCACGGAGATCGTTAGCTCAATCAGCTTGGATTTATTACATGGCGCGCCGGAAGGTGGCCGAGTGGATACGAAAGCGTACCATGCCGACGAAGTCGGCAGGCAGGCGCCGGAGCAAGGATAGCGGTGCGTCGGAGCCGATAATGCCGAGGGAGACCGCGCCGGAGAGCTGGAGCAGCGCCAGCCGGGCGCCTAGAAAGGCGGCCGGGAACGGTGCCAGTGGTGGCGGTGCGGCACCGGCACACTCGAAGTCCGGGGCGAGCGCCTTCCTATCGGCGCTTTTGCGGTGGCGGCCGGGCGTGCCGTGCTCTGGGAGCAGGTGGTGTATCACCTGATGTGGCTGGTGGAGTCCGTGGTGGTGGTGAGGAGGCTCTGCTTCTTCCTCTTGCGCTTTGGCTTCAGGCAGCTCTGAGCTCATTTCTCCCGTTGCCGTTGCTGCCATGGCGTTGAGAATGCAGGACAAGAAGCAGGATGCGTTGACTGGTTTTGCGTTCATTTTTGTTTCTTTTGTGCAGGCTCGTTTGCCGTTTTTCCGAGGCTTTCGATCCCTAACAACTTGTAAATATGCCTTTCAGCAACACTCCTGTGTATAAAGAAATTTCTTCATTGGTTCCATCTAAATGTATATATCTCATGATCATAAGATGTTCTAGTATTTCTTTTTTTCTTCTGAGTGGATCTTATGTGATGAAAAATAGAACACACGGCTGCCGCGTTGCCCTCCATGGGCAGCACGGGAGAACCCTAGCCACCGCGCCGCTGGGAGACCTTCCTCCGCCAGCTCCCACATCACTGCCGCCAGAGGGCTGGCCGACGAAGCTGTGCCGGGCCCCGGATGGTGGCGACAGGGCAGATTCGTCCCCGTATAGGCGGTGCGCGCCCCTCACCACCCCCTCCCCCAAGATCCCATCATGGTGTGGCGGCCGGGGAGGGGGGGTGCTCTCCGGCGGCTGCACCCAGTCCGGCGAGTGTCGCGGCATCCTTGGTGAGGCGCACCGCTTTCACCGCGTTGCCCGCCCTCTGCCTTGCGAGCTCGGAATTATCTCAAATGACATATCACTAATGATTATTGTAATGGTGTGTGTCATTCTGGATAACCCGGTGAGGCGCACCACTTTCATCGGGTTAACAATTCCTTTGTATCAGTATTCAAAGTATTTTGATATGTCATTCTGGATAACTAGTGATTGATGTGTCTGAATTGCTAATGGTGTGTGAGACATTGCACTTTGTAATGTGTCTGTGCCAATGAACTTGTGATATATGTTTGATGATTCGTCTGTGTCAATTGTTATATGAACGGTGATATGTGCCTCTGTTTACTATATGTGTTATTGCAGGGCTGGCTGTAAAACCTTTTCAAACAAAACGGTGACCACACCTTTGCGAAGTGCCGCACTTGGCATAGAGGACACGGGGCAGCCTCTAGTATATCCAATGATCATTTGCCGAGTGTAGCACTAGGCAACATGGCCATATGACATCCTCTGGTATATCATGATCATCTCCTGAGCTCTAGGTGTAGGTCACTTGGCAAATTTCCTTAAATTAAATTAAAATAAACTAACAAAGCTATTTACCGAGTGTCACCGCTCTCGGCAAAACAATGGTTCCTGGTTATTTATTTATTTTTTATAAAAATTGTATGCCGAGCATTCGTTGGGGGACACTCCGCAAAATGGACCCCGTCGTCATGGAGCCATCAACTGCGAGCGGCAGGTGCATTTGGCACCTTCTTTGTCAAGGGTCGCGTATGTGCTCTCGGTAAAAGGTGTGTAAGAGCATCTACAGTCGGACTTGACAAATTCGACCCCTCAAACGCCCGCCGACGTATCCGGGCGTCTCCACGGACAATGACCGGTCATCCCTCAAAAAAATGCATTCCACATCTGGATACCTCAAATTAGAAACCACAAATTCATATTATAACATACAACGTGAAACCTAATCTAAGCGGAGCTCGTCCGGTTCTGCTCCCCGTTCGCCCGGCTCCGCCTTGGCCATGTCCGACGGCTGGCTGCGCTCCTCAGAGTGTTGTTTCGGTCGCCAGCAAGGTAGGGTAGGGCATGGGACATGAGCCAGCTCACGGGACTCAAGGCCCCACTGTCTCCCATGCCCTACTCTTCCTCGTCGGAGACCAGAACCCGAAAGGTGCCAGTGGACGTCAGATCGATGGCAGATCCGTCCGGGGACGAGCCGCCGATCTCCACCACGATGCGGTTGCGGCGCCCGGACTGATGCGCCATACGGGGCATCAGAGAATGCGACCCCGCCTCGCCGACGTCCACCGCCGCGAGGGCTGCCGCTGCCTCCCGCGCCCGGTGCCTTGCATGGCGGGCCATGGCCTCGTGGGATGATGGTGCGTCCCGAATATCGACGCGCCACTGGATGGGTTGCGCGTCCGCCGGCGCGTTCGGACGCCGGATGGACTGCACGGCCTCCTGCGAAGTAGCTACGGCCGGACTAGCACTGGATCCATGCGCATTTGGGCGGACGCAATGGATTCCCGACGGATGGAGAGCGCAGCCGTGCACGGGCCTCCTCCTGGGCGCGGCGGAGCGCAAGCCGGACGACCATCTCCTCCTCAGAGCCGTGTCGGATGAGGTCGGGTCGATGGATCTGTAGGTGAAGGACTCGGATCCGCTGCCCGCCATGCCGGAGACGACCGGAAGGCGCCGAAGACGAGCTTGCGTGGCGGTGGGGAGTGGAAGGGAGAGGAGTGAAGTGGCTAGGATTTGGTCCGGCAAGCGAATGCGAAGGATTTTATGTGGGGCCGGGTGGGCCGGCGTGGGCCTGGTCTGACGTGGCCGGCGTGCCCATATCCGCCTCATATTTGGGTTGGATACGGGGGGTGCCGGTCAGCCCGGACATTTGAAGGCCGTTTGAGGGACCCGTCTGGGTCAAGAAATTATGACCGGACAGTAACCGGGCGACCCGCCCGGACGTATGAGGCGGGTTTAAGGCACCCGACCGTAGATGCTCTAAGACGAGTACTTTTGTTTCCTGAGTTTTTTGAGAGCTTTCTTGGTAAAGGGTGACAATTGCCGAGTCCCTGTCTTTTCCGAGAGTTGTAAGAAGTGATTTGCTACAGATTTCCCAGCAGTGATTCAATGGAGTGTCCTTTTTTGAAATATAAAACTCGTAGCATCGCATTATTCTAGAACAAGAAAAAAACAATCATACAGTTAGCCACCACCTGCATCTGCATGTTTTTTTTTGAGGGGCCCTGCATCTGCATGTTAGCGTCATCGCTCCTGTCATCAGACAGAGTCAAACAACGTTTTTTTTTTGAGGGAAAGCAGAGCTTTATAAATTAACGGTGCTCGGGCATATCGCCTGAGACACAAACTGCCACTTGGGGCGGTACATCAGAGTTCCAGCTAATGCTGTTATTGGGTAAACACAAGCGACCTATAACTGCTAATTCATGGGCTACAGAGTTTGCTTCTCTTTTACAATGCTGGACTCTTTGCTTGGAGAACCACATTTTGAGCTGGAACTTGATATCCTCAATGACAGCGGCATACGGTGATGAGTCCACCTTCCGTAGATCAAGGGCTTCGACAAGCAGCTGACAATCAGTTTCAAAAATCACTCTGATGGCTCCCAGCTCAGTTACTAATGCCATTGCTGCTGACATGGCATTCACCTCTGCACCGAACGCATCATAGACATTTTCTTTGCGTCCCGCCTGTGCAACTAACACCTCCCCAGCAGCGTCTCGGACTACAACTCCCCATCCTCCATGGGATTGCCCTGGGGTTAGCGAGCCATCAAAGTTGACCTTCACTGTATCCTCCTCAGGTGGCTGCCATTTTGCTTTGCCTGGTGACTTCCCTTTGGTAGTAAAATACTCTACGTATTCTAGAACATTGCACTGCGTATGCCGCACCACTTCAGAGACTTGCAACGGCAGTTCTCCTTCTCGGATTTTATTTCTATTACTCCACCAAAGCCACCAAAAGGCTATGATTAGCAGCCTTTTCCTCTCATCGAGCGCCCATAAGTTATCCAGCATTGCGTGCACGTTAGTGAATTTCTCCATCTCCGCACGTTCATTTTCCAGGTTCAGTGCGCGCCAAACCTCCTTGACTGCTTTGCATTTGACGAACAGATGTCCACCATCTTCTGTTGCACGGCTGCAGTAATAGCATTTGTTGCTATCCAAGACCATCCCTCTCCTCTCCAGGTTCGTACAGAGTGCCAAGGCTTCGTGTTTCATCTGCAAAATAAACATCTGCAGTTTCTTTGGACAGGGTAATTTCCATATTAATTTCCACCTGTCATCCTCCTGCTTATCAAATTGGCCGGCCACTTCTGAACTACTGTTCGGTGCTCCATTGCTCGCTTGTTTTACTAACTGGGTTTGGAGTTTGTACGCACTTTTAACTGAATGTGTTCCCCTCCCATCATAATGCCATGCAACAAAGTCTTCCACACCATCCCTTAATGGGATTTGCAAGATATATTGAGCATCCTCCGGGCAGAAGGTGTCCCTGACTAATCTCTCATCCCATCCACCAGTGATTGGGCACATGAGTTCGTTTACATGAGTCATCAGGTTTGCACCCTTAGGTGTGATCACTCGTCGAGACCAAGCTCGGAGAATCCATGGATCTGTCCAGATTTTCACATTCGTACCATCCCCGATTCGCCAGATGTAGCCCTGCTTGATCAACTCCAGTCCTTGAATAATACTCCTCCACGAATAGGAAATCCCCTCTTTTGGTTCAGCGTCAAGCACATGGCAGTGGGGGAAGTATCTGGCCTTCAAAACCTTCGCGCATAGGCTGTCCGGGTTCTGTACGAGTCGCCACCCCTGTCTGGACAGCATTGCAATGTTGAAGCTGTACATATCCCGGAAACCAAGGCCCCCCTTCGCCTTCGGCAGTGTCAACTTATCCCAGCTGACCCAATGCAAGTTATTGTCCTTATCTTGCTGACTCCACCAAAACTTCCCAAGCAGGCTGTTTATCTCTGTGCAAAGGGATTTTGTGAGGTCAAAGCAAGACATAGCGTATGTAGGAATGGCTTGTGCGACTCCTTTTACCAACCCCTCTTTACTCTCCTTTGCAAGGAGTTTCTCTTGCCATCCGTACACTCTACCACATATGCTACCTTTAATATATGCAAATGTTTTCCTTCTTGATCTTCCAACATGAACCGGGAGACCGAGGTACCTCTCGTTCCAATTCTCGCTGTGAATCGCAAGTGCATCTTTCACTGCGTTTTTTTCCTTGTCCGGCGTGTTCGGACTGAACATAATGGCCGATTTCTCCACGTTTATACACTGCCCAGAGCAGTTCTCATAAAGGGCCAGCGCTTCATGCAGAGCCACTGCTTCCGCCTGATTTGCTTTGAGCAACAGCATGGAGTCATCTGCAAAGAACAGGTGCGACACACGTGGGGCTGCTGTGCAGATTTTCACTCCATGAATTGTTCCTTTTTCCTCTGCCTCATGCAGCAAAGTTGAGAGCCCTTCTGCACATATCACAAAGAGATACGGCGAAAGTGGGTCGCCTTGCCGGAGCCCTCTTGAAGGCCTGAATTGTACTGTGCGTGTTCCATTCACTTTAATCTGGTATCTTACAGTGGATACGCACTTCATGATCAGGTTCACCCACGGCCTTCGAAACCCAAGCTTGATCATCATAGCCTCAAGGAACCCCCATTCAACTCTATCATATGCCTTACTCATGTCCGCCTTTACTGCAGCATATCCTTCTTTGCCATTTCTCTTATTCATCAAGTAATGGGAAACCTCATATGCAATCAAGACATTGTCAGTTATTAGTCTCCCGGGTACAAATGCACTCTGGTTGTCAGAGATGATCTCGGGTAGCACCACTTTAAGCCGATTTGCAAGGACTTTGGAGATAAGTTTGTATAGCACATTACACAGACTAATCGGCCGGAGATCTTTTATTCTTTGCGGGTTGTTGACTTTCGGGATGAGCACTACTAAGGTGTCGTTCCATCCTGCAGGAATGTCACATCCATTCAAAACCCCAAGGACTTCCTCCACCACTTGATCTCCCATGAACTCCCAGTGGCGCTTGAACACAATTGATGGCATTCCATCCGGCCCCGGGGCCTTTAGATCACCTATATGATCGAGAGCTGCTTTCACCTCTTCCCGGGTGAATTCTGCTTCCAGGACGGCCTGCATAGCATCTGTAACACGAGGCTTCACTTTTTCAATGAGTTCAGGTATTCTGTCGCCCGAGCGTGAGGTGAAGAGTTCCTGAAAAAATGAACACACATAATTGGTTAGTTCTCCTTCTTCCTTCACTACTTCCCCATTCTCCTTCCTAAGCTCCTTAATTCTGTTTACTCTCTTTCTTGTTGTCGCAGCAGCCTTCAAATACCCCGTATTTCTATTACCATCTCGTAACCACCACATATGTGCTCGCTGTTTATAGTGGATGTATTGTTTTTCTTCCAGCTCCTCCACTTCCCGACGCAAAGATGTCTCCTCAGTGATTTTTTGTGCAGAAACAGGATCACACATGCACCTTTCGAGTGCGCGCCGAGCTTGCTTTAAACGGCCCTCTACCTCCCCCACAACCTCTTTGTTCCACTTGGTAAGTTGCCCAGCTAAAGAGCGCAGCGTTTGAGCTACTCCTCCCCCCTCCATGCTACGACTCTCCTCCCAGGCCCCTCGGATTACCTCCATATATCCATCCTCCTTCAGCCACCTCGCTTCAAAATGGAAACCCCCATCCCCCCTGCTCCAGCCTTGGTCATTCCCCTTCGTGTGCACGATGACAGGACGATGGTCGGAGTGTCTCGGTTCACCATTGATGACTGCATACTTGGGAAACTTCTCACACCATTGTGCATTTGCCGTGGCCCTGTCCAATCTTTCGCAGATATAACTTTGCAGCTCCTTACTGTGATTTCTCCAGGTGAAAACGTCCCCTTCAAAGCCTAGATCTCGTAATTCACATAGGTACAAAGCATCCCTGAAGCAATCCATGCATGCTTGTGGTCGGTCTGCACCCCCCACTTTCTTCGAGCTGGCCAAAATCTCATTAAAGTCCCCAACGCATAGCCATGGACGACCATCCTGGTGTTGTTGGTTCAACAGACCCAAGGTTCGCCATGTTTCTTTCTTCCTGGCCGCTTCAGATTCCCCGTAGATTCCGGTTAACCGCCATTTCCATCCATCTTCTTGTGTTACATCCACGTCCACATGCCTTCTCCCATATGATCTCAGTGTCACATCCACTCCACTCTTCTAGAATAACGCCACCCCCCTACTCCTACCTTCAGACTTCCATGCAATCATGTTAGTTAACCCGAGCAGCCACCTAATTCTGCCCAATTCCTTCTCTGTCAGCTTGGTCTCACAAAGGAATAAAATGTCGGGATCCTCCGCTCTTCCCATTTTGAGAAGAGACCGAACTGCCGGGCCATTCCCGAGTCCCCGGCAGTTCCAACTGATGATCCTCATTGCTCCCGGCGGGGCTGCTCCTGCAGCCCGGCCGATATGCTTTTGTTTTTGTCGGATGCCACCTCCCCTCCCTCTCCCTTCAAACCTGCCATTGCCTTCTCTGCATTCTCCTCCCCTTCCCCGGTCCGTCCTTCTTTGCCTTCCATCCGTCCTTTCTTTGCCGGGGCAAGTTCATCAATGTCCATTTGCTCACTTGCCCGTTTACCTCCCGACTGTAACTTTCCGGTGGCTACAATTTCTGCATTTGTCGTTGCTCGATGTTTCCTTCTGAACTTCTTCCCCGTCCCTTCCATACCACCATCCACCTTTATGTTGTTACTTGAGTCTTTTGTCTCCAAGCCAACCCTTTCCTCCTTGCGTACTCCTATGCCCCCACCAGGCTTATCTAATGCATGGGCGGGCACATCAACAAGCATGCTTCTCGAATTATTCCCTCCCTTGGGACTGCCCCTATCCCCCGGGTTTAGTTCTAACTTCCTTTGGACAGAGTTTATTGTGGCCTCATTACCTCCCCCGTTTGCATACTTCTTCAATGGACTAGTCACCTCATTGCCATCATCCCTCCCTTTTGTGCCCTGGTTCTTTGAAATTTGCGCTTCCTTTCGCCATGATGGCGCGTCACTACCTGCAGTACCTCCTCCTCTCCCAAAAGTATAGTTCCTCCTGTTTCCGTAGTCAGAATTTGCACTTCCTCCTCTCCCTCCACTCCAGCTCCTACTACCACCACTCCCCCTACCCTCCTCCCATCTCCCTCTACCTCCTTCCTCCGTCCTCCTACCATTCTCCTCCGCTCTTAACCAGGGACCAAACTGAGGTGATTCCCCTTTCAGAGTCTTGTTCATGCATTCCTTCTCACAATGCCCTACAATCCCGCAGGTGTAGCAGAAATCCGGTAGATACTCGTACTCAAACCTGCACCAGAGAACTTTCTTCTTCTTCTTACTTGGTGCCGGATCATCCATTACTGCGTCAACATCTCCTTTCTCCTTCTCTCTGTCCAACAAGAAACCCCGCATCAGAGGCTGCTCAATATTTACCTTAACCTTTATTCTCAGGAACTTTCCCACAGCCTTCCCATCATGACCGACATCCACTTCTAGCAGCTCATGGAATTCCCTCCCGATCATTTCACCTGTTTGCCTGTTCATGGAGCCAAGTGGTAGTCCAAAAACCCGAACCCACATGGGGATCAGATTAAAGTCGTACTCGTCCACTGTTTTATCAGGGTCGAAGTCTTCCATTACCATCAGCTCCTTATCGAACCACCATGGTCCATCCTCCAAAGCCCTCCTCCACCCTGCCGGCTGCCGGAACGTGAACAAGAAAACATTTTCTTCAATCTCCTTACACCCTAGCCCCTTGATCGGGCACCAAATCTTACCCAACGTGTTCCCAATCACACTCGCATGTGCTAGTTTCTCCGAGAACAGCTTCCCCACCGCTTGTGGTTCCTCCTCCGCCCAGTCTAGTACCTTCTCCGCCTCCACTTCCGACAGCTTCAGCCCCTTCTTCTCTGCTGCTGACAGTTTCAGGCCCCTCATCATCCCCTCCACATCCTCCATCTCACCCTCCTACTCTCCCTCACGCCTCCTGCAAGTCTAGGTCAATTTGTGTGTACGGTCGTGAGCCCTAGAAACCCACGAGAGGCTTTGAGTGGTGGGACGGGGAGATCCAGACGAGTCGCCTTCTCAGGAGGGAGAGAGGACACGCTGGATTTTGGTGGTGGCGGTGACGGCGGCCGGCCGATCGCAGATGAACCCTAGGCCGATTGGATCGCCTCCCGATCGCCACAGCGAAAATTACGTTTTGCAGTACAGGAGAGGCGATGAAGCGACCAAACCGAATAAATTTGGCTTGAGCACCACGGCGGCATACTCCACTATCAAACAACAATGATGAGCTTAACTAACTACATAGATTCTGTTCATGGATTAACGAAAATGTGCAAGAGCTCTATTTGCCTCTGCGGTTTCTATTTTATTTATTATCTCTGATCCAGAAGTCATCTTTTCTTTTCCTTGGGCATTGGTGTTTTAAGTCTTTGAGCAGTCAAATGAGCTAAGCTCCTGTGAATGAAACGCCTGTTTTGCTAAGCCCATACTCTAATGTGCTTGACTTGGAAGTAGGCCACTCTTTCACTGTGAGGATCTTCTTTTAGTCTGTAGCCACCCCTTGCCCACTCCTAACTAACTAACGAGACGTCTTAATAATTAGTTAATTCAAACTTCTCCGATCCACTTTCCAAGCAATGTATCACAACGTCAGCATTTTGAGCCATCGCTTCAGGTCGGAATCTTCCCAGGAATCAAGCAGAGGCATTCGTTCATTGACCGGACGCAGCTCCTCTGACATATGGCGCACTCACTGAGGTGTGGACCCGGATCCACGCGTCAGTGGGCCAACATCAGGTGGCCGTACGTCAGGGGATCCGGCTCCTCATTGACCAGGCTTGCGTACGTCTGACAAAGAATTATATTCCGTTCTAGTCGCCAACTTATAAAGCTCGGTCAGCTGGAGTTGGACGTGCAGAGCTGTAGCTGGCAAACAAGCAACAAGAACAAGAAGCAACTGAGCACTCGGTCGTGTGGAGATCGTTCGATCGACTTGGATCGACAGGATTTGATGGCGCGCGGGAAGGTGGCCGAGTGGATTCAGAAGTGTACCATGCCGAGGAAGCCGTCGGCCAAGAGCCAGAGCATGAACAGCGGGGCGTCGGAACCCATACTGAGGGAGGTGGCGCCCGTGACCTGGAGCAGTGCCTCCGGCGGGGCGCCGGCGCCGACGCCTAGGAATGCACCCGTGAGCGGGAGCGGGAATGGTGCCGGTGATGGCGACGCTCCACCCGCGCATTCCAAGTCCCGGGCGATTGCCTTCCTGCCGGCGCTTTTGCGGTGGCGGCCTCGCGTGAATGTGATGGCCGTGCTGTGCGAGCATGTGGTGTACCACCTGATGTGGGTGGTGGAGTCCGTGGTGTTGGTGGGCAGGCTCTGCCTCTTCTTCATGCGCTTCAGCTTCAAGCAGCTCTGACTTCATTTCTCCCGTTACCGCCATGGCGTTGAGAGTGGAGGACATAGAAGGAGCTTGCGTTGGCTGGGTTTCGTTTTCTTTTTCTTTCTTTTGTGTAGATTCGGTTGCCGTTTTCCGAGGCTTTCAATCCGTAAGAAGTTGTATAAATGCCCCCAAGCCCCACTCTTGTGTATACAGAAATTTCTTTCTTGCTTCCAGGTGTTGAACATATGTATATGTACGTAGGTCCGGATCTTGTATGCAGTACCTATAGTATCTGTCTCCCTCTGTATGTACGTGTATCTTAGGAGACAAGATACCAGTCGCACCCCTTCTACCTATATATATATGTGCCCAGTGCACGATCAATCAATCATCGATGCACCAAATCATTCTCTACATGGTATCTATCGCAAGTCGACCCTCCGCTTCCGCTAAACCCTAAGCCGCCGCCGCCCCGGGCCGCCGCCGCCGCGATCTCTCGCTGCCGCCGCCGCCGCCCCACGCCGCCGCCGCCAACCCCCTCCTCCCCGCGCGCCTCCTCTACTCCCCGCGCACCTCCTCTCCTCCCCACGCCGCGCCGCTCCTCCCGCCGCGCCGCGCCGCTCCTCCCGCCGCGCCGCGCCGCCTTATCCCGCTGCCGCGCCGCTTCCCTTGCCGCGCCGCCGCCTCTCCCCCGCGATCCCATCGCCATGTCGTCCCACGCCTCCACCTACTCCAACCCCTTCGCCGTCGACCCTGCTGAGATCCGCGACATCAACGTTCATGCACGCGTTCCCGTGACCCTCGACGCCTCCACCTCCACGTACTTCGCGTGGAAGACGTACTTCACGCTTCTCTTCCGCGAGAACAATCTCGTGGATCACGTGGACGGCACCGTGGACTCCCGCACCATGGCGGATGACGCCGAGTGGACCGCGATCGACGCCACCATCATCCGGTGGTTCTTCACCACCATCTCCAAGGACTTGTTCCACACGGTCGTCAGCGCCGGCGACGACGCCCGTGCCCTGTGGGTCAAGCCGAACGGCCTCTTCACCGACAACAAGCTTCAGCGCCGCGTTTTTTTGCAGCAGGAATTTTTTGACTGTCACCAGGATGACCAGTCCATTGATGACTACTGCCGCCGCCTGAAGACATTGGCGGACGAGCTCCGTGACATTGGAGCCAACGTGGATGACGACCTCCTCCTCAGCACGCTCACCGCCGGTCTCAACGAGGACTTCGGCAACGCCGCCTCCAACCTCACCTTAATGCCGAAGCCCTCCTTCCCCAAGTTTGTGGCGTACTTGCGGTTGGAGGAGCGCCGGATGAAGGGGGTCAAGAAGCGTGTGCAGCATCACGCCCTCGCCGCCGGCACTTCTCGCGGTGCCCCACCGACCGTCCCTCCTGCGCCGCGCCAGCAGCCGCCGCCACCACCGCCTCCGGGGTACTTCCCCCTCCCGCCCGCGCCTTCAGCCCCTCCCGCTGCCCCCCAGCAGCCGGGTGGCGGGCGCCGCGGCAACCGCCGCGGGGGTGGCCGCGGCAAGCAGCAACAGGCGCCGGGGGGGGGGGGGAGGGGCTCCTCGCCAACAGCAGCAGGCGATCCCGCCGTGGTCATACGGCACCAACCTGTGGACTGGCGTCGTTCACGCGTACTCCATGCCGGTCCCTCGGGCTCCGGCTCCGGGCATCCTTGGGCCCCGTCCGGCCGGCCACCAGGCCCTCTTCGCCGCGCAGAACGCCGCCCCCTACAGCGGCTATGGAGCCGCCCCCTCGCCGGCGCCCGCCTACGGGCCCGCCACGGCCTACGGCGCTGCCGCGCCGGCCTACGGGGCCGCTCCGGGGTCCCCTCCTCAGGCACCGCCGCCGTGGGATCCGGCCCTCCTTGCTGCGCTGCACTCCGCTCCGTCACCAAGCTCCTATGGTGGCGGTGGTGATTGGTACATGGACTCGGGCGCCACTGCTCACATGACTGCTCATCCCGGTAACCTCACCTCTGCCACTCCCGTTCATACTCCTACCCGTATCACCCTTGGTAACGGTTCCTCTCTACCCATTACTCATGTCGGTCATATGTATTTTCCCTCTACTTCCACTCCTGTGCATATGTCTAACGTTCTTGTTTCTCCTGATTTAGTCACTAATCTTGTCTCCGTTCGTCGTCTTGCTCGTGAGAATCCCGTAACCGTTGAATTTGACGATGTCGGTTTTTCTGTGAAGGACGCCCGTACACGGATGGTGCTCCACCGATGTGATAGCCCGGACGAACTTTATCCAGTGCATCCCTCCGGCGCCACCACCACTCGTCGCCCCGTCGCCTTCGCCGCCAGTGTCGACCTTTGGCACGCCCATCTCGGTCATCCCAACTCCACCGTCATGCGTCAGATTCTTCAAAGTTTTTCTTTCTCATGTAATAAAGTCGACGATCACACTTGTGAGGCTTGCCGTCTTGGCAAGCACGTTCGTCTTCCCTTTAGTGAGTCTACAAACATTTCCACCTTTCCGTTTCAGTTATTGCATAGTGATGTTTGGACGTCCCCGGTTGCTAGCAACACGGGCTACTTATACTATCTAGTGATATTGGATGATTTCACTCATTATGTGTGGACATTTCCTCTCCGTCGCAAGTCCGACGCTCTTGCCACACTCACCGCCTTTTATTCCTATGTCACCACACAGTTCGGTCGTCCTATTCTCGCTTTGCAAACTGACAACGGCAAGGAGTTTGACATCGTCGCCGTCCGCAACTTACTTGCGTCCCACGGCACCATCTTTCGCCTAACCTGCCCCTACACGTCTCAGCAGAACGGTCGCGCCAAGCGCGTCCTTCGCACGCTGAATGACTGTGTCCGCACGTTGCTCTTCCACTCCTACGTGCCCGCTAGGTTTTGGCCTGACGCGCTCGCCACCGCCAGTCTCCTCATTAACATTCGCCCCTGTCGTTCCCGCTGGCACTACACTCCTCATCAGCTTCTCTTCGGTGCGGTTCCATCTTATGATGGTCTTCGCATTTTCGGCTGTCTCTGTTATCCTAGCACCGCGTCCACCGCTCCTCACAAACTCGCCCCTCGGTCCCTTCCTTGCATCTTCCTTGGCTATCCTCCCAACACCAAAGGTTACCGGTGCTATGATCCAGTCTCCCACCGCGTTTTCACTTCGCGGCATGTGTACTTTGATGAGCTTGTGTTCCCGTTTCAGCAGGTACCATCACCTTCGGAGTCTCCCACGGCGCGGTTCGCCCCTGCTTCCACCCCTGGCGGACCGCCCGCCCACGCCTCGGGTCTGACCCTGCCCGCGCTACCCGCGCCGACGGCCCCGAGCCCTGCGGCCCCAGCCGTGGCCCCTGCCGCCGCGGCCCCCGTCGCCGCCCTCGACGTCGTGACCTCTTCGGCTTCAGGTGTTGCGGCCCCTAGAGCGGCTCCCGACGCCGCGCCATCCGCGGCCACCGTCGCCGCCCTCGACGCTGCGGCTCCCGCCGTGGCCTCCACCGCGGCCCCCGCCACAGCCCCCGTCGCGGCCCCTCCCGCGGCCCCCGCCGCGGCTCCCTTGGCGGCTCCCATCGCCGCGGCTGCACCTCTCACCGGTGTGGTTACTCGGGCTCGGACTGGGACTCTGCGTCCCAGCACGCGCTACTCGTCGGACGCATATGCCTGTGCGGCTTCTACCTCGACGCCGTCCCCGCTTCCCACCTCCATTCGCGCAGCCCTTCAGAATCCGAACTGGCTTGCTGCGATGCGTGAGGAGTTCGACGCCCTGCAGCGCAACCGTACGTGGCAGCTTGTCCCGCGGCCACCCCGTGCCAATGTCATCACTGGCAAGTGGGTCTTACGCCATAAGACTCGCTCCGACGGTTCTCTTGAGCGCTACAAGGCGCGTTGGGTGGTGCGCGGTTTTCCAGCGCGCCGGCGTGGACTTCACCAACACCTTCGCCCCGGTTGTTAAACCGGGCACGATTCGCGCCGTCCTCCAGCTTGCTGTTTCTCGCGCTTGGCCGGTTCACCAGCTCGACGTGTCTAATGCTTTCTTGCATGGCCATCTCGATGAGCAGGTGTTCTGCCAGCAGCCGACTGGTTTCGTCGACGCTGATTATCTGGACCATGTGTGCTTGCTCTCCCGTTCTCTCTACGGGTTGAAGCAGGCACCTCGCGCCTGGTACCAGCGGATCGCGGCCTTTCTTCAGCAACAGGGGTTCCGGTCCACACGGTCCGATGCCTCCCTGTTCGTCTTCCACCAGGGCCACGCCACCGCGTACCTCCTCCTGTACGTCGACGACATCATCCTGACTGCATCCTCGCCAGCGCTTCTTCAGCAGGTCACATCTCGCCTTGGTGCCGAGTTCGCCCTCAAGAACTTGGGGGCTCTCCACTACTTCCTCGGGATCGAGGTTGTGCGCCGGGCTACTGGCTTCTTCCTGCATCAGCAGAAGTACGCCTACGAGCTCCTGGAGCGAGCGGGTATGCTTAATTGCAAGCCCGCTCCCACGCCTGTCGATACGAAGGCTAAGGTGTCCGCCGTCGAGGGCTCTCCGGCGTCCGACGCTCCCTTCTACCGCTCCATCGTCGGTGCGCTTCAGTACCTCACACTGACGCGTCCGGACATTCAGTATGCTGTCCAGCAGGTGTGCCTTCACATGCACGCTCCTCGTGACACCCATTGGGCTCTTGTGAAACGTATACTTCGGTACATACGTGGCACCACAGCCTTGGGTCTCACCCTGACGGCCTCGCCCGACACCAGCCTTGTCGCCTACTCCGACGCCGACTGGGCTGGGTGTCCCGACACTCGACGCTCCACCTCCGGCTACTGCGTCTACCTCGGGCCCTCTCTGATTTCGTGGTCGTCTAAACGACAACCCACGGTCTCACGATCGAGCACTGAGGCCGAGTATCGGGCTGTGGCCAACGCCGTCGCGGAGTGTTCCTGGCTACGACAGCTACTTCAGGAGTTGCTATGTGAGGTCACCAAAGCGACGCTTGTCTACTGCGATAACGTCTCTGCGGTGTACCTCGCTGCCAACCCTGTCCATCACCGACGGACGAAGCACATCGAGCTCGACATCCACTTCGTCCGGGAGCACGTCGCACTTGGTCGTCTTCGTGTTCTCCATGTGCCCACCGATCAGCAGTTCGCCGATGTGATGACGAAGGGATTTCCCCCACCGACGTTTGAGGGGTTTCGGTCCAGTCTTTGCGTCACTGGCGACGCTTCGACTGCGGGGGGGTGTTGAACATATGTACATGTACGTAGGTCCGGGTCTTGTATGCAGTACCTGTAGTATCTGTCTCTCTCTGTATGTACGTGTATCTTAGGAGACAAGATACCGGTCGCACCCCTTGTACCTATATATATGTGCCCAGTGCACGATCAATCAATCATCGATGCACCAAATCATTCTCTACACCAGGTAAATGGAAATGTCTCATAATCATAACATGTTCTGGTATTTCTACTTTCAGTCTATGGAACTTGGGATACACTCGCTCAACTCCTGGGATCGGCTCGGCCTCGTCCGCTCTTCTTAGCCGTGCCAGACCATGTCAGTTGTCACATGTACGGTTCATGTATTCATCAGGGCTGATCTTTAAAAGGATCAACCAGGTCGCGAGCCGTTGGATACACCGCGCATCCACAAGGTTTGCAACATGGAGCTTCTTGCGCTCGAGGTTGCAATATGGGTCATGTTGTGCTTTAAGACTTGCACGGCGAGTGCTTTGCAACATGAGCCATGTTGCACTTACAACATGACCCACATTCCGCTCAGTCGTCACCCCCACGCAATATCGGTGCCCACGAAACATTGCCGACAAGCCCGCATCACTGGCACCTCCCACAACTGCTCGGATGTTGCAAAATGTCGTGTTCAAAAGCGTCCCGTTGCAACACAGTGACGCCTCCGAGCATTGTCAGCAGATGCGCCACTCTGCTGGCAACAACATCGTTACAGCGGTAGCCGGCCTCCTTTGACCAAAAATGTGGCAGCGGTGGTCAGATTCAGGCGACGGCCCTGGGCTTTGGGGAAGCGCATCCCGTGGCGTCTTACTGAAGGAAGAAGCCCATGATGTAGGCACAAGAGAGAGAAATACAAAAGAGGAGGGGCGCTCAGGCGAGGCACATGCCATGGTGGTTGTTGGGTGATGGACAAAGATAGAAGAGAGGAGGTTGAGGAAAAACAAATGGATGCGAACCGTTCGGGCGAAGATAAGGTGGGGGATATAGTGGTACACGGGCCCCACCAAGTTGCATGGCATGCTAGCGATGCTGCCGTTCGATCAAAGGATCGGCTGACTAAGATTACTGAGAGTAACAAGACAATAACATGAATGCCACATATGCAAAATAGATGATGTGGCAAGTCGAGAGTGAGAAATTAAATAATATACTATGTCACTATCATATAGCGCCTCCTAATGAAAAATAACTCTACAAAATAGTAACATATGCATCTTAGTACTAGTCTAAATTACTAATTCGAAGCACATGCACCTTTATTGACACTTCCTTTGCAAATAACAAAAGCTAGAGTAGTAGGCTAGCATCGATTTTAATTTGCATGCGCAACGCTTTGGCCGACTGGGGCAAAGACTAGCCGGATGGCGAGCCGGCCATTGCGTGTGATTCCCATCGTGCGTTCGTCCCTCTCCCCGGCCCATCCCATGTTGCAACATGCAGGGCGTCTCCAGGAATTTGGGGCCCCGGGGCGGTAAAAAAACATTTATGCTACGGTTCGGCTATCAGTTCGTGTAATGCGTGCTCGTCGTCACATATATCACCGAAGATCGCATGTCATGAATCATGTCGCGTTGAGTAATCCAGGTTGCACATTTGTGTTGTATGATCATTGGATATAAAACAGGGCCTTAAAACTTCAAAAATTCATACTCTCCTTGTTTCATATTATTTGGTGTGTATTATTTTTTTGGGAATTCTACAATGTTAATCATTTTCCACTCAGAGTATACGGTAAAGAAAATGGCCCCATGAATGGAGCGATCTCCATGGCGATTTCCTTAATTATCGCGCCAGAAGATCCGGAAATAAATGGCGTATGCAGTATGTTGCTTGGGAGAAAAACTTATCACGTGAAATCAAAACAAATCCTGCGTGTGCAGGGGAGATAATCAAGGTAAGATATCCCGTGCATGCAGGGGTGCGTAGAGAAGGAAATACTAGATCCTGACATGCAATATAATTAACGTGAGATTAATGATTTTGGGGCCCCCAGTTTTTTAGGGGGGCCCTGTGCGGTCGCCCACCTCGGCCACCCTCATCGACGGCCCTGGCAACATGATCCATTTTGCAAACTCCATCGCAACACGACCCATGTTGCAAACCCCGTTGCTGCACAACCAATGTTGCGAAGGCACATCCGGCGAGTCTGCGGCCCGACCCTGTAGGAAGCACCTCTGGCAAGCCCCCCCCCCCTACATTATATGTGTTGCCAATTCCGGTGTCCACGACAACATCGTAGATGCTCAAGATGAGTCCCGACTGCCGATCATCGCCTTGCCATACTCGTTGTAGCAGCGCCGCCCTGCCTCAAGTCATGCCCATTGCCATTGCATCGGTGCCGAGATTTGTCCCTACTTGCAATGAACATGTTGTTGTGGGTTGCAACCACAACAACGGTGGTGGCGGAGCCTTATCTCTCCTTGGACAACGATTGTTTTTAGCAGCCGTGGCGGGCGCAGCAACGCTCGACCGATGATGGAGGGTCGACAGGAGATTTTCCAGAGAAACAAGAAGGCCATGATAGGAAAAAATGAGTGGACGGTGCTTCGCTAGGAGATAAGGCTTGAAGTGGTTAGCGGTGGGCATGGGATCCCATCGGACACACGTCCCGCTTGGAAGGTGGTCGACGTGCGCCGAATTATCAAATGATTGAGTTCGAGGGTTCCACTTTTAATTTATGTTGCAAGCTTGGTGTCCCGTTTGGACACATGAACTAAAGAAATAGAAATGGAAAAAGCATAATAATTAAGATGTCATCTACTCCCTTTGTACTGAAATATATGTCGCTGGAGTAGCTGAGGGAGTATCCTCCAGCAAATGCCCTTGCTTGGGTTTGCAACAATGGCGGTACTCTCCGGCTGCAAATCCGCAATGGTTGTCGGCTTACCAGTGGCGGGCACCAATTTGTGCTTGCCACTGGTAACAGCTGTTCGGATTTGTCATGGGACAAAACTTACCAGTGGCATGCAAAAAAACGTGCCCGCCACGGCTGCTTGGGTTACCAATGGCGAGCAGCAATACGTGTCCACCACTAGATTGTTTGGTCCAGTGGCAAATCTATCAAAAAATACCAGTGCGGGCACCAGTACGCGTCTGCCACTAGTAACTCAATTACCAGTGGCGGACCCTGTTTCCTGCCCTCCACTAGTAACTTTTTCTGCCTGCCACTACTAACATACCGTTCAAGCGAGCTCCAAAATTGATGAAAATTCGCATGGTGTCTTCATAGAACCCTTGTAGGGTGTGGTAAAAACTTGAGAGCTTTACGGTAAAAATTGTATGCACTTCGTGTACAAACCGAGCGTCTCCAACGAAGTGTAAGGGTTTCGAATGGAAATCGTCACCTGCCACACTGAAGTCAACTTTTATACATTAATTAAACTTCAAGATTTTTCCATAATTAACAAAGACCATGGAAGCCCATGGCCAAATCTCAGCAATTGTAGAGTTGGTTTGCTATTTCAAAGCATTAACTAATTTACCGGGCACTAACAATGCCAAAGTGCAATTTCATTCAACATACCGTGCAAAGGAGCTCCGAAATGCATGCGAATTGGCATGATGTATTCATAGGACCCCTGTTGGGTATAGTAAAATTGAGAGCGTTACTGCAAAAATATATGCACTTTGTGTATAAACCAAACACTCTCCGGTGAGGTGTAAGGCTTTCTAATGGAAACCACCACCTGCGACATTGAAGTCAATTTTTATACATCAATTCAGCTTCAAACGTTTTACATGATTAACATAGACCATTGTAAGCCCCATTGTCAAATTGGAGCATTTTTTGAATTGGTTTGCTATTTTCGGAGTGTTAACTGATTTACTGGCCACTAAACGGGTCAGAACGCAATTTCTTTCAATATACCATGCAAAGGATCTCTGAAATGATGAAAATTGGCATGGTGTATTCATGGGAACCCGGTAGGGTGTGGTAAAAATTTGAGAGAGTTACCACAAAAACTTTATGTACTTCGTGTACAAACTGAATACTCTCTTACAGAGTGTAAGGGTTCCGAATAGAAAACCCCACCTGCCACACTTAATTCAATTTTTGTACATCAATTCAACTATAAACTTTTTCCATGATTAACACTACTCAAGTCTCGGGTTTTTTGTTGCTTTCTTCGAATAAAGATGACAGTAACTGTGTACGCCCCAAAGGTACCTAAGGGCTGAGAAAAGATAGCATAGACACGAAAAAATATACAAAAAAGACATATACAAAAAAAAGAACGACCGAAAGTATAAAACGTCATACGCGTGTAAGTAGAAGCTGAGGTTGCAGTAGCACAGTGGAAGCGACAGTCAGCTTAGAACGCCACGGCCGCACATAGTGAACGTTTTTATAATACGGAAAAAATTACACACATATATAAACATTGTATACTAAAAATGTTCAATATATGTACGATGAATGTTTTTATAATACGGAAAAAGTTCATGGTATATTTAAACAATGTTCAGCTTATATTTAAATAAGATCATTGTATATTAAAAAATGTTCAATATATATATTGAACGATGTGATGACATTTTTTAAAATACGATATGCTTTTGTAATATACGATGAACTTTTCAACATATGATGCAATGAACATCTTTTTAATTATATGATGCAATGAACATTTTTTTAATATTATATAACCTTTTTGTAGTATCGTATACCATTTAATATGAACATTTCGTTATACACATTTTTGTAATATACGGTGAACTTTTTTGTAAATAGGGAAACACAAACAAACATATATGTTCAGAAAGATGGCATATATGTCTTTATACACTTTAGACATGTCCTAGCCTTTTTGACTTTTCCTATTTTTTGCATATGTTTTTTATTCAGATTTCTTTTATCTTTTTTCAGTCTTGGGTATTCTTCAGACATATGTCGTGTGCGTATTGTTTATTTAAATAGGAAAAAGGTATCTGAATTATACAATTTTGCGTGCTGTAATATATATGCGTGTCCTACATGTATCTTTAGACATTATTCAGCGGTGTATACACTGTAGACATTATCTTTTTATTTATATATGTGTGTGTCCTACATATATTGTACAATTTTGTGTGATGTAATATACAATATACGTAGATATCTGAATTTTTTCGATATACTATTAGTTTTTCAATATACGTATTGTATTATATAATTATAGTCACTGCCCATAATGTTGACAGTATACATATTGTATGTTATCTGTATAAATACATATCATATATTGCATATATGATAATTATACAATATATACACGGTGACTATAATTTTTGAATAGTATTCAGCAACTATAAATTTTGTATGCAGTATATTATATAATTATAGTCACTACCCATAATGTGTATAATTTTTAATATACGGTACACACACTGCATACAGCTAAAGGAATACCTAAGATCAGAAAAAAGATAAAATAAATCCAAAAAAAAGACATAAACAAAAAAACGAAACAGTGAAAAAGGCTAGTATATGTCGACTGGTATAGTATAAATAGGCATGTGCCTGGTACATCAGGGTAACGTTGTAGTGGCACAGTTGTCAGCGCACATGCGTTTTGGGAGCCAGGGCGCGGGTTCGAATCCAGGCCTCACGCGCATTGAAGATTTTTTATTTTCCCTGACAAGACCATTTTTGGGTAAAGAAGGATGGATGTGTGATTAAATAAAAATAAGGGTCTTTTTTGCAAAAGATCATTCCACGTCAGCACCTGACAGGTAGGCCCCAACGGTCAAATACAATGTCCTACGTGCTTTAGACTCTTTTGCAACTGACGCGCATTGAAGATTTTTTATTTTCCCTGACAAGACCATTTTTGGGTAAAGAAGGATGGATGTGTGATTAAATAAAAAATAAGGGTCTTTTTTGCAAAAGATCATTCCACGTCAGCACCTGACAGGTAGGCCCCAACGGTCAAATACAATGTCGTACGTGGTTTAGACTCTTTTGCAACTGACTGCCCCAAACATGGTACTGTCTTGTAAAAATTACAAAAAGTGGTACCAATCTACACGCGCTGCCCCAGTTGTGGTACTTTTGTGTAATTAACTCCATGCTACTGCTAAGCGGTGCCTGAGAGCCAGGCCCGTGTATAAACAGTAGTACCGCGTGTTAGTGGGTCGGCGCTACTGCTACGTTGTTAGTAGTAGCCCGTGTTAGTGGGCCGGTGCTATTACTACATGGTTAGTAGTAGCGTGCGTTAATGAGTCGGTGCTACTGCTACAGGTAGGCCCCAACGGTCAAATACAATGTCGTACGTGGTTTAGACTCTTTTGCAACTGACTGCCCCAAACATGGTACTGTCTTGTAAAAATTACAAAAAGTGGTACCAATCTACACGCGCTGCCCCAGTTGTGGTACTTTTGTGTAATTAACTCCATGCTACTGCTAAGCGGTGCCTGAGAGCCAGGCCCGTGTATAAACAGTAGTAGCGCGTGTTAGTGGGTCGGCGCTACTGCTACGTTGTTAGTAGTAGCCCGTGTTAGTGGGCCGGTGCTATTACTACATGGTTAGTAGTAGCGTGCGTTAATGAGTCGGTGCTGCTACTGTGGCCTGGTCCAGGGGACATGGTGGGGCCTACCTAGCAGCAGGGCCTGAAGGAAAGCTCGCGCTACTGCTATCATTGCACCTGTAGCGTGGGTTTCCAGCCCGCGCTGCTGCTACGTACCGGTAGCACCAGCTCTCTACCCCTCGCTGTTAGTGGGTCGGTGCTACTGCTACGTTGTTAGTAGTAGCACCTGTTAGTGGGCCGGCGCTACTGCTACATGCTTAGTAGTGGCGTGTGTTAATGAGTCGGCGCTGCTACTGTGGCTCGGTCCAGGGGACATGGTTGGGCCTATCTAGCAGCAGGGCCTGAAAAAAATCTCGCGCTACTGCTATCACTGTACCTGTAGCGTGGGTTTCCAACCCGCGCTGCTGCTACGTACCTGTAGCACCGGCTCTCTACCCCTCGCAGTTGCTAAAATTCTATTTATAGGGTTTTCTCTAGTAGTGCATTCATGTAGTAGTCAGGCACGAGAGGAGGAGACAAATATGAACGACGCGATGATGAAGAAGATGCATCTGTATTCAAGATAAGGAAGAGAGAGATACGATCCAGGCCTCGCACGCATTGAAGATTTTTTAGTGTCCCTGATAGGACCATTTTTGGGTAAAGAAGGATGGATGCATGATTAAATAAAAAAAATAAGGGTCTTTTTTTTGCAAAAGATCATTCCATGTCAGCACCTGACAGGCAGGCCCCAACGGTCAAATACAATGTCGTACGTGGTTTAGACTCTTTTGCAACAGACTGCCCCAAACATGGTATCGTCTTGTAAAAATTATGAAAAGTGGTACCAATCTACACGCGCTGCCCAGTTATGGTACTTTCGTGTAATTAACTCCATGCTACTGCTAAGCGGTGCCTGAGAGCCAGGCCCGTGTATAAACAGTAGTAGCGCGTGTTAGTGGGTCGACGCTATTGCTACGTTGTTAATAGTAGCGCGTGTTAGTGGGTCGACGCTATTGCTACGTTGTTAGTAGTAGCGCGTGTTAGTGGCACTAGTAGAAAAAGGGTCAAATGTCAAGCACATTAGTGCCGATTTGCTTTTGAGCCGGCACTAATGTGTGCATTAGTGCCGGTCCAACGGCTAGCCGGTCGCTCTTGTTAGTACCGGTTCGTGGCCGACCTTTAGCACCGGTTCGTGCCACGAACCGGTGCTAAAGTGAGTGGTGGCAGGATGTTGTCAGTCCCGGGCCCCTCCAGCACCTTTAGTTGTTGGGGAACGTAGTAATTTCAAAAAAAATCCTACGCACACGCAACATCATGGTGATGCATAGCAACGAGAGGGGAGAGTGTTGTCTACGTACCCTCGTAGACCGAAGCGGAAGCGTTGACGCAACGTAGAGGAAGTAGTCGTACGTCTTCCCGATCCGACCGATCCAAGCACCGTTACTCCGGCACCTCCGAGTTCTTAGCACACATCCAGCTCGATGACGCTCCCCGGGCTCCGATCCAGCAAAGCTTCGGGGATGAGTTCCGTCAGCACGACGGCGTGATGACGATGATGATGTTCTACCGACACAGGGCTTCGCCTAAGCACCGCAACGATATGACCGAGGTGGAATATGGTGGAGGGGGGCACCGCACACGGCTAAGGAACGATCACGAAGATCAACTTCTGTGTCCTAGGGTGCCCCCTGCCCCCGTATATAAAGGAGGGGAGGGGGAGGCGCGGCCGGCCCCCAAGGGGTGAGCTCTCCCTTGCCTTGTAGGAGAAGGAAGGAGAGAGGGGAAAGGAAAAAGGGGGGCGCCGCCCCCCCTTCCTTGTCCTATTCGGACTAGGGGGGAGGGGCGCGCGGCCTGCCCTGGCCGCCCCTCCTATTTTCCCTTAAGGCCCATATGGGCCCATTAACCCCCGGGGGAGTTCCGGTAACCCCCCGGTACTCCAGTAAAATGCCGATTTCACTCGGAACCATTCCGATGTCCAAATATAGGCTTCCAATATATCAATCTTTATGTCTCGACCATTTCGAGACTCCTCGTCATGTCCGTGATCACATCCGGGACTCCAAACTAACTTCGGTACATCAAAATGCATAAACTCATAATAACTGTCATCGTAACTTTAAGCGTGCGGACCCTATGGTTCGAGAACAATGTAGACATGACTGAGACAAATCTCTGGTCAATAACCAACAGCGGGACCTGGATGCCCATATTGGCTCCTACACATTCTACGAAGATCTTTATCGGTCAGACCGCATAACAACATACGTTGTTCCCTTTGTCATCGGTATGTTACTTGCCCGAGATTCGATCGTCGGTATCCAATACCTAGTTCAATCTCGTTGCCGGTAAGTCTCTTTACTCGTTCTGTAATACATCATCTTACAACTAACACATTAGTTGCAATGCTTGCAAGGCTTATGTGATGTGCATTACCGAGAGGGCCCAGAGATACCTCTCCGACTATCGGAGTGACAAATCCTAATCTCGAAATACGCCAACCCAACAAGCACTTTCGGAAACACCTGTAGAGCACCTTTATAATCACCCAGTTACGTTGTGACGTTTGGTGGCACACAAAGTGTTCCTACGGTAAACGGGAGTTGCATAATCTCATAGTCATAGGAACATGTATAAGTCATGAAGAAAGCAATAGCAACATACTAAACGATCGGGTGCTAAGCTAATGGAATGGGTCATGTCAATCAGATCATTCAACTAATGATGTGACCTCGTTAATCAAATAACAACTCTTTGTTCATGGTTAGGAAACATAACCATCTTTGATTAACGAGCTAGTCAAGTAGAGGCATACTAGTGACAATCTGTTTGTTTATATATTCACACATGTATTATGTTTCCGGCTAATACAATTCTAGCATGAATAATAAACATTTGTCATGATATATGAGGAAATAAATAATAACTTTATTATTGCCTCTAGGGCATATTTCCTTCAGTATCGCACTTGCACTAGAGTCAATAATCTAGATTACACAGTAATGATTCTAACACCCATGGAGTTTTGGTGCTGATCATGTTTTGCTCGTGGAAGAGGCTTAGTCAACGGGTCTGCTACATTCAGATCCGTATGTATCTTGCAAATCTCTATGTCTCCCACCTGGACAAGATCCCGGATGGAATTGAAGCGTCTCTTGATGTGCTTGGTTCTCTTGTGAAATCTGGATTCCTTTGCCAAGGCAATTGCACCAGTATTGTCACAAAAGATTTTCATTGGACCCGATGCACTAGGCATGACACCTAGATCGGATATGAACTCCTTCATCCAGACTCCTTCATTTGCTGCTTCCGAAGCAGCTATGTACTCCGCTTCACATGTAGATCCCGCCACGACGCTTTGTTTAGAACTGCACCAACTGACAGCTCCACCGTTTAATGTAAACACGTATCCGGTTTGCGATTTAGAATCGTCCGGATCAGTGTCAAAGCTTGCATCAACGTAACCGTTTACGATGAGCTCTTTGTCACCTCCATATATGAGAAACATATCCTTAGTCCTTTTCAGGTATTTCAGGATGTTCTTGACCGCTGTCCAGTGATCCACTCCTAGATTACTTTGGTACCTCCCTGCTAGACTTATAGCAAGACACACATCAGGTCTGGTACACATCATTGCATACATGATAGAGCCTATGACTGAAGCATAGGGAACATCTTTCATTTTCTCTCTATCTTCTGCAGTGGTCGGGCATTGAGTCTTACTCAACTTCACACCTTGAAGTACAGGCAAGAATCCTTTCTTTGCTTGATCCATTTTGAACTTCTTCAAAACTTTGTCAAGGTATGTGCTTTGTGAAAGTCCAATTAAGCGTCTTGATCTATCTCTATAGATCTTGATGCCCAATATGTAAGCAGCTTCACCGAGGTCTTTCATTGAAAAACTCTTGTTCAAGTATCCCTTTATGCCATCCAGAAATTCTATATCATTTCCGATTAGTAATATGTCATCTACATATAATATCAGAAATGCTACAGAGCTCCCACTCACTTTCTTGTAAATACAGGCTTCTCCAAAAGTCTGTACAAACCCAAATGCTTTGATCACACTATCAAAGCGTTTATTCCAACTCCGAGAGGCTTGCACCAGTCCATAAATGGATCGTTGGAGCTTGCACACTTTGTTAGCTCCTTTTGGATCGATAAAACCTTCAGGTTGCATCATATACAACTCTTCTTCCAGAAATCCATTCAGGAATGCAGTTTTTACATCCATCTGCCAAATTTCATAATCATAAAATGCGGCAATTGCTAACATGTTCGGACAGACTTAAGCATCGCTACGGGTGAGAAGGTCTCATCGTAGTCAATTCCTTGAACTTGTCGAAAACCTTTTGCGACAAGTCGAGCTTTGTAGACAGTAACATTACCGTCAGCGTCAGTCTTCTTCTTGAAGATCCATTTATTCTCAATTGCTTGCCGACCATCGGGCAAGTCAACCAAAGTCCACACTTTGTTCTCATACATGGATCCCATCTCAGATTTCATGGCTCCAAGCCATTTTGCGGAATCTGGGCTCACCATCGCTTCTTCATAGTTCGTAGGTTCATCATGATCTAGTAGCATGACTTCCAGAACAGGATTGCCGTACCACTCTGGTGCGGATCTTACTCTGGTTGATCTACGAGGTTCTGTAGTAACTTGATCTAAAGTTTCATGATCATTATCATTAGCTTCCTCACTAATTGGTGTAGCTGTCATAGAAACAGATTTTTGTGATGCACTACTTTCCAATAAGGGAGCAGGTACAGTTACCTCATCAAGTTCTACTTTCCTCCCACTCACTTCTTTCGAGAGAAACTCCTTCTCTAGAAAGGATCCATTCTTAGCAACAAATGTCTTGCCTTCGGATCTGTGATAGAAGGTGTACCCAACAGTCTCCTTTGGGTATCCTATGAAGACACATTTCTCCGATTTGGGTTCGAGCTTATCAGGTTGAAGCTTTTTCACATAAGCATCGCAGCCCAAACTTTAAGAAACGACAACTTTGGTTTCTTGCCAAACCATAGTTCATAAGGCGTCGTCTCAACGGATTTCGATGATGATCTATTTAACGTGAATGCGGCCATCTCTAAAGCATAACCCCAAAACGATAGCGGTAAATCTGTGAGAGACATCATAGATCGCACCATATCAAGTAAAGTACGATTACGACGTTCGGACACACCATTACGTTGTGGTGTTCCGGGTGGCGTGAGTTGCGAAACTATTCCGCATTGTTTCAAATGTAGACCAAATTCGTAACTCAAATATTCTCCTCCACGATCAGATCGTAGAAACTTTATTTTCTTGTTACGATGATTTTCAACTTCACTCTAAAATTCTTTGAACTTTTCAAATGTTTCAGACTTGTGTTTCATTAAGTAGATATACCCATATCTGCTTAAATCATCTGTGAAGGTGAGAAAATAACGATATCCGCCACGAGCTTCAATATTCATCGGACCACATACATCTGTATGTATGATTTCCAACAAATCTGTTGCTCTCTCCATAGTTCCGGAGAACGGTGTTTTAGTCATCTTGCCCATGAGGCACGGTTCGCAAGTACCAAGTGATTCATAATCAAGTGGTTCCAAAAGTCCATCAGTATGGAGTTTCTTCATGCGCTTTACACCGATATGACCTAAACGGCAGTGCCACAAATAAGTTGCACTATCATTATCAACTCTGCATCTTTTGGCTTCAACATTATGAATATGTGTATCACTACTATTGAGATTCATCAAAAATAGACCATTCTTCAAGGGTGTATGACCATAAAAGATGTTACTCATATAAATAGAACAACCATTATTCTCTGATTTAAATGAATAACCGTCTCGCATCAAACAAGATCCAGATATAATGTTCATGCTTAACGCTGGCACCAAATAACAATTATTTAGGTCTAATACTAATCCCAAAGGTAGATGTAGAGGTAGCGTGCCGACCGCGATCACATCGACTTTGGAACCATTTCCCACGCGCATCGTCACCTCGTCCTTTGCTAGTGTTCGCTTAATCCGTAGTCCCTGTTTCGAGTTGCAAATATTAGCAACAGAACCAGTATCAAATACCCAGGTGCTACTGCGAGCTCTAGTAAGGTACACATCAATAACATGTATATCACATATACCTTTGTTCACCTTGCCATCCTTCTTATCCGCCAAATATTTGGGGCAGTTCCGCTTCCAGTGACCAGTCTGCTTGCAGTAGAAGCACTCAGTTTCAGGCTTAGGTCCAGACTTGGGTTTCTTCTCTTGAGCAGCAACTTGCTTGCTGTTCTTCTTGAAGTTCCCCTTCTTTTTCCCTTTGCCCTTTTCCTTGAAACTAGTGGTCTTGTTGACCATCAACACTTGATGCTCCTTCTTGATTTCTACCTCCGCAGCCTTTAGCATTGCGAAGAGCTCGGGAATCGTCTTATCCATCCCTTGCATATTATAGTTCGTCACGAAGCCTTTGTAGCTTGGTGGAAGTGATTGGAGAATTCTGTCAATGACGCAATCATCCGGAAGATTAACCCCCAGTTGAATCAAGTGATTATAATACCCAGACATTTTGAGTATATGCTCACTGACAGAACTATTCTCCTCCATCTTGCAGCTATAGAACTTATTGGAGACTTCATATCTCTCAATCCGGGCATTCTGTTGGAATATTAACTTCAACTCTTGGAACATCTCATATGCCCCTTGATGTTCAAAACGTCGTTGAAGTCCCGGTTCTAAGCCGTAAAGCATAAAACATTGAACTATCGAGTAGTCATCAGCTTTGCTCTGCCAGACATTCTTAACGTCGTCAGTTGCATCAGCAGCAGGCCTGGCACCCATCGATGCTTCCAGGACGTAACTCTTCTGTGCAGCAATGAGGATAATCCTCAAGTTACGGACCCAGTCTGTGTAATTGCTACCATCATCTTTCAACTTTGCTTTCTCAAGGAACGCATTAAAATTCAACGGAACAACAACACGGGCCATCTATCTACAATTAACATAAACAAGCAAGATACTATCAGGGACTAAGTTTATGATAAATTTAAGTTCAATTAATCATATTACTTAAGAACTCCCACTTAGATAGACATCCCTCCAATCTTCTAAGTGATCACGTGATCCAAATCAAACTAAACCATAACCGATCATCACGTGAAATGGATTAGTTCTCAATGGTGAACATCATTATTTTGATCATATCTTCTATATGATTCACGCTCGACCTATCGGTCTCCGTGTTCCGAGGCCATATCTGCATATGCTAGGCTCGTCAAGTATAACCCGAGTATTCTGCGTGTGCAAAAACTGGCTTGCACCCGTTGTAGATGGACGTAGAGCTTATCACACCCGGTCATCACGTGGTGTCTGGGCACGACGAACTTGGGCAACGGTGCATGCTCGGGGAGAACACTTCTTGATAATTTAGTGAGAGATCATCTTATAATGCTACCGTCAATCAAAGCAAGATAAGATGCATAAAAAGATAAACATCACATGCAATCAATATAAGTGATATGATATGGCCATCATCATCTTCTGCTTGTGATCTCCATCTCCGCAGCACCGTCATGATCACCATCGTCACCGGCACGACACCTTGATCTCCATCGTAGCATCATTGTCGTCTCGCCAATCTTATGCTTCTACGACTATCGCTACCGCTTAGTGATAAAGTAAAGCATTACAGGGCGATTGCATTGCATACAATAAAGCGACAACCATACGCTTCCTGCCGGTTGCCGATAACTCGGTTACAAAACATGATCATCTCATACAATAAAAATTAGCATCATGTCTTGACCATATCACATCACAACATGCCCTGCAAAAACAAGTTAGACGTCCTCTACTTGGTTTGTTGCAAGTTTTACGTGGCTGCTACGGGCTTAAGCAAGAACCAATCTCACCTACGCATCAAAACCACAACGATAGTTTGTCAAGTCGATGCCGTTTTAAACTTTGCAAGGACCGGGCGTAGCCACACTCGGTTCAACTAAAGTAGGAGAAACTGACACCCGCCAGCCACCTGTGTGCAAAGCACGGCGGTAGAACCAGTCTCGCGTAAGCGTACGCGTAATGTCGGTCCGGGCCACTTCATCCAACAATACCGCCGACCAAAGTATGACATGCTGGTAGACAGTATGACTTATACCGCCCACAACTCACTTGTGTTCTACTAGTGCATATAACATCAAACCATAAAACCTAGGCTCGGATGCCACTGTTGGGGAACGTAGTAATTTCAAAAAAATTCCTACGCACACGCAAGATCATGGTGATGCATAGCAACGAGAGGGGAGAGTGTTGTCTACGTACCCTCGTAGACCGAAGCGGAAGCGTTGACGCAACATAGAGGAAGTAGTCGTACGTCTTCCCGATCCGACCGATCCAAGCACCGTTACTCCGGCACCTCCAAGTTCTTAGCACACGTCCAGCTCGATGACGCTCCCCGGGCTCCGATCCAGCAAAGCTTCGGGGATGAGTTCCGTCAGCACGACGGCGTGATGACGATGATGATGTTCTACCGACGCAGGGCTTCGCCTAAGCACCGCAACGATATGACCGAGGTGGAATATGGTGGAGGGGGGCACCGCACACGGCTAAGGAACGATCACGAAGATCAACTTGTGTGTCCTAGGGTGCCCCCCTGCCCCCGTATATAAAGGAGGGGAGGGGGAGGCGCGGGCGGCCCCCAAGGGGTGCGCCAGGAGGAGTCCTACTCCCACCGGGAGTAGGACTCCTCTCCCTTGCCTTGTAGGAGAAGGAAGGAGAGAGGGGAAAGGAAAAAGGGGGCGCCGCCCCCCTTCCTTGTCCTATTCGGACTAGGGGGGAGGGGGCACGCGGCCTGCCCTGGCCGCCCCTCCTCTTTTCCCTTAAGGCCCATATGGGCCCATTAACCCCCGGGGGGGTTCCGGTAACCCCCCGGTACTCCAGTAAAATGCCGATTTCACTCGGAACCATTCCGATGTCCAAATATATGCTTCCAATATATCAATCTTTATGTCTCGACCATTTCGAGACTCCTCGTCATGTCCGTGATCACATCCGGGACTCCAAACTAACTTCGGTACATCAAAATGCATAAACTCATAATAACTGTCATCGTAACTTTAAGCGTGCGGACCCTACGGTTCGAGAACAATGTAGACATGACTGAGACAAATCTCTGGTCAATAACCAACAGCGGGACCTGGATGCCCATATTGGCTCCTACACATTCTACGAAGATCTTTATCGGTCAGACCGCATAACAACATACGTTGTTCCCTTTGTCATCGGTATGTTACTTGCCCGAGATTCGATCGTCGGTATCCAATACCTAGTTCAATCTCGTTGCCGGTAAGTCTCTTTACTCGTTCTGTAATACATCATCTTACAACTAACACATTAGTTGCAATGCTTGCAAGGCTTATGTGATGTGCATTACCAAGAGGGCCCAGAGATACCTCTCCGACTATCGGAGTGACAAATCCTAATCTCGAAATACGCCAACCCAACAAGTACTTTCGGAAACACCTGTAGAGCACCTTTATAATCACCCAGTTACGTTGTGACGTTTGGTGGCACACAAAGTGTTCCTACGGTAAACGGGAGTTGCATAATCTCATAGTCATAGGAACATGTATAAGTCATGAAGAAAGCAATAGCAACATACTAAACGATCGGGTGCTAAGCTAATGGAATGGGTCATGTCAATCAGATCATTCAACTAATGATGTGACCTCGTTAATCAAATAACAACTCTTTGTTCATGGTTAGGAAACATAACAATCTTTGATTAACGAGCTAGTCAAGTAGAGGCATACTAGTGACAATATGTTTGTTTATATATTCACACATGTATTATGTTTCCGGCTAATACAATTCTAGCATGAATAATAAACATTTATCATGATATATGAGGAAATAAATAATAACTTTATTATTGCCTCTAGGGCATATTTCCTTCATTAGTACCGGTTCATGGCACGAACCGGTGCTAAAGGTCGTCCTACATAAACCCTTCGTCCACCTGAGCTCGCTCTGTTCTTCCCCTTTCCCCTCTCCTCTCTGTTCTTCCCCTCTTCCTCTCGAGCTCATCACACGTTTTGCCCAAAATTTGTCAAGATTTGAAGGCCCCCATCCATTCAAATGATCACAAAGGTTAGCAACTTTGTCCTTTCATCTCTCATTGCTAGATTAGCTCTTGCAATGCTTTGTATAGTGATTAATTTATGAGTTTAGTAATTTGCGAGGAAATATATGTGCTAGTATTTGATTTATATGCAATTTAAGGTCAAAAATAACACTTAGTTTGCATATGTAGGTGTGGTTTACTTAGTGCCTTCTAAATCTCCGTCGTAACCATAGTCCATCGCCCGCACCGTCCCGTCGCCGGCACCACCTTGTGGTGAACCTCTTGTTCATGAATGTTTTACATTACCAAATTGATGTTTGTGTGATTTGGATATATAGTTACTTGTATAATTATCTTACCCGTACGTTGTTTGTTATACATAGTACCATGGTTTTGATATCCGTCCCCGTCGGCCCTCGTTCTTGTTATGATTCGGATGTGGTATATTCTCTTTTAAAACTAGCTGTTGCATTTCGTGTTTATGACAAATTATGCCCATCAAGTTGACATAGATATTTTTGTCTAGGAGGTTTGTGAACCGGAAATTCCAACCGACCCTATTATCGAGAGGTTAAATTTAGTTGAAAGAGAAAACGAGTATTTGAAAGAAAAATTGAAAAGAATTGAGGGGGAGAAGATGGAATTGGAGTTGCATGTTGTCGATGTCGTCGATGATCACAAGATCAAGATGGAGAAAATGCGCTTGAAGATTAGAAAGATTAGAAAATATGCCATTGATAGTGAGGCTTGGTATCATTATGCTGTTGGATCAATTGTTACCTTAGTTGCGATCTTCATCGCTTTTGTTGTTGCATTTAAATGCTTTAGTTAGAGAGTTATTTGTTTGTTGCATTTAAGTCTTGTATGAACTTTATGTATGAACTTGTATTAATTTGGTCTTTTCGGTGTTGTGTAATGAAGATGAGCCGATACTGGATGTACGATGACCGATGCTCTCCCGAGTTCATTAATGGCGTGCAAACTTTTCTGCTTGCGACTGAGGCAAACAAGCGCGGATGGTTTTATGCCTTGTCCATGTTTAGTCTGTAAGAATGATCACAATTACTCTACGTCAAGAACCATTCACGTCCACCTGTTTAAGTCTGGTTTCATGCCCCACTATAATGTTTGGACCAAGCACGGAGAAAGAGGGGTTATGATGGAAGACAATGAAGAAGAAGAGGACGACGACAGCTATCCTGGCCATGGGTTCCCTGAATACGATGATACAACAATGGGGGAAGAAGTTGAGCCGGCAATACGGGAAGAAGCTGAAGAAGAGGCATCAGATGAGCCCGCTAATGATCTAGGTTAGGCCATTGCCGATGCAAAGAGAAACTGCGCAAGTGATTTGGAGAAGAAGAAGTTGCAGCGCATGTTAGAGGATCACAAGAAATTATTGTACCCGAATTGTGAAGCTGACAAGAAAAAGTTGGGCACCACACTGGAATTGCTGCAATGGAAGGCAGAGAATGGTGTATCTGACAAGGGATTTGGAAAGTTGCTGGTAATGATAAAGAATATACTTCCAAAGGACAACGAATTGCCCGAGAGTAGGTACGAAGCAAAGAAGGTTGTCTGCCCTATAGGGTTAGAGGTGCAGAAGATACATGCATGCCCTAATGACTGCATCCTCTACCGCGGTGAGTACGAGGATTTGAACGCTTGCTCGGTATGCGGTGCATTGCGCTATAAGATCAGGCGCGATGACCCTAGTGATGTCGAGGGTGAGTGCCCCAGGAAGAAGATTCCTGCCAAGGTGATGTGGTATGCTCCTATAATACCACGGTTGAAACGTTTGTTCCAAAACAAAGAGCATGCCAAGGCGATGCGATGGCACAGAGAAGACCGTAAGAAAGACGGAAAGTTGAGATTGCCCGCTGACGGGTCGTAGTGGAGAAAAATTGAGAGAAAGTACGGGAAGGATTTTGCAGATGACGCAAGGAACGTATAGTTTGGTCTAAGCGCAGATGGCATTAATCCTTTTGGGGAGCAGAGCAGCAACCATAGCACCTGGCCTATGACTCTATGTTTGTATAACCTTCCTCCTTGGTTGTGCATGAAGCAGAAGTTTATTATGATGCCAGTGCTCATCCAAGGCCCTAAGCAACCCGGCAACGACATTGATGTGTATCTAAGGCCATTAGTTGAAGAACTCTTACAACTATGTGTTGGGGAACGTAGTAATTTCAAAAAAATTCCTACGCACACGCAAGATCATGGTGATGCATAGCAACGAGAGGGGAGAGTGTTGTCTACGTACCCTCGTAGACCGACAGCGGAAGCGTTATGACAACGTGGTTGATGTAGTCGTACGTCTTCACGGCCCGACCGATCAAGCACCGAAACTACGGCACCTCCGAGTTTTAGCACACGTTCAGCTCGATGACGATCCCCGGACTCCGATCCAGCAAAGTGTCGGGGATGAGTTCCGTCAGCACGACGGCGTGGTGACGATCTTGATGTTCTACCGTCACAGGGCTTCGCCTAAGCACCGCTACAATATTATCGAGGGTTATCGTGGAGGGGGGCACCGCACACGGCTAAGAGAACGATCACGAAGATCAACTTGTGTGTCTAGAGGTGCCCCCCTGCCCCCGTATATAAAGGAGCAAGGGGGGAGGCCGGCCGACCCTTGGGGCGCGCCAAGGAGGGGGGAGTCCTCCTCCTAGTACGAGTAGGACTCCCCTTTCCTAGTCCAACTAGGAAGAGAGAAGGGGGAAGGAAAGAGAGGGAGAGGGAGAGGGAAAGAGGGGCCGCGCCCCCCTCCCCTAGTCCAATTCGGACCCCCATGGGAGGGGGCGCGCCACCTCCTGGGCTGTTGTCCTCTCTCTCCCCTCAGGCCCACTAAGGCCCAATACTTCCCCGGGGGGTTCCGGTAACCCTCCGGCACTCCGGTTTTCTCCGAAATCACCCGGAACACTTCCGGTGTCCGAATATAGCCGTCCAATATATCGATCTTTATGTCTCGACCATTTCGAGACTCCTCGTCATGTCCGTGATCACATCCGGGACCCCGAACAACCTTCGGTACATCAAAACTTATAAACTCATAATATAAATGTCATCGAAACCTTAAGCGTGCGGACCCTACGGGTTCGAGAACAATGTAGACATGACCGAGACACGTCTCCGGTCAATAACCAATAGCAGAACCTGGATGCTCATATTGGCTCCTACATATTCTTCGAAGATCTTTATCAGTCAGACCGCATAACAACATACGTTGTTCCCTTTGTCATCGGTATGTTACTTGCTCGAGATTCGATCGTCGGTATCTCAATACCTAGTTCAATCTCATTACCGGCAAGTCTCTTTACTCGTTCTATAATACATCATCCCGCAACTAACTCATTAGTTGGAATGCTTGCAAGGCTTAGGTGATGTGTATTACCGAGAGGGCCTAGAGATACCTCTCCGACATTCGGAGTGACAAATCCTAATCTCTAAGTATGCCAACCCAACAAGTACCTTTGGAGACACCTGTAGAGCACCTTTATAATCACCCAGTTACGTTGTGACGTTTGCTAGCACACAAAGTGTTCCTCCAGTAAACGGGAATTGCATAATATCATAGTCATAGGAACATGTATAAGTCATGAAGAAAGCAATAGCAACATACTAAACGATCGGGTGCTAAGCTAACGGAATGGGTCATGTCAACCACATCATTCTCCTAATGATGTGATCTCGTTAATCAAATGACAACTTATGTCTATGGCTAGGAAACTTAACCATCTTTGATCAACGAGCTAGTCAAGTAGAGGCATACTAGTGACACTGTTTGTCTATGTATTCACACATGTATTATGTTTCCGGTTAATACAATTCTAGCATGAATAATAAACATTTATCAAGATATAAGGAAATAAATAATAACTTTATTATTGCCTCTAGGGCATATTTCCTTCACTATGGAATGGAACAGGTGTACGTGTGTGGGATGAGCACATGGGGGAAGAATTTGACCTCAAGGCCTTGCTGTTCGTGACCATCAATGATTGGCCTGCTCTCAGTAACCTTTCAGGAAAGACAAATAAGGGATACCGCGCATGCACGCACTGTTTGGATGATACCGATAGTATATATATGGACAATTGTAGGAAGAATGTGTACCTTGGACATCGTCGATTTCTTCCGAGCAGGCATCCCGTAAGAAAGAAAGGAAAGCATTTCAAAGGTGAGGCGGATCACCGGACGAAGCCTCGCCACCGTACTGGTGCTGATGTACATGATATGGTCAAGGATTTGAAGGTAGTCTTTGGAAAGGGTCCTGGCGGACAACCTGTTCCGAATGACGCGAGGCGGGGTAACAGAAGACCGCAGTATGGAATGACAACAGTGGATCTCAACAATCTTGCGTATGCAGACGAACCATTCGTCCTAGCTAATGATGTGGCACAGGTTTTCTATGTGAAGGATATGTCGACCAAGCCGAGAAAAAGTAAAGATAAGGAAGCGAATGCATCATACGATGAGCCAAAGTGCCACATAGTTCTTTCTGGGAAGAGAAACATCGTGGGAGTGGATGACAAGACAGACATGTCAGAAGATTATGAAAAGTTTGATGAAATTGCTCCATTCACAGTGAATATTGACCCGAGCATCCAGTTAAATGATGAAGATTTTCCATGGCTACGGCGCAAAGGGACACACGCGAAGAAAAAGTTTCACACCGAAAGATCTGGGATGTGATCGGCTTCACTATCATCACTTTCTTCTGTGTTTCACACCCAGGAGGAAATCTCTGTAATAGTTAGGGTAGTTATGTGTTTTGACATTTGAAACGCGAAGAAATTTTATGTGCAAACAAATTCTTTCATGCATTTACTGATTTTTTCAGCTAAATGACCCTGAAATTGAAAAGCATTTCAAATGAACTCAGAAAAGGTTGAAAGTCGGTATGGTATCATAATTTCACCCACATAGCATGTGCACAAAAGTAGAGAGGGTTACCGCAAAAGTTGGATGCACTTCGTGTACAAAATGGACGATCTCTTTTGAAGTATTAGGGTTTCGGACGAAAACTCATCCATTACAAAGGCATTTCATTTTTTAAATAACCTAAGCATTACCAAATTGAATATAATGATAAAACACACTAATATTAAACATAAGAAAAAAGAATCACTGAAAAATCTATTTGCAAAGTTAAGTTATTCGCAAACTAGTGATGCACACAAATTTCAAATAATTCAAAATGTAAACTATTCAAATTTGTAAACTACCGACACTAATAGAAAGTTTGTAATTTTTTGTACCTAAAGCAAAAATATTCACAAAGAAACTCTAAATACAGCAAAAAAACAACTCAAAAATAAATAAAACAAAAATAAATAAAACAAAAATAAATAAAGCAAAAAATAAGAAAATAAAAAAACCCGCCTACTGAGCCACAGCGGCCTGCATACGACTAGAAACCCAGCCTGTTGTTGGGCTAGGATGCAGGTCCGCAAAGGCCCAGTAGGCCCACAGGGCAGCACAGAACATTTAGGCCCAGTAGGCCTGCTTTGGAGAGGAGCTCGAGAGAGCTACCGCACTGGGGCTTATAAACCAGTGCGGACGCCCCTCGGCTAGCGAGGTGGGACTAAACATGACGCACTGCACCTGCGCCAGCGCACCCCCTTTAGTACCGGGTGGTGGCTCAAACCGGTACTAAAGGGGGGTCTTTAGTATCGGTTGGAGCCACCACCCGGTACTAAAGGGTGTGCGCTTCCCGCCGCTTGGCCTGGCCAAAACAGACCTTTAGTACCGGTTGATGGCTTCAACCGGTACTAAAGGTTGTTCTATATAAGAAAATATTTCAAAAAAAACAGTTTCTCATCTCTCCCTCTGCTTCTTTCTCCTCTGCCCCGTCGCCACCGCCCCTCGCCGCCGCCCCCGTTGCCGTCCGTCGCCGTCCCCGTCCCCGTCGTCCCCGTCGCCGCGCCCCGCCCCGTCCTCCCGTCGTCCCCGCCCGGGCCGTCCCCGTCCCCGTCGTCGCCGCCCCGTCCCCATCCCCGTCGTCACTGCCCGTCTTCGTCCCCGTCGCCGCCCCCCGTCGCCGCGCCAGGCCGGTGAGCTCCTGCCCCGGCCGCCATGTCCACACACACACACACACATACACACACACACACACACACACCTTGTTATAGAAATGTTAGCAATTTTTCTGTTTTTGAGTTATAGAAATATTAGAAATGTTAGTTATATAGAAATGTTATAAATTTTTCTGTTTTTTAGTTATAGAAATATTTATAGAAATGTTAGCAATTTTTCTGGTTTTTAGTTATAGAAATATTAGAAATGTTAGTTATATATATAGAAATGTTAGAAATTTTAGAGTTAGTTTTAGCTAGATGAATTAGATTAATGTCAAATTGTTAGAATTTGCATATAGAATTTTAGTTATCATAATCCAATCATTTAAAAAATGTTACTTTTTGCGGGCATATAGTATTTGTTCTCGACGATGCCCGGCCCGCATCCTCGCCGTCGACCCGTTCGCCATGACGTCCGGCTGACCCATGTCCGGGACTGGGCTCCGCCGGGCTGGCACTGGGAGGTGCTACGTGGAGGGGCGCACCGCTTGGTGAGGAACCCGGCCTCGGGTCCCGTCGTCGACCCTGATCTCCTTTGGTGACGTTCGCGTGGGCCACATTCGATGCAGAGGGAGCCGGCCCCGCCGGAGGTGGTGCGTCGTCGTGTCAGGGAGGAGGACGAGCACGTCCATCGCTACATGGCTGCTATGGACGTCAGGTTCTCTAATACCTGGCAGGTTCTTTGGGCAGATGACCGGAGATATGATCCTGTGATGGTTCCTTGTCTTTGGTTGTCCACCGCCCGCGCCCCAGGAACTGCGAGTGGCCTAGATTCTTCTGTAGTATTCAATCTTTATTAGCTACCTAGCCAGTGATGTGTTCGAGATTATATATTATTCGAGATGATGTATTCGAGATTATATATTATTCGAGAAGATGTATTCGAGATTATATATTATTCAAGACGATGCATATTATGTACTATATATATGATTCAGTTTTTCTTTATTGATTGCATCCATGCATTGTAATTTGAATACTAAATTGTTTTATATTTCTTCTGTATTAATTAAATAAAAGCTACGACGGACAATACCGGCAGAGAGGGAGAAGAGGCCATGTTCGAGATCATATGCAACCCTAATAGGCCAGATGATCTGAATGAAGCAAATGACGGCTCCCAATATCTGAACAATACCGGGGAGGGTGATGATAAGATATTTGATCTCGACGACCGAGCTGATGAAGTCATGGACTATGATTATGATTATGATGACCCAAACAATGATTATGATGACGAATACAATGTTGATCTTGAAATAACAAAGACTACCGGCAAGGTATATTTATATAAGCAGACATCTAGTGATCATCACATGTTTTTTTATTTGAAGATATATTAACGAATCGATCTTTCTTCTTTCAGCCCTTCGGATCGAGCAAATCTGCTTCTACAGACAGGAGGACAAAGTGCGGCCCGGGCAAAAAGTTGAAGGAGGGTGTAAAGTACAACATCGATTCCATCAAAGCTAGCTAGTGGCGAACCCCTCACACCTAAGAACATTGCAAACAAGTTTGTTCGTCAGTGCGGAGTTCTTGTGAAAGACCAACTCCCGATCTCCATTCAAAATGGAAAGAGCCAAAAACTAAACGCCCAGATGTTACTTGGGTCGACGATAGAGCAAAACAAAAGCTTTGGGAATCTATGATGGAACATTTCACCCTACCAGATTATTTCACTGATGCGGATGTGCAGAAAGTCAAGGACGCTGCTTTTAAGAAGATGGCAATTGCATTCAACACCCACAAGAAAACTGTATGGGCTAACTACCTCGCTGCACAAAGGAAGACTCCAGAATTCAAGGGAACGCTGGAGAAGCAAATAGAACACTGGCCCGCTTTCATGAAATTCAAAGAATCAGAATTGTCTAAAGAACGGTCGAGAAAAAACAAGGCCAATGCCGCAAAAAAGACGCAGTTCCATAGGCTGGGTCCAGGTGGCTACGCGATGGCAATGCCTAAGTGGGATAAGTCTGAGCAAGAGATGGAGGATGCAGGGGTCACTCGGGTTACTAGGAGCTGCCCCCCAGGTGCAGAACTTGGTTCTATGCGCATGGGGGGGGCGTTGGACCCGAAGACAGGGCTGGTTTCGAAGAAGGCAAGTCTAAAAGGAGCAGAACAAAAGTTACTTGACGCAATAGAAGATGCTCGAAAGGGGGTGTTCACGCCCAACAGAGAGAACGACGAGCTTACGCGCGCCCTGGGAAATCCTGAACACCCGGGAAGAACATGAGGCAAGGGCGTTATTCCCTGGTATGAGGGCTTTTCGGAATGGAACGATGACTACAGGACCCGTGCAAGAAAGAAGATGGAGGAGGAGAAGAAGAGGAAGCTAGAGGAGGAGCAGAGGAAGCAGGACGCGGAACGCCTTCAAGGCCTAGAAGCAAGGCACGCGGACTTGGCACTCAAATTCCAGCAGCAGCAGCAGCAGATCGACTCACTTAGCTAGGAAAGGGGGTCTCAGCAGCGGTAGCAGCAAGCAGATGATCATCCAGCATTGGATAGCACCGTCCCATCCATGCCGAGAAGCAGCGTTGGTTCCGCCCCGGGCGACGCACTGCTCGATACATACCCTGTGGATGACATCATAGAGAACACTAACTGTGAGCTACAATTCAAAATGAAGAACATATCAATGAAGGTGGCAGACGTCGTTGCTTTTACAGTTACCCCCGAAGCAACCTTCCATTGCGCCCCGATTCCAGCGGGCTATGCTCGTGTCTTGGTTGATGAGGTGGTGGACCCATATTCGGGGCTACAGCTTGACATTCCTGGAGGTGACGACGAGCACACACTAGGAGAGGCCATACATCATATCATCATATGGAGAAAGAATTGCATCATCTTTCGAAGTCCATCGACACTGTGTCTGCCGACTCCTCCTCGAAGTCCGCCACTGAGTCAGCAGAGTCCTGCTCCTCCAAGTCCACGAATGCGTGAGCCGACTCCTCCTCGAAGTCCGCCACCGTGTCAGCAGACTCCCGCTCCTCCAAGTCCACGAACGCATGACAGACTCCTGCTTCAAGTCCGGCACAGCGTCAGGCCACTCCTCCTGTTTCAAGTCCGACACCGTGTCAGGCCACACCTCCTGCTTCAAGTCCGGCACAGCGTCGGGCCACTCCTCCTGCTCCAACTCAGCCACATCAGCCGTCTCCGCCGCCTCAGCAATCGCAGAAGAGACACGCCGCAGCTATCTAGCGTAGCGGTACGAGTCGAGGTAGTACAGGAAGTACAAGCGGAGACAAGCGATATAAATATGGTCCAAGCAGCCTCGCTCCTCTTCCTCAGAGGCCTTACGACATGACCGAGGAGCAAAACGTAGCCATAGTGAAGGCCCAAGTGGACGCCCATTTTGGACCGAAACTGGCAACGCCGCCGAGGGAGAAAGTGCCTGAGGAAAAGATTGACCACTTCATTCGTATGGCTAGACCACCAGCTCCCAAGCCTGTTGACTCAGACTATGAGCGCCAAATCAGGAAGGCACATCGAGCACGACTACAGAAAGAAGCGAGCTCGAGCTCGAGCCAACAAGGAGCTGTCAAAAAATGCGGGAAAACCGTTCCCCAGCTGGGAGAACAGGCGGCGCAACCGATCCCCCCGCTTGTTGTGCCAACAACACATGAGAGTACGCGCGCCCAATATTATTATGGGCAAACCGTTTACGTTCCCGAGGTGGGCAATGTGGTAATAACCGAGGATCATATAATGCAGGCCCAAATACTCAAGATCACTGTTGGACAACTCCTCGATATCGAGCCCATGTCTCCGCTTAGAGAGGAGGAAATAAAACGGAAATATGTCCGGGGCCAACCTTTGGTCGAGCCAGACAAGGTCAAGAACCTCCCAACGAGAATGTATGAATTGCATGATTGGTACATGAAAATTACCAAGATTTCCAATCGAGAGTCCCTCATGGTGCAAGTCGAGGAAGATCATTACTTCAATAAGAAAGCTATGTCCGTTGAGTATTCAGAACTATTTCAGTTATTCAATCAAGACGCTCTCGACAAATCTATCGTCAGTTGTTATTGTCTGTAAGTGATTTCTTTCTGTAATTGAAGTCTCAAGCTAGCTCTAGTGCTCATTGATTGATCATTAATTACCTGTAATTATATATCCTCACTATATATTCTTTTCTGTGGTATTATGCATGATGAAGATGTATGAAATGAAAAAAACTGGATGCTATGGCATTGGGTTCATTGACCCAAATACCGTTAATGAATACACATGGAAATTGGAATACTGCAGACAATATGTAGAGAAAAACATGCTAGAGTTCTTGAAGCGCCTCAATAGCAATGAAGATATACTACTTCCTTACAACTTCGAGTGAGTCACATTGTCTTGTACTACAAATTCTGTTTTTTGTTTACTAGCTAGATGTTAATAAGTGTATAGGGTTTAGGGTAAAAGTTGATTAGTGTTATGCACATGCCCGCTTAATTTATACATGCAAACGCATGGGCATGCATGTTCCACTGGATCTCTATAGACATTAAAGTTGACGAAGAAAAAGTTGAAGTACTGGACTCACTACTTAAAAAAGATAGTGACTACAGCATCGTGAAGGGGATAGTCAACAGGTAATTTCAATCATTATTAACTATATCTCGGCCTATTTAGTTCGTCATTTCCTGATATGAACTATTTTTAATAACTCCTTTATTAATTTTCTTTGCCGGCGGGCAGGGCTTGGACAAAGTATATCAAGGTGACTCCAGGAAAATGGCGACAAAAGCTATTTTGGTATCGACCCAAGGTAAGTAATTAAGTAGTACTAGCTAGCTATCTACCATCTCTTTAATTCTTGTTTCAATACCATTAATTAATTAATATGCTTGATTAATTATTATCTGATTAAATTCTATTCTCGTAAAGGCCCTGATGATGGCGTCTGAAAGGAGCAGATGTGATAGACAACAATGGGTACGTTTGCCAGAACACTAGTCACAAATCTTACATGATTGTCGATATCTAGTCACACAACTAATACACATGCATATTGATCTCCTTCTTCACAGTTCAAAGACGTGCTGGACCAGCTCCTACCAACAGAGCACATACGAGCACTTCAAGAGGAAATAGTGGGATTTTTGCTCGACCAGGTCATAGATCCCAAACGAGAATACTATTACCCGCTACCGCCCCCATGAACCACTTGTCATCGTGCTCCGAAGGCACCAAGGCAACATGTAGGAGAAATTGTATATATGTACATGTGTATGTGTGAATAATTAATGGTGGTTGTGAGACATTCGATTATATATATATATATATATATATATATATATATATATATATATATATATATATATATATATATATATATGATCGGTTCTACGAGAAAATCTATTTATATATATGCATAACGTGTACAATATGTCGTATCGTAAAATACCAGCAAACAAAAAAGAATTAAATGGAAAACACAAAATTAATGAAAAAATAAAAATTAAAACCAACCCCCCCTCCCCATATTTAGTACCGGTTGGTGCTACCAACCGGTACTAATGGTCTACCAGCACCCGGGCCTGGCTCGTGCCACGTGGTGGCACTTTAGCGCCGGTTCGTGCCGAACCGAACCGGTAGTAAAGGGGGGGGCTTTAATCTTCACTCTTTAGTGTTGGTTGCAGAACCGGCACTAAAGGCCCTTACGAACCGGTGCTAAAGCCCGGTTCTGCACTAGTGTGGGCCGACACTACTGCTACGGGATTAGTAGTAGCGTATGTTAATGAGCCGGCGCTGCTACTGTGGACTGGTCCAGGGGATATGGTAGGGCCTACCTAGCAGCAGGGCTTGAAAAAAAGCCCGCGCTACTGATATCACTGTACTTGTAGCGTGGGTTTCCAACCCGCGCCGCTGCTACGTACCAGTAGCACCGGCTCTCTACCCCTCGCTGTTAGTGGGTCGGCGCTACTGCTACGTTGTTAGTAGTAGCACGTGTTAGTGGGCCAGCGCTACTGCTACATGATTAGTAGTAGTGTGTGTTAATGAGCCGGCGCTGCAACTGTGGCCTAGTCCAGGTGACATGGTGGGGCCTACCTAGCAGCACGGCCTGAAAGAAAGATCGCACTAGTGCTATCATTGTACCTGTAGGGTGGGTTTCCAACCCGCGCTGCAGCTACGTACCAGTAGCACCGGCTCTCTACCCCTCGTTGTTGCTAAAATTCTATCTATAGGGTTTTCTTTAGTAGTGCATCCCTGTAGTAGTCAGGCAAGAGGGGAGGAGACAAATATGAACGAGGCGATGCTGTATTCAGGATAAGGAGGAGAGAGATACATATTGTGCGCTTGACGCGACTAATTTCTTTTGAGAAACCAGTCTGCTACATTAAAACATTTTCCTTATTTTTTGAGATTTACATTTTCCTTTCTTAAGAAGTGGGTTGGGGGGACTTCCTATTCCCTGGGTACCACGAGAAAAAGTGCAACCCACACCACTCTCCCCCCGGCCCTTTTGGGGAGCCCATGTGCGGGGCAGGGTGCCCCTTTTTTTGTTTTTTTTTAATTTCTATATTTTGTTTGCTACTTTAAATCAAATTCTATTTTTCAAAAATATTTTCATAATCTCAAACAATCCTTCAATTTCTAAATGATCATGAATTTTAAAAGTATCCACGGATTTTGAAAAATGTTCACAAAGTTGATAATAAATCCAAATTCAAAAATTCAAAAAATGAAATCTTGATTTTTAAAGGTATTTTCTTAAATTAAAAAATGTTTAATAATTTCTAAATATGAACATTATTTGAATTTTGAAGAATATTTTTTTTATATGATCAACAGATATTCAATTTAATGGTTTTTTTAATTTGATGAATAAATCTTGAAATGGTTGAACAAATTCTGAATTTATGAAATATTTTTGAAAGTCATGATAATTTTATAATAAAGTATGATGAACATTTCCTATATTTGGATGAAGTGTTTTGGTATTTGATGACAAAATTTGAATTCAGTTAGCAAAATGCGAATATTATGAATAAAGTTTTTTTTATTTCTTGAATTTGATGAATATTTTTTAATTTGATGAGTGACTTTAAAAAAATTGTGTTCAAATGTGTAAAAATATCCCCAATGGATCAAAAAAATAAAGGCAAAAATAAAAATAAAAATAAAAGTAAATAAATAACATAAAGAAAAAATAAAATTGCAAATAAAAAACTAAAGTGAAATAAAAATATGAAAGAAAAATGGAAAAACTGGTCTTGGAAGGTGCTAGGACCCTCTGAAATGCAGAAGAGAGGTCCTGTGCTGAGCCGGTCCAATATTACTAAGCCAACACGGGGGTGCGCATTCGGTCGAAATCTGCCGACGGCATATCCTGTTTGACGCCCATAAGCGGCAAATAGAGATGGCTTCTGTGAACACGCCTACCCCGACGTCTTAGTTTGGGCCCGTTCACGGTCATGTTTCACTGTTTCTTCTCCTTTCCTGATTATTTTTTATGTTATCCTTTTGTTTTTTATTTTATTATTTTTAAAAATCTTGGAAATGATTCTAAAAGGAAATTTTAAATATTATACATATTTTCCAAAAAAATTCATGATTTTGAAATTTGCTTGTAATTTCCAAAAAGTGTTAAGATATTTAATTTTTCAGTTTTCTAAATTTAGTTCGTAATTCCAGAAACTTTTAGAAAATGTGTACACAATTTTAGAAAATGTGCACATTTTGAAGTAAGTTGCTCAAGGTTTGAAAATTTGGTTTAGTTTTTTTCAAAAAAGTTCAGAATTCAAAAACCATATTCGGCCTATTTTAAAAAAATTCTCATATTTTTAAATTTTGTTCTCTTTTTAAGATTTTTGTTCAAAAATCAATAAAATTGTTTAGACTTGGAAATTTGTTAAAAATTTAATAAATGTTCACATTTCTTGAAAACTTTTGTCCATGTATTGTAAAATTCTTCACGCCTTTTAAAGTTTGTTCAGTTTTTAAAAGTTTGCTCACATTTGAAGAAAAACGTTTAGAGTTCAAAATTTCCTCACAATTTTCTGCAAAATAGTTTCTATTTTTAATAGATTTTTACTATATGTAGGTTCTTCAACTTGTTTTTGGGTGGAAACCCTGACTAAAAAAGCTATGGAGAAAATAGAAAATCCGTTATGGGTAAAGTGGTCAGCCCATTTGCGCTGCCCTTTAGCGAAAGCTCCCTTGTTTGACGCATATGGGCCTCATACAGGAGCTCTCTTCGTCGACCCGCGTGATAAATAGGAGACACCTGGGTTGGAGCAGTCACGGGGAGTTGAGATGGGGTTCTGTTCTGTGGATGGAATAGGGCTTTAGGCTGAATCCTAATTCTGCGGGTGTCCATTTTCGAGCATTGGGCTGCACCAAAATGAGTGTAATGAAAATACGTAAGAGTACCCATTTTTGGCTCCCAGGTTCTATGGAGCCTGTAATTTTTAAAAAATTGAAATGGTATTTCAAACTTTGAAAAACAATTGAAATCATTTCTATGAGTACACATGGATGTTATCTATGTAGCCGTAAAATTTCAATACATAATATAATATGTTATATGCTGCCAAAAAGACAACAATCGGCCCCAAAACAACAAAATACACAGCCATTTTTGTTCATGCATTTGTCTTTTTTGTATACACCCCATAAAAATACGTATAGTCATGAAACCTCATATAGATATAGTACACATCTATATAAACACTTACAATACCATGCAAAAATATATATAAACACTTACAATCGCTTTTGGAAATTTTCAAGCAATATAAGCTAATATTTTGTAAATTTCGTTACAGTTCTCCTTGGAGCCCGGGAGCCAAGCGGGATTTTTTAGGATAGCCAAAGCAACTTTCTGATATGCACTGCTAAAATTCCTTTCTGCAAATTATTTGTGAGACCACACTAGATGCGCCCATATTACATGAGCTAAAAACACATAAAACACCAAAATTAGCATTTGAACGTCACACAGGAATAACACAAGACTTATACAAAGAGAAGAACATATAAGTTAGGATCTCATGTTTGTTTTCCTCCAAAATTAGGCCCGCTTTGGTTCTAGGATTGGAATGATTGGAATAGGAGAACTATATAAAGTGTGATGAAACGTATCTCAAATCCTAATGTTTGGTTCACATGATAGGATTTCCTTTTCTTTTCATTTGGTTCACAGGATAAATGTCATTTGGCTCACAGAATAGGATTTTTCTCCATTAAGTCTAAGCTAATGTTTCCTTCTCTTTCGAAATATAAAGGATGAGAATCAATCATGTACAGGAAATATATCATATTCCTGTAAACTAAATGGCTCTAAAGGAAAATTTCATACAGAAATCCTTACCATGTAGAATTTGCTAAAAAATTGCTGCAACTATAGAAATTATAAATAAATATAGGATAGCAACTCCTTTGTATCAGTATTCAAAGTATTTTGTTACGCGGTGCGCTATGACATGATCAGCTGCTAAAACAAAAATTCTCCACAAAGTCAAAAGATAGTAAACCGACATGTATCTTTATCTTGGTCCAAGTGGTCCACCGTGATGCTGTCTTCCTATGCTCTTGCCGTGCACGCTTACGTCTCCTGCAGCGACATCGACAGCCCCAAAGTTGTAATAAGTCCCCTCGCAAGTGGCCAAATTGTGGCCACAAAGACCTACCAGCTGATCCCATGCATTGCAATTACATGGAGCATATGAACGCAATGCCTCCTCTGTAGCTCACACATACCGATTGCTGGCGCAGTGTGCAACCGCAAGGAAAGGGCGCCGTCCTCTCTTCAGAAACCAGCAGCAGGATACAACACAAGGTATGTGATCCAAGCCTCGTAGAGTTGCTCTTTTGTATTTGTGCACATCAATACTTTGAAAATATCATAGCGTGTGCACAGTTAAGGAAAACACATGTTCTGCAATCCGCATAATCACTGCCATCGACCATCGCTCGATACGGGCGCGAGCAGATCCTGTGAAACATGAAAAGAATTTATCAAGGACACACATGTTCAATACATAGTTATAACAGGAAAAAAGGATGGAACACATGAAGTACTCGCTCCGTCAGGAATTAGCTGACGCTCAAATGGATGTATCTAACACTGAAATACGTCTAGATACATCCATTTGAGCGTCAACTAATTCCGGTCGGAGGAAGTATTATTTGAAAGAAAAACATGACATAGAAGCACAAGGTCTGACTTTATTAGCAAATGAATGTTTAAGCACGAGGGTAGCAAGATATCTTAGTTTCCGGATGTTCTGGGATGAGATTGTTTAACATAATGGATGTGGCTTCACATGGACAAAATTAGACTTTTTCGTAACAAAAAAACTCAGTAAGTCCCAACAATGAAATTAGTGAAGCTTTGGCAACAAGATTAGTAGTCCTACATTAATCAGTTCACTGGCATTGAGTGTAGCATGTGGGAGTTAATTAAAGCTGAAATTTCTTTCATGATTTCCAGTGTCATCGATGTTCCCTGTTCTTCTGCTGCTTTTGTTGCCGCATGTACTCCAGTCGGCATGGGCGAGAACATTCAGTAACATGACTGACATGGATACCTTGCTGGCATTCAAGGCAAGTCTAAGCATCCAGCCAGGTGCCCTAGCTGCATGGAACACAACTACTGATTTTTGTTCATGGCCAGGTGTCCGTTGCAGCCTCAAGCATAAGCACAGGGTTACCGTGCTGAACCTCGCTTCGGAGGGCCTTGCCGGAACAATAACACCATCAATTGGAAACCTCACGTTTCTGAAAATACTAGACCTCAGCCAAAACAATTTCCATGGTGGAATACCTTCATCAGTTGGCTGTTTATTCCGGCTACAACATCTTAACTTTTCCAGCAATTCACTTGATAGTGATATAAACCCGGACATGAAGAACTGCTCCAGTCTTGAGAGCGTCGATCTTGATTTAAATTTGCTAACCGGAGAAATCCCTGCATGGCTTGGAGGCTTGCCAAATCTGAAGACCATACAACTGTATAGGAACAAGTTCACTGGGATAATCCCGCCGTCAATTGCCAACCTCTCAGCACTGGAAACAATCGATTTCGCTGCAAACCAACTGGAAGGTGTCATCCCAGAGGGCCTTGGCAAGATGACTAGTCTCTCCTCCATTATACTGAGTGAAAACCACCTCGCAGGCACTATCCCTGCAGCTTTCTTTAACCTTTCCTCTCTGACCACCTTCGCTGTGGCAGCAAATAAGTTGCATGGTAAACTGCCCTCAGACTTGGGGGCTCACCTCCCAAATCTCAAGGACCTACTCCTCGGCACCAATAGGTTTACAGGATACCTTCCAGCTTCTCTGGTGAATGCAACAAAGATTTATAGACTAGACATGTCGTTCAACGCCTTGACCGGTAGATTGCCTCCGGAGATTGGAATGCTCTGCCCAAAATACCTCAGTGTTTCAGAAAATCAGATCGTGGCAAGTACCCCGCAGGACTGGGGAGTTCATGACGCTGTTGACAAACTGCACACGCCTTCGTGTATTAAGGCTCTCTGGAAACATGCTAGCTGGCGTGTTGCCAAGCTCTGTTGGCAACTTATCAGCACAACTTCAAGTACTTTATGTTGGATATAATATGATTTCTGGAACAATACCATTTGGCATAAGCAATCTTGTCAGACTAAATTACTTAACACTATCTCACAACCAATTTACTGGTGTCTTGCCTGAAAGCATGGGAAGGCTAAATTTGCTACAAGCCTTGTTTATGCATGATAATCTGTTGACAGGGTTCATTCCATCCTCCCTTGGAAACATGACACAGCTACTAGGTCTTGGTGCATGGAGTAACAAGTTTGAGGGGCCTCTTCCAGCAAGCTTAGGGAGCCTCAAGGAGATAACTGCAATCGACTTATCATATAATAAGTTCACAGGTCCATTGCCTAAAGAGATCTTTAACCTATCGTCCCTGTCGGACACCCTAGATTTGGAAGGCAACTACTTTACTGGTCCTCTTCCACCTGAAATTGGCGGTCTGACAACGCTTACAAACTTGTACCTCTCCCAGAACAACTTATCTGGGACACTGCCCAATGAACTCAGCAATTGTCAAAGCTTGGTAACACTCTTGTTGGACCATAACTCCTTTAGTGGTACTATTCCCTCATCTATCAGCAAAATGCGAGGCTTGGCATTTCTAAATCTTACCAAGAACACACTCTCCGGTGAGGTTCCTCAAGAGTTCGGACTCATGGGCGGCATTAAAGAATTGTATCTTGCACACAACAACTTGTCTGGTCATATTGCTGAAAGCTTGGAAAACATGGCATCATTGTACCAATTAGACCTGTCCTTCAATAATCTGGATGGCAAAGTTCCATCACAGGGCGTGTTTAGTAATGTGACTGGATTTCTATTTGAAGGGAATTCAGGGCTTTGTGGTGGTATTTCAGAATTACATTTGCCCCCATGCCCACCAGAATCAATGGAACACACCATGAGAAAACGCAATTTGATTATCACAATAGCTACCCCAATTGCTGGCATAATTATATGCTTGTGTGTGGTGCTTGTTTTCTTCACAATAAGAAAGAAATCAAAAGCTCGGTCCACAACCATGGGAGGATTTCAACTTATGGATGACAATTATCCTAGAGTTACTTATGCTGAATTGGTCCAAGGAACAAGTGGCTTTGCTACAGACAATTTGATTGGTAGAGGACAATATGGATCAGTGTATAAGTGTAGTTTGCTGCTAAACACCATGATGACCACAGTAGCTGTGAAGGTGTTTGATCTTCGACAGTCTGGATCTTCCAAAAGCTTTCTAGCTGAATGTGAGGCACTTGGTAGGATCCGCCATCGAAATTTGATTAGTGTCATAACTTGCTGCTCAAGCTCTGACTCAGACCAAAACGACTTCAAGGCCCTTGTGTTGGAGTTCATGCCTAATGGGAGCCTAGATAGGTGGTTACACATTGATGTACATGCATCACAGCAACTGCAAGGTTTGACATTGATGCAGAGATTAAATATTGCAGTTGATATTGCTGATGCATTAGATTATTTGCACAACAACTGTGAACCACCAATAATTCACTGCGACTTGAAGCCAAGCAACATTCTTCTTAACGAGGATTTAGTTGCTCACATTGGGGACTTCGGCCTTGCAAAGATTCTTTCTGAACCAGCAGCGGAGCAGCTGATTAATTCAAAGAGCTCCATTGGAATAAGAGGAACGATTGGATATGTAGCTCCAGGTAGCTCAAATTTTCTAACATTACACTCTGCAACATACATTTTTGCATGCAAAATGACTATATTTGTGTACGATATGTAGAGTATGGCGAAGGCGGTCAAGTTTCTTCATGTGGAGATGTGTATAGCTTCGGAACTGTCATCCTCGAGTTGTTTACAGGCATGGCACCAACACATGATATGCTCAGAGACGGGTTAACCTTGCATAAGCATGCCGAGAATGCATTTACAGGGATGCTAATGCAGATTGTTGATCCAGTGCTACTTTCCATTGAAGAAGCCAATCTGACTAGTCAGCAGGATGGAAGCAACACAATGGAACATGACAGCAATGCCATATTGTCTGTCATGAAGGTTGCGCTATCATGCAGCAATCATGCACCAACAGAGAGAATGTGCATGAGAGATGCTGCTGCTGCGATTCGCAGGATAACGGATAGCTATGTTAAAAATAAGACAAACTGAGGAAGTTGTTGCAACTGCATATAACACAAAGCATTTTGCTGAAACAAGATCAGCACCTGAAACATCCAGGTCAGCCCCCCTGAAGCGGCGTCATGCTTAATCTGCTTTGTAGTGGTTATGTTTTGCATTCCAAGTGTGGTGTTGTATATGTTAGTTTCTGCCTAGCCATTATCTTTTAGTTACATACATATGTAATCTGTTCAGAGAGGTCCAACGAGTGTTGAAGGCCTTAGCCTAGGCCAAGTCGGGCTTTCGAGCCTACTCTCTAAAAAAGAGTTGTGTAAATGGAAGGCGGATACAAGTCGCATCTGGGTTGAGTTTGAATAAGACATTATATCTCATCAGATTTTAAATTGGTGTTGTATTGCATTTGAGTTGGGATGTATCGGACCCGTCCGATGTTGTTCTTGACTAGTTTTTCTAGATGAACCTGTTCTATCTAACTGTGTTTAATCTTCTGATGTATGACGTGCGAAGCTTTTGTGTGTTTACAAAAAGGGAAAAAAGTTCAATATACATATCTTCTATTCTACAAGAAAAATAAAGATGGAGAAAGGATATTCAATACTCACCATACTTCAGGAGGTCATCACAACACCATCTCAAGTGAAATGCCAGTCTGGTCTGGGTGGCGCTTGCTCCGGTCGTGAAGGCACTTCTGACTTAAAGATTAGGAACCCCACGTGCACTACCTGGCATATAATTAAGACAGAGAGACTATAATCATCATATTCGGGATTATTTTGCAACGTCTATCAGTGGGGCTAATGTAACTTCTCCGCACAAGTTCCGAGGCGTTCATGGTTATGCAACACCCTGTGCGCACATAAATACCATACCAGCCTCCATCTTCCGTCCTTAACAGGCTTAGCATCGCAGGGCACTTTGTTCTAGCGGATGAACTGTTCTCCCTGTCCGGCTTGCCCTGCAGAAACACCACCATGTAAATTCACACTCCTGCACATAAATCCGCAAGCACTTCATTCCAGTAGAAAGTGAAAAAATAGGGACTCACTGCACAACTGCAAACAATCTCTGGGACGTTTTGGTGACACTTTCCTGATACGAACACCATACTCCCACGAGTACAGATTGCAGAATTCGCTCCTTGAGGAAAACTCCTGATTGCCGCCACGAGTGGAGGTACACGGTTTACAATGACCACTCTTCATCGCGCACAGCTGGATGGTGCTGCCTGAAAAATGCCACCAAGACATATAAACCGACTAAAAACGATCACTATTGACTTTTTAGTGCTGATCAGAACCACAAACCATATCCGCAGGGAAAAGGATAGGGTTGAAATTGGAGGAGAAAAATAAGTGCACGCTATTATAGTTGGATTTTTTTCCTTGATTCAAAAACGTTAATTGGATTTGGGGATATGGATAATGTCTCTGCAAAAAAAAATGCTGGATTTGTTTCCAGTAAGAGTTTTTTGCGTGTATCTATCATGGAATGCACTTTTCTGAGCAAAAACTACCAAGCTGGTCTTGTTCTCCGATAATAATAAGGAAACATCGAACAGGTGAACAGCAGTTAAGTAATTCCCAGAATTCTTCATACTGCAATTCAGTATCAACAAAGACAAAAAGGTTGTACCTGCGCTTCCACCCACCCGGGACACGTTGAGAGAGGCATCCACAGAGCGGTTCGGATCAGGGACAACTGGACCGGCAGGCTGGTCCGGTATCGTGCCCGGAGCCCGGAGACCGCGCAACGGCCACCGGCTGGGGATGCGAGCGATACAATTGGGTGCTTGAACGGCCACATCCACCAGACTTGGAGAGGCGTCTGATCCCCAAAGGCTACCTCAGTAAGTACTCCGCCCCAGCTATTGGATCTGCGGTCTCTTCGCCGTGCAGCAAGCCAGCCTCTATATACAGGTACCTAAGAAACATAGCAAATATATTTCTACGGCGGCTTCAGAGCAGAAGAAGATGCACAATTGCTCGAGCTGTGTACCAAATGAGAGCCCGGGGAACTCACTGATTTTCTCCCGCGAAGCGCCGCCGTTACCGTACTCGATGCTGACGGAGCCACGGCCGAAAACGAGATTAGTTGGCGCATCTCCAAGGGCACGCATTTGATCGAACACCTGGTGTGCACCATCCAGCTCGACGACACCTGCGCGCACGCGGCGCGAGCACACATCATGACATCAACGCACGCAGCAGCCCCGCGGGCGCCGGCCCGCACACAGCCAGCGGCCATCTCGCTCGCTGGACGCCATGGCTGGGCCGGCACGCTCCAGCCGCCGACCTTGGCCGGCCGTGTCCTGCTGCCTCCCGGCTACCTCCCTCCATTTCGTCGGAATGGAGCCTGTGCCGTCCGGTCGCGCCGCGCAACGCACAGCCTGGGTGCTTGGGCCAGCGTGCGTGCGTGCGTGTGCCAGACAAAGGAGGCTGCGGGCAACTTCGGCCAGAGGAAGGAGGCTGCTAGCTCGGGGAGATGCGGTAGGGACGGCGGCCGGGCGGGCCGGCGATGATGCGTCATGGCACGGTGAGGCAGAGCTCTGGGAGGAGAGGTCACGCGGTGGCGCCGGCCGCCGGAGTGGTCGCGCGAGGTGGGCATCGACTGCTGAACGGGGGAGACGAGCTCGGGGAGGGAGATTGAATCGAGAGGCTTGTCTGGACCCTGACAGTCTTCAGTTGCTAACTGAAGATATCGACACCTACTCTGAAGATGATGACACTGATGAAGCAGGACGCGCCTGGGAAGTGGACGGTGTTGATGAATGCGCAAGTGACGATCAACGGCTAGCGTCACCCACGGCACCCTGTTCCGCTTGACGCCGTTGCCGCCACACGCTCAACAGCTACAGAACGGTGGCCGACGCACGTGCGATGCCACCGACTCGTCCCGCCAGCTACTTAGCTCTTCCCCCACGCAATGCCGGGGCTATCTTTTCCCCTTTCTCCAAGTTGTAATAGATAGCTTATCTTAGAACCCTAGAGCTACTTGGTAGAATCGGATTGATCCTCGATCTGTACTCTGTATCTGAATTTTTCCGCTGAAGTTATCAAATCAGGGCTAGTTCGAGTAATTGTTGTATGAGATTGATCGTTGGTCTTGTCAATTGGTATCAGTAGCCACTCGATTCTCGGAGGCGAAATTGATCTACGCGGTAGTGGTTGGGTTGGATCCTTTAAAATTCCACTGCTAGCGGTGGGCGGCGGTGACTTTTGGGAGGCACGGAGCGGGGAGAAATCAAGATCATCGGCAAGGGTTTCGGGTTCTTCCCGTGGTAAAATTCCGGAGCCGCACACGATTTCGCCATGCCGACGCAAACCAAGCACATGGACGAGATCTCTGATGAGCTCAATGCTCCTCGAGCAGAGGTTTGTTATTCTTATGGAGTGTTTGGCAGTGTGAGCACGTAGTATTCAACATGAATAATTCAATTCTTGCAAAAGGATTTTCAAGAGACTTTTATTTTTATAATGTGGAGTCTAAAAAATTTTGGTGATTGCGAAGAGATCTGTGACATCAATAAACATGTGAAGTTTGCACATATTTTGTGACAAAGTGGCATAAGTGAGAGATGGACAAATGTGGAAAATAAATGTTGCCATATACTCGGTTACTATAAACTAGCGAAAGCTGTAGTAGCCTCTCTAATTCCCGTCACAGTAGAAATAAAATATCTTCTATGGAACTACTAACATAGCATTACTCAACTTTTTTTTGCAAGAAACATCAGATCTATTCATCTTCAATTATGGCAGTACAACGAACACCGGAAATAATAAAAATTACATCTAGATCCGTAGACCACTTAGCGACGACTACAAACACTGAAGCTAGACAAAGGTGTGCCGTTGTCATAGTCCATCCCTCACCGGACCCGGCCAAGACTTCTTGTAGTAGACTATCGGAAAGTCATCGTGCTAAGGCCCCATAGGGCTTCTATGCAACGGTTTTTATGATAGGGCTTCTGTCGCACCACGTCATCACCCTCACTCTGTCCGGCTCTGATGACGCTGCGTCGATTGTTCATCGAGCATAGACACAAAGGTGGATCCCCATGAAGACTATGTGCGATGTTGCGCGAGCACACTTATTACCCATCAATGAGCAGGCAACATGACACTATCGCCTCCATCCGCTATCGATGCGTGATAGAGCCCACAAAGACATGGGTGGTTGGGTCGGATGACAACCACCAAGGATCTGATTTCAAACCTGGCCTCACCTCTCATCTCGCCACCATTCTCCCGGGAAGAGCTGGTAGACACCAACATCATCATAGCATTGTCGACGCCACCATGGCTGAGGACAATGGGTCACAGGCTACCACTCATTAGATATTGTTTCATCCCGTAGCAACACACGGGTATTTAGCTAGTCAAATATCTAGTACTTAATTGTCCAACTCTTTCTCATGAGAAATGCCTTCAATGAGTGCCTAAGAATTCTTCATACTCGTCGGCGGAGTAGCGCGTGCTGGGCCGAAGCACTCATGCTCGAGCACGGGTAGTCACGCCAAGTGGCGGGGCAGCAGGGCCGGCGAGTGCCGCGGCGGCAGGGGCACCCGGGACGGCGGCGGCGGAGGCGGCCGCGGGGGCACCCGGTGCGGCGGCGGGGGCCGCCGCGGCGCCGGAGGCCGCGGGGGCGGCAGAGGATGCGACGGGCGAGGGTGACGTCGAGCCCGTCGCAGGGTGGGCGGGCGGGGTGCCGGGCCCAACCTCGTATGAGGGAGACGGGGACCCGGGGGCCCACTCGGACTCGACCTCGGGGAAGGGAGTCACGAAGCCAGGTGGTGGCTGCAGAGGGCGCCGTGCCGGGAGGGCCGTCGGTGGCTGCCGCCGCGCATCGCTCCACGAGGGGGGCGCGGGGGCCGGCGCGGAAGGGCTGAAGCCGGAGGAACCTGGAAAAAGGGAACGTCGTCTTGACAAAGTACACATGTCTCGAGGTGTACACACGATGAGTGACAGGATCATAGCACCGGTAACCTTTGGTGTTAGGAGGGTAGCCAAGGAAGACGCATGGGACGGATCGTGGTGCGAGCTTGTGTGGCGTGGTGGACGCGGTGCTAGGATAACAGAGACACCCGAAGATGCAGAGACCATCATAGGACGGTGGTGTGCCGAAGAGAAGGTGGTGTGGGGCATTGTTCCACCGCGGGCGACACGGACGAATGTTAACTAAGAGAGTGGCGGTAGCGAGGGTATCAGGACAAAACCGAGCGGGCACGTTAGAGTGAAAGAGTAACATGCGAACACAGTCATTCAGAGTGCGGAGAATGCGCTCGGCGCGGCCGTTCTGCTGAGAAGTGTAGGGGCAAGTCAGACGGAAGGTGGTGCCGTGAGAGGCAAGAAGTGTGCGAAGAGCGACGTTGTCAAACTCTTTTCCGTTATCAGTTTGGAGTGCGAGTATGGGGCGACCGAACTGGGTGGTGACATAGGAATAAAAGGCGGTGAGTGTGGCTAAAGCATCGGATTTACGACGAAGAGGAAAAGTCCACCCATAATGAGAATAATCATCTAGGATCACCAAGTAGTATAGATAACCCGTGTTACTCGCAACAGGAGACGTCCAAACATCACTATGAAGCAATTGAAACGAAAAAGTGGAAACTGAGGTAGACGCACTAAAGGGAAGACGAACGTGCTTGCCTAAGCGGCAGGCCTCACAAGAGTGCTCGTCGAGCTTGTTACAGGAAAAAGAGGAACTCCTAAGAATTTGACGTAATACTGTGGGGTTGGGGTGGCCCAAGCGAGCATGGCAGAGGTCAACGCCAACGGCAAGGGCGACTTGTGTGGAGGTGGAGGCGCCGTCGTGCACGGGGTAGAGCTGATCGGGACTATCACATCAGTGAAGGACCATCTGGGTACGGGCGTCTTTCACAGAAAAACCAACACCGCCGAATTCAACAGTAAGTGGCTTCTCACTAGTAAGACGACGAACGGAAACTAGGTTTGTGACTAATTCAGGGGAAACAAGAACATTAGACATGGTAATGGGTGTGGAAGTGGAGGGAAAACTAGTGCTACCGATGTGAGTGATAGGTAAGGAGGAGCCGTTGCCGACGGTGATACGAGTGGGTGTGCGAACAGGAGTGGAGGAGGTTAGGTTACCGGGATGAGATGTCATGTGCGCAGTAGCACCTGAGTCCATGTACCAGTCGCCTCCACCGACAGAGCTACTCGGCGATGACGCAGAGTACTGGGCGGCGAGGAGGGTGGGATCCCATGACACAGGTACCGGCGGCGGCGGGAGGCCCTCGTAGGGCGGCGCCAGGGCGGGCGGGCCAGAACCACCTAGGGAAGGCGGCGGCGGGAGGCCCCCGTAGGGTGGCGCCGGGACGGGTGGACCATAACCGCCGACGGACGGCGGCGCAAGGAGGGCGCCGTAGCCGGCGCCATTCTGCCGGTAAGGCGGCAACGGGTAACACCAGCGCGGAGAAGCCATCGACGGGGCGGACGAAGCATGGCCGCCGGTCATTGGCGGGGCCGGCTGCATGTGGGTGACGCCGGCCGCGCCGTAGGTGGCGGCCGCGCCGGAGGGCACCAGCTGCATGTGGGTGACGCCGGGCGCGCCATAGGCGGCGGCCGCGCTATACGGTGGCGGGGCCGCGCCGGAGGGCGCCAACGGCATGTGGGTGATGTCGGGCGAGCCGTAGGCGGCGGCCGCGCCATACGGCGGTGCGGCTGCACCGGAGGGCGCCGGCGGCGGGACGGCGGACGGGCCGGTGGACGCCATCGCGGGTCCGATGGCGGCGGTTGGGTAGCGGCGGCGGCGCGGAGGGATCGCGCGACGACGGCGGGGTGGCGGCGGCGGCGCGGGAGGAGTGGCACGGTGGCGGCGGCGCGGGAGGATTCGCGCGGCGGCGGCGGTGCTGGGGTCGCGGCGGCAGCGGCGCGGGAGGAGCGCGCGGCGGCGGTGGGATGGTGGCGGCAGCGGCGGTAGCGGAAGATAAGGATTAAAACCTAAAAACTGATACCATAAAGAGAGATGTTTTGCAATACAATAATCGTTGTATTGATTAAGGTGCTGGTGCACGCATATATAATACAAGGGAAGGCCTCTACCTCAACTATACAAGACTAGAAGGTGGGCCACAACTCCAATACACGTGCAGTACAAAATACATACTCAACAGATATCATGCTAGATATTTTCAAACCACACACTCCAACAAATATATAATAATAGCTTATAGGCTATTATTATGTAGGAGTTTCTATTTTTACGCCCCTGTTTTCTAAGTTCTACTCAATTTTGCCCCACCACCTTAAGGGCTTCTTTGATTCAAAGGATTCTCAAAGGAATTTTGAAGAATTCTAATCCTTAGGAATTTTTCCTATCTTGGTTGTTTGATTCGTAGGATTGTAAACCATAGAAATTTTTTCATAGGATTCATTTGCACTAGATTTCATAGGAAACATCCCATCCACTCAAACCTCTTTGAAAGAATTCTACGTTTTTTTATGCACAATCAAACACTCATACAATCCTGTAGGATTCAAGATGACACTCCACTCTAATCCCATGTTTTTCCTATTTCCCGCGTTTTGGAAATCCTACGAATCAAAGAGGCCCTAATGTTTCTCACTTTTCTCTTCCTCCCTTCACCCCAGCCACGCAAATGCCCAAGTGGAGCATTCTGTCGGGTCAAAGCCTATTGAGCATTATTTCAATGAGGTCCTGACGAGTGGGATCACCTAGACACCTTCAGGACCAGAATTCTTGCATACACCATAGCAGAGGATGCTGGCATAGCCCGGGGTACGCTTTGCAAGACCTGACATGAAAAGGTCGAGCTCGGGCCCATCTTCTCACTAGTGTAGATAAGTCTAGCTATGAAGTGACAAAAAGGCCTTGCTGGCTTGGACATCCAACATCACCAATATGGCGTCATTGTTTAAAAAATAGTGGGGCATCGTAGACCACGTCAGCAGTATTCTACGTGTTGATGGCATGCCACATGGTCAATGCCACCACTCACCTAGCAATGTGTAATGTACTTTGCATGCCATGACCATTTTGTGCAGCCAAAAAATATATTGTGCCTACCATATAACATTTAGCATTTCACATTAAAACTAAGCACATATAAAACATGACACGGTAGAACAATACCAGTTAATAAGCGACAATCTCACACACACTAGCTAACTAATAGTTAATAAGCAGTTTAACACTGATGGCGCAGCCACACTCATACTTTTAAATGACGTCGATCATGATCATCATTGTCAAGTCACTGGGTATGGTTCCCTTGTGAGTGGTCGCATATGAGAAGCCTATCCCTGGCGGAGAATCCACGAAGATGATATTGCTAACCTACAATATGTCAAACTAGCACTTACAATACATATGTTTATTACACAAGTAAGCAACCATAGATTGGAGATGCTTGCCTAAGAAAAAGTTAATAATGCCAGAATGGTCGCATTTTTACATAAAATTTATTTTGTAGCTTGCATTCTATGAGCATTCATTTAAATTGTACCAACATTATCATGTCAAATTTATATACGATTATCTATATTCCATACTTCAGCATTGTTTCGTGTCGTCATATGTACAGATTATACAACCGCACGCACAAAAATGAGGCATGTGAATGTATTTTGTATGCGAGTATTTACGTGGAATATGCAAAACTTCAAAATGGATTCTTTTCTAAATGACCTATTTGAACCATCATTTTCTTGCAACAAACATTTTGAGGCGAGTGAACTCTCACATGATCATGTTCCTTATGGAGGAACTTGCCCGTCCAGGTTCAATCCCTAGACTTGGCATGGGTGTCCACACTTTGCTAGATTCAGTTCAGAATTTAATGACTTTATTCTTTCAGTGATAAGCGATGTGCCGGTTCATGGCGAGACGGCTGTGGTAACTTTGTCAATCTCAAGACTTGTTGACTCAGTCTTTCGGAGGTGCTCATAGGGGTAAGTGTGTGTGCATTTGAAATCTCATTTTTTTTTCAAATTTGTGAACATTTTTAAATCAAGAATATCATTGGTTATTGTGAACTTTGTTCATATTCATGAACATGATTTGAATTTGTACTAGATTTTAGATTCACAAACATTTTTTTGAATTTGTGCATCTGCCACCGCCGTTAACACGCGCGGGTGGGGGAGCTTGTTGTTGTCCTGGTTTCTGACATGTGGTGGTGGCGGGCACTCTCGACCATTGGTGGATTTATGGATCCGTGACAGGCTGTTGAGGAAGAGAAAGGTCATTATGGCTCTGGTCCCCCGACTATTGGAGGGTCTTTGTTTCGAGGGACTTAAAAAAGTCCCTAGAAGTCCCATCTAAACCAAACAGGAGGGACTTATAGGGACTTAAAGTGGCGATTTGGGACTTATCAAAAAAGACTCTTAGGGAGGAACTTATAGGGACTTATAGTGGTGATTTGGGTCTTTTAGCATGTCATTTAATAAGCTCTAGCCCATGTTAAGTCCCTGTAAACAAACAGGTAGGGAATCGGGACTTATAAGTTGGGACTTAAAAAAGTCCTAGGACTTGTGAAACAAACAGGGCCTTAGGCGCCGTCTGGTTGTGAGACCCAGCTGCAGGCCACAAGTGCGCCAACAATCTTAGAGTTCAAAACAGACTTCACTCGCATCACAATGAAGGGAACACCTGAGACAAAGCGTGGCAAAGTAAATTATGCTTTGCATTTGCACTGACCACTATGCTAGTGCCACTAAGTTGTAATAGATGCCAACTGGGAAATACTCTCTCCGTCCCGTAACTAGTTACCACAATCAATATTGTTTGTTATACTTCCTCTGTTTCTTTTTACTCTGCGTATTAGATTTGTGTCAAGCCAAACTTTACATTCCCAAATTTGTATTACAAAATTTCAACATCTACAATATCAAATATATATACTATGAAACTACATTTCATGATGAATCTAACAATATTGATTTTGCATTGTGAACGTTGGTAGTACTTTTTTCTATAAGTTTGGTCAAAGTGGAAACACTTTTACTTTGGACAAAACTTATATTCAGACTAAAAAACCCGGAGAAATTAACATCTTATATCATGGGACGGGGTGAGTACTAAAATATTGCAGGGCTGCTAACGTAGTTGACTCCTAGGTATTTTAGCAAAAAGTTGAGTCCTGGTGGTAGCGCCGGATGTGCCCATCAGTCACGTCGGACAAATCCAACAACTCCGATGAGTAATCGTCGGGCCAGGGAGAGGCCAGAAAATCCAAACCGCATCGTCATCACTGACATATGGTAGCTCTGCCTATCTATTTCTACTCTATATACAATTCCACAACTAGTTGTGTGGCTGCTATCCGCTTCCCGCCCGTCCAGATACGCAAGTGATTCTTCCTACTACCCATTTTCCTCGATTCTTCGTTGGTTCCACTCGCTAATTCTCCATCAGCGACCTATAAAATGCAAAGCTTTTACCAGTTCATGCACATCTTGACTTTATCACCATGGCGACGCCGGGCTCCTGCTCCTCCACCTGGGCCAGGTGCGCAACCTCGTGGTCACCACCCCGGGCGCCGCGGAGGCGGTCCTGCGCACGCACGACCACGTCTTCGCGTCGCGCCCGCAGAACGCGTTCGCCGACGCGCTCCTCGACGGCGCCGACATCGCCTTCGCCCCCTACGGCGAGTTCTGGCGCCAGCTGAGGCGGCTGGTCACCACGCACCTGCTCAGCGCCAGGAAGGTGCTCTCGCTCCGCGCCGGCCGCGAGGAGGAGGCGCGCCTGGCCATGGCCAAGGTCGGCGACGCCGCGGCCGCCGGCGCTGCCGTGGACGTGTCCACGCTGCTCGCCACCTTCACCAACGACATCGCGTGCCGCGCCGTGTCGGGCAAGTTCTTTCGGGAGGAAGGCCGGAACGAGCTGTTCCGGGAGGTGATCGACGGCAACGTGGCCGCGTTCGGCGGGTTCAACCCGCAGGACTACTTCCCGAGCCTGGCCAAGGTGGACGCCCTGGCGCGGGTGCTGTTCCCCAAGATGACACGGCTGAGGAAGAGGTGGGACGGGCTGCTGGACAAGATCATTGACGACCATGCGAGCAAAGCATCGCTGCAGCAAGAAGATGAGGAGGAGGAGACAGACTTCGTCGACGTTCTCCTCGCTCGTCAACACGAGTACAGTCTCACTAGGCATCATATAAAGGCCATTTTGGTGGTACGTACTCCAAATAAGATTGATTTTCTTTGCACTAACACTTCTTAACGTTCTCCAACTATTTAATTAGATCGAATCCATGGATGCAGGACATGTTTGTAGCTGGGACAGACACGTCATACGTAGTCCTAGAGTTCGCCATGGCTGAGCTCATGCGAAAGCCACACCTCATGGCCAAACTCCAAGCCGAGGTCAGGGACAAGACACCCAAGGGCCAACAAATGGTCACGGAGGAGGACTTGGGCAGCATGCCCTATCTAAAGGCGGTCTTGAAGGAGACGCTCCGGCTACACCCACCATTGCCCCTCCTCCTCCCGCACTTCTCCGTGGACAAGTGCGTCATAAACGGCTACACGGTCCCCGCCGAGACCCGCGTCATCATCAATGTGTGGGCCATCGGCAGAGATCCCGGATCATGGGAGGATGCGGAGGAGTTCATCCCTGAGAGGTTCGAGGACGTCGCGTCCCCAGACTATAAGGGGAGGGATTTCGGGATCCTACCGTTTGGAGCTGGCCGGAGGATATGTCCCGGGATAAACTTTGGCATGGCGTCCGTGGAGATTATGCTCGCCAACCTTGCCTATTGCTTTGACTGGGAGCTCCCGGGTCGGATGGAGCATAAGAACCTTGATATGACAGAGGTGTTTGGAATGACGATACACCGGAAGGAGAAGCTACTTCTTGTCCCAACAACACGAGATGTTGGTCATAAATAATACAGATTTGCTATTTCACATCTAGATGTGAAATAGCTATCTCACATCTAGGTCCAGAGCCATTGGATTTTGTCCTGTCTTTAGGATTCGTGCACACATTTTTTTTCTGCCGCCGCCTCCTGCGTTCACCCGTGTCTTCGTACGAGCCTGATTCGCATCGATGTGCTCGTTGTTGTTTGTTTTTCCTCGGTCCATTGTGTGCCCCCGGCCGGGCTTTTTTTGCTTTTGTTGGCCTGTTATGCCCACACACAGCTTTGGGCTGTTATACGCATGTCCTTTTGCCGGGCATTAATAGGAACGCACAGCAATTTCATTCTTTTATGATTTTATATGTTGTTTTTCTTGCCTAAGAAGATGTGTTGTTTTTCATGGTGGGGTGCAGGGTAGAAATGCAGGAGTCGGTTCTGCTGTTTTTTTTCACTTTTACGTTTTCTTTTTTGTTTATTTGTGTTAAATTTATGAACTTTTTAAAATTTAAATGCTTGTAAATTCATGATTTTTAAAAAGAATTATGATAATTTTGTTTCTAATTTTATTTTTGTTGCTTTTTCTCGGTATTCATTGTTTTAATTTCTTTTGCTTTTTCTTTGTTTCCTTTGTTTTTCTTTATTATGTTCTTTCTCGGTTTTCTTCATTTTTTGTTTCTTTCTTGGGTTTTTCTTCTTTATTTTTGCATTGGTTACCTTTTGTTTTTTTGGTTTGAATTGTTTCATTCTTGACTTTTGTGTTTTTTCTTAGTTTTCATTGTCTTCAGTTTTTCATAGGCTTTGGGTTTTCTATTTCTTTTTTCTATTTTGGTGGTTTCTGCATTTTTCTTTGTTTCTTTGTCGACTTTAATCGGTTTTTTAGCACATGTCAACTTATTTCAATATACATTCAATATTTTTGAATGCACCGGAAACATATTTATATCCATGATTAGCATTTTTTTGTCTTTGTTTATTTATTTATTTCAAGTTCATGAACTTTTTTTCAACATATTTAGCAATGTCTCATCTAGGTTTCTGATCGCTCGACCTGTTTGCTTTTAAAATGTTTGTGCAAATCTTGATCGTGGATTATTTTGTCATGCGCATCTTATACTTCCATGTCTCGTGTACGTCCGGTGTCCACTTGTCATCTTGTTCGCGTGTGCGTCTTTTTGTTGGGCCGACTTCGTGATGTAATCTCGAGACCCGTTTTTCTTTTTGGCATGCATTTTATAAATTGAAGACATGAGTTGGTCACTGCTTCCTCAGTTCCATCATTATTGTCTCCCTCCCACCCCCATTTGCCTTGGAGTAGAGCCGATGCAAGTAGGAAGGAGGAAGACGACTAAGGGGTTCGATCTTTGTCCACACGATGAGAGAAGATGGCAGTTAATGATGGCTGTGATGTGACCTTGGATACATCTTTTTTCCTTTTTGCATTGTGTTTTCATCTAGGGATTTTGTGATTTTTGTGATTTTCATTCACAGACTTCTTTTCCTAGGTGCAACTCCACCCTGACATGTAAGTGGTCTGCCTTTTTGTGTTTCACTTGACAAACAACTATCTTGCAAGTCCGCCCTTGAATCGCAATCTTCATTTGAGGGGGCGGAGGGTAATCATTTTTGTCCCAGTTGCAACTCCATCCTCAACATGCAACCGGGTCCGCGTTTTTCCTAGTTGCAACTGGGCATGTGTTTTTGTTTTCCATCCCAGTTGTAAGCGCACGCTCGACTCACAACTAGGCTTCTCGTTTGTCATTGTCCCAGTTGCAAGTTCACTCCCGACTCGCAAACGGTATCGTAGTTTTGTGTAGTTGTCATGGTTGCAAGTCCATCCTTCATTTGCAACAAGGCTCGTAGTTTGTTTCATCCTAGTTACAAGTACACCCTTGACTCGCAACTGCGCTTGTAGTTCCATAGTTGTCCCAGTTGCAATTCCACCCTCGACTGGCAACTAGACCCATATTTTTGTTGTTGTCGTCTCAGTTGCAAGTCCACCTTTGACTTGTAACTCGTCTCGTAGTTTTGTGTAGTTGTCACAGTTTCAAATCCATTGTTGACTCGCACCTAGGCCGTAGTTTGTTTCTTCTCAATTCCAAGTCCAACCTTCACTCGCAACTTGACCTGTGTTTTGTTTTCCATCCTAGTTGTAGGTCCACCCTTAACTCGCAACTGGGGTTGTAATTTGTTTTATCCCAGCTGCAAGTTGACTCTTGACTCGCAACTGGGCTCGTAGTTTTGTATTTGTCCCAGTTGCAAGTCTGCCATCGACTCGTAACTAGGCTCGTTGTTGTCCCAGTTGCAAGCCCACCTTTGACTCGCAACTGGGCACATAATTTGTTTCATCCCAGTTTCAAGTCAGACCCTTGACTCGCAACTAGGCTTATGGTTTCCCAGTTTTCAAAGTTGTCAGTCCACTCTCGTTTGTCTAATTGGCTCGTAGTTGTCCTAGTTGCAACACCACACTCAACTGGCAACTAGCATGTGTTTTCGTTTTTTGCCCAGTTGCAAGCCCACCCTCGACTCGCAACTCGTGGTTTGTCATTGTCCTAGTTGAAAATTCACCCTTGACTCGCGAATGATATCATAGTTTTGTGTAGTTGTCAGGGGTGCAAGTCTGTCCTTGATTCGCAACTAGGCCAATAGTTTGTTTCATCCCAATTGCAAGTCCACCCTTGACTCGCAAATTGGGCTTGTAGGTTCATAGTTGTCCCAATTGCAAGTCCACCCTCGACTCGCAACTGGGCCCATAGTTTTGTTGTTGCCTCAGTTGCAAGTCCACTGTCGACTCGCAACTCGTATCATAGTTTTGTACAGTTGCCCCAGTTGCAAGTCCAACCTTCACTTGCAACTCGGCCCATATTCTGTTTTCCATCCTACCTGTAGGTCCACCATTAACTAGTAATTGGGCTTGTAGTTTGTTTTTCCCCAGCTGAAGTCGACCCTTGACTCGCAAGTGAGCTCGTAGTTTTGTATTTGTCCCAGTTGCAAGTCCGCCCTCGACTTGCAACTAGGCTCGTAGTTGTCCTAGTTGCAAGCCCACCTTCGACTTGTAACTAGAGTATTTGTTTTGTTTTTTCATCACAGTTGCAAGCTCACCCCTTGACTCGCAACTGGGCACATAATTTGTTTCATCCCAGTTGCAAGTCGGACCATTGACTCGCAACTAGGCTTATAGTTTCATAGTTTTCACAGTTGCAAGTCCACCCTCGACTGGCTAATTGGCTCGTGGTTGTCCTAGTTGCAACACCACACTCGACTGGCAACTGGGCATGTGTTCTTTTTTCCATCCCAGTTGCAAGCCCACCCTCGACTCGCAACTGCGATCGTAGTTTGTCGTTGTCCTAGTTGCAAATTCACTCTCGACTCCGGTATTGTAGTTTTGTGTAGTTGTCAGGGTTGCAAGTCTGTGCTTGATTCGCAACTAGGCCCGTAGTTTGTTTCATCCTAGTTGCAAGTCTAACTTTCACTCGCAACTCGACCCGTGTTTTGTTTTTCATCCCAGTTGCAGGTCCACCCTTAACTGGCAACTATCCCAGTTGCACGTTGACCCTTGACTTGTAAATGGGCTCATAGTTTTGTATTTGTCCCAGTTGCAAGTCCGCTCTCGACTCGCAACCGGGCTCGTAGTTGTCCCAGTTGCATGCCTACCTTTGACTCGCAACTAGAGTATGTGTTTTATTTTTCATCAAAGTTGCTAGCTCACCCTTGACTCACTACTGGACACATAGTTTGTTTCATCCTAGTTGCAATCGAACCCTTGACTCGCAACTAGGCTCATAGTTTGGTAGTTTTCATAGTTGCAAGTCCACCCTCAACTAGTAAATGGGCTCGTAGTTGTCCCAGTTGCAACTTAGCACTTGACTGCCAACTGAGCATGTGTTTTGTTTTCATACTAGTTGCAACCCCATCCTCAACTCGCAACTGGAGCATGTTTTTTTTTTAATTTTTCATCACAGTTGCAAGCATACATTCACTTGCAACTGGGCGCATGTGCATTTTCACCTATGAAACAAAACTCAATCGAGCCAGTTGCGTGTTCATCATATATATGCAAATTTGATTATTTTTGGTTTTTTCTCCACGTGTGACTTTTAAAATGTTCTTCATGTTTAAAAAATAAATTCATCTCGTCATGTGTTTGTAAGATGTTCAACGTGTATTTAGAAAAAACATCTCGTCCATAAAAAAATTCGAGTATGTCATTTTTTCTCTATTTTTTTATTTTTGCCAAACTAACACTTGATTGATGCATGCATGCTGCTTTTTCACGTGCTAAAAAAAGGAAGAAAGCATAAAGGTGAAAGTGACAGGGGAGAGAGAGAGAGAGAGAGAGAGAGAGAGAGAGAGAGAGGTGTTTCACATCAGCAGGGTTCTTTTCTACGTAATGTGACAGGCTCCATCACAAACACCGGCTTACACGTTGGGCCTACACGTGCTAACTTCTTTACACACGTACACGCGCTAGAAGAAAAAGGCCAACGAAGACGCACGACAGCCCAGACTCGTGGCGCTAACTGGGCGGGGCGGTACCGCTGATGAGAAATACATGAAATTGGTACAAACAAACAAACTTGATACAAACAAACAATGGACAGGGCGTGGGCTTGTTTACCTGCTGACGTGGGATCATGTCATAGTTAGATGTGAGATATTATCTCACATCTAGATGCAACATAGATAGACCCTAAATAATATATATTGTTTCCATGCATTTGTAAGGGTATAGATGCTATGAGAGTAAGAGAGTTATTTTTGTATGCCGGTAATATTTATATGTATGGTGCAGGTGTCACAAAATACTATGGTTTTTCTCTAGTGTCGTCGTATGAAGTTTTTTCAACATCACTTTCGAAGGCGCCACATTTAACATGGTCAAAGTCTTATGGCTCTCATGAGGTTATGGGGCCTCTGCCAACTAAAAAAAGTGCACGTGTGTAGATAGGGAAATGGTTGGAGTACTCAATATGTATCTCTTTAATAACTTGGGCAATGTCTGGAGTGAATAGGTCAAAGAGGTTGTGGAACTGTACTTCGTCGACTCGTTCATCCTTCATAAGGACATGGACTACATACTCATGCCCTATTCACCTCTGAGTCTTTTTTTGTAATTTGTATTGTAAAAAATGTTTACCTTTCTTTATGCACCTGCATCCATGTAACTTTCCTTTGATCTCGTTTGCACAGCCGTTACTGGATCCTCATTATGATCATTCTGAAGTTTCTAACGTGATAAAGTATGTTCATCAACGAAACATGCCTCTTCATTTTGACATTTTGGTGACCCATTATAACTACGTTTAGTTGAACAACTCCCTTTTTTCTATATATTTGATGTGTTTCTAACTTCCTGAATTGGATAATAGGGAAATAGGATGCCAAGTTTAGTAGCTTTATTTATAATCACCGACGAGGAGAAGGACCTCGCTGATCTACTCATACACTATGAAACCTTCTATTTACTAACTCATAAGACATATAATCATATGCTCTAGAACGTTATACTTTTTGCAGCTAATTTGGACAACATACTATCTCGAAACATCTAATTTGGCGCTTAGTAGACATTACGTTTCACATCCCTCTTTTGTATACACTTACATATACACTACTACTCATCTGACTCTCATCAATTATTGGTAGAGGCATTCAATTTTATCATTTTCTATATCTTTCTTTCTAGACTAGAAGAATTTATTATTGAAGGAAAGTTTTGTACACTGTGGGTGCCGTCCCCACTGTTTATGCTAAAAAAAGACAAGTTCATGTAAAAGACAACATAGTAGATAAATAAATCGCACAACATGAGTTAATTTTTTGTTCAATTCTAGACCAGTATATATTAGAATGATATAATGTATAACGGAAGTACTTCTACAAAATCATCTTATTTGAGATCATACATTAAAAAATGAGTTATAAAAATGTAAAAATATCCATTTTGCATATTTAGGGCATATTTGCCAGTTAACAGCTGTCGTCGTGTGTTTCAGAACAAATTCAGCTTTGTTAGAGTCTAGCTGTAGTTTTTCGTCAGTTTCCTCAGTCTGCATTTTATTCAATTAAAATCGTAGTACGAAATAAACCAAGCTACGACTTGGTCTAGTTTGTTAGGGTAGTTTGTTTACCTTGAACGGAATGTGGGATGGGACAATGCAACGGTCACAGCAATATAGTCGGGAGGCGTGCGAGGAGCAGTGGAATGGCGGTGCTCGGCTGCTCGCACAGACGTCCCATGTGTTTTCCATTTTTTAGTTAGCTTTGTAAACTATGAATAAATAAGAGAAGAACAAGAAAAGTTTCTTGTTGAACACGACACAAAAAACATTGTCTCTGTTGAATGTTTCCTGAACTCGCGTGAGCTCGAACTAGGTCTAAAATGTTCGGTACTCATCTGGATCCAAAATCCACGAACTTCGAGAAGCTAGCTCATAAAGTGGAGCCCCCCTCTTATGCAAAACGGTGAAGTGAATGAAGCCCAGCTTCCCGAAACAACAGATCCAGAAAGTTCATCAAAATAATGTGGGGAATGCCACCGCAAAGTCACATATCTCGGGTCGATTTTCTACTTCCCAGTGGTGCTCTCTCTCTTTCTCTCTCTTGTTACGCACCTTCACCCGGTTGTCGGCCTTCCGTCACACCACCAACAACCTGCCACATTCCCGTTGGATTTCGCTGCATCTTGTTGCCTTCTCCCCCTCTCTCTCGTCAAGCCCACCATTCTCTTCATTGCCTTCTCGTCTTCCCCCACTGCATCGTATTGCTATGATGACCCTCCTCACTGCCAACTTCAACGAGCTTCCCCATAGGCACCCCAACGCCTCAACCCAACTGCATAGGAAGAAGTTTCTGTCGCTCTTACCCCCCAATGCATAGTCCTATTAACATACAACTAACCCTATGGTGTGATCCACGCGCGCGCACATATGAAGGGCACCAAAGGACAGTAACATAACCACAAGCAATTTAAACCAATCATAACAATTCACTAATTACCCATAGGGCAACAAAAATCTACTCAAACACAATAGCGACGACCCAAGTCATGGGATAGTAATTCATAGCACAAAAACATCATGTTCAAGTAGGGGATTGCAGCGAGTTGCGGGAGAGTGTGACATCTGTATAGCTCAGAGTGACATCACATACAAACTAACTCATATATAGCAACAAGTTCACAGCACAGCTCATGAAAAGTTCAAAACATAGTTCACAACTATTTCACAAATTCACCAACCGTAACTATTGGGTAATCAAACAAGTTGGAAAGATCGATGTCGATAACCAAGGCAAGGGCCAACCTCGTTATGAGGATAGAGACCAGCGGCCAGGGCCAGGCAAAGCCAGCCAAAAACAATTTCCTCCTGAAGTTAATGATGTTAACATGATATAGGTCACGCAAGTTAGCATGAAGGGAAGGAAGCGTGCACTCCGCAAGGTGTACGCCGTGCAGCCAACAGCGCCAAAGAAAAACTTGAGGTCTGGCACATTTCAGAGGTAATGAAATATGTCCATGCAGGACCAGTGCTTAGAGTTCGTCAAATACACCTATCAAGCTGGTGTCAAACGAAGAAAGTTAAAACATGAACGTCGTTGCTTATTTCCATATGAGTTCTACACATTTCTGAAAGTTTACATTTTTTTATGCACCTACATCCATGTGTTAAGTTTCCTTTGATTCCGGTTGCGCGACAATTACTGGATCATCGTCATTCTGATGTTTATAATGTACTTTGATTTCTTAAAGGTGAAAATCGGAACTTCGGAGATATAGTGAAGGTTTTGGATGATGCTTTCTTCACATTTTATATGATCAATGGACTGGGTCTAGGGAGGCTATTCCGGTGGAAAAATCGGTGGCATGTGGTTGATTGGGCCAGGCAGCCCATCTAGCGGTTGGGGAAAGAACAAGCCACTAAGGAGAAAAATAGCTAGCTGGTGTGTGACGTCGCTTCAGTTCAGGTTACATACATCCAAGGGTCAGCGATCCCTGATCCCTCCATTCTCCCTCACGGCCGCCGAGGAACCTTCACGCCTCCATGATGCTGACCAGCCGCCGTTCTCTTACTTCTTCGATTGCAGCAGAGAGGGGCTGCACTCTCAGACCGGTGAGGCGCGACACCATTGCCGCATCCAATAGCTCCATGGCCCCGATCTTCACCGATGTGAGGGCGGGCCACATATGCGGGGGCGGCGCTTGGAGAGGCCATCAGGTTGGTGTCCGGGAAGTGGACGGCGCTTTAGTTGGCGGTGCAGGAGCGGTGGGGGCGGCCGTGACTACCGTGCCAAGGCCGACCAGTTCAGCGAGTCCATCCTCTCCTGGTTCTATTGCTCCAAGGGTACGTACAGATCCTTCAGCATCCTCAGATAATATGTTCCTCCTTATCTCCACTTTGTGGCAGGGCTCCAGCCTTAAGAATGATCATTATGCAGCAGGGAAGGTTTCCCCTTTATGGCTGCATGGGGCTCCAGCCTTAAGGAATGATCACTGGCAGCGGACTAGGTTTGCCTTTACAAAAATGATTCAGCAAGGGAAACGGGTACATGCAGCTTCCCCATGGAGTCAGCTGGTACAGATCATTCCTTCCCTTCATCTTGGATATAATCAGTGTTCACTACTGGTTTGGATTTGTCCTTTCCGAGTGCCTAGGATTTGTATTCCACAGTAATCAGGAAGTCACCCAGTTGATAGGAGATTTGAGCACAAGCTCACAGACGTGTGTTCTTTATAGGGAAATTATTATGTCCATTTACTACAATGGATCTGTCAATATATAATGAATATGAGGATGATCATTTTCATTGAACAGATTATAATATATAAGAGGATATGGTGTTCGTAAAAAAGAGAGGATATGTTTTCGGTATTCTTCTCGGTAGTTATAGAATTGCACTACCACTATCAATAGATCAATTGGTTCAGCTTTTCCTATAAATTCCACAGAGTAAGGTGAAGGCTTTGAATTTAGTTCTCTACTTTTTGTCAACTGATTTCTTTTATCTCTTTGTTAGAATCTCACATGCTAACTTATCAGTGACTTGCTCCTCCACACAAGATTCTAAATGATCCAACTCTTGTGCAGGTTCTCACATTCAGGTTATTTTCTTACTTATCATCTGATCATCATGATGGCACACGTTGCACATCAAGAATTAGTTACACAGAGAAGATACCTTCAATTTTTTGACTGCCTCTTGAATGTTTCTAATATTGCTTGCAGAGAATGTTTCTAATATTGCTTGCACAAAATTGTAAAACTGTGTCTACATGTCACTAATTCATCCCGTTTGTTGGTTTGTTCAAGGACATCTATAACAGATGTGTTACTTTTTCATTTCTCCAACAGTAATTTGCAAAAGAAACAATGTTATCTTGGTATGTCATGTCTCCCATTTGTTCTATTTAGTTTTTACGCATACAAATATAGATATTTTAATATTGTAAACAGGAATGCTTAGGATGATCTAAATTTCATTATAAATCCATATCTTCTTCCAATATGTGAGTATATAATGGCGACAATGGCATGTTAAATTTTCACTAATTCAAATGATCTAGAAGAGACATGCTTACTCTCATGTGTTGCTGAGATGCTAAGAAACCACCCACAGAGAGGGCTATTATCATATCTATGTTCAAACATGGAGTCACTAGAGGTAATAGGTTTGGTTTTCAAATATCATTTATATACCTACACCATACATCTGTTGCCGGAAGTATATCCACGCACGTGTATCTTGGGTTTACCTAATGCCACCATAACCAGGTTGAACTGCAATTCTCTGCCCAAGTAGGTAATCTAACTCCACCATTAACATATGGAAAGATATCATACTTTATCATTACATGCACATATACATGCATGCATATACATTGATTTGTCAAAACAGCGAATTCCCACTAATAAATCCGCTTCCCTATGTATCATGTAGTTGTGAAAAATAAGCTCATGTGTGACAGAAAGCTGCCAAGTGTCAATGTATGATCTAGGGCATGAGAAATTTATGTTAGTTAGGCATTTGATTTCGGACCCATTGAAAATTGTATCATGAATAATGCGGTCAAGTTTGTTAATGGAGTAAATAATCATATTGATAAGTGATGTTTTTTCCTGGATACATTGGTCCATTCTATCTTCAATTGAAGGGGAAGTTCTCTATATAGCATTACAATTTTGAAATTTGGTGTCCTAAGGCTACGCCATGAAATTAATAGCCGTGTTAAATTAATTTAACATGACGAGTATTTGTATTTGGCACCATATAATTGTATCAATCTCTACCATTAAAATGTAAAAATTGACGGGCGCTGCAACGCGCGCCATCAATGATCTAGTTTAGATACATTATAACTAAGAACTCTAGGAGCTCTCTCAGGCCATCACTAACAACAGCCGTCCAATTCATGATATAAACCTAGCTGGCCGTCCGATCCATGTTTGATTTCCACCTAGCCGCTATACATGGGTCGCTGTCTTAGGGCCGCTGCTCCCGTGACAATTTCTGAGCCTGCTGGTTTGTTGGGCCGTTTCGATATTTTCTCAGCCGACTTCTTGTTGGCTCGTGTTTGATCGCTTTTCAAGCAGAAGAGCTCGGTGGGTTGATTGTACATGGACGGCACGAGGCCCGTGTAGCACCGCTCAATCAGTCGAGCCTGCGTGAGGTCCAGCGATGAAGAGAAGACCTTGCTTTTTTTTTGAACCGGGCATTACCCCTTTCCATTACTCTTATAACGGAAATAACATCAGTTCGAAATATCCAGGAAACCTAGAAAGGGGAAGCGGGTCCAACGCATCACTGAGAAACCCACGGTGAACACCCGTCATCGGGCAGTCCACCACGGGGCGAAAACCCAACGACACCTAATAAGCTACGACCAGAAGAGTTCAGCTATTACAAGCCTGATTCAGATAGGCCACCCATACAGAAGCTCGCGCAGGAGCATGAACCACTCCCATAACCAAACTAGTCTTTTACCAAAACGCCAACCTCATGCACCATGACCGGGATACAGGAGCCATCTCCTCCAGCTTTTCACCCGCTCCGCGCCGCATCTCTCGGAGCTGCACGGATCCTCATCATGTTTGTGGCACTGATCCTCAGCATTTTCGATCCACGCTCCATCGCCTCCCGATCTTCACCAGATAGCAACCCTGCCCAATAAGATATGTATCCACAAGCAGAATATATCACATCAAAAGGAGACTTCAATTCTTTGAATTCGAAGATTCTTTTGTTACGGCAATTCCACATCGCCCAGCATAACGCAGCCAGGCCAAACGTATAAAACCTCTCACCATCAGGGAGGTAACAATGACACCAAGCAAAGTATTGCCACAGGTTGTCAGGGCAACAATCAGTGCCGAAAACACACCCCACTGTTCTCCACATAACTCTAGCAACAGGGCAAGTAAAAAAGAGGTGCTGAGAAGTTTCTCTGCCATCACAGAAGGCACACACCGGCCTTCCCAGCCACCCACGTCTGCACATTACATCCCTGGTTAGGACAGCGTCCTGAAACAATTGCCACAAAAAGATCTGAATTTTTAGGGGAATTTTTGCTCTCCAAATCCATTTAAAGTTGCAACCAGCTAGGGGTCTCTCCAAATGTTCATACACGGATTTTGTGGTAAATTTTTTCTTCCCCCCCAGGGACCAAACAACCTGATCTGTATCTTCAGATAAGGGCTAGTTCCGGACCTTATCCCGCACCTCCCTCCATTGTTCGAGAAGTGTGGGGTTGAGACTTCTTCTAAAGAAGTTCACCTCCACATTCTCCCTGAACTTAGCCACCGTAATCTCTTGATTGTTACAGATGTTGAATAAGACAGGAAACTGGACACAAAGCGGTTGCTCTTCGCCAAAAGAATCCAACCACAATCTGGCAATATTGCCAGAGTTCAAGTTTATTTTCCTGCCAATCATATAATGCTCTTTAACTTTCATGATAGCCTTCCAGATGGGAGAGTCCCCAAATCTGGTCTTAATTGATGCCACCGTGTCCTTTTTGAAATATTTAGCCCAAATCACCTCCTTCCAAAGCCCATTCTGGGTTTCTAACTTCCACCACCACTTGGTGAGCAGACTTATATTCTGTTTACGTAGATCTTTCACCCCCAGGCCACCTTTCTCTTTCGATCGACAAATCCTGGACCATTTAACCAGGTGATATCGCTTGAGCCCATCATGTTCTTGCCGGAAAAAGCGCTTGCGATGTTTATCCAGTTTACTAATCACTCCCTTAGCTAGAAGAAACATGTACATGTAGAAGTACACAATGCTAGTTAAAGACGAGTTGAGGAGAATAAGACGTCCTCCCGAGGAGGCTGCATTGCCAATCCACGATTCACAGCACTTGAGGAATCTCTCATCCACAAAATCCCAATCTAGGCTACGCGGGTTTAAGAAACTAACCGGCACCCCAGGGTATTTCATGGGGAAGTGGCCGATGCTACAATTGAACAAGTCTGCATAGTAAGATATAACATCATTGTATCCCCCAACACATAGGATTTCGCTCTTCAGAAAATTGATTTTCAAACCAGACATAAGTTCAAACATGTATAATAGCAATTTCAAGTTGACAGCTGCCTCATTATTATGTTCAAAGCAAATCACCGTATCATCAGCATATTGCAATATGGATACCCCGCCCTCAATTAAGTCCGGCACGAGGCCAGTAATCAAGTTTTTTTTAGCGTTAGTAACCATCTTCGAAAGGGTTTCAACAGCCAAGTTAAACAAGAAGGGGGAATAAGGGTCGCCTTGCCTGACCCCTTTGTCGCTCTGAAAATAGGGTCATGTTTTGTTATTAAGCTTAATGCTCAGGGTGCCATTGTGCAGTATCTTCTCCACCCAACCACACCAAGTCCTGCCGAAACCCCGGTTTCGATGACATTCTAATGGAAAGTCCCAATTTATCTTATCATAGGCTTTCTCGAAATCTAACTTAAGAACAATTCCCACCCTCTTTTTATGGTGTGTATGGTGCAACCCTTCATGAAGAGTGAGGATCCCATCCATAATATTTCTGTGTTTTGTGAAGGCATTTTGATATTTGCTGATTAATTTGTCAGCAAAGATAGCCACTCGGTTATCCAAAACCTTCGTAATCAGCTTGTAGGGGCATCTAAGGAGGCATATTGGTCGGTATTGCTGGATCTTTCTCGCCCCATTCAACTTTGGTATTAGGGTGATAATACCATAGTTCAGTCGGGACACATCTAGGGTGTTATCGTAGAAGGCTTCAAACAGCCTCATAAGGTCTTTTTTAACAAAGTCCCAGCAATGCTTATAAAATTCCGCTGGGATACTATCGGGGCCTGGTGCTCTATTGCTTTCCATACTAAACAGGGCCGTTCTAACTTCCTCCTCAGTAAAAGCTTTAGTCAGCATCTCATTGTCATCAGTAGTGAGTTTCTCACTTCTAGCCCATGTATCAGGAGACATATGAAATAAATTCCCCCTCGCAGGGCCAAACAGATATTTGTAAAAGGTAGTTGCATGACCCAGCAGGTTCTTAGTACCTTCTATAACTTTCTCCCCATCATCCAAAGAATGTATAGTGTTTTTACGCTTCCTACCATTGGCTATCCGATGAAAATAAGCCGTGTTCTGGTCTCCTTTTAGGATCCACCTTTCATTTGAATGTTGTAGCCAAAACAGCTCCTCCTCTGCAAGAATCTCATATAGTTCTACACACAGAATGGTCCGCTTCTCATAGGTTTCCGGTTCCAGGGGTCCATTCTCTTCTTTTTTCTCTATATCCTCCAATTCTTGTTTAATCCATTTTTTCTCTTCATGGCATGCCCAAAAGCATGCGAGCCCCAGCCTTTAAAGTATTTTTTAATATGTTTCAACTTTATATTCAGGATGTCAATAGGGTCTGCAGAATATACAGGTTGTTCCCATATCTCTTTAGCTTTATGATAAAACTCCTCATTTTTTAACCAGCGCAGCTCAAATCTGAACTCTCTCCTATAAGGAGTCCCCTTTTCAGTAGGGTTGGATGAGAGCAGCAGGGGGTTGTGGTCCGAAACATCTCTCACAAGCTTACAAACCGAAACTAAGGGGAATAAATCTTCCCAATCAGGGCTCATAAGGATCATGTCTAGTTTCTCTAGAGTAGGGTGCCTCTGTTTGTTGGTCCAAGTATACTTACCTCCCCCCATGTAAATTTCTCTAAGGTTAAGGTTTTGAATAATAGAGTTAAATCTATCAATGTACAGGGATCTATGAAGATCCTTGTTCTTGTCGCAGCTTTCCCGAAGGATGTTAAAATCACCACCAATCACATAAGGAGTCCTAACATTGGTGCAGATCGAGATCAGCTCATCTAGGAACTCATCTTTCTTATCGTCGTGCGCCGCCCCATAAACCACCACCAATGTCCATATTATTTTGAGGGTAACATCAAGAACTGCAACTTGCATGAGGTACTTACCTGCATTCCAGGAAACCGCCTCCAGGCTCTCTTTTTTGACCCCACACAACACACCACCTGATTTCCCAACAGAAGGGATCCAATTCCAACTAAATCTGTCAAAGGGGTCAACTCTCCTCAAATACTTTTGATCAAAGGTTTTTTTCTTTGTTTCCTGAATACCTAAGAAGTCCAGGGAGTGGTCCTTAATAATGTCAGAGAAGCAGGTGGCCATCCCTCTTTTACCTGCTCCTCTGCAATTCCAGAAAAGGCCTTTCATAATTTCTTCATTCTAGCCCCCCCCCTTCTGGCAGCCCTGCTAGGAGACAGAGCGGGACTACGAGCTTTCCCTACCAAAGAGGATCTGTTTTTTTGGCTTCTGGTGGTAGGTCTTGCTATAACCACAACAGGTTTCCTCTCCCTCTTTTTTCTAGATCTTACTTTTGTAAAATTCAACTCTTCCACCTCATTAACATCCACCCACTCCATATTCAAAGGAGTCTAATCCCCTTTTGCATTAGTTAACACTAGTATCCCCCCTCCAGGGTCATTCTGGTCTACATTTTCACTTTTCTTGTCCATGTTTCTGCATTTTTCAAGTTCTCTAAGGATATCCACATTACTAAAATTGTTATCAGGAATATTTACTCCCATTTTAACTGCTCTAAGGATGAGATTAGGATTAGATAAGGCATCAAAAGAGTTAGGGCTATGTGTAGTACCTTCAATGTCTCTTTTCTTCCCCGCTGCCATTGCCTTCTCCTCCACCCTCTCCATCATGTTGTGTGCGTTTCTCGGACTGAAGCGCGGGTTTTCCTCCGTGACTAGTGGGGGAGCAGGGGGCCCCACCTTGATCAGCTCTGTCTCAGGTGACTCAACCCTGTACTGCTGAGGAGAGGCAGGCTTCTCTCCATCCCCATTTACTTCTTTTACCTGACGACATTTTTTAACGACATCAGAGTAAGATTTTCTGGGACTTTTTAGGTTACAAGTCAAAGAATTCACACCACATGAGCTTACTTTGTTCTGTTCCATCTCATAGGCCATAGTCTCAATTAGCAAAGTGGTATGCAGAGAGTCATCCGATTCTACACTCTCTTGCGACTCCCTGATGGGATATGTTTTTCCCCCTAGCAGCACAAGGAGACTTCACAGGTGGCTCAATGTTCTCTGTTTTTCCATGTTGTATAAGGGGGCAGTTCTTCCCATCAGCATTCCCATCAAAATCAGCAGGTGTCTGCACAATCTTTTTCTCCCTATTAGGATCTCTCACCAGGATTTGTTCCACCTCATAGAAGAAGTCATAAAAATAGTCTCCCAACACAGCTTCTGCGATCACAGGAATTTTATCCACATTTCTGCACCCAATCCTCACCCTAGCAGAGGTCGGATGGTGCAAAGTAGCCGCATCAATATCCAAGGGGACCCCAACTAGTGATGCCACATATGCAAGGTTTCTTTCACTCCTCTTATCAAGTGGCACATTGCTGATCTTAACCCATGCTATCTCCATCTTGCCTTTAGCCCCCACCGCAGATGACCACGGAGTGGCGAGGATGACAGCACCACTAGTCTTAAGCGTTACCCTCCCCACATAACAAATCTGAGCAACAGCCCTTGGATTAGGAAATCTCACTACAAACACCCCTGGGCCTATAGCATGAGCAGAGCAACGCCAATCAGTGGCTAGGTAGGCTAACAGATCTAATTCCATTTTACGCGTAGAGGTTTCTCCTTCCACAATAGTGACCACAATGTTGTTGGCCCTAGCTTTTTGTTGATTGGCAGAACAAGAATCGTGGATATAGTAAAATCCCTATCCCTTGGACTGCAATGCACACATGGGTGCAGTACACTCCTAGGGCAAAAACTCAACGCATACAGAAGCTAGATGCCCTAATTTCTTGCATCTCTCGCAATAGGCTTGCGGACAGCGAGTAGGGGAGTGTTCATGTGATTTGCAAATGAGACACATATCTGCTTTTTTGGTAGGAGGCACCTGAGCAAGGGGCTGCTTCCCCTGAGGACGATCAGACGGCAGGTGAGGTTGCTTTCCGGCGGTGTCGCCGCCCGAGCCTGATGACGCCTGGGCCTTCTGCACCCAGACACCACCGCTCTGGATCTCTCTGCGATTGGTCGCCGCTGCTTCATCCCAGCGCGCAGTATCCTCCGCCGATGCGATGTTGGATGACGTCGAGATGCCGTAGCTGTCGCCTTCTTCACGCCTCCACGAGAACTTGCTCCGGTCGCCTCCCCGGCCGTTGCCGCGGCCAGCCTGCCGCCCTCCTCCACGGTCCATGCGCCCGGCCCCGCCTCCACCGCGTCGCTCTCCGCCGTGGCCGCGCCCCGCGTCGTTCGCCATGGGAGGGGACGACACCACGGCTGCAAACGATCTAGGGTCTCCGCCTACCTTACCCTCCCACCACTCGAAGGAATCTAGATTTCTGGATCTAGGTTTTTCCGCCGCCGCCCAGAAGTGGGAGAAGGAGGTCTCTAGGTCAAGGATCGGTGTGGGTCGGGGCTTTATACCAGCGCTGTTGCCTCGCGGGGGTGGGTGGATTCCCCCCACGTGTCGCGCATCCGCCATTGGTGGGCTCGGTGCCATGGGCGGGTTTGTTTCGGGTCGGTTCGCCCCGCCCGTGCACGTCACCGCGCTTCCATGTACCACCGCGATGCCCACGTCTCCTCCGTGCACCAGCGCAGTGTCCAACGCCGGCAGCCGATCCCGAACCCTCACCAGGTAACAAGGAAACGAAATCACGTACCCAATGTCGATTTCCTCCCCCTCACGAAGGAAACGTGCGTCCACCGTCACGCCACGCTGATTCGTGAGTACCAGTCGGAGCGCCTCCCGGCGCAACGTGAGGACGCCGTCGTCAAACCGGAGCATGCGCAAGATGAGATCGGCGGCGTACGAGACCCGCCATCTCACGTCAAGGTCGTCGCCGCTCGTACCGCTCGAGCACCTCGTCCGGCGATCCAGACTTCGCCAATCGATGACGTCAAGGGATGCAAAGGGGAGAGGATGCGTTGCGTACGATTGGAATTGATGTGCCCTCATTAAGACAAGGATTAAACCAACCGTTTCTACAACCATTAATGGCTGCCAAGGTGCGTCACCCACCGGCGCATGATGGCGGAGGTGTGTTACAGTTTAGCTAGGTTAACTTCCTGCGCATTGGCATGCCTATATATGACATGTGTCGTCCCGCTGTTTCGTCGGCCCTTCTTCCTCCTGGAGTACCACTACAAATCGCAATCCCTGGCCCTGCACCCGTTCAGTTCAGTCTGAAGTATTTTTTGCTGAGCGACAGCCGACGGCCACTCCTCCCAGGACCAAGATGCCCCTTCCAACTCCGTTCCATTCTCAGCGTGGCTCGCAAACCCTACGTGTGCTCAGGCAGCAGCGCTGGGAGTGAAAGAGATGCGAGGGAGCGTATTCTGGCCTCATCTCCCTCTGCGTGACAATAATAGTTGCCAAGTTCCCGGTTCGAGCGGGTCGAGGTACGGGAACGAGGGTCGAGGATCGCTGGTTGCCAAAATAAAACTAGGGATCGATTGGGGTATACATCTCTGGAACGGCCGTTCGACAGCGGGAACGCGATCCTGTTAAATCGGGGACGATGAGCCCGGGTCGATCAGTCTGATCCTTCCAAGTATTGTACATGAACCCCTAAAAAAAGTATTGTACATGGAAACAAAAACAGATTAAGGGAAGAGTGCAATATCGTTCAAGGCAAGAGAAAATTAAGGAAGTCCATCCGGTATTAGAGGACCGCTGTTATTTACGTCCTTTATCTCTACTTATACTATTAAACAAGCAAACATATTCATCACTAAGTACACCCAGCCTAACGTACACACAACAACGCGAAGCAATTACAGCCGCATGATCAGAGCCACTTAGTTTAATCTAACCATTAAAATTATACCAACCCCCAGCCAGAATTGCGTTTAGCAATTTGCCCAAGCGGACGAAAACTCTGCCGAACCAAACGTTCCGCGCTCCACCCTCGCTCCGTTAATCCAAGGAAGGAAAAAAACACAAGCCGATGTCAAACAGATGGGTATTTGCAGGCGGGTGATGCGGGCAACGCGGGGCGGCGGCGGCGGCAGCTCGATGCAGGGAGGCGTGGGTTCCGGCGGGGCTGGCATGGATCTGGCGGATGGCAGCCGGATCGGATCGATGACGTGCGGCTCCGGTGAGTCCGAAGGGCGGCGCCGGCGGCTGAGCTCCTCCATGGACTGCTGCAGTTCCAGGGAGAGAGAGAGCTTCGAAGGCTCGCCTTTTCGATCCGGGGCCCCATCTTCCAGCCCTCTCGAGCACCGACGCCGTTATCGTTCCCCTTCTTCTTAGACCCCCGGATCCGCTGCGGCCTCCACCTTTGAGGTATGCATGGGCAGCTAGGTTGTCTGATTGTTTCTTCACAGCATCAATTCTCCTTGCTAATTCAATCGGTCAATCCCACTAGGGTTGGGATGGGACCTTCGCAATTTCTGTGGTCAGATTCGCTCTGGGTGTAGTGTCCATGGCACGATCATACATGCTGTTGTGTTCCCGGATTCCGTCTTGGGGATGATTTGTGTATGATTTGCTATCTTCATCTTGCGTTGTTAATTTCTGTCGCTTTTACAAAGAATGATGCGTCATAGCTTGGTGCCTTTTAGGAATTTCAGTATTTGGTTAGAAGATACTGTATAAAGTATTGATTTCTTAGCGGCTAGCAACTCCAGTGGTGTGTTAAATATCTGCTCAGCATTTGATACGTAGATTCTAACCCCTGCATTTCGTAGGGTTTGAAAGGAAGCAGAGAAGTTGAACCATGGGAAAGAGGAAGCTGTCCGCTATGCCACCCACTAGGAAGCGGATGGACAAGCTCGATATTGCCTTTTCCTGCACATTCTGCAATCATGGGAGCAGTGGATGGACAAGGTTGATATGGCATTTTCCAGCCCATTCTGCAATCATGGGAGCAGCGTTGAATGCCTGATGTTAGTACCATCTTCACATATTTTTCCTGTTAGTTCGTTGATGCTGGATGGCTATCTATCCATTCAACATTGTGTCTGCCCTTCTTTTTTCTTCAGTGATAAATTTTGTACCAGGCATCTCATTTGGTTTTGTTCCTTCTAAACCTAATGATAGCAACTCTGGGAATGGGATATATCGTATGCATAAATTTTGTACAGCCATGCCCATTTCATATACTATTGGGGGTTTAATCACTGTAATCAACTATCATAATAGAGCATAGCTGAGGTAGTAAATGATGCAGGGTTATATGCAGACTCGGTTGCCATTAAATGATGTCTGTACGACAGGAGGCTCCGACGAGTTGGATGGACGGCGGCGGCGGCTGAGCTTCTCCATGGCCTGCTGCAGTTCCAGGGAGAGAGAGCTTTGAAGGTGAGGAGGAGATATAGAAGAACAGAAGGAATGGAGAGTTGGAAGGGCAGGGGCGTGGCGGCCTTGACTGTGAACCTCTGGTTGTGACGGTCTCCGGCGAGAGGTGGTGGATGGCGTTGACGCGAGCCTAGGGGGCGGCGGCGGCGGCTTGGAGCTGCGGGAGCTCGGGCGTTTGGTGCGTTTGGATCGCAGGCCAAAGGTTGTGCATATTGGGTACGTAATCGCTATCAAACCTGTCCATACAAAATGTTGCCATGATTTATCCTGATGTTGGCTAGATCTGAAGTATTACCTATCAAATCAACAATTCTTTCTGTTTTGAGGCCACATGCATGTTGATTCTGTCAACACACTGGGATCCCTGTAGATAGAACCATAAGAAGAGGACTGGTCCTCTGATCATTGTAGGCCTTCAACGCCCATTTAGGAATTAGGACACACACATATATTATTTGGATCTCTGGCCAATGATTTGAGGAGCTAGCACTAGATGGTCTATCGTGGCGTACTTCTCCATCGGCGGAGACCCTCCGCCTCCGGTGAGTACAAGGGCGCTCTACTCTGTCGTATTTTTCTACTCCAGGCACATCAATCATGGGGTCAATGTGTTGCTTGTTTTGTTTGGGTGTTTTCTCCGTGAGGTACTGGTTGGGATTCAGAGGAGGTGCGGTGGGGGGCTTTTTCTCCTGTAGGTGAAAACACTCTGATCCCTTTTTATTGGACCAGGCAATGTCAGATTCTGCTCTGGCAATCGAGTTTTTGCTACCCTTCATTTCCTATAGCCGGATCACGGGATCAGTGTGGTTCTAAACTTTGTATACACTTTTGAATTTGTGAGCAAAACGAGATGGTGGTTCGATTACCTCCCAGCCTGTACACCCGCACACACTTAACAGCTCGATGAAGTGGACGGTGGCGAATTCAGTGGGAGTGTCCTTTCCGTTGTACAGATGTGATAATTTGTTATTTGCTGGTTACAGAGGCAGTACATTCTTGATTATTCGAGCCTACGTTAACTGGTCCAGATTAAACCTAGGAAGTGCAATTTTCTTTTTGGTTCGGTGTGACAATTCAGTTGTATTATCGATATCCTGCACATTCATTCTGAATTATTAAGTGTCATTTTTGGGTGCATGTCTTCAGTATAACAATAAACTGATTTTGTGTGCTGTGATAAACACTGATTGCTACTTGCTCATGGCGACTATGTGCACGAAGATGATCCCGGTGGAGGAGATCCCGACGACCGACGTGAAGTCGGGATGGAAGGAGGGCATGAAGGACACCTTCCCAAAAGGAATGATCTTATTTTTCCGGTGTATAATTATGTATTTTAAATAGTTGTTGGGTGTACCTTTTATATTATCACTATAATCTTTGAAGTTATATTTCTATATATTTCACTTTTCACATGAGCTGAGGCACAATTTATTTGAAAATAAATTGTAAATTGATATTTTTGGATAGATTGGATGAGGTTTCATGTGTCTGAATTGCACTTTAGGTCAAATAAGTTTGCTAGGTGCAGAGGAGCTATGAGAAAAGTTGTTCAAAAACCGCATGAACTTATTTTTTTCGTTCAGTGATGGAGATCGATCATGTATTAGAATGTGTCAAGTTCTGCAAGTTTTGTGTTCTCCTATTGATAGCTTCTATGATTTCTGACTTTTTTTTCTTCATTCTTCATCCATTTGCTTTGTGGCAGTATTTTCCCTTTAACTCCTTGTTCTTCAGAGTTAATGCAGTAGATGGTATGGACACAACAAAAAGGAAATAACAATACTTCCAATACTAAAAGTGTTAGAGTTGCTGTAGACGTCGACCTTGGTCAGGTCGGTGTCGGTCGAGCAGGATAAACCTCCTGGCAAGCCAGTGGCGTCAGCAAGGCGGATGACTACAGTGGTGTGGAGGTGTGATCTATCAGGTATCTCACTCTGTTTGTGGTCAACTTTTTTGGTTGATCAATTCAAAACAAGCGTGAAGAGGTGAAGATACTGGCGTGAAGGAACCATGAGATGAGAACATGCTGAGAGCAGTTCCGTTGATGAACAATTGACCACAGTAATTATATACTAATGCAGCTGATGCAAGCTTTCTTTTTAATTTAATATCTTTCATTGTGACAACCTCTAAGATTTTCAGCCATCTCTTTATACGTACTATAGAGAACTAATTTCTGAGTTATTGGTGTTGTCCCTTTTACTTTTCTACTCATACATTGTTGCTAATTTGGAGTAAGCATAGTAAATCTACTGACTTGAAGGTCTTTATTATGTAGTCCAGTTTCTTCATGCTTCTACTGACTTTGGTGTTGTCCATGTTTCTCTTCTATTTCCTTCAATGAGAAGTCAAGATGTTGGTTTGGACGATATTCTGATGCTGGTTAGTTAGAGTAGGATATTCTGATGTTGGTTGATCGTTTCCAGGCTAAGGTTCACTGGAAAATATATATTGGAACTACCAGCTATGATGCTAGACGATGATAATGGTTTACTCCGTTTGATGCGAGATGACCCAATCAGGGTGCTTGATCTACAAGGTTAAGGTGCTAGATGATTAAAAAGATTCTTTTGAACATAGAAGTACACCAGAGATTCTCTCCTCACAATTTGCAGATATTATTGTTTGTACTTTTCTTGTTCGTGATAATTAGCCCTGATTTACGAGTTTTGTATTTAATTTTGTGATATTTTTCCCAGTCACCACAAGTTTGGTCTGGCAAACTGACTTTGCTTGTATGTTGTTCAATCATCTCCTTAACTCATGCAGATTACAGATACATTTTATTTCATCTTCACACCTATTGCCAAGTCCTGATACGTATTCTTGTCATGTCTGGGCCAAACAGAATGCAAATGTTGAGGTTGATGATACTACAGTGGCTCGATCATTGTCCCTTCGTAGTTATATGAGCATGTTTTTGAAAGGGAAAAAGAATCATGCGAAGCCCAAACATGACATGGTTACGGAGGTGTATTGGCCAGCCATGAGTTCGTGGCTGCAATGCGGTGTTTCCATGCTGCTAGGGGCACCTGTGGTCACAGATAAACCGAACTAAGAGTGACACACTATATGTCTATACAAGTACTTTCTTAGCTGAATCATAAGATGTGTCTTGTAGAGACGTGCGTGCACGTGCAAGGCTACTAGTGGCCTTCTGTTCCTAAATTATCTCGCCTACTGTTACGGCCACACTGTGTTTTTTCATTCCTTGTAGACCTGCAACGTCCTGTCATCATGGGAACGCGTACCGGCCGTCGAATCCTATCGACCCGCACTCGATCCCGACCCTTGATTGGGGTCGATGAACCCGGTACACGGGACGCGGCGTCGACTCGCGTTCCCGGCTACTCACAATACAAGCCCCATCTTCCTTCGAAATGGCGACATGGCGATGCTGCCATGCTGACAGACATGCATCCAGCGACTGCGCCATCTTCCTCGTCGTCGGCCCCGACGACGTCACTACCCCGGCGAGAGGAAGAGGAGATGGGAGCTACCGCTTTGGATCGCGAATGGACTCGTCGCTACGGGTGGAACCTATTATGAGTTGTGGTGCTTGAGATACACTAAGCAGGCAAGCATCTCTGGTAAGGTCCATATAGATCAGTGAATCTTATGTAAATACGTATGTATAGAAGGCAAAGAAGTCAACTACGCCTTGTGTCTCCTTTAGAAAAGGAAGTCAACTACGTACCGCTTGTGTCTCCAGTAGAAAAACAAGTCAACTACGCCGTGTGTCTTCAGTAGTTCAGTGCTAATAACACAGGTATTGCGGCTTTAGGAGCTTCGTGTGTCATATCAATAGCAAATACTCGAGCAAGTGCCGTAGGTGAGCTCCTGCAAATTAGCTACTTTTCAGTCAGCTGATTTTTTGATTTTGGGTCAGTCGAATTTCTGGCCGTTGGTTTGTGCTTTGAGATTCATAATTTAGTTTTTTTCTGTTCTGCAGTTGGTGACTGTTTGGGTCTGTAGAAAATCGACTAAGAGTGATTCTGGGTCAGTTGATTTTGTTGTTTGGGCTCGTTCTGTGTCGTGGGCACCCGTTATGCGTGCGTGCGCGCCCGTTAACAGACCTTGGAGCCCAGCGCGCAGCCCGCTTGAGGAATCCCGAGCGTCGGCGGCTTCTTGTCTTATCCCCTCCCCTCTCTGCTTCTGTCAGTCACTCTCCCCGACCGCTCCGCCTCAGTCTCTCCTCTGTCTTTTCCCCTTCCTTACCAGAGCTAGGGTTCGTGGCGTTCTTGCTCGATCTGCTCCATCTGCGGATTCTTCTTCATTTGATTTGTGTTTTCTTGGTTGATTTACTCCTTTTCTCCTTTGTATCTGATTGCGTGGGTGGTTTTTCTGTTGTTCTGTATGGTGTTTGTAGGTGTTTGTAGTCGGAGGGCTTCGCTGCTAACGGATTGCGGTTGCTGCATCTAGTCTTTTTGAGGTATTTGTGCTCCTTGGTTCTTATTATTGTGTTGTTTTCCTCACTACTAGGAAAAGACCTACTAATGGCGCACTGGTTTTGCCTACTAATGGGGCATTACCAGTGCGCCATTAGTAGCACGCCACTAGTATATCTTACTAATGGCGCATCACTGGTGCGCCATTAGTTTTGCCCATGGTGCGCCACTAGTGTTTGCTATACTAATGGCGCACCACACGTTAATGCGCCATTAGTAACAATTTTTTAAATTTTTTTTCTTAATCTCAGGTCACTATTTCACCTATGAGATATACAACAAGCATCCATATAACAATCATAGCCAACACACAAGTTCCATCATATATACATACATAGCCAACACACAAGTTCCATCATATATACATACATAGCCAACACACTAGTAGAAAAGGGGGCAATGGTCCAGGGTGGGTTAGCCCATTAGTCCCGGTTCAATCTAGAACCGGGACCAATGGGGGCATTGTACCCGGTTCGTGAGCACAGGGGGCCGGCCGGGCCACGTGGGCCATTGGTCCCGGTTCGTCTGGACCTTTTGGTCCCGGTTGGTGGGACGAACCGGGACCAATGTGCCTGGCTCCTGCCCCACCACCATTGGTCCCGGTTCGTGGCATGAACCGGGACCAAAGGCTCCCATTTAGTCCCGGTTCATGCCACGAACCGGGACCAGTGGTCCAGCCTATATAAACCCCTCGCGCCGGAGCAGAGCACTCAGTGCTCTGTTTTTCTGGGCCGGCGAGAGGAGGGGCTTTAGGTGCTCTAGCTCACCTCCTATGCACATGAGGTGTTCGATGAAATGCCCGAGCCACACTAGTTAAGCTTTCTCCTCTCGAAGCTCGACCTCAAAGCTCCATTTTCCTCGAGATTTGTCTAGATTTAGCGGTCTGTCACGCCCACCCCTGTCTTCACCGCCGTCGATCACCCGCGCCGATCTCATCACCGACACCACCGTGGTGAGCCTCTTGCTCTTATCTTCTTTCTGAAAGGAAAAATATTCTTACTTGTATGTTTAGATAGATACTTGTATCATTTTCTTACTTTTATTATTGCATCTTATATAGTGCGATGGTTTTGGTATCCGCCCCCGTCGGCCCTCGTCCTGTCTATGATTCGGATGTGGTATATATATTAATCTTTATAACTATTGGTTCATTTATTGTTTATGATAATTATGCGGACCAACGTGACATATATTTTATTTATCTAGGATGTATGTGAACCGGAAATTCCAACCGACCCTATTGTCGAGAGGTCAAATTTAGTTGAAGAAGAAAACAATTTCTTGAAGGAAAAAATAAAAAAAATTGAGGAGGAGAAGATGATATTGGAGTTGCATGTTGCGGATGTCGTCGATGATCACAAGATCAAGATGGATGCAATGCGCTTGAAGATTAGAAAGATTAGAAAATATGCCATTCATACCGAGGCTTGGTATCATTATGCCGTTGGATCAATTGTTACCTTGGTTGCGATTATGATCGCCTTTGTTTTAATTAATGTATGGTTTAATCAATTAGATGCTCTGGAGAGCTATATGTTGTTAGATGAGAACTATGTATGTACTTTGCTTTTAATGCATGTGATGATGAACTTCTATTAATTTGGACACTTAATTATATATAATGCACGCAGATGAACCGGCAATGGATGTACGGTGACAGACACACCTCCGAGTACATTAAGGGCGTGCATGAGTTTCTCGATGCGGCTCAGGCAAACAAGCAGAATGGTTTTATGTGTTGTCCATGCCCTGATTGTGGGAATACGAAGTCTTACTCTGACCGGAAAATCCTTCACACCCACCTGTTCTACAAGGGTTTCATGCCACACTATAATGTTTGGACGAGGCACGGAGAAATAGGGGTTATGATGGAAGATGACGAAGAAGAAGAGTACGATGACAACTACGTGCCCCCTGAATACCGTGATGCTGCAACGGGGGGAGCTGGTGAAGATCAAGAGGAACCAGACGATGTGCCCAATGATGCTACAACGGGTGAAGGTGCTGAAGATCAAGAGGAACCAGACGATGTGCACGATGATGGTGATCTCCGCCGTGTCATTGTCGATGCAAGGACGCAATGCGAAAGTCAAAAGGAGAAGCTGAAGTTCGATCGCATGTTAGAGGATCACAAAAAAGGGTTGTACCCCAATTGCGAAGATGGCAACACAAAGCTCGGTACCGTACTGGAATTGCTGCAGTGGAAGGCAGAGAATGCTGTGCCTGACAAAGGATTTGAGAAGCTACTGAAAATATTGAAGAAGAAGCTTCCAAAGGATAACGAATTGCCCGACAGTACATACGTAGCAAGAAGGTCGTATGCCCTCTAGGATTGGAGGTGGAGAAGATACATGCATGCCCTAATGACTGCATCCTATACCGTGGTGCATACAAGGATCTAAACGCATGCCCGGTATGCGGTGCATTGCGGTATAAGATCAGACGAGATGACCCTGGTGATGTTCACGGCGATCCCTGCAGGAAGAGGGTTCCTGCGAAGGTGATGTGGTATGCTCCTATAATACCACGGTTGAAACGTCTGTTCAGAAACGGAGAGCATGCCAAGTCGATGCGATGGCACAGTGAGGACCGTAAGAAAGACGGGAAGTTGAGAGCACCCGCTGACGGGTCGCAGTGGAGAAAAATCATGAGAAAGTACTGGGATGAGTTTGCAAAGGACCCAAGGAACGTATGGTTTGCTTTAAGCGCGGATGGCATTAATCCTTTCGGGGAGCAGAGCAGCAATCACAGCACCTGGCCGGTCACTCTATGTATGTATAACCTTCCTCCTTGTATGTGCATGAAGCGGAAGTTCATTATGATGCCAATTCCCATCCAAGGCCCTAAGCAACCCGGCAACGACATTGATGTGTACCTAAGGCCATTAGTTGAAGAACTTTTACAGCTGTGGAATGGAAATGGTGTACGTACATGGGATGAGCACGGACAGGAGGAATTTAACCTAAAGGCGTTGCTGTTCGTGACCATCAACGATTGGCCCGCTCTCAGTAACCTTTCAGGACAGACAAACAAAGGATACCACGCATGCACACACTATTTACATGACACTAAAAGTATATACCTGGACAAATGCAGGAAGAATGTGTACCTGGGCCATCGTCGATTTCTTCCGACCAACCATCAATGTCGAAAGAAAGGCAAGCATTTCAAAGGCGAGGCAGATCACCGGAAGAAGCCCGCCATGCGTACCGGTGGTCACGTACTTGCTATGGTCAATGATTTACACGTAATCTTTGGAAAGGGTGCCGGCGCACTAGCTGTTCTGAATGACGCTGAGGGACACGCACCCATGTGGAAGAAGAAATCTATATTTTGGGACCTACCCTACTGGAAAGACCTAGAGGTCCGCTCTTCAATCGACGTGATGCACGTGACGAAGAACCTTTGCGTGAACCTGCTAGGCTTCTTGGGCGTGTATGGAAAGACAAAAGATACACCCGAGGCACGGGAGGACCTCCAACATTTGCACCAAAAAGACGGCATGCCTCCGAAGCAGTATGAAGGTCCTGCCAGCTACGCTCTTACGAAAGATGAGAAAGAAATCTTCTTTGAATGCCTGCTCAGTATGAAGGTCCCGGCTGGCTTCTCGTCGAATATAAAGGGAATAATAAATATTCCAGAGAAAAAGTTCCAGAACCTAAAGTCTCATGACTGCCACGTGATTATGACGCAACTGCTTCCGGTTGCATTGAGGGGGCTTCTACCGGAAAGCGTCCGATTAGCCATTGTGAAGCTATGTGCATTTCTCAATGCAATCTCTCAGAAGGTGATCCAGAAATGGTACCAAGGCTAAGGAGTGATGTGGCGCAATGTCTTGTCAGTTTCGAGCTGGTGTTCCCACCATCCTTCTTAAATATCATGACGCATGTCCTAGTTCATCTAGTCGACGAGATTGTCGTTCTGGGGCCCGTATTTCTACACAATATGTTCCCCTTTGAGAGGTTCATGGGAGTCCTAAAGAAATATGTCCGTAACCGCGCTAGGCCAGAAGGAAGCATCTCCATGGGCCATCAAACAGAGGATGTCATCGGGTTTTGTGTTGACTTCATTCCTGGCCTTAAGAAGATAGGTCTCCCTAAATCGCGGTATGAGGGGAGACTGACTGGAAAAGGCACGCTAGGAGCGGACTCAATAATATGCAGGGACGGGCATTCTTGGTCTCAAGCACACTACACAGTTCTACAGAACTCTACCTTGCTGACCCCGTATGTCGATGAACACAAGAACAGTCTGCGCTCCAAACACCCGGAGCAGTGCGACGACTGGATTACATGTGAACACATCAGGACTTTCAGCAGTTGGTTGGAAGCACGTCTCAGAGGTGACAACACTGTTTGTGATGAGTTGTACTTGTTGTCCAGGGGACCATCTTTGACTGTATTGATTTACAAAGGATACGAGATAAATGGGAATACATTTTACACGATTGACCAAGATCAGAAGAGCACCAACCAAAACAGCGGTGTCCGCTTTGATGCAACAACCGAGAAGGGAAAGGACACATATTATGGTTACATAGTGGACATATGGGAACTTCACTACGGACAAGATTTTAAGGTCCCTTTGTTTAAGTGCAAATGGGTCAATCTGTCAGGAGGCGGGGTACATGTAGACCCACAGTACGGAATGACAACAGTGGATCTGAAAAATCTTGGGTACACCGATGAACCGTTCGTCCTAGCCAATGATGTGGCACAGGTTATCTATGTGAAGGACATGTCTACCAGACCGAGAAAAAGAAAAGATAAGGAAACGGGTACATCATACGATGAGCCAAAGCGCCACATAGTTCTTTCAGGAAAAAGGGATATCCTGGGAGTGGATGGCAAGGCAGACATGTCTGAAGATTATGAAAGGTTTTATGAAATTCCTCCCTTCAATGTCAAGGCTGACCCAAGCATCCTGATAAACGCTGAAGATTATCCATGGTTACGGCGCAATAAGCAAATGACACAAGCGAAGAAAGAGTGAAGACTTTCTCCCGCAACTATTATGATGATACCATGCCCAATTTGTAACAGACGAGTATGTTATGCCAAGTATTTTAGAGTTCATTTGAAAACAGACGAGTAGGTGCATCTATGTTAATTTTTTTAATTAAAGTTAATCACAAACTTGTGATTCACACAAATTTCAAAGAATTCAAATTTTAAATATTCAAATTTGAAAACTAATGGCACTAACAGAAAGTTCATAATTTTTTCTGACCTAAAAGCAAAAAGAATTAAAAAATATAGCAAAAACAAAATAAAGCAACAAAGAAAACAAAAAAACTAAAAAATTGTTTTCAAATTTGAAAACTAATGGCACTAACAGAAAGTTTATAATTTTTCTAAAACTATAAAGCAAGAAAGTTTAAAAGTTTATATTTTTTCTAAAACTAAAAAAGTTTAAAAGCTAAAAGAATTATAAAATAAAGCAAGACGAATAATGATAAAACACAGTAATATTAAATAGCAGGAATTTTCTATAGTAAAGTTATTCATAAACTAGTGATTCACACAAATTTTTAAAAATTCAAAGTTAAACTATTCAAATTTTAAAACTAATGGCACTAAGAGAAAGTTTATAATTTTTGTGACCTAAAATAAAAAAGAAATCACTACAAAACTATAAGTATTTAGTTCTAAGTAGAAACAAAAAAAACAACAAAAATGCCACCTACTGGGCCCCACGGCCTAAATACGACTAGAAACCCTACCATGGGCCAGGATTCAGGCCCGAGGGAGGCCCAGTAGGCCCACAGGCAAAGATTGCAGTGTTAGGCCCGAAAGCCTGCTTTAGAGAGGAGCTCGAGAGGGATGGCGTACCGCACCTTATAAACAGGTGCGCCTCCCTCTCAACTAGCGAGGTGGGACTAAATATTTGGGTTCGGGGCAGCACATGCCTTTGGTCCCGGTTGGTGGGACGAACCGGGACCAAAGGGGGCATTGGTCCCGGTTCGTAGCACCAACCGGGACCAATGCCCCCTCTTTAGTCCCGGTTGATGCCACCAACCGGGACCAAAGGCCGCCGCTTCCCGCCCTTTGGGCTGCTGAAAAAGGCCTTTGGTCCCGGTTGGTGGCACCAACCGGGACTAAAGAGGGGCATTGGTCCCGGTTGGTTTCACGAACCGGGACCAACAGGCTGCTCAACTTTGCCGTCGCCGCCGCCCTCGACGCCATCTGCCCCGACGCCGGCGCCGCTCCCCCCCGCCCCGACGCCGCCCGCCGTGCTCCGCCACCCCTCTGTGAGCACCTGCCTCGTGCCCCTGCCTTGCCTCTCGCTCCCGCGCCCCTGCCCTGCCCTGCCCCGCCGGCGCCACCGCTGCCGCCATGCCCCTCTGCCCCGCCGGCGCCACCACTTTTTTTATTAGTTTAATTTTTTTCATATATATATATATAATGTATGTGTATGTATGTGTCTATATGTTTTTGTTCATATGTTGCAATACGTTTATTTTTATTTTTATTAGTTTATTTTTTGTGCATATGTGATGTATATGTGTATGAGGCTATAATGTATACGTGTATGTGATGTATGTGGCTAGAATTTGCTAAATATATATGTTAAAAATGTTTTTTTGTTCATAGAAAGTTTTTTGTTCATATATAGAAAGTTACAATTTTAGAAAAGTTTTATATATGCAAAAGTTACAATTTTAGAAAAAGAAGGATAGTGGAGAGGAAGAAAAGGAAAATAAGTAGAGAAAGAAGGAGAAGAAGGAGAGGAAGAAGAGGAAGAAGAAGAAAAAAAAGAGGAGAAGAAGAAGGAATAGAGGAGCTTCTTCTCCTTTTTTTCTTATTCTTCTTAATTTTTATCGGGAACGAGGGTCGTCGAACATGACAGGAAGAAGAGGATAAAAAAAGAAGAGGAAGAAGAAGAAAAAAAGAGGAGAAGAAAGAATAGAGGAGTTCTTCTCCTCTATTCTTTCTTCTCCTCTTTTTTTTTCTTCTCCTCTTTTTTTTTTCTTCTTCTTCCTCTTTTTTTATCGTGAACGAGGGTCGCCGAGCGGTAGAGGAAACCCTAATTAAATAGCAAGGTGCCTAGCGTCGATCCGAGGATGGCGCCCGGTTATACCAATCTTGACGATTATCTGCCCGACGATGTAGATTATGGTTTCTTGGACATGCAGATACACAGAAACGAGTACGGGAAGCCTCTCGTCAAAGATGAAAGATCTCTAACAACGATGATGCGAAGATTGCATGATTGGTACATGAAAACCTGCAGAGAGTCTGGGGGGAGGAATACTTTGTATATGAGAGTTAAACCGGAGCATGACCTCGTTGGAATTGAACTGTTGCATGTTCCATTTGAGGAGTTCTATCAGTTTTTCAATCAATTGGCCCTCGATAAAGCAACGGTCACCTGCTACTGTTTGTAAGTACTACTACTTCTGTCATTAAGTCTCTCTACATAGCTCAGCTCTTTCATTGCATGTATTTATAATTATCCTCACTATATTATGCAGATTGAAGATCGTCGAATTGAACAAAAGACAAATCGGTGATATTGGGTTCATTAACACAAATCTCATAGATGCAGTTCAGGTTGAAGATCACGCCGCAGATACCGAGGCCAGCTTGCTACGATCATTCCAAATAAATGAACACAAAAATATAATACTCTTTCCTTACAACTTCAAGTGAGTGTTGTCTTGTGCATATTCGGTTTCCCTTATATATTAGTCCAGGTTATAGTAATGTAATTGATGAGTTATGCATGCGTGCGCAGTTACCACTATATTCTCCTGGAGATTAGGCTTGACAAGGGAGTAGTAACTGTCTTGGACTCAAGACGAAAAGATCCCCAGGAGTATGCGGACATGACTGAAATCCTCAAGAAGTAAGTTAAATCGATCATTATCCACCATATCAGCAAATTTGTTCATTTCCTGATATCAAGTAATTGTTTTCTTTTGTCTGGTAGTGTTTGGAGAAAATTCAGCACAAATTCCCCGGGACTCCCGAAGGAGCTGGAATTTAGATACCCGAAAGTAAGTACTATAGTACCATGTTCCGCGCGTCTCCTAGCTATTGATTCAAGCGCTAGTTTCATCAATACCATTTGGCATTCTTGCTTATCTGTTTAATTGACCTCTATTTCTTATAAAGTGGTTGTGGCAGGAACAAGGGAATGATTTCTGTGGATACTACGTCTGCGAGTCCATCCGCCACACGACCTGTGAGCGGGGCGGGTACTCTGAGAAACAATATGAAGTGCGTAAGAAATAATATTCACAATTTTTGTTTATTACCATCATTTGTGTTGAGTTTCATTCATTCATATATATATATATATATATATATGTGTGTGTGTGTGTGTGTGTGTGTGTGTGTGTGTGTGTGTGTGTGTGTGTGTGTGCGTGTATTGACCCCCTTCTTCAAATTAGATGTTTCGGCGGCGGAATGAACTCCTAGGACCAGATCGCATGCGAGCAATTCAAGAGGAATTGGCGGCATTCTTTCTTGACCACGTGATCGCTGAAGACGGAGAATACTATGTGGACCATGCGTCCGTAATTTAAGAGATTATATTTGTAAAAGATAATTATTGTATATATGTAGCCGGTAGTGTCGGACGATAGATATACGAGAACTTGTTGTTCGACCAATCTCTCGGAGAAGGAGATGTGGTCGATATCACTTCTCTCTGTATGTATATATGTTCATGACGATCTTCTGTTTCCTTCGTTTGCTTACTAGCTAGCATATGCCTAGTCTTCTCTATACGTATGTTTAGTACGTAACGTCGACCAAGCACGGACATAAGAGAGGACACTTCTCTCTATTAATTAGCTATCTAGCTAACACAATATATGAAATACCTAAATTAACCCCCCAAAATCCCCAAACCCCCTCCCCCCCTTTAAAAAAAAACCAAAAACTCCAGCCACAGAAATGCTGACGCGTGGATGCCTATTGGTCCCGGTTGGTGCTACCAACCGGGACCAAAGGCCCTCCTGCCTGGGCTCGGCGCACAGGCCACGTGGAGGCCCATCTGTCCCGGTTCTAGTTTGAACCGGGACTAAAGGGTGAGGGTATTAGTAGCGACCCTTTAGTCCCGGTTCAGGAACCGGGACTAAAGGCCCTTACGAATCGGGACAATAGGCCGGTTTTCTACTAGTGACACATAGTTCCATCGTTACATATTACAAAAGTTTCACATTGTTCATCCAACACCGTTCAGTTCTCATGCATTGTTCTTCTCCTTCTCCTTCCTCAGCCTGATGCGCCAAGAGCGGCGAAGCGGTGGAGGCAGTGGAGGCAGTGGGATGTAGTCTTCTACCTCAATTGGCGTGGTCATGTCGCCCATCTATGGGATCGCCGGCGCCACCACCGGTGCGTGGTCATTGTCAGGCACCACCACCATCGCGAGGCCACCTTCAGGTACAACCATCGCTAGGTCATCCTCAGCCATCTCCATCTCTTGCCCATGGTCAGCCACCACCATCTCTTGCCCTTGGTCAGCCACCACCATCTCTTGCCCTTGGTCAGCCACCACCAGCGCTAGGTCATCCTCATCCCCACTCTGCTCCTCTTCTCCCGCACTCCAGTCCGGATCATCCTTCTTGTTGTCTATGCTGCAGCCAGAATCGCTGCTGCTTTCGCTACAGCCAGAATCGCTGCTGCTTTTGCTACAGCCATGGTCGCTGCTGCTTTGGCTGTAGCCATTGTCGCTGCTGCTGCTCCCATTACCTGTCCAAATGCAACAATGACCGTTAACAATCGATGTGAGACAAAGCCAAATGTAGAGGAATAAGAAGAGGCAGAACGTACCGGCATCATAATCTTCAGCGTAGCGCATGCGACGCATAGTCGCGTTGAACACCTTCACGATGAGCATGGTGGCGTCGTCATCGTACCTGAAGAGAAGGAAGTACCCCAGCCGCAGGTCGTAGGCACGGTAGAACTTCTCCCACCCACGAGACAAGTGCATGTGGCCCTCCTTGATCACCAACTCCACATCCCATAGCCTGCGAAACCCGCTGCCGGCCTGTCGCACCTTCACATTATTTGGCGGATCTTCACCCATCAGCATGTTCTTAAAACTGTCAGGCAGCCTCTGCAGTTTGGGACAATGAGTGATGTAGGCAAACAACAGATATCATAATGAGATGGGTGAAGCTAGGGGAGATCTCTCATTTTATATACCTGCGTCATGGATGATACTGAAGTCCCAAGTATGATAGTGAAGAACTCGGAAGCATCCAACTCGTACTGCGGTGTCGTAGAGCGGCGGTGGCTGCTTCCCGCCATCTCTGATAAGCAGCAGAAGAGACCAATTAGTACCCTTACAACCGAACAAGGCAAGGCAAGGTATTAAGACAGATGTGAACACATGAGATAAAATCTAGAGACGTGAACACAGAAGGTAATAAGAACTACTCGTCATCATCACCAATATTGTGACCAGTGTGATCTTCATCATCACTACCATATTGCATCATAGTTTCATCGTGGTCATCCTCCAATAATTCAAACTGATTGTATGGTAAGATAGCAGAAAGATACATTCCAAACTGTGAATGTGGTATGGCAATGGACTTGTAATCATATCGTTGTTCATAGCTAAAATAACACCTTGCATATAAGAAGAAATCATGATCTGGCAGACATATAAAAAGTTGATGGGAGAGACCGGCTAACCAGTAGGGCTAGTTTAGTTTCCACTGTTTGTAATAAATGTATGCTTCATACAAGTTCATCAAGTTTGGGGTAATCCCCTGATCTACATTACATAAACAGAAATATACTGCCCCCGGGCAAGCAGGAAATGTCAAGTCAGGTGAAGGCTAATGTTTTTTGGTCATGTTTCTATTTGCATTTCTTGTACTTGGTAGGTTGACATGTTGGTATGCTAAATAAAATGGATTTTCTAGAAGGTGGCACCCTTGATCCAGTGCAAAAACGGGAATTCAGAAATCAGTGCAATATAGCAAAGAGGGGAAACAACAGCAGTACAACACACTGGAAGACAGTGGTACAGAAATTAAGTCACTAATCGAGAATGTAGCATAGCATGGAAATTGCAGAGCAGTTATTCACGCGAACTGAAGTGTCACGTGTGGTGGTCCTTGCGGAGATGGGATCCCACGATTCTTCCACCAGTCCTGTGGATTCACAAGGCCATTCCTTCATCAGAATAGAGTACAGGAAAACAATATCATGGGCATACTCAAAATTACTAAAATCAAGTGGAATCGATTTATACAGAAACATGCCATGACCAAACTGAATAAATCAAGTTGAATAGCTCACACTAGTCTCTACCACAGCTCGAATCTTCCACTAAAATTTACCAGACCCTATCGCGACATAAGACATTACCATGCAGCCAGAAAAGGCAGGCTAGTTGTATCTATTTGGCATGATACTATTAGACAAATAGACAGCCAGTCAACAGCAAGAGAGGAAACAACAGCAGTACAACACCGTGGAAGATAATGGTACAGAAATTATGTAGCTAGTTGACAATGTAGCACAGAAATTGTTTTAGACTAGAACTCACCTCGACGGACGCGGTCGCAGACGAGGTCGTAGACGGCGGCGGAGCAGAGACAAGGTCGCAGACACGGTCGTGGTGCTCCGGTGGACGCGTCTGCATCAATCGTTTGAATTGGCATTATCAAACACCTCACAGGCAAGAACAGAAGGTGGAGACAGAGAAGAGAGGGGATCGAGCAGAGAGGGAGAGGGCAAGGAGGGAGTAGCAGAGAGGGAGAGGTGGGAAATGGAGGCGGGGGTGAGTTGGATGGGGTACCTGCGGGCGTAGAAGACGGGGGCGTCGTCGGGGACGAAGACGTCGACGCTGTGGATGTTGCCGCCGCGGGAGGCGATGTAGTCAGAGATCCGGGACGGTGAACTGCGCGCGAAGGCCAGGGGAGTCGAGTCAGTCTAGGGGGAGGGAGCTTACGGGCGGAGGGGGACGGGCGGAGGAGGAGGGGGCTTATGGCCGGGCGGCGGCGAGACGGTTGCGGGTCGGCAGCGGTCGTCGTCCTGCACCCCGTGCGGTCGTCGGCGGCGGGATGGTACGGGGCCGCGGAGGGATGGTTGGGGGCCGCGGTGGCTTGGGGGCGGGGGTCGGGGCGGCGGCGGCAGGGGACGGAGGGCGCGCGGGGGCGGGGGTCGGGGCGGAGGGGGCGTACTGAGTGGGGAGGAGAGGGGAATAGGTGGAGTGGGGGGGGGAGCGTACTAATGGCGCACCTCGGTGCGCCATTAGAAAGTTTTTTTGCCAAATTTTTTTTTTTGCCAGAAAGTTTTTTTTGCCAAAAAGTAAAAAAAAATTACTGTCGCGAGTGCGCCATTAGTAGTTCTAACTACTAATGGCGCACTTTGCCCGGATGTGCCATTAGAATGTTTGAAAAAATGAAAAAAATAAATTTGTTTTACTAGTGGCGCACCTTCTTCCTGGTGCGCCATTAGTGTATTCCACACTAATGGCGTATCTCCACCAGGTGCGCCATTAGTATATAGTAGTGGCGCACCACTTCTCTGGTGCGCCATTAGTGTCAATCCTATCTTTAGCCCTTTTCCTAGTAGTGCCTGTTTTACCTAGGGTTTCTTGCTCGTATCTCTGATTCAAATCATGTGTGTTTATTTGTTTTTAGTGGTGAGATCTTGGTTTTTGAGGTTCTTTTCTTGTTCTAGTAGTAGTAGCTAGGTTTATGGTCTGTTTAATTAGATGCATTTGTTAGGTTTTGTTCCAATATCGGGTTTGGTTAGGGTTTTCATTTTTTTATTTTGATATTTGTTTTAAGTTATGAATGGGAGGAGGAGAGCCTGGAATCTGAGTAGGTTTAAGGTTTTTGATGTACAGGTTCTGAGTAGGTCTATATTTGATATTCTGGGTGTCCTGTATGTCTCGAAAGATCCAATCTTTTGTGTCTATATTTGTTAATCTGATGTAGATTCTAGGTCATACATAGAGAATTAATGTATAATTTTGTTTGTTCGACGAATTCTGATGTGAAAGCATGTCCACTTTCTGGAGAACTTTACAGGCCTAGTAGTAGCTCGATATCAGCATGCATGTTGACTAGATATATACAGGTTGACTGATCCTGTATAGTTTTCTGATGTGCACGTTCCTTAGAATCCATTGGACCTTTGCACGACTAATTTTTCAAGTGTGGATATATATTGTCAGTGTCGAGTCTGCAGTTTCTGTAGATTTTTGTTGTGCAAGTTCCTTAGAATCCACTGAACTTATGCATGACTAGGTGCTTTTAGTTTAAATTTTTTCTGAAAGTTGAGCTTTTATGAACTAATCAAGAACTCCCCACTTTGTGTGAGTAGATATAAGTGTCAGTTTTGTTCATTTTTTATGTTTTTTCTGATTGTTTCTCATGTGAAAGCATATCTAGATCAGTAGGACTCTGCATGACTAAATGCTTGTTGGTTGTAATATCTGCAACTTCTTATGTTTTGTGAATTGATATTGATGAATCAAAGGTATTTTAATAGTTTCTATGTGTGGATTGAGTTAGGTAATTTGTAATTCATATAGTCTGAAATCTTAATGTAATTATACTATGATCATTTAAGAAGTTGAATTTGGGGCTGCAAAGGTGTGCAAGTTTAGCTCTTTGAAGATGCAAATTTAGTTGTAATTATGATTTTTTTTAATTTTCCAAAAGGTGGTGTTCTGCCTTACTAGTTTAAGTTCTTCGTTCATGGGAAACCTGTACTTACCTTGTTGTCTTATTGTCTTTCTCAATTATTACATGCTCGTTGCTCTTAAGCAATGACTACAACTTTACTTGCCTGTAAATGCAATTTCATTAGTAATCATGAATCGATCTGAATTCTGCATTTAGGGTGGTGTTTTCTTTTAGTTCTACTTTAACTCCTTTGTTCATGACAATGTATTTATGTGTAGTTAATGGTACACATTATTTTTGTTTCTTATGGAAATGTATATCTACATGCTCATATTATCGCATTTTTAGTTGCTCTAGAGTAATAACTACAAGTTTAAGTTGCGTGAAGTTGCAATTTTAGTTCTAATAATGAGTTTGCAATTTGTGCTTTTAGGGAGGTTATCTGCCTTTCTTGTAGTTTTTTGTTCATGTTATAATTAGTGTTTAAACATAATTTTTTGTCCTATAAAAATATAAATTATGCTTAAAAAGGGCTGGGGTGTTCTACTTTAACTTCTTTGTTCATGTTTCGCATCATTTTTTGTCGTTTATGGAAATGTAAATTCTACTTGTAAGAAGGTGCTCTGGTTATTTTTGTAGATAAATCTCCATGCTCATTGTGTCGTATTTTTTAGTTGCTCTTGAACAATAACTGCAAGTTTAGTTGCCTCTACTTGCCTGTAGTATAGGATGCTCTTGAACAATGAATGCATGTTAGTTATCTGAAGATGCAAGCTTAGTTCTAATAATGAAATTTTTTAATTCTGCCTTTCAGTGGGTGTTCTGCTTTACTTCTACTTTAACTTTCTTTGTCATGTCAATTCCAATATTCATAACTAATGTTAATTTTCATTTGTTTGTCATGTGCAATTATTAATTGTGCCTTCTATTTGTAAAATGTGTGATGTAAATTTTAGCTCTCTGAAGATGTGATGTAAATTTAGTTCTCTGAAGATGCAAATTTAGTTGTAATCATGAATTTTTTAATTTCTTCCAGAAGGTGGTGTTTTGCCTTACTTCTAGTTTAAGTTATTCGTTCATGTCAATCTGTCTAGTTTAGGTGGGTGTTGTGTTTATTTTGTAGTACATTTACAATCAACTAAATTACTGATTTATATACTTATAAAATGTCAAGGAAGTTGATCGTAGAGGCTAATAATTTCAATACCTGTATATAAATCTTGCTGTTGCATAATGCGTGCAAGTTTTAGTATCATGAATGCGCAACTTTTTAAATTCCAATATTTGAAGTTGAGGAATTAGCCTTTCAGATTCTAGGGTTATACTTTGATATCACTAAGATTGATATGAATCTTTTTTCTTTTATGAAATGTGTGCAACTTCAGTATTATGAGTATAAAACTTTTTATAGTTTCTATGTGTGAATTGAGTTAGGTAATTTGTAGTTCATATAGGTTGAAATCTTCATGTAATTATACTATGATTAATACCTGTATATAATTTGTTGGAAATATGCCCTAGAGGCAATAATAAATGGATTATTATATTTCCTTGTTCATGATAATTGTCTATTGTTCATGCTATAATTGTATTGTTCGGAAATCATAATACATGTGTGAATACATAGACCACAATGTGTCCCTAGTAAGCCTCTAGTTGACTAGCTCGTTGATCAATAGATAGTCATGGTTTCCTGACTATGGACATGGGGATGTCATTGATAACGGGATCACATCATTAGGAGAATGATGTGATGGACAAGACCCAAACCTAAGCATAGCACAAAAGATCGTATAGTTCGTTTGCTAGAGCTTTTCTGAATGTCAAGTATCATTCCTTAGACCATGAGATTATGCAACTCCCGGATACCGTAGGAATGCTTTGGGTGTATCAAACGTCACAACGTAACTGGGTGACTATAAAGGTGCACTACAGGTATCTCCGAAAGTATCTGTTGGGTTGGCATGAATCGAGACTGGGATTTGTCACTCCGTGTGCCGGAGAGGTATCTCTGGGCCCACTCGGTAAGACATCATCATAATGAGCTCAATGTGATCAAGGTGTTGTTCACGGGATGATGTATTACGGGAACGAGTAAAGAGACTTGCCGGTAACGAGATTGAACAAGGTATCGGTATACCGACGATCGAATCTCGGGCAAGTATCGCACCGATGGACAAAGGGAATTGAGTACCGGATTGATTAAGTCCTCGACATCGTGGTTCATCCGATGAGATCATCGAGGAGCATGTGAGAGCCAACATGGGTATCCAGATCCCACTGTTGGTTATTGACCGGAGATCGTCTCGGTCATGTCTGCATGTCTCCCGAACCCGTAGGGTCTACACACTTAAGGTTCAGTGACGCTAGGGTTGTTAAAGATATTAGTATGCAGCAAACCGAAGGTGGTTCGGAGCCCGGATGAGATCCCGGACGTCACGAGAGGTTCCGGAGTGGTCCGGAGGTAAATATTTATATATGGGAAGTTGTTGTACGGACACCGGAAAGTCTCGGGGGCATATCGGTATTGTACCGGGGCCACCGGAGAGGCACCGGGGGTCCACCTTGAGGGGACAGCCCTCTCGGAGGGCCTCATGGGCCACAAGGGGCAGGGAACCAGCCCCTGGAGGGCTGGGTGCACCCCCTTCCCTTGGGCCCATGCGCCTAGGGTTGGGGGAAACCCTAGTGGGGGCGCCCCCCTTGCTTGGGGGGCAAGCCCCCCACCCTTGGCCGCCGCCCCCCTGGAGATCCATCTCCAGGGCTGCGCCCCCCCTTGGGGGCCTATATAAAGGGGGGAGAGGGAGGGCAGCCGCACCCCTGCTGCATTGGCGCCTCCCTCTCCCCGTTACACCTCTCCCTCTCTCCACAGAAGCTTGGCGAAGCCCTGCTGGAACTCTGCTGCATCCACCACCACGCCGTCGTGCTGCTGGATCTTCATCAACCTCTCCTTCCCCCTTGCTGGATCAAGAAGGAGGAGACGTCGATCGTCCCGTACGTGTGTTGAACACGGAGGTGCCGTCCTTTCGGCGCTGGTCATCGGTGATTCGGATCACGGCGAGTACGACTCCATCATCCACGTTCTCCTTGAACGCTTCCGTTGCGATCTACAAGTGGTATGTAGATGCTCTCCTATCCCCTCGTTGCTAGAATACTCCATGGATAGATCTTGGTGATGCGTAGGAACATTTTAATTTCTGCTATGTAACCCAACAGTGGCATCATGAGCTAGGTCTATGCGTAGTTTCTATGCACGAGTAGAACACAAAGTAGTTGTGGGCGTCGAAGTGTCAATTCTTCTTGCCGTTACTAGTCCTATCTTGGTTCAGCGGTATTGTGGGATGAAGCGGCCCGGACCAACCTTACACGTACGCTTACGTGAGACCGGTTCCACCGACTGACATGCACTAGTTGCATAAGGTGGCTGGCGGGTGTCTGTCTCTCCCACTTTAGTTGGATCGGATTCGATGAACAGGGTCCTTATGAAGGGTAAATAGAGATTGACAATTCACGTTGTGGTTTTAACATAGGTAAGAAACGTTCTTGCTAGCAACCTATAACAGCCACGTAAAAACTTGCAACAACAATTAGAGGACGTCTAACTTGTTTTTACAGCAAGTGCTTTGCGATGTGATATGGCCGGAAGTTGTGATGAATCATATGATGTATGAGATGTTCTTGTTATTGTAATAGGAATCACGACTTGCATGTCGATGAGTATGACAACCGGCAGGAGCCATAGGAGTTGTCTTTATTTATTTATGACCTGCGTGTCAACTTAAATCGTCATGTAATTACTTTACTTTATTGCTAAAGCATTAGCCATAGTAGTAGAAGTAATAGTTGGCGTGACAACTTCACGAAGACACGATGATGGAGATCATGATGATGGAGATCATGGTGTCATGCCGGTGACGACGATGAACATGGCGCCCCGAAGATGGAGATCAAAGGAGCGAAATGATGTTGGCCATATCATGTCACTATTTGATTGCATGTGATGTTTATCATGTTTTACATCTTATTTGCTTAGAACGACGGTAGCATAAATAAGATGATCCCTCATTAAAATATCAAAAATGTGTTCTCCCTAACTGTGCACCGTTGCTAAGGTTCGTCGTTCCGAAGCACCACATGATGATCGGGTGTGATAGGTCCTTACGTTCGCATACAACGGGTGTAAGCCAGATTTACACACGCAATACACTTAGGTTGGATTGACGAGCCTAGCATGTACAGACATGGCCTCGGAACACGGAGGACCGAAAGGTCGAACATGAGTCGTATAGAAGATACGATCAACATAGAGATGTTCACCGATGATGACTAGTCCGTCTCACGTGATGATCGGACACGGCCTAGTTGACTCGGATCATGTATCACTTAGATGACTAGAGGGATGTCAAATCTGAGTGGGAGTTCATTCATTAATTTGATTAGATGAACTTAATTATCATGAACTTAGTCTAAATCTTTACAATATGTCTTGTAGATCAAATGGCCCACGCTAATGTCACCCTCAACTTCAACGCGTTCCTAGAGAAAACCAAGCTGAAAGATGATGGCAGCAACTATGCGGACTGGGTCCGGAACCTGAGGATCATCCTCATAGCTGCCAAGAAAGATTATGTCCTAGAAGCACCGCTAGGTGATGCACCATTCCCAGCAAACCAGGACGTTATGAACGCCCATCAGTCTCGTGCTGATGATTACTCCCTCGTTCAGTGCGGCATGCTTTACCGCTTAGAACTGGGGCTCCAAAAGCGTTTTGAGCAACACGGAGCATATGAGATGTTCGAGGAGCTGAAATTGATTTTCCAAGCTCATGCCCGGGTCGAGAGATATGATGTCTCCGACAAGTTCTTTAGCTGTAAGATGGAGGAAAATAGCTCTGTCAGTGAATACATACTCAAGATGTCTGGGTTGCACAACCGCTTGACTCAGCTGGAAGTTAATCTCCCGGATGAGGCGGTCATTGACAGAATCCTTCAGTCGCTCCCACCTAGCTACAAGAGCTTCGTGATGAACTACAATATGCAGGCGATGGAAAAGACCATTCCCGAGTTGTATTCAATGCTGAAATCTGCAGAGGTGGAGATCAAAAAGGAACATCAAGTGTTGATGGTGAATAAAACCACTAAGTTCAAGAAAGGCAAGGGTAAGAAGAACTTCAAGAAGGACGGCAAGGAGGTTGCCGCGCCTGGTAAATCAGTTGCCAGGAAGAAGTCAAAGAATGGACCCAAACCTGAAACTGAGTGCTTTTATTGCAAGGGAACTGGTCACTGGAAGCAGAATTGCCCCAAGTACTTAGCAGATAAGAAGGCCGGCAATACTAAAGGTATATGTGATATACATGTAATTGATGTGTACCTTACCAGTGCTCGTAGTAGCTCCTGGGTATTTGATACCGGTGCCGTTGCTCATATTTGTAACTCAAAACAGGAGCTGCGGAATAAACGGAGACTGGCGAAGGACGAGGTGACGATGCGCGTCGGGAATGGTTCCAGGGTCGATGTGATCGCCGTCGGCACGCTACCTCTACATTTACCTACGGGATTAGTTTTAAACCTCAATAATTGTTATTTAGTGCCAAGTTTGAGCATGAACATTGTATCTGGATCTCGTTTAATGCGAGATGGCTACTCATTTAAATCCGAGAATAATGGTTGTTCTATTTATATGAGTGATATGTTTTATGGTCATGCTCCGATGGTTAATGGTTTATTCTTAATGAATCTCGTACGTGATGTTACACATATTCATAGTGTGAATACCAAAAGATGTAAAGTTAATAACGATAGTCCCACATACTTGTGGCACTGCCGCCTTGGTCACATTGGTGTCAAGCGCATGAAGAAGCTCCATGCTGATGGACTTTTAGAGTCTCTCGATTATGAATCATTTGACACGTGCGAATCTTGCCTCATGGGCAAAATGACCAAGACTCCATTCTCAAGGACAATGGAGCGAGCAACCAACTTGTTGGAAATCATACATACAGATGTGTGTGGTCCAATGAGCGTTGAGGCTCGCGGAGGCTATCGTTATGTTCTCACTCTCACTGATGATTTGAGTAGATATGGGTATGTCTACTTAATGAAACACAAGTCTGAGACCTTTGAAAAGTTCAAGGAGTTTCAGAGTGAGGCTGAGAATCAACGTGACAGAAAAATCAAGTTCTTACGATTAGATCGTGGGGGAGAATATTTAAGTCACGAATTTGGCACACACTTAAGAAAATGTGGAATCGTTTCACAACTCACGCCGCCTGGAACACCTCAGCGTAACGGTGTGTCCGAACGTCGTAATCGCACTCTATTGGATATGGTGCGATCTATGATGTCTCTTACAGATCCACCGCTATCATTTTGGGGATACGCTCTAGAGACAGCCGCATTCACTTTAAATAGGGCACCGTCTAAATCTGTTGAGACGACACCGTATGAATTACGGTTTGGAAAGAAACCTAAGCTGTCGTTTCTGAAAGTTTGGGGTTGCGATGCTTATGTCAAGAAACTTCAACCTGAAAAGCTCGAACCCAAATCGGAAAAATGCGTCTTCATAGGATATCTCAAGGAAACAGTTGGGTATACCTTCTACCTCAGACCCGAAGGCAAGATCCTTGTTGCCAAGAATGGGTCCTTTCTAGAGAAAGAGTTTCTCGCGAAAGAAGTAAGTGGGAGGAAAGTAGAGCTTGATGAAGTACTACCTCGTGAAAATCAGAGTAGCGCAGCTCAGGAAAATGTTCCTGTGGTGCCTGCACCGATTAGAGAGGAGGTTAATGATGAGGATCAAGATACTTCTGATCAAGCTCCTACTGAACTTCGTAGGTCCACAAGGACGCGTTCCGCACCAGAGTGGTACGGCAACCCTGTCCTGGAAATCATGTTGTTGGACAACGGTGAACCTTCGAACTATGAAGAAGCAATGGCGGGCCCAGATTCCGACAAATGGCTAGAAGCCATGAAATCCGAGATAGAATCCATGTATGAAAACAAAGTATGGACTTTGAATGACTTGCCCGATGATCGGCGAGCCATAGAAAATAAATGGATCTTTAAGAAGAAGACAGACGCGGATGGTAATGTGACCATCTATAAAGCTCGACTTGTCGCTAAGGGTTATCAGCAAGTTCAAGGGGTGGACTACGATGAGACTTTCTCTCCCGTAGCGAAGCTGAAGTCTGTCCGAATCATGTTAGCAATTGCCGCATACTATGATTATGAGATATGGCAAATGGACGTCAAAACGGCATTCCTTAACGGCTTCCTTAAGGAAGAATTATATATGATGCAGCCGGAAGGTTTTGTCGATCCTAAGAATGCTAACAAAGTATGCAAGCTCCAGCGCTCTATCTATGGGCTGGTGCAAGCATCTCGGAGTTGGAACATTCGCTTTGATGAGATGATCAAAGCGTTTGGGTTTATGCAGACTTATGGAGAAGCCTGCGTTTACAAGAAAGTGAGTGGGAGCTCCGTAGCATTTCTCATATTATATGTGGATGACATACTATTGATGGGAAATGATATAGAATTCTTGGAAAGCATAAAGGCCTATTTGAACAAGTGTTTTTCAATGAAGGACCTTGGAAGCTGCTTATATATTAGGCATCAAGATCTATAGGGATAGATCGAGACGCCTCATCGGTCTTTCACAAAGTACGTACCTTGACAAGATTTTGAAGAAGTTCAAAATGGATCCGTCCAAGAAGGGGTTCTTGCCTGTATTGCAAGGTGGGCGATTGAGCACGGCTCAATGCCCGACCACGGCAAAAGATATAGAAGAGATGAGTGTCATCCTTTATGCCTCAGCTATAGGGTCTATTATGTATGCCATGTTGTGTACCAGACCCGATGTAAACCTTGCCGTAAGTTTGGTAGGTAGGTACCAAAGTAATCCCGGCAAGGAACACTGGACAGCGGTCAAAAACATCCTGAAGTACCTGAAAAGGACTAAGGATATGTTTCTCGTTTATGGAGGTGCCAAAGAGCTCGTCGTAAAGGGTTACGTCGACGCTAGCTTCGACACAGATCTGGATGACTCCAAGTCACAAACCGGATACGTGTATATTTTGAATGGAGGGGCAGTAAGCTGGTGCAGTTGCAAGCAAAGCGTCGTGGCGGGATCTACATGTGAAGCAGAGTATATGGCAGCCTCGGAGGCAGCACAAGAAGCAGTCTGGGTGAAGGAGTTCATTACCGACCTAGGAGTCATACCCAATGCGCCGGACCCGATGACTCTCTTCTGTGACAACACTGGAGCAATTGCCCTTGCGAAGGAGCCCGGGTTTCACAGGAAGACCAGGCATATCAAGCGTCGCTTCAACTCCATTCGTGAAAGTGTTCAAAATGGAGACATAGAGATTTGTAAAGTACATACGGACCTGAATGTAGCAGATCCGTTGACTAAACCTCTCCCTAGAGCAAAACATGATCAACACCAAAATTCCATGGGTGTGCGATTCATCACAATGTAACTAGACTATTGTCTCTAGTGCAAGTGGGAGACTGTTGGAAATATGCCCTAGAGGCAATAATAAATGGATTATTATATTTCCTTGTTCATGATAATTGTCTATTGTTCATGCTATAATTGTATTGTTCGGAAATCATAATACATGTGTGAATACATAGACCACAATGTGTCCCTAGTAAGCCTCTAGTTGACTAGCTCGTTGATCAATAGATAGTCATGGTTTCCTGACTATGGACATGGGGATGTCATTGATAACGGGATCACATCATTAGGAGAATGATGTGATGGACAAGACCCAAACCTAAGCATAGCACAAAAGATCGTATAGTTCGTTTGCTAGAGCTTTTCTGAATGTCAAGTATCATTCCTTAGACCATGAGATTATGCAACTCCCGGATACCGTAGGAATGCTTTGGGTGTATCAAACGTCACAACATAACTGGGTGACTATAAAGGTGCACTACAGGTATCTCCGAAAGTATCTGTTGGGTTGGCATGAATCGAGACTGGGATTTGTCACTCCGTGTGACGGAGAGGTATCTCTGGGCCCACTCGGTAAGACATCATCATAATGAGCTCAATGTGATCAAGGTGTTGTTCACGGTATGATGTATTACGGGAACGAGTAAAGAGACTTGCCGGTAACGAGATTGAACAAGGTATCGGAATACCGACGATCGAATCTCGGGCAAGTATCGTACCGATGGACAAAGGGAATTGAGTACGGGATTGATTAAGTCCTCGACATCGTGGTTCATCCGATGAGATCATCGAGGAGCATGTGGGAGCCAACATGGGTATCCAGATCCCGCTGTTGGTTATTGACCGGAGATCGTCTCGGTCATGTCTGCATGTCTCCCGAACCCGTAGGGTCTACACACTTAAGGTTCGGTGACGCTAGGGTTGTTAAAGATATTAGTATGCAGCAAACCGAAGGTTGTTCGGAGTCCCGGATGAGATCCCGGACGTCACGAGAGGTTCCGGAGTGGTCCGGAGGTAAAGATTTATATATGGGAAGTTGTTGTACGGACACCGGAAAGTCTCGGGGGCATATCGGTATTGTACCGGGGCCACCGGAGAGGCACCGGGGGCCCACCTTGAGGGGCCAGCCCTCTCGGAGGGCCTCATGGGCCACAAGGGGCAGGGAACCAGCCCCTGGAGGGCTGGGCGCACCCCCTTCCCTTGGGCCCATGCGCCTAGGGTTGGGGGAAACCCTAGTGGGGGCGTCCCCCTTGCTTGGGGGGCAAGCCCCCCACCCTTGGCCGCCGCCCCCCATGGAGATCCATCTCCAGGGCTGCGCCCCCCTTGGGGGCCTATATAAAGGGGGGAGAGGGAGGGCAGCCGCACCCCTGCTGCATTGGCGCCTCCCTCTCCCCGTTACACCTCTCCCTCTCTCCATAGAAGCTTGGCGAAGCCCTGCTGGAACTCTGCTGCATCCACCACCACGCCGTCGTGCTGCTGGATCTTCATCAACCTCTCCTTCCCCCTTGCTGGATCAAGAAGGAGGAGACGTCGATCGTCCTGTACGTGTGTTAAACGCGGAGGTGCCGTCCTTTCGGCGCTGGTCATCGGTGATTCGGATCACGGCGAGTACGACTCCATCATCCACGTTCTCCTTGAACGCTTCTGTTGCGATCTACAAGTGGTATGTAGATGCTCTCCTATCCCCTAGTTGCTAGAATACTCCATGGATAGATCTTGGTGATGCGTAGGAAAATTTTAATTTCTGCTACGTAACCCAACATAATTTTTGCTGTCGTGTAATGCATGCAAGTTTAGTATCATGAATGTGCTACTTTTTTTAATTTAAGTATTTGAATTTTAGGAATTATCTTTGTAGATTCTAGGTTTACACTAGATAGCACTAAGATTGATTTGAATCTTTTGCTGTTGTGAAATGTAGAATATTCCTTTATCATTTGAAATTATTATTTCATCTAAATTGATAATAACATCTTGTTTTAAAGTTATTAATGTAGAATAATCCTTTCTTTTTTTATAGTATGGTTTGCCCAGTTTCTCGTTGTCCTGGCGCCCCACGCTTTCCATTTGCGCCAGCAGATGAAGTCCCAGAAGTTTTCGATGTTGTCCTTGATGAGTTTTGCTTTAGGAGGATGGTGAGTTGTATTCATCTTATCTCTTTACATTTTTTTTATTCTTGTTCATAACCTTTGTATGAGCTTGCAAATTCTCTACTATTTAGTAGAGAACTGAGGTAGTGTGTAGTTCATGTAATTCCTGCTTGTTGAAATTGATGTTCATGCAAACTGTGTGCAAGTGTAGTATTTATGAAGATATTAGTTTGAATCCTTAATTTTGATTTTTTATGGATCAGTTCTTCTTTGTGTAGTTAAAATTGTCTATTTAGTTAGCTTCTATGTAGTTTAAATGCCTTATAATTAAACCAACATATCTACCTCACTAAACTTTAAATTACGATAACAACAAGGTTAATATCAGTAGTTGAATGTGCTTATAGTTAGTGAATGTAGTTTGATTTCCTCCATGTATCTACTGCCAGTAATCCATGCAGTTTGATTCTTCCATCTAAATCGTCAATAATGATATCAACTTGATTAATATGAGTGTTTGTTGTTTTGTTAAATGTCTAATTTTTTAGCATGATGGATGTAAAATTTTATTTTTTATGCTATATTTACTTTGTCTTGGTTTGTTTCATGTTTTTTTTAGTACATCCCATGCAATGTGAGGGGTTTCTTAGCCGATTATATCGAGGAGCATGCTACCTCTTGAGCACTGTGTTGGTTTTCCCTTGAAGAGGAAAGGGTGATGTAGCAAAGTAGCATACGTATTTGCCTTAGTTTTTGAGAACCAAGGTACCAATCCAGTAGGAGGCCACGCACGAGTCCCTCGCACCTGCACAAACAAATAAATCCTCGCAACCAATGCGATAAGGGGTTGTCAATCCCTACACGGTCACTTACGAGAGTGAGATCTGATAGATATGATAAGATAATATTTTTGGTATTTTTATGATAAAGATGCAAAGTAAAATAAAAGGCAATAAAAATAACTAAGTGTTGGAAGATTGGTATGATGGAAGATAGACCCGGGGGCCATAGGATTCACTAGTGGCTTCTCTCAAGAGCATAAGTATTTACGGTGGGTGAACAAATTACTGATGAGCAATTGACAGAATTGAGAATAGTTATGAGAATATCTAGGTATGATCATGTATATAGGCATCACGTCCGAGACAAGTAGACCGACTCCTGCCTGCATCTACTACTATTACTCCACACATCAACCGCTATCCAGCATGCATCTAGAGTATTAAGTTCATAAGAACAGAGTAACGCTTTAAGCAAGACGACATGATGTAGAGGGATAAACTCATGCAATATGATGTAAACCCCATCTTGTTATCCTCGATGGCAACAATACAATACGTGCCTTCCTGCCCCTACTGTCACTGGGAAAGGACACCGCAAGATTGAACCCAAAGCTAAGCACTTCTCCCATTGCAAGAAAGATCAATTTAGTAGGCCAAACCAAACTGATAATTCGAAGAGACTTGCAAAGATAACCAATCATACATAAAAGAATTCAGAGAAGATTCAAATATTGTTCATAGATAATCTTGATCATAAACCCACAATTCATCGATCTCAACAAACACACCGCAAAAGAAGATTACATCGAATAGATCTCCACGAGAGAGGGGGAGAACATTGTATTGAGATCCAAAAAGAGAGAAGAAGCCATCTAGCTAATAACTATGGACCCGAAGGTCTGAGGTAAACTACTCACACATCATCGGAGAGGCTATGGTGTTTATGTAGAAGCCCTCCGTGATCAATGCCCCCTCCGGCGGAGCTCCGGAACAGGCCGCAAGATGGGATCTCACGGGTACAGAAGGTTGCGGCGGTGGAATTAGGCTTTTGGTTCCGTATCTGGTAGTTTGGGGGTACGTAGGTATATATATGGTTGTCTCCAAGGTATTTTTATACAAATGAACTTATTCGTCCTCATGATATGCAACTTTTAATGTCAACTCAGTTTGTAGGATGGTTTTTTCATACTAGTCTGTAATCATGAACCTGCTGCTTCTGCTTCATTTTTTATTTCAGTACTCTATTTTGTAGACTAAACTGCTGTTTTTCTGCTTGCATGATTTTTTATTCAATGTCATTATGCGATTTAGTATAGCAGTTGTTCATTTTTGCATTGCAATGCGATGTTTTTTCAAATACCTTATTTTTAATGCAATTTCAATTTTAATGGATTCCAGTGGCAACACAATGAAGATTTCAGCTGTCGCAAGGGCTCAGCTGAATACTCCTTTTGGAGACACTGACAGAATAGTGTACTGCATAGTTACTAGCAACACTCGCTCTACTGGTTTCTGCGTTGGACATGCACTGTTTGACATGTTGGGCCATAGGAACTTCACTGTTGCCGACCAGTACATCAAGGACACAGTGCTAGTTGCCTTCAGGGATGCTTTTGATGTGCTGATTGTAGCTGGTAATGACACTCGGTCTGGTCCTCAAGCTCTGATGACTATTCGTCGAGTTTCTAGGATTGAGCAGTGCGTTCCTGATTGGGATGGCTACTTCTGAAGGAACATCATCATTGCACCTGAAGTAGGACAAAATGAAGATGTCGATGATGAAGAACATGAAGTTGGTCTTTCCAAGCCTGCTTATGATTGCTCTGCTGCTGGTTTCTCTGGTGGGTCAGGAGGGGATGGTGCTGCTGGAGGTGGTGCTGGTGCAAGCGTTGCTGCTGCATGAATGGATGGATGCATTTAGTGTTACTTCTAGTGGATGGATGTAGCGTTGCGTCTGCAAATTTAGTCGAATCTAGTTAATTAGGTTGCTTTTGTGTTTCATCTATGTGGCTTCCTTTCATTTAGTCATTCTACCATCTAGGTTGGAAAAGGTGCTATCATCGAATTTCGAGGATTTCCTGTGTGATATCAGTACTGTATTGTTTATATTATTAAATACTAGTTGTGTTTCCTTTACTATCCTCTTTTTTGTTTCTTGTTTTTTGCATTTTGATTTCATATGTCATCTCATACTCATTGTAGTTCTTCCCTTTTGTCCTCCTAAATTTAGTAAGCAAGAGAAAAGAGTCGAATTCATTTCATAGTACATAAATTACATATCCATCATTTCATACAAAAATTATGCAAAGTTTTGGCCAATTTTAACAAATGCTCCTGTTGTTGATCTTGTTTTCACCCATACTCTCTTTTTGCTTTTGCAATCCTGTTCTTCAGACAATGAGCATCCCTTCTTCTTCCGATTGCATGAATATGCATTACTCCTTGCCTTTTTTCATAGAAAAAAAGAGTATGCAATCAGTACAAATGAATAATTATTTTTTTCGAAAGAAGTTTCCGAAATGATGTTTCTTGCACAGATTTTTTTCTAAGCTTTTGCCTATGTTTTTTTGCAGTCTCCTCTTTAGTTTGCTTTGCATTCTTTCTTCTGGCTGAACATACAAATTTACATAATTAAAATAAATACTAAATTGTTCATTTAAATTGCAGTAACTAATTGAAACAATGTTCGTTGTTTTATCTGGTTTTTAGGTTTTTCTGGCGACTCTTGTTCTATTTTCTTGCACCCTATAATGTTGTGTTCTTGTTTCTTGCACCCCGAACAAGTAACTTTAGGCTTTGATATGATTTTTTCTACTATACTTTTCTACCTCCATGTTTTCTTCATTCTCCCTTTTGGTTTGTTGTATATTGAATCCTTTAGAGTGTTCTCACCCTTGCTGTCTGACCTCAAGACTTCTCGAGTGACAGTTGTTAAATCTGAACCAGAACATTTCGATTGCTCCAATTCTGGTATGCAACGTATGTGTAAAATTAACTTCTACAGATTTCCTATCTGCTCGTTCAACACTTTCCTCCTTGCAGGATTTTTCGATGCCTCAGAAGCTAGCTGAACTAGCTGTCTTGAAAACGAGAAGAATGCCATTTGCTCATCCAAATCTTGAAGGTTTGCATCTTCTTCATTAGCTTGAAATGCTCTTTTTTCCTTAGGTCTCCATCTATCAATGAAATACTTTTCTGGTAACTCATCAATGTTCAATGCTTTATGATTTTGAGTGCATGACAACACAAAATGCCATCCTTCTCAAATTTCCCACATACACATGACATAGTTTCAGATTCTGTGTCAACAATCACTATGAATGTTCTTGGCTTATAGTCAAACAGTGCTTGAGTCGGTGACTTGTACACCTCATACTTTTTGTTCTTTTCCAATTCCATCATGTGAAACTTTGTTGAATTCATTAACTCTTGCTGAAATATGTAGAATATGCCTTTGTCATATAGTCTTGTTGCTTGCTTTTCCAATGCCCAGTCACTCCACATAGTTGGAGAAGTTCTCGTTGTTACTGAATTATTTTATTTTCTTTTTTCTTCAATACTTTGTGATATCCTGTCAAACTCTATCATGAAAGCAATCACACTATGACTTGACCCTACAATTGCTTTGAATACAACATTTGTCCCTGCACTTCTTGATGTTGTCTGGATGAATGGGAAAAGGTCATTCTTCAAGTACGCAGGTACAAATCTCTTTCTACTTTTCCACATAATTCCGAAGTACTTGATATGTTGAACATTGTGTTGCTGTATCATCTGTGGCCAGAGCTGCTCGAACTCCTCGACTGTTTGTGAGTTTAGGATTATGTCATGAAACTGAGCATTCAAATGCTGGTTCCTTGAAAACGTTCTTCTAGCTTTGTTCTGCGCTTTTGTTAGAATGTGGAACAAACAGTTCCTGTGCGTGCAACTAGGAAAAGACTTAGGCACTGCCTTTTTCATAGTTGCATCACTACTATAGGATGCTGCTAACGCGACACTACGATCAGAGACCCTTTGAAGAAACTATGTGCGATGCAATTCGCAAACGGTGGTGTAAAAAAACCGTCAAAAAAGGAGCAAAACGTTTGCGATGACGGATGCATCAAACATGGTTCAGATTTTAGTTGCGCGTGCGATTCAGGGCATACGGTTCAGTTCAATTAACCGTTTTCGATGAGTAGGAACAAAAAAACGGGCAGACAGATGAAGGTGTGTGCGATGTACAGCATACGGTTCACTCGGATGAACTGTTTGTGATTAGGCAACACAAAAGAAACGGTCAGCCAGATCAAGGTGTGTGCGATGTATAGCATACAGTTCACTCGGATGAACTATTTGTGATTAGGCAACACAAAAGAAACGGTCAGCAGATCAAGGTGTGTGCGATGTATGACATGCGGTTCACCCGGATGAACTGTTTGCGTTGAGACAAGAGAACATAAATGGTTCAATATAACAAATACCATAAATATTGCAAGGTTCAAATTCAAAGATTACAACACCCAAATTCAAACATTGCAAGCAGCGCCATTTTTCAAAAGGGATCAGCCGCTGACAAGTCATGTATGGGTTTGACACAATGATTTCCAATTGCTTTGCCAAATGTTCTTCCCATATGAACTTTGGCATTTTTGGAGGCACTTCCATTCAACAGTACCAGCCGGATCTGCTGATCATACCATTGATCTTTCCTAATTAAATGTGTGTTCAACCTCAGTACACTCAGCACCTTTGCTCTGGCAAGAAAGAGCCTGGCGAGTGTAATCTCCGGTGGGGTCCCTCGTTAGGAGTTCAAAGTATTATTTGAGAGATGCAGATCCAGGCATTCTATGTGATTGTCGTTATAAACATCATCCATCGGGCCTAATATGCACTGTAAAAGAACAGAACGTGTTAGTGCCTACACGCATGTTTGAACACAGCTACACGCTAATTTGGTTTGCAGGATTGGTAAAATGCACCAATGTGCCATCTTCGATCTGGCATGATTAACATGGGCATTTGATTACAATCTAGAAACATGTAGCCTTCTTCACAAGAGGTTGGATTGGATGAAAAATTCCCTAAGAAAACTAGTACAGATGAATCCAAAGGAGAAATTCTTATGGACGATTGTAACCATATGAATGAAGCAACCAATATGGAGTGGGGGTGTATGTCCTAAAATCCTCCAAAATTTCTTCAGAATTAGTAGTACATTGTCATTGTGAACTTGGGAAAAGGTGCAAAAAATTGAACTCCCTTATGGTTAACATTTAACAGGAAAGGAACATCACCTCGATATACAGCTTCTTCAGGCACGGAAAGCATCTCAGGCAACTGAAACTTGGTCTAGGTTGGGGATGACAGATTCTAGTGCCAAGACCTTCACTGTGCCCAGAGTCTGGGTGAAGCTTCGCTGGATGACAGACGAGCATACATCTTCAAAACTATTTATAACGTCGATATCAAGAAGGAGAGGTATATACAGCGACTGTTGTACCTGAAAGTTGTAGTAATTGACAGACGAATAGCCCACCACTTTCAATTTCGGCGCAGAAATGACATTGATTCTTGTTGGACCTTGTTGATCAACTACAAGTAATCTCTCAAGTGAAGGTGTGTCCTGGATGACCATATTGCGGTCCACCTTTTGTGATCTCCCGTTGCAGCACCAGCAACACACATAAATAGTGTGGAGAGTCCTGTAGGTGATGTGCAAGGTAATCGACCAATTCATCGCCTGAAGATGAAGGAACTCGAGTGAAGTACAGCCGCGGAGCAGGTGCTCCATGTCATCCTTTGGGATGCAGACGGCGACGAGCTCAAGGTCCTTTAGTCGTGGTAGAAAAAGAGCGGGCGCGTCATTAAGGGGGGGAGGCAGTTCATGAACTTGGCGAGGCGCAGCGTGGGCGCGAAGTGGAGCGCGGACGTTGGCAGCAAGCTCATATGCCCATCATTATAACTTAGCTTCTCGAGCTGATCTATGGCGCGGGATCGGAACCACTCGTCAAGCTTGCCTCGCTCCCTGCCATTGAAACGGAACTTGCCCGCGATAAGGCCTTTGATTGGGCCATGCTGACTGCCAGGATCTGGGAGAACACATCCAAGCTTTGGCGATAGCCATGGCAGAGCTTGTGGGCGTGGAGGAGGTCGACAGGGGTGCAGAGCCATAGGGTGCGCCACCGCCGGGAAAAGGCGGCTGTCCTCGCCCGATTTCTGATTGGGAGGAGGGATATGATTACTATCAACATATCATCGGGGAGGTTGTTGATGAAGTCTAGGCCTGCTGGTGTCGCTTGCGGTTCTTTCTCGACCCGCCTCCGCTTGTTGACAGCCTCGTTCTCCACCTCGTCGGCGGGGACGGGAACCTCTGTCTCCATATTCACGCCGTGCTCCGGTGGTTCAGCAGCCCCGGCGTCGCCACTCCCTCCGATGGGGCGCTTCGGCGGCATCCTCGTACACTGATGGCTTTGAGGACTCAGAGCGGCGTCGAGGATGCGGGCGGAGAGAGAGGAATTGTGTGTGTGGCGAGGATGGGGGGTGCCGCCGCTCGGCGGCGCAATTAATATAGACCAGTGGGAGCGAGGCGGGCGGCGGTCCAAGGTTGTCTCGCTTCCTAGTGAGAACGACTGCTTAAGCTCTAGTATGAATGAAATATATGCTTAATAACTGAATTTTAGTTGCAAAAAATGATGGTGATATTGATTTTTAGCTGCATATTTTGACAAATCGAGTGTCTCTTGGCTTAGCGCCGAAGTCTGGCTCTAATTCGCATACCGTAATCTAAACCGTTTGCGTTGAAGAGATGCACAGATCCTGCACTGAACAACTAGTACGCTTCCCGGTGAGCCTGCGCACCGGACTGCGGTCGCACGCCTCCTGTTCAGTCAAGCAGCTGTCCACACGGCACCTCCTATAGCCATTAAAACCAAGACATGTGGCTCCACGTGAATGGTTAACCGAACGCACACGGTTTGAATTATACAAACGTTTGAGATATTAAAGTGACAGCTATTTTTTTTCAAAATGCCTTTGTTGGCTATCATTATTCGAGTGCGCCTTCTCTCAAAATGGACACGAAAAATACCACAGCATGTCGGGTGCCCTTCCATGATAGCATGCCAAGTTTCATGAATTTCAGACGAGTTTTGGATTAACTAGAATTTAAAAACCAGGCATCTCAATGTTTTGCCGGCAATCAATGGTGCCCTGGTGTTTGAAATTTATTACCATTTCTTGAATGGGACCTAAGCATGCACCCAAGGACACAGATTTGATTTTTCAACCAATTTATATGCACTGGAGCATGTGCATGTAGTTAAAATTTGAATTATGCACATAAATGTATTGAAATCTTAGTTAATGCATAAAAATGTCCAAACGAACCCCGAAAAATCACAAAAATTCACACAACACTCCTGTTGTTCTATGTTAACACGATAAAAAAAATTGAAAGCAATAAGAGGCAACGTATATCGTTTCATCCCCAAAGATGGGACGTTCCCTACCGAAAACCATCATGCTTGTTGTGAGAAGCTCCGGTTTGTGAGAAGCATGTACCCAAACATGCCCCAAATGGGAACAAATTTGTACCACAGCATGTTGATGCCGCTCCACGATAGCATGCCAAGTTTCATGAATTTCAGATGAGTTTTGGATTTACTAGAATTAAGAAACCAGGCATCTCATTGTTTTGCCGGCAATCAACGGTGCCCTGGTGTTTGAAATTCATTCCCATTTCTTGCATGGGACCTAAGCATGCACCCAAGGACACAGATTTGATTTTTCAACCAATTTATATGCACTGGAGCATGCGCGTGTAGTTCGAATTTGAATTATGCACATAAATGCATTGAAAACTCACTTAATGCATAAAAGTGTCCAAACGAACCCCCAAAAATCACAAAAATTCACACAACAGTCCTGTTGTTCTATGTTGACACGAGAAAAAAACTTGAAAGCAATAAGAGACAATGGATATCGTTTCGTCCCCAAAGGTGGGACGTTCCCTACCAAAAACCATCATGCTTGTTGTGAGAAGCTCCGGTTTGTGAGAAGCATATACCCAAACCTGCCCCAAATGGGACAAAATTTGAACCACGACATGTTGATGCCGCTCCATGATAGCATGCCAAGTTTCATGAATTTCAAACGAGTTTTGGATTTACTAGAATTTAAAAACCAGGCATCTCGCTGTTTTGCCGGCAATCAACGGTGCCTTGGTCTTTGAAATTCATTTCCATTTCTTGCATGGGACCTAAGCATGCACCCAACGACAAAGATTTGATTTTTCAATGAATTTATATGCACTGGAGCATGCACATGTATTTCAAATTTGAATTATGCACACAAATGCTTTGAAAACTCACTTAGTGCATAAAAATGTCCAAACGAACCCCGAAAAATCACAAAAATTCACACAACACTCCTGTTGTTCTATGTTGACACAAGAAAAAAACTTGAAAGCAATAAGAGGCAATGGATATCGTTTCGTCACCAAAGTTGGGACGTTCCCTACCGAAAATCATCATGCTTGTTGTGAGAAGCTCAGGTTGGTGAGAAGCATATTCCCAAACCTGCCCCAAATAGGACAAAATTTGTACCACGACATGTTGATGCTGCTCCATGATAGCATGCTAAGTTTCATAATTTCAGACTAGTTTTGGATTTACTAGAATTTAAAAACCAGGCATCTCACTGTTTTGCCGGCAATCAACGGTGCCCTGGTGTTTGAAATTCATTCTCATTTCTTGCATGGGACCTAAGCATGCACCCAAGAACACATATTTGATCTTTCAACCAATTTGTATGCACTGGAGCATGCACATGTAGTTCAAATTTGAATTATGCACATAAATGCATTGAAATCTCAGTTAATGCATAAAAATGTCCAAACGAACCCCGAAAAATCACAAAAATTCACACAACACTCCTGTTGTTCTATGTTGACACAAGAAAAAAACTTGAAAGCAATAAGAGGCAATGTATATCGTTTCGTCACCAAAGTTGGGACGTTCCCTACCGAAAATCATCATGCTTGTTGTGAGAAGCTCAGGTTGGTGAGAAGCATATTCCCAAACCTGCCCCAAATAGGACAAAATTTGTACCACGACATGTTGATGCTGCTCCATGATAGCATGCCAAGTTTCATGAATTTCAGACTAGTTTTGGATTTACTAGAATTTAAAAACCAGGCATCTCACTGTTTTGCCGGCAATCAACGGTGCCCTGGTGTTTGAAATTCATTCTCATTTCTTGCATGGGACCTAAGCATGCACCCAAGAACACATATTTGATCTTTCAACCAATTTGTATGCACTGGAGCATGCACATGTAGTTCAAATTTGAATTATGCACATAAATGCATTGAAAACTCAGTTAATGCATAAAAATGTCCAAACGAACCCCGAAAAATCACAAAAATTCACACAACACTCCTGTTGTTCTATCTTGACACGAGAACAAAATTTGAAAGCAATAATAGGCAATGGATATCGTTTCATTATTGTATACGATGTTCAATTGTGGTGGCTGCATTCTGTTATTGTATACCATGTGAGCAATAAATCGAATTTGGCTGCACTTAATACATGAGAAACATATACAAGTGCTATATTTCCTAGTTCTTAATCGTGCTTGGTTTGGATAAATGGGTTTTCCATGTGGCTTGAATTAATCTGATGAATCTGCAATGTGCTTATTTATCATCAACATATTTTATTGATAGCATGCAAACCATTACTTAACCTGATGACTAACTACCTTATATGTGTTGGAGGGAAACAATGGGAAGCACTGAGGTTTACAAGATGGTACTAACTATTATACCTTGCCTTTTTGTACTCCTTTGCCCCATTTCCAATATAGAGAAGATATTTATGCACATCTTTGTTTTCAGGCCTCACTGATGATTACCTCTCAAACCACCTATGTGGTCAGGAGGCAAGGAAAGTTTTCATACAACACCCACGGTTCAATATTGAAGTGTTCCTGAAGAGGTCGAAGGATGGACGGTCAATCATCCACAGACACTGGACTAAAGTTGCAAAGACCTTCAACATGAATGAAGGCTCAATATTCGCCTTCCGCTTCAGCAGTTTTCCAGATGAGATGCATCTCTCTATGTACCGTCTAAGATGCTAATTTCGAAAGGTTCTAGATGTTGCATGTGAAACTTGCTGCTGGTGCAGTTGTGTAATGGGATAGCTGAGTGCTGAAGCTATATCATGTTGTACTATGGTGTATTTCAATTATGAAATCCTGCTTCCTTAATATGGAAATGGAATATATTATGGGCTTAATATGAATTTTGATTAGATTAGTAAATGGATTACTAATAATAGGGCAATTAGCCCGCTAATTGGCAATTAGCTTCCTAATTGGGTTTTCCTATTGCGAACGGTTAATGAGAAACCACCGTGGGCGATGACCTCAGGAAACACACACAGTTTCTAGGAATAAACCGTGTTGGATCAATGAACAATCACACACGACATTCTCTTCAAAACTGTTTGCGTTACACCACCTTGCACAAACGTTTTCCTTGGAGCGACTGTGTGGGATGTACATAGGAACGGAAACGTTTAGCGGGGACTGACCGTGTGGGATGTACTTGCGACCGAAAACAATTTCGCTGTATAATTGTATTTTTTAGCTATACTATACATATTTACATATTTGCGCGCTCGTTGGTCGCACACGACCTCATTTTGCCGAACGTGTGTGCTAGGAGGGCATATCCCCGACGCTTTTTGGGTCGTGTGGGAAGGGGCCCCCTATCGCCCACACTCACTTGGCGACGGTTCCAGATGCCGTAGCGGAAAGGGGTTAAAAACCGTTTGTTTAGGACTGACGCGCACCAGTGCATCTTGATCTGTTATGACGGATTTTGGAGCTTTCCCTCCCGTGCACTTCAGAAAAGTTCTGTATAACCACTCAAAAGTTTCCTTCTTCTCATCTTGTATGAAACCACATGCAAAGAGGCAGTTGTCTCCATGTCCATTTACACCCTCAATGGAGCAAACTTCATACTATACTTGTTTGTTTTGTAAGGTGTCAAAACTTAGGAGATCACCATATTGTTGATAGTTCCTTATACTAGTGCCATCTGCCCAAAATATATGCATGGCATTCTTAGCTGGATCTGTTTTGAATGAGTAGAAGATCAGAGGATCTTCTGATTTTTTCTGTTCAAAAAATGAGACCACCTGCATCATGTCATTCAAGCCGTTTCGTGCCCATGTTGCTAATCTGTTTTGTTGTATATGGCAACGAAGAAAGCCCTCTTCCTCGAAAGAACGTCATTATTGTCATTATCTTTCTAGTTGGTATGTTCACTCGTTTGCAAGTTCTGATTAAATTCTTCTCTTGCTTAGTGATATATTTGAGTGACCTAAGGAACCTGACTTCCCCTGGTGGATGCAGATCTTGGTTGTGCTCAATGATAAGCCTTGTAACCACCCACTGTGTTATATCAAATTTCCAGGTAACAACCATCTGAGCTTGACAGCCTGTTTTAATTGTGTAGTTTCTTCTTCTGTCTGTCGTATTCTCTAGCTCAGTTGGTGCATTCTTATCAGTCTTATACTTTCTCCTTTTTGCTCCTACAGCTGTTGGTTTTGTCCTTATTCTAGGTTTACTAGATCTGTTACACTTCATAGTGAACCTCGGCATTTTGTTGTTGTGTGCATCTTTTTTCTGGAAGTGATAGTTTGCAGCTTTCTGAATTGAGAACCCAGCAATATCTGAATATTCATTGTAGAATCGGTGTGCATGAGCATCACTTTCAAATGTCATGCCAAGAGATGGCATGTGTTTCTTCTCATCTTCTTGGCTTAATTTAATTGCCTTTTTAATACTGTCGTTCTCAAGGAAGAATTCTATATCTTCATCAGATAACTTGTTTTCATCTTTCATCTGCTCCTTACTAGTTCCTGCAATTTTTTCCTTGCCTGATGGACTAGCAGTTTCGTTCTGATCCTCTTCATTTGATTGTGCATAACCAACACTGTTATCTATTTCATAGTTTTCCGTTTCTTCTTCCACCTCTTCTCAGGGCCGGTCCTGAGATTTTCGGGGCCCAGGGCGAGACAACACGGAGGGGCCCTACAGCCACATAAACATATGCATATTTTTCTATCTATTTCAACTGCAAATAAATACTCGGTAGACTATAATTTATGGTGCCTTGTCTTCTTGATTATTAAGAAACCGGGGTCATAAACATTCACAGTAAAGGTTGATCGATCTTGTCAGTCTACCCCAATACTATATATATTTGTATTATTAGGTGAATTAGTAGCACTATCATGCCTATTAATCTTTTTTATATTCCTATAGTTTTCACTAGTTGTTTTTGAACAACAACTAAAGCTAACTCCTTGGATTTCCTAGCAGTAGAAATACTGTTTTAGTTTTGTAGGGAATCCGTAGAGCACTTGTATCTGCTCTAAAAAAATGCCAACAACTCATGTGGGACTCATTTAACTCATATGCATGTTTTTGGTCAATTATCAGATGGATTCTTTCTGGATATCATCTTGCTAAATGAATAGCAATCTTGCTAATCAGCACACAACATATGATACAAGAAATTAAGAGTACTGCTAATTAAATAAAAGTGCTAAAAAGGCATGGAACAAGGTACCTGGATGGCTAGAAAAATCGAAATCGCAAGATTTTGTTGCTGCGTCACGAACAAAAGTCCAAGTTTCTGTTTTCTAATCCCAATCAATACAAGAAACTCCCCTGCAAAAAAATCAATACAAGAAACTGAAGGGTGAGAAAGAGAGATGTACGAGGATAATCTTCAGGAAACGAACGATCTAACAAGAATAGAAAGAAAAAAATTGCGTTGAAGAGAAGATTGATGGGAATCTGGAAACCGCATTAGCTTCTTCCACTAATGGCGCCTAGCAGCCAAAAATTACAAGTAGACGAGTGGGCGGGGCGCCGTCATTCATGGCATGGCTGATTTGTTGCCAATTGGGGAGGAAGAGCATTAAGACGAGAAGACTACACGGCGTGCTAATCCATAAATTAATTTTTGTTTCCTTTTGGAGAATCAATCGACCTGTTAGAGGCTAAACAATCACACGTATATAGGGAAACCAAATCAATCGGGGGCCCCTTCCTGCTCGGGGGCCCAGGGCGGCCAGCCCCTGCCCCTCCTCAGGGCCGGCCCTGCCTCTTCTCGCTGCTCTGCTTCAAACTCTGAATCATCGCTGCCACTAGTGCCATCTGTATCAGTTGTTTCCGCATAATCAGGGCCGTGCAATGCTACTTCAAAGCTCCTTGCTTTACTTCTTGATCAATTGTCATCATTTGCTGCTAAAAGACTGAATCCTGATAGTTCCAACTTTGCTCCAACTCTTGCAGCTCTGAATGTTGGCTTTCCACCAACAACTGATCACAGGATAACATATTTTGTTCCAGATAATCTTCCTCCACATAAGTTTCATTTTGATCACTATTGCATTCTGTGTAAGCTTCATCTGGATAACTTCCATTTTCATCACTGTTGTAGTCAAATTCATTCTCACCATCAGATTCAGTCTCATTGTGATTTGCTTCATCTTCATTGTTACATTCATCGTCATCTTCATGCTCACCATCAGATTCAGTCTCACTGTGATTTGCTTCATCTTCGTTGTTATCTTCATCGTCATCTTCATGCTCACCATCAGATTCAGTCTCATTGTGATTTGCTTCATCTTCGTTGTTACCTTCATCGTCATCTTCATGCTCTTGCTCTAAAGGTATAGAATATTGTCCCAAATCATTAAGTTGTTGCCCATCGCTGCTTGCACTTGGTCCTGCTGCTTGATGATGATACTTTACGTTTTTTTATGTTAGATCCTATTGAGTACTATATGTAAGTTCATTCTAATATTTTTAAAATTTTTATTGCAGTAATACAACATACCTCAGAATTTATGCCCGCAGTCAAGAATGATGTGAAACTGCTTATAGGTATTGCCATGTTGTCGCTTTGTAGATGACTCATGATTGTCGTTTGTTGCATTAGTTCTGTGTAATATTGTGCCGCTCCTTGTGGTACTAGCATGTCATTACTCGTATGCAAACTTTGGTTTCCTAAATGGAGCAAATCTGATTCCTGCAACAAATAAAAGAATATTGTTAATGGAGCAAATATGTATTTTGTATGCAAATTAGAACAAGCATAAGTTTACTTTTACTGAACATCCTTTTTTTCAGTTTTCTGTATTTTAGTGTGCTTTTCTAGGGGTTTCTGCTTCATGCAACAAATGAAATAAAATAGTAACTATGAACTTTTAAATGTAATGCTTTTGTTTATATGTTTTGTGGTACTGTCATAGTGCACCTGTTGAATTGATTCTTTCTCTCTAGGAATGGGGTGTAGGTCCTGTTGTCGAGCAAAGTTTTGTCCCAAAAGTGCATCCTGTCATAAAACATTTTTCACCATGTTAGTTCGTTCTCTCATCAAATTTTGAAAATGAACACAAACTAACCTCAGAAATTCCATTGAATGGTTTTATAAGTTGCTACATATGTTTGTTGCGTTGATACAAATTTTTGAGCACCTGCATTTTTTGGCATGCAAATTGTTTAACAACATTCATAAATAAAAGTGTTATAAACTTTTTATGCTTTTACCTTGTTGTCATGACTTCTATCTGCAATCTCTCTGTATTCTTGCTGCTGAGAATGATGTGCAATTTTAGGTGCCTGAAAATGCAAATTAACTCAATGTTTCAGTACTGATGAAAATCATCTGCAATTTTTAGCCTCTCTGTTACTACATGATGCATCTGATTTTCGTTTTTCTTACAGGGAATCATCTGTGGGTACTTATGATCTGTGTATTTTTTGCAGGTGGTTCCACAAAATGCAACCTCCTAAAGCAATTCTTGCATATGAAATGGAGGTGGGCATCAGATAATCACATACCTTTGACACAAGCACTTTTAGCACCAGGTTTATTTCTTCTTCGTTTTGTTCTTCCTGCTGACAGATCAGAGATCTGGGTTTCAAATTGAGGATCATCCATTTTTTGCTAGTAGATCTGAGATCTCTGTATGGAACAGAGAGAAATAAACCCTAGGGATTGGAGGAGAAGTATGCTTAGAGCAAGAATCGTCAGCACAAGTTGACCAGAATTCTCAGAAGACAGCAGGAGATCTGAGGTTTGTTTCCCCTCCCATGGTGGCAGCTGTGTGGGAGTCGAGGAAGAAAGCAGAGTCGCAAGGAGGAAGACCTAGTGAGCTGTCAGTTATTTGGATCATTAGCTTAGCGGGTTCAGGTCCGTTTTCTTTTCTGGGCTAAACTCTGAGGACAGAAACAGAAACAGAAAGCTCGCAGCCTGTTGTTTTTGTTGGGCTGACTGACTGACCCCAAACTTTGGTCAGTCAAATTTTTTTTGGGTTGCCGCATTGCCCAAAGTTGTACCAATCGACTGACCTCTTTCTTGTGTCAGTCGATTGATTTTTAGCCACTCCCGAGCTCTTGTGCATAGCGCCTGCCCGCGACCTTTCATGTGTTTGGTTTACTTAGTATGGGAATGTGATGATTATAATACAACCGAGACAAAATGGGTAGCAGTTGTGAGATCACCTCCCGGTTTAGAAGTTCTGAAGCTCTGTTAATGCGTTGGATGGGCCAAAACTATTGATATCTTACTTCTATGTTCAAGGATACGCTTTGCAAATTTTTGTGCCAACTTCGACAAGAAAAAAAAAAGAACTTATAAACTGATCTTCAATTTTGTTTTTGCTCCATCCAATAAAATGACCCTTTCCTCTGTCAAGCTATATGTGTTACATATTTGACCCATTTTTGTTTTGTAAAACGATTGAAATTCCCTCACTTGAATTACTGACATGTATAGATAGGTTTTACCAAATTTAACTTCCATGTTTCATTCGTTCATATATGAAAGAAAATTCAAACCATCCTCTTGAAAAAATGGGCGGGCACGGCAACGCGCGCCATCCATGATCTAGTTTGGGTATTACATCTCCCCGCATGGACGAGTTAGTCCCGGCATAGTACACACTCTACAAAGATGAACAGACAAATATGTGGGCTTTTGACATGGGTGGACTCTATTTTTATGTTCATGTTTGCAGTTGCTGTCAACTTTCATCTGTTTCACCAGACAATGTGCAGAGTAAGCAGGGGAAGAGCACTAGATATCTGTGGTGGTACAACCTACACAAACTACACGTGACTATCTATACACTTCCACGGTTTACGCGAACTTCTTGCTGTCGTCTTCGGCGGCGGCGACCGTGCCGTCGTTGCCGGCGAGCCTCATGTACTTGTCCTTCCTGGTGAGCGTGGTGCACCGGTACCCGAGCTCCTTCGCGATCACCGCCTGCACGTGGTTGGCCACGTCGACGGCGCTCCTCCCGCCAGCACCGCACGTCTCCACGGGCCGCAGCGCCGGCAGGAACGTCACCTTGTACCCGGGCCGTGGGTTCATGTAGAAGAACCACGGGTCCATGGCCTTCCACCCCCTCGCCGTCGACCCGTGGTAGGTCGACTGCACTGCCTCCAGCGCCACCGGCACGATCCGGTCCGTCAGCTCCGCGAAGAGCGCCGAGAACCGCAGCAGGCAGGGCTCCCGGCACGTCGTCCCCTCCGGGCACACCACCACGTCGCGCCCGGTGGCCAGCAGCTCCCTGATGCGCGCCGCGTCGGCCTCCCGGTCCCGCGCCAGCGCCACCGCCGGGATTGGCGAGATGGCCGTCGACAGCCGGCTCACGCTGTAGGTCACGCACGTCACCGGCCGCCCCAGCGCCACGGCCACGATGATGGGGTCCAGCGCCGTGCGGTGGTTGCACACGAGGAGGGAGCCCGGGGAGCCCCCGCGCAGCGCCGGCGGGGGCGTGCCCCGGACGGCGAGCCGGATGCCGGTCAGGCGGTAGGTGTGGCGCACGAGGTGCGGCGGGACGGGGAGGCTGATGAGGACGCGGAGCACGGCCAGCGTGAAGCCCACTGGGAGGTAGGCCAGCGCGAAGAGCGCGTGCGCCGGGTCCGGGCGGCGGACCAGGCGGCCGTCGTGGAACACGACGCCGGAGAGCAGCGCGTCGGCGGCCGCGCGCGGCGCGCGCTTGTCCGTGGGCACCATGTACGCCTCCTGCATATGTACATGCGCGGGAAAGAACTCAGATTAATCAACAGTACTACTCCAGCTGCTAAGCTTTTTAGCATAATCTGAACCAAACATAGTTTTCATTTGGGGATTATTAGTGGAGTAACTAATGACTATTCAACAGTAATCTGTCCCTGTCCAAAGCGACAGGTAGCTTCATAATGTAAGTAAAATTCTTAGCCAAAAAAAAGTAAGCAAAAGTACAGAAATAAAAGAAAATTATGACTACTCAGCATTTTGCAGATTTAAGTGGTAATGAATATGACAACTTTGAAGGCTAAACATCAGGTGAAAGCTAGAAGGGAATTTCTTGTTCTTTCCTATAGCTAATAAAGGGACAGAATTGTCTCAAAAAAAAAAAACTAAGGGACATCAAAGGTTCTCTGCAAAGGCAAAGCTAGGAACCACACAATATCTTGCAACTCCAACTACCACAAGAAAAAGCTACTGTAGATGAGATGATGAGATTGATGCCTTAGCACTCAAAGAACAATTCAGTTTACTTCAAAATTATTTGTGGTCTGATCTCTGGTCACTCAAAGAACTATTACTATGAATTAGAGAAATTCTATTGAAGAAGGATTGTGTAGAGGTTGAATTTAGTAGTACCTTGCAGATGGCCATGAAGTCGTGGTCGCTCTCGCGGTCGCCGAGCCCGACGTCCGGCATGTCCCCGCCGGCAAACAGCCGCTCAACGACCTCCCTCTTCCTCCCGGCGACGAGCACCCCGCCGCTGATGAGCCCGGTGAAGCGCCCGCAGCACGTCCCGAGCTCGGTGCCGGCCACCTCGGCCCCGAGGAACTCGCGCACGAACGGGGCCACCATGACCGCCGGCGACGCGGTGACCACGACCCGCCTGCCCGCGCCGCACCCCCGGAACACCTCCCACGAGTCGGCGCGCACCCCGGCGGCGTAGTGCCGCGGGAGGACGCCCCTCGCCACGGCCTCCACGTCCCGCACACGGAGCCCCGCGAAGGTGGCGAAGACGAGCAGCCCGATGGCGGCCGGCTCGGACACGGCGGTGTAGAGGAGCAGGATGAACGGGGCGAGGAGGAGCAGCGCGAGGGCGCGGAGGTAGCCCCCGGCCTCCAGCGCCACGAGGAAGTAGTAGGGGAACGCGGAGGAGGAGGCCAGCAGGGTGCCGTCCAGGTCCGACGCCGCCGTGCGCCGCTCGCGCGCCGACGCGTCGTAGGACGACACCGGCGGGAACCTGCTGATTGCGGGGCGCGGCGCCATGGACAGACGGACGGACGGACGGAGATAGATCGACCGACGGGACGATTGCGCCGTGCGGCCGGGGCGACTGGTATGCGCGTATAGGATTTGTACGCCGGGTTGCTGAGGTTGGCTGAGCGGCCCAGCGGCGCCGCGGCGGGCGTGGGCGATGGCGACGGCGACGGCGGGCGAAGAGTGGATGGCAAGGAGACTCGTGTTTTCCGCAAGGTGGAAAGCAGAGCGCCAACCCCACCTCCTCTGTTTATACGCGCCAACCACCTCCTACCCCAGTCGGAGTCGGACGACGGCTACGACTAGTTCACCGGCCGGCCGATTAATGCCGATCGGGTCCGAGCTGGATTCGATCTGGCCCTGCCTCCCATCGGAGATAAAATATCCTACCGATTGGCATGCATGCATGCATGCATGCGCAAAGTGCTGCGGTTTAGCCGTCCAAGAACAAGGGACGCATGATGGTGAATGAAGGGGAACGTACGTGGACCATGCATGCGTTGACAGTCGACAACGAGAAAATAGTTTTGCGCAAGAATTATGGCAGCAAATTCAAAAAAAATTGGAAATTTGGGAAATATTGTTGAATGTTTGGAGTGCTTGCAAAGTTTGATCATTAAATGACACCTTCAGTTGTAGTTGTTGCTAGATGGTCTACGGATCTGAATGTAATTTTTATTTCTGGTGTTCTTTGCATTACCCTGCCAGTTGATGAATAGGTCAGAAGTTAATTCGCAAAATAATGACACGCTCATTACTTTGATTTTTTTTGCCACAACTTCCACGACATTGTTTTCTTGCCACAACTTTCACAAAATTTATTCTATGGTCAAACTTTCCAAGCTCCTGGTGGCGTCTAGGTTAGGGTTTCTCGTCATGTGTACGCGACAGCGAGATTTGGTATCAAGTTCTTCGGATCGATTTCATGGGTTTAACGGCAATGACTGCGGGTCCAGGGGGAGCAATGATATTGGTGCTTAAAGGCTCATTCGACAATGGTCGTTCGGTGATCGAGAAATCTTGTTGTATTTTTTTATTATATTTGGGATGATTTGTACTTCTGTAATATAATCGAGTCTTGTTTTTAGTTTTTTTCTTTCAGAAATTAAGATATGAGGGAGTGGTTAGAGAGTTGTAAATAGAGTTTCTGTTAGAGACACCCTAAGATCGTTGATTACAGTCAGCAAAGCATTCGAGTAGTTGAACGCCACTAGAGCATGCTTCCGTAATACCAACGTACATTAAAACCCTTGCTTTAAACCCCGCAATAAAAAAAAAACCTTACTTTAACCTCTCCCGATCTAGTAATGAGACCAGGCAAAACCTTCGCCTCCGTTACAACAGCATGCTCTAGTGACGTGCATTAAAACTTACTGGCAGTGGTTGTTCAGTGATCCAGAGATCTCATTGTTTTTTTATTATGTTTGACGTACTTTGTACTTGTGGTGAACATGTATAATATAGCCAAGTCATTTTTAGTTTCTTCAAGAAGTTATAAGATTTGAAGGAGTGGTTAGAGATTATAAATAGGGTTTCGGTCAGAGGCGCCCTAGCTAAGATCAGTGGTTACGGTCAGCAAAGCATTCAAGTTGTTGAATGTCACTAGAGTATGCTTTCATAATACTGGCGGTCATTAAAACCATTGTTTTAACATCTCCTGATCTACTCCCTCCGTTCCAAATTACTTGTATTTGATTTGTCTAGATACGAATGTATCTAACACTAAAATGAGTCTAGATACATCCGTATCTAGACAAATCTAAGACAAGTAATTCGGAACGGAGGGAGTAGTAATTAATGAGACCAGGCAAAACTTTTGCCTCCGTTTCATCAAGAAGGAAACCCACAAACGTTTTGACTAGATGGTCCCTCGAATCAATGGACGGCACCAGAAACCTCTCCGTCGATGGGTTCGTCGGTTTGGCTAAGACAGGCGGGCCATGATCGTGATTGCTGGCTATTTGCCAGACACTAGTTCGATCAATCCCGAAGAGAGGACTAGAGAGTACCTGTGCTATTCGTAGGCGACGTGCATGTGCAACCACATTGGTACATTACCGGTTTCCTTCTCCTTCCGTGCGAACACAGAGGAGACCTCCCATCGCTATATCATCCATCGTTATTCATTAGCTCAACTTGTTGGCCTACTCACCGCACCAGCCAACCACAAATCACTGTCCAAACAATTTGATCAGGCCCATGACAAAAGGATCACAGTGGCGAAGCGGAAGCTAGGGTGGCGGGCTCATAACCCACATGTCTTGAGGTCGAAACCTGGGAGCGATGGTGCTCAGGGATGCTTGGGCCACAAGTATGGGGGCAAGTCATGAATACGTTCAACTGGGACAGCTTTACGTCAACAACATGAAAAAATAATGAACTGATTTTCCTCCATGCTTTCCAACACATGGAGATGTCAGTTTCTCAAAAATAAAAATAAAAAATGGAGATGTCAATGTGTCATACGACGGCTTTTGAAGCGGAGATGACCAGCTAATGCCCAACTGCCTCTACTATGCCTCAAGCTTTCTTCTTGTGCAGAAGACGACACTGCTCCATTTTCCAGTGCCAAATTGGTAGTGCTAACCAGTGCAGCTGCCAGTACATTCACAACTTATTGCATCAAGTACAAAACAGAAGTCACACGTGAGGAAATGATAAACCTGAACCTTTCCAGTGAACTTTATAATACTGCCTCAGTTCCGTAATCCTTTCGAGTAGTGTACTGTTCAAACTTGATATGGATCGCCTCATGAATAGAAAAATGAGGTTTGGTGTGTATATATAGCAGATAAAAGGGTAGTATGGCGGCATGCCAGCTAGATTTAAGACATTGATCTACACTGTGCTCGTCATCATACACCTTTGCTTCTTTTGAAAAATCCAAAACACAACAGATATTACAGGTTCACAGCAAGTGCACATTCATCGTGAGCATTTAATTTGCTGCGCTTACTTTTTTTTTGAAAGACCCTCTGCTTACTTTTAAAAAATCAACAAATATCATTCATTTGCGGTTACAGTTATAACATGAAATGCACTGCGATGACGCTCGTAAATGCACACTCTATCTCCTTTCTCTTACTGATTTTCTGTCCATTGACCACCTCAAAATGGCAGGCGGTCAATGGACAGAAAATCTTCTGTACTGGAGGCTCCCGCAAAAATGGGACCGCTCCCGCCCCGCGCCCCGCGTGCACGTCACGGGAGATTAACCACTCGCGGCCGGAGAAGAGTCCTCCGCCTCCATCCCCTCCCCTCGCCGCCGCCGATCTGCGTTGCCGGGCAAAGCCTCGCTGGTGCTGGCGGCGACGGGGCCCTCTCTCCTCTCCGCGTGTGGGGGCTCGGCGCGGGCCAGTGATCCCGGGTGGGGGCGCGGCGCTGGGCGGAGCTCAGAGACGGCCGGTCTTCGTCTTCGTCCTGGTCGTGGAGGGCTGGTCGCAGCGACGACTCTCGCCTTGGTTGGCGGCGGCTGGTGGGCGCACTGCCCAGATCCGGCCTGCTCGAACCCAAAGGAGTCCCGTGATGGTTGACCCAGCTGTTCTTCATTCTCCAAAACTTTGATCTGCTTCATGCGGGCCTCCTCGATCTGGACACCGACGGGTTTCGGTCTTCCACTGGATGTCTAGATCGGAATTGATCCAGTCGGGCGCGCCCTCAACTTCGGCCAAAGAGGCTTCATGAGGGTGTGGCACGAAGCTTCGCTGTCTTGCTGGTGCCATGGGACATTTCTAAGTATATATTTCCACGACATTGACTGTGGTGAAGGAAGTCGTGGTGCCTGCGATCGAAGACTTGTAATGGTGGAGAGGAGTTTTGGTTAAGTTGAAGAATGGCAGCACAGGTTCCTGTGTGTTAGGTGTTGAGGACTTACAACGGTGGCCTTGGCAGGAGGGGGCGGCAACACAGGTGGACAACAGTTTTGGGGGTGCTTCTCGAGTACCGAGCTGCGATCTCCAGGATGAAAGCCCAAGGTCTGGCCTTCATTGGTTGTACCTGGCAATGATCTTGCGAAGGCATTATTTTTGGGATCTCGGACTCTCTCCAGGGTGAAAACTCAAGATCCTTGATCGGACGACGACAATGCTTGAGCACTGTTTCTTTCTTGGAGGCGTCGCTTTTGGAGAACCTCTTCTGTTGTCCAGGTGTTTCTTCGGTGGTGGTTAGAGTGTCGTTGTTGCGAGTTTTTCATCACTGCGACGGGGTCTTTGTTTTTCTATTTCTCTCTTTTTTATTTTTGTTTTTGGCTGTGTGCATCCTTAATGTCTTCCGATATCTTGTTGGTGCAGAGGCCGGGTGTAATTAGTATCTCCGTGATATTAATATATTCCCTTTTTTGAAAATGGACAGAAAATCAGTAAAAGGCCATCAGTTGACTGCCACGTCCAAAGCAGTCCTTGGCTGTGTGCATCATGATGATACAGAGGCCGGGGTCTTTTTCCTTTTCAAAAAAAAAAAACCGTCCAAAGCAGTCCATTTTGTTTAACTTGGTGGCGAGAGCTTGCTGCTCTTTGTAGCAAAATGTACTTATGTTAAACAAAGATGGGATTGCTTGCTTGCTTGCTTTGCATGTGAGTTTCTAACTCTCTCTATCTATCTAACGACACCGAGGCAAACGTTTTGAGCATTAGTTACTGGAGGGCCGCTCGAATCAATCATCAATGGGCGGCACCGAAGATTTCTCCACGTTGCACGTCGTCCAGAGGAGAAAGCTACTCCTGGTACCAATAACGCAGGCAGTCAAGGTTAGGCTAGGCTGGGCAGGCGGGCCAGTGATCGCGATCGCCGGCTGCTGCGAGTCACCAGTTGGAATTGGATCGATGTCTCGCGTACACACACAAACAACACTGCAGAGCAGCCCACGGGTTTCCTTCTCCGTCCGTGAGGTGAGAACAGAGGAGACTTTCCCATCGCTGTCTATCTAAAAAATACCTCGCCGAATCTCTCTCCGTACGTGTATTTATAAATAAAAATCGGAATAAACACATCAAAATCAGAGTGGCGCAGCGGAAGCGTGGTGGGCCCATAACCCACAGGTCCCAGGATCGAAACCTGGCTCTGATATGGTTTTTTCTTTTTTTTTCTCATCTGATGCATTTTTTCATCAGAATTATTTTCACTAATTTGCCTCTTTAAAAACACGAAATTTATTCAGGCTCCCAATTACATGTCCTCTCACCTCGATGAGTTTGCCACTGCCATGTCCGCTGCGATTGAATTCAAAGATTGGCGAACTTCAGATTTTATGCAGAATGTGCTCCTTCAAAAGCGAAGCGGTCAGATTGTTGTTCTCTGAAATTCCAGTGAGGGCGCAAAAACATGCTTGGACCAACTACGAGGACAAGTTATGGATACATTTAACTGGACTGTTTTAGGCAAAGAAGGTGAAGAATGAACTGATCCTGCCTCAGTGCTTTCAAAACTCCAACATTCGGAGATTGTTCCATGGCAGCTTGTTGAAGCGAACAAAGACAATCGAATGCTGAACCGGTTCTATCTACCGCAGGCCCTATCCTCAAGCTTTGTTCTGCTGCAGAAGCTGTTCTGGTACAGTTAAAAACCTGATATGCATCACCTAAAAAAAATATCAAGCTTTGTTTGGCTTCTATATTATATATAGGAGCCAGAAGGCACTAGAGCAGTATGGCAGAGCTTCATAGGCCATCAGGAGCTGCAAATTCCCAAGAGATTTCCACTAAAAAACAAAACCTCTTAATACAGTGGTCTATTACACTGTGCTCCTCATCATACACTTTTGCTTCTTAGAAAATCAAATAATTTTAAATTCAAGTTGTGACAAGAAAAATCAGAGTGGCGCAGCGGAAGCATGGTGGGCCCAAAACCCACAGGTCCCAAGATTGAAACTTGGCTATGATAAATGTGATTATTTTCCTGTTTTTTTTGTCAAAACTATCTCCTCTGATAAATTTTATTTAGCTGTTTTTTTGTCAAAACTATCTCCTCTGATAAATTTGATTTAGCTTGTTTTAACATCCTGTCTGTTTGGTGAGTTCGCCACTGCCGTGCCATGTTTGCTTGGATCGAATTCAAAGATGAAAGAATTTGAGATTTTATAGAGCATATATACTCTATTCCTTCAAAACCGATGTTCTCTGGAAATTCCATGATGGTGCAGAAGTTCTATCTAGTGCACGGCCTAGGCTCAAGCTTTCACATTGTTTAATTTTGAGCAACAAACTCTCTGTCTGTCCCGAAAACATTCTACTCCCTCCGTTTGAATTAGTTGTCTTAGATTTGTCTAGATATGGATATAATACATTTCGGACACTATGCTCCTCATCATACACTTCGGTGACTTTGCCACCGTCATGTTCGCCTATATGGAATTCAAAGATGGACAAATTTGAGATTTTACACAGCATATGTTCATGTAAATTCAAGCGAAGTGGTCAAAACTGATGTTCTCGGAAACTCCAGTGGTGGACTGATGGTGCTTTTTCCTCAGATGACATGAAGTTTTGTTCTTTTGCAGACGAGGATATTCTCGTTTCACTTTTCAGTGACAAACTGACAATGCTAACCTATCCGGCCGGCTGTTAGTACATTACAACGAGAGTAAAATTTTCATGAAGTGCAAAACAGATGGAGATGTCACACGTGAGGAAATGATAAACCTGAACCTTGATTTCGCATGAACTTTATAGCAGCATATATACAGTTAAAACTCGATTTGCATCCCCTCAAAAGAAAAATATACTAAACGAGGTTTGCTGTGTGTAGCAGCTAAAATGTAGTAAGGCAGCATGGCCGAGCATCATCAGAGGCCATCATGAGCTGCAAGTCCCATAGATTTCCTCCCAAAAAACAAAACATCTTGCCTTGAAACTTTTGCATCTTAAATTCAAAAAACACCTTTTCGTATAGTAGTAGTACTACGGGTTTTCAGCAAGGCGCATCCGGTAAGAGCATTTGCGGTGCATACTTTACAAAAATGAACAAAATATCATTGGTGGCTATGGTTATACCAAGAAACACAGTGCGATCACGCGGAATTATCTCTTCAGGTGGAGAACTTTGAACGTTGGGACATTTGTAAACTATAGCCATGTTGGTTGTTGCTCACTTCGCAAGTGTTGCTTTGTCCTTGTTTGTTGCAATATTCAGTCTGGGGTTGCTTAAACCTTAGATGGGCACCACAAAGAGTCAGCAGTACTACAACTATTACATCACCTGTTATCGAACTAAATGTCACAAGGGGTACAGATGTGTTGGGAATTTGCTTGGTATTTTGTTGAGCCGATCTTCTCTGGAGTCCTCTTCTAAAGTTACTCTCAGGACCTGTCATACTGGACAGGACTTATGAAACAGGAGAAGGGCGCTGTTGCCAAACAAGGAGTTCGCAACATCATGATGGTTGAAGCTTCAGTGCTGGCTCATCAAATGGCGCCGCTGCACATGGGTCCTGCCAAGTGCCTGGAAGGGTGACTTCGGCTTCAGGTTGCTTGATGTTTTCTTTTGGTGATGGAGTTCGCATGGTGACCTGAAGCATTTGGATATTGGCTATGCTATCTTCTGGATCTGGTTGTGCGAACTAGCGGAACGTCTTGCCTTCTTAGGCCGACGGCTTCGTGTTATATAGATGGGGCGCACCTCCCATAACAGCGCATACATGCGGTTTAGATTACAATCTTGGAGATCAAGAAAGGAGATAGAGATAAGAGGTTACAAGAGATAAACATAAGACTCCAACAACCTAACTATCTCAATTATATCCTAACTATCTCAATTATATCCTATGAGATGCGCCGGTCACCTATTGTGACATGTTGCATGTTTAACACCCTACCTTAATCACAACTCCATTAAGTTGAGATTATACTTGAAGTTTTCAAAGCTCTTGACCGGCAATGCCTTTGTGAATCCATCTGCAATTTGATCACTGGAGTGCACAAAACGAATGTCAAGTTGTTTATGAGCCACCCTCTCTCTAACAAAGTGAAAATCTATCTCAATGTGTTTGGTCCTGGCATGAAACACTGGATTAGCTGAGAGATAGGTGGCACCAAGATTATCACACCACAAACATGGAGCTTGTTTAATTTTTATACCAAGTTCCTTGAGTATGGACTGAACCCATATGATTTCATCTGTGGCATTTGCCAATGCTTTATACTCTGCCTCTGTACTAGATCTGGAGACTGTAGCTTGCTTGCGAGCACCATGAAATTAAGTTGGGTCCAAAGAAAATAGCAAAGCCACCCGTAGAGCGTCTATCATCAAGACAACCTACCCAATCAGAATCAGAAAATGCACTGACAAGTGTAGAAGATGACTTGCTAAAATTGAGACCCATGCTTAATGTGTTTTTGACATATCTAACTATCCGTTTGGCAGCAGTCAAATGAACAGTTGTGGGTGCATGAAGGAACTGACATACTTTGTTGACAGCAAAAGAAATATCAGGCCTAGTAAGAGTAAGATATTGAAGAGCTCCTACCAAGCTTCTGTATTTTGTGCTATCCTCTTGACTCAAGAGAGTTCCTTGTGTGAGAGATAACTTTTCTGAACTGGACAGTGGAGTAGGTGTAGGTTTACAGCCCTGTAGACCAGCTTTTCTTACCAAGTCAACTGCATATTTTTCTTGGGAGAGATGAAGTCCATCCTTGTGCCTCTTTACTTCAATCCCAAGAAAATAATGTAAGTCTCCAAGATCCTTCAAGGCAAAGTCTGCACTCAAATCTTTTAACAACCCCGTGACAGCTTCATCAGATGAGCTTGTCACAATAATATCATCAACATATATCAAGACAAATATGCATGTATTGAACTTGTTGTAGATGAACAGAGAGGTGTCAGACTTGGAAGGGACAAAACCAAGTGTTTGCATTTTGTGACAGAGACGGGAGTACCATGCTCTTGGTGCCTGTTTCAAACCATAAAGTGCTTTGTCCAACTTGCAGACATGAGAGGGTGCACTTTTACTTTTAAACCCAAGAGGTTGTTTCATATATACCTCCTCTTCCAGAACACCATGAAGAAACGCGTTCTGAACATCAAATTGCCTGAGATTCCATCTCCTGAAAACAACAATAGACAAAACAAGACGGATAGTGGTAGCTTTAACGACTGGACTAAATGTGTCCTCATAATCTATGCCATACCGTTATTTAAAACCCTTTGCAACGGGCCTAGCTTTGTAGCGATCAATAGTTTCATTAGATTTCCTCTTTATTCTGAATACCCACTTGCAGTCAATTAAATTTTTACCTTGCTGTGGGGGAACTAAATGCCAAGTTTTATTTTTCTTGAGTGCCAGTATTCTTCATTCATAGCATTTTTCCATCTTTCATCACCAAGTGCTTCCTGGAGCGTCTGGGGTTCACTGTAGAACAAACCATACCATATTTGGTTATGTGTTTATAATTAACAGGATGTATTACCCCATGTTGTAGTCGTGTACGTCGTGACCGTGCAGCATCAAGATTCTCAGCCACAGAAAATCCCGAAACAGAAGCTCCTGTAGCAGAATCTCCTCCCGCCGGATCTTCTGTGGCAGTTTGATCAGGTACATCATGTTCTGTAGGCGCAGAAGATCCCGGGGCCTCATCATTGGTGGATGATGGCGGATCAGCCTCGGGGCGGACGCCAGTCTTCGGCGCGCTCGTGGGTGCACAGGAGTCCGCGCCCGGTCCCGCAGAAGATCCGGACCCAGTGGCAGGCCGGCGAACCTGGTCGCGCCGCTTGTACGTGACCGGTTGGTCACGGAAGCGCGCGCTGTCCTGGCGAACCGTGTGCTGCCGCGTGTCGGACGGGGGTTGGCGCGGAGAGGCGCTGGGGCCGCCTCCAGTTGGAGCGTGACGCGCGGCGTGCGTTGGACTGGGGACAGCCGCATGGTCGGCTGGCGCTGTCGCCTGTGCGTTTGGCGCGTCTGCCGACGCTGATCCCGAGGGAGATCGACTGACCTGCTACTGTGGAGCCGATCCCGAGGAAGATTTGCCTTCTAGATGAGGACACATGCGATATGGACCTACCGGCGCGTTTTTTTCACTGATTTCTTCACTGTTTTCGCTGGTATCTCCTGGAACATCATCAGAAAACTCATGCACACCATTAGTAGCAGGATTAGTCAACATATGATCATCAGAATTCGGACCCCCTTGATCAATGGTGGTAAGATGAGTAGGTAAGAGAAGAATTTCTTCTCGGAGGCGAGCACCGGCATTTGGGTGAAGGGTGGCGAAAGGAAATTGTGTTTCGTCAAAAACGACGTCACGGGATATATAGACACGGCCAGTGGAAATATCTAAACACTTGACACCTTTGTGTTGAGGGCTATACCCTAGAAAAGCACATTGTTTTGAGCGAAGCATGAGTTTTCTTTTGTTGTATGGGCGAAGATTGGGCCAACAAGCACACCCAAACACGCGAAGAGATTTATAATCTGGTTTGATGTGAATAAGTCTTTCTACTGGAGTTTGATTATTGATGACTCGACTAGGAAGCATATTAATGATGTGAATAGCAGTAAGAAAAGCCTCATCCCAAAACTTGAGGGGCATGGAGGCTCCTGCCAGGAGAGCTAGCCTGACCTTAACTATGTGTCTATGCTTCCGTTCAGCGGAGCCATTCTGTTGATGGGCATGAGGACATGAGACGTGGTGTGATATGCCAAGTGTTTGGAAGAAGGAGTTGAGTTTTTCATACTCCCCCCCAGTCCGATTGGACTGCAATAATTTTGCTATCAAATTTTCGTTCAACCAAGGCTTGAAAATTTTGAAACACTTGAAAGACATCAGATCTCTTTTTGAGAAGATAAATCCACACAAACTTGCTATAGTCATCTATAAAGCTTACATAATACTCATGTCTACCAACAGACGTAGGAGCAGGACCCCACACATCGGAAAAGATCAATTGAAGTGGTTTGGTAGAAACACTAGTAGATACTGGATATGGTAATTGATGACTTTTAGCACATTGACAAGAATCACAAATGGTTTCGACATTTCGCTCACCAACAAATGGGAGTTTATTTTTCCTAAGAAAATTTTCAACTAAAGAAAAAGCAGGATGCCCTAATCGATTGTGCCACCATGTTGACGAAACTTTGACAACACCATTGGCTTGTTTATTGAGTCTCCTAAGCTCCGGAATCAACGGGTAGAGCCCTCGAACACATCTACCGCGATAGAGAACCTTCTTCGTGGCCTGATCCTTGATCAAAAAGAAATAAGGACGAAATTCGATGAAAACATGATTATCAAGGGCAATTCTATGAACAGAGAGGAGACTTTTGGCAGCACTAGGGACATGCAAAATTTTCTTGAGATGAATTGGACGGTGAGGGGTACGAAATGTAGAATGACCAATGTGACAAATCTGCATACCTTCTCCACTTGCCGTGTGGATGTGATCTTTGCCACGGTACTTGTCTTTCATTGTGACCTTCTCAAGCTCGTTGGTGATGTGATTGGTGGCGCCGCTGTCGACGTACCAATTGGTGTCGATGCCGTAGGATCCATCAGCCGCGGCAGCCACTTTTTCTTCATCTTGGGAGTCCTCGTCGTCTTCATCAAAACGGTACCAACAATCCTTCGCGGTGTGCCCTGGCTTACCGCAAATTTGGCAGCGAGGCAGCTCCGGTCGGGCCCGAGGTCGACCGCCGCCACGACGACCGCGAGATGCACCAGAGCGGCTGTTGCCGCCGCCGCTGTTGCCGCCACCACCGTGTCCGCCAGATCGCCCCTTGGCGCGAGAGGAGCCACGACCACGTGATCCACCACCACGGCCACGCATCGCGGCGTTGGCAGAGGAGCGGAAGCCACCGCTGCCCGAGTGATTAAACTGGGCCATGCGCTGGTCAAAGTTGCTGAGCATGGCGTAGAGCTCGTCGAGGGAGACCGGCGTGACGCGTGCGTCGAGGGCGGAGACGAGGGGCTGGTAGTCGACGTCGAGGCCGTGGATGATGTAGGAGATGAGTTCGTCATCTTGGATGGCCTTCCCCGCAGCAGCAAGCTCGTCGGCGAGGCCACGGAGAGAGGCGAAGTAGGCGGCAACCGTCTGGTTACCCTTCTGCGCATTGATGAGCGCCGTCCTGATGTTATTCACGCGGCTCATGGACTGCGAGGAAAACATACCTACCACCGCTGTCCAGAGCGCGTGCGCCGTGGTGACCGTGGTCACCGCGATCAGTACCTCCTTGGAGAGGGTGCTGAGCAGGTAGCCCAACACCTGTTGATCCTCCCGGACCCAGATTGGGTGGAGAGGGTTGGGCTCAGCGCTTTCTTTGCCATCCTTGTCCTTGGTGACATGAAGCCTGGCCGGCTCCGGTGTGGTGCCGTCGACGTAGCCGAAGACGCCGGCGCCGCGCAGATGAGGGGTGACCTGCGTGCGCCAGAGCACATAATTCGTGCGCGTTAGCTTCTCGGTGACCTGCCCATTGAGGGTGGCCTGGGAAGCACCGGAGGAGGAGGAGGAGGAAGACATGGCTAGGCTCGGTAGATGGGATCTCAGTAGATGGGAAGAGATGGGGCTCTGATTACCATGTGCGAACTAGCGGAACGTCTTGCATTCTCAGGCCGACGGCTTCGTGTTATATAGATGGAGCGCACCTCCCATAACAGCGCATACATGCGGTTTAGATTACAATCTTGGAGATCAAGAAAGGAGATAGAGATAAGAGGTTACAAGAGATAAACATAAGACTCCAACAACCTAACTATCTCAATTATATCCTATGAGATGCGCCGGTCACCTATTGTGACATGTTGCATGTTTAACACTGGTGATCCCTTATGGTGTAAGGTTGTAGTATTGTTTGCTCTTCATGTGTGCTTCGAATTGGTGGTACCAGGTTTTTGCCCTGTAACAGGTGGCTTCGAATCCGAGCACTTGTAGCAGCTCTCCTGGTAGTTCCCATTTCGCTCTGTCTTTTCCCTAGTCTCCTTTTGCTTGATCATTTAGTAGTGGATGCCTCATGGTATGGTTGTAGCGTTGTACCAAGACATAATTGAGCTCTGTTATCTTTCCGTTGAGCAATTAATGGAAAGGGGAGATGCCCGGTTGGAAAAAAAGAACCCTATCATGAGGTGGATTCAAATTTGGAGCTTGATCTTGATTTAGATGCGGCTCAGAGGTGGAACGGGGAAGAAGAAAGGGGAACACAGGAGTAAATCGTACCTATAGATACTAAGCGAAATGGAATATAACTTTCTTCTTACTTTCTATATGATCTATGATCTACATATGGCAGATGTAGTTGCACCGAAAACCAAGGCTATGCGAGATGGACTGAGATTTGCCAATTCACTAGGCCGGCTTTTATAGGGTTGAAGCATAATCAGACTCTTCGGTGGTGGTGGAGTACTGCATGGGACAATCAAGATGGTGGGACGCTGCAGCAATTTTTGTGAAATGTGTGGATGTGGCTATGCTATTTGGGAAGGTTAATTTTGGACATTATGTTCGTTCATGAAATCAAGCGGTGCATGTGCTAGGTAACTATAGTTCGTAATAAGTTTTCTAGCAGCTAGACAGACGAGCCTCCGGCTTGCCTTGTTTCCAGTCTTGTGGACGATCTAATTTCTGTTAAAGTTTCAATAAAGCTAGCAATGATGGCCTTTCCTAAAAAAATATCCTGGTGCGTCACCCCTCGGACGCAGAGGTGGTGGCCTCGATCTTGCGTGCGATGCTTGGCTTGGTGTAGTCAGCTCGAACCGCTGGTGGTCTGCGTGTAGCCCGCATGCATATCTGGAGCAGCTGCAGATCTTGTGGAGCTGAAGGCTTCTCGGGCTCGTCGTGCATCCATGCGGCTGCGGGGATGCGTAGCGTAGGCTTGGCTTCGGGAAGCTTGGAGCATGAGTCGTTGCTTGTGTTCCTGCATCCCGCAGGCTGCGCTTGATCTTCTTCCTGCGTATGCGTGCGTGCAGGCGGGCGCGTGAACTCCTAGAGGCTCCGCACACATGCTGTCGTTGCAGATTAGATCGAAGTCAGACTACAGAGTAGTAAGTAGATGGTACCAAGGTAGATGATGTGCATGTGCCACATTGACCACAGGTTTCCTTCTCTTTGCATGCAAACATAGGAGAATCCATGACAATCGCTATCTGTCACTGTTAGCTCAACTGGTTGGTCTGCTTAGGCCAACCGACTAATCAATCTGTCACCAAAATCTCAGGGTCTCGCATGGCACTGGCGAACATAATAAAGCTTATGTCCAAACTGGGGTGTACTGAAAGACATCTCATCACTTTACTCAATAGTGTATACTGAAGTGGTACAATTGGACATGGGAAAATTTTAGAACATACTAAAAGATTAGTCGAGCAACAAGCCACTCTTGTCAAGTCTCGCGGAAGGATCCATAGTAACATCTCCAGATTGGCATGCGTGTGTGAGTGAAGCGTTCATAATAGCACCACTAATATCTTCCCCAGTCCAACGCGACTTGTTCGAAATCACGCAAGCTCCTCGGGTTCTGGTTGAACTTGTATTCCGAATGCCTCCCAATCATATGATTTGTTACTGAATCTCACCATGAACCACTAATAAGCTCTATTGGCCATTATATATTCGTTTGCCTAGTTAGCTAATCTATCTTCTGCATCCAACCTAATAGTGCAGCTAACATGATATGTTTCGCACAAAGTTCCTTTGTAGCTCAGGCTACATGGAACCTCTTATCCTCAACCATCCACCCTTGATTTGAGATCCGTGCTCTTCAACTAACTAACAAAAAGAAGATTTCTCTTTTTTGTTTCTCGAAAATGAAACAACATATGAACTTCAAACTTCGCTGGCCGACCCAAAATTCAGCTAATTCACTCTTATAGCTTTGTTCACACAATCTAGTAAAATAACAAGAGCTCATTTTTTCACATATCTGTTTTCTATTTGATCCACTATTTATGTAAGGAATAATGTCTGAGGAAAAACGCCATAGCTTGGGGGATATGCTCATGTTATAGGAATCACGTACACGTGGACGGCAAGGAAACAATCAAATCTAAGCTAAACAACCGTCGTACGCCAAAACGGCTGGTGATTGTCTTTTTTTTTTTCCGAATACGGCTGGTGATTGCCTACCAAATACAGTACAAGAAACATACTTAGTTTTTTTTACGGGAACATACTTTACTTTAACAGTTTACACAGCGCTGGACACAAACACAAGTAACACAATACATTTTTATTTTTGATAAAGAACGTACACAGTACGTTTGTATAATAGCCAGTACTACCTGTATGACATTGGGTCGACCTGTCTGACCCATCGGGTCGCACGGTGCCGGCTCCACTGACCCATATACCATTTAGGGCCAACCCACTTGGCTCATTGGCCTTGACTTTTTGGGCCGGGTCGGTGACCCAGCGGTCGAACCGGCCAATTCTCATCTTGAACTTATTCCAATTTAGGGTCTTGGCCCATACGAAAGGAACATAGTCAGATGACTCAGATGCAGCTAAGTGTGCCACTCAGAAAAAAAAAGATGCAGCTAAGTGTAGCCGTACTAGCAATGCACACCTGGTAGGTGTGAGGAGCCACTTAAAGTCAGTCATCAACAACCTGAAGAGCATCATAGCAATTATCGAGAAGATTGGGCGAGTGTTTCTTTAGGTCTGGGTCAGATAAAGTGTCCTAGGAGCAATGCAAGGTCAGTTGGAATATGGTCTATATGCTGGCACACCAGATGATTGGGTGCACTTGATCTCCACAAGTTTGCGAGGGCCATGCACCTAAGTTAGGTCTGGTCTGAGTGTAAAGACCCGCAGTGTGCGCCTGTGTCTAGTTGAGCTTGGCAACCTTTGCAATGTTATGAACACTAGTGGTTGGGGCCCGACGATGGCGGGCCTCTTAAGTGTGTGCTTGTGGCGTACCTGTCTTGCTGAAACGCCTCCCGTGCGGCTACTTTCACAGTATACACCCATTAGCCGTCGAGCCGCCTCCGCTGGTCTCCCTCGCCTTCGGTAGCCGTCGGGCTCTGGGGGGTGTGCGAGACCGTGTATGACCGCGACGTGGTTGTAGATAATGGTCTTTAGGATTTGATTCTGGCGTTAGCGGGCAGGCGGGGGAGACGTCGATGTTGTGGAATAAGGTTCCCCCGGCTCCTTCCCTGTCACGGCGGTGCTCTCTCAGGTGGCGCTGCGGGGTTAGGGAGGTTGGTCTCTCTCCTATCCGGTGAGGTTTGGTCGGTGATGGGTTGTACAGAAGTACATGAGTTGGGATTTGTGGAGAGGGATTCCCAGAACCGATCGCCGCGGACGGCCAACAGCTGCGAACTGTGCTGGGCGAAGTGAGTTGCTGCTCCACTCCCTCGTAGGCTTGCGTTGGTGGTTGCTTCGACGACAGGGGATCACCGGGTCTACCCCGGGCCGATGCACCACAACTTGCCCCTGGTTCCTGTCTTTTGGGGCGGGACTTATATGCGGCTGACAAAGCCATGGATTGGCGATGGTGCTCTTCATGCCCATTGTCTCGTGGACGGCGACTCTTCCTCGCACCGCGGAATGCAGAGATCTACGTGCCTCGGTGAATAAGGAAGATGAACTGAATGTAAGTTACTTTGTTTTCTCTGTTGGCGTTATTCCCTTTTGTGCTGTCTCTGCCTCTCTGGTTCTCAACCTCCAACGACATGCCCATGTTCTGCCCATGGAGGCTAGCAGCGGCAGGACCGCCATGAGTAGGATGCAGAGTATTTCTGACAGTGGCGAGCTACTCTTCCCGACAGCTACGATGCCAAGCTTCCAATAGAAGACGAGCACGCCAACGAGCTGCCGCTGTCTCGTTTTCCTGAGCAGGACACAAATCCTAACAAAACTCATAGAAACATCTAAAGACGAAGCCCTCCCGCCGGCAGGGCCGAGATCCACCGTGCCCCCATGGCCCTATGGCCACCGAAGATGAGAGGGACCGGCGGCGCTGGTGGCGGCGCCGACGGGAGGCAGAGTAACCCTAACCTATTTTTTGGGGTTAGATGCAACTATGTTAGACTTAATTATCATCAATGCCGACATTCACTGTCTCTATCTCTACTACTTCAAAAATATATAGTGTTCGGTTTTCTGCCGGCAAAATTCTTCGTCAATCGGCTCCTCCTCATCCACAAGTCCCTGCATAGATTGTTTCATCCAGCCGTTTTTGTCCACCATGTCATATTTGACTGCACTTCCAAGTATGGCGCTCAATCAGATTTAGTTACTTACTTTTCGCAATACTACATCAATTTTAACTTAATTAACTTATCTTTTGGACTCTGATAAGTGCCACACGTGTGGGCTGAAGGAGGTTGGGCCACACACCCTTCAAGCCACACATTGTGACACGTTAGCCTTTTTTTCCTTTTTCATACATGCATACAAACAGTAAAGTAAGCTGATAATGTCAGTGGGAATCTTTTGGGTTTCAAACTTTAAAATGTTTTATGTCTTAAATCACATATCTGATTGAAAAACCATTTTGACATTAAATCCGTCGTGACGAGAACTTCAAAACTAGATCCCATATCGATATGTTTCGACGATATTTTTTGGCGGTCAAAAGTTGCCATGTCTATTGCACATAATTGCCATGGTGTTTACACTGAAGTTGCCATGATATGTTTCAACTACTTTTTCTTCTACGTTTAAAATAAATTTTGACATGTTATAAAAAAAGAAATTAAGAAACTAAACTTGCCATTGTGAATTACTAAAATTTGCCATTATCCATGAAATAATTTTGACATGGTTCATAATTAAAAAGAAATCCGTTGTCAATTACTTTAAAAATGCATGGTCAATTAATTACTCATATTTGCCATGAGCCAGAAACAAAAATTGCCATGGTGAATTACTTAAATTTGCCATGATACATGCACAAAAAATTGCCATGGTTCATAAAAATAATAATTTCTATGGTCAAAATACTAGAATTGCCATGGTCAAAATACTAAAATTGTCATGATCTATAAACTAAAATTGCTACCATGAATTATAAAAAATTGCCATGATCCATGAATTAAGTTTGTCGTGGTTAGTTTTTAAAAATTGCCATGGTCAATTAGTAAAATTTGCCGTCAAAAGTAGTTGAAATACAATGCTAGTATAAATCTAGAAGAAAAAAATAGATGAAACATATCATGGCAACTTTAGTATAAACACTATGGCATCTTTTGGCCCAAAGAAAAGTCATCGAAACATATCAATATGGGATCTAATTTTGAAGATCTCATCGAGATGGATTTAATGAAGAAAATGGATTTTTAATTGGAATTTTTATTTAGGATATAAAACATTTTTAAGTCCGAAAAACTAAAAAGATTCTGCTGACGTCATCTATTTTATGTGGAAAAATAGATGGTAATGAAGGCGTTTGGACCATGTTGCTTCATGCCACACATGTGGCACATATCATTTGGGTATCTTTTTGGAATAACATGCATGGCATTGTATCATTGAATTTCATGCCATAATTCACCTCACCTTTCTGGATGCCGTTTAATCACATTAAGTTGTTTACCATTCAAGATACATGCAACCAAATTATTATGTTTAAAAAATATTGACTCCCTTGACAACACAGTAGCACGTACCCAATAATTTTAAATAGATAAAGTACATCCTATAAGACTTCTTTTAGTTCATACGAAGGTACTAATAGTGTATTTAAATATCCTATCTATCTACTCGTACCATTATCTATCTCTTCTTTGTTACTGTATACTCACACAGTTCCAAAATACTTGTCGGAGAAATGGATGTATGTAGACATATTTTAGTTCTAAATACATCTATTTGTATCCATTTCTCCGACAAGTATTTCGGGACAGAATGACCTGGCAATCCAACCTTTCGTATAATACACTAATAGAACATCGTGTGTTGCTATGGTCCGCAATGCGTATACTTCAGGAAGCATGTCTGGTCTGCTACGCCTACTATTTCTTTTGAATGCACTCTTTATTATTTTGGTTGTTGGTATGAAGAAAAAATTGAGATACAAAATAAAATTCACTAAGTAGACATGCATGACCTTGGTATCAAGAATGATGGCGTACATAAATTTTGGAAAGTGTGTTGCCACGTATAGGCATTTAAAAAAAGACAAATATTGATATTTAAAAAATCTGAGTATCCATACAATTCGTGAATGTATGCGGTTAACATGTAATTGGGAAAGAAAAAAGGTCAATAGGAAGTCATTTACTAATAGATGTCATAACTGATCTTTTGATTACTTTGGGACAGAATTCAAGAACTGCCAATGCAAATCAATAATACATGCCCACTCTCCTCTTGTGAATGTTTTCTCCGATAGGCCCTACAACCTAGATAGTTGTCGCAGAATCAATGGACATCATCATCCTCCACTATGTGGCTTGCTTATGATGAACCTACAAAAGATGGAATTAATCAAGGAAAGCACCATGCAATTGAAGCTTGAAAATAAAAAAAAATTCATGACTACTTTGCAGCAGAGGTTGGGTAACTACATAATTAAACATATCAAGCTTGACTTATGCTTTTTAACTAATAATCACTTTACTGTCCTCTGTAACCTATACTGACATGGTATAATTGGACAGTAACATGCTTATTTTATAAATTTCATTATTGAAAAGAAATCATGAACTATGGGCAAAAGAATGAAGGACCAAGCATTACATATTAGACAGAACTTGTGACCTTCATTGCCATGCATGCTAGTACTAATCAAAAATTGTGTGCACCTTAGACCAACTATATATAGGAGCGCTCATGTGAGCGCTGGTTGGTGGCCGACATCTTATCATGAGATCATAACATTCTTCTCTTGAATTTTCCGTTCTTGTTTCTGTTTTCTTTATTTTCCTTTTGCAATTGGCGTGCTCTCGCCCTTCCTTTATCAATACATGATGCAGCTCTCCTGTGTACTTTCTATGTTGCATTCTTGTGTGCACTTTTTAAACTTGGTACATGAACTTAAATGCTAAGGTTCAATAGATGATATATGATGCAAGGATAGAAGCACATACAACCTCAACTTAGCTCCCAAAATATGTTACTTTTCTAGCTAATCATACCAGCTGAAGTAAGCCTGGAACATCTATATAAAGCTACTTGTGATACGTAAACATCTCAACACAGTCAGGCAGAAAATGAGTGGCAAAAAATGAAGTAATCTCCATTTTTCTTTACCTTGTGATCTCAGCAGCCTCATTGTTCAGAAATGGTGTTCCTACCAACCATGATCAATAGAAAATGGATCATGCTATTACAAAATAAATAGTTCTAATACCAGAACTTAGCAATTTTTCTATTTTATACCAAAATTTCAGTTTATCAGTAGCTTATGGTGGAACATGTTGCTGGCGACATCAATCTGTTACAATGTTGATTAGGTTAGGAAGATGGAGGTAGCGGTTTGCTACGAGATGTGTCTAAGGGTACCTGCTGAGGGAAGTCGTTGAAGTGGCCATCCATGGCGGCCTCCTTCCGAGCGTTGACACATGACCTCATCCATCGGTGTCACACTAACGTGTGCAAAATCCTCATAGCTCACTTTGTTGTCTCAGGGTCGTCCATCCGTCCGCGGTAGCACTTGCCCCATGATGGAAATAATGCATGGGTAGGAAGATAATGATACGAGGGACATCGATTAGGTGAAGACTCTCCCCGTAATTGACTCTCAACTGAATCGACGCTAAGGTGCACTCCTTGGGCACCTCCTCTGATGACACACGACAGCGACCGAATCAACCCTGAGTCGTGTTGTTATTTTAGAGGATACATCCTATTCCCAATAGGAGTATGGCCTTTTGTTCATAGCATCGAACAACTATTGTTCTCTCATGAACAACCTCCTTGCAATAAGCATTATGCAATAGGCTAGAGTATACTGAACTGAGAATGTTAGATAATTTTATATGGCTTTCGATCTTGCAGCTGCAGCCGCGTGCTCTGTGTGGCGGGGGTTTACTTCTCCTAGTGAGGTAATACCATTTTGGAGTATCCGGTGTTTGCAACTATCCCAGCCCCTGCTAACAAGGCATTAGTTCAGAAAAAATTAAAGGGACAAACAGAGCAATCTAAAAATAAAATTATCCACTTGGATATGGTCTTTTGTACTGCTCTAATTTGGCCTGACTAAATTAACTCTTTTCTGTATGCCCGATTTTGTGTACCATGTGTCCTTTCATATGTAGCTCAGTTGCACAACGCGAGGCAGCAATGGTGGCAGCGGGTCGAGAGTAGTGGAGAAGAGGGTTCCTCCAGGATCCATCCATCTTATGGATGCCTGTGAGCTAGAGTCGGCAATCTAAAAGGAGACAACGGAAGCCATATAGATCTAGGTGTGGGTCCAATGCCTTTGGTAAATTTCCGCTCTTCTTTCTTTTCTTCATCTTCAGTTGAAGAATCACCCGTCTACTGTCTTCTCGAAGGGTGGCATGTGGCAATTTTGGGGAACAACAAGGAAGGTGGTTGGTGTACATCCTTTGAGAAAGCTGAAGTAAGCCAACACTGAGTCTACTTTGCAGACCATCTTGGTGTTTCAGCAACAACAATTACACATGTTTGTTTTCTCTCTTTTAACTTCTTTCGAACAATCAGTGGCGCAAAGAGATGATTGATATTTCATCCTCCCCTTTGTTCAGGGTGAGGCGACTGAATTTTTTGACATACCATGGATTTCTTTCTGCATCTATTTGATGCTCAGTGATGCTGATCCGAAGGTCCCTAAGGACCCCGCTCTGGACTGTGTCTCCTTAATTGCTATGTGAAATTGTGCAATCCATGGTTTACACTTTAAAATGAGATATAAAAAATTAGCTCATGTTGCCCTTCCATCACGCAGTCAGAATATTATACCTTTCTGCTTTTTATATTTTGGTTGGGCATGCTCTCAAGACAGATCGGTGATAATTAATTTTTTATGGTGGTCGCAGCTACTCCCAGTGCCTGCAATACCTGGACTAGTTTTAAGCCATGGCAATAGGTGCAAGCAATTTTGTCTCCAGGTAATTTATTAGGATGCATCGGCTACTTTTAAGCCATGGCAAATGCACGGGTGTAGCTGCATCTTGATGAGAGGATCGATGACTTATTATGGTAGACAATGGAACTAAGATTTGGTAAAAAAAATGATGATATTATGTTAGGTGATTTATGATGTACTAGTTTAGATAACGATACTAAGCTTTTATTCCATAGATGACATTTGGTTGTTCTGCATTTTTTACCTTTGCAAAGACAGATATTATAAGAGATTTTTTTTTGAAAAGGAGGATGCACCCCCGGCCTTTGCATCTGGGCGATGCATGCAGCCATTTTATTAATTATTCACAAAGCCATTACAAGGTAATACACCAGTCAGCCTGAAACAGTCATCTTGGCAACACCTGTCGCTACTCCTATCCCCGTGATGAAGGGGTGTCGAATGTCCGAGCCTAATACCAAACATACATCGCACCAGCACCTAACATCTAATGCCGGATGCCATACAAGCTACAATACCTGGAGTGGGTAACACACCGGTCCGGCGCACTTTCAGCGGGCACCACATGCGCACGCTGGAAGGGCCGTCGCCGCCGTCTTCCACTTATCCATCTTCAGAGCATGTACTGATGCATCGACCTTGCTAGGCCAACTGTCAACGCCGCCACGACGCAAACAAGCCCACTGCCCTGCGCTCGTCCATCCATCCCCATCCATCGCCGAGGTCCAGTTGCACCATGCCGCCAATACTCATCGTCATGGATGCGGTAGATACAACGCCGCTCCTCCTGCCAACCACCACACCGTCGCCGCTGCTGGAGCTACACGGAGCCCACGACCCATAGCAACTCTCCCCCGAACAACTGAGCCTCCCAAGACGGCGCCTCCATGAAGGTTGTGACGCGCAGGACGCCACCGCCGGCCAATCCAATCTGAATTTCGGACTTTCGTCCGAGAGGTGTTCGGAGGTGGATAGGAGGGATCTCGGCTTCGCCTAAAAAACAAAAAAGAAAGATATTATAAGAGATGAACATCATGTACAAGTTAAATTTTTGTGTGCCTATTAGCATGCCTTTCTGCCAAGTGGAAAGTCTATATGATGCTCATAAATAGAGCTTCCCGGTGGGAAGGATGAGGCACACTCATTGATACTTTTGTTTTTTATCCATTTGTAATACGGGTTTGCTCTTCCAAGCATATAAACTTCTGCAAATTAGAGTGTGCAATCAAATTTCCTAAGTGAAAAGTTTAACCATATTATCAAGTTTGAGAGCATATAAGATAAGAGCATGTCATGCTACGTGAAAATCTGTTTGGAGATCTAATTTCTTATTTTTTCTGTTTTGTCGGTTAGAAAACCAGTTTCCTGAGTTGTTAGTCTGAGTATTGAAATTGATCCGCGGAGTTTAGGTCTTCTGGATGGAAGAGTTTCCTACAACCTCAAAATCTTAGTACTCTCTGCCTAGACTTCATAATTATGCCTGACCTTTTCTGAAGAATTGTTGAAGTATGCCTTTTATTTGGGTTGCTCGTGCATTTACAGTGTTGGAGGTGTTGGTGCAAGATTCTAGAGTTGGAAAGTATAGCAAAACCTCAGTTGATGCAGGGACTTTGTGAAACCATCAACCTCGACTGTGTCTGCTTCCCCGATGGTTTTGACTCCTGACTAGAGATTCTGACGCATATTACTTGATGATTTCATCTTTGTGGCAGCTTTCAGTTTGACTGGCACTCAGTGTCTTCATCCTCTTTGGTGCAGCTTGAAGTTAGTAGTGTGCACATCTAAATCTTCTGCCTTCCCTGAAGCATAGTACTTGGTTTATGGCGTCTTCTAACTTGCATGTGATTTTGATGGAATCTGATCTCATTTTTGCTCCCAGTGAATATACAAAAGGCTAGAACTAAATGGTGGAAGATCCTTTGGTCTCAAACGAGGGCCCTACTTTCGTGCTCAAAGTTTGTACAGTAGATAATCTAATTTTGATCTTTAGCTTGCAAATTTATCACCTTATATGAGAATTAATGGTTGCATGTACATGAGCTTTAATTATCTCCACGTTTGGGGCCACGCTTGGATTTGTCCGACTACTATTCTACATACTGTTCTCCTCTTGAGTTCTTAAGGGTCATCTTATTCGACAAAATTAGTTTTTGGTATACAAAGACTTTGAAATTTTGTTAAAAGAAAGATCACGCCTAATTTGCTAGCACACTTTCACTTGTGTTGGTTTATATTTGTTGGTGCAATAATTTGCCTCCTTATGTTTTGGAGTTTGTTGACATAAACGGTATGGGACTTGTGTGTTTGCTAGTGCACACAGAGTAACATGTCCCTGGAGTCAAGAGGAGTTTGATTCAAACGCCGAAGATAATCCCTTGCGTGGAAGTTGTAGTTGGATAATGTTGATGACTGGATATGCGGAGAGAGGTTAGGAATTGTTGCTATGAAATAAAATAATGGAGAGTTGAAGGTTCTGGATTAGAAGCTTGAACAAACAGTTTGCCTTGAACACTCTACCTTTCTCATGTCTTCAATTAGTGTCATCTTCACCAAATATGACTCTGGTTTGTTGGTTGTGGCCATGTGGGATTGATTTTTCAGAAGTGCATATTCTTCTCATTGGTGTTTCTTCAATGGGATCTGGATCATGGAATCTTCAATTACATCTGCTTGGTTTGCTGGGGAACTTCCTAGTTTTAATTTGATTGACAACTAGCAAAACTGTCCGGCTTATTTGATGATTAATTCCAGCTGATTGTACAGTTCCAATTCAAGTTACATTTGTAACATATGCCAAGCCTCTGTTCACGCATCCTACAGTCGTCTGGCTGTTCACTTGCTAATCTGATCACTGTTAACTATGTTAACTGTGAAATATGGATTACGGAATCTTCAGTTACATAGTTTGATGGGGTACTTCATAGTTTTAATTTAATTGACAACAAGTAAAGCTACTGTCATTTGTTATTTCCTGCCGATTGCTTATTCCATACATCCTGGATTTTAACACGTAAAGTATACTGAATTCATCTTACAGTCGTCCTGTAACCCTTTAATTACACAGGAAGATGCAACGTGATCAGGTACACAATCCTCCCATAGGAAGGCTTCACTCTCATTACATTCGTATCCAAACTTGGCAAGATGGTGGGCTGCATCCTACGGCAAACCTGGACGTTACATTTGGAGAACCAAAGCCTCCGCTTCTCTAGTCTACTTAGGTGTGACATATGGCATAGAAGGCGGTCGTGGACATTCAGCATCCCTGACAGGACCCAGCCGCCTCTCTAGTCTCACTTCTCCTGGTGGGCACACACACACACACAGCTTGGGGAAAGATCGACGCCGGCGAGGGCGCGAGCCAAGAACAGTGAGATGTTGACACAGGTGTTTTCCAGCACCCTTTGCTTTGGGTGCCTTCCTCTGTTTTTTCTTTTCTTTGGCTTACCTGCTACACAGATGCAGGGTAGCTTTTATACACTGCCCACTTCACCTACGTGGGCGTCAGTGTGCACACTATGAGCTACGCCCTCCAGATCCAGGACGTGCTCTACAGCACACTTTGTCAGCCACAACTGACCATGGCATGGGTTGCAACACAACTTGCAGCTCCAAGCCTCCACAAATACTATTGACTAGGTGCCTATAACAATTTCAACCTGACAACACAACACATATGGACTACACCAGTTAACAAGTTTATTACAAGGACAAGATCACAAAACCCCCTAACCAGATACCAATACACAACAGGAGGTGCAAACTTTCAGATATCAACATATATCATTTGTGGTCACAGTTATATCATGAAACAATTCGATATCATTGGACAGAAAATCAGTGAGGGAAAGGTGATATGGTGTGCATTTAAGAAAACAAAATGAAAGTCGAAGAGCATATATAACGCCCGTTTACATGCATGTTATCTCAGATTTGGGTCAAACTTCAGAAACTCACATGGAAAGCAAGCAATCTTTGTATTCAGGCTTTATTTGCATATTGGCAAACTAGGATCATAAGCACATATACACCTAGTGTTATTTTTAGTCTTAAACATACAACTAGCTGACACACTCTCCTTTGCTAGCTCAGCACAATGGCTCTATCATGGTCATATTTGGCAGATAGTTTGGACAAATTTACAATAACTACTAGTGTCCTCAGTTACTGCAAGCTACCAGCAACAATATGAGCCCAGATTTCTTTGAAAATAGTATATCAACAGACAAACAACGACTGAATCAAAAGTTTTGAATTCACCGGTTTCCTTCTCCTTCTGTGAGAACAGAGGAGATTCCTTCCCATCCTTGTTTGTCTGTCTATCGTTGCTAACCAACTAAGAAATACCTAAGACTCGTTATCATTACAACAAAATCAGAGTGGCGCAGCGGAAGCGTGGTGGGCCCATAACCCACAGGTCCCAGAATCAAAACCTGGCTTTGATATTTTTTTTCATTTTCCAACTTTTTACCATAATTATTTTTCGCTGAGAATTTCGATTTACTGTTTTTGTTCAGGTCCCAATTACTTCAGCTGTCACTTCGGTTAGTTTGCCACTGCCATGTTCGCTTATATCGAATTCAAAGATGGAGAAATTCGAGATTTCGCACTGCATATGCTCATTTAAATCCAACCAGACTGGTCAAAACTGATGTTCTGTGAAAAAGGATGCTTGGACTGATTTAACTGGGACTGCTGTAGGTCAACAACATGTACTCCCGCCGTCTCATAATTTAAGACGTTTTTTGGCACTACACTAGTGTCAAAATACGTCTTACATTATGGGACAGAGAGAGTAGTAGAATGAAGTGATTCTACCCCAATACTTTTCAAAAGTCAAGAAAATATCATTTGTGGTTACAGTTATAATAGCAAACGCACTGCCATCGCACGACATTATTTCAGCAGGTTCAGAACTTTGAACATTGGTGCACATGTAAACTATAACCATGTTCATTTGTTTTCCACTTCGCAATTGTCGCTTTGTCCTTGTTTGTTGCAGTATTCAGTTTTGGGTTGCTTAATTGTGGATGGGCACCACAAAGCGTCAACAGTTTTTCAACAATTACATCACCTTCTGTCGGGGAATAAAGGTCACAAGGGGAACAAATAAATGGCCACAACAACTGTCATGTGAAGTTTGGTGAAGGAATTATGTCTGGGCCACACACCATGTCCATTCCTTAACCTTCTATAAATAACTACCTTACTTGAATAGCGGAATCATGTTTAGTTGCTAGAGAGAGAATGGATGATCAAATGTGTGAGGAGAGCAACAATAATGAGCATGATGAATGGCACTAGACCAGTGGTAGTGGCTAGTGCAATTTCCCGGGGAATAAGATGCATTGGGAATTTGATTGGAACGTAAATGAGGAGATCTTCTCTGGAGTCCTCTTCTAGAGTTACCATCTGAACTCTGGACGTAGCCAACTCTACACTTTTGAGTTGGTGCAATTTAGTCTAGATAATGTCTGAGTTTGAGATTATAGACTAGACTGATAGTGTGATATAACTGAACTCGATAAGTCCTAGTGACGTTTTGGGCATTACATGCTCAAGATGCTTACCAGGAGTGCTATACCACCTCCACATGTTTCTCAATCGTCTCCTGGTGCTTTTCCGACAAAGGCCAATGAAGAATCAGATCATAAGTTGCAATGTTTGCATACCACTGCTAGAAGGCAGGAAATTTATGTCAACCCGAGGTCTTTTTTCCGATATAGGGCGCTTTATTACTTAAAGTACTTAAGCATTACACCCGGCCTCTGCATAACTGAGATGCACACAGCCATAACCAGGTCCAAGTTCCAAAAAAAACAGAAAAAGGCGGAATACACTTAATCAAGAAGAGTTTGTATAACGCCTAAAACGTAGAAGTACCAATCCGAAGATCATGCGACCATCCATGTCAGGTAAGAGTATCCCTCGCCGCGGCCTCCAATCATGTAAACACCTCCGTAAACAAGTCTCGATACTCCACACGTTGTAGAGACGACCATAAACGTAGCGTACCCGTACATCTGTCGATTGTTGGGGAACGTAGCAGAAATTCAAAATTTTCTACGCAACACCAAGATCAATCTATGGAGTAATCTAGCAACGAGGGAAGGAGAGTGCATCTACATACCCTTGTAGATCGCTAAGCGGAAGCGTTCAAGTGAACGGGGTTGATGGAGTCGTACTCGTCGTGATCCAAATCACCGATGATCCTAGCGCCGAACGGACGGCACCTCCGCGTTCAACACACGTATAGCCCGGGGACGTCTCCTCCTTCTTGATCCAGCAAGGGGAGAGGAGAAGTTGAGGGAAAAACTCCGACATCACGACGGCATGGTGGTGATGGAGCTCGTGGTTCTCCGGCAGGGCTTCGCCAAGCACTACGGAGGAGGACGAGGTGTTGGAGGAGGGAGAGGGCTGCGCTAGGGGAAGGGTACGGCTGCCCTATCTCTTCCTCACTATATATAGGGGTAAGGGAGGAGGGGGAGGCGCCCTAGGGTTCCCTAGGGGAGGGGCGGCGGCCACAGGGGAAACCCTAGATGGGTTTGGGCGCCCCCCCCCCCCCCCGTAGGAAACTTGCCCCCCAAGCCAGGAGGGGCGGCTGCCCTAGGGCTGGCGCCCCCACCTCTCTGGTTACGTGAGATGGGGTTGGGAGGGGCGCTCAACCCCTTAGTGGGCTGATGTGCCCTCTCCCCTTGGCCCATAAGGCCCCCCAACGCTTGCCGGGGCCTCCGAAACCCCTTTCGGAAACGCTGGTCATCACCTGGTACCCCCTGAACAATTCCGGACTCCAATACCCTTCGTCCAATATACCGATCTTCACCTCCGGACCATTCCGGAGCTCCTCTTCATGTCCGGGATCTCATCCGGGACTCCGAACAACCATCGGTAACCACATACTATTTCCCATAACAACTCTAGCGTCACCGAACCTTAAGTGTGTAGACCCTACGGGTTCGGGAACCATGCAGACATGACCAAGACAACTCTCCGGCCAATAACCAACAGCGGGATCTGGATATCCATGTTGGCTCCCACATGTTCCACGATGATCTCATCGGATGAACCACGATGTCGAGGATTCAATCAACCCCGAATACAATTCCCTTTGTCTAGCGGTATTGTACTTGCCCGAGATTCGATCGTCGGTATCCGATACCTTGTTCAATCTCGTTACCGGCAAGTCTCTTTACTCGTTCTGTAACACATCATCCCGTGATCAACTCCTTGGTCACATTGTGCACATTATGATGATGTCCTACCGAGTGGGCCCAGAGATACCTCTCCGTCACACGGAGTGACAAATCCCAGTCTCGATTCGTGCCAACCCAACAGACACTTTCGGAGATACCTGTAGTGTACCTTTATAGCCACCCAGTTAGGTTGTGACGTTTGGTACACCCAAAGCATTCCTACGGTATCCGGGAGTTGCACAATCTCATGGTCTAAGGAAATGATACTTGACATTAGAAAAGCTTTAGCATATGAACTACACGATCTTTGTGCTAGGCTTAGTATTGGGTCTTGTCCATCACATCATTCTCCTAATGATGTGATCCCGTTATCAACGACATCCAATGTCCATGGTCAGGAAACCGTAACCATGTATTGATCAACGAGCTAGTCAACTAGAGGCTTACTAGGGACATGGTGTTGTCTATGTATCCACACATGTATTTGAGTTTCCTATCAATACAATTCTAGCATCGATAATAAACAATTATCATAAACAAGGAAATATAATAATAACTAATTTATTATTGCCTCTAGGGCATATTTCCAACAGTCTCCCACTTGCACTAGAGTCAATAATCCAGTTCACATCGCTATGTGATTAACACTCATGGTCACATCCCCATGTGACTAACACCCAAAGAGTTCTGGGTTTGATCATGTTATGCTTGTGAGAGATGTTATAGTCAACGGGTCTTGAACCTTTCAGATCTGTGTGTGCTTTACAAATCTCTATGTCATCTTGTAGATGCAGCTACCACGCTCTATTTGGAGCTATTCCAAATAACTGTTCTACTATATGAATCTGGTTTACTACTCAGAATCATCCAGATTAGTGTCAAAGATTGCATCGGCGTAACCCTTTACGACGAACTCTTTTACCACCTCCATAATCGAGAAAATTTCTTAGTCCACTACTCCCTCCATTCCAAAATAGATGACTCAGCTTTATACTAACTTTAGTACAAAGTTGGGTCATCTATTTTCGAACGGAGGGAGTAGTTACTAAGGATAACCTTGACCGTTGTCCTGTGATCCATTCCTAGATCACACTTGTACTCCTTGACTGACTCATGGCTTGGCACACTTCAGGTGCGGTACACAACATAGCATACTTTAGAGCCTATGTCTGAAACATAGGGGTCGACCTTCGTCCTTTCTCTCTATTCTGCCGTGGTCAGGTCTTGAGTCTTACTCAATACTCATACCTTATAACACAGCCTAAGAACTCCTTCTTTGCCGATCTATTTTTGAACTCCTTCAAAATCTTGTCATGGTATGTGTTCGTTTGAAAGTACTATTAAGTGATTTTGATCTATCCTTATAGATCTTGATGCTCAATGTTCAAGTAGCTTAATCCAGATTTTCCATTGAAAAACACTTTTCAAACAACCCTATATTCTTTCCAGAAGTTCTACATCATTTCCGATCAACAATATGTCAACAACATATACTCATCAGAAATTCTATAGTGCTCCCACTCACTTCTTTGGAAATACAAGTTTCTCATAAACTTTGTATAAACCTAAAATCTTTGATCATCTCATCAAAGCGTACATTCCAATTCCGAGATGCTTACTCCAGTCCTTATAAGGATTGCTGGAGCTTTGTATACTTGTTAGCATCTTTCAGGATTGACAAAACTTTCTGGTTGTATCACATACAACCTTTCCTCAAGAAAATCGTCGAGGAAACAATGTTTTGACATCCTATATGCAAGATTTCATAAATAATGCAGTAACTGCTAACATAATTCCAACAGACTCTTAGCATCGCTACGAGTGAGAAAATCTCATCGTAGTCAACTCCTTGAACTTGTCGGGAAACATCTTAACGATAAGTCGAGCTTTCTCAATGGTGACACTTACAATCATTGTCCGTCTTCCTTTTAAGATCCATATGCACCTGACAGCCTTACGACCATCAAGTAGTTCTTCCAAAGTCTACACTTTGTTTTCATACATGGATTCTCTCTTGGATTTTATGGCCTCGAGCCATTCTTGGAATCCGGGTCCACCATCGCTTCTCCATAGCTCGTAGGTTGATTGTTGACTAGCAACATGACTTCCAAGACATGACTACATACCACTCTGAAGTAGCACGCATCCTTGTCGTCCTACGAGGTTTGGTAGTGACTTGATCCGAAGTTTCATGATCACTATCGTAAGCTTCTACTTCAATTGGTGTAGGTGCCACAGGAACAACTTCTTGTGCCCCGCTACACTCTAGTTGAAGTGACGGTTCAATAACCTCATCAAGTCTCACCATCCTCCCACTCAATTCTTTCGATAGAAACTTTTCTCGAGAAAGGACTCGATTTCAGAAACAATTCCTATTGCTTTCGGATCTGAGACAGGAGGTATACCCAACTGTTTTGGGTGTCCTATGAAGATGCATTTATCCGCTTTGGGTTCGAGCTTATCAGCCTGAAACTTTTTCACATAAGCGTCGTAGCCCCAAACTTTTAAGAAACAACAGCTTAGGTTTCTCTAAACCATAGTTCATACGGTGTCGTCTCAACGGATTTGTGTGGTTCCCTATTTAAAGTGAATGCGGTTGTTTCTAATGCCTAACCCATAAACGATAGTGGTAATTCGACAAGAGACATCATGGTATGCACCATATCCAATAGGGTGCAGTTATGATGTTCGGACACACCATCACACTATGGTGTTCCCGACGGTATTAGTCGTGAAACAATTTCCACAATGTCCTAATTGTGTGCCAAACTCGTAACTCAGATATAAATCTCTATGATCATATCATAGACATTTTATCCTCTTGTCACGACGATCTTCAACTTCACTCTGAAATTACTTGAACCTTTCAATAATTCAGACTCATGATTCATCAAGTAAATATACTCAGCATCTACTCAAATCATCTGTGAAGTAAGAACATAACAATATCCACTACATGCCTCAGCACTCATTGGACTGCACACATCAAGATGTATTACTTCCAATAAGTTGCTTTCTTGTTCCATCTTACTGAAAACGAGGTCTTTCAGTCATCTTGTCCATGTGGTATGATTTGCATGTCTCAAGTGATTCAAAATCAAGTGAGTCCAAACGATCCATCTGTATGGAGTTTCTTCATGCATATCTACCAATAAACATGGTTCACATGTCTCAATCTTTTCAAAACGAGTGAGTCCAAAGATCCGTCAACATGGAGCTTCTTCATGCGTTTTGTACCAATATGACTCAGATTGCAGTGCCACAAGTATGTGGTACTATCATTACTATCATATGAACATGTGTATCACTACGATCGGGATGGTATTATTCAAATAAACAGAGTAACCATTATTCTCCTTAAATGAATAACCGTATTGCGACAAAAATAATCCAATCATGTATATGCCCAACGCAAACACCAAATAACAATTATTTAGGTTTTAATGCCAATCTCGATGGTAGAGGGAGCGTACGATATTTTATTACATCAACCTTGGAAATACTTCCAACACATATCGTCATCTCACCTTTAGCTAGTCTCCGTTTATTCCGTAGCCTTTTATTTCGAGTTACTAACACTTAGCAACCGAACCGGTATCTTATACCCTGGTGCTACTAGGAGTACTAGTAAAGTACACATTAATATAATGTATATCCAACGCACTTCTATCGACCTTACCAGCCTTCTCATCCTCCAAGTATCTAGGGTAATTCCGCTCTAGTGAATGTTCCCCTTATTACAGAAGCACTTAGTCTCGGGTTTGGGTTCAACCTTGGGTTTCTTCACTAGAGCAGCAACTGACTTGCCGTTTCATGAAGTATCCCTTCTTGCCCTTGCCCTTCTTGAAACTAGTGGTTTTACTAACCATCAACAATTGATGCTCCCTTTTGATTTCTACTTTCGCGGTGTCGCGAATAGCTCAAGGATCATATCTATCCCTGATATGTTATAGTTCATCACGAAGCTCTAGTAGCTTGGTGGCAGTGACTTTCGAGAACCATCACTATCTCATCCGGAAGATCAACTCCCACTCGATTCACGCGATTGTTGTACTCATACGATCTGAGCACATGCTCAACGATTGAGCTTTTCTCCTTAGTTTGCAGGCTTAAGAAACTCGTCGGAGGTCTTATACCTCTTGACGTGGGCACGAGCCTGAAATCCCAATTTCAGCCCTCGAAACATCTCATATGTTTTGCGACGTTTCAAAATCGTCTTCGGTGCCTCAACTCTAAACCGTTTAACTGAACTATCATGTAGTTATCAAAACGTGTATATCAGATGTTCGCAACATCCACAGACGACGTTCGAGGTTCAGCACACTGAGCGGTGCATTAAGGACATAAGCTTTCTATGAAGCAATGAGGACAATCCTCAGTTCACGAACCTAGTCTGCATAATTGCTACTATCAACTTTCAACTAAATTTTCTCTAGGAACATATCTAAACAGTAGAACTGAAGTGCGAGCTACGACATAATTTGCGGAGACCTTCTGACTATGTTCGGGATAATTAATTTCATCTTATGAACTCCCACTCAGATAGACATCCCTCTAGTCATCTAAGTGATTACATGATCTGAGTCAACCAGGCCGTGTCCGATCATCACGTGAGACGGACTAGTCATCATCGGTGAACATCTTCATGTTGATCGTATCTACCATACGACTCATGCTTGACCTTTCGGTCTCTTGTGTTCCGAGGCCATGTCTGTACATGCTAGGCTCGTCAAGTCAACCTAAGTGTTTCGCATGTGTAAATCTGTCTTGCACCCGTTGTATGTGAACGTTAGAATCTATCACACCCGATCATCACGTGGTGCTTCGAAACGACGAACTTTCGTAACGGTGCACAGTTAGGGGGAACACTTTCTTGAAATTTTAATGAGGGATCATCTTATTTACTACCGTCGTGCTAAGCAAATAAGATGCAAAATCATGATAAACATCACATGCAATCAAAAAGTGACATGATATGGCCAATATCATTTTGCTCCTTTTGATCTCCATCTTCGGGGCTCCATGATCATCATCGTCACCGGCATGACACCATGATCTCCATCATCATGATCTCCATCATCGTGTCTTCATGAAGTTGTGTCGCCAACTATTACTTCTACTACTATGGCTAACGGTTTAGCACTAAAGTAAAGTAATTACATGGCGTTGTTCAATGACACGTAGGTCATACAATAAATTAAGACAACTCCTATGGCTCCTGCCTGTTGTCATACTCATCGACATGCAAGTCGTGATTCCTATTACAAGAACATGATAAATCTCATACATCACATATCATTCATCACATTCTTTTTTTTGAGGGTCAAAGCAATAGCTTTATTATTCAACCAGGTTAGGCAAATCGCCTTGTACAGAAGCCGCCACAGAAGGCGGGACAGTAGCCTCCCACACAGTGGGTTCATTTTCACTACAATCATACCCAAGCTTGGCTAGTTCATGCGCCGCACTATTGGCCTCTCTTTTACATGCAATAACCTCACATCGTAAGAACCAAAGCTTCATTTGGGTCTTCAGGTCCTCCAGGACCAATGCGTACGCTGTGAAACTTGGCTCATTTTGCCTCAGGGCCGCCTGCAGTAGCTGAGAATCCGTTTCTATGCAGATCCTGATCGCTCCTAGATGTGTGGCTAGCTCCACAGCCGCCGCTGCCGCTTGCAACTCAGCTGCAAAAGCATTGTAGACATGCTCACTCTTCCCAGCCATGCAAGCAACAACGTCCCCCGTATGGTCTCGGGCAATAACCCCCCATGCAGACTGGGCGCTCCCCGGCATGTGTGCTCCGTCAATGTTGAACTTAAGGATCCCGTCATCTGGAGCCCGCCATTTGGTCTGATCTTTAGGGTCCTGCTGTTTGTGCTTCGCCACCACCTCCCAATATTCCACGGTCGCAAGCTTGACCCGATGCACGAGTTCCTCAGGCCGCATTCTTTTCTCCTTCGTTCTGACCCTGTTCTGCTCATTCCACCATTCCCACCAAAAGTACATGATCTGCACTCCGTCCTCCATTTTGAGCGTCCGTAGGTGATCCATGACATCACCCACTGCATTATATCTCTCAAGGTCTCTTCTCACATCTTCCATGCCCATTGCACGCCACACCAATTTCACTTCTTTGCATCTTATAAATAGGTGCCCACCATCCTCCGCGTTCCTGCCGCATAGCAGGCATCTAGTGTCCTCAATCTCCATCCCCCTCCCCGCTAGGTTTGTGCGCAGAGCAAGCGAGTTGTGTGCTAGTCGCCATGCAAACATTTGGATTTTGCTTTGGCAAGGCAACTTCCAAATACGGCTCCAGTACGTGCTTTGACATACATCCAGCGACCCATGCGCCTCTCCGCTTCTGCCGGCCTCCAGTTCAGTCCTGATCTCATGCATTTTAACATGCAATTTATATGCCTGCTTCACGGAGTGCACGCCCTTCTCATCGAAGTGCCAGGCAATGAAGTCTTCCATGCCATCCCTCAGCAGAATCGCAAGGATCATGCTTGCATCTTGCGGGACGAAGATGTCCCTCACCAGATCCTCGTCCCATAGCCCAGTGAGCGGATTTATGAGCTCATGCACCCTTTCCAGGAGGGTGCCGTTCCTCGGTGTTTGGACTCGACGCGACCAAGCTCTCGGCAGCCAGGGCTCCTCCTAGATATTAACTTGCTGCCCGTCACCTATACGCCATATATAGCCTTGCTTCACCAACTCTAGGCCATGGAGCAGGCTCCTCCAGGTGTAAAAGATGTCGTCCTTCGGTGCTGCGGTCAAGATATTACCGTCAGGATAGTACTTGGGCTTCAACAGTTGTGCACAAAGGCTATCCGGTTTTTGGATCAGACGTCAAATCTGACGTGACAACATCGCAACGTTGAAGGAGTGGATATCTCGGAATCCTAGGCCCCCATGCGCTTTCGACTGTGTTAGCTTTGGCCACCCAATCCAATGAATCTTGGACTCGTTATCCTGTTGGCTCCACCAAAACCTTGCAATCAGCAAACTTATTTCCTCACAGAGAGTTTTCGTGAGGTAGAAGCATGACATGGCATATGTCGGGATAGCTTGCGCTACAGCCTTCACGAGCACTTCCTTCCCAACCTTGTCAAGTAGTCTCTCCTTCCATCCTTGCATGCGACGCCATATAGCATCTTTGACATATGCAAACACCTGTTTACGAGATCGGCCCACATACACAGGCAAACCAAGGTATCGCTCGTTCCAAGTTTCACATGAGATTCTCGTTCCTTGTTTCACAATTCCCTTCTGCTCCGTTCGGGTATTGGCACTAAACATGATTGCACTCTTCTCCTTATTAATGCATTGTCCGGAACATTCCTCATAAAGGTCCAGAATCCTCTTAAGTTCGCCGGCTTCACCATTGTTCGCTTTGATCATTAGAACGGAATCATCTGCGAAGAAAAGATGGGTGATGGTAGGTGCCCCTTGACACACTCGGACACCGGACAACCTCCCCTCCTGCTCGGCATCGTGCAACAGCACTGATAGCCCCTCAGCGCAGATAACAAAGAGATATGGCGAGAGAGGATCCCCTTGCCGTAGGCCCCTGGTTGGTACAAACTGCTCCATGAGAACCCCATTGACCTTTATTTGATATCATACCGTAGTAACACACTTCATCAGCAGTCCAACCCAGGCATCAGAGAACCCCAGCCTCTCCAGCATCATCTTGAGGAATCCCCATTCGACCCTATCATATGATTTGCTCATATCTGCTTTGATCGCTGCATAGCACTCCTTGCCTTTCTTCTTATTCAGCAGCATGTGTGAGAGTTCATACGCTATCAGAACATTATCTGTGATCAATCGCCTAGGAACAAATGCGGTTTGGTTCTCTGAGATCACCTCTGGAAGGATGAGTTTTAGCCTGTTAGCCAGCACCTTCGAGACAAGTTTGTACAGCACATTGCATAGACTGATGGGCCTTAGATCCTTTATTTTGTTTGGGTTTTTAACCTTCGGTATCAAGACCACGAAAGTATCATTCCAGCCCTCCGGCATGGGTCCACCATTGAGCACATGCAGCACCTCATCAGCAATCTTTTCCCCCATCATGCACCAATGTTTTTTATACACCAACGATGGCATGCCATCCGGCCCTGGTGCCTTCAAGTTTCCGATGTGATCCAGAGCAGTTTTGATCTCCTCACGTGTGAATTCCTTCTCCAGGAACTCGTTCATTTGCGGTGTAACCCGCTTCTGAACTTTTTGTGCGAGCTCCTCCATCCTTCTACTCGGTTTGGTACTAAACAAACCCTGAAAAAACGAACACACGTAATTAGTCATCTCGGGCCCCTCCTTCACCACCGAGTCATCCTCCCTCCTTAACTCCTTGATCCTGTTGTTCTTCTTTCTTGCCGTAGCGCATTTATGCAGGAACTTCGTATTCCTCCCCCACTCCTTAAGCCACCAGACATGTGCCCTTTGCCTCCACTTAATATGCACTAGTTCCTCCAGCCTTGCTACTTCTCCTCCTTAACTTTCTCTACCGTAATGTCACGCCGCCTCCACTTCTCAAGCTTGCAGTTTGCCTTCTTCAGCCTCGTCCCCAGCTATCCCACAACCTCCTTGCTCCACTTCGTCAACCTCCTCGCCACCCCTGCCAACGCCCGAGACACCTCCCCTCCTCCTTCCAGCCAACTTTCTCCCAAGCCTGCTTAATTACTTCATCATAACCCTCCTCCTCCACCCAGCGGGCCTCAAAACGAAAGCTTTTATCCCGAACCCCCCCTACTTCCTCTCCTTGATCAGTGTGTAGCACAATTGGTCTATGATCCGAGTGCCGAGGGTCCCCGTTTACTACTCGGAAGTTGGGGTATTGCAAGCACCATTCATCGTTTGCTACTGCCCGATCCATCCTCTCGCAAATGTATTTTGTGCTATCCTCATTATGGTTTCTCCATGTAAACATGTCACCTTCAAAGCCCAAGTCTTGCAAATCACAGAAGGTGAGGGCTTCCCTGAACCGGTCCAAATAAGGTTGGCTCCTAGGTTCCCCTCCTACCTTTTCATCATTACTCAAGATTTCATTGAAGTCACCAAGACACATCCATGCCCTCCCATCCTGATGTTGCTGCTTCAGTGTCCGTAAAACTCTCCATGTCTCCACCTTCCTATCCCATTGCGATTCTCCATACACCCCCGTGAGCCTCCACACACCCTTCTCATCCAACACATCTACATCTATATGCCTTCTTCCCAACGATCTGAGTGTCACATCTACCCCTCTCTTCCAAAACAGCGCCACCCCCCTACTCCTCCCCTCTAGATCCCAAGCCACCATGCTCGCGAGCCCGAGCTTCCACCTTAGCCACTCCATCTCCTCCCCTGTCAACCTTGTTTCAGCCAAGAACAAAACGTCGGGATCCTCCTTTCTCCCAAGATCTAGGAGTGCACGAACTGCCGGGCCATTCCCAAGCCCCCGGCAGTTCCAACTTATTATTTTCATGACTCCCGGCGGGGCTGCTCTTGCAGCCCGGCCGATGTAGCGTTGATCGTAGCGTTCTGGATCTCCTCACTCATGTCTACGTCGTTCCTCCTCTCCTTTTTTGCCCCCCTGCTGGCCTCATCCAGCACCTCCTCCTCCTCCTCCCCAAGCGGTCTCTTCCTGCTACCCCCAGCTCCCAGGTGAGACGTAGCCCCTTCCCCCTCCTTCCTAGCTCTTTCCTTTCTCTTGAAAGTGCCTGGCCCCCTACCCTTTCCTCCCTTCCCGCCCTTGACTCCCACTCCCCCTCCTTCTTGTACCCCGCTCCAGTCAGTTTCCCTTCCTCCATAGCCACTCCTGCATCTACCTCCATACCTCCACCATCCACTCCGGTCTCTCCTTTCTCCTTGATCACAAGAGCGTTCGAGGCAGCCTCATCCCTTTGTGCTTCAGTGGGTTTTCCATTGAAAGAAATCTTCTTCGGGTTTCCCTCCTTCCCTCCCTTCTTCAGCACCTTGCTAGGGCTAGTAACTTCTGGGCCCTTCTCCACTGCACCCCTCCTCCTTCTGACCTACTTCCATCTATCCTCCATGACAGGCTATCACTCCCTGACCGATCAGTAGGCCTCCCAAAGCCATAGGCACGACTGCCACTATTGCCCCGAGATGAGCTCCTCCATGCTCCCTCATGTGATCTACTCCTCCGCGTCCCCATGTCCGCCTTCAACCATCGTCCAAATTGGGCCCTCTCCCCCTTCTTCAATTTGATAGAGCATTCCCGGTCGACATGGCCTAGTCTCCCGCAAATATAACAAAAATCCGGGAGGTACTCGTACTCAAACCGGCACCATTGTTCCTCCTCCTTCCCAGTACCCTCCTTGCTGCGATTGATCTCCTCTTCCACCCTTTTCCTGTTATCTTCCTCCTCACCCTCCTCTTCCTCCTGTACTGTATCCAGCTTGAACCAACGCATCAACGGTTTTCCAATTTGGATTCTCACCTTTATTCTCAGAAATTTTCCAATTGTTCTGCCATCTGCTCCGGTGTCCACTTCCACAAACTCCCCCACCATGTTCCCGATCATCTCTCCCGTGTCCTCATCCATGTCTCCCAGTGGCAGCCCATACACCCTTATCCAGATCAGAATTTCCTTGAACTCGTAGTCATCGATCCGCATGCTCGGGTTAAACTCCTCCATTACCACCAAGGCATTGTCAAACATCCAGGGACCATCCTCCAACGCTTTCCTCTTCTCCCTCTCTTGCTTGAAAATAAACATGAATCTGTTTGCACCCAGGTCCTTGCAATCTACCCCGTGTATGGGACTCCATATCCTCCCTAGTGAGTTACAGATCGCATCCGGGTGCGCCATCCTCTCCGCCATGACCTTTCCGATCGCACAGATCTCGACCTGCTTACCTTTCCCTTCTCCGCCCTCCTGATCTTCATCCCTTTACTCTCCTCCTCCGACAGCCTCAAACTCTCCAACATCCCCGCCATCTTCTCCATCCTTACGTTCCTGAGCACTTGAGAACTACTAGGGTTTCGGTGGTGTACGATCACGCTCCCTAGCACGCGCGAAAGGCTTGGTGTGGACGTGGTTGGGTGCGCCCTCCGCCAGTAGATTGGAGGAGCAAGATCGGGTGTGGGTGACGGCTGATCTGCACTTGGGAGATCGAGGAGCAACCGGCCGGGCTAGCGTTAGACGCGCGCGGCGACAGAAACCCTAATCGCCTAGTCTAACTTAGTTCAGGATAATTAAGTTCATCTTATGAACTCCCACTCAGATAGACATCCCTCTCGTCATCTAAGTGATTACATGATCCGAGTCAACTAGGCCGTGTCCGATCATCACGTGAGACGGACTAGTCATCATCGGTGAACATCTCATGTTGATCGCATCTTCTATACGACTCATGTTCGACCTTTCGGTCCTCCGTGTTTCGAGGCCATGTCTGTACATGCTAGGCTCGTCAAGTTAACCTAACTGTTTCGCATGTGTTCCGAGGCCATGTCTGTACATGCTAGGCTCGTCAACACCCGTTGTATTCGAACAAAAGTATCTATCACACCCGATCATCACGTGGTGCTTCGAAACGACGAACTTTCGCAACGGTGCACAGTTAGGGGGGAACACTTTCTTGAAATTTTAATGAGGGATCATCTTATTTACTACCGTCGTTCTAAGCAAATAAGATGTATAAACATGATAAACATCACATGCAATCAAATAGTGACATGATATGGCCAATATCATATTGCTCCTTTTGATCTCCATCTTCGGGGCTCCATGATCATCATCTTCACCGGCATGACACCATGATCTCCATCATCATGATCTCCATCATCGTGTCTTCACGAAGTTGTCTCGCCAAAAATTACTTCTACTACTACAGCTAACGGTTAGCAATAAAGTAAAGTAATTACATGGCGTTGTTCAATGACACGCAGGTCATACAATAAATAAAGACAACTCCTATGGCTCCTGCCGGTTGTCATACTCATCGACATGCAAGTCGTGATTCCTATTACAAAAACATGATCAATCTCATACATCACATATCATTCATCACATTCTTCTTGGCCATATCACATCACATAGCATACCCTGCAAAAACAAGTTAGACGTCCTCTAATTGTTGTTGCATGTTTTACGTGGCTGCTATGGGTTTCTAGCAAGAACGTTTCTTACCTACGCAAAAGCCACAACGTGATATGCCAATTACTATTTACCCTTCATAAGGACCCTTTTCATCGAATCCGATCCGACTAAAGTGGGAGAGACAGACACCCGCTAGCCACCTTATGCAACTAGTGCGTGTCAGTCGGTGGAACCTGTCTCACGTAAGAGTACGTGTAAGGTCGGTCCGGGCCGCTTCATCCCATGATGCTGTCGAATAAAGATAACACTAGTAACGGCAAGTAAATTGACAAAATCGACGCCCACAACTACTTTGTGTTCTACTCGTGCATAGAAACCACAACTACTTTGTGTTCTACTCGTGCATAGAAACTACGCATAGACCTAGCTCATGATGCCATTGTTGGGGAACGTAGCAGAAATTCAAAATTTTCTACGCAACACCAAGATCAATCTATGGAGTAATCTAGCAACGAGGGAAGGAGAGTGCATCTACATACCCTTGTAGATCGCTAAGCGGAAGCGTTCAAGTGAACGGGGTTGATGGAGTCGTACTCGTCGTGATCCAAATCACCGATGATCCTAGCGCCGAACGGACGGCACCTCCGCGTTCAACACACGTACAGCCCGGGGACGTCTCCTCCTTCTTGATCCAGCAAGGGGAGAGGAGAAGTTGAGGGGAAAACTCCGACAGCACGACGGCATGGTGGTGATGGAGCTCGTGGTTCTCCGGCAGGGCTTCGCCAAGCACTACGGAGGAGGATGAGGTGTTGGAGGAGGGAGAGGGCTGCGCCAGGGGAAGGGTACGGCTGCCCTCTCTCTTCCTCACTATATATAGGGGTAAGGGAGGAGGGGGAGGCTCCCTAGGGTTCCCTAGGGGAGGGGCGGCGGCCACAGGGGAAACCCTAGATGGGTTTGGGCGCCCCCCCCCGTAGGAAACTTGCCCCCCAAGCCGGGAGGGGCGGCTGCCCTAGGGGTGGCGCCCCCACCTCTCTGGTTACGTGAGATGGGGTTGGGAGGGGCGCTCAACCCCTTAGTGGGCTGATGTGCCCTCTCCCCTTGGCCCATAAGGCCCCCCAACGCTTGCCGGGGCCTCCGAAACCCCTTTCGGAAACGCTGGTCATCACCTGGTACCCCCAGAACAATTCCGGACTCCAATACCCTTCGTCCAATATACCGATCTTCACCTCCGGACCATTCCGGAGCTCCTCTTCATGTCCGGGATCTCATCCGGGACTCCGAACAACCATCGGTAACCACATACTATTTCCCATAACAACTCTAGCGTCACCGAACCTTAAGTGTGTAGACCCTACGGGTTCGGGAACCATGCAGACATGACCAAGACAACTCTCCAGCCAATAACCAACAGCGGGATCTGGATACCCATGTTGGCTCCCACATGTTCCACGATGATCTCATCGGATGAACCACGATGTCGAGCATTCAATCAATCTCGAATACAATTCCCTTTGTATAGCGGTATTGTACTTGCCCGAGATTCGATCGTCGGTATCCGATACCTTGTTCAATCTCGTTGCCGGCAAGTCTCTGTTGGGGAACGTAGCAGAAATTCAAAATTTTCCTACGTGTCACCAAGATCTATCTATGGAGAAACCAGCAACGAGGGGAAGGAGAGTGCATCTACATACCCTTGTAGATCGCTAAGCGGAAGCGTTCAAGTGAACGGGGTTGATGGAGTCGTACTCGTCGTGATTCAAATCACCGATGACCAAGTGCCGAACGGACGGCACCTCCGCGTTCAACACACGTACAGCCCGGTGACGTCTCCCATGCCTTGATCCAGCAAGGAGAGAGGGAGAGGTTGAGGAAGACTCCATCCAGCAGCAGCACAACGGCGTGGTGGTGGTTGAGGAGCGTGGCAATCCAACAGGGCTTCGCCAAGCACCACAAGAGAGGAGGAAGAAGAGACGCAGGGCTGCACCAACGAGAGAGAGATCGAATCACGTGTGTTATGGGCAGCCCTAGGCCTCACTATATATAGGGGAGAGGGAGGAGGGTGCGCCCCCTCTAGGGTTCCCACCCCTAGGGGGGAGGCAGCCCTAGATGGGGAAGGGGGAGGCGGCCAAGAGGGGAGGAGAGGGAGGCGCAGGGAGCATGGGCCTTAGGGCCCATCTGCCCTAGGGTTTGCCCCCTTCTCCTCACCCTTGCGCCTTGGGCACTTGTGGGGGGGCGCACCAGCCCACCTGGGGCTGGTCCCCTCCCACACTTGGCCCACGCAAGCCTCCGGGGATGGTGGCCCCACTTGGTGGACCCCCGGACACCTCCGGTGGTCCCGGTACACTACCGGTGATGCCCAGAACACTTCCGGTGGCCAAAACCATACTTCCTATATATAAATCTTTACCTCCGGACCATTCCGGAACTCCTCATGACGTCCGGGATCTCATCCGGGACTCCGAACAACATTCGGTAACCACATACAAGCTTCCTTTATAACCCTAGCGTCATCGAACCTTAAGTGTGTAGACCCTACGGGTTCGGGAGACATGCAGACATGACCGAGACGTTCTCCGGTCAATAACCAACAGCGGGATCTGGATACCCATGTTGGCTCCCACATGTTCCACGATGATCTCATCGGATGAACCACGATGTCAAGGACTTAATCAATCCCGTATACAATTCCCTTTGTCTATCGGTACGATACTTGCCCGAGATTCGATCGTCGGTATCCCGATACCTTGTTCAATCTCGTTACCGGCAAGTCTCTTTTACTCGTTCCGTAACACATCATCCCGTGATCAACTCCTTGATCACATTGTGCACATTATGATGATGTCCTACCGAGTGGGCCCAGAGATACCTCTCCGTCACACGGAGTGACAAATCCCAGTCTTGATTCGTGCCAACCCAACAGACACTTTCGGAGATACCCGTAGTGCACCTTTATAGCCACCCAGTTACGTTGTGATGTTTGGCACACCCAAAGCATTCCTACGGTATCCGGGAGTTGCACAATCTCATGGTCTAAGGAAATGATACTTGACATTATAAAAGCTTTAGCATACGAACTACATGATATTGTGCTAGGCTTAGGATTGGGTCTTGTCCATCACATCATTCTTCTAATGATGTGATCCCGTTATCAATGACATCCAATGTCCATGGTCAGGAAACTGTAACCATCTATTGATCAACGAGCTAGTCAACTAGAGGCTTACTAGGGACATGGTGTTGTCTATGTATCCACACATGTATCTGAGTTTCCTATCAATACAATTCTAGCATGGATAATAAACGATTATCATGAACAAGGAAATATAATAATAATCAATTTATTATTGCCTCTAGGGCATATTTCCAACAGTCTCCCACTTGCACTAGGGTCAATAATCTAGTTCACGTCGATATGTGATTAACACTCAAGGTCACATCCCTATGTGACTAACACCCAAGAGTTCTGGGTTTGATCATGTTATGCTTGTGAGAGATGTTATAGTCAACGGGTCTGAACCTTTCAGATCCGTGTGTGCTTTACAAATCTCTATGCCATCTCCTAGATGCAGTTACCACGCTCTATTTGGAGCTATTCCAAATAACTGTTCTACTATACGAATCCAATTTACTACTTAGAATAATCTGGATCAGTGTCAAAGTTTGCATTGGCGTAACCCTTTACGACGAACTCTTTTACCACCTCCATAATCGAGAAAATTCCTCAGTCCATCAGTTACCAAGGATAACCTTGACCGCTGTCCTGTGATCCATTCCTGGATCACTCTTGTACCCCTTGACTGACTCATGGCAAGGCACACTTCAGATGCGGTACACAGCATAGCATACTGTAGAGCCTATGTCTAAGCATAGGGGACGACCTTCGTCCTTTCTCTTTCTTCTGCCGTGGTCAGGTCTTGAGTCTTACTCACTACTCACACCTTATAACACAGCCAAGAACTCCTTCTTTACCGATCTATTTTGAACTCTTTCAAAATCTTGTCATGATATGCGTTCGTTTGAAAATACTATTAAGCGATTTTGATCTATCCTTATAGATCTTGATGCTCAATGTTCAAGTAGCTTAATCCAGGTTTTCCATTGAAAAACACTTTTCAAATAACCCTATATGCATTCCAGAATTTCTACATCATTTCTGATCAACAATATGTCAACAACATGTACTCATCAGAAATTCTATAGTGCTCCCACTCACTTCTTTGGAAATATAAGTTTCTCATAAACTCTGTATAAACCCAAAATCTTTGATCATCTCATCAAAGCATACATTCCAACTCCGAGATGCTTACTCCAGTCCTCAGAAGGATTGCTGGAGCTTTGCATACTTACTAGCATCTTTCAGGATTGACAAAACCTTCTGGCTGTATCACATACAACCTTTCCTCAAGAAAATCGTCGAGGAAACAATGTTTTGACATCCTATCTGCACAATTTCATAAATAATGCAGTAATCGCTAACATAATTCCAACAGACTCTTAGCATCGCTACGAGTGAGAAAGCCTCATCGCAGTCAACTCCTTGAACTTGTCGGAAAACATCTTAATGACATGTCGAGCTTTCTTAATGGTGACATTTACCATCATTGTCCGTCTTCCTTTTAAAATCCATCTGTACTCAACAGCCTCACGACCATCAAGTAGTTCTTCCAAAGTCTACACTTTGTTTTTTATACATGGATCCTCTCTCGGATTTTATGGCCTCGAGCCATTCATCGGAATTCGGGCCCACCATCGCTTCTCCATAGCTTGTAGGTTCATTGTTGTCAAGCAACATGACTTCCAAGACAGGATCACGTGCCACTTGGAAACAGCACGCATCCTTGTCGTCCTACGAGGTTTGGTAGTGACTTGATCGAAGTTTCATGATCACTATCATAAGCTTCTACTTCAATTGATGTAGGTGCCACAGGAACAACTTCATGTGCCCTGCTACACACTAGTTGAAGTGATGGTTCAATAGCCTCATCAAGTCTCCACCATCCTCCCACTCAATTCTTTCGAGAGAAACTTTTCCTCGAGAAAGGACCCGATTTGAGAAACAATCCCTATTGCTTTCGGATCTGAGACAGGAGGTATACCCAACTGTTTTGGGTGACCTATGAAGATGCAGTTATCCGCTTTGGGTTCGAGCTTATCAACCTGAAACCTTTTCATATAAGCGTCGCAGCCCCAAACTTTTAAGAAATGACAGCTTAGGTTTCTCTGAACCATAGTTCATACGGTGTCATCTCATCGGAATTACGTGGTGACCTATTTAAAGTGAGTGCGGTTGTCTCTAATGTCTAACCCATGAACGATAGTGGTAATTCGATAAGAGACATCATGGTATGCATCATATCCAATAGGGTGCAGTTATGATGTTCGGACACACCATCACACTATGGTGTTCCAGGCGGTACTAGTCGTGAAACAATTTCCACAATGTCTCAATTGTGTACCAAACTCGCAACTCAGATATTCATCTCTATGATCATATCATAGATATTTTATCCTCTTGTCATGACGATATTCAACTTCACTCTGAAATTACTTGAACCATTCAATAATTCAGACTTGTGTTTCATCAAGTAAATATGCTCAGTATCTACTCAAATCATCTGTGAAGTAAGAGCATAACGATATCCACTGCGTGCCTCAGCACTCATTGGACTGCACACATCAAAATGTGTTACTTCCAACAAGTTGCTTTCTTGTTCCATTTTACTGAAACCGAAACTTTCAGTCATCTTGCCCATGTGGTATGATTTGCATATCTCAAGTGATTCAAAATAAAGTGAGTCCAAATGGTCCATCTGCATGGAGTTTCTTCATGCGTATATACCAACAGACATGGTTCACATGTCTCAATCTTTTCAGAAATGAGTGAGTTCAAATATCCATCAACATGGAGCTTCTTCATGCGTTTTATACCAATATGACTTACATGGCAGTGCCACAAGTAGGTGGTACTATCATTACTATCTTATATCTTTTGGCATGAACATGTGTATCACTATGATCGAGATTCAATAAACCATTCATTCTAGGTGCAAGACCATTGAAGGTATTATTCAAATAAATAGAGTAACCATTATTCTCCTTAAATGAATAACCGTATTGCGATAGACATAATCCAATCATGTCTATGCTCAACGCAAACACCAAATAACAATTACTTAGGTTTAACACCAATCTCGATGGTAGAGGGAGCGTGCGATGCTTGATCACATCAACCTTGGAAACACTTCCAACACATCTCGTCAGCTCACCTTTAGCTAGTCTCCGTTTATTCCGTAGCTTTTACTTCGAGTTACTAACACTTAGCAACCGAACCGGTATCTAATACCCTGATGCTACTAGGAGTACTAGTAAAGTACACATTCACACAATGTATATCCAATATACTTCTATCGATAACCTTCTCATCTACCAAGTATCTAGGGTAATTCTGCTCCAGTGGTTGTTCCCCTTATGACAGAAGAACTCAGTCTCGGGTTTGGGTTCAACCTTGGGTTTCTCCACTAGAGCAGCAGCTGATTTGCCGTTTCATGAAGTATCCCTTCTTGCCCTTGCCCTTCTTGAAACTAGTGGTTTCACTAACCATCAACAGTTGATGCTCCTGCTTGATTTCTACTTTCGCGGTGTCAAACATCGCGAATATTTCAAGGATCATCATATCTATCCCTGATATGTTATAGTTCATTACAAAGCTCTAGTAGCTTGGTGGCAATGACTTTGGTGAAACATCACTATCTTATCTGGAAGATCAACTCCCACTTGATTCAAGTGATTGTTGTACTCAGACAATCTGAGCACAAGCTCAACGATTGAGCTTTTCTCCCTTAGTTTGCAGGCTAAGAAAATCGACGGAGGTCTTATACCTCTTGACGTGGGCACGAGCCTGAAATCCCAATTTCAGTCCTCGAAACATCTCATATGTTCCGCGACATTTCAAAAATGTCTTTGGTGCCTCAACTCTAAACCGTTTAACTGAACTATCACGTAGTTATCAAAATGTGTATGTCAGATGTTCGCAACATCCACAGACCACGTTCGAGGTCCAGCACACCGAGCGGTGCATTAAGGACACAAGCCTTCTATTGTCCGCATAATTGCTACTATCAACTTTCAACTATATTTTCTCTAGGAACATATCTAAAACAGTAGAACTAAAGCGCGAGCTTACGACATAATTTGCAAAGATCTTTTGACTATGTTCAGGATAATTAAGTTCATCTTATGAACTCCCACTCAGATAGACATCCCTCTAGTCATCCAAGTGATTACATGATCCGAGTCAACTAGGCCGTGTCCGATCATCACGTGAGATGGACTAGTCATCATCGGTGAACATCTTCATGTTGATCGTATCTACCATACGACTCATGCTCGACCTTTCGGTCTCTTGTGTTCCGAGGCCATGTCTGTACATGCTAGGCTCGTCAAGTCAACCTAAGTGTTTCGCGTGTGTAAATCTGGCTTACACCCGTTGTATGTGAACGTAAGAATCTATCACACCCGATCATCACGTGGTGCTTCGAAACGACGAACTTTCGCAACGGTGCACAGTTAGGGTGAACACTTTCTTGAAATTTTAATGAGGGATCATCTTATTTACTACCGTCGCTCTAAGCAAATAAGATGTATAAACATGATAAACATCACATGCAATCAAATAGTGACATGATATGGCCATCATCACTTTGCTCCTTTTGATCTCCATCTTCGGGGCTCCATGATCATCGTCGTCACCGGCATGACACCATGATCTCCATCATCATGATCTCCATCATCGTGTCTTCATGAAGTTGTCACGTCAACTATTACTTCTACTACTGTGACTAACGGTTAGCAATAAAGTAAAGTAATTACATGACGTTTATGTTCACATGCAGGTCATAAATAAATTAAAGACAACTCCTATGGCTCCTGCCGGTTGTCATACTCATCGACATGCAAGTCGTGATTCCTATTACAAGAACATGATCATCTCATACATCACATATATCATACATCACATCCTTTGGCCATATCACATCACATGGCATACCCTGCAAAAACAAGTTAGACGTCCTCTAATTGTTGTTTGCATGTTTTATGTGGCTGCTATGGGTTTCTAGCAAGAACGTTTCTTACCTACGCAAAACCACAACGTGATATGTCAATTGCTATTTACCCTTCATAAGGACCCTTTTCATCGAATCCGATCCGACTAAAGTGGGAGAGACTGGCACCCGCTAGCCACCTTATGCAACTAGTGCATGTCAGTCGGTGGAACCTGTCTCACGTAAGTGTACGTGTAAGGTCGGTCCGGGCCGCTTCATCCCACAATGCCGCCGAATCAAGATTGACTAGTAACGGTAAGCATATTGAACAAAATCAACGCCCACAACTACTTTGTGTTCTACTCGTGCAAAGAATCTACGCAATAAACCTGGCTCTCATACCACTGTTGGGGAACGTAGCAGAAATTCAAACTTTTCCTACGTGTCACCAAGATCTATCTATGGAGAAACCAGCAACGAGGGGAAGGAGAGTGCATCTACATACCCTTGTAGATCGCTAAGCGGAAGCGTTCAAGTGAACGGGGTTGATGGAGTCATACTCGTCGTGATTCAAATCACCGATGACCAAGTGCCGAACGGACGGCACCTCCGCGTTCAACACACGTACAGCCCGGTGACGTCTCCCATGCCTTGATCCAGCAAGGAGAGAGGAAGAGGTTGAGGAAGACTCCATCCAGCAGCAGCACAACGGCGTGGTGGTGGTGGAGGAGCATGGCAATCCAGCAGGGCTTTGCCAAGCACCACAAGAGAGGAGGAAGAAGAGACGCAGGGCTGCACCAGCGAGAGAGAGATCGAATCACGTGTGTTATGGGCAGCCCTAGGCCTCACTATATATAGGGGAGAGGGAGGAGGGTGCGCCCCCTCTATGGTTCCCACCCCTAGGGGGGGCGGCAGCCCTAGATGGGGAAGGGGGAGGCGGCCAAGAGGGGAGGAGAGGGAGGCGCAGGGAGCATGGGCGTTAGGGCCCATCTGCCCTAGGGTTTGCCCCCTTCTCCTCTCCCTTGCGCCTTGGGCACTTGTGGGGGGCCACACCAGCACACCTGGGGCTGGTCCCCTCCCACACTTGGCCCACGCAAGCCTCCGGGGATGGTGGCCCCACTTGGTGGACCCCTGGACACCTCCGGTGGTCCCGGTACACTACCGGTGATGCCCAGAACACTTCCGGTGGCCAAAACCATACTTCCTATATATAAATCTTTACCTCCGGACCATTCCGGAACTCCTCGTGACGTCCGGGATCTCATCCGGGACTCCTAACAACATTCGGTAACCACATACAAGCTTCCTTTATAACCCTAGCGTCATCGAACCTTAAGTGTGTAGACCCTACGGGTTCGGGAGACATGCAGACATGACCGAGACGTTCTCCGGTCAATAACCAACAGCGGGATCGGGATACCCATGTTGGCTCCCACATGTTCCACGATGATCTCATCGGATGAACCACGATGTCAAGGACTTAATCAATCCCGTATACAATTCCCTTTGTCTATCGGTACGATACTTGCCCGAGATTCGATCGTCGGTATCCCGATACCTTGTTCAATCTCGTTACCGGCAAGTCTCTTTTACTTGTTCCGTAACACATCATCCCGTGATCAACTCCTTGATCACATTGTGCACATTATGATGATGTCCTACCGAGTGGGCCCAGAGATACCTCTCCGTCACACGGAGTGACAAATCCCAGTCTCGATTCGTGCCAACCCAACAGACACTTTCGGAGATACCCGTAGTGCACCTTTATAGCCACCCAGTTACGTTGTGACGTTTGGCACACCCAAAGCATTCCTACGGTATCCGGGAGTTGCACAATCTCATGGTCTAAGGAAATGATACTTGACATTATATAAGCTTTAGCATACGAACTACATGATCTTGTGCTAGGCTTAGGATTGGGTCTTGTCCATCACATCATTCTTCTAATGATGTGATCTCGTTATCAATGACATCCAATGTCCATGGTCAGGAAACTGTAACCATCTATTGATCAACGAGCTAGTCAACTAGAGGCTTACTAGGGACATGGTGTTGTCTATGTATCCACACATGTATCTGAGTTTCCTATCAATACAATTCTAGCATGGATAATAAACGATTATCATGAACAAGGAAATATAATAATAATCAATTTATTATTGCCTCTAGGGCATATTTCCAACAGTCTCTTTACTCGTTCCGTAACACATCATCCCGTGATCAACTCCTTGGTCACATTGTGCACATTATGATGATGTCCTACCGAGTGGGACCAGAGATACCTCTCCATCACACGGAGTGACAAATCCCAGTCTCGATTCGTGCCAACCCAACAGACACTTTCGGAGATACCTGTAGTGTACCTTTATAGCCACCCAGTTACGTTGTGACGTTTGGTACACCCAAAGCATTCCTACGGTATCCGGGAGTTGCACAATCTCATGGTCTAAGGAAATGATACTTGACATTAGAAAATCTTTAGCATATGAACTACACGATCTTTGTGCTAGGCTTAGGATTGGGTCTTGTCCATCACATCATTCTCCTAATGATGTGATCCCGTTATCAACGACATCCAATGTCCATGGTCAGGAAACCGTAACCATCTATTGAGCAACGAGCTAGTCAACTAGAGGCTTACTAGGGACATGGTGTTGTCTATGTATCCACACATGTATCTGAGTTTCCTATCAATACAATTCTAGCATGGATAATAAACGATTATCATGAACAAGGAAATATAATAATAACTAATTTATTATTGCCTCTAGGGCATATTTCCAACATAGATAACCTCCATAAGAGAAGTATTTTTCTCGATAAATATCTTATCATTTCTACATAGCCAAAGCGACCAAATAACGGCAAGCGCTCCCACACTCAGAAGAATTCTAAACCTATATTAGCAACACTACATGGAGGATACAAGCCAGAAGCTACTTGGATGACTGACCATATAGAACGAGCCAATTTGCATTGGAAAAACAAGTGTTTTGTCATCTCGTCGTGATGACAAAAAATACTGCGTATTTCCATGCCAATTCCTCTTAATAAGATTATTTTTGGTAAGAATGACTCCTCGACGAAGATACCATGCAAAAAAATTATTCTTAAGTGGTATCTTCATCTTCCAAATCTTCTTGTTGTTATCGACTGGCACCTCTGACTGGATCAGAGCACTATACATAGAGTCGACCATGAATTTACCATTCAGTTGTAGACTTCAACGAAATTCATCAGTTCCTTGTGATAATTGCATTGTGGATAATCTCCGTAACTAGAGTGTTCTATGAATCAAGTCTAGGGACAATTAAATCTCTTCTGAACGTCACATTCGACGGAAAGGAATCCAGAACCGTCGTGATATTATCACCCTTGTGACGCACAATATTGTAAAGAGACGGATATTGTTCACGGAGTGTAGCATTACCTAGCCACTTATCCTCCCAGAATGTAATTTCCGATCGGTCTTTAATAGCGAACGAACGAAAGCGGAAGAAGTCTCCCTGTATTATGCATATAATACTGAATAAATGGTCTCCCTGTATTCTACAAGGTCCCAGTTCTAGCTACCGATTAAGTTAACCAATGTTTCATCACATTGGGTCTTTGAAACACTTTATTGATGTCTTAAAATTTTCAAATCAAGGGTCGAGGCTGAGGGAAGATGTCAAACTTAGTGCCAGAAACAATGGAGATTTCTCCGCAGCAACCATATAACCTGGAAGCATTTGTTTGTGAATTGATTTTGTAACTAACTTTTTTAACCATGTCAGTTATTTGTTTATAGTACATTTTGTTTCAATTGATTTAACTTGTTTATACAAAATTGTTTCGTGTGAGAAATCACTGACATGTGATCAATCTTCGAGTGGGGTTAGGAAACAAATCAATCAGGATTCAAAAGCGCAGGGTCATGTTTGTCTGGTTTAAGAATTTGCAATGAAAATCTAAAAATGCCCAATAGTTCCAAATCCCATAAATGAACAGTTTCCTTAATTAATTGTAAATTCTTGATATGACGTTTTCATTTCCTCAAAGAATACGAAAAAAGATGTGTGTGTGTGTGTGTGTGTGTGTGTGTGTGTGTGTGTGTGTGTGTGTGTGTGTGTGTGTGTGTGTGTGAACCAAGAGTTTCTTAGCGCAAAACGACTTGTTTATACATCATCTATACATGCAGTGATGGTTTTGATACTCCATGTACATAACAGGAGCATGTTTGCTTGTTTTAGAGAAGGAGCATGTTACTTTGTGGAGATGAATATTAATGATTTGTTGTAGTTCTAATATGACTGCCTTCGCAACTCATGTCTCGCAAGTCATATTCAGTTCGGTGACTTATTCAGTGCACTAAAAATAGGCAGCCCGGTGCAAGTAGCTCCCTCTTGTGCCGGATCCGAGGAAGAGTCAAACCACCACTACTAGGAAAAGGCCTACTAATGGCGCACCGGTTTTGCCTATTAATGGCGCATTACCAGTGCGCCATTAGTAGCACGCCACTAGTATATCTTACTAATGGCGCACCACTGGTGCGCCATTAGTATCTGGTATACTAATGGCGCACCAGGCAGTGCGCCATTAGTTTTGCCCACGGTGCGCCACTAGTGTTTGCTATACTAATGGCGCACCATATGGTAATGCGCCATTAATAACAATTTTTTAAATTTTTTTCTTAATCTCAGGTCACTATTTCACCTATGAGATGTACAACAAGCATCCATATAACAATCATAGCCAACACACAAGTTCCATCATATATACATAGATAGCCAACACACAAGTTCCATCATATATACATACATAGCCAACACATAGTTCCATCGTTACATATTACAAAAGTTTCACATTGTTCATCCAACACCGTTCAGTTCTCATGCATTGTTCTTCTCCTTCTCCTTCCTCAGCCTGATGCGCCAAGAGCAGCGAGGCGGTGGAGGCGGTGGAGGCAGTGGGATGTAGTCTTCTACCTCAATTGGCGTGGTCATGTCGCCCAGATATGGGATCGCCGGCGCCACCACCGGTGCGTGGTCATTGTCAGGCACCACCACCATCGCAAGGCCACCTTCAGGCACGACCATCACTAGGTCATCCTCAGCCACCTCCATCTCTTGCCCATGGTCAGCCACGACCATCTCTTGCCCTTGGTCAACCACCACCATCTCTTGCCCTTGGTCAGCCACCACCAGCGCTAGGTCATCCTCAGCCTGATGCCCATCGTCATCCTGCAGCTCCTCATCCCCACTCTGCTCCTCTTCTCCCTCACTCCAGTCCGGATCATCCTTCTTGTTGTCTATGTTGCTGCCAGAATCACTGCTGCTTTCGCTACAGCCATGGTCGCTGCTGCTTTCGCTACAGCCATGGTCGCTGCTGCTTTGGCTATAGCCATTGTCGCCGCTGCTGCTCCCATTACCTGTCCAAATGCAACAATGACCGTTAACAATCAATGTGAGACAAAGCCAAATGTAGAGGAATAAGAAGAGGCAGAACATACCGGCATCATAATCTTCGGTGTAGCGCATGCGACACATAGTCGCGTTGAACACCTTCACGATGAGCGTGGTGGCGTCGTCGTCGTACCTGAAGAGAAGGAAGTACCCCAGCCGCAGGTCGTAGGCACGGTAGAACTTCTCCCACCCACGAGACAAGTACATGTGGCCCTCCTTGATCACCAACTCCATATCCCACAGCCTGCGAAACCCGCTGCCGGTCTGTCGCACCTTCACATTATTTGGCGGATCTTCACCCATCAGCATGTTCTTAAAACTGTCAGGCAGCCTCTGCAGTTTGGGACAATGAGTGATGTAGGCAAACAACAGATATCATAATGAGATGGGTGAAGCTAGGGGAGATCTCTCATTTTATATACCTGCCTCATGGATGATATTGAAGTCCCAAGTATGATAGTGAAGAACTCGGAAGCATCCAACTCGTACTGCGGTGTCGCAGAGCGGCGGTGGCTGCTTCCCGCCATCTCTGATAAGCAGCAGAAGAGACCAATTAGTACCCTTACAACCGAACAAGGCAAGGCAAGGTATTAAGACAGATGTGAACACATGAGATAAAATCTAGAGACGTGAACACAGAAGATAATAAGAACTACTCGTCGTCATCACCAATATCTAATTAATGATGCCAGACTCACAGAAGATCCACGAGCAACAACGACTGTGTACTGCTAGCAAACTAGAATACCAACCTAATTCCATGCCCATTTAAGTTAATTTAATTATGGCCTAACCAAGCTGTTGAATATCTGCTTCTGCATCCCATTTTCAAAAACTGCCTTAAGTGAAAGGAGTAACTCATGCCTTGAGTACATGGGTCAAATACTAGTACAAAAAAAACTCCTTTTATCTTTGTAGTCAAAATTGAGACCATATGGATAGCAGAGGAAAATGAGACTTTGTCTCGTGGCTACAAGTGGCAGCAGCTAGCAAGCACATTTTTATTACTATTTGTCTCAGGAAAGAATAATAAGCAATACTTAAGTGCAGCTTTAGGATTGGTGTGAGATTAGTCATAGAATAGACCCGATTGGGGCCTTGATAGCCTGCACATCACATCTCTGGCCATTCAAATATTTATATTTGTTTAAACATTTGCCCCTTGCAAGCATTATCACAAACACCTGCCAAGCAAAAATATTTATATGGCACAGTATAAGTTTCCATTTTCAAATAGAACATACCACTGCACCAATAGATTTATATATTAGCAAAACAGTCAAGCAAAGATAAGTTTAGGCTGGCTGACACCCGAGAAAGCACATACTTGGCTCTTATTCAACCATTCAAAACAATTCTGAGAGAACTGAAAATAAGAGAATTCAATAGTCTCTCCCAGATAAGAGGTAACTTGTAACTTTAGCAGCAGTAGTGCAAAGAACAAGCGGTCAAACTTGACCAATGAATTATATAGATAGAACAATAGTAACTGCAAAATTCAGCTAAATAACTGCAAGTTGCCAATTACACACTGGAAATGCAACATACAGCAGACCATCCAATCCAACAACAGATAACTTTCGGTTAAATTCAACCAGCCCACCACTTGGCATGAGTGGTATGCTATATCAAAAACAATGAACAAAAAAAATTCAACCAGCCCATACAAAAGAGAAGCAAGCAGCAGGCACATCAGAAATCTGCAAATCACAAACTCCAGCACTGCTCACCAAGAGATATAACTGAAAAAGATCCATCCTACTTAGATAGTAGTAATAATACATAGGTTCAGTGAAAGAGCATGATAACAGATAATAAAGGTACAATTAAATTTGCTCCATGGTCACAACATCTAATTTGCTCCATGGTCACAGCACATATCAACATCTAATTCTAATCTTCACCACACTGCCATTACAATCAACAATGAAAAAGTTGGTTTACAATCTGCCAATTTATCCTCAACACACAAATTTATGACAGTCTCGGAAGGGGGAGAGGGAGGGGCTGGGCGGACTACCTGCTCGACGACGCAGATGGTGGCGAGGGTGTGGATGAGTCGCGGGTTGGGGTTGGCCTCCTGCTCGACGACGCGAGAGATGAGGGCCTGCGCGCGGTCCAGCAGCGCGTCCTCCGCGGCCTCCTGCTCCACGCCGGCCACCTCCGTCTCCTCCTCCTACTCGTCCTCCTCCTCTGGCTCGGGGCGCGGGGGCGCGGGGGCGGCGGGGGTCGGGGCGGCGCCTTCTTGCTTCCCCGAGCCCTTCCTCGAAGACGGCGATGGGGGCGCGGGCAGGGGCTGTCGGCGACGGCGACGGAGGGCAGGCCAGGAGCTGCAGTGGTGGGGGCGCGGGGGCGGCGGAGGCGCGGGGGCGGCGGCGGCGTGTGTCGGGGCAGCGGGCGGAAGTGGAACTGGCGAGAGGGAGGGACGAAGGGGTCGGGCTAGTTAGGGGGGAAGATTACTAATGGCGCATCATCTAGCGGTGCGCCATTAGAAATCTTTTTTTTAGATAGCAATGGCGCACGCACGAGAGGTGCGCCATTAGAAATCTTTTTTTAGATAGCAATGGCGCACCTCCAGACCGGTGCGCCATTAGTATGTTTATTTATTATTATTTTTTTAAAATGAATATGAATATGAAACAGTATTTTTTTTATAAAAACAGTAATAAGTGTTGTTTAACAACAATTGTAGTCTACACTTTATTATTATTATTTTTTAGAAAATGAATATAAATATGAAACAGTAATAATTTTTTATAAAAACAGTAAATAATTTTTTAAAAAATATCATCAAATTTGTTATTTGAAAATATCATCGGCGGCGGCGGTGAAGTCGGGGAGGGTGCGGTTGGGTCGTCGGCGGCGGTGGAGCGGGGGAGGGTGCGGGGGGTGCTCGTCGGCGGTGATGGAGCGGGGGAGGGTGCGGGGGGCCGGTGCTCGTCGGCGGCGGTGGAGCGGGGGAGGGTGCGGTGGGTCGTCGGCGGTGGTGGAGCTAGCGGGAGAGGGTGCGGGGGGTGCTCGTCGGTGGCGGTGGAGCGGGGGAGGGTGCGGGGGGTGCTCATCGGCGGGGGTGGAGCGGGGGAGGGTGCGGTGGGTCGTCGGTGGCGGTGGAGCTAGCGGGAGAGGGTGCGGGTGGGATCGAGATCGAGATGAAGGGGGATAGCGATCGAGATGGAGGGGGATCGAGATCGAGATGGAGGGGGGAATCGAGATCGAGATGGAGGGGGGAATCGAGATGGAGGGGGGAATCCTCATGTAAATGGTACGACAGTAATGGCGCACTGTGAAACGATGCGCCATTAGTAGTTTTGCAAAAAAAAGAATAATTTTTTTTAAGTAATGGCGCACTGTCTGTTTGGTGCGCCATTACTAGTTAGAACTAGTAATGGCGCACTTCGACCTAATGCGCCATTAGTATGTATGGAAAAATGGAAAAAAAATATTTAACACCAGTGGCGCACCCCGTTTCTGGTGCGCCATTAGTGTCTTCCACACTAATGGCGTATCACCAACAGGTGCGCCATTAGTATATACTAGTGGCGCACTGCTTCCCTGGTGCGCCATTAGTATCAATTCTATCTATAGCCCTTTTCCTAGTAGTGCACCTTGGGTAATTTGTATGAAATGGCGTATCACCAACAGGTGCGCCATTAGTATATACTAGTGGCGCACTGCTTCCCTGGTGCGCCATTAGTATCAATTCTATCTATAGCCCTTTTTCTAGTAGTGCACCTTGGTTAATTTGTATGATGTCTTTCCCTACGTTTCTGCAATAGGCTGTTTTCGGGACTCAAACCCGTTACTGTTGCACCAAAGCTCCCTTATTTAGTGCATTTGCTTGTTAAAAAGTTTAAACAAGAATTACTGGTCATTTATTTAGAATCAAAGATATTGTTTGTGATTTTTCTCACGAAAAGGCCTAAGGTTATATATTAAATGTCATAGATCCTTACAAACAAACCCTTATAGAATAATAAAAATACATTTAAATCTTGGGGGTGCCGAAGTCTTCGGCCTCCTGCATCCAGCGGTGGCGCACAGTGAGCATAGCTCGATGCCGCCTCTAGGACTCCAACTCACCGGGGCAAATTTTTTGAATTCTATGAGCTTGTAGAAGCAGCGGCGGGAAAGTCGTCGGTGTAGACCAGGAGAGGACTACGACTGTGATCCACAAAGTAAATCACCGCCACGGAAGAAAAAAACCCGTTGATAATGGCCTGTAAACTCCAAAAACAACGAAGATCACAAAAGCCAACGGAACCCAGACGGGTCCATCAAAAACCTAAACCGACCAGATCCCACAAGACTAACCTGAGATACAACTCCACACCTTCCAGGATCATAGTCGTGCAACAAAAACACGCCAGCCAACACCCACCACCAGTTACGAGCTGTCGTTGCACTGCAGCAGTGGCCACGCCACCCAACCGATGCCACCTAACCGGTGACACGTCCCATTCTTTCCATCACCAGCTCCCTGCAGAATGAATCGACTCGAGGCGACTACCAGCCCCCTCGGCAATCCCTGCTCCCTTGAACCCCTAGCACGCAGAGGCGAGTCCAAAGCAAAAAACCACTTGGTCGACGGTAACGTACCTCAAAGCTTCACGCGATGGGACCATATGAATGTCGAATGCGGCTGCTGGCAAGCAACAGTGAGCGAATCGCTGGAGAGAGATGAACTCCGCCACGCGGGAAATGAGACATGGGAGCCGAGTGACGAAAATACCCTGCTAATACAACTAGACCACCACCCCCACACCGGTCGTGTGGTTGCCGTATGAGAGCGAACAATTGACGCCGATGATGTGGCGGCACACCCAGCGCAGAGATTTGCGTGGCAGATCTGATGACTCACGTTGTGTCGCGCATGTGAAATGTTCCTGGCGAAGTTTTTTTTTTTTGCGGGGCTTCCTTGCGAATGTTAGCTCAAAAGTATTTCCGGAAAAAAAGGATATATTTCTTATTTGGGATGAAATGATTTTTCTTTGTGGATGGTAATTAGTAATTACTAAGCTCGTTGATCAGTACCTAAACTAACCGTGCAGATTGCACGCATGGGAATATCTCTCCCTGGTGCATCGATATCGTGCATGTATGGTAACAAATCTGATGGATGGTTTTCCTTGAGTTGGACCATATCATATCTCTCCAAAGTTTCTTTTCACGGAAAGTCTAACGCCCACACGTGTGGGCGTTTGCATCTCGCCCACACGCGTGGATCCACGTCCGTTTGTGAGCGCACGAATCTTGCCATGTTTTCAGTGCCACGTAGGACTGGGATGGTGTGTTGGCATTCATCCGGTCGCCCACATGGCCGTTTCACCATACGGGAGGGGCTGGTGTCTGGGCGTTCAGCAGTTTGCCCACACACCACTTTCCACTCACGCACAAGGGCTGGTGTGTGGGCATTTGCCATCTCGCCCACACGCCCGTCTCATTTCCCACACCCAAGTTGCCACTTGCCATATGTTTTGCAGTGCACATGGCAACTGCCCTAGTGTGCTTGTTAGCATATGGCAACTCTCTCTTCTTTACCCGAACATGTTGTTTTGCCATGTCTTTTTATAGCGCTACATGGCAACTGCCTAGTGCAGAGGCGGAGCCAGCGTACAGCCGTTGGGTTCAGTTGAACCCAACGAGTTTGTCCTGTCACGTAGCAATACATAGGTGCAAAGCAGTGTGAACCCAATAAATTATTATGGATGAACCCATTGGAGGAAGTGCGTAGAACGCACAAGAAGCCTTTTTTGGAGGGGAGCAAGAAGCCTTTTATAATCATGAGAAAATACTATCGGAAGCCCATGTAAAAGCCCAAAAGCATTCTGGATTGATTTATCTAATCCCATATCATTAATTCTCAAAAAAAAAATCTAATCCCATATCTCTGGTGCTATGTCGTACATACGCAGCAGGCCGCAAGACTTCCCATCTCGGGAATCACTCGATCCCTCCCAACCGCAATTCTCGGTCACGATCTCTTGCCTCTCGTCCCTCCTGTTCCGTTCGTTCGCAGGTCGTTCGATCGCCAGATGCGCCGCCAGCAACGGTAGGTCCCAGTCCATTTCAAGGTACGGGAAGATCAGATCATTACATCTTCTATATCTTGTGCAGTTATGCATGTCCAATCTAGTCTAGTAGCTTAGTGTGGTGATGGACTTTGCCCTAATTATCAAATTGTTTTAGCCCTGAACTTTGATTAATCTATGTTATGGAGGGATATTTTTTGAAGAGAAATCGTTCACCAGATTTAGATAACGATTCAGAAAATTGGATGGTCTTGGTCTTAAATTTTGGATTTACATTGACAATGTGCGAACTAATGAAAGGTTCACAAATTTGGAGATAATTACTGATCTTGCTAAACTGTGCAGACAAATAAGTATGCTACTTTTTTTGGGCCTATCAACTTCTAAAGCAAGTATTAATATTGCCAGTTGCCATAACACCAGTGAGAGATGCTTTTCATCAATGAATGTTGTCAAAAAGTTGAAAATAGATGTCAGTTCATGAGTGATTATGTAATTTAGTATTTGGAGAAATATATTTTTTCTACCATTACTAAAGATGCAGTGTTTGATCTTCTTAAGATGATGAGAAACCAAAAGGATGTACTCTAAAATGTGAGTAGCTTTTCAGGGTTCTTTCTCTTGAGGCCACTTATTCTAAAATTGGCAAACTAATTATCATATTTTTTCCAATGTTTTCGGGAAGATAGAATGTACACCTGGAGCTATGAAGTTATTCTGGTATTACGTAAACGAGTAATTTTACAATTCATACAACCGGTATGTCATGCACCTTCCGAGTTTTAATTAAACACATATAAGTGATATCATATTTCTATTTGTTATACTTTTGTGTGCTATACAATTGTAGTAAGATAGTCTATAGAACTTTACATTTAATAAATTCATACATCATTTTTACAATGAGTCAATAGGTGAACCCAATGGCTATATTTTCTGGCTCCGCCCCTGGCCTAGTGTTAGTAGGTGGCAACTCCTAAGGTTTTCAAATCATGGCAACTGTAGTAAACCAGACCATACATGGCAACTGCCTAGTGTTAGTAGGTGGCAAACCCCTAAAGTTTTCAAATCGTGGCAACTATAGTAAACCAGACCATACATGGCAACAGCCGCAGTTGCTCAAAAATGGCATCTGGAACTTTTGACATGATATGGCAACTGCAGTTGAGCAACCATGACAACTATAGTTGTTTGACATGGCATCCGTAGTTCAGCGACATGACAACTGCAGTTAAACGAACATGGACGAGGGTCTGGACCATGGCAACTGCGGGCGCGCGGTGACTGTCACGCGGGGCGTGCGGGACCACGAGGTACGAGGCCTGACGTACGGGGCGTGTGGGCGCTATCTATTTTCGCCCACACGCACGTGTGTGAGAGGGATCGGGAGGGAAAAAAAGGTGTGTGGGCATTACTTGTTTTGCCCACACGTAGGTGTGTGGGCTGTTCCTCTTATACACCACATAAAATGTGTGGGCAGACTCCCCAACGCCCACACGTGTGGCACTTATCGGCGTTCATTTTTAGTTGCTAACCACACATACCACCTGGTAACAAATCTAGCAGACTAATGGCCATTAAATACATAAAATCTGGTAATTATGCGCATTCCAAACCAGGAGCACTATCTCCCATAATGCACATGCGCACAACACAGGAAATATCTCACCCTTGATGCGTGTATATATAGTACATTAACTAATATTCTCAATCCAATCGCATATCTTACTACTATAACTCTGTGATCTGCAAAACGTATTACAGGTCTGTGGTCCTAGCTTGTGTATATAAGGATTCTGCAGATATGAATATATCCTCTCATCAATCAATCACAACGCGTATCTATGTACCTGATAGTTATTTTGTACTGCACCCTCTATATATACTGAGACAAGAGGGGGTGGTGGCCATTGCCTCAGATCTCTAACTGTACCGCAATCTCGTGGACACCATGAAGGGGGGCAGCATGGTGTATACAATTGCTGTTTTGTTCATCGGATGCCTAGTCATGGTTGGACAGTGTAAGTGCATCTTCTCTATCATACTTTTTATATCCTTGCAGCTAGCCCACTATATTTCAAAAGTATTGTTCCTTCTATCTACATAAGATAAGATACTTGCCTGTTGTTTGATATGTAATAGGTAGTCCTGAGCCCGAGAGCACATACGAAGATGGCCATCGCAACGCGGCTACGGTGGCCTCATCATTAGATGACAACAAACTTACCTTGCAATGGTGTGTCGCAAGGGATTGTGTGACCAAAGGTGAACCGCGTGCCAATCATTGCTTTTGCTGCCTCAATGTGCCGGGAGAACCTTGTTTTAATTCCAGATTGGATTGTCAGAGTCAATGCCCAACTATGCCACCAGGAAAATAAGGGTGTGCATAGTAGGAAATAGGTTTAATTTGTCATTATCTATGCAATTTGAGTCATGGGCGAGTATTAAATTATGTTGAGAATTAAACAATTTATTTGATGATTAAGAGAGTGGTGATACCTCAAGACCACCTTTTATGTGGCTTATTGAAAGTGAAATGTTCTTCTTTCAGCCAGAAAAATGTGTATGTGAGCATTGCGTGAATCTATGCATATAAGTTCTTCTATGTTATATTTTGTGCATCCAAAAAAAATGAACCACGAGAATATAAAAGGTGATCTTCGAGCTTGCGAGCAACCTAACCCATTCTAGTCCAGCTCAAGTGGGCAGACCAACCTATTTTGTTGGAAGAGCATAAAAGATGGCCCATCAAGGCAGCAACTGTAGTATAGTGAAAAAAAATCACTTGTACATATATTTATCATGAAATAGTTCGAAGAGTAAAAAAATCAAATTATCCTATACCAAGCATCTCAGATCTCGCTATGGTCCTAACTCTGTCCTCAGTTCCGCATCTCCATATAGGAGAGCAACCTGTACCGATAGAGAAGATTGGTTAAGGAATCATATTTCAGCCAACGCAAAAATCAAATGTTAAAAAAGAACTCAAAATTTACAAGTTTTTTTATCCTCGTTAGAAAGCGATGATAGCCGCTTCTTTCTAGACGCGAGTACTTATAGGAAGTGTAGACGGATGAAATGAGAAATCGATAGGGGTTTGAGATGAAGAAATGAAGGATTAATAACTACAAAGGAAAGATCCAATTTTTTAGGTTCTCCGAGAGAGGAGCAGAATTAACAATGAGGAGAGGAGGGGATATAAAATTGGTGGCTGTGGCATGCGTCCTTGGTTGATTGATCATTAGAACTAGAACCTGGCTGCCCTCAGCCCTAACATTAGGGAGAAACTAATCAAGGAGTACCCCTTGGAGGGCTCCCGCAAAGGTCACTTTTTTGGCCTGGGAGCATGCCAAGTGATGTGCCTAGCCAACATCAGGTGTCGCGGGCTGGGCGCACCCTGAGGATATCGGCTTTTCTTTTCTGCACTGAGTATGTATCAAAGTTTTTAATTTCGGAAACACAATAATTTCAGACCTCAACAAAATATATGAAATTTTGGAAATTTTGCATATTTCAGATTTTGAGATTACAGATTTTAATGAATTCTAACATAATTTAAATTTATTTTGAAATCAGTTCGAATCTGTCTCGAAATTTCGGTGTTAAAAATATACGGACCCCACTAAAATATGCAAAATTTCGTTGAAATTTTTAACCCTGGTATATATAACATTGTGTCAAGTGTAAACTTTCAACATCCAGTAATGCAAGCGTGACAACTTTAATACTCCCTCCATTCCATAATGTAGTCGCCCATGTTTTTCGAAATTTAATTTTGACCATAAATTTACCCAATGTGACCGACTGCAGCGGCAGCAAAAATTATCCCATTGAATTTGTATTCAAAAGAATTTTTAGTGGTACAATTTTTGCTCCCGCCGCAATTACTCATGTTGTTAAATTTATGGTCAAAGTTGAATCTCAAAAAGCATGGACGCACTATATTATGGAATGGAGGGAGTATGGTAATTATGGTAACAAAGTTACATTCCAAAAAGAGAAGGGAGAAACAGAGGAGCTGCAAATCTGTAACAAAAACACAAAGGTGTCAACTGAACCAAAAGTTGCAAATTCATCATGCGCTTCCTGGTTCCTGCATCCCTCAACTCAAACTCCTTCAGCTGTAATTTGACAGTGAACAAGGTCAGTGGGAGCTAAAACAAGATGAAGCAAAGTGAAAATAGGATTAGGACCTGTAACTATTTGCTCAACAGTTAAACTAGTCCTTGAGTAAAATTTGTTCTCCTAGCTGCTTTTTGTTTTTAGATCAAATTGTTTGTCTGCAGTCGGCAGACAGACACAAAAATCTTAGCACTACCCTAAAAAAAGTTTTTGTAGCTGAAACAAGAAAAGAGGAGCTAATATGTAGCACCTAGGGTACAGAACTATATATGCCCATATATGACACAGATACAATACAAGTCCCTTGTTTTTTTGTGCCTTCTTATGTATCTGTGAGTTATTTATTCTTGAGGACTAGGATTTTTTGGTACTCACGCATTTATTGAGGACTAGGCTCGGTGTATAACTGAGATTAAAAATCCTAGTACTCGTACTTAAATAAGGCCGTATGCATCCCTAGTTGGTGCATAGGCCGGGGAAGTGAAATTCTCCCCTAATTTTAAGGGGAGTGAGCCTATCTCAACTGGTTGGGGGAGTGGATATACAAACCCAACACCTGGGTTCAAATCCTCACGGAGGCGAATCTAGTTTCCTATTTATTCTTGAGGACTAGGTTTTCCTGGTACTCACGCATTTATTGAGGACTAGGCTCGGTGCGTAACCGAGATTAAAAAAATCCTAGTACTCATACTTAAAAAGGCCGTATGCATCCCTAGTTGGTGCAGAGGCTGGGGAAGTGAAATTCCCCCCCAATTTTTTCTGCAAAGAGAGCCTTGGCTTAATGGTTGGGCATGCGGTTATGCAACCTAGCGACCCGAGTTCAATTCCTAGAATTGACAGGTGATGCACACGGGTTTTTCTCCGTTTATTGAGGATCAAGCTTGGTGTGTGGTGGAACCTCTTATCAAGAAATATCTTGATACTCATTTAAAAAATTGAGGACCATGTTTATCTTGGTACTCAAACTAAAATGGCCATATGCATCTCTGGTTGATGCGGAGGCCGGGAAGTGAAAATCTCTCCCATATTTTTTCCAGGAAAGAGAGCCTTGACTCAGTGGTTGGGCATGCGGTTGTGCAGCCTAGCGACCCGAGTTCAATTCCTAGAATTGACAGGTGATGCACGGGGGTTTTCCCCTGTTTATTGAGGATCAAGCTTGGTGTGTGGACCTCTCATCAAGAAATATCTTGATACTTATTTAAAAAATTCTGAGGACCATGTTTATCTTGGTACTCATACTAAAATGGTTGTATGCATCCTTGGTTGGTGCAGAGGCCGGGAAATGAAAATCTCTCCCATTTTTTCTCAGGAAGCTTGTCCTTTACATTGCCATACCGGTTGCGATCTTGAGCATGTACTTTTCTTTTATCTTTCCACTCCTTTTGCGAGCTGTAATACTTTAACGACTTAGTGCTACTTTGAGACTCTTTAATAAGAGGGCTGCTTGCATCGTCATGATGCAGAGGCCGGGGCATGTCTCCATTTCCAAAAAAAATAGATTTTTAGAAAGGGCGATGAGCATAAAGGTAAAAGAGGGGCACATAAATATGCACATGTGATCTTCTGTATGCAAAGTAGCATTTTGATTTTCAGTTTTCATGAAAGTACTATTGAAGCCAAGAAAACCAGAGGCTTTCTGCTCACAACCTACCTGATATGCACACTGAATAATTCCTTCAAGCCAAACGTATTTTCCAGATCCACTTTGTGAGATGACGCGATGCCATGCCAAGCGCTGATCATCATCCTCTGTAAAAGAAGAAATATCTGAACCACTTTGTGATATGTTTTCAGGCTTGAGGTGCACAAAAACAAAAACAAAAAAACAAGGATTCCTGTTGGCCTACTCACCGCACAACCAAGCAACGAATCAACAATCCCTCGCCAAAAACGCTGCGTTTCATGTGGCACTGGGAACAGAACAAAGCTTCTGTTCGAACCAGCACCTGAGAGTTTTGTATATAATGGTTACAACGAAACCAGAGTGGCGCAGCGGAAGCGTGGTGGGCCCAGGATCAAAACCTATCTTTGATAAATTTGATTGTTTTTCCTTTTTTTTTATCACAATTATGTGCTCGGATTTTCCTTTTGGGTTCAGGTCCTGGTTACTTTTCCTGTCACTTTGGTGAGTTTGCAACTGTCATGTTCACTTATATCCAAGTCAATAGATGGACAAATTCGACATTTTACAAAGAATATGTTCATCTAAATTTAAGCAAACTGGTCAAAAGTGAAAACTGATGTTCTCTGAAACTCCAGTGGTGGTGCAGAAGGATGCTTGGACCAACTGTGAAGACAAGTTATGAATATATTTAACTGATTCTGCCTCAATGTTTTCCAGCATTCAGAAATGTTTTATGTCATCAGATGACAAGCTGAAGATTTTTTCCCCCATGTGACAAGCTGAAGATTTCCAACATTCAAAACTATTCTCTGTCATCAAAGAACAAGCTGAAGTGCAAAACAGATGTCACATGTGAGGAAATAACAAACCAGAACCTTAGCGTCAACTTTATAGTAGCTAAAACATAGTAGGGCAGCATGGCAGAGCATCATCATATGCCATCAAGAGCTGCAAATTACCAAGAATTCCTCTTAAAAATAAAACCTATTCCCTTAAAGCTTTTGCTTCTTAAATTCAAAAACGCACCTTTCGGTATAGTATTACATGTTTTCAGCAAGATGTAACCGACAAGAGTATTTCCGGTGCATACTTTTCAAAACCAACAATCAACATTTGAGGTTACAAAGTTATACCAAGAAACATGAGAGCTTTGAACGTTGGGACATGTGTATACTCTAGCCATGTTTGTTGTTGCTCCACTTCGCAATTATTGCTTTGTCCTTGTTTGTTGCAATATTCAGTTTTGGGTTGCTTAAAACGTAGATGGGCACCACAAAGCGTCAACAGTTCTTCAACAATTACATCAACGGCTTTTGGAAATAAATGGCCACAACAACTTCCATGTGAAGTTTGGTAAAGAAATGATGTCTGCCCTACACACCATGTCCATTCGCTAACCTTCTATAAATAACTATCTTACCTGTATAGCAGAATCATCCTTTAGGTGCTAGAGGGAGAATGCATGACCAAGTGTGTGAGGAGAGCAACAGTGGTGAGCATGATGAGTGCCATCAGTCAGATAGTGCAATTTCCCGGGGAATGAGATGCATTGGGAATTTAATTGGAACTTTGACTATTTGAGTGATAGTGAGCACTCAGCCAACAATTTATAGCATGCATATGCATTGTCCTACTTATTGCAGGAAGTGAAGTTATGTTCTGAAGTGTTGCACCTTTTAGCAATAGTCTTGTGGGAAAAAATCCATACTATCTACTGAATGATGACATTTTTCAGTTCTCAACAAGGAGGTATTTTCTATCCAACCATAGGTGTTACGTGCCTCACCTCTCCTTTCTACAGGAAAGGAGAATACGGGGACATGTTTCCAACGTGACCGCTGGTGAGGCTACAGATCCATCCCCACCATTTACGCTCGGTCAACAGTAGAGGGGGCCGGACCATAGTTCTCCCCTAGTCTGCCGAGCTGTGTGGGTAAGGTTAGTGTGTCACTGGGGTGACGCTCGATCTAATAAATACTGCATTCCCACATCGGTGACATCCTTCATGGTAGCATCTTAGAGCTGTGAGTGCACCAAATTGGCAGAGTTAGGGTTCATGGGTGGGGTCACCATTTGTCCTCCCGTCTCTGCAGCCGTTAAGGACAGTGAGGTTTTGTTTAAGGGTGGCTGGCAGCTGCTGTCCAAGGGCATACTGGAACAGCTTATCCAACAACGGTAGTTTCTAGTGAATGTTAGAGCTCGTAATGTCGTTCTAAATGAAAAAAGTATGTTTCTTCACAAAACCGAGAATGGGACAGGGCGAAAACTTGCTACTCAGAATTTATTCATTTTGTTAAAAAAGATTTATGTACATTTATTTGAAAAGATTTAACTTTTTCTATACTTCTCGCTTCAATTCATATTACTTGTCGCTCAAATGGACGAATCTAGCATTGAAATGTTGGGTTTGCCCTTGAGGAAGAAGACTCACACACACACACAAAGGTAGAAGAAGATAAACATGATGTGGTATGCACACACACTGTTTCATTTTTCAGTGACAAACTGACGGTGCTAACCTGTCTGGCCGTCTCTCAGTACATTTACGACGAGAGGAACATTTTCATGAAGTGCAAAACAGATGGATGTCACACGTGAGGAAACAACTTTATAGCAGTATATACAGTTAAAATTCGATGTGCGTCACCTCAAGAAGAATGAAACAAGGTTTGGTGTGTATATAGCAGCTAAAATGTAGTAGACAGCAGGGCACAGCATCATAGGTCATCAAGTGCTGCAAACCCCCTAGATTTCCTCTCAGAAAATAAAACCTCGTGCCTTAAAACTTTTGCTTCTTAAATTCAAAATATACCTTTTGGAACAGTATTACAGGTTTTCAGCAAGGTGTATCCGACAAGAGCATTTGCGGTACATACTTCTCAAAAATCAGAAAAAAAATCATTTGTGGTTACAGTTATACCAAGAAACGCACTCACATCATGCGGCATTATCTCAGCGATTCAGAACTTTGAACATGGGGACATGTCTACACCAACACCATAGCCATCTTTGTTGTTGTTCCACTTTGTAATCGTTGCTTTTGTCCTTGTTTGTTGCAATATTCGGTTTTGGGTTGCTTAAAGCGTAGATGGGGGCACCACAAAGCATCGATAGTTCTTCAACAACTACATCACCTGATGTCGGAATAAATGACACAAGGGGTAGAAATAAATGTTCACAACAGCCGTCATCTGAAGTTTGCCGAAGGAATGATACCCGGGCCACACACCATGTCCATTCGCTAACCTTCTATAAATAACTACCTCACTTGTGTAGCAGAAATCACATTTAGTTGCTAGAGGGGGAATGCATGACAAAGTGTGTGAGGGGAGCAACAATGGCGAGCATGATGAGTCTCATGGCCTCATGGGTGATAGTGCAATTTCCCGGGGAATGAGATGCATTGAGAATTGGATTGGTAGATGGATGAAGTGATTTTCTCTGGAGTCTTCTTCTACACTCACAGTGAGCACGTAGCCGACACTACACTGTCGGATTGGTGCAATTTAGTCTAGATAATGTCTAGGTTAGAGATTCCAGACCTGAGTGATGCTATCAGCGGACCTGCTAGCTTCGTGATTCCGAACAACAGCTTGGTGCTTTTCCAGACCTGAGTGATGCTATCAACAGACCTAAGTGATGCTATCAAGTCTTTTTGGAGATTTCAAATGGACTACAACATACAGATATATATAGATATATTTTATAGTGTAGATTCACTCTTTTTATTTCGTATGTAGTCACTTGTTGAAATCTCTAAAAGGACTTATATTTGGGAACGGATGTAGTAAATGATAAAAGAAGTATTCATTACGAGTATTCAAGAGACAGAGGTGATAGGTGAAGAACACGAACTGGCAGATAAGACTTTTTGGAGCGCAAGTAAATGAAATAGGACTTTCTGAAGCCCTGGTAAATAAAAGAGTTGTTGCACGTTATCAGCTGGTCTGAGTTTTACCATGAAAATCTTTATAAGCCCTGGTAAAACAATTTAATCACTATTTCTCAGGAAAAAAATAAACACTCAAGTGTTCTTTAAGACAGCCTGCACAAATGAACACAAAATCGCTGTTCTGATCGCTTTTTATGCTTGAGTTTTTACGAGGCTTTTTACAAAAATACATGTCAGGTGAAATGAAACAACGGAGTTTGGATCGAACCGGGTGTCGTGGTTCTAAGTCTGACAGTAGAATGGGGGGGGGGGTAGGAATGGAGAGGCAAGATCCTAGCTTTGGAGTAGTTGTGCACGCAAGAGTTTTACGAGTTCAGGCCCTTCTCAGGAGAAGTAATAGCCCTACGTCTCGGAGCCCGGAGGCGGTCGACTGGATTATATGCGTGTGTGTTACAAAGATGCGAACCCTTGTGCCAGTGGAGGGGGTGGCTTATATAGAGTGCACCCAGACCCCAGCCAACCCACGCTGCAAGGGGTTTAAGGTACATTAAGGTCGGGCGTTACAGGTAACGCCTATAATAAAGTGCTTTGATGACCATAAAGACTACTTAATGATCGACCGTTTGCCTGTGGAGTGACTTAGATCTCCTGGCAGTCGAGCGGTTGGCTTCGTGGTCGAGTGGTAGCTTCTTGGTCGAGTGTCTTGAACCTGTCGAGTGGGTATCTTGAAGTCGATTGAAAGGTGACTTCTTCTAAGGATGTCTTTGGGCAGGGCTCTTAGGACAGGTCCGTGGCCCTACCCCAGGTACATAACTTCATCATTAGCCCCCGAATGGATCGAGGTTAGAGTGGGGAAAGGGTTGGAGATCTTTTCGACTGGTTCTTCGTGCTACACGAGTGCCTTGTTTTGGATTAATCGTCACGGATGACGTCATCAACCTTTGTCAGTCGCCTTGATCCATTCTAGGCCTTCCGTCGAGTGAATTCCCTTGTCTGTGACATTCTGAATGGTAGTGCGAAAGGGATCTTCTGTCTGACGAATTGTTCTGCAACCGCGGATTTCGCGGGATTTGATTTTCGGGAAGCGCGCGGGACGGGAGCGGCCGCAGTAATCGGATGTGATAAGGCGGAAGCTCCTCGATCCCCGAGCCACTTTTTTAGCCACGTATCGCGCGCGCGTCTGCTGCAGGATTTGACGGGATAGCCTGGGTCTACCAGTCAGCCACTCGGAAGCGGCCCCTTAAAAGCTGCCAGCTCGGGTTTTCCAACCGTGTGTTCTCTTCTTCCCTTCCCCTCGCAAAGTTCTCCGCCACCTCCGCTCTCGCCCTAGCGCCATAGGCCCGTTCGAGCTTTCCGGCAACGATGGTGAAGGACAAGACGTCCTCCCTGGAGCGCGCGAAGAAGGCGGCGGCGGCGCAGGGAAAAGGGAAGAAATCCGCTCGGGGCGGATCTTCCTCAAGGACTTCTCTGCCCAGAGGCTGGATGCAGGGCGACTGGATGCCGTTAGTGCTGAGGCAGGAAGATCTCGACGATATGGTTGAGGGGGGGGGGGGGTCATCCCTCATGAAGCTGCGCGTCTCCCCGGGAGAGAAGTCGAGCCCCAACCTCTCGATGGTGAGTGTGTGCTCCTTGCCACCCATATCGATCGCGGGTTTTCTCTGCCTCCTCATCCCTTTTTCTGGAGTTTCCTGAATTTCTTCGCAGCGCAGCTCCACCATTTCACTCCCAACTCTATTGTGTATCTGGCTGCCTTCATTTCCTTGTGTGAGGGTTTCTTGGGCTGTCGTCCCCATTGGGGACTCTTTAAGCATATCTTCACCTGTCGTTCGCAATCGGTCAAAAAGGCCAAGTCGAGTGACGAGAGGACGCAGGTGATCCAGCTGTGCGGAGGCCTGGCGATCCAGACGAGGGGAAAAAGTTCTTTTCCATCCATCACTTTCCCTGAGTCGGTCTGTGGTTGGCAGGCGACCTGGTTTTACTGCAAAGACCAGGCGACTCCAGGTCAGTCGACTGGACTTCCCCCTTTCTCTCTGGAACGAGCCCAAAAACCTGCTTCTCTGAAAGTGACGCCGGAAGAAAAGGCCCAAGTCAAAGTGCTGGTCGGTCGAGTGGTTCAGCTTGTCCGCGACGGCGTGACTGGCATGGACTTGCTGGAAGTCTTCCTTAGGTGGCGCATCCAGCCGCTCCAGGCTCGCGACCATCCGATGTGGCTATATTCGGGTCTTGAAGACACCACTCGGATCCACCCGGAGGAGGATACTGACGAGATGCTAGAAGGATGGCTGTCGAGCATCACAGGAAACAAAGACAATCCCCGAGGAACCAGGAGGGTTCCTCCACTCGACAACACATACGAAGTGGACCAGGTCAGACCTTATGCACCTGACTGAGATCTTGCTTTCTTCATTGGTCTTCTTTGAATTGGTCGACTGACTTTCGTTTTGTCTGTTGTTTCCCAGGAAACTACTGAGATGTACTCGACGCCCAACGGGGCACAGGAGCCGACTGAGGAAGGGGAGGCGAGTGGAGGTGAAAGCGGAGACGAGCACGGCGAGTGGGAATCCGATGGCGAAGGGGAGGGAGACGACGACGTCTACTCCAGCGAAGAGGAGGAGGAGGAAGTTCAACCCCCCTGCACGGAGAGGCGAACCAAGCTTACACACGATCCCGCGAGGGAACGTGGTAAGGTGACTGCTCCTGTTGGGCAGTCGTCGAAACGCCCTCGGACCTCTTCTCCTACGCCGACTGAGAAGGCTCCCAAGCACCAACGCGCGACGCCATCCAAGGCGCCCAAGGCTCTGCCCAAGATGAAGATGACTGTCCCCATCATTTCTGGGTAATAATAATAACTTATTTTCCTTTGTCGACCGTGGACGGATCCTTGGTCGATTCATTGAGCCAACTGACTGACTTCCAAAATTTGTAGTGCTGCTACTTCGGAGATCTCTGCCAAGGACGGAGATCAAGAGATGGAAGATGTTGTTACTTCCAATCCAGGTACAGTTACTGATGTCCTGTCTTTGGTCGACTGAATATTTCTTGTAACTCTGGTCGATTGACTTTTCTTGCAGCTCCCCCTCATGTTATCAACTTACCAGATGATGAAGATGACGAGCCGCTGAGAGTAAGAAGGAACCGGAGGGCGTCGACTGGCAAGACCCCCCAATCTGCTCCGGTGTCTGAGGCTGTAGTTCGGGATGGTGGTGATACCACTCGGACTTCCGTGACTTTTGCTGATCCTCTGACGAGCGTGCGGCCTTCGGCGTCGACTGCAGATCCGCCTTCGCTTTTTGCTACATACCCTGCCCCAGAGGACCAAGTGAGTGCCGCAAAAGAGTCTATACGCCAGGCGGGTATCATGATGGAGCAAGTGAAAGTGGTTCGGGACGCCAGCCAAGCAGCGTATGACGCGAGTTCGGCTCTTCAGAGCAACGTCCAGGTCAGTCAACTCGACACTTGGTCTGTTGCAATATGCTGTTCGAAGAATCTCTTTTCCGAAGATCTTTATATTTGTAATCTTTATATCTATACACCCACTGGGTGTGTCTGTCGACCTTTGGTCGAGTGGGGGCACGCTGAGTGCACCCACTGGGTGTAGTCCCCGAGACTACGGTGGACTGCTGGCAGTCGACTGTAGTCTTTATATTGGGTTTCTGTATTTGTACTTCTTCACTCGGTCTGGTCAGGCCATGTCGAATGGAGCTGTATGCGGTCGACTGCGGGCAGTCGACTCTCTTTTTTTTTGGCCGAACCAGTGGGGGCACGCTGAGTGCACACACTGGGTGTAGTCCCCGAGACTGCTGTCGGATGTTTTGATTCGGCTGTAGTCTTAGAAACACTGACTATTAGTCATGGCACTAGAATCATATTTGGTCGACTGATCGATCAGGATTTAGAAAGATTACCGATGGGGGCACGCTGAGTGCACCCACTGGGTGTAGTCCCCGAGGCTACTGTCGAATGTTTTGATTCGGCTGTAGTCTTAGAAGTGCTACGACTTTTCCTTTAGCCACTCGGAAGTAACTTGTCTTTGATATCTTTTATCGATTGACTCTTTGCAGAAGTCTTGTGAGCTTGTTGCTCATCTTGCTGAATTGAAGGAGAAACAGGTCCAGCTTAACCTCGACTTGGAGTTTTCCCAGGAGAACTTGCAGAAGGCGAAGGACGAAGCAAAAGGTATGGCTGGTGAGGATTCGACGGCTGTCTTTGTTTTTCTGCCTATTCTCAACTCCATTCTCATTATTGTTTTGCAGACCAACTGGAGGAGGCTCTGAGGAAGAAAGATCTTGACCTTGCAGAAGCACAGAAGGCGGCTTCAGATAAAACAAAGCTCGCTGAAGAAAAGCTTGCTTCAGTTGGTCGGCTTGAAGACGAGAATGCCAAGCTGAAGTCTGCTCTTGACGCGGCCAACCAGGAAGCAAGTTGATTGAAAAATGACAAGATTGCTCTGACTGACAAGGTCGGCGATATGGCGGGGAAGCGAAAGGATCTGGAGGCTTACCTCGGAGGGCTCGCCAAGAAACTATTCCTCATCCTTGAAGGTAATCCCCTTACTCATTTGACTTGTCGTTGTCGACTCATCATTCAATTATAATACTGGACTGTACCTTTCAGAATTCTGTCAAAACTTCGAGGAAGAAACTGGTCGAGTGGAAACCAATCTGGACCCCATCAACTCTCTTGTGAAGGACGAAGCTGCCATGAATGTCCTCCGGCTAGAGTCTAGCGTCGCCAGTGTGGTGGACTACCTCGCTTGACTGAAGGCTGCAGTGTCGCGGATCGACTCTGCACTCTGGCCAAATCAGATACTTCAGAATGACCTGGAATCCTTGGTCACTCGACTGAAGGAAGTGCCAAGTCGAGTGCATGAATGGAAAAAGTCTTCTGCCAGGTGTGGTGCCGATGTTGCTCTGTCGCTGGTTCGTGTCCACTGCAAGGAGGCGCGAGAAGAGAAGCTGGCTGCCCTCCAAGTTGCCAATGCCAAGAAGCATGATTTCCAGGACTTCATGGAGACCTTCATTGCTGCTGCCACCCGAATCTCAGACGGGATTGATTTGGACGAGTTTGTTACCCCATCCAGTCCTCCACCGGAGGAGTAAAAAACTACTGTGTCTCACCTTAAATTTGCCTCGGAATGCCGAGTGATTTGTGTAACCGATAAACTCTGTCGAGCTGGAGGCTCGGGCACTTTTATTTGCGATCCAGGACCTTTTGATCTTTATCCGAATCTTGATTTATCGTTGAATATCTTCGTGATTTATCCGTCGAGTGAGATTTGGCTCGACTTTTACTCAAAATGACTTAGGCGAGCGCGGAGCTGCAGCTAAGTCTCTGAGTGGGAGGTTTGCTCTTCACTTGGTAGGATTTTTAAACACTTAGGCAAGCACTGGGCTGCAGCTAAGCCCCCGAGTGGGAGGTTTGCTCTCCACTCGGTAGGATTTTTAAACAGTTAGGCAAGCACTGGGCTGCAGCTAAGCCCCCGAGTGGGAGGTTTGCTCTCCACTCGGTAGGATTTTAATTACTTAGGCGAGCACTGGGCTGCAGCTAAGCCTCCGAGTGGGAGGTCTGCTCTCCACTCGGTAGGATTTTAATTACTTAGGCGAGCACTGGGCTGCAGCTAAGCCTCCGAGTGGGAGGTCTGCTCTCCACTCGGTAGGATTTTAATCACTTAGGCGAGCACTGGGCTGCAGCTAAGCCCTCGAGTGGGAGGTTTGCTCTCCACTCGGTAAGACTTTAATCACTTAGGCGAGCACTGGGCTGCAGCTAAGCCCCCGAGTGGGAGGTTTGCTCTCCACTCGGTAGGATTTTAATCACTTAGGCGAGCACTGGGCTACAGCTAAGCCCCCGAGTGGGAGGTTTGCTCTCCACTCGGTAGGATTTTAATCACTTAGGCAAGCACTGGGCTGCAGCTAAGCCTCCGAGTGGGAGGTTTGCTCTCCACTCGGTAGGATTTTTGATCACTTAGGCGAGCACTGGGCTGCAGCTAAGCCCCCGAGTGGGAGGCTGGCTCTCCACTCGGTAGGATTTTAAATACTTAGGCGAGTACTTGGACTGCAGCTAAGCCCCCGAGTGGGAGGCTGGCTCTCCACTCGGTAGGATTTTAAATACTTAGGCGAGTACTTGGACTGCAGCTAAGCCCCCGAGTGGGAGGCTGGCTCTCCACTCGGTAGGATTTTAAATACTTGGCGAGTACTTGGACTGCAGCTAAGCCCCCGAGTGGGAGGCTGGCTCTCCACTCGGTAGGATTTTAAATACTTGGGCGAGTACTTGGACTGCAGCTAAGCCCCCGAGTGGGAGGCTGGCTCTCCACTCGGTAGGATTTTAAATACTTAAGCGAAACGGATTCGCAGCTAAGCCTCCGAGTGGGAGGCTGGCTCTTCACTCGGCAGAACTTTTACAAACTTAGGAGAAACAGATTCGCAGCTAAGCCACCCGCTGGGGGAAATTTCAACAAAAAGAAATAGCAATCTTCTGTGAAAATTATAACATTCTTGCTTTAGATAAAAGAACTATAGAGGTACTTTTATTACATCTCAACCGAGTGAGTTTCTTCTTTCAAGTGCAAAAAGGACGGAGTAACTCTGCATTCCAAGCTCGAGGCTCGTCGATCTGGCGATCAACGTTGTAGAGGTGATACGCTCCGTTGTGGAGTACTTTGGTGACGATGAAGGGGCCTTCCCAGGTTGGAGCGAGCTTGTGAGGTTTTTGCTGATCCACTCGGAGGACCAAGTCTCCTTCCTGAAAGGCTCGACTCTTCACGTTTCTCGCGTGAAACGAACGTAAGTCCTGCTGGTAGATAGTCGAGCGGATTAGGGCCATCTCCCTCTCTTCTTCCAAGAGGTCGACTGCATCTTGCCGAGCTTGTTTCGCTTCTGCTTCTGAGTATAGTTCGACTCGAGGTGCATTGTGGAGCAAATCACTTGGCAGCACTGCTTCAGCCCCGTAGACCAGAAAGAAGGGTGTTCTTCCAGTCGACCGATTAGGAGTGGTCCTTAATCCCCAAAGCACTGACGGAAGTTCGTCGACCCAAGCTCCTACCGCATGTTTGAGATCTTGCATCAGTCGGGGTTTCAGTCCTTTGAGGATGAGACCATTTGCACGCTCTGCCTGCCCATTCGACTGAGGATGGGCGACTCAGGCATAGTCGACCCGCGTGCCTTGGGAGGCGCAGAAGGCTTTGAATCTGTCGTTATCAAAGTTTGATCCATTGTCCGTGATGATGCTATGTGGAACTCCATATCTGAATATCAGCTCTCTGATGAAACTGATAGTAGTGCTTGCATCGAGGTTTTTGATGGGTTTGGCTTCTATCCACTTGGTGAACTTGTCGACTGCAACCAGTAAGTGAGTGAAGCCACTTCTACCAGTTCTCAGCGGTCCAATCATGTCTAGCCCCCAAACAGCGAAGGGCCAGACGAGTGGAATGGTCTTCAGAGCAGAGGCGGGCTTATGCGACATGTTGGAATAAAAATGACACCCTTCGCACTTGTCGACTATATCTTTTGCCATTTCATTCGCCTTCGGCCAGTAAAATCCTGCTCGGTATGCTTTAGCCACAATGGTCCGTGAGGACGCATGATGACCACAGGTCCCCAGTTGGATATCCTCAAGAATTATCTGACCTCCTTCTGGCGTGATGCACTTCTGGCCAACTCCAGTCGCGCTTTCTCTGTACAACTGCCCTTTGATTACTGTAAAGGCCTTGGATCGACGGACGATCTGTCGAGCCTCTTCTCCGTCTTCTGGGAGCTCTTTCCTCATAATATACGCGATGTAAGGCGCTGTCCAGTCGGGAGTGATGACTATAACTTCCATAATCAGGTCGACCACGGCTGGAATCTCCACTTCAGTCGGATCACTGGTGCTCTTTGGCTGTGGAGGTTCTTCTGTGAAAGGATCTTCTGTATTGACGGCGCACGAACGTGCTCCAAACACACATCACTGGGGATGGCCTCTCTCTTGGACCCTATTTTCGCCAAATCATCCGTAGCTTGGTTTTTCAGTCGGGGTATATGATGGAGCTCTAACCCCTCGAATCTCTTCTCCAACTTTCTCACTGCATTGCAATAACCCGTCATGGCTGGGCTTCAAACATCCCACTCCTTCATCACTTGATTAACAACCAGATCTGAGTCGCCGTAGACCATAAGGCGACGGACGCCGAGTGAAATGGCCATACACAGTCCATATAGTAGTGCTTCAGATTCTGCCTCGTTGTTGGAGGAATCAAAGTGAATCTAGAGGACGTATTTGAGCTTGTCTCCTCGGGGGGAAACCAATACAACCCCCGCGCCGGACCCATTCAGCATCTTGGAGCCATCGAAAAACATAGTCGAGTGCTCTGAGTGAACTTGAGTCGGAAGTTGTTGTTCAGTCCACTCGGCGAGGAAATCGGCTATTGCTTGGGACTTGATAGCTTTCTTTGCCTCGAACTTGATATCAAGGGGAAGGAGTTCAATCGCCCATTTTGCCACTCGACCAGTTGCATCTCTGTTATGAAGGATCTCTGATAACAGGGCGTCGCTGACAACTGTAATGGAGTGATCAGAGAAATAATGAGCAACCTTCTTCGTGGTCATGTAAATCCCGTAGACAAGCTTCTGATAGTGAGGGTATCTTTGCTTTCATGGGGTCAGAACTTCAGAAAGGTAATAAACTGGGCGCTGAACTTTGAATGTTTTTCCTTCCTCTTCCCGCTCGACCGTAAGTACGGTACTAACGACTTGTCCAGTGGCTGCAATGTAAAGCAATAATGGCTCTTTGCTGACAGGGGCAGCAAGCACCGGCTGGGTGGAGAGCAGAGCTTTTAGCTCTGCAAATGTTGTATCAGCTTCTGGAGTCCACTCAAACTTGTCTGACTTCTTCATCAGTCGGTAAAGAGGCAATGCCTTTTCACCGAGTCTGGAGATGAATCGACCTAAAGCGGCCAAGCATCCAGTAAGTTTCTGGACATCGTGCACACGCTCAGGGCGTTTCATTCGGAGTATGGTTCCAACTTTTTCGGGGTTAGCATCGATTCCTCTTTCGGAAACAAGAAAACCGAGTAACTTTCCTCCAGGAACTCCGAATGTGCATTTTGATGGATTAAGCTTGATATCATACCTCCTGAGATTGGCAAACGTTTCAGCAAGGTCAGTCAGCAGGTCGGAACCTTTTCGCGACTTGACCACTATATCATCCATGTATGCTTCTACATTCCGACTGATTTGAGTGATCAGGCACTTCTGAATCATTCTCATGAAAGTAGCTCCGGCATTCTTGAGACCGAAAGGCATGGTGACATAGCAGAAGCACCCGAACGGGGTGATGAAAGCTGTTTTTATTTCATCTGGTCCATACAGACGGATCTGATGGTATCCGGAGTAAGCATCTAAAAAAGACAACCTCTCGCATCCTGCGGTCGAGTTGACTATTTGGTCGATGCGAGGAAGAGGAAAATGATCTTTTAGGCAGGCCCGATTGATATGTTTGAAATCGATGCACATGCGCAACGACTTGTCCTTCTTGGGGACCATTACAACATTGGCGAGCCACTCGGAGTGGTAGATCTCGAGAATGAACTCTGCTGCTAAGAGTCGAGCCACCTCTTCGCCAATGGCCTTTCTCTTCTGGACGGCGGACCGTCGAAGATGTTCCTTAACTGGTTTGACTTTTGAGTCGACTCGAAGGCGGTGCTCAGCCAGTCCCCTGGGAACACCTGGCATGTCAGCGGGCTTCCATGCAAAGATGTCCCAATTCTCACGGAGGAACTGGATGAGCACTTCTTCCTATTTAGAGTCGAGTGTGGTCGAGATGTTGGTCGGAGCCGCACTGGGGTCAGTCGGGTGGATGTGAACTTGTTTTGTATCGCCGGACGACTGAAATGCTGACTCTGTGGCGGGCTTCTTGGCTCGCAACAAATCACTCGGGTCTGCGGTCTTCTGGTACTCTTGTAACTCCATTTCGGCCATCTGAGCGTCAGCGATTTTGGAGCCCTTCTGGAAGCACTCTTTCCCTTCTTCCGATCACCCGTGATAGTGATCACACCTTTGGGACCAGGCATCTTCAACTTAAGGTACACGTAGCATGGTCGGGCCATGAAACGAGCGTACGCTGGCCTTCCAAGTATGGCGTGGTACGCACTCTGAAAATCCACGACCTCAAAGGTCAACTTTTCCTTCCGGAAATTCTTCGAGTCACCAAAAACTACATCGAGAGTGATTTGGCCGAGTGACTCAGCCTTCTTTCCAGGAATGACTCCGTGGAAGCTCATGTTACTGGTGCTGAGTCTGGACATCGGAATGCCCATCCCTTTCAGCGTCTCTGCATACAGCAAATTCAAGCCACTGCCACCATCCATCAACACTTTGGTCAGTCGAGTGCCTTCAATGACGGGGTCGACCACCAACGCTTGCCTTCCTGGGGTAGCAATATGAGTCGGGTGATCGGACTGGTCAAAAGTGATGGCAGTCCGAGACCATTTCAGATAATTGGGTGCCGTCGGAGCGACCATGTTCACTTCCCGATTGATAACCTTCAATCGACTCTTGCTTTCGACATCAGCGAAAATCATCAGGGTGGAGTTGACTTGGGGATACTCCTCACCACTGTCTTCTTTGTCCTCAACTCTGTCTGACTCTTTCTCTTTGTCTTTGGCCTGTTTCCCTTGAAACTGCTGAATCAGGAGTCGACATTGCCGAGTGGTATGCTTTGGGTAAATGAGTTTACCCTCTTCGTCTTTCTTCGTGTGAATGTGACACGGTAGGTCCATCACATCATTCCCATCCTGATCTTTCACCTTCTTGGGGTTCCAGGGACCCTTGGGTTTCCCCTTAAACTTTCCTGGGGTCACGGCCAAGGTCTCTCCAGGAGCAGCTGGCTCGTCCTTGTGCTTTTGCTTCCGACTGGAGTTTCCTCCGCCGGCCTCATTAGCGGCTGCTTTGTACTTGCCACTCCGGAGCCTATCTTCTTCTTCACCGTTTGCATACTTGGTGGCAATTTCCATCATCCTACTCAATGTCATATCTCCGGTCCGACCGAATTTCAAACTCAGTTCTCTGTTCCCGACGCCTTCCTTGAAGGCACAAACTGCCTGATGGTCAGACACATTCTCGACTGTGTGATGTAAAGTGATCCACCTCTGGATATAATCCCTCAGAGTTTCACTCGACTTCTGAACACGAGAGTGCAATTCTGTCAACCCTGCTGGTCGCTTGCAAGTCCCTTCAAATGTCCTGACAAACACTCGGGCGAGATCTTCCCAAGTGTAAATACTGCTGGGTGCCAACTGGTTCAACCATGCTCTGGCTGATCCCTCCAGCGTGAGAGGCAAATGCTTCATGGCTACTTCGTCGTTGCCGCCGCCAATCTGAACAGCCACTCGGTAATCTTCAAGCCATGTGTCAGGCTTGGACTCGCCGGTGAACTTACTAACTCCAGTCGCCAACCTGAAGTTGGGAGGAATTACTGCGGCCCTGATCGCTCTGCTGAAACATTCTGGTCCTGATACATGAACCCTGCTGCTGGAGGGAACGTCTCTGTCATGGCCTTCCCTGTGAGCTCTATTCCGGTCGACCAGACCTTGAACGATAATGGATCTCCCATCAAAGCCTGGCTCCCTGGGGTCGACTGGAAACCTACGTCCAGCACTGTGCTGGCGTCTATCATCTTGCTGCCGTGGGACGTACGATCCACCTCTTGGGGGAGGAGTGGGCACTCGACGTTGATCATTGCGATCGAATCGGTGTTCATACCGCTCACGGCCTTGATATTGATCATCATGCCGGCTTCTACATTCCTCACGCCTCGGGGGCGATCCTGGACTGTGAGCCGACTGTACAGAATTCGCAGCGACGGGTCGGCTGTGAATCCTGTTACGCGACTGCGATACAACTGAGTTCTGATCTCCCGCTGCCCGGAGCAAATCTCTGATCTGTAGCAGACCTCTCCCTGCCTCTGACTGAGAAGGCAGGATCGACTCTGCTATGCGGGCTGTAGCTGCTAAATTCTGAATCGGAGTTCGGTATACCTGAGTTGGTGGCTGAAAGAGGCGACGTCGACTGGATTCTGGAGCTGGCAGTCGAGTGCGCTCGTCAAGTATTCTCTGGAGATTCTCCAGTCGAGTGCGTTCAGCCAGGTTGGCCAAGCGCGCCTCCTCTAAGGCGCGTGCCTCGGGGGTTTCTCCTACGACAGGAGTGTGAAGCGCGTCCATGTTCCGGCGACGAAGTTCCTCCCTCTGCAGCGAGGTGAGAGGCTCGGGTCTGTACTCTTCATGGCCCCGTGTCGGAACTCCTCCCCCGGCAACCTCTTCGGTGTGGGGGAATCCGGGGGGACTGCGCGGTCCGTCGACCATCAGCACCTCCCCCGCTGGATCGCTGCTGTCGCACTCGAACGCAGTCTCTGCGGAGCCAGTCGACAGATCGAACAGGCCGTAGAGTGATTCGTCGGGCTCAATCGCCGCGACTTGGGGGATGGCCGACTGGCGGGCCAATGCATGCCTCACCCACCGCTGGAGCCTCGACCGACCGGAGCGCTTTCGCTGGCGGGAAGCTGGGAGCGAGGACGAAACGGGTGCTGACCCGCACTGGGCCGATGGTTGCTGTAGGAGGACGCCACGAATGCACGCGCGAAAGTGCGTTGCTCCGCGAGCGGGAAGCTCGTCCACGTCGAGTGGAGCCTCCTGGAGCCAAGCGGAGTCATCGACGACGAAAGTGAGGGCGCCGAGGAGGATCTCGCGCCCCTCGACCAGGACTCCGCTCGAAGACATGATGAGAGATGTCAAAAGAATCCCAACTCCTCCAACAAATCGCTAGAACACCTGCCCCATGGTGGGCGCCAACTGTCGTGGTTCTAAGTCTGACAGTAGAATGGGGGGGGGGGGTAGGAATGGAGAGGCAAGATCCTAGCTATGGAGTAGTTGTGCACGCAAGAGTTTTACGAGTTCAGGCCCTTCTCAGGAGAAGTAATAGCCCTACGTCTCGGAGCCCGGAGGCGGTCGACTTGATTATATGCGTGTGTGTTACAAAGATGCGAACCCTTGTGCCAGTGGAGGGGGGTGGCTTATATAGAGTGCGCCCAGACCCCAGCCAGCCCACGTTGCAAGGGGTTTAAGGTACATTAAGGTCGGGCGTTACAGGTAACGCCTCTAATAACGTGCTTGATGACCATGAAGACTACTTAATGATCGACCGTTTGCCTGTGGAGTGACTTAGATCTCCTGGCAGTCGAGCGGTTGGCTTCGTGGTCGAGTGGTAGCTTCTTGGTCGAGTGTCTTGAACCTGTCGAGTGGGTATCTTGAAGTCGATTGAAAGGTGACTTCTTCTAAGGATGTCTTTGGGCAGGGCTCTTAGGACAGGTCCGTGGCCCTACCCCAGGTACATAACTTCATCACAGGGCGCTCACTGTCATCCTTTGGCCGGCAAACCGAGTATAGGACAGGGCGAAAACCTGTTACCCTCGGAATTTATTTACATTCAACAAGTACAAACATGTAACTCACCGAGGAATAGAAAACCTGAGTTTTTCTTTTGTTATGTCACAGTTAAGTCGATGTAGAGCCGTCTCACCAAATACCGAAGTCGATATACAGTCAAAAAAAATGTCCACTGTCATTTCAGTTCACAATAGTGGTGGTCTTCAGATGGTGATGACCCTGCACTTCTCCGGTGGAAAGTCATGCTCCAAAAGGGGCACGTCGACGAGGACACCAGGAACCCGTCCACCCTCGCCGCCGTGTCCATGTTGATCACCGTGCTCAGCCCCCGGCCGATCACGTAGATCTTCCTACCGATGCCCACAAACTGATACGGTGGGCCTGCCGACCACCGCCCACTCCTTGGTCCCGTTCAACCACATCATCAGCTTTGTGCTGAGGGACTGGCCAAGCATGCAAAGCATGCAGTCCACGACGACCGTTAGGTCGGACCAGCACAGGGTGTTTGGTTCTCCGTGCCCCTACAGCTCTGGTGGACCTGTTTGTAATTACCCGCAAAGTACATTTTGTTCCAGGATGCCTTGTGGATGGTCACTAGCTCATCATCCAATGTCAGGAATTTGACAATGTCAGGGGTGACCATCGGGTTCTTGTGCAAGCACCAGGAGTCTGTGGCTTTGTCTTAGATGTCCCAAGAATTAGGTGACTTGTCTGTTAATCCGAGTCCACCGGTAACATAAGGCTTGTCACTCATAGCTGCTGATACAAAGCAACACCTGAAATCGAAGCAGCAGTGCATTAGTGAGTCCCATAATCGCTATGATATTACACTACATATGCAACAGAGAAAACAAACAGAGAACAGAGGTTGAAAGAGTACCTAGTGTTAGACATATAGATATATTCGGTTGTAATCTCAAACTCAAAGTCTATCTCTATTTCTCTCCCATAACCACCTCGATCTCTCTCTCCTGTAACAGACCGTATCCTAGCGATCGGTCCTTCTTGTATGCCACGCCAAGAGTTGTTCCTGCCTCAAATCAATATATAGACGCGGCTCCTCTAAGGAGGAGTAGGAACGCTTCCACAAATTCCTACATGCTATACAGAGCCAACCTCTTCCAATCAATCTAGCATCCAAGAGAAAACCAATCTACCTCGCCATGTCTTCTTCATCTCCTGTCGCCCATAACATTGGAGCACCACCAACTGAGAAGCTAGCAAGGGGAAACTTCCTCCTCTGGAAGGCCTAGTTCATGCCGGCCCTGCGAGGAGCACAGGTCATCGGACTCTCCTGGATGGCACCGACGCAGCGCCCCCGAAGACGGTGGAGCAGCAGCAGTCGGGCAAGAGCACATCCATGGTGCGCAACCTGGTCTACGGACCATGGCTGTCAAGGGACCAGCAAGTCCTCAGCTACCTGCTGAATTCTCTCTCCAAGGAGATACTAGCAGACGTTGTAGGTAAGGAAAGTACCTTCAATTTTTGGACTGCACTTACGACTCTCTTCGCCTCGCGGTCTCAATCTCGGGTCATGAACCTGAGGATTGTCATCGCCAACACAAAAAATGGAACCATGCCAAGCACCCTGTTCATGGCCAAGATGAAAAGCTTAGGAAATGAACTAGCTGCTGCTGGTCGGCCCGTCTCTGATCCGAAGATGGTCGACTACATTCTAGCTGGTCTCGACCGTGACTACGATCTAGTGGTTGCATCGGTCGGTGCCATCAAAAACACAATCCTTGTTGATGATTTATTTGCGCAGATTGCTTCCTTTGATCAGAGAATGGAGTTGTTGGGAGATGCTCCTTGATGTCTACTACACAACCTTCTTCTTGTAGACTCATGTTGGGCCTCCAAGCACAGAGTTTTGTAGGACAGTAGAATTTTTTTCTCAAGTGGATGACCTAAGGTTTATCAATCCGTGGGACGCGTAGGATGAAGATGGTCTCTCTCAAACAACCCTGCAACCAAATAACAAAGAGTCTCTTGTGTCCCCAACACACCCAATACAATGGTAAATTGTATTGGTGTACAAGTTCAGCGAAGAGATGGTGATACAAGTGCAATATGAAAGGTAGATATAGGATTTTGTAATCTGAAAATATAAAAACAGTAAGGTAACTAACGGTAAAAGTGAGCAAAAGCGGTATTACAATGCTAGCAAATAAGGCCTAGGGTTCATACTTTCACTAGTGCAAGTTCTCTCAACAATGATAACATAATTAGATCATATAACAATCCCTCAATGTGCAACTAAGAGTCACTCCAAAGTCACTAATAGCAGAGAATATACGAAGAGACTATTGTAGGGTACGAAACCACCTCAAAGTTATTTTTTCTGATCGATCTATTGGCCTATTCCTATAAGTGTCACAAACTGCCCTAGAGTTCGTACTACAATAACACCTTAAGATACACATCAACCAAAATCCTAATGTCACCTAGATACTCCAATGTCACCACAAGTATCCGCAGGTTTGATTATATCATATGCATCACACAATCTCTTCATCTATTCAAACCAACACAAAGAACTTCAAAGATTGCCCCAAAGTTTCTACCGGAGAGTCAAGACGAAAACGTGTGCCAACCCCTATACATAAGTTCACAAGGTCACAGAACCCGCAAGTTGATCACCAAAACATACATCAAGTGGATCACGTGAATATCCCATTGTCACCATAGATAAACACATGCAATACATACATCAAGTGTTCTCAAATCCTTAAAGACTCAATACGATAAGTTAACTTCAAAGGGAAAACTCAATCCATTACAAGAAGGTAGATGGGAAGAAACGTCATAACATCTAACTATAATAGCAAAGCTCGCGGTACATCATGAACTTGCCAAATCAAGAACGTGAGAGAGAGAGAGAGAGAGAGAGATCAAACACATAGATACTGCTACATACCCTCAGCCCCGAGGGTGAACTACTCCCTCCTCATCATGGAGAGCGCTGGGATGATGAAGATGGCCACCAGTGATGATTTCCCCCCTCCGACAGGGTGCGAGAACAGGGTCCCGATTGGGTTTTGGTGGCTACCGAGGCTTGCGGTGGCGGAACTCCCGATCTAGGTTTATTTCCGGGGGTTTCTGTATTTATAGGAATTTTTGGCATCGGTTTCAAGTCAGGGGGGCCCACGAGTCAACGACAAGGTCGGAGGATGCTCCCGGGGGGTAGGGCGCAACCTCCAACCTTGTGGTTGGCTCGGGACTCTTTTGGCCCAACTCTTTTGCTTCGGGGGCTTCTTTTGGTCCATAAAAAATCATCGGAAATTTTCAGCTCAATTGGACTCCGTTTGATATTCCTTTTCTGCAAAACTCAAAAACAAGGAAAAAAATCAGAAACTGGCACTGGGCTCTAGGTTAATAGGTTAGTCCCAAAAATCATATAAAATATCATATAAATGCATATAAAACATCCAAAATAGATAATATAATAGGATGGAACAATTAAAAATGATAGATACGTTGGAGACGTATCACTCCTGCCGCGGCTATCACGGATCTGCCAACGCTACCTACAGAGGGCGCAGCCAGACTCGGGGCAAGAGCCCTCGTTGTCGGGGCACCAGAGGACGTGGGCGTGGGGATTGCCCGTCTCTTCTCCAACTCGTGGCGGTGGGGGCGGCGGATACCACCAGCGCTCACACCCACAACAGCAACAGCAGCAACAGGGTCATGACTTTCTAGAATATCATATCTGCTACAAGCACCATGCTGGCGGCGCTACGGCGTGCTGGTATCATTACGACGAGGACAATCATGAAGAAAAAGGAGCAAATGCCGTCACCACCAACTTTTATGGTATTGATACTAATTGGTATGCAGATTCTGGTGCAACCGAACACATCACGGGGAGCTGGACAAATTAAGATGAGAGAAGTATCATGGTGGTGACCAAGTGCTCACAGCGAGCGGTTCTAGTATGAAAATCACTCGTATTGGAAATTCTATTGTTAAGACCCCCGTTAAAAATTTACATCTCAATAATGTTCTACATAGTCCTCAAGCATCAAAGAATCTTATTTCAGTTAATCGCTTTGCCCTTGATAACAATGTTCTCATCATATTTTATCCCTATTCTTTTATTATCAAGGATTTGGAAACGAGGAGAGTCATCCTTAGAGGAAAGTGTGAGGGAGGTCTCTATCCACTCATATCGTCATCATCATCATCATCATCATCATGGTCAAATAAACAAGCATGGAGTGTCACCAAGCCAACTTCAGCAAAGTGGCATATTCGCTTAGGTCATCCATCTTCGGTTATCATTCACCATATCCTTAGCAAAAATAAACTTCCCTATGAGTCTAGTGTTGAGTCAGTTTAAGATTCATGTCAACAAGTTAAAAGTCATCAATTTCCATACCCTATTTCTACCAGTGTATCCACAACTCCATTACAACTTATCTTTTCAGACGTATGGGGGCCAGCCCCCACGTCAGTTGGTAGATTCTCATATTATGTAAGCTTCATTGATGACTATAGCAAATTTAATTGTATTTATTTGTTAAAGAAATGATCTGGTGTTTTTCAAGTCTTTAGCAATTTTCAAAATCTTGTTGAACGCCAGTTGAACTCCAAATCATTGCCATGCAAACTGACTGGGGTGGTGAATATGAGAAACATAATTTCATTTTTCAAAAAATTGGAATATCACACCATGTTTCTTGTCCTCATGCTCACCAACAAAACGGTTCAGCTGAACGGAAACACCGCCATGTCATTGAAGTAGGACTAGCATTACTAGCCAATGCTTCTATGCCTCTCAAGTTCTGGGATGAAGCCTTTCTAATGGCTACATATCTCATCAATATTCATCCTAGCAAAATCATAAAACTTGAGGCTCCCATCACATGACTTTTTGGTAATACTCCTGATTACACATCTCTTCGCATCTTTGGTTGTGCATGCTGGCCAAACCTTCGACCATATAATACATGCAAACTTGCGTTTCGCTCAAAAAATGTGTCTTCTTAGGATACAGTCCTATGCATAAGGGAGTAAAATGCCTTGATGTTTGCACTGGCAGAGTCTATATCTCTAGAGATGTTGTGTTTGATGAATCTGTTTTCCCTTTCGAATCCCTCCATCCAATTGTCAGTGCCCTTCTTCGCAAGGAAATACTCCTTCTTTCACACGATCTCCAGAGTTTTGACCACAGGGGAGAAAACAATTGTGATAACCAATATGATAATAACCATGCTAGTTCTAGTCTCTCTCTTATGCCTATGCAGGTCCTGAAGAAAACGGAGCAGAAAATGGTCAAAATGTTCAAAATCTGGTAGAAAATCACGCTATATTGCATGTGGATGGAGAAGAGGGAGCAGGTGCGCTGGACGAGGAGGATTCGGCGGCGCCTGGCACGCCCGAACATTCGTCTGCGTGTCCATCAGCCTTGGATCACGAGCAATCCGTGCTGAATCCCATACCTGGCAGCAGAAAATGGGACCGGGCGGCTGCGTCATCAGAGCATCTCCAACAGACGCCCAATATTAGCGCCGCGCCCAAAAATTCACAAGTTTAGCACGCGCGGAGTTGAAATTTGCACTCCAACAGAGGCTGCATAATAGAGCACACTGTAAAAAGTGTTCAACGCGCCGGACGAAACTGGATCGCAAGCCGTATATTTGGCGCGTGAGCTCAAGCGCGCTGAACTTCCCACTCACGCTGAAAAAGTGCCCCGTGCGTCCTTGGCTGCCGTCGGTCTCTTCGTGTGCGCGCGCCAGCCCGCCGGCCACCTCGCGTGCGCCCGCCGCCGGCCTCCTCGCGTGCGCCCGCCGCCGGCCTCCTCACATGCGTGCGCCAGCCCGCCAGCCGGCCACGGTAGGGCGGCGCAGCCACGACGAGGCAAGCAGGGGAGGGCGCGGGCGCGGCCACGACGGCGGTGGGGCGGGGAGGAGCGCGACCACGGCAGGGGGGCGCAGCCACAGTGAGGCGAGCAGGGGAGGGGCGCGGGCGCGGCCATGACGGCGGGGCGCGGGCGCGGCCACGCCGAGGCGAGCAGGGGCAGGGCGCCGCCACGGCCACGGCGAGGCGAGCAGGGGCGGGGCGCGGGCGCGACCATGGAGAGGCGAGCAGGGGAGGGGCGTGGGAGGGGGGGCAGCCACGGCGGCGGGGCGGGGCAGACCGCGGCCACGTGGCCACCGCCACGGCGGCGAGTAGGCCATGGCCAGGCCACGGCCACGGCGACGGCGCGTGGCCATGACCATGGCAGTGAGCATGCCACGGGTGGCGAGCTAGATACGGGCGCGTGTCTTTAATTTTGGGCGTCTGCACGAGATGTAGCTTGGTTGTATATTTTTGGGCATCTGCTAGAGATGTTCGGCCATTCGGAGCGTTAAAAGCTATTTTGGCGATGTAGAAAAATTTTAGGGCGCGCCTCCGTTGGGCGTCTGTTGGAGATGCTCTCACGTGGTGGAGCAGGCACGCGCAAGCAGCCGACAGCGCCAGGACCAGCGGGCGGCATTGTGTCAGGGGTGGGATCTCCTGTGCAGGAAATTGATACGGCCCCCAGCGGCTGAAGTGCAAATCGGGCCACACTATAGGCTACACGATCTTCTACATCGACACATGCAACGAATCTGGATGGGTCTTCAGGATCGTCTGTGGCCAGCCAAAATGTGCAGTCTCCTGTGCAAGAGCAACAAGTCAACACTTCGAAGGTTATGACCCGGTTGCGGAAAGGTATTAGAAATCCTAAAATAAGAACAGATGGTCCTATACCATTTGGCATGCTTTGTATTTCAGGTGAACCAACAAAGTTGGATGATCCACTTGGAGATTCTAGATGGAAAAAGGCAATGGATGAAGAGTATGCTGTAGTGAAGAAGAACAAAACATGGCATCTGGTACCATATAACAGAGGTAAAAATATTATTGGTTACAAATGGCTATATAGAATCAAAAAGAAGGCGGACAACATCGTTGATAGCTAGGTATAAGGCACGTCTAGATGCAAAAGGTTTTAAGCAACCTATGGCATTGATTATGACGATACTTTTAGTCCTGTTGTAAAAGCTGCAACTGTACGACTTGTTCTAGCTATTGCTGTGTACAGAACGTGTTTTTGCATGGTGTTCTGGAAGAGGAGGTTTATATGAGGCAACCACCTGGGTATGAAAACAAGCAGACACCTCCTCATGCATGCAAACTTGACAAGGCACTGTATGGCCTGAAACAGGCACCTCGAGCATGGTACTCCAGGTTGATTACAAAGTTGAAACACCTTGGTTTTATTGCATCTAAAGCTGGCACCTCTCTGTTCATTTACAACAAGGCAAACACTATCATTTTTGTGCTCATCTTTGTTGATGATATCATAGTTGCAAGTTCCTCACAGAGTTCCACTAATGCTCTTATACATGATCTAAGTTCATAGTTTGCCTTGAAATATCTTGGTGACTTACATATCTTTCTATGCATTGAAGTTAAGAAGATTCAAGATGGCATAGTATTGAATCAAGAAAAATATGTCACTTCTGACTCGCATGGGAATGAAGGACTGCAAACCTTCACCCACACAATTATCCTCTTCAGAACAACTTCCTGCACATGAAGGGGAGCTACTTAAGGAGGAAGAAAGCACAAGGTATAGAAGTGATGTTGGAGCACTACAGTACTTGACTTTGACATGACCAGATATTTCTTTTGCCGTTAACAAAGTATGTCGATATTTTCATGCTCCTACCTCTATTCACTGGACAACTGTAAAGAGAATTGTATGGTATGTCAAGCATACTGCAGGCTTAGGACTTAAGTTCAGACGTTCTAATTCTACACTTCTTAGTGCATTTTCGGATGCTGATTGGGCAGGTTGTAGTGATGATAGAAAGTCAACTTGAGGGTTTTGCAGTTTTCTTTGGATCTAAAGTTATTTCTTGGAGTGCCAGAAAACAAGCAGCAATGTCAAGGTCAAGTACCAAAGTTGAATACAAGTCACTGGCAAATGCTACTGCTGAGTTCATTTGGTTGGAATCTTTGCTTGCAGAATTGGGAAAAAAGCAACAACGCATTTCATACTTATGGTGTGATAACTTGGGTGCTACCTATCTATCTGCTAACCCTGTCTTTTATGCTAGGACAAAGCACAATGAAATAGACTTTCACTTTGTACGGGTTGCAGACAAGAAGTTGGAGATACGCTTCATTCCTTCCAAAGATCAAGTTGCACATGGTTTCACTAAAGCCTTGCCAGTCAAGCCATTTGTAGCATTCAGGAACAATCTTAATTTAGGATAGTTGAGATTAAGGGAGGATGTTATAGACATATAGATATATTTGGTTGTAATCTCAAACTCAAAGTCTATCTCTATATCTCTCCTGTAACTACCTCGATCTCTCTCTCTCGATCTCTCCTATAACAGACCATATCCTAGTGATCGGTCCTTCTTGTATGCCACGGCAAGGGGTTGTTCCTGCCTCAAATCAATATATACACGCCGCTCCTTTAAGGAGGAGTAGGAACGCTTCCACAAATTCCTACACCTAGCAGTAGGCATTGGTGTTGCTTTGCTCCAATGATTTGAAGAAGCACGCAACAGTACACTTAACCATTAACATCCTTTTGCCAACTACAACTGCCCATAAGAAATAACCTCCTGTCCATGGTCTTGATGGAAACGCCTTACCGTGCTGAGCATAGAGGCTCCATGACTTGGATATAGCAGCTGAAATATAGTAGGGCAGCATGGCAGAGCATTATAGGCCACAAAGAGCTGCAAATTTCCTAGAGATTTCCCCTCGGAAACAAAACCTCCTAAATGATCTACAGTTTGCTCCTAATCATACACTCGCTTCTTAGAATCCAATACACAACAGACGGTGCACACTTTAAGAAATCAACAGATATCGTTGGTGTTCGCAGTTATATCATGAAACAATCCGATATCATTGGACAAAAACTCAGTAAGACAAATGAGATACAGTGTGCATTTAAGTAAAGAAAATGCAAGTCGAAGGCTCGCAGTCATTTAAGGATTTACATACATCACACCCGTTTACATGTATGTTATCTCAGATTTGGATTAAACTTGAGAGACCCACACGGAAAACAAGCAATATGTGTATTCAGATTAAAATAACCGCTTTATTTGCAAATTGGCAGACTAGAATCAAAGAACACATACACCTAGTGTGTTTTTAATCTTAAACATACAGCTAGCTGACACACCCTATCTACTTCGCTAGCTCAGCACAATGGCTCTATCATGGTCAATTTTGGCAGAACAGTTTGTTCAAATTTACAATAACTACTAGTGTACTCAGTTACTGCAAGCTACCAGCAACAATATAAGGCCATTTTTCTTTGAAAAAATATCGATTGGTGAGATTTTCTGTGTTTCTTACATGGATCTTCCAACAAGGCAAATGTGGTAGCTTTACTATGGTAATTATGATCCTACTAACCAGAGGAGTTGCGGAAATAGAAGAGCTACAAATCAGTAACAAAAATACAAAGTTGTCAACTCAATCAAAAGTTGCAAATTCACCGGTTTCCTTCTCCTTCCGTGAGAACAAAGGAGATTCTTTCCCATCGTTGTTTGTCTATCTGTCATTGCGAGCCAACTAACAAATGCATGAAACTCATATGAATTACATTAAGATCAGAGTGGCGCTGCAGAAGCCCGGTAGGCCCATGACCCACAGGTTCCAAGATCGAAACCTGGTGCTGATATATATTTTTCATTTTATTACCTTTTTTAATCATAATTATTTCTCTCTGTGAATTTTGATTTGCCTTCTTTTGTTCATCAGTTCCCAAATACTTCACCCGTCACTTCGGTTAGTTTGCCACTGCCATGTTCGCTTATATCAAATTCAAAAGATGAAAAAATTTGAGATTTCACACAGCATATGTTCATCTAAATTCAAGCAGAATGGTCAAAACTGATGTTCCGTGAAACTCCAGTGATGGTGCTGAAGGATGCTTGGACTGATTTAAATAACTGGGACTGCCGTAGGTCAATAACATGCACTCCCTCCGTGCCAAAATTCTTGCCTTAGATTTTTCTAGATACGTATGTATCTAATACTAAAACGTGACTTGATACATCCGTATTTAGATAAATTTAAGACAAGAATTTTGGGACGGAGGGAGTAGTAGAGTGAACTGATTCTACCGAAATGCTTTTCAAAGATTTAGAAAATATCATTTCTGGTTACAGTTATAGCAAGAAACGCACTGCCATCACGTGACATTAATTTAGCTGGTTCAGAAATTTGAACGTTGGTGCACATGTAAACTATAGCCATGTTTGTTGTTGTTCCACTTCGCAATCGTCGCGTTGTCCTTGTTTGTTGCAGTATTCAGTTTTGGGTTGCTTAATTGTGGATGGGCACCACAAAGCGTCAGCATTTCTTCGACAATTACATCACGTGTTGTCGGAATAGATGTCACAAGGGGTACAAGTAAATGAGCACAACAACTGTCATGTGAGTATTGGTGAAGGAATGATGTCCGGGCCACACACCATGTCCATTCGCTTCCTTCTATAAATAACTACCTGACATGTATAGCAAAATCGTGTTTAGTTGCTAGAGGGAGAATGCGTGACCAAGTGTGTCAGGACAGTGATGAACATGGTGAGTGTCACCGGTGGTAGGGCCGTTTCCTGGGGAATGTGGTGCATTGGGAATTTGATTGGAACGTATATAAAGCGTTGTTCTCGGGAATCCTCCTCTAGAGTTACATCTTGCAGGTCGTTGACTCTACACTGCTGAGTTGGTGAAATTTAGTCTAGATAATGCCTAGTTTGAGATTACTCATTAGAGTGATATGGTTGAACTGAGCAAACTAGAGAGGTGTTCGGGGCTTACTTCCTCAACATGCTTACCGTGAGTGCTCCCCCACCTCCAACAATTGTTTCTCTATCATTCTAGTGTGGTCCACTCTCTCCTCTTCTTGGTCTCCTCTCTCTTTTTGTTTTGTTCGTATGATGGATGTGCTTGGCTGCTGGCTGGCGCTTTTTCGACAAAGGGTTATAAATTCCGCTTCGGTACAACCCCCTCCTGTCGGTGTCAAAACCGGCGGATCTCGGGTAGGGGGTCCCGATCTGTGCGTCAAGGTCGGATGGTAACAGGAGACAAGGGACACTTTATTTTACCCAGGTTCGGGCCCTCTCGATGGAGGTAAAACCCTACTCCTGCTAGATTAATATTGATGATATGGGTAGTACAAGAGTAGATCTACCACGAGATCAAGAAGGCTAAACCCTAGAAGCTAGCCTATGGGTATGATGATGGTTACGATGTGTTCGTCCTATGGACTACAACCCTCCGGTTTATATAGGCACCAGATAGGGTTAGGGTTACACAGAGTCGGTTACATTGGTAGGAGATCTTGAATGTCCGCACGCCTAGCTTGCCTTCTACGCCAAGGAAAGAACCTTCCGGACACGGGACGAAGTCTTCAATCTTGTATCTTCATAGTCCTGGAGTCCGGCTGAAGATATAGTTCGGCTATCCGAACACCCCCTAATCCAGGACTCCCTCAGTAGCCCCTAAACCAGGCTTCAATGACGACGAGTCCGGCGCGCAAATTGTCTTCGGCATTGCAAGGCGGGTTCCTCCTCCAAATTCTTCAAGAAGATAATAAACACCAAAAAATAGTGTCCGGCTCTGCAAAACAAGTTTCCATGTATTGCCATATTGAGAATAATACTAACACAAATCAAATCTGCTAACGTATTCCGCAGTGCGTCATAACACTGCGACCAAGCCTTCTGTATGGATTATTTTTTGTTGTTCCGCCGCAGCACGTTCAACGAGGAGGTTTCCTTGGCACGTCTTGTCGAAGCAGAGATCGTGTGCCCCCTTTAACGGGATTCTCATTAATACGGATGTGGGTAACCCAACCGTGCCCGTTAAGCACGTCCTGCCTTGATTAAAGGCTAGTCCAAGACGGTTACGGGGAGGGCTCTTGATATTCTGCCTCTTATAAAGAGACCGAGACCTTGCTCCCCTCTTGTGTTCTCAAAACAAGCTCGCCCATAGCCTCGAGTTCCAACACCCCAGGCTTTTAGATTCTAGGCGCACCGGACCATCGACAATGTACGGCTCCGGCCTTCTAGGCAATGGATGCCCTCCTTCGTTACGGAGGAGGACGTATCAAGGTTGAGGGAGGCTAGGTTCCTGACCAGCGAGATCCCGCACAGGTTGCCTGCTCAAGGACAAGCGATCCCAAGCCCTCAGCCTGGTGAGAGCGTAGTATTCATCTCCCACTTCCTTCGGGGATTAGGCTTCCCAACGGATCCTTTCGTAAGGGGGCTGATGTTTTATTATGGGCTGGAATTCCATGACCTAGCTCCGGAGTCCATCCTCCATATCTCCTCCTTCATTGTTGTGTGTGAAGCGTTTCTCCATATCACTCCTCACTTCGGATTATGGCTCAAGACCTTCAAGGTAGAACCGAAGATAATCGAGGGGCGTCACGTAGAGTGCGGAGGTGCTGTTATAAAAAGGAATATCGATGCTCCATGGCCCGAGGGCACTTTTCAAGAGGAGCTCGGCTTATGGCAACAGGAGTGGTTCTACATCACCTCTCCTCGGGGCACCACTTGGGTAGCGCCTCCCGCCTTTCGCTCGAGCCCCCCACCACGTTTAACATCGTGGATCAACACAGGGTTAGATCGGGGCTTGCCCAAAGATGTTCCTCTATTGCAGGGCCACATAAAGGATCTCCTAAAAGGAGACCTCAACCTGGTCAAGGTGACACTAGTTATGCTGATTCGCCGGACACTGCCCGGCCAACGTCGCCCCCTCTGCTTGTGGGAGTTCAACCCAGAGGGGCCGCGAGTTCTCCGAAATTTCATGGGCGCGTCGCCTACGGAGATGTATAGACTGTTCTTCGGACCTCAAGGAGTGAGTCCGGATTTGACCGAGGATGCTGGTTTAAGCCGCAACCGCCCGGATACAGATGTAGGTGACCTTGCGCCCGGACCTTCTATCCGTACAATTGACTTATTTTTTAACAGTACTTCTCCTTCTTACGCAGGAGTGGATAGCGAAGGCAAAGCTGGTCCGGTGTCCGGCTCCCCTCCCCGAGACCAGGCTAGATCCTGTGCTAGTCAGGATGTCGGAGGTGGCGCCTCTGGAGGAAAATGAAGGGGCGGACAAGGAAAACGTGGCCTCTTCGAAAGGGGCCATCCCAAAGGGGGGAATCGACAACTCCTCCCCAAAGGGGAAGAAAAGGGCCGCCTCTGATGACTCGAGAGCCGTAGCTCCAAAACGGGGGAAAGAATCCGCGTCAGAGGACCCGACGCCGGGGAGCCCCTTGGCCGAACTAAATCCTCAAAAGGAGCAGCCCTCCAAGGAGCCGTAAGTAGAAAGAGAGTCATTCTTTTAAGAGAAATCCTTAATTTATATCCTCGGACCTCGACCCTTCTCGGCAGAGCTCGTCATCGAGGGATCTTCTTTCGGAGATGATGGAGAGCGGAACGCCTCCTCCTTCATCGCCTAGCAAGGCGGGCGACGCCGAAGTGTCGTCGCAGAGGATTTCTCTGAATCTGCCAGAGGCAGAAGGTGATCATGCGGCCCCCCAGGGTTCTCCGTGTCCGGCCTCCGAAGAAGGCCATGGGACGAGTCCGGCACCATCTGGTGTTCGGTCGGAGGAGCTGAAGGTTCTGCTGGGCCGAGCCTCTGTTTCAGAGGAGCATCGTGTGTTGATGCACACGGTGTTTGAAAAGATTTCATCCGCGGAAAGCGGACTGAACGAGGCCGTCAAGAGTTTACTGGCGGGCCTTGAGGTACGTTTTGAATAACGAACATTAGTGTTAATTGCGCATAATAACATGCGCCTTGTATAGATAGTAGCCCCTGAGACTCTGTGTGCCGCAAAGATTAGCGGCGCGCAGAGGATCTTAATCCCAGATCCTTTAAGTGGCACCTTTGTATGTAGGTGGTAGGTTGTCCGGAGTCGAGCCGGACTCAAGATTTTGCCGAAATGAAACGGCAACTCGATGAGGCAGAAGCCGACATTGTGCTTGTTAACAAGCGGCTTGATGATGCTCAAGGTATTGAGTTTATTTGGCGATTGTTAGTAAGAGGAGCTTTATGTCAATATATTACCTTGTGTATGCTTGATGCAGATGGTGCGGCGGCCGTAGAAGGACTTAGGGCCGAGCTCGCCAAAGCAAAGGAACAAGCCAGAAAAAACGATGCGGCTGCCGGAAGAGCCCGTGAAGAGCTAAAAGCCGAACAGGCTTCCCATTGCCGAAGCAAGGAGGAGATGGCTGATATAGCCGTGAAGTTGAAAAGTGCTACTGACCGTTGCAAACATCTTGAAGAGGAAGGTCGAGCCCGGTAGACGGATTTAGAGAAGGCCGTCGCCGACGCCAAGGACGCCCGCTCTGGTATGAGAGCGTCAAGGGAAGAGCTGCGTCAAGCCGGACTAATTGCGGATGGAAAGCCCTTCCTGCTGCGGAGAAAATTCTGTGATCCGAAGTTCGCCCCGTTGGACCGAGCGTGGAGCGTGGAGGACACCTATCTGGATTTGTCAGCTAGTGCCGCTGATGCGACCAGGTACTTTCAAGATAAGAAAGATCATGAAGTGGAAAAGCTCTTCTGGTCGCAGTTCACTAATCCAGAGCGTCCACTATCAGTGGATGATCGCCTGGCCCAATGGGCCGAGCTGAATAGGTTGTCCGGACTCGCCATGAAGTATGCCATTGACCGCCTGTGTCCGGGGAGATCGAAGCCGAGAAGCTATTTCAGTTTGGTGCAGCAATTTCTTGACGTGGTGCCTTGGATTGAAGCTCTAAAGAGGTCCGCTTGCACAGAGGGCGCGCGGCTGGCTCTTGCCCGTGTCAAGTCATACTGGGCAAATATGGAGCCCACCGTTGTTGCGTCCCGTGATTCGGATAAAAGCCGAATTCCTTCCGAGCACTATTTTGAGGAAGTCCTCGCGGGCGCTCGTATAATAGAGACGCAGTGTTCGAAAGATGCTGTTTTATGACAGCATATGTAATCGTAGATCAATATTTTTATAAATTGTAATGGCGTAATTTAGACTTGTGCCTGCAAGTATTAATAACACCTCCTGTGCGGCCATTTTAATATATAAATTCTGAAAGATTGCAGTCGTTGGCTTCAGCCCCCACGCACATAGTGCGGGGATGCACGCGGAGAACGAATTTTCACACTTAACCCAACGTCTTGGTCCTACAAAGGAGGTGATAGCGCCGCGGGCTAGGCAACCGGACTATAATGCTTTAACACTTTCACTTAGCCATAGGAGCTTGATAGTGGGACTCTTTAGGTAGCCCTTTAATGGCGACTGCGTTTACCCGAATTCGGGACGCATATGTGCCTGACCGGGAAGCGGCCCTTCGTCAAAATGGAGGAATTCGATAAATTCCTATAAGTCATCGAGTGGCGACCAGTCTCGCGCTACATCATGACAGTCGGTTTTCGGCTTTCTCTACTGAGGTGCTTACCCGGCCGAACCGGGGCACAATCGCAGTAGTTCTCCTGGTGCAACCTTAGTCGACAGAACGGAACGTAAGGTGGCCGAACTCAGGAGCCGGGCAACCCAACATGTGACGAAAATCATGACTCGAAGCTGATGCATATAGTGCCAAAACTCGCGACGCCGAACACTCCCTAAGGTGTTCGGTCTTTGTGGGTGCGTGTAAAACAACACCCTTGAAAAAGAAAAAAACCCCTTGTGTCCAGGTACGAGCAAGAATTCTGGCGTGGCCACATGCCAAAACGCCAGTCTCCTCCATGGTTATAGTGAGGTAAACCAGGGGATGTATAGCAACAAGAGACAGTAAAAAAGGTTTACGCAGGGTCTTAATCTAAGAAGAATCCTTTGGGGCGGGTCCCTACTGCACGTCTGCGCCTGTGTCTCCGCTGTGCCGTGTCCTGGACGGGCGCCGTACGACGTTCGTCTGTAAAAGGGAAGAACTAAATTGAAAAATGGGTCGTGCGGATCAAAAAGAATAATAAATAAAATGTGAAGTGAGAAATAGATACGGTCGAGTTTTATTGTCTCTGTGTACAGCCCCTGGTGAGGCGTACCAAGCCTATAACGAAAATGGGCTTGTGCCGAACTCATTGAGTCCGGGTCCGCGGCCTTTTGTGACTTACATCAAAAAAGTCTTTTGGCTGGCGAGGCCATTTTGTTGGGCGGCCGTTTAAGCGGCCGCACAATCCTTCGTTTGGAGGAGATGTAGTTTAGTATGCTCCCTTTAAAGAGATTATGCCTCGAGGACCGGGCATTTTTAGCGTGAGGGATGCACAATGCGGTATTGCGTTAAAGCGAGCGAAAGCTCCGCGTCCCATTAGTGCTTGATAGCGACTTGAAAACGGGACTATGTGGAAGATAAGCTTTTCGCGACGAAAGTTATTGGCAGAGCCAAATATGACCACAAGCCGGAGAAAACCCATACAGTGGGTGTCCGGGCCTGGTGCTACTCCTTGAAAGGAGGTTTTACTGTGACGGATTCGTGCTGGGTTTATGCCCATGCGGTGAATTGTATCCTGATATATCAGATTTAGTCCACTGCCACCGTCCATAAGGACGTTGATAAACTGGAATCCGTCTATTATTGGATTAAGCATCAGGGTAGTCCGGCCTGCGTGTTTGATATTGCGAGAATAATCTAGCTGATAAAAAATGATTGGCTTTAGTGACCAGTGGCCAGACTCCTGAGGGATAGGCTTGAATGTGCGGACCTTTATGGGTGCCCCATGCCTTGTTATGTGAAGTGAGTTCACTGTTTTGACTTCTTGCGGGAAGTTCTTTTGCTTCCTGGTGTTCTGCTTTTGGGGTTCGTCCTCTTCCTCACTTGGTGTGTCGAGCCCCTTGTGTTCGGCGTTAAGCCTTCCGGATTGTTTGAAAACCCAACAGTCTCTGTGGGTATGATTAGCAGGCTTTCCAGGAGTACTATGTATCTGACATATCCTGTCCATGATTCTCTTTAGACTGGACGGATCTTCCCTATTATCCTGAGGGGGTGATTTTGTCTGATTTTGCCGTGAGCCTTTGAATCCGGCATTGACTGTCGTGCTCTTCGGACTTTTTCTTTTGATTTGGCGAAGGTCCTTGTATCGCCGTGGTCTCCCGTTTCCATCCCTGATTTCTGATGTACTTGGGTCGCTGGGGCTGCATCGTGCCAACCAGCTGTCCTCTCCTGCGCAAAAGCGGGTCATGACGCTTGTGAGTGCGGCCATTATTCTTGGCTTTTCCTGGCCGAGGTGTCTGGCGAGCCATTCGTCTCGGACATTGTGCCTGAAAGCCGCTAGGGCTTCGGCGTCCGGACAATCCACTATTTGATTCTTTTTAGTGAGGAATCTGTTCCAGAACTGCCGAGCTGATTCTCCGGATTGTTGAGTTATGTGACTGAGGTCATCTGCGTCCGGGGGACGGACGTAGGTCCCTTGAAAATTTGCTTGGAAAGCGTCCTCGAGCTCTTCCCAACTTCCAATTGTGTTTTCGGGAAGGCTTTTAAGCCAGTGCCGGGATGGCCCTTTAAGCTTAAGGGGTAAATATTTTATGGCGTGGAGATCATCTCCTCTAGCCATATGTATGTGGAGGATATAATCCTCGATCCAGACTCCCGGGTCTGGTGTTCCATCGTACGCCTCTATGTTAACGGGTTTAAATCCCTCTGGGAATTCATATTCCAGGACCTCATCGGTGAAACATAGAGGGTGTGCGGCACCCCTATATTTGGGTGTGCCGGATTCTGATGGTGGATTTTTTGCATTGCTTACGAGAGCTTGCTTTCTTGGCCTGTAAATGAACCTGGCTGGGCCATGATGCGAGTTTTTGATTGTGTCACATGCCGCATTGAGTGCGGCGCCGTTTGCCGTATTGTAGTGGCCGAGAGGCCGTTTATTCGACCGTGTAGCCTTTTTGTTTTTCGAGTTTGGGGGCTCTAGGGCCTCCTGGTCGAATTCGGGAAGTAGCTTTCTCTTCGGATAGCTTTGGTGCGGCGGCTGCCGCCGTATTTGTCTGCGGTCTTGATTACTTTGCTCCATCTTGTTTTGAGTGCATCTTCCGCCGTCTTTAGCTTTTGCTTCTGCTTCTTCAGGCTTCGTGCTGTGGCGACGAGCCTTTCTTGGAGATTCTTCTGCTCCATGATTTTATCCGGCGTGGTATCGTCCGGAGTTCTGTTATGACCGGGGGAGGACTGTTCGTCCTCTCTGCCCGTGTTACCCTGTTCGGACGGCTGTTCTAGGATGCGTTCGTCATCTGCCGGCTCGTCCTGCTCTATGGCTGGGTCTTGATCGAGGCGGGGCTTCGCTCGGCGTTTACGTTGCCGCTTTGAGTGCTTTTCGGAGGGTTTACCCTTCTTTTCGCCCCCTTCTTCCTCATTGTGAGTTTTTTCAGGTGTACCCACCATGAATACGTCATTAAGTGGGGTGGAGGTCCAGTGCCCTATGGGCGCTGGTTCCCGTTCGTCTCCGTCTTCGTCGTCCATACCGTCGAAGTCTTCGGAGCCGAAGTCGAGCATGTCGGTTAAATCGTCGACAGTGGCTATTAAGTGGGTGGTGGGTGGGCTTTGAATTTCTTCGTCGTCTGAATCCCAACCTCGCAGGCCATAGTTCGGCCTGGGCTCTCCTGAAAAAGAGAGAGACTTGAGAGATTTCAGAATATCACCGAAAGGCGAATACTGAAAGATGTCCGCGCCGGTGAACTCCATTACCGGTGCCCAATCTGATTCGATTGGCAGGGGCGCGGGAGGTTTGGAGTTCGGAGAAGAGTCCGGCTCCTTGGAGTCATGTGCCATGCGGAGTGCGGGGCTTGCGTTTGGCTCAATGGCTTTTAAGATCGCAGCCCCCGAGGTGACGTCCAACCGTTCATCCTCAAAGAATGCAGCGGGCTCCGGATCGAGGATCGGGGCCGGAGTGTATGCGGCCTCCAGGACACTGTTCGGAGGCACAGCTATATCATGCCCCTCGAGATAGTGCGGCGCGCTTGGCTGTGGCTTGAATCCGTCGAGGATCTGGTCTCAGAGGGTATCTGCCGTGTAGTTTAAGCTTCCCCACCTGGCTTGATGGCCAGGGGCGTGGCTTTCGATCTGCTCCAGATGGCCAAGCGAGTTGGCCCGCAGAGCGAAGCCGCCGAAGATGAAGATCTGTCCGGGGAGAAAAGTCTCACCCTGGACCTCATGTTGTTGATGATCAAAGGAGCCATCGGGCCTAAAGGCGACGACACAGAGAAACTCTCAATGAAAGCACCAATGTCGGTGTCAAAACCGGCGGATCTCGGGTAGGGGGTCCCGATCTGTGCGTCAAGGTCGGATGGTAACAGGAGACAAGGGACACTTTATTTTACCCAGGTTCGGGCCCTCTCGATGGAGGTAAAACCCTACTCCTGCTAGATTAATATTGATGGTATGGGTAGTACAAGAGTAGATCTACCACGAGATCAAGAAGGCTAAACCCTAGAAGCTAGCCTATGGGTATGATGTGTTCGTCCTATGGACTATAACCCTCCGGTTTATATAGGCACCGGATAGGGTTAGGGTTACACAGAGTCGGTTACATTGGTAAGAGATCTTGAATATCCGCACGCCTAGCTTGCGTTCTACGCCAAGGAAAGAACCTTCCGGACACGGGACGAAGTCTTCAATCTTGTATCTTCATAGTCCTGGAGTCCGGCTGAAGATATAGTTCGGCTATCCGAACACCCCCTAATCTAGGACTTCCTCACCCCCTACAAAATGTATAAAGGGTAGTATAGTCTTTTCACTCATCGTACCCATTTTCATATGTATGTTCTGTTGCACGCCATATAGGCCGTACATACGAGGAGCCCAGTTCTAGGCTAACACCTACAGGGTCGGCCCATTAATCCTCTCTCTTTTTGTTTTGTTCATATGATGGATGTGCTTGGCTGCTTGCTGGCGCTTTTTCGACAAAGGGTAGTATAAATTCCGCTTCGGTACAACCCCCTCTACAAAACGTGTAAAGGGTAGTATAGTCTTTTCACTCATCGTACCCATTTTCATATGCATGTTCCGTTGCACGCCGTATATGCCGTACGTACAAGGAGCCCACTTCTGGGCTAACACCCACAGGGTCGGCCCATTAATCCTCTCTCTTTTTGTTTTGTTCATATGATGGATGTGCTTGGCTACTTGCTGGCGCTTTTTCGACAAAGGGTAGTATAAATTCCACTTCGGTACAAACCCCCTACAAAAATAGTCTTTTCTCTCATTGTACCCATTTTCATAGCATGTTCCGTTGCACGCCGTATAGGCCGTACGTACGAGGAGCCCAATTCTGGGCTAACACCCACAGGGTCGGCCCATTAATATTTTTTCAATATTCAAAAACAAATGCGGATAGTGAGAATCGAACCCATTACCTGGTTGTATTCATACAGTTAGCTGATTCTGCTTTACAGACTGCAACTTTTGGGTCTTGTTATGCTAAAAAAACTCGTGAACAACCTATGTACCCATGCGTCCTAAAAATGTTTCTCGGCCACAGCCCATCTAGTGCCCTCAGACATGACGTAAACAAAAAGGGCAACGCCTTGTTTTCTATATTTCCGGTTTTGTCTAGCCAATTTTCTTACTGTTTTTTTTTCTCAATCTCCTTCTTCTTTTCATTTTCATTTTCATTTTCTTTTCCTTTCTAAAATTCATGAAAATTTTCTAAAATCCTAAATTCTTCATAAGTTTATGAACTGTGTTTCAAGTCCGTGTCCAATTCCTTAAACTTGTGAACTTTTTCTAAAACCCGTGATTTTTTCCAAATTTGTGAACATTTTTCAAATCAGTGATTTTTTTTTCAAAATCGATGAACTTTTTCAAATCCATGGTTTTTTTCAAAACCTAAGACTTTTTAAACTTTCATGATCTTTTTTAATGTCCTAAACTTTTGTGGAATTCGTGAACTTATTTTCAAATTTTGTGATCTTTTTCAAATTCAAGCACTTTTTAAAATTTGTGAACTTCTTTCAAACTCGCAAACTTTTTTCAATTATCTAATCTTTTTCAAATTCATGAACCTCCTTCAAATTTGTCTGTTTATAAATCGGTGAAGTTTTTGTATGATCTACAAACTATTTCAACATCCACAAAATTTGTCAAATTCATAAACCATATTCTAAGCCCGTCAAACTGTTTTGATTTTTGAGTTTCTGAAATCCGTAAACTCTAACACAAAGGGAGCACAAGAATGAAGCAAAAAAAAAACTCGTGCGGACTATCTATGTCCGAGCGAGAGGAACGACAAATGAGAAGAAAATAGCCAGTTCCTCTGCCTGTCATACGAACCGGTCTTCAATGTACTCTTTGTTTAGGATATGGACTGCCACCAAGAATAATCACCCGTTCCGAACCAAGAAGGTTCCTACAAATAGTTCATATTCTTCAAAATGAGAGCATTGATGACCGCTGTATTTTTTATTTTATTTTTGTTTTTGTAATATTCGCCCTGACGTATTTTTGTCACGTAGCATATTTTTTCACATCCATCAAGTGGACCCATTTTTTTTCGTAGTATTCTATCACCATGGCAAGCATCCATGTCAGGTTTTATTAATTTTTGATATTTTATGCATTTTCTATGGTTTTCCCAGTGAAAAATCGCTAAAATACTTACCGGACGTGACGTAACATATGTTTACTATTCGAATTCATTCAAATTTTGTGTGGTGTACTAGGATGACCATCCCCAGCTGCCTGCAAATTTGGGTATATTCTGCGAAAGTCCACAAGTACATCATGTACAACGTAGGGGTTTCGGTTAAGTCAGAAGAGTTCGTCCCATAGCACTTTTTTTTACACATTCATCAAATAGACCCATAAATTTTCCATAGCCTTCTATCATCATGGCAACCATCCATGCCAAGTTTCATTGACTTTTGACATTTAATGCATTCTTTAGGGTTTTCCTGGTGAAAAATCCCAAAAATACTGATCAGACGTGACACAACGTGTGTTTGCTGTCTATATTCGTTCAAATTTGGCGTGAAGTACTAGAGGACCATGCCCAGCTACCTGCAAAATTTGGGTATATTTTATTAAAGTCCACAAGTACATCATGTACAAAATAGGGGTTTCGATTAAGTTGGAAGAGTCCGCCCCATAGCACTTTCTTTTTTACATATTCATCAAATGGACCCCATTTGTTTCCACACAATACTATCGTCATGCCAAGCGTCCATGCCATGTTTCATCTATTTTCTAGATTTCATGCATTTTCTATAGCTTTCCATGTGAAAATTTCCTAAAATACTGACCGGACGTCACGCAACGTGTGTTTGGTGTACAGATTCATTCAAATTTTGCGTGGAGTACTAGGATGACCATTCCCAGGTGCCTGAAAAATTTGGGTGTATTTTATGGAAGTCCACAAGTACATCATGTACAACGTAGGGGTTTCGGTTAAGTAAGAAGAGTCCGCCACATAGCACTTTTTTTACATATTCATCAAATGGACAACAAAAAATTCCACATCATTCTATCATCATGGCGAGCATCCAGGCCAAGTTTCATCTATTTTTGCCATTTCGTGCATTTTTAGGCTTTTCCTGGTGAATAATCCCTAAAATACTGATTGGACGTGACCCAACGTGTGATTAGTGTCCGAATTTGTTCATATTTTGCGTGGAATGCTAGGATAACAATGCTCAGTTGCCTGCAAAATTTGAGTATATTTAATGAAAGTCCGCAAGTACATCATGTACAACATAGAGGTTTCGGTTAAGTCCAAAGAGTCCGGCCCACAATACTTTTTACACATTCATCAACGCAGAGAGTCATAAAGAAATTGAATAAAGTCAGTGTGTGTACAAACCTGGTAACACAGAAAGAAGAAGAAGAGAATGTGTTCGGCGACAAATGTGAATAGAGGTGCGTTGATAGATTTTCTAAAAAAGATTTCCCTTACGATGACGTGCACACACCTGATGGCCCAAAGGGTGGTGAGAACTATGATTTGAAAAGAATTCCCTAATTGTTGATACCAGTCCGGTTTTCCAGTCTAGAACCTTTTAGAAGGTTAATCATTTTTTTTTGAAAGTCACAAAGGTAAAAAAAATCAGCATATTTATTTATTTATTTATTCATATATTTCAAAAAAGTTCGAAAATATCAAAAAATGGTCGCATTTTCAGGAAAAAAATTCAAAGTTTTAATATTATTTGTGTTTTAAACAATTAATCAGAATTTCAAAAAAACTCATTTTTCAAAATTTATTCAGAGTTTAAAATCTGTTCTACTTTTCGGAAAAAAAATTGCATGTTAAAGAAATCAATTTTGAAACTTTTTGCGTTTAAAAAAGTCACGTTCAAAATTCTAAGAAATTGTTCAACTATGTCGCCGTTAATGGTCTTAATACTCCGCTGTGTTCCTTTGTCATTATAGTTGGGTCAGTCTAGTGGTTGGCTCATTCTCTGAGACTGCAAGGTCCTGTGTTCAAAATACCTGTCGCATGCACATTTTTTTAGGATTTTCCAGTGTTCCAATGTTTCAGAGAGGCGACTTGCTGTTGGGCCGGCCGTCCTATGTTCAATACCTGTCGCATTTACATTTTTTTAGGATTTTCCAGTGTTCCAATGTTTCAGAGAGACGACTTGCTGTTGGGCCGGCCCAGGCTATGTTAGCCGCTGTTTATTGTCGCGGGTTATTAAAAAAAATTGTCACCGGCGTATTTTGTAAAAGGGCCATTATATCCTTTATTATGAAGGGATATGAAGAGATCTTCTGCGTTGATGTGTTTAAGAGGGTTGTATTCAAACATAAGTGTTTTTTTAATACTCTGAGACGAAGGGAGTACTACTTAATCACAAAAAAATAAGGGACACGCATACCGCCAACAATGTTCGACTCTTTTCAACCGTCTTCATCGAAACCAAATTATAATCGTCTCTGAGAAACCAACGATGCGAGCAAAAATAGAAGAAACACTGTGGTACTTCAAGATTTTTCACCTTCTTTGCGTCGTCTATCTTTCCCTAATAATAAAGCGGCTATTGCTTCTGCCCGCCCGCTCACCGTCGTAATACGCTTTTGTCGAATACGTAAAAAAACGATTTGTACGCTGCCTTCCAATCGGTCATGCGGCTGTGTTGTTCGTCGCGGCCTGGTCGAGCTGCATTCCAGTTGGGCCTTGGCCCGTCGCGGTCGTCCGCCTGGGCCTGGGGCCACGTCCATGCTAGCGTTTTCCTTATCCCCCACATCAACAGAAACCGGTCCGAACACGGGTGCACGTGTCCAGCTTATCATTTGAACCGTGAGTAAAAAAACATACTCCCCTAGGCGAAAAACCCTAGGGTTTCGAACTCTTCCGGCGGCCATCGCCGGAATCCTTTATCTCCCCTACTCGCTGCCGCTGATCGGCGGCTTGGGGATAGGGAATACGCTCCTCCTACCTGGCTGTCTCGTCTAGGGACAGGAAGAGGCAGGAAGGACAGATCCGATCGGTGTGATGGCGGAGAACGCGAGATCGCGCAAGATGAAGATGGCAGAAACAACGGAGGAATTGCTTGCGAGACTCATGTTACAGGAAGAGGAGGAGGATGACTTCATCTGGGAGGAGGAATTGCCAGACGTGGCAGAACCGGCGAAGTGGCTAGCGATAGCTAGGGTTCATACACCAAAAACCTTCAGCCCCAATGCTTTGTATGGAGACATGAGGGCAGCTTGGAACCCGGCTAGACCGGTGGAGTGGAGGAAAATCCAAGCTAATCTCTTCACAGCACAGTTCGGATGCCTGGGGGACTGGAACAAGGCGATGTTTGAAGGTCCATGGTTGTTCAGAGATCAGGCTGTGATACTGGAGGAGTATGACGGTTTTAAGAACCCAGAATCGTTTAGACTGGACAAGCTAGCTGTTTGGGCACAAATCCATGGCCTGCCTGATAAGTTCTTGATCGAGCCAGCTGTCAAAGGCATGGCAACTAGGATTGGGGAGGTACAGGAGGTGCAGTTGAAGCTACTAGCAGGCTTTTTTGGTGAGTTTGTCAGGGTTAGGGTGAAGGTTGACATTAATGCAAAGATCAAGAGGTTTGTCACAGGGAAGAAGGGAGAAGAAAGGGTCCGGTACAGGGTCAAATATGAAAAGCTACCTGTTTTCTGCTTTAACTGCGGCGAATTTGGGCACTGGCACGAGGAGTGTGGAGAGGGAGAGCATGATGAATCAAAGTTCGAGTGGGGAGATTTCCTGTATGCGGATTCTACACGGTTTAGGCCTGCAGGACGGGGGAACTTTACCCCACAGCGCGGGAGGGGAGGAGCCAGATCAGGTGGACGTGGAAGGGGTCGTGAGGCCTACAACCCAAATCAGAGTTGGCGTTTCAACGCACGTCAGCAACATCCAGAGACGGGTGGGTCGGCTGCGGTGGCTAGAGCGAGAGATGATTTAGATGTCGCAAGCAAAATCCCTTTGGAGGAGGGGGCTGAACCAGATGCCCAGCTTTCACACAAAAGGATATCTGTTGAAAACGGAGCTAGCTCGTCGGAGGTAGTTGGGGCTGGAGAAAATCAGTGGAGGGAACTGGTTGTCGCGCATGCACTAGTCCCTCCCCTCCCCCCTGTATACGTCTCGCCCAGGAAAGAGAGCAAGAGGCCAAAGAAAGCTAGGGCTGAGGATGATCCGGAGACGATGGCAGGGACAAGCAATGACAGGAGTGGTGCAGTTGAAGCAACAACATCCAATGCAACATCGGCGGGCTCCCCCAAGGAGTACCGCCGGGCACAATGAGTATTTTAAGCTGGAACTGTCGTGGGGCGGGCAAGGCTGCGACAGTTCGAGAACTACGCGATTTAGCGCGTAACTTTGCCCCTACCTTTCTTTGTATTGTTGAGACTCAAATAGATAAAACAAGGGTAGAAAATCTAGCTGGATCTATCGGCTATGACAATGGCTATGCTGTAAGTAGCCAAGGTAGAAGTGGTGGTTTAGGGATTTTTTTGGAACAACCCAATAAAGATTGAAATTCTTGGTTATTCTGTTTATCACATTGACTGCTCTGTTGACGAACCGGATAGGGAAAAGTGGAGGATGACACTGTTTTATGGTGAAGCTCAAACAAGCCTAAGGCATAGGACTTGGGACACGATGAAGGGAATCAGTACTTTATCGGATCTGCCGTGGGTTTGCATAGGAGATTTTAATGAAGTTTTGCGTCCGGATGAACAAGTGGGCATTGGAGAGAGGAGCAATGCGCAGATACAAGGCTTCACGGACGCGACTGACGTGTGCATGCTGATGGATGTGGGCTATCAGGGGCCGTTTTGGACGTTCGAGAAGAAGGTTACTGGTGGCAGCTACACCAGGGTTCGTTTGGATCGGGCCTTAGCCACGGTGGAGTGGAATGAGCTGTTTCCAGAAGCTCAACTCAAGCATCTTACATCAGCAACTTCAGACCACTGCCCCATCATCTTGAACTATCAAGGGACTCGCCCACCCAACAGTAGGAGAGAGTTCAAGTATGAGGTAATGTGGGAAACTCATGAAACATGGTCAGAGACTATTTTGGCGCGATGGACAGAGGGAGGCCAAGTAGCGGCGATGGCAGGGCTCAGGGCTAAGCTGGAACATGTGGCACGGGATCTTGGGAGGTGGAATAAGACCACGTTTGGGTCGGTCAATAATGAAATCCGAAAGCTTAAACTTGAGCTCGAACGTCTACGAAGTGACCCGGCGAGGACTGCACCATCTCGCATTGAGCTTAAGATCAACGAAAACTTGGTTGAATTGTATCACAGAGAGGAGCTTATGTGGAGACAACGGTCGAGGCTGGAATGGCTTTCGGCGGGGGACAGAAACACACGGTTCTTCCATCTTCGTGCTAGCCAACGGAGAAAGAAGAACATGATTAAGGCACTAATGAATTCTTTGGGCGTGCTAACAGAGGACCATGCGGAGCTCAAATACATGGTTACAGAGTTTTATAAAAACCTCTATACTTCAGAAGGGGTGTCAGGTATGGAACATGTGATGTCACAAGTGCCCAGAAAGGTCTCGGATGAGATGAATGCTACCCTTCTAGCACCTTACACAGCTGAGGAGGTAAAAACAGCATTGTTCCAGATGATGCCAACAAAGGCCCCGGGCCCGGATGGCTTCCCCGCACATTTTTATCAAAGGCACTGGGATATATATGGAGAGGAAGTGACAAAGGCAGTTTTGAGAATAGTGAAAGGGGAGGAGGATGCAACATGCATCAGTGACACGGTCCTGGTACTCATACCAAAGGTTCTTAACCCAACTCAACTCTCTCAGTTTCGGCCCACAAGTTTGTGCAATGTAATCTACAAAATTGCCTCCAAAGTGGTGTCAAACAGGCTAAAAGTGATTCTCCCTGACATCATATCGGAGGAGCAGTCAGCGTTTGTCCCCGGTAGGCTAATAACGGATAATATCATATGTGCCTACGAATGTCTCCATTTTATTAAGAGAAGCAGAGCCAGATCTAATAGCTTTTGCGCTTTGAAGCTGGATATGATGAAAGCCTACGATAGGCTAGAGTGGCCTTATTTGCGTGCAATGATGGAGAAGCTGGGCTTTGCACAATCTTGGGTGCAGACAGTCATGGGTATGGTTCAGTCAGTCTCTTTCTCAGTTCTTTTTAATGGAGAAAAGTTAGAAGAGTTTATTCCAAGCAGAGGTATTAGACAGGGAGATCATATCTCTCCTTACCTTTTCTTGATTGCTGCAGAGGGTCTTTCGTGCCTTTTAAAGACAAGTTCTCACTCGTCCGGATTTGAGGGGATTAAGGTGGCAGCTTCCGCACCACCGATTAATCATCTTCTGTTTGCTGACGACAGCCTGCTGCTTTTCAAGGCAAGTGATCAAGGTGCGACTAGGGTTTCAAACCTTCTGGAAACTTACTGCAATGCTTCTGGTCAGAGAATCAATCGCGCAAAATCATCCATATTCTTTAGCAAGAGGTGTCCTCAAGCTCTACGAGATAGCATTAGGCAAAACTTGAATGTCCAGAATGAATCTCTAAGTGACCGATACTTGGGTATGCCCACAGATGTTGGACAGTCCAAGATGGGAACGTTTAAATATCTGCGCGACAGAGTTTGGGAAAAAGTCAGAGGGTGGATGGAGAAGCTTCTATCTGCAGCAGGGAAGGAAGTGCTAATAAAATCGGTAGCACAAGCGATACCGGTGTACTCTATGGCATGTTTCAGACTACCACGAGGTTTGTGTGACAACATCAACGCTATCATCCGCCAATTTTGGTGGGGCAGTAAAAGGGGAAAGAGAAAGCCTGCGTGGGTCTCGTGGGATGTGATGACAAAGCCGAAATATTTGGGAGGAATGGGTTTCAGAGATATCGAGATCTTTAACTTATCTTTGCTGGCTCGGCAAGCGTGGAGGTTGCTCGAGGAACCACTATCCCTTAGTGCAAGATTGCTTAAAGCGGCCTACTACCCAAATACATCGTTCATGGAAGCAGAACTGGGTAACAATCCTTCACAGATTTGGCGTTCGGTTTTGGATGGAAGGGAGATTTTGAAGCAGGGAGTAATGAGGAGAGTAGGGAATGGGGCAACCACACATATTTGGAATACTAACTGGCTTCCCAGGATGGGGCCGATGAGGCCGATCACCTCGTTAACTGACAACCCGCCTACTATGGTCGCAGAACTGATTGACAACACCACGGCTACTTGGCGAGAAGATGTTATTCGGGCGAACTTTCTGCCCTTTGACGCTGATACAATCCTGGCGATTCCCCTTTGCACGAGGGCAGTTGAGGATTTCTGGGCCTGGATCGGGGAATGCAATGGCAGGTTCACGGTCAAGTCAGCCTATCACTTAGTGCTGAATAAAAAGGAGCATAGGGAGAACTGGATGGAAGAGAATGCAGGAGCTTCTGACCTTCGAGATAATAGCAGGGCGTGGACTAAACTGTGGCATACAAAGGTGCCATCTAAACTGAAGGTTTTCCTCTGGCGTTTAGCAAGGCACTCGACGCCTACAATGGATCTCCTCCTTCATCGAAATATGTCCACAACAAGAACTTGTGCCCTGTGCGGGCAAGATGATTCTTGGAGACACGCTCTCCTTGAATGTACAAACTCAAGATGCATATGGGCACTCTCTGACCAATCGCTGGTAGAGCATATAAGCATGAATGCTGAGAACAACGCAAGGAACTGGCTCTTTAACCTGCATGATGTATTGAGTCAGGAGGGGTACACTGTCTTAGTGGTGACCTTATGGGCCATTTGGCGAGCAAGACGCAAGGCGATTTATGAGGATGTATTTCAGAGCCCTCAGTCCACAGATCAGTCCATCAAGTCTTACTTGAGAGATCTTAAAACCATAGCAGAACAAGGGCCGGAGAGGAGGCAGCAAACTACCGTTCGGCCAAGTGGCTGCAGTAAGATAAATGTCGATGCTGCCGTGGCTCGAGGCAGAGGGGTGGCGGCTGCCATATGCCGCGACCACAATGGTGGTTTCCTGGGTGCATCAGCGATTGTGATCAGGGGTATGAGCGACCCTCCATCGTTGGAATCTCTCGCGATAAGGGAAGGGCTAGCAATTGCTGATGATCTGAATGTGCAGTACGTTCACCTTGCTTCTGATTGTAAGGTGGTAGTTGAAGACCTCAAGCGAAGGAATCCCACTAGTTATGGAGCCATTCTACATGAAATCTTGGAGCACAGTGTTTCTTTTGCAGTTTGCAATATTGGTCATGAATTTAGGAGCTCGAATTTCGAAGCCCACAATTTATCGAAGCATGTTTTGAAGCTAGGGATGGGCCGCCATGTTTGGTTAGGACACCTCGGCAATCTATCTTTTATCTCTGTAAACATTGGTGCAGTTTAATAAAGCTTCGCGAGATTGTCTCAAAAATTTTTTTTTGAACCGTGAGTATATCAAGCACGGGTCAACAAATAATCTGCCCAGAACCTGTCGACGTCGCCGCCGGCGCCCAACACCGGCCGCCTCGCGCGACAGATCGATGGACGACCGGACGAGGAGGAGCAAGGACGCAGTGCAAGGGACGGGCGAGCCCTCGTAAACACCAAAGCCCTGTACTACTTTTCCTCCCAGCGAAATCTTAGTCGCCGAAATATTAATTTATAGAAATATTTCTTTGGAAGGTGAAGCTTCCCCAGAAAATTAAAGTTTTTTTATGGCAGATTTTAAAAAATAGAACATTTTAATCAAAGACAATTTTAAGAAGAAACTACAACGCATCGAAGACTAAAAACAAAGCATGAAGAATCACATTCATATTATTTACTGGGCTCATTAGTGCCATCGTATGACTCCGCAATACCCCCGCCTTGAACACAAATCACTCGTTGGCTTCCGTAGCACTATCAGTTCTTTGTGGTCATCGTGGTTTCTGTTTGTTTGTAGCTCAGAAGACTCGGTACTACAAGCGAGCTTGAAGTTCCAATAGGATGGAAAACTTTTGATTCTTGTGGAGAGATCAGGTGCATTTTTTTTTTTTGGAAAAACTTCCAATCTATTCATCTTCAATCATGGTAGTACAACGAACACCAGAAATAAAAATTACATCCAGATCCGTAGACCACCTAGCAACGACTACAAGCACCGAAGCAAGCCGAAGGCGCGCCGCCGTCATCGCCCCTCCATCGCCGGAACCGGGCACAATTTGTTGTAGTAGACAGTCGGGAAGTCGTCGTGCTAAGACCCCATAGGACCAGCAACCCAGAACAGCAACCGCCGCCGATAAAAAATAACGTAGATCGGAAGGATCCAAACCGAAGACACATGAACGTGGACGAACAACGACGAGATCCGAGCAAATCCACCAAAGATATATCTGCCGGAGACACACCTCCACACGCCCACCAACGATGCTAAACGCACTGCCGGAACGGGGACTAGGTGGGAAGACCTTTATTCCATCTTCAGGGAGCCGCCTCTCGCCTTCCTGAGTGGGACACAAACACTAACAAAATTGAAAAAAATGACTAAAAACGGAGCCCTCCCGCTGGCCCTTGCCAGGATCCACCGCGCCTCCATGGCCCAAGGGCCACCGGAGACGAGGCGGACCTGCGCCAGCGCCGGCGAGAGGCACGAACCCTAACTTTCTTTCTTGGAGGAGGAGGAGGAGGAGGCAAAGTTCAGGGCGCTCAAGAGTTAGAGATCAGGTGCATATGACCAACCTTTTGTCTTTCTTTTTGTTTTTCATCGTTCAACGGGACAATTTCCTAATTCTCTTTTAGTACTGTCTGAAAAGGTTATTAGTATGGATATAGGTTGTCAAAATCAATTAGAACATAAGAGGCTGTTTGTTCAGACCTCCTTTGGCTCATGGCTACATAATTATTCGAAGGTGAGATTCTAGATAGATGCTTTTCTATGAGAACCTTACGAAATTGTAATATGTCTTTGATCATGATTAACTGTTAGTTTGTCGGATGATTTCAACTTGCTATGCCCCAGCATACCTTTTTTGTGTACCAAAAACTGTAGGAGAATTCCTAACAGTCTATACCTCTGCATGTATATTGAAATGTAGATCGTTTCTGTAGCGTTTGGACAAATGGTAGTTTGCAGGTTGATTAGGATGTTCATTGATGATAGCGCCTAGAAGTGGGTTTAATTTCAGCGTGGCTCTGTGCTTAGTTCAGTTTTCCTTGATCTACTTCCAGTTAATTCCTTCTTGTGTTGTGATGTCAGGGGACATACTTAATTATAGTTGATTTCCGGAGCTTGTTGACTTTCGGGAGATAGCGTGTCTACTTTAGGTCCTTTTTGTTCTCCTGATCAAGCTTGTGGTCCGTGCATGACTACCGAATTACCAAGGAGTTTCTTTTGGGCCGAAAGAAAAATCTAACACTTCGTATTATGTATTCATCCATTTTCTGCTTCCATTAGCCCTATGAATCACAAAGCATATCCTGGTCGTCAATCACAATTGATGCTGCGGTGTATCCATACGAGCCTAATGGGCCAATACTCGAATAGTTGACACTCATCTACAATCTTCTTTTCTAACTGCGGTGTTATTTCTGCTACAATAATTGCACATTTTTTTATTACTAAAAATATACATTCTGGTAGTTATAAATGATATCTCCCTGTTTGATCTCGACAAGAACATAATATGTTCAATGTCAGACATCTTGAGTCTGAAGTCTGAACCATGCAATCTCTTCTTAGGATGTGGAAATATGTGTCGGGCTTCCTTACCAACAGGTCGGGTGCCTCGAGAAGGATCAAGCAGGGTGGAAGATTTATTTGGGCTTGTTTTTGCGTCAAGTGGAGGGGGAATGCAGGAGAAGCCATGCCAACAAGGATAGGAGATTCGAGCCGAGGCCCATTGGTCTCGAGTTGCGTGCATGCATGGTGTGACCGTATGATGCCCATTAGGCGGTGTCCGGACACTAAAGAGGCATGCACGGACATGTGCAGGACCTGCCCTCCTTACGTTAAACAAGTCGACAACATTACAAGATAAGTAGACGCGGTTCTGTCAAGTGTGTTGTATGGTGGCAAGCTCATCTCCTTGGAGCTGACCACCTTCGGATGACTTGATATCAGGTGGTCACCTCGATCACAGTTTGTTTATGTTGACAGGAAGGAGGATACACTGGTGGAAAAAGGGCCTTTGGTCGCGGTTCGCAACTGCCATTAATCGCGGTTGCGCAACCGCGACCAAACAGGCGGGACTAAAGGCTCCACCCTTTAGTCGCGGTTGCTTAAGAATCGCGACTAAAGGCCCGTCCACGTGGGCGCCAGGTGGCCGTCGGGGCGGAGGACTTTTAGTCGCGGTTCTTCTGGCCAACCGCGACTAAAGACCGCCGCAGGTTTAGGGTTTTAGCCCCCCCCCCCTAAACCTGCCCCCCTAAACATGTTTTTTGTTTAATTTGTATTGTTTTATTTCTTTTATGCTTTATTTTAATTTTGAAGGAGTTTCACATATTCTACGCTACTACATACATGCATATGAATGTACAATTTCAAACAAATTTGAAATTAGAACCAAAAAGAATTCAAGAGGAATATACAGTATATATTAAATATCATCGGATGACCATATACAATTTTGAACAAGTTTCCATACATAATTTAAGGCATATAAAGTTCTACGTCCTCGTAATGGTGTTCTCCTTTAGGATGGAGGACTTCCCTCCTGAACCATCCAGCTAGTTCCTCTTGAAGTGGTCGGAAGCAAGCTTCTGGACTAAGCATCATCCGGAGGTTATTCCTCTGAGCATTGGTATGACTCGGAACCCGCTCAGAGGTGTATCTCCGGATCATCTCACAGACATAGTATCCACATAGATTGGTCCCCGCTGGCTGAATATCCCCAGCATTCTTAGCCTTTGACTTTTTGAATTCTAGCTCTTTTTTGAATTCACCGACCTTTGTATCTACGAACCGTCTCCAAACCCTATGAGGCAAAGAAAATTAAATGAACAAGAGAGTTATTAGTTACTTGATATTAGGAAATGAACGAAATAGGCCGATCGATATAGAGCGCAAATGAATGAAAATAATTACTTCTGCAGCATTTTTCTCAGGTCGCCCCAAAGCTTTGGATCCATATTCAGAGAGTCGTGGACGAGACATTCTGAGGTGTCAACTTTAATTACTAGCAGAATCCAGTGGAACCTGCGGACACGATACATGCACAGTACGTCATGGATAACTCATCGATTAGCCGGCCACATACCATGCATGGAGTAAACAAAAGAGAATGTGCTCAAGACAGAAACACTCACCCAAAATGGTAAGGAAATAGAATATCACTTTTGAGTTCCTGCTTTGTAAGAAACTGCCACAGGTCTGCCTCCATGTCGTCGGGGTGATGCCGCAACACATATCCATTAACGATGTGTGGGTCAATGAACCCAACATCATGGATGTTCCTTACTCTGCATTCCTTAATCTTCATTCTGCATGTATAATAGCGGACACAACAATATAGTTAGGACATATATATAGTGCAGGCAATATGAACGAGATGGGGTAGAAATAAATCACTTACAGAATGTAGCAACTGATGATAGATTTGCCGAGCTCGCGCAGATTGAAAAGCTGGAACAATTCACTCAGATGAATTTGTACATAGTAATGTTTGAAGTGATGCTCATATCTAACTTCCGCATAAATATATTCGTTGGCGTTTTTATTTTTTATGTAACCCTTGTACCATTTCAGCAGACCTTTCATTTGTGGAGGTAGATCCTGTTCCTGCGCAGGCTCGACGAGAGGCCCATTCTTCACATATGTAATTACTACCTCCTTCACTGGCGCCTCATCAAGGCCTAACAGTTCACGAAGAGTAATACCTAAGTTGGCCGCTTGTTCTCTGGCACTCATTGCAGTCAATCCAAGTGCTGCCGCAGCTGCTATGATATCGGGGTCATCCGGACCGGCGGCTTTCACTATAAGCGGGGCAATTGATTGTTTACTTTGTTCCCCGAGCTGGGCAACTCGTTTACTTTGTTCCGGATCGGGGTCATCCGCCCGCCCTTTCTTCTCCTTCAACATGAGTGCCTGCCTACAAAGTTCACGTGCATAGTCCTCAGGCAGATTCTTCGCGGCTTGGGACGGTGTGCTCAAAAATGACTTAGCCCACTTCTTTTGCTCATCAGAAAATACTGGCTTGGGCTCGGGCTCTCTTTTCTTCTTGCAGTCCGCCTTCCATTTCTCAAGATCAGCAGCCGCGGCCGCGGCAGTTTCCTCGGCACTATGTTCCCAAGGCCTTGTGGGGAGAGGCTTCAGTGATGGCTCCGGTACCTTTGTGGTCTTAGGTACATAAGGGTCCGGGTTAATAATCCAGGACTGCTTCTGCTTCTTTGCCGGAGGTGGATTGGGGGGCGGCGTCTGATCACCCGCCGGACGAGGACTGGGGGGCGGCGTCTGATCACCCGCCGGACGTTGTGGACTGGGAGGCGTCGGCTGACGTGACGGAGGTGTAGGTGAACCGCCACCACCACCACCACCACCGCCGCCGCCACCGCCACCACCACCACCGTAGGGGGGTGGACTTGTTGTCCTTGGCGCCTCGCCTGGAAACTTGATAAACTTCTTTTGCTATAGAATGAAATGGCGCTTGACATCTCCAAGTCTTTTCTCCCCTTCAGGTGTAGCAATGTCAATCTCCAGGTCCTCAAACCCTTGGACTATGTCCTCCACCGTGACACGAGCATAGCCATCTTGAATGGGGTTGTTGTGGTGGAGTGCTCCAGGTAAACATGGTAAAGCACTGCCGATGGCTACCTTCATGGACATGTTCCCGATAGGATAATACAGATGACATTCTTTCCTCTCCTTTATATCGTCCACGGGGTAGCGAGGAGGCTCCGGTGCAGTAATTTCGACCACCAGAGGCTCCAGTGCAGTAATTTCGATCGTCGGTGCATCTGCACCAGCCGGTGGGGCCTCCGTGGAAGCCACGCTGCTTCTCCGCTGCTGGCTATCGAGATCCGCTGGATGATCTTCATGCTGCGCCCAAGCTGCATCTCTTTCGGCTACTAGTACACTCACGGTTTTCTTCATCACATCCATTTCAAATGCCAACCGCGCCACAACATCTGCTTCCCGATCCATCTTTCTCTTACGGCTTCTGTAACCGTACGGGTCATCGTTCTGGGGGAACCCTATTTTCCACGGAATGTGCCCCATGCCTCGTACACGTCCTCCGTGTTCAGGATTCCCGAGGGCTTTTGTCAGTGCGTCGTTCTCTCTGTTGAACTTGATCTTCCCCTCTTGAGCATCCCTCATTGCGTCAATAAGGGCTTGGGTGGGTTTCATTATTTTGCCCTGGTAAACACACTCCCCTGTCTCCGGGTTCAGCGTTCCCCCATGCCCGTACCACCAGCTTTTGGCCCTTGGGTCCCATCCCTCCGTACCTGGACGGATTCCTCGCGCCCTCAGCTCGTTCTCCATCTTCGCCAACCTAGGCTGCCAAAGGCGATACCCTCCTGGCCCCATAATATGATTGTACTCCTTCTTAGCCGCATTTTCCTTATTTTTTTTCGATATTTGAATGAACTGCTCCGATTTCTTTTGCTTCACAAATTCTGGCCAATCATGTTTCAGTTTCTCATATTGTCCTTTGAAATCCGGAGTCTTGTTCTGCTTGACAAAGTCATGGTTTAGATTTTGCTTGAATTTCCGGAATGCGTCGGCCATCTTATGAAGAGCGAACTGTTTGACTAGCCTCCTCCTCTCCTTGTTTTCCTCAATCTTGTTACCCTCCTCATCGAATTTGTTGTATTCCGGAGGTAGAACGAAATGTTCCATAAGCTTCTTGAAGCAATCTTTTTTTGTTCTCTTATCGACAAAAGTGAAACCAGCAATTCGTGCCTTCTTTGGCTCATTCCACTCCTGGACGGTGATCGAGACGTTGTGTCTAACAACGGCTCCGCATTGGCTGACAAACTTGATGGCGTTCTTGCGGGGCTCCAGCGGCCTGCCGGTTGCACTGTCGACAACCTCGATGGTGCATGTTTCCCCTTGTTTCATCGTCTTGGTTGCGCCACGCTTTGACGACGTACTCGATTGTTTCGACGATCCGGCCGAGGGCTAAAATAAGAAAGAGAGTCGCGCCCGTTAGTACACACATATTTATTCAAATCAGTTAGTTTGTATCACCAGAGGCTCAATGTATATATATACCTCGGCGCCGGAGGTGGTTGCTACTTCCATTTGAAGATCGTCGTTTATCGACGTTTGTTCGGCATCATCTTGCTGACGGCGCCCTTCATCTTCACCGTCAAGGTTCAGATAAGAAGAGACATCATCTTCTTCTTGTCCGGTCGGCACATATTGAATATCGCCGTTTATGATGCCGAACATATGTGCTTCACCGTCCGGATCATAGTTGTCCATAATCGGGTCAGCTCTATCGTCCGTCATTATGTCAGTCCTAAAAACATGTAGTAAAAACAAATTAATTAAGTGAAGAAGGGGGGCGGTGGCGGTGGCGGTGGCGAAAGGGCGGTGGCAAAAGGAGGGGGCGAGGAAGGGGTGGGAGAGGGTGTCGCGGTAGAGCGCGAGACGGGGCGGCAGACGACGGCGCCACGGAGAGGAAGGCGAGGACAACACACATGTATAACCCTCGCCATTTGGTTAATTATCAAATTTTACGTTTTTTTGTTAATTACCAAGTTTTAAGTTACTTATTTTCTTCTTCCTTTTTCCTTCTTCTTTCTTTTGGTTTTCATTTGGTTTTCATTTGGTTTTCATTTTTTTCTTCTTCCTTTTTCTTTCTTGTTTTTTCTTCTTCCTTTTTCTTTCTTCTTTCTTTCTTCTTTCTTCTTCTTCCTCTTTCTTCTTTCTTCTTTCTTCTTTCTTCTTCTTCCTTTTTCCTTTCTTCTTCTTTCTTTCTTCTTCTTCCCTTTCTTCTTCTTTCTTTCTTCTTCCCTTTCTTCTTCTTTCTTCTTCTTTCTTTCTTCTTTCTTTCTTCTTCTTCCTTTTCTTCTTATTCCTTTCTATTCTTTCTTTCTTCTTCTTTCCTTTTTCTTTTTTCTTTCTTTCTTCTTCTTCCTTTCTTCTTCCTTTCTTCTTCTTTTTTTCTTCTTCCTTTTTCTTTCTTCTTTCTTTTGGTTTTCATTTGGTTTTTATTTGGTTTTTATTTGGTTTTCATTTTTTTTTCTTCCTTTTTCTTTCTTGTTTTTTCTTTTTTTCTTCTTCCTTTTTCTTCTTTCTTTTTTTCTTCTTCTTTTGTTTTTCTTCTTCCTTTCTTTTTTCTTCTTTCTTTTTCTTTCTTGTCTTTTTTCTTTCTTCCTTTTTCTTTCTTCTTCCTTTGTTTTTCTTCTGTTTTTTTGTTTTCTTTTGTTTTTTCTTCTGTTTAATTTGTTTTTCTTTCTTCTTCTTCCTTTTTCCTTTTTCTTTTTCTTCTTCTTCTTTTTCCTTAAGCAGGGCCGGCCGGCGCCGGCCAGCAGGCGGACGGCAGGGCGCGCGACGGGCGGCGGGCGGCAGGCCGTCGGACGGCGGGCGGCAGGGCGGCGGGCGGCGCGCGGAGGACGGCAGGCAGGGCCAGCGGGCGGCGGGCGCGGCGGGCGGCGGGCGGCAGGGCGTCGGGCGGCGGGCAAGGGCGCAGGGCACGGGCGGCGGGCAAGGGTAGGCACGGGCGGAGGCGGCGCTCACTGGGGACGGGGGGCGGCGGCGCGCAGGGCTTCGGCGTCGGGGCAGGGCTTCGGCGTCGGCGTCGGCGTCGATCGGCGTCAGGGCAGCGCTTCGGCGTCGAGAGAGAGGAGAATGGGAAGTGGCAAAACTGCCAAGTGCAGTATTTATAGACGCACCTTTAGTCGTGGTTGGTGTGGCGGATCGCGACTAAAGCCTAGCTTTAGTCGCGGTCCGCCACACCAACCGCGACTAAAGCTAGCCTTTAGTCGCGGTCCGCCACACCAACCGCGACTAAAGGGTTTTGGCGCCGCTTCGTTCCCGCGCAGGAAGAGCCTTTAGTCGCGGTTGGTGTGGCGGGCCGCGACTAAAGGCTAGCTGTAGTCGCGGTCCGCGACACCAACCGCGACTAAAGGTCTGTGCTAGCACTGGCGCGGTGCGGTGGGATGTTTAGTCCCACCTCGCTAGCCGAGAGGCTTCGACAGTGGTTTATAAGCGCGGCTGCGCTCACCACTTCGAGCTCCTCTCAAATGCAGGCTTACGGGCCTATTCTGTTACTATTAGCCTGTGGGCCTACTGGGCCTTCCTGCGGGCCTGAATCTTGGCCCAATAATGGGTTTCTAGTCGTATTCAGGCCGTGGTGGCCCAGTAGGTGGCATATTTTTTATTTTTTGCCTGTTTTTTGTTTTCATTTTTGCTTTATTTATTTTGTTTTGTTTCTACTTACAACAAAAAGCTTATTTATTTTATTTTATTTTGTTTCTAATTACTTATTTATTTTACTTTATGATAATTATTTTTGCTATTAAAGTTTCTAATTACTTATTTATTTATGTTATTAAAATCTTAAAAATACAATTATATATCAAAAAAATCAGAAAATAAAACTAATTCATTTTAAATTCTTGTTTTTCTTCTGTTTTTTTCTTCCTTTTTTCTTCTATTTTTTTCTTCTGTTTTTTTCTTCCTTTTTCTTGTTTTTCTTCTTTTTTTTCTTCCTTTCTTCCTTTTTCCTTTTTTCTTCTGTTTTTCTTCTGTTTGTTTTTTTCTTATGTTTTTCTTCTGTTTGTTTTTTCTTCTGTTTTTCCTTTTTTCTTCTGTTTGTTTTTTTCTTCTGTTTTTCCTTTTTTCTTCTTTTTTTTCCTTTTTCCTTCTTTCTTCTTCTTCCTTTTTCCTTTTAAAATCAGAAAAATAAAACTAATTCATTTTAAAATCTTAAAAATACAATTATATATCAAAAAAATCAGAAAAATAAAACTAATCCCTTGAAGGTTTGACAAAAGGTTTGATACATCATTCAGTTCATCGACCAAATACAAAGTTTGGTACAATAAATTATTACACATCAATTCTTCCCTTGTGTCCCTGCTTGCTTACGATTGTGCCGTATCCATGGAGCATCCTCATCATTTAACTTAATGCTTGGGTCGGTGTTCACTTTGAAGGGCGGAATTTCATCAAACATATTATAATCTTCTGACATGTCTGTCTTGTCCTTCATTCCCACGATGTTTCTTTTCCCTGAAAGAACAATGTGGCGCTTTGGATCATCGCATGATGTACTGATCATTTTTTTATCTTTCCGTTTCCTTGGTTTGCTACTCATGTCCTTCACATAGAAAACCTGAGCGACATCTTTCGCTAGGACGAATGGTTCGTCAAGGTAACCAAGATTGTTGAAATCCACCATTGTCATTCCGTATTGCTGGTCCACCTTTACCCCACCTCCTGTTAGCTTGAACCATTTGCACCGGAACAAAGGGACCTTAAAGGAGGGTCCATAGTCAAGTTCCCATATCTCCTCTATGTAACCATAATATGTGACCTTTTGCCCATTCTCGGTTGCTGCATCAAAGCGGACACCACTGTTTTGGTTGGTGCTCTTTTTATCTTGGGCGATCGTGTAAAATGTATTCCCATTTATCGCGTACCCTTGGAAAGTCGTTATAGTCGAAGATGGTGTCTTGGCCAACATGTACAGCTGATCTACAACATCATTGTCATTCATTAAATGTTTTCTCAACCAACTGCCGAAAGTCTCCATGTGGGCCTTCCTAATCCAGGATTCAGGCTTCCCCGGGTTGTCCGAGCGTAAAATATTCTTATGTTTCTCAAAGTACGGAGCCACCAAGCTGGAATTGGTCAGTACAGTGTGGTGTGCTTCAGTCAGAGAATGGCCGTCCATACATATCGTTGATTTCCTTCCGATCGTGCCTTTTCCACTTAGTCTCCCCTCGTGCCGCGATCGAGGAAGGCCAATCGGCTTAAGGTCAGGAACAAAGTCAACACAAAACTCAATTACCTCCTCATTTCCATAGCCCTTGGCGATGCTTCCTTCTGGCCTAGCACGGTTACGAACATATTTCTTTAATACTCCCATGAACCTCTCGAAGGGGAACATATTGTGTAGAAATACAGGACCGAGAATGAAAATCTCTTCGACTAGGTGAACCAGGAGGTGCGTCATAATATTGAAGAAGGATGGCGGGAACACCAACTCGAAACTGACAAGACATTGGACCACATCGTTCTGTAACCGTGGTAGATCTTCTGGATTGATTACCTTCTGAGAGATTGCATTGAGGAATGCACATAGCTTCACAATGGCTACTCGAACATTTTCCGGCAGGAGCCCCCTCAAAGCAATCGGAAGCAATTGCGTCATAATCACGTGGCAGTCGTGAGACTTCAGGTTTTGGAACTTTTTCTCCGCCATGTTTATTATTCCCTTTATATTGGACGAGAATCCAGACGGGACCTTCATACTGCTCAGGCATTCAAAAAAGATGACCTTCTCTTCTTTGGTCAGAGCGTAGCTGGCACGACCTTGAAACCATTCCGGATGCCGGTCATCAGGGTCTTTCAAACGTTGCTGGTCCTGCCGTGCTTCCTTTGTATCATTTGTCTTCCCATACACGCCCAAGAAGCTTAGGAGGTTCACGCAAATATTCTTCGTAACGTGCATCACGTCGATTGCAGAGCGGACTTCTAGGACTTTCCAATATTCTAGCTCCCAGAATATAGATTTCTTCTTCCACATGGCTGCGTGCCCGTCAGCTCCCTTAGGAACTGATTGTCCGCCAGGACCCTTTCCAAAGATGACTTTCAAATCCTTGACCATATCAAATACCTCAGCACCAGTGCGTTCTGCAGGCTTCGGCCGGTGATCTGCCTTGCCGTTGTAATGCTTGCCTTTCTTTCTTACTGGATGAATTTTCGGAAGAAATCAACGATGCCCAAGGTACACGTTCTTCTTACAATTTGGCAAATGTACACTTTCAGTCTCATGTAAGCAGTGCGTGCATGCATTGTATCCTTTATTTGACAGTCCCGAAAGGTTACTAAGAGCAGGCCAATCGTTGATGGTTACGAAAAGCAACGCTCGTAGGTCAAATTCCTCTTGTTTGTGCTCATCCCACACACGGACACCAGGTCTGCCCCACAGCTGTAAAAGTTCATCAACTAATGGCCTTAGGTACACATCGATGTCGTTGCCGGGTTGCTTAGGACCTTGGATGAGCACTGGCATCATAATGAACTTCCGCTTCATGCACAACCAAGGAGGAAGGTTGTAGATGCATAGAGTCACGGGCCAGGTGCTATGGCTGGAGCTCTGCTCGCCAAAAGGATTCATGCCATCTGTACTTAGACCAAATCTTATGTTCCTTGCGTCAGCTGCAAAATCTTTGAACTCTCTGTCGATCTTTCTCCATTGCGTTCCATCTGCGGTGTGTCTCAACTCCCCGTCCGACTTACGGTCCTCTTTGTGCCATCGCAACAACTTGGCATGCTCTTTGTTCCTGAACAGACGTTTCAACCGTGGTATTATAGGAGCATACCACATCATCTTGGCGGGAACCCTCTTCCTGGGTTTCTCGCCCTCAACATCGTCACCAGGGTCATCGCCTCTGATCTTATAACGCAATGCAGTGCATACCGGGCATTCATTCAAATTCTCATATTCACCGCGGTAGAGGATGCAGTCGTTGATGCATGCATGTATCTTCAGAACCTCTAAACCTAGAGGGCAGACAACCTTCTTTGCTTCGTACGTACTGGCGGGCAACTCGTTATTCTTTGGAAACATATTCTTCAACATTTTCAGCAAGTTTTCAAATGCCGAGTCAGCTACACCTGCCTGTGCCTTCCATTTCAGCAAATCCAGTGTGCAGCCCAGCTTTTTCAGACCATCATCGCATCCGGGGTACAACGACTTTCTGTGATCCTCTAACATGCGATCCAAATTCTCCCTCTCCTTTTCAGTTTCGCAGCGTCTCCGTGCATCAGCAATGGTCCGACCAAGATCATCAACGGTCTCATCACGTGCCTCTTCTTCACCTTCACCTTCCCCTTCACCTTACCCTTCACCTTCCCCTTCACCTTCAGCATCCTCCATGAAAGTATCACCGAAATCAGCAAGATAGCTTTCATCGATGAAATCATCCCCTTCTTCATCTTCTTCCATTATAACCCCTCTTTCTCCATGCTTGGTCCAACAATTATAGCTTGGCATGAAACCGTGCCGAAGCAGGTGCAGGTGAACTTCTCTTGAGGAAGAGTAACCCTTCTGATTCTTACAGTCAACACATGGACAGATAACAAAACCCTTCTGCTTGTTCGCATTAGCCACTACGAGGAAATCTTTCAAACCCGTAGTGAACTCGCGGGAGAGTCGGTTACCGTACATCCATTACCGATTCATCTGCATTATTATAATATAAAATATATAATTAACCATCATGCATTTGTTAAACTAACTAGCTATAAACAATAGAAATTAAACAATGAACAACACACATGCATATTTTATCAATGACACACATGCATGAAAGGTTCAAGTTGCTAACCGCGATCGAGGAGGAAAAAAATGAATGAGGAACCTCAAGTGTGGCTCTTGGGGCATTTCATCAAACAACTTGTGTGCATAAGAGGAACCAAAAGCAAACCTACACCCCCTTGTGAAGCTTGTGAAGAGAAGTGGCACCAAATGGCTAAGTGAGTGCGCTGAACTGGTATATATAGGGGAGGAGCTTTAGTGGCCAACCGCGACTAAAGGCCTTTGGGCACCTTTAGTCGCGGTTGGCCTGGCCAACCGCGACTAAAGCCCCTCACGTGCACCAGCTGGCCAGCGAGCGCCCTGGGCGCAGGCCTTTGGTCGCGGTTCTTCTGCCGAACCGGGACTAAAGACTTCATTAGTCGCGGTTCCTACAGTTCCGCGACTTATGGGGCTGGACGGAAGCCTCTTTTTCTACCAGTGATAAGCGACAACACGGGTGGTACGCCGTGTCAAAAACAAATAGTGGACATGTGGGTGTATTGACCCTTGCTTACTGGGTTAGGGACGTATGATTTTTTTGTCACCCGTTGCAATGCACGGGCATGTTTGCTAGTATATCAAAAACAAACAAAAGCAAGAGGGTACGCTCTTCTGCGTCATGCGGCCTTGTAGATGTTGGAGATGTGTTCCATGGAAAATGCAAGGTTTCTCCTTCCACACGTTTCACGATGCATACAAGAGAATCTGTTGTGGCATATCGGCCTCCAGGAGCTCCCCCTAGCAACCTTCCATGTAAGCAGGCAGAGCTGCAATGTCAATGGTGGCTGTCCCGATAGTCCATGAGCACACCAAGGACCAGACAACTATCATAGATAAGTCGACGGTTCACAAGTGCTTAGCCGTAGATGGTGAGCAGCTCTTACATCCACTAAGCCCCCCCCTCCCCCCCTTTAGTACCGGTTCGGCACGAACCGGCGCTAAAGTGTCACCACGTGGCGTGAGCTCGCGCCCCGGTTCGGCACCAACCGGTACTAAAGGTTTTTTTTTGAATTTTTTTTTATTTTTAATTTTTCTGAATTATTTGATGATTTAGTCTCTAATCACCTTTCTTAACTGCTCAAGTGTGGATCACTCATTCCAAATCATCTAACTTCCCGACCGGTCACCCATCCCTCTCACTACTCCAGCCCGAGCACGCTTAACTTTAAGGTTCTATTCTCCTTCGTTTCCGAGTCTGCACTTGTTGTTTTCCTGACAATAGTAAGATGTCAATCCTATTAACCCTCCAGAGTTTAGCTTGAGCATGAAGTCACACATTTCACCGTTTGAGTTTGAAACTATTATTCTAAAAAAACAGTAATTATTTAGTAACGCTAATATTTCTTGAATAAGTTTGACCATAGTTTGACCACAGTTTGACCATAGTTTGACCAGATTTGACCAAAATTCAAAAAATTGAAATAATTATTTAGTAACACTAATATTCTAGAATAACTAGTTTGACCATTGTTTGCCCACAGTTTGCCCACAGTTTGAATATTTTTCAATTTTTTCCACTCTAGATTTTAAAAGCCCCGTAACTTTTTTCTATTAGGTTTTTGAGGATTTTGCAAAAGTTTAACGGGTTCCCCCAGTTAAATTCGGATGTAACTTTTCGAGTAGATGATTTTTCATATAAAAATCTTTTTCATCCGAGTTAGTATGCAAAAGTTATGCCCATTTTTACAAATTTCAGAGAGATTTTGCAAATAAAGTCAAAATTCACATTTGCAAATTTTCCCAACAACTAGACCACATATCACATGGGAAACTTATTTTCTTTTATTTTTTTGACATTTCCATCATTTTCGTTTATTTTTTTAAAACTGAAAATGCGATCCAAGGGGGGGGGGGGGGGTAGAGTTTGAAAATTGCCCTATAGTGCCGGTTTGTGTCTCCAATCGGTACTATAGATCAGACCCCGTTAGTACCGGTTTGTGGCACGAACCGGTACTATAGGTTAGACCTTTAGTACCGGTTCGTGCCACGAACTGGTACTAAAGGTGATCGTGGGGCCCCGGCCTGACGCCAGCCTGCCATCACCCCTTTAGTACCGGTTCGTGCCACGAAGCGGTACTAAAGGTTCAACACGAACCGGCATTAATGTAAATCCGTTCGAACCGGCACTAATGGTACCATTAGTACCGTCTCAAATACAAACCGGCACTAATGTGCTTCAGGGATAGCCCTTTTTCTACTAGTGATCTTAGTATGTTAGCTGCGAGAATCTGGTCGTGGATTGGTAGCCAACAGAAGTGAGGACGTAATATATCATTGGGAACTTCCCAATACCTCCCATGCTTAGGATAGAATAACTGATAATGCAAGAACATGAGAGAAGATGTAACATGTATGTTTGTGCGAGGAGGGAAGTATATAGGGCATCTACAAAGCTAAGGATCCCCCCCCCCCTTCTTCCCTCCCTATCTCTCTCCCTCCCTCTCCCACTCTCTCTCAGCGAGGAGGAGAATTGTATGTGAGTGGTACACTGGACCGGTGCCCATGAAGCGGGAAGTATATATACTAAGAAGACTAGGCCTATAAGGGTTCGATTTTTCCTGTTTTTTCGGAATTTTTTTACCGTGTTTCTTTGATTGACGCGTGTGTGTGATGGTCTCCTAGGGTGTCATTGAGTTTATTTTTCCTGCAATCATTGTTTACTGTTGACATGACGCGTGTAATGTGTGGTCTCCTGGAAGATTCCCCTCGTCCTTTAAAAAAGTTTGGTTCAGTGGCCCTGTTTGGATATTCTAACTCAGTTAGAGGTTAGAGTTAGATTCTAACCCTGAACTAACCCTGAACTAACTCTAGCTAAAGTGATGTTTGGATGGTAGAGTTAGATGAAGCGCGGATACGGCGAGGCGCCTTCACGGGCGGTGCGAGAGGGAGGGAGGGAGAGGACGAGAAGCTTCGAGGAGGTGGGGAGGGATCTGCTATGGCGAGAGCAAGAGAAAAAAAGTGTTTTTTTATTGTCCCGAGAAGAACTAACCCAAAAAAACACCTCTTGGGTGAGTTAGATTTTTTGAATGGGTTAGATGCATCTAACCCAAACTAACCCTCCTGTTTGGATACTTTTAGGTTAGTTGAGTCCAATCTAATCTAAACTAACTCTAACCTATGAATCCAAACAGGGCCACTGTGCGGTGGGATGGTTGAATTCACATGGACGTTCTAGAGGTATGTGGCCTGATGTTGTTCCACGTGCCTTTGCATGGCTCATGCATGTGGCCACGTTGGCTTCATGTATTGTTGACTGCCTATATATGCCATCAGTTGACACGTTGCTTTCTGGTCTTTTCTCGTGGGTTTCGTTTTGTTTTCTTCTCTTCTTCTGGCTGCCTATAAGTACTTCCTTGTCTGGTGTTCCTTCATGTCCCTCTTGTTGGGTCCTTCCTGTTCGTTTGGTCTCTGTTACGGTGCGGGAGGGCGCCGGCGAGGTGGTACAGGTCGCCGATGGACGGCAGCGCCCACGGCCCCAGCGGGAGTCCGGTAGGGTGCGCAGCCGTCCGCCGTCGTTCGGGTCGCCAGCCTACAGCCCGACTCTCTCTACGTGTGGCTGGTCTTGGCTGTTCGGCTGGCCGTGATTTCGTTCGTTCTTTATCTGGTGTTTCATGGTGCCGCTCCGCACGTGTGTCGTGGTTCTTTTTTGGCTGCTCGGCGGTTTGGTCAGCCATTACTCTCTCACACAATTTGCTGTGCAGCAGATTTGATGTAGGATTCGCCGGTGACCGTACGAGTACGCTGCGGAGTTGCTGCCACTGCCGCCACTACCTGGATTCGCTCGCCGGCGTCTGGAACCGCCCCATGGATTTGTCTCGCTGGTGCTTGGAGTCTCCGACGCCGCCAGCCAGGTATCCCGTCCACCTTCTCCATTCCCTGCTATCCTCCCGTCCGGTCCTCCCGCGCTTGCTTGCGTGTTGGCTGTGTGTGCTCTTGCTTCCGCGTGCGGCGTGCGTGCCTGTTGCTGTGTGTGTGTGTGTGTGTGTGTGTGTGTGTGTGTGTGTGTACGTACTTGTTGTGTGCTCGTGTGCGTGCTTGCTAGCTGCTGCTGGGCACCGGGCCATGGCCTCTGCTGTACGCAACTATGATTTGCTAAAGAATGCAGTTTGCTTGCTCCTGACCTGTTGATGTTGCTGCTAGGGAGAAATAGACATGGCATCTGCGGGTCAATCTTCAGTTAAGACTTAAGAGGCTGGGAAGCACCAAGCATATATCATTCGGTTAGCAAGGTACAAGCTAACTTATTTAATTTTTTTCCAACTTTTCATGCTTAATATTCTGTATATTTCAAATTCTAATACTAGCAGATGTGTTTTGCAAGTCGTACGAGGATTGAGTAAATTGATGATCGTTGAGTCATCAAGGAGTCGAGAACTTGATGAAAAGAACATTGGATGCAGCATATGGGGCAGTATTTTGATCTCATCTGATGCATGTATTCATTCTTTGTCTTTATAACATGGTATTTTATTAATTGTTTATCTATACTTGCCGTATCACCGTATTGCTGAATTGTTGTATCCCATGTCGTCGTACCCCTATCGCCGCATCCATGTTGCCGTATCGCTGCTTCATAGAGGAAAATGAAGATGCTGAACTTCTGAATGATGTTGGCATGGTGCCCAGAAGATAAATATTGGGTTGTTAAATTATTGTTCGGCTGGGATCTTTAAACGAGGATCTTACCTTCATACATATCAAACACCTTTTGTTGCTTTGTACGCATTGATAATTTGTACGCTTTGTTCAAGGTGTTGAAATTCAAGCCCTAATTCATAATCATCAATTAAACATAACACATAGATTTATGCATGAGTATGAAATTATGTTATTTTTAAAGACCCTACTTAGGAACCAAAGTATGACAGCAATGGCTTCGCGGCAACCGTTTTACTATCACATAGATTAAATCGCGGCAAACTGAGATTGAAAAAGTGCAAATATGAATTAATGGATATGTAGATATATCATTCTCTACTTCTGAATGAAATGGAAAACAATAATTTGATATCTGTAACAAGAAGAATCTAATAAGAAAAATAACATTCTACTCAAAAAGAAAAAGCCCAAGTTGCCACTATTCAGTCAGCCTAGGAGTAAAGTTATACCAAGCAATAGCGCATCAACATGCTCTTTCCCTGCAGAAAGAGTTTACAAGACGGACAAGAATTTTAACCAAGATTTGTGACAACTTCTCATAAATTCTGCCGCTTCGCATGTCCCGCAATTGTGCAGAATGAACAACTCAATAGCACCAGAGAAGTGAAGAATCGTCAAGTCTAAGCCACACTAACTTTGTATATCTATGTAATATGTTTAGTTTAGTTTATTAGTAGTGTGTGTCTTTTTTCTCATGTAATTTGATGTCCGCGTGATATACCATTGTCTATATCAAATGGGCATGCTCTTTATTACCCCAAAAATGTTTTATCTATCAAATTTCTTCAACCCTACCACTAAATGTGCGAAACAACATCAAATTTACGAATCAAACAAGTAAGTACACATAAATATACAACAAGGTGCGACGCGGCGTAGCTCACACAATGTGTGAAAAGCCAATTCCTTCTCCCTTGTGTTCTCATTTTTCTTGTAAAATTATCTAAGACAAAAGAAAGAAAAACCAATCCTCCTTTGTGCTCCTCTTACTCTTTTCAAGAACTAAATTAGGAGCTTATATGAAAATGATGCATCTACAGATAAATACTGCACAAAATTAACTCCATCTATACCCATTTCTCTTGTAGAGAAATATCTGAGCATGATTATTAGTGCTATATTGTGAGGAGGAAGGACTTGCTACATGATTTTCAGGACTCATCAGGCAATCTGGTTTTCCACTATCTGTTTCAGATTTGTGTACTTAGCTATTGCTGAGACACAAGGAACTTGGTGGAATGGGTATAATATAAGCAAGGTCCTTCACCTTTTCTCCAAAAATGTAAGCTGTGGCCAAATGTATTGCTTACAGTTACCTTTCCTCCAAAAACATTTATACTTTCATGTCAGTTGCTGCTTTAGCCTGGCCTTCTAGACGGTGATGATTTTCATATATTTTGCATGGTGTTTTCTAGATTTTTCTTTCTCGAAGGATCCCGTCAGATTGTATCAGATCGTGCGCCGCTTTGCCGCTAAATAAACATATAAGGCTTCCCTATCATGAGTCCCCCGAATCTCACACTCCCTGCCTTCCAGCCCCATCACCCAAACCCAGCCAGACCATCAACATCTCAGTTCTAAGAAGAGAACAAGAGCTTCCCAATACTGCACCAAGTATCACTCATAAAAGGCCTCATTATCACGAGTCCCCTGAATCTTGCACTCCCGGCCTCCCAGCCCCATCACCCAAACCCAGCCGGACGATCAACATCTCAGTTCTAAGAAGAGAGCAAGAGCTTCTCAATTTTGCGCCCAATATCTACTATATTACTGTGTCGTAAATCTCAAATGTATGTACCAACTAGATGAATTTCTTGTATGAAATACTTTGTAACAATTTCCTACCTATGTACCAACTAGATGTAGCATGTTCTTGTATGAACTACCTTGCCACAAAAGAAGTCTTTGGTCAACTTACAAAATATTACAAAAAAAACTAAATATCTAATTAGTCCATGTGGTGCGGCGTGCCGCCGCGCACTACCTGCTAGTGCCATCTACAAAGCTAAGGCTCTCTCTCTCTCTCTCTCTCTCTCTCTCTCTCTCTCTCTCTCTCTCTCTCTCTCTCTCTCTCTCTCTCTCTCTCTCTCTCTACCCTCTCTACCCTCTCTCTCCCCTCTCAATGTGATGAATTGTTACATCTTTCCCCTTTCATGCATGGAGATTGCTGCCTGCGAATGCTCTTATGGCTGATTATGAATTACATTACAGTCTAGTGGTCTTAGCAAAAATTCGAAGAACTTGCATTGTTTTTAATGGTTTTGCTTGTATTTGGCTAGGAGTTCCATTTGGAATGGAACCTTAAATCCATGATCTAGTTCTACTCTAGACATAATTTTCAAAAAACATTATAATCTGCTATTAGCAACAAATGCACCTAAAAACTACTCCCTCCGTTCACATATTGGATGTAATAGCATCTTATATTATGGAACATAGGGAGTAATAGCTTAGAGTTCTGATTGACCTTGTCATCTAAGCTTGAACACAATTCCCATACGAGTCCAAAATGTGATGCCCCAATTTCCGTGCTAATTGCTATCTTTGAATCTTTTTTACTTGAATTGTGCCTAAATTTGTTTTCCTTGGTTTGGCTTGGTATCTCAAAGGTCAGCAAAAACTCCTAGCCAAGTTAGGAGACAACTAAGGAATCCTCACAAACCTCATCTCTGAGTCTAGCCATCTAAACGTTTCATAAACTTAGACAACAATGCAAAACCAAAATAAAATGCTGGAAATATAAACAGACATCAACTGAATGCGAAGTCGAAACCCCTTTGGAAACAATGTATTTTGTGATGAAAAAATCTCGAGAAAGACGATGAAATTCCATACTTAGTTTTTCATGGTGCTAATGACGTGAGATCTCTTTTCATTGATTAGGTGGTCGCAGATCACGATGCATCTGCCAGGAAGGACCAACAACGAGATGAAGAACTACCGAAAGTCGTACCTAAAGAAGAGGGTGATGTAGTTGGGCTCCTCCAAACCTGCCAGCAAGAACGCGTAGCCAGAGATGCTCACCTCCATGAGGGCCACCACCAAGCTCATCATGACCTAGTTAGAGAGTCTAGGTAAAACAAATGTTTAGTGTGAGAAAGGTTGTATCATTGGCAGATAGAGATAGAATCTGAAAGGATATGTATCCTATCTTTAGCTCTTTTGGGATATCGACAGCCCATACTTACCATGTCCACTTTGAAAAGTGCTATCGTAACTTCCTGCATTTGAGGATTATCAAGGATGCGTCCTCAGAGGAGGTGTTACGCTATTGGACTTGGAGCTTGCGGATATTACTGCCATCTTGGCACTCCTCGTGGACCCAAAGATCGTCAACGAGAGTCGGGCAATGCTGTTGCTAGTCCAGAGCGCCCACATGGTTGACCGCCAGCGCTGCCAGTTCCGCATCGATGAGGCACGGTACATCTAGCTCTTCAAGGAGCTCGAGGCTGAGTATGACAAGGAGGCGGAGCAGCACGATGGTCATGCCAAAGATGCGCACGTCGATGGCTCCGGTGGGTTCTCGCCAGTGACCAATGACGACGAGGCGGGCGGAGCGTGTGGGATGTCGATCTCACCTCTGACATGAAGGAGTGGAATTTAGTTGTGTTTAGTAGTTTTAGGGATCTTCTGCATGGTAAAAATCCTATGAATTAGCATCAACATTGAATGGCTCGGTGTGCGTGTCCGTCTTGTTTGAGAGATAGGGTTGGATGGCATTTGTCCAGCCTGGATGTTTGCGGACACGTCAAGACACGGACACGTCAGGTGTCCGTGGACATTTGTGGGATTCTCTTTGATGAACCTTGTTGGAGTTGCCCTTAGTAGCTTAAGGGCCATTTAAAGCACATGTGTCCAAAGGTGTATACTAGAAGAAAGTGACTAAATAAGATGCGTGTGGGGGTGGTTCTTGGTTCATAACTTCACTAGTGTTCACTCTATCTCGGCTCGCAACTACCGGCTATAAAAAGGAGTATATCTTTATCCGGAAGGAAATAAACCTTATCCAGCAACAGAGTGAGAGAAATCGAGCACCGAGAGGAGGGTCACTTGCTCTGCACACCTGAGAGGCAGTGTTGTTCGTTCTTGAACATCTGCCAGATGTGGCATGCGAGATGTGGACCTTTTTTTTTTGGGTGGTTTTACCCTTACAATGTGAGCATGGGAAGCATCAGGATGATAAGCACCTGCCTGAGAAAGATACTCGGTACTGGAAACAATAATAGCCAAGGTGCTGCAAATAGCAGCTTTTGCTACTACGTCTGCTCAAGTATTTTCACTGAACTGTGGTTCACGACCGGCCTGATTCGTCCAGAAACCACTGCGATTGCGAGCGCCTGCGTGATCGGGCAAATTAGTAGGCACGGATTGCGTCCATGGTAAGCAGGAGGTCGAGGTTTCCTTCTCCTTCCGTGAGAACAGAGGAGACGACTCAGCCATCGATGTGTGTCTCCCTCTCGTCGCTAGCCAATATACTGTTACTATAAATCCCTCGCCAAATCTCTCTTGTCGCATGTATTTAAGACGGAAGATCATGATCATCACAACAAAATCAGAGTGGCGCAGCGGAAGCGTGGTGGGCCCATAACCCACAGGTCCCAGGATTGAAACCTGGCTCTGATATATTTATTTATTTTCAGCTTTTTTTTTGGCATCCAAGTTATTCTCGTTCAGGTTCACAAACAGCCTGTCCTGCCACTACCGTCTGTTTGCATCTGCCATGTTCCCTTCGATCGAATTCAAAGACGGACAAATTTGAGATTTTTCACACCATGTGTTGTTTTCGAAGTGCGGTGCCGAGTAATGCTTGGACCAACTACGAGGACAAGTTATGAACTGGTTCTGCCTCAGCCCTCAGCCCTCAATGCTTTCCAATGTTCAGAAAGACAGGCTAATGCTGAAATATGCCTCAAGTTTTGTTCTGGTGCAGAGGATGGCACTGCTCCATTTTCCAGTGACAAAACTGACTTGTCTCATTCCCAAGTGCAAAACAGATGGCGCACGTATAATGATAAATTTGAACCTTTCAGGTCAGCTTTATAAAAGTAGACAGTTGGAACACGACAAGCAACAACATAGAACAGATATTGATCTGCACTGTGCTGATCACACACTTCTCTCTTAAAATTCAAAATAGAACGGGTATTGCAGGGTTTCAGAAAGGTGCATCCGACATAGAGCATCGCGGCGGTGCATACTTTCAGAAATCAACAGGCATCATTTTGCAGTTACAGTTGTATCATAAAACACACTGCCATCATGCTCGCAAATGCATGATGTGCCTCGTTTCTTTCTTTTTTCCCCATTTTCTGTCCATTGACAGACTCAAAAAAGGTTAGATATTGTTGAATTAAAGCCTAATGCATCATTCCCAGCAAGATAAAGTGCCTAGCGTATTGTTCAATCTGATCCTAATTGTTGTTGCTCGACATTATCTCAACAGGTTCAGAACTTTGAACGCTCGGACAAGTGTAAACTATAGCCATGCTAGGCACTGTTAAGAACAATGTATCAAAGCATCTGTTAAGAACAATTGAAAATGGAACTTTTGGCAGGATTAAAAAAATCTATATAAGCATATCCCACCCACCCACCCACCCCAAAAAAAACAGAAGCTTCATCTTATTGAGAAATCCTAATTCTGCTCAACATAGGAAGCCATATTGCATTACCATTCCTAATTTTAATTTAAGTAAACCAACTTGTCAGAAGCACTAATCTCATGAAATCCACATTGCATTGTGCTGAATATGGTCATTGTAGACAAATATGAAGTTTCTCATAAATTCATAAGATAAAAGCAACAACTATTAAGTCAATCTTTTTTTATTCCGAGTTAACATAAATCTTTGCAATCTACAGAGTTGCTGAATTAACATAATATTTTTGGAGGTAAGGACATAGTATAGAGCTATGAAAATATTGAGTGCACCCTACAAGTTGCTGAGTTGCATTCCGTTTATGATTGCAATCTTCATGCATCTCACAAAGGAGTATATCATCGTAACAGTATATATAGATTCTGTAGTGAAGCACTCGAGCCGCCCGACCCCCACGTTGCCTCTCTCGGGCGACACGGGGGATCCCCGCCAGCGCCAGCTACTTCCTACCCCCCTCTGCCCCAGCACCTCGCCGCCGCTTGAGGAGCCCGCCAGCAAAGCCCGGTCAAGCTCCAGGGAGGGTGGCGGTGGGGCTTCTCTCTGGGTGGCCCAGAGGCGGATCTGGCGTGCGAGCTTGGCGGGGTCCGGCGGGCGAGCGGGCGCGGCTCCAACGATGGCTGGCGCGGATCCAGTGGTCCGGGAGTAGGGGCGGCTCGGCGGTGGCCTCGCGGCGACCAGATGCGGCCGGCGCGGACGGCGGGGGGTTCCATCGCGGGCGGCCGTGTTCTGGCGAATCGAGGGCTCGACGAGGTTGGGCCCGGTGGTGGCGGCGTCGGCAGCTCGGCGGCTCGATGGTCCATGCACTGCGCGCGCCTCGGCGTGCCTTGTCCCCCGCTCGGGTTGGTGGTGGTCCAGGCTGCGGGTCCCACGGCGGCAGCTGCTCCTCCGGCGGCGCGACGTCTGGGCGGCGTGGCGAATAGGCGCGGCTACGGCGGCGGCCTCGCGACGTCCAACGGTGGGTCGAGGCCAGGCGGCTGCGACCGCTCTATCTCGCTCGTGCGGCTCCGGCTTCTTGCAATTCAAATCTGATGCGGCTCAGCTGCAGCCTTCCGGCGGCGGCTTTGGCTGTCCTCCGGGCCACCGAGGCAAGGCTTGGGGCGAGGTCACAGTCTGGTCAGGCCCTCCCTTGCCTCCAGCTTTGCGATGTGGCCTCCATGCCATCGGACCTGGCTGGGCTCCTATCGACGGTGATGACGATGATGTGGCGGCTCTTGGGCGGCGGCCCCGGGTATGGTGGTGGCAGCTTCGGCCAGGACGTGGCGCGAGTCTGGTCGCGGTGGATCATGGGATCCCGTGGCCAGAGTGAGGTCGGCCTCGGCTGGGGTGGTGGTCCGTGGGCGGCGGTCGGCGGTGGCAAGTGGTCAGCACATTTTCGGGAGAAATCCTTGCTCCGGTCTTCACAGGAGGTGGCGACGGCGGCGCCCACGGGTGTCGTGATCTTTATTGGAAGCGTCGTTGTCGAGTTGCTCCTTCTCCCCACGGCTTGGGCTCCGGAGGGAAACCTCAGATCCGTTGGATAGGGCGATGGAGGCATCTTCGCGTCTTTCTCCTCCTTGGGGGCATCGTCTCGGAGCCGGCTACGACTGAGAGACTAGAGGATGATGGCATCTTCGCCGTCGATGGCGGCATCTTCGCCGCGTGGTTTGCTGAGGCGGGGCGCTGGTTTCTGTTTGGCAACAATGATGGCGTCGAGAGGAGTTTGGGTCACGGCGTGGTCTTCGGTAATCAGTTCTTCCCGGCGTGTTCGAGGTGCTCTTTTGGGCACGGTCGGCGCAAGTCCTGCATATTTCCCTTGTGTTGCTCGTCGTCAAAATCGGAGTTGTCGGTTGTTTGCGTGTGTGGCCATCCGTTGGCATGTGCTGTCGTGGCTTCTATTCCATGTCGGTGGCCAGGTTGGCCGGTGGTCCCCATGTCAGGTGGGTTGTGTTGTATCGGTTTTAGTCCGGTTTTTCTTTAATTAACCGGGCAATTATCTTCTTCTTAATCAATAAAAATGGCAAGTCTTTTGCCTCGTTTAAAAAAAAAAGTATATCATCTAGCTTCAGTAATGTTAAGAAAAGAAAATGCTAGCTGAAGGCTTGCAGTCGTCTAAGGATTTACATATATCACGCCCTTTTACATGTGCGTTATCTCAGATTTGGATCAACCTCAGAGAGACAGAGACACATGATGGCATTAACATATCAGGATTCAGGAATCAAATGATCAGTTTCATCACGAATTAGCAACGACCAAATAAATATCGAACAGACATATAACAGCCAACAGCGGACAAATAACATCCACTAAGGCAAAGAACACCGTGACAGGAATTAGCACCTTACCACACGGAGAGAAATTTTGGTTGTGCCATACGCAGTCCCAATTTTCATAGCCCATTCTTAGTTCCTGTCAATGTGAATCCAGTGGGCACTTCCCCTCGGCAAGCTGTGGCATAGTACTCAGTGAGGTGCGGTGCAGCATCCTTATGAGGGCATATATATGCCTCAAAGAATACCTTATCGGTTGCCTTGAAGATTGGATAGTGCTTGGGGACGCGCTTGACCAATCCATTTGCCATTAGAAACATTATAACGTCGTACCTGGGCCTGAGCCGGCCCTCCAGGCTAAGATAGAGCATTACCGGCAGACGAGCAATATAGGCCGGTTTCAACCCCACCTCAGAGATAAGGAACTCGGACTTACGCAGGAGCATATCCTTTAATCTCCTCAGCAACGATGGCTGCGGTGGCGTGCAATTTGCTTTCAGATCGGCGGCGGCGGCGTGGATGGCCTGGTGGTCTCGTCGGCGGCACCTCCGATCAGATCTCTTTCGACCGGTGCAGCAGGCAGTGGTGGTCATCTCTTCCGTCAGAGGTGGTCAGCCTGAGGCTGTGGGTGTTCAGATCTCGGGATCCGTCATCTAGTACCGGCTGCGAGTCGGGGAGACGTAGTTGCCGGTGAAAACCGAGCCGACGGCAGGCGATGGCAGCGTTCCGCGTCGTTGGCCTGATGAAGGAATAGTCATGCGACTACTGTCGACCCACTCATACTGCTCCGGGGGAAACCCTAGGATCTGGTCTTCCAGATCGGTCGTTGGCGGCATCGCGGTGTCTTTTCTCTCTTAGGAGCATCATTTGTGGAGCAGCGCTGCAAGATAGAGGCAGGAGGTGGATCGGCTTCGTATTGCACGGAGCTTCGGTGGAAATGTCAAGTCATGCCTGGCCGACAGGTGCTACACACGGCAGATCTTCCAAAGACTTCAAGTTGTGTTGGCTGGTGGTACTTGGCGGCATGGTGTTGAGGTGTACCGGCGACGACCGCGACGTGCTCAGCAGTTCGCGGGCAGGGAGGTGGTGCCGTTGGGCGTCGTTGTGGCGTCGACGGCAGTTAGACCGGGCAAGGTTGATGCGTCAGTACAGTTCTGAAGATGGAGTGGTGGCAGTTGGCGGCGGCGGCCTCTGAGAGCGCACCGGACCAGTGTGTGCCCTATACTCGGCAAGTGGCTTGGTTAGGGCCTCATGTCTTAGATGTTACGTTTGGCTGCGAGGTCTGTTTGGTGTTAGGCCCGGACTATCAACATCTTTGCATCAACTGGATAGGTGTAGCGGCAGTTGTTGCCTAGACGGTGGCTTTAGACTTGCTATTGTATTTTTTTGTAAGGTCTTTTGTGAATAATTAATAAAGTGGTTGCATGCATCCCAGATGCAGAGGCCGGGGGTCCTCCTCCTTTTAGAAAAAAGTGACTAAAGAAAATTCGTGTAGAAGTGTTTGTTGGTTCATAACTTTACTATTCTTCACTCTATCTCAGCTCTCGACCGTGAATTCTGGATGCAACTACCAGCTATATATAAAAGAAGTAGTACATCTTTATATCTTTATCTAGAAGGAAAGGAACCTTATCTCGCAACTATATAAATAAACCTAACGGAGTAGTACATAGATTGTTATAGTGGCTTGTGCTTCAATAGAGTGAGAGAAATTGAGCACCGAGATGAGGCTCAGTCGCACTGCACACCTTCTAGGCAGTGTTGCTCGTTCTTGAACATCTGCTGCCAAATGTGGCATGCGAGATCTGGACCTTTTTTGGGGGGTTTTACCCTTCCAATGTGAGCATGCGAAGCATCGGGATGATAAGCACCTGCATGAGGAAGATATTCGGTGCTGGAAAAAATAATAGCGATTGTGGTGCAAATAGCAGCTCTTGTTGCTACTTCTCCCCAAGTGATGGTCAGTTCACTAAGAGCCTGGTTCGTCCAGTAGCCACCAAGTTGCCAAGACGAATGCAATGTATCATTGTGACAGCGAGCGTGTGCGGGTCGGTACCACTGGGCAAATTAGCAGGCACGGATTGGGGCAGAAAAGTACCAAGTACCCTAGGTCCTTCTCCTTGGGTGAGAACAGAGACTCCTCAGTCATCGCTGTCTGTCTCTGTCGTCGCTAGACGAACAACAAATCCCTCACCGAATCTCTCTGTGGTCAATTTTATTTGACAAATCTTAGCCATTACAACGAAACCTTGGTGGGCCCATAACCCAGAGATCGAAACCTGGCTTTGCCACTGTCATGTTCGCTTATACTGTATATCAAATTGAAAGATGGACAAAATTCAAGCGAAGTGGTCAAAACTGATGTTCTCTGAAACTCCAGTGGTAGTGGGGAAGGGCCAACTATGAAGACAAGTTATGAATACATTTAACTGATTTTGTAGGTCAACAACATGAAAAATAAACTGAGTCTGCCTCAAAGCTTTGACACATTCAGAGATATTCCATGGTGGTTGCTGAAGCAAGATGACAGGCTAATGCTAAACTGGTGCAGAGGATGGCACCGTTCCATTTTCCAGTGGCAAAACTGACTTCTCTCATTCCTAAACAGATGCCGAAACCCCATGACCCCCCCCCCCCCTCCCCGACTTCAAGGTCTCCGTCCCACACGGATTGTTCACTGACGAGCAGGTAAGCGTCGAGCCTTCTCCGGTCGGCACATGCAGGCCATCAGACGTTGAATTTCATTTTGGCATGTGTTGAGTTGTCGAATTGTGGTTTACTTTGCTTTGTTGCAATTGTTGATTTGGTGATGAATTTGTGCTATATGATTGGCGTGCATGGATTCACATGAAGTTGAGGATTTTGATGTGAGGAGTGTGGTTGTTCGGTAAGACTTTTGAGGGGCCGTTCGACGCTGTCCGGAGTCTTGGTCCTGCGGATGTTTAGGGTGCGGATTTGCGTAGTCTGGCTGTAGATGGTCTTACAAACAGGGTTTGATAGCACATATATTTTATTCATGTACCATGATGAAATCAAGCAATATTAATAAGTTTTTCTTTACATACTTATAACTCTTTAAGAATATACAATTGGATATTCTCCTACTTTTCTCACATAAAAACAAGAGTTTTATTTCTCTGTTGTTCCACTTCGCAATGGTTGCTTTGTCCTTGTTTGTTGCAATATTCAGTTTTGGGTCGCTTAAACCGTAGATGGGCACCACAAAGCGTCAAAAGTTCTTGAACAATTACATCACCTGATGTTGGAATAAATGGCCACAACAATTGACATGTGAAGTTGTATGAAGGGCTGATGTCTTCTTCTTTTTTTGCGGGTGATGAAGTGGTGATGTCTGGGCCACACACCATGCCCATTCGCTGACCTTCTATAAATAAATACATGACGTTTTGGTATGCTAATTTACCTACTAAAATGTCATATATTTTGGAATTATCTTACTTGTATGGAAGAATCACGTTTAGTTGCTAAACAGTGAAAGTATGACCAAGTGTGTGAGGAGGGCAACAATGATGAGCATGATGAGTGTCAAAAGTCTTTCCCGGGGAGTGAGATGGGTTGGGAATTTGATTGGAACTTTGACACACCTATCATCTCTGGAGTCCTCTTCTTCCAAATTTACCCTGATTACTCACCAGAGTGGTATGCTGGAACTGAGCAAGCCACAATGTCATCTTGGACATTACTTCCTCAAGATGCTTACCGCGATTGTTCTTCTCACTTCCACCAGTTTTTTCCACTCTATCCTCTATGGCTTCTGGTGTGCAAGGTTGTGGTGGGCAGATGGAGCCCTACCTATTGCTAGTCAAGCTGTGTTTGTCAATTGTTGTAACTTTCAGCAATTACTATTTTGTTAGGGAAAAAACAATCCATACCACCCACTTAATGTTGACATTGTTTCAGTTTTCACTGCAGCGGGTCGGCGATAGGGCAAAAATTGCTGACATATTGTGAACAGGACAGAGCCAAAACCTGTTACGGTCAGTATTTATTCACATTCAACAAGTACAAACATAAACTAACCGATGAATAAACAACTTCATGTACAGTTAAAATTCAATATATTTAAAGCCATCTCACCAAAACACAGAAGTCGATATACAGCGGGAAGAAACCAAAAACATCCATTGTTATTTTAGTTCATGGTACAAGTAAACCCAGCTAGCAAGGGCCTTCAGATGCTGATGACCCTACACTTCTCCGATGGGAAGTCATGCTCCATCAACGGGCCCGTTGACAAGGACACCAGGAACCCGTCCACCCTGGTGGTCGTGTCCATGCCAACGATGCTCACTGTGCTTAGTCCCCGTCCAATCACATAGATCTTATTGCCGATGGCGACGAGCTCACAAGGCGGGCATGCATGTGAGCTTGTATAACAACCTGTTGAGCATTACACACTCCTTTGTCTTGTTCAACCACGTCAATCGCGTCCCGTCAAAGATGACCGTCGAGTGGGACCAGCATGTGGCAATCTCATTCTCTTTGCCCCTCCAGGACTGGTCGACCGGGTCGTATATACCCACAAAGTACATTCCATTCCAGAATGCTTTGTGGATGGTCGCTCATTATCCAACACCACGAATTTGATTATGTCAGGGGTGAACATCAGGTTCTTGTGGGAGCACCAAGAGTCTGTGGCTTTGTCATAGATGTCCTAAGAATTAGGTGATTTGTCTATTAATCCAATTCTACCGTAACATAAATTTTGTTATTCAGAACTGCTTATCATCCAGATCAACCTGCATAGAGAGTACGAGGGGGCGAGAGCGGCCACGACAGTCACGGCCGTGACCCAGATGGCGAACGTCGACTGATTCATCATGTTGGCCGGACGCCGCACATGCATTATATTTCATTTTGGCATGTTTGAATCGTGTTTCATTTTGTTTTGAGGATCAAAACAATCAACGTTGTCATACAATAAGGTTACAATCACAGAACATAATATCGCTAAGCTCATGCAGGACAACCGCTAGAAAGAAGAAAGCACCCTGACTTGTCACCATGGCAGCGAGCCTGTGTACCCACATGTTCTGATCCCTTCTCACACAACCAAACTGAATGGACCTGAACGAGCGTAGTGAAGCATGAATATCAGCAATGATTACAAACAGGCTAATTGGGTGTGTTCTGGTCCAATTCCTTAACCAAGGATAGGCATTCCAGTTCCACCTGCACAACACCGTTAAAGTATTTCGAAAGCTGTTGTAGGCCTGCCAGAACTGCCAAATCCTTCGCTTCTTCCGTAGAAGATCAGGGACCGATGCAACGACCCATCGAGAAGAAGGGCCGGCAACTGGCGTCCCCGGCCACTGCACCATCGACACTCGCCCCTGAGGTTGCCTCGAACGCAGCGTCAGATTTCAATTTAACACTGCCACCAGGTGGGAGATTCCAGTCTGCAATGGCAAGCGGGCAAGTGGACATACGACGATCCTCAAATAGATTACTGCAGCAGCTACTTTTCTCGTTTTCCGTTCACACCAGGGCATTGCTAATTTCCTCCGTATACCTGACCAAGAACGACACTGAACTCGAGATCGATTCGTTGCCATCACTTCTACTATGTTGTCTCGAAGAAACCATGCTCTCCATATGAGGAGCAGAATTTTTGCAATCGTTTCTTCATCACATCTGCTGAGGAGCACTTGCAACCAATCACTCCCAGTGTGCCAAAAGGCCTTCTCTTTCGGAATGTTCCAGTGCGGTCACATAGCTTGTTGGAGGGCCTTGCTTTTTGTACATGAGACCACCGCATGGTACTCATTTTCTTTAGCACTTTCACAAATGTCACAAATATGAATTGTGGTTCATTTTGCTTTGTTGCATTGTTGGATAGATGAATTTGTGTCATATAATTGAAGTGCATGGATTTGCATGATTTTGAGGGTTTTGACCTGAGGAGTGTGGTTGTTCGGTAAGCCTTTTGAGGGGTCGTCTGACGCTGTCCAGAATCGTGCGCGGGCGCGTCTGTGGATGTTTAGGTGGTGGATTTATGTAGTCCGGTTGTAGATCCTCTTACAAACAGGGTTGGGGAGCACATATATTTTATTTCTGTACCGCGATGGAAATCAAGCAATACTAGTAAGTTTTTCTTTAAATACACTTTTTTAATAGTATACAATAGGATATTCTCCTACTTCCCCATAAAAAACAAGAGTTTATTTCTCTGTTGTTCCAATTCGCAATCGTTGATTTGTCCTTGTTATTGCAATAGTATTCGCTTTTGGGTTGCTTAAACCATAGATGGGCACGACAAAGCATCAACAGTTCTTCAACAATTACATCACCTGCTGCCGAAACAAATGTCGCAAGGGGTGGAAATAAATAGCCACAGCAACCGTCATGTGAAGTTTGGTGAACAAATGATGTCTGGGCCACACATCATGTTCATTCACGGTCCTTCTATAAATAACTACTATCTTACTAGTGCGGCAGAATCACATTTAGTTGCTAGAGGGAGAAAGCATGACCAAGTGGGTGAGGAGGGCAACAATGATGAGCATGATGAGTGTCACCAGTCAATTCCCTATGTAATGAGATGCATTGGGAATTTGATTAGAACTTTGATGAACCGAACATTCCTCCTGTAGAGTTATCGTGATATGCTATGATTGGAACTTAGGGCTAGTTCTTTTGAGCTATGCTGTGGAAATAAGCTCTGATGCAGAAGCCACAGAAGACGTGGGGGGTGAAGATCACCATTCGTGGCAAGAAACATTGGCTTGGCACATTTGAGACCCCGGAGCTTGGCACGTTGTACAATCATTTTCTGTGATAAACTGGATATATCTTGTTTTAACATTTTGTCACTTGTGAGCTTGCCACTGCCATTGCATGTTTGCTTCGATCAAATTGGAGATTTTACGCAGCATATGTTCCTTCAAAACCCGTGTTGTCTGAAATTCCAGGCATGGTGCTGAAGGATGCTTGGACCAACTATGAGGAAAAGTTAGGAATACATTAAACTGGGATCGCTGTAGGCCAGCAAGATGAAAAATGATCTGATTCTGCCTCAATGTTTTATTCTGGCGCAGACGAGGACAGTGTTTTATTTTGCAGTGAGAAACTGACAATGCTAACCTGTCCAGTTGGCAGCATATTTACACTATTTTCGTGAAATGCAAAACAGATGCCACACGTGATAAATGATAAACCTGAACCTTTAGCGTGAACTTTATAAAAGTATACAAAGGAAGAAAGAAAGAAATCCAATACACAACAGGAGGTGCACACTTTGAGAAATCAACAATATCATTTGCATTTACAGTTATATCATGAAACAATCCGATATCATTGAACAGAAAATCAGCAAGACAAAGGAGATACAGTGTGCATTTAAGTAAAGAAAATGCAAGTCGAAGGCTTGCAGTCATTTAAGGATTTACATACATCACACCCGTTTACATGTATGTTATCTCAGATTTGCATCAAACTTCAGAGACCCACATGGAAAAGCAAGCAATCTGTGTATTTAGATTAAAATAACTGATGCCATGGAAAAGCAAGCAATCTGTGTATTTGCTAGCTCAGCCTAATCTAAAAGCACACATCATGGTCATTTTTGGCAGAACAGTTTGTTCAAATTGACAATAACTACTGTGTTCTCAGTTACTGCAAGCTACCAGCAACAATATGAAGCCATTTTTCTTTGAAAAAATATCGATTGCTGAGAATTTCCGTGTTTCTTCAATGGATCTTCGAACAAGGCAAGTGTGCCAGCTTTATTATGGTAATTATGATCTTACTAACCAAAGGAGTTACGGAAATAGAGGAGCTACAAGTCAGTAACAAAAACACAAACCTCTCAAATCAATCAAAAGATGCAAATTCACCGGTTTCTCTCTCCTTCTATGACCGTGAGAACAAAGGAGATTCTTTCCCATCGCTGTTCGTCTGTCTGTCGTTGCGAGCCAGTCAACAAATGCATGAAACTCATTTTTTTCTGGAAAAGGAGGCAGACCCCCGACATCTGCATCATAATGATGCATGCGGACATTTTATTAAAACAAGCAAAGAGTAATCAAGTCTATGAACCAGTACAGCTCGCAAATGGAGCAGAAAATTAAAACAAACGAAAGCTGAAAAAAGACATCAAACCACAACCGGCAGATCATAGGACACAGTGTCTAGACACCTACCCTTTAGTGGACCGACATTCAAACCGCTTGAAACTCATATGAATTACGTTTAAGATCAGAGTGGCGCAGCAGAAGCGTGGTGGGCCCATAACCCACAGGTCCTAGGATAATTTATTTATTTATTTTCATTTTTCAACCTTTTTATCATAATTATTTCTCTATGTGAATTTCAATTTGCCTTTTTTTGTTCAGGTCCCAATTACATCGCCTATCACTTTGGTTTAGCTTGCCACTGCCATGTTCGCTTATATCAAATTCAAAGATGGACAAATTCGAAATTTCACACTGCATATGTTCATTTAAATCCAAGCAGAATGGTCAAAACTGATGTTTCTCTGAAACTCCAGTGATAGTGCGGAAGGATGCTTGGACTGGTTTAACTGGGACTGCTGTAGGTCAACAACATGTAGTAGAATGAACTGATTCGACCTCAATGCTTTTCACAAATCAAGAAAATATCGTTTGTGTTTACAGTTATAGGAAGAAATGCACTGTCATCACGCGACATTAATACAGCAGGTTCAGAACTTTGAACGTTGGTCACGTGTAAACTATAGCCATGCTTGTGTTTTTGTTCCACTTCGCACTGGTTACTTTGTCCTTGTTTGTTGCAGTATTCAGTTTTGGATTGCTTAATGGTGGATGGGCACGACAAAGCATCAATAGTTCATCAACAATTACAGCACCTTGTGTTGGAGAATAAAGGTCACAAGGGGAAGAAACAAATGGCCACAACAACTGTCATGTGAAGTTTGGTGAAGGAATGATGTCTTCGCCACACACCATGTCCATTCGTTAACCTTCTATAAATAGCTGCCTTTCCTGTATAGCAGAATCACGTTTAGTTGCTAGAGGGAGGATGCATGACCAAGTGTGTCTGAGGAGCAAAACAATGATGAGTGTTTTCAGTCACAAAGTGCAATTTCCCGGGGGAGTGAGATGCATTGGGAATTTGATAGGAACACTGTGGAAGTGTTCACCTCTGGAGTCCTCTTCTAGAGTTACTTTGAAGTTACATCATGCGTTCATCTCTGGTAAAACAACGAAATCACTAGTTAAGGGGTACCTCTTGCAAGATTCACTCCCATCTCCTATGATGATGGTGCACTGCATGTGCGATATTTGTGGCAGCCACAGAGTTTTGGTGGGATTGCAACCAAACCACAATACATGATTTATATAGAAAGGTTAGTTATGTGTTAAGAATTACCGTTGGTGTCTCCTCACCAAGCCATGTCGTCCCCAACCGTTCCTTCCTTCGGGAATACCACAAGCTCCAAGCCCCACCCCTCGTCGGCTTATTCGACACCGATGGAGTCCTCCGCCCCAATGTCGCGCCATACCCCTCCGCATCGACAGCCAGCGATGTCGCCCTCGCCGCCGACTTTTCCTTCTCCTTCCTCATCGACACCGCTAACAACTAGGTCACCCGTGACAGCCCTCACGGCAGTGACGAAATCACGTTAAGGCTATGTAGTCATGCAACTACATAGCAATTTGGCACAATCACCAGGTCTGCCTACCCCATGGATAGATAAATAGAGACTAAGAGCATCTACAACCGGACCTCTCAAACCCGCCTCATATGCCCGGGCGGGAAGCCCAGTCACTGCCTGGTCACGATCTTTTGACCCAGGCGGGCTCCTCAAACGCCTGGCTGACCGGCACCCCCCATATCCAGCCCAAATATGGGTAGATATGGGGGCGTACGGGCACGCCCGCTACGTCGCCCTGACAGCCTGACCCCACGTCGTGCAACTATGCCTTCAACGGTCGGGACTACAACATGGGGTAATATCTTGCCGATGGTATCTATCCTCAGTGGGCGGCGTTTGTGAAGACCTTATCCGAGCGGCGTGGCAATAAACAGAGCCACTTTACAACAATGCAGGAAGCGACTAGGAAGAACGCGGAGAGGGCATTTGGTGTGCTTCAGGCTCGTTGGGGAATTGTGCGGAGCGCTGCAATGATGTGGGAGTCGGAAACTTTGTGGCAGCTAATGACATATTGTATTATTCTGCACAATATGATCGTCGAGGATGAGGGTGATGGTGTAGCCTAAACCTATGATTTCGAAGCACCTGGAGAACAAGTTGAAATCCCGGAAGATCAAGATGCGGCTCAGCTTATGAACTTTCTGCAGATGCATCAAAATCTTCGAGATCAGCAGGTGCACACGTAGCTACCCAATGATCTTGTGGAGCACATGTGTCTCCACAATGGCAACCAAGGAGGCAATGCTTTAGTTTGGCGCTTCAAATAAAAAAAATTAAACGGTATGTATGCTTGATACGAACAATAGCTATTTACATGAGACATTGTGTTGCATGATCGACGTGCATGTATTTGCATGAATTTAAGAGTCCGGATTTAAGATATGTGGATGCACGGAATGAAATATGAGAGCCCATCCGGATGCGCCCGCGTGCGTGCCCGGGCGCGTCTACATACGTACGAGGGGCTGGATTTGACAAGTCCGGTTGTATATGCTCTTAACACAGGCAGATATAGGTGGCCTTCAAACTCTACGCAGCTGTACCTCCAGCGACCGGCAAGTGCACCAGGAGTCCAGGAGGAGGCCCCTTCCGCTTCAGTTTGTACGTTCTATCCGAAAGTGCTATTGTGAGCTCGAGCTCACATGCACCTTTTGGTACAGTACGAACGAAAAAAATATTAAAAAGTTTAAAAAAATCTGAAATTTTTTGTCAAGAAACTTTGATGTTTTTTCTACATGCGTGCCAATTTTCGTGATGAAATGACATTTATGTAGGTCTCGGCAAAAAAAAACAAAATCGCTGCTCCAAAATGCTTCAAAAACAGTTTTTTTGGAGCATGATTTTGTTTTTTTTGCCGAGACCTCCACAAATGTTATTTCATCACGAAAATTGGCACGCATGTAGAAAAAACATCAAAGTTTCTTAAAAAAATTCAGATTTTTAAAAAAAATTTAACTATTTTTTCATATTTTACTGTTCATCCGAGATCACTGGTGCTCGGGATCACATGCTCCATGTCCCGTTCTATCTTCTTTCTCTTCCAATTATCTTTTCTCTTATTAAGGTATTCAGATATTGTTTCGCTTAACATAAAGCTTGTTTTATCATTTGTTGGATTTAATTTTGGTAATGGTATATGGATATATTTGTCAAAGGACTGCAACCATACATTTGTTTAAAATAAAATATGTATTATCTCAGAGGGCTTTTTAGGGAAATATTATCCCAAAGAGCTGCTACAGCAAATATTTTTGGACCAAAGTACAATCTTTTAATTTCCTCATTAACTTCTCTACAAAAAATATTTATAAAGCTTGAAATCACACGGTTTGGATCCTGGCACCACCACTGCCTGACGGTCGCGTCCTCCTGCAGCACGTGCCCCAACAGTTGTTTACATAGTTTGTGGTGTGTCACGCGTTGCACCGATGATACCTCCTGCTTCCACCAGTCCCTGACACCTAGCCGCTTCAATGAAAGACCCACTCTAGGGGGCAAATGCACTAGTACTGCGAGACCTTCTTCGCTTCCCTTGATGGCGATGATGATGACGTTGTGGCTACGGATGATACGTTATTCGGAGTAATCAGCATCGTGCGGTGCCAAACTAAGCTGATTGCCTTTGTCTTCTCTTCCTGCACCGGAGAATGGCATTCTATCATTGGTATACGACAAGCTCTTCCACATGACCACATGCACGAATACATGTATGGCTGCTTTTACTGAATGGCAATGTCGGAAGAAGAAACGAAAATGCTTGTGTTGGGCACTAGAAGAATGGAGTTCTGCATTGTTAATCCCCACCTAAAGCCAGATGGTCTCGTCATTATGATATGGGGATGGTTGAGGCTGTAGAAGGCACGCCCGCTATGTTCTGTTTTCACATGACGGTGACATGAGTTATACCACTAGGTAAAATAATGATGGGAGTTCAAGCCGTTTGCAGTTGGAGAAGCCAATCTCAATGGATTCTTCTCGATACTGTTTTTTTTAAACCCCCACCCGTAGAACAATCGTACTATGGTATTTTCTATTAAAATAATAGAAGTACAAATTACAAAAGACCTGCAAAAGGTCTCAGGGGAGCAGGAGAAAAACTATCCTATGCCTGTCTTGAGTACAGATCATCTTAAAAATTATTGTCTATCCACTGAGAGAAACTAGCAGAGAATTTATCTTTGACCCTGTGCTTAAGAAGAAGAGGAATGTCCTGCTTGAGATAATATCTCCATGCCTGTAAAGTGGGTTGCTGAGCACGGAAGACTTTTCAATTTTGTTGAATCCAGATGTTCCAACAGCCCAAAATGATAATCTATGCTGCAAAATGCTTTGGAATGAGCTTGCTAGCCAGAATGGTGTCCTCATATATGGAAATACCTCGTCGTCTGTTTGGAATCAGAGAGTTCCAGCATGCTTGTGCAAAATTGCAATCCCAAAGTAAATGCATATTTGTTTCCTCAGCCTTTTCATTGCAAACTGGGCAATAAGGATCGTCCAGATGCATCCTTTCTATACTGTTCATTGGGTTAATCAGGGAAGCACTTATTCCGAATGGATGATGAAAGCTATTTATCACTGGATGTCAAGAAATTCCAGATTATGAAGGCGTCTTTTTCTTGTTTTCTTTGGGCTTGGTTGTGATGCGGCCCCAACATGTTGGTTGTATCTTGTGGTTGCTTTATAATAAAAATCGGGGGATACCCTTTATCGTCAATGTAAGCATGTTTTGCCGGTGGACATATCACCACTTACCAACAGTGCCAAGTGGTAAACTTTTGTTGCATCCTTGTTTTTTATTTCCCTTCATACTTATCAAACAACGTATCTGATGATTGATAGTTCATTACCGTGATCCTTAATTCCTGTTTACTCAGCTGCTGGCTAAGATGGTCAAGCTCACGTAACATAATTTTGATATATTTCTTAGTTTGTTGTAATTGCCACTTTAAAGGTGGTCAGAGAAGTAAAAGAAAGGTTTGTGCATGCTATGAGTAGCATTTTGGAGGCATCGCTCTTCATGCAATCGTCAGAAACACTAAATCACAACTACTAAAAGAATTGGGCGTGCTTTGCTTCGCCGTTGGTGTTGTTGGGTTTCTTCAAAAAAAAATCAAAATATAAGTCGTATTACTTTTCTGAAAAGTCAAACTTTTAAATTTCATCAAATTTGTAGAGAAATATATCAAAACTCATAATATCACATCGATACGATTAGATTCATCATGAAATGAATTTCCATTCTTTATTGTTTATTATTAGGTCAAAGTTAAAGAAATTTGACTTCCAAAAAAAAATAATACCCCTTATATTGTGGAATTGATGGAATATTATTTTGTTGGATGGGGGAGATGATAGAGTGTGTTTTATATTTATATATAATGCAGTGACTTGATGAGCCTTTCGTGGTGTGGTTCTGTACGTCATCCGCTAGCAACGTATATTTATGTGAGGAAATTTCTGCGTCGGTGGCTGCATGTATTATATTGGTGCTATAGTATCACATGGTGGTGATTCTTTTTCTAGGTGTTGGGATGGCGCGCAGGATTGATATGTTTTCATAGGCCGGTTGATGTTGATTGATTTGAAAAATCATTGGCCCGTTCAAAATCGTAAACCAAATACAAAATTGAATACCTCAATTGAATGAAAGAATTTTAATATTGGAACATAGGGAATTAAAAGAATTGAATGAGAGAGCCCTTGAGAAGTTGTTGACCCGGTCAAATTCGGGCTGACTGATTCTAAACTAAGGATGTCAATTAATCATGGGGCCTTAAAAATTAGGAACCATAGTGTAATAAAAGAATTGAATGAGAGGGCTTTGAGAAATTGTTGACTCGGTCAAAATCGGGTGACCCAATCCTAATTGGAGACCTCAATTGAATATGGGCCCTTTAAAACTAGGGAGTATAGAGTTATGGAGGATTACTAATAGAGAAGGCATACAAGTATAAATCAGAACATGCTACCAGTTCACCTTTGGATTGTTCTGAGAAACTTTTTTATGGGAAACTATGACCGGCTTACGCCAGTCTGAACTTATATTAGCCAGGGAGAGATGACAACATTCGGATAGTTACATAGGGTGAAGAAAAATGAAGATTACAAGGGGGGCAGCCCCAAAAAATAGCAAAAGGTAAGCTAGATTCTCGCAGATAAATGATACAACATGGTAGCCCAATCCTTTAGAAGGGCCTGCTTGACAACATTTTTGCAGCGATTGGACTAGAACAATAGATCCTCTCCAGATCGTCGTAGAGTGGCATACAGATCCTCATCGTGAGCACGGAAGACTATAGCATTTCTCCACTTCCAAATAGACCAAAGAATGGCAAAGATGATTGTTGAGCGAACTTTATCGATTGAAGAGTTAGACCAAAGATCTTGAATTTGTTCAACTTTAGGAGGACGAAAATTGTCCAAAGGCAACTTGATGGAGTGGCAGTTCAATAGTAAGTGACTTTAGGTTTCTGGCTCATAGCAAATGGGAAAGTATTGGAGCTTGACATCCCATGCCGGAAACGCCAATAATTTGTAAATAGTTTGTCCGGAAAGGCTAGCCAAGTGAACAACCGACACCTGTTTGGAGCATAGTTCTTCCAAGTGGTTGTAGCGTTCCTCTTCTCCTGCCTAGCTGCAAACACAAAAGCATATGCTGATCTTGCCGAGATCGGCTTATTGTCAATACGTCCAACACGACGGTCAAGCACTAGAGCGTTGAGAGTTACAGTGGCAATCATAACGCGCAACGCAGCAAGTTCCTGTTCCGCAATCGAGGAAGTCCTATGGTGAAGGTCCAAACACAAAATCGTGTCACCTAGAACCCTAGCAACCGAAGCAGTTGACCTAGTAGAGTGAGAGAAAATAGCAGGGAGTCGAGCAGCAAGTGTATTGCCAGTCAACCACATGTCAAGCCAAAAAACAGTAGCAACGCTGTTTCCAACATAAACTTTGGAGATATAACGGTATAAATTCGAACCTTTGGAGAGGTGTTTCCAAACCAAGGAATCAAGAGGAGAGGAGTCACCAAGGTCACGGTTATTGGACCAGCCATATAATGATGCCATCCTGGACTCCCAGGGTGAAGAGTTTGGGCAGTGAACTTTGGCTAGATGTTTGAAAGGATCCATAGGTTTTGAGAGCACAAACAGGTGAAGCCGGGACCCCCCCCCCCCCCCATTTGGGAATGGAGCACAAACGTTCTCCGACGCTACATTGCATTGCCCACCGTTGATCTTTTCTTGGCCGACCCAAAAGAAGGCACAAGAACGCTTGTCAAAGGCTTTGATAGTCCCAAGGGGAAGAAGCAAGGCGGACATAGAATGAGTAAGAAGAGACCTAAGGGAGGCACGAACAAGAATAACCCTGTCGTCCATGGAGAGAAGCTTGCCCCGCCAACCCGCAAGCTTTTTGTCCTCCTTAGTAGTGATTGGGTGGAAGGCGGAAAGGTTTAATTTCTGGGAGGACAGAGGAAGGCCTAAATAAGTTTGAGGGAATGAGAAGATGGAGCACCCTAGTATACTAGCTGAAAGGGTTGCCAGCTCGTGTTCGACATGAATAGGCACGAAAGTACTTTTGTCAAAGTTGATGTGAAGGCCCGTCGAAGCGGAGAACACTTGTAGAATTGAGATGAGGTTTTGAGCGGTTGTGGAATTCCCCTTGCAAATAATAAGTGTATCATCAGCGTATTGAATGACAGGGCAAGGTAGGTACTCGACAAGAGGATGAGATAAAAGACCATCATTGCAATCATTGATAATAAGCCGTTGTAAAATGTCTGCGACCAAGATGAAAAGAAAAGGCAATAGAAGATCGGATTGCCGTAGCCCCTTACCACATTGGATCCAAGGCCAGGCGTCCCATTGAGCAGAACGGCGGATTGACTAGAGAGGTTTAGACTAGCGAGCCAATCAATCCATTTTTGGGGAAAGCCTGACTAGTAGAAAAAGGGGCTTTTGTTCGGGCCTGGCCAGCCCATTAGTCCCGGTTCTTATACGAACCGGGACCAACGGGTGCATTCGTTCCAGTTCATGAGCCCAGGTGGCCGGCCAGGGCCTCGCGGGCTTTGGTCCCGGTTCGTCTGGACCCATTTGTATAAGTTCTAGGAACGAATCGGGACCAATGGGCCTTGCTCCTGGCCCATAACCATTGGTCCCGGTTCCAGCCACGAACCGGGACAAATGATTTGCCTATATATAGCCCATCGCCAGCGAGCAGAGCACTCCACCCTGCTCTATTTTTTTTGGCCGACGAGGGGAGGGCATTTGGGTGCTCTAGCTCACCTCCTATGCACATGAGGTGTTCGATGAAATGTCTGAGCCACACTAGTTAATATTTCTTCCCTCGAAACTCGACCTCCGAGCTCCATTTTCCCCGAGATTTTTTCTAGGTTTAGCAGTCTGTCCCGTCCCGTCCCCGTCTTCACCATCGTCAATAGCCCACGCCGATCTCGTCGCCGGCACCACCGTGGTGAGCCTCTTGTTCTTATCTTCTTTCTGAAAGAAAAAAATTCTTACTTGAGATAGATACTTGTCTAATTTTCTTACTTCTATTATTCCTTGTTATTATATAGTGCGATGGTTCTGGTATCCGCCCCCGTCGGCCCTCGTCCTGTCTATGATTCGGATGTGGTATATATCATCTTTTTATAACTATTTGGTTAATTTATTGTTTATGACAATTATGCCAACCAACGTGACATAGATTTTATTTATGTAGGAGGTGGTTGAACCGGAAATTCCAACCGACCCTATTGTCGAGAGGTTAAACTTAGTCGAAGAAGAAAACAATTACTTGAAGGAAAAAACAAAAAAATTGAGGAGGAGAAGATGATATTGGAGTTGCATGTTGCGGATGTCGTCGATGATCACAAGATCAAGATGGATGCAATGCGGTTGAATATTAGAAAGATTAGAAAATATGACATTCATACCGAGGCTTGGTATCATTATGCCGTTGGATCAATTGTTACCTTAGTTGTGATTATGATCGCATTTGTTGTTGCATTGAAAGGTTTTACATAGTTTCAATGTATGGTTTAACTAGATGCTCTGGAGAGCTATATGTTGTTCAATTTGAACTATGTATGCACTTTGGTTTTAATGTGATGATGAACTAGTATTAATTTGGTCACTTATCTATCCATGTTCATTTGTAGTGCTTTTCAATTTCAGAGTCTCATAGCTGGAAAAAATCAGTAAATGCATGAAAAATAACAAATGAAGTCAGAAAGGGTTGAAAATTGATGATGTGGCTTTCAATGGTGCATTTTGTACATAGAAAAAGTATGGAGTTCAAATAAGTTCAAAAAAATGAAATCCCTTTGTAACAGACGAGTTTCCGTATGAAACTCTGATACTTCGAAAGAGATTGTCCGTTTTGTACACGAAGTGCATCCAGTTTTTTCTGTAAGCCTCTCAACTTTCTTGCACATGCTACGTGGGTGAAATGATGATACCATGCCAACTTTCAACCTTTTCAGAGTTCATTTGTAATGCTTTTCAATTTCAGGGTCTTAGAGCTGAAAACAAATCAGTAAATGCACGGAAAAAACAAATGATGTCAGAAAGGGTTGGAAATTGATGATGTGGCTTTGAATGGTGCTTTTTGAACACAAAAAGAGTATGGAATTCAAATAAGTTCAAACGAATGAAATCCCTTTGTAACAGACAAGTTTACGTATGAAACCATGATACTTCGAAAGAGATTGTCCATTTTGTACACGAAGTGCATCCAGTTTTTGCCGTAAGCCTCTCTACTTTCTTGCACATGCTATGTGGGTGAAATGATGATACCATGCCAACTTTCAACCTTTTCAGAGTTCATTTGTAGTGCTTTTCAATTTCAGGGTCTTATAGCTGAAAAAATTAGTAAATGCACGAAAAATAACAAATGAAGTCAGAAAGGGTTGAAAATTTATGATGTGGCTTTGAATGGTGCATTTTGAACACAGAAAAAGTATGGAGTTCAAATAAGTTCAAAAGAATGAAATCTCAAACTATGGTGAATTATCAAAGTATTTTCTATTCAAAATCATTAAAAGCAAAATGAATTTTCATAAACAACTTTTTTGTTTCAAACTTTAATAGCAAAAAGAATTATAAGAAAATAAAATAAATAAGTAATTAGAAACAAAATAAATAAGTAATTAGAAACAAAATAATGTAAACTATAATAAAATATATAAGTAGAAAAATTAAAAAAAACTTTAATAACATAAATGAAATTTATGAAACTAAAATTATCAAAGTATTTTCTTTTCAAAACATTATAAGCAACCTCTACTAAAATTATATAAAATTCATGCAACTAAAATTATGAAAGTATTTTGTGTTCAAAATCATTAAAAGCAAACAGAATTTTCATAAAGAACTTTTTTTGTTAGAAACTTTAATAGCAAAAAGAATTATCATAAAATAAAATAAATAAGTAATTAGAAACAAAATAAAATAAAATAAAATAAATAAGTATTTTGTTGTAAGTAGAAACAAAACAAAAAAAGCAAAAAAGAAAACAAAAAACTGGGAAAAAATAAAAAAAATTGCCACCTACTGGGCCACCACGCCCTAAATACGACTAGAAACCCATCAATGGGCCAGGATTCAGGCCCGTAGAAGGCCCAGCAGGCCCATCTGGCATAGCAGTGACAATTAGGCCCGTAAGCCTGCAATAGAGAGGAGCTCGAGAGGGGTGCGGCAGTGGGGCTTATAAACCACTGCGTGCCCCTCTCAACTAGCGAGGTGGGACTAAACTCCCACCACCACACTGCTGTGCGCGGCCTTTGGTCCCGGTTGGTGGCACAAACCAGGACTAAAGGTGGGCATTGGTACCGGTTGGTGCCACCAACCGGTACCAATTCCTCCCCTTTAGTACCGGTTGGTGCCACCAACCGGGACCAAAGGTCGCCACTTCCCGCCCTTTGGGCTGCTGAAAAGAGACCTTTGCTCCCGGTTGGTTGTACCAACCGGGACTAAAGGGGGCATTAGTCCCGGTTGGTGGCACCAACAAATACTAATGCTTGGACTATATAACAAACACTTGTGAAATTTTTCAGTTTTCATCGCCAGTTGCCTCCCCCTCCCCCCCCGCCGTCAGGCTGCTCCACCTCGCCGTCTATGCCACCGCCGCCAACGCCGTCGCCTCCTCGAGCCCGCCCCGTCCTCAACGCCAGCATCCCCGAGCCCGCCGTCCTCGTCGTCCCTGTCGCCGCGTGCCTCCCCGAGCCCACCCCTCCTTGTCCCTGTCACCGCATGCCGTCCCGAGAACGCCATCCCCGTCACCGCATGCCGCCCCAAGCCCGCCGTCCTCGCCGCCGGACTCCTGCCATCGCCGCCCCCCTCAAAGTGATCCCCTCCATGGTCCCATTCGAGCGCCACTCTTGCGCTCGAGCGCCCCTTGCTCTCTGCCCCTTCTCCATGGTCGCCGTTGGCCCCGACGCATTGAAGAGCAGAAGAAGAGGAGAAGGAGAGGTGAGGAGAAGGAGTGGAGCAGCAGCAACACGCCGTCCAATTTTCTGAAATTTCTGAATTTTTTTTACAGATATGAACAGTGCATATAGAGGGTGTTTGATCAAATGCTAGATGGCTTTGGGCATTTTTAGAATTTATGATATTTTTTGTGGTGAGGTACTGATGCAAGAGAAAGGTGATGGGAAAATTTTAGAATTTTTGGATTGGTTTAGAATAGGTTTTTAGCAAGGAATTTGAATCTGGTTCAAATTTCATTTGAATGAAATTTGAAAATTTTGAACTATGGATCAGAAAGTTTTTGGTGAAATGGAGTGTGGGTACTGTCATGAAGTTGGAGTAATTTTTGTGGTTGTAAAAGAGTTAGGAAAATTTAGAATGTGCTAAATATGTCAAAATGTTTTTTTGTTCATAGAAAGTTTTTTGTTCATATACAGAAAGTTTTTATATATGACTATGGATATATGAGCAATGATGATCCATGAATGTATGCATTGATATATATGAGAAATGATGATCCATGGAAAAGTTTTATATATGCAAAAGTTACATTTTTAGAAAACTTTTATATATCTAGCTAGGAAAGGAAGAATAAGAAAAAGAAGGGGAGGAAAACGAAAATAAGAAGAGGAAGAAAGGAGAAGAAGAGGAGAGGAAGAAGAGGAGAAATAAATAAGAAGAGGAAAAAAGAAGAAAAAGAAGAGGAGAAGAAGAAAGGAATAGAGGAGAAGAAGAAAAATAGAATATTCTTCGATCTTCTCCTCTATTCCTTTCTTCTTCTCCTCTTTATATTTCTTCTTCATCTTCTTATTTTTTATCGGGTATGTCATTGTCGATATACCCCCTCCCCGATAATATTATTTTCCCATGTATATATGTCGTCGTTGTCGATATATATAACTCCCTCCCAGATAACTTAGACATGATGGACGGTCGATATTTATACCCCCTCTCGACCGTGATAACTTATACCACGGGAGCACCCCCCGACCCTCTCGCTCGACCAAAACTCTCAAGGACACCCAAACCCTAGAAAAAAATGATGTCGGTCTCCTACCCCCTCCCGCCGCGCCCCTACCCGATCAACATACTCTCTTGAGGCCACCCAAATTTACCAAGTTAAAAGAGCATTGTCGTCGAGGCCACCCCGAACCCCTTGAAGCGTTGTTGAGGCCACCCCAAACCCTTGAAGCGTTGCCGAGGCCACCCCAAACCCTAGAGAAGCGTCGAGGCCATGCCACTAATATGATTCCTTATTGTGCTTAGCTAGCTAGTTCAACATTTGCCACTAATATATCCATCTGTCATGTTTGAATAATAATTGCCATGTTGTAAATATTTGCAGAAACTATGGATCCACACCCCCGAGATGAAGCAAAAGAAGCGGTGTTGGGGGAGATAATCGCACACGGAAGTGATGCCGTCTTGTCGTTTCTCAACGACACATGCACCGATGGTCTGGAAAGACAGGATGAAGAAGCAGGGTACGACGATGATCAAACAATGGAGGACGAAGGACACCGTGATGATGGCTCCGGCGACCAAATGGAGGGGGAAGGACAGGATGAAGAAGCAGGCTCCGGTGACCGAACGGAGTCCGGCCAGGTATATATATTAATTAATTAAGCATGTGCTGACTATAGCTAATTGATGCATTAATTGTTTTTGGTATGTACACATATTAACTCTCTTCTTTTTCTTCTTTTCATGCCCTCCGAATTGAGCAGCACTTCGGTAATGAGACGAGGCCCGAAGAGAAAGTGGCACGCGGTTGAAAGGTACACGATCATCGAAATTGATCGCGCTGGCCAACCGATTGAACCCCTCCGTACCAAGCAAAAATTTAATGCTCAGTGCGGGGTTCTAGTGAGGGACATGATCCCGATCAGCATCGAGCAATGGTTGAAGCCTAAGGACAAAGACTCTCAGGTGTCTTATGTCAACGATAGGTAGAAAGTTGATCTTTGGACAGCGCTCCAGGAAAATTTCACCTTCCCGCCAGAGGAGGATCCGGAGAATCCAGTTAAAAAGCCAATGATCAAGGCTTATGATCTTAAGAAGGTGGATGAGCTATTCAGGAGGTGGAAGAATGAGATGAAATCATCGTTTGTCGACCAAGACAAGACTCCAGGATTCATCGGCCGATTTGAGAAGATCAAAGATCAATGGCCCGAATTTGTCACCAAAAAGAAATCTGAGAGAGCAGCGAAGATGTCAGCGACAAACAAGAAAAATGCTGCAAAGAAGAAGAATCACCATCGCACGGGGTCAGGTGGCTACCTGAAAGCCCGGCCGTTGTGGGACAAGGCTGAGAATTGTTGGAAATATGCCCTTGGATAGATAGTCATGGTTATTGATAACGGGATCACATCATTAGGAGAATGATGTGATGGATAATACCCAATCCTAAGCATAGCACAAGATCGTGTAGTTCGTTTGCTAGAGCTTTTCCAAATGTCAAGTATCATTTCCTTAGACCATGAGATTGTGCAACTCCCGGATACCGTAGGAGTGCTTTGGGTGTGCCAAACGTCACAACGTAACTGGGTGACTATAAAGGTGCACTACGGGTATCTCCGAAAGTGTCTGCTGGTGCCAAACGTCACAACGTAACTGGGTGACTATAAAGGTGCAATACGGGTATCTCCGAAAGTGTCCATTGGATTGGCACGAATCGAGACTGGGGTTTGTCACTCCGTATGACGGGGAGGTATCTCTGGGCCCACTCGGTAATGCATCATCATAATGAGCTCAATGTGACCAAGTGTTTGGTCACGGGATCATGCATTACGGTACGAGTAAAGTGACTTGCCGGTAACGAGATTGAACGAGGTATTGGGATGCCGACGATCGAATCTCGGGCAAGTAACGTACCGATTGACAAAGGGAATTGTATACGAGATTGATTGAATCCTCGACATCGTGGTTCATCCGATGAGATCATCGAGGAGCATGTGGGATCCAACATGGGTATCCATACCCCGCTGTTGGTTATTGACCGGAGAGTCATATCGGTCATGTATGCGTGTCTCCCGAACCCGTAGGGTCTACACACTTAAGGTTCGGTGAAGCTAGGGTTGTAGAGATATTAGTATGCGGTAACCATAAAGTTGTTCGGAGTCCCGGATGAGATCCCGGACATCACGAGGAGTTCCGGAATGGTCCGGAGGTAAAGATTTATATATTGGAAGTCCAGTTTCGACCATCGGGAAAGTTTCAGGGGTCACAGGTATTGTACCGGGACCACCGGAAAGGTCCCGGGGGTCCATCGAGTGGGGCCACCTATCCCAGAGGGCCCCATGGGATGAAGTGGGAGGGGAACCAGCCCCTGGTGGGCTGGTGCGCCCCCCTTGGGCCTCCCCCTGCGCCTAGGGTTGGAAACCTGGGTGTGGGGGGCGCTCCACTTGGCTTGGGGGGCAAGCCACCCCCTTTGGCCGCCGCCCCCCCATCTAGATGGGATCTAGAGGGGCCGGCGCCACCCCTGGCCCCTATATATAGTGGGGGGAGAGAGGGTAGCCGCACCCAAGCCCCTAGCGCCTCCCTCTCCCTCCCATGACACCTCTCCCTCTCGCTGAGCTTGGCGAAGCCCTGCCGAGATCCCCGCTACTTCCACCACCACGCCGTCGTGCTGCTGGATCTCCATCAACCTCTCCCTTCCCCTTGCTGGATCAAGAAGGAGGAGACCTCTTCCCCAACCGTACGTTTGTTGAACGCGAAGGTGCTGTCCGTTCGGCACTTGGTCATTGGTGATTTGGATCACGACGAGTACGACTCCATCAACCCCGTTCTCTTGAACGCTTCCGCTCGCGATCTACAAGGGTATGTAGATGCACTCCTTTCCTCTCGTTGCTAGAAGACTCCATAGATTGATCTTGGTGATGCGTAGAAATTTTTTAATTTCTGCAACGATCCCCAACAGTGGCATCATGAGCTAGGTCTATGCGTAGTTTCTATGCACGAGTAGAACACAAGTTGTTGTGGGCGTCGATTTGTCAATTTACTTGCCGTTACTAGGCTTATATTGATTCGACGGCATCGTGGGATGAAGCGGCCCGGACCGACCTTACACGGACGCTTAGGTGAGACAGGTTCCACCAACTGACATGCACTAGTTGCATAAGGTGGCTAGCGGGTGTCTGTCTCTCCCACTTTAGTCGGATCGAATTCGATGAAAAGGGTCCTTAATTATGAAGGGTAAATAGAAATTGGCATATCACGTTGTGGTTTTGGCGTAGGTAAGAAACGTTCTTGCTAAGAAACCTATAGCAGCCACGTAAAAATTTGCAACAACAATTAGAGGACGTCTAACTTGTTTTTGCAGCATATGCCGTGTGATGTGATATGGCCAAAAGGATGTGATGAATGATATATGTGATGTATGAGATTGATCATGTTCTTGTAATAGGAATCACGACTTGCATGTCGATGAGTATGACAACCGACAGGAGTCATAGGAGTTGTCTTAATTTATTCACGACCTGCGTGTCAACATATAACGTCATGTAATTACTTTACTTTATTGCTAAACCGTTAGCCATAGTAGTAGAAGTAATAGACGACGAGACAAATTCATGAAGACACGATGATGGAGATCATGGTGTCATGCCGGTGACGACGATGATCATGGCGCCCCGAAGATGGAGATCAAAAGGAGCAAAATGATATTGGCCATATCATGTCACTATTTGATTGCATGTGATGTTTATCATGTTTTACATCTTATTTGCTTAGAACGACGATAGCTTAAATAAGATGATCCCTCGCAATAATTTCAAGAATGTGTTCCCCCTAACTGTGCACCATTGCAAAGGTTCGTTGTTTCGAAGCACCACGTGATGATCGGGTGTGATAGATTCTAACGTTCGAATACAACGGGTGTAAGCCAGATTTACACACGCAATACACTTAGGTTGACTTGACGAGCCTAGCATGTACAGACATGGCCTCGGAACACGGATGACCGAAAGGTCGAGCATGAGTCGTATAGAAGATACGATCAACATGAAGATGTTCACCGATGTTGACTAGTCCGTCTCACGTGATGATCGGACACGGCCTAGTTGACTCGGATCATGTATCACTTAGATGACTAGAGGGATGTCTGTCTGAGTGGGAGTTCATTAAATAATTTGATTAGATGAACTTAATTATCATGAACTTAGTCTAAAATCTTTACAATATGTCTTGTAGATCAAATGGCCCACGCTAATGTTGCCCTCAACTTCAATGTGTTCCTAGAGAAAACCAAGCTGAAAGTTGATGGCAGCAACTATACGAATTGGGTCCGGAACCTGAGGATCATACTCATAGCTGCCAAGAAAGAATATGTCCTAGAAGCACCGCTAGGTGAAGCACCCATCCCAGAGAACCAAGACGCTATGAACGCCTGGCTGTCGCGTGCTGATGATTACTCCCTCATTCACTGCGGCATGCTTTACAGCTTAGAAGCGGGGCTCCAAAAGAGTTTTGAGCAACACGGAGCATATGAGATGTTCGAAGAGCTGAAAATGGTTTTCCAAGCTCATGCCCGGGTCGAGAGATATGAAATCTCTGACAAGTTTTTCAGTTTTAAGATGGAGGAAAATAGTTCTGTCAGTGAGCACATACTCAAAATGTCTCGGTTGCACAACCGCTTGACTCAGCTGGGAGTAAATCTCCCGGATGACGCGGTCGTTGACAGAATCCTTCAGTCGCTTCCACCGAGCTACAAGAGCTTTGTGATGAACTTCAATATGCAGGGGATGGAAAAGACCATTCCTGAGGTATATTCAATGCTGAAATCAGCGTAGGTGAAGATCAAAAAGGAACATCAAGTGTTTATGGTGAATAAAACCACTAAGTTCAAGAAAGGCAAGGGTAAGAAGAACTTTAAGAAGGACGACAAGGGAGTTGTCGTGCCCGGTAAGCCAGTTGCCGGGAAGAAGCCAAAGAATGGACCCAAGCCTGAGACTAAGTGCTTTTATTGCAAGGGAAGTGGTCACTATAAGCGGAAACTGCCCCAAGTACTTAGCGGACAAGAAGGCCGGCAACACCAAAGGTATATATGATATACATGTTATTGATGTGTACCTTACCAGCAATCGTAGTAACTCCTAGGTATTTGATACCGGTGCAGTTGCTCATATTTGTAACTCAAAGCAGGAGTTGTGGAATAAACGGAGACTGGCGAAGGACGAGGTGACGATGCGCGTGGGGAATGGTTCCAAGGTCGATGTGATCGCCGTCGGCACGCTACCTCTACATTTACCTACGGGATTAGTTTTAAACCTCAATAATTGTTATTTAGTGCCAGCTTTGAGCATGAACATTGTATCAGGATCTCGTTTAATTCGAGATGGCTACTCATTTAAATCTGAGAATAATGGTTGTTCCATTTATATGAGAGATATGTTTTATGGTCATGCCCCGCTGGTGAATGGTTTATTCTTAATGAATCTCGAGCGTAATGTTACACATATTCATAGTGTGAATACCAAAAGATGTAAGGTTGATAATGATAGTCCCACATACTTGTGGCACTGCCGCCTTGGTCACATTGGTGTGAAACGCATGAAGAAGCTCCATGAAGATGGACTTTTGGAGTCTCTTGATTACGAATCATTTGACACGTGCAAACCATGCCTCATGGGTAAAATGACCAAGACTTCGTTCTCCGGAACAATGGAGCGAGCAACCAACTTATTGGAAATCATACATAATGATGTGTGCGGTCCAATGAGTGTTGAGGCTCGCGGTGGCTATCGTTATGTTCTCACCCTCACTGATGACTTGAGTAGATATGGGTTGATACGTCTCCAACGTATCTATAATTTTTGATTGCTCCATGCTATATTATCTACTGTTTTGGACTATATTGGGCTTTATTTTCCACTTTTATATTATTTTTGGGACTAACCTATTAACCGGAGGCCCAACCCAGAATTGCTGTTTTTTTGTGCATATTTCAGTGTTTCGAATAAACGGAATATCAAACGGAGTCCAAACAGAAAAATCCTTTTTGGAACGTGATTTTCTTCCCGAATATGACACAGGAGACTTGGACCCTACACCAAGGAACGCCGGAGGCGGTCACGAGGGTAGGGGCGCCCCCCTAGGGCGTGCCCCCCTGCCTCGTGAGCCCCTCGACGCTCCACCGACGTACTTCTTCCTCCTATATATATCCACGTACCCCCAAACGAACAGAGACGGAGCCAAAAACCTAATTCCACCGCTGCAACTTTCTGTATCCACGAGATCCCATCTTGGGGCCTGTTTCGGAGCTCCGCCGGAGAGGGCCGTTATCACGGAGGGCTTCTACATCATCATAGCCTCTCTGATGAAGTGTGAGTAGTTTACCTCAGACCTTCGGGTCCATAGTTAGAAGATAGATGGATTCTTCTCTCTTTTTGGATCTCAATACAATGTTCCCCCCCTCTCTTGTGGAGATCTATTCGATGTAATCTTCTTCTTTTGTTGAGATCGATGAATTGTGGGTTTATGATCAAGTCTATCTATGAATAATATTTTAATCTTCTCTGAATTCTTTTATGTATGATTGGTTATCTTTGCAAGTCTCTTCGAATTATCCGTTTGGTTTGGCCAACTAGATTGGTAGTTCTTGCCATGGGAGAAGTGCTTAGCTTTGGTTCGATCTTGCGGCGTCCTTTCCCAGTGACAGAAGGGGCAGCAAGGCACGTATTGTATCGTTGCCATCGAGGATAAGAAGATGGGGTTTATTTCATATTGCATGAATTTACCTCTCTACATCATGTCATCTTGCTTAAAGCGTTACTCTGTTTTTAACTTAATACTCTAGATGCATGCTGGATAGCGGTCGATGAGTGGAGTAATAGTAGTAGATGCAGAATCGTTTCGGTCTACTTGTCACGGACGTGATGCCTATATACATGATCATGCCTAGATATTCTCATAACTATGCTCAATTTTGTCAATTGCTCAACAGTAATTTGTTCACCCAGCATAGAATACTTATGCTCTCGAGAGAAGCCATTAGTGAAACCTATGGCCCCCGGGTCTATTCTCATCATATTAATCTCCATCACTTTTATTTACTTTGCTTTTTACTTTGCCTTTTACTTTTACTTTGCATCTCTATACCAAAAATACCAAAAATATTATCTGTCGGATCTCACTCTCGTAAGTGACTGTGAAGGGATTGACAACCCCTAATCGCGTTGGTTGCGAGGAGCTCTTTGTGTTGTGTAGGTACGAGGGACTTGCGCGTGGCCTCCTAGTAGATTGATACCTTGGTTCTCAAAAACTGAGGGAAATACTTACGCTACTCTGCTGCATCATCCTTTCCTCTTCGGGGAAAACCAACGCAAGATTAAGAGGTATCAAGAAGAATTTCTGGCGCTGTTGCTGGGGAGTCTACGCAAAAAGTCAACATACCAAGTACCCATCACAATCCCTATCTCCCGCATTACATTAGTTGCCATTTGCCTCTCGTTTTCCTCTCCCCCACTTCACCCTTGCCGTTTTATTCGCCCTCTCCTTCTCCTCCTTCCCATTTGCCTCTGTCTCCCTTCCCTTTTGGTTGCTCGTGTGTTGGATTGCTTGTTTGTCGCGATGGCTCAAGATACTACCAAATTGTGTGACTTCACCAATACCAATAATAATGATCTCCTTAGCACTCCGATTGCTCCTCTTGCCAATACTAAATCTTGTGAAATCAATACTGCTTTGGTGAATCTTGTTATGAAAGATCAATTCGCCGGCCTTCCTAGTGAAGATGCCGCTACTCATCTGAATAGCTTCGTTGATTTATGTGATATGCAAAAGAAAAAAGATGTTGATAATGACGTTGTTAAATTGAAGCTATTTCCTTTTTCGCTTAGAGATCGTGCTAAAGCTTGATTTTCGTCTTTGCCTAAAAATAGTATTGATTCTTGGAACAAGTGCAAAGATGCTTTTATCTCTAAGTATTTTCCACCTGCTAAGATCATCTCTCTTAGAAACGACATTATGAATTTTAAGCAACTTGATGATGAACATGTTGCACAAGCTTGGGAGAGAATGAAATTAATGATACGTGATTGCCCTACTCATGGTTTGAACTTGTGGATGATTATACAAAAAATTTATGCCGGATTGAATTTTGCTTCTAGAAATCTTTTAGATTCGGCCGCGGGAGGCACTTTTATGGAAATCACTTTAGGAGATGCTACTAAACTCCTAGATAATATTATTGTTAATTATTCTCAATGGCACACTGAAAGATCTTCCAATAAAAAAGTGCATGCGATAGAAGAAATCAATGTTTTGAGTGGAAAGATGGATGAACTTATGAAATTATTTGCTACTGAGAGTGTTTCTTCTAATCCTAATGATATGCCTTTGTCTACTTTGATTGAGAATAATAATGAATCTGTGGATGCGAATTTTGTTGGTAGGAATAATTTTGGTAACAACGCGTACAGAGGGAATTTTAATCCTAGGCCTTATCCTAGTAATCCTTATAATAATTATGGAAATTCCTACAACAACTCTTATGGAAATTATAATAAGATTCCCTCTGAATTTGAGAGTAGTGTTAAAGAGTTTATGAATTCACAAAAATAATTATTGGTTTGCTTGAAGAGAAATTACTTAAAGTTGATGATTTGGCTAGGAACGTTGATAGAATTTCTCTTGAGGTTGATTCTTTAAAGCTTAGATCTATTCCTCCTAAGCATGATATCAATGAGTCTCTCAAAGCCATGAGAATTTCCATTGATGAGTGCAAGGAAAGAACCGCTAGGATGCGTGCTTCCAAAGATGCCTTTATTAAAGCGTGTTCTTCCAATACCTATGAAAATCAAGATGAAGATCTAAAAGTTATTGATGTGTCTCCTATAAAATCTTTGTTTTGCAATATAAATCTTGATGAAACTGAATATGATCTCCCTTTACCTATAAGGCGTTCTAAAAATTCGGAGTATTTAGATCTTTATGATGAAATTGATGAAAGTGGGATTGAAAGAAATAAAACCCTAGATGTTGCTAAACCCACTATATTGGATTTCAAGGAATTTAATTATGAAAGTTGCTCTTTAATTGATTGTATTTCCTTGTTGCAAGCCGTGCTAAATTCTCCACATGCTTATAGTTAAAAGAAAGCCTTTACCGAACAAATTGTTGATGCCTTGATGCAATCTTATGAAGAAAAGCTTGAGCTAAAAGTTTCTATCCCTAGAAAACTCTATGATGAGTGGGAACCTACTATTAAAATTAAAATTAGAGATCATGAGTTTTATGCTTTGTGTGATTTGGGTGCTAGTGTCTCAATTATCCCCAAAACTTTGTGTGATTTGCTAGATTTCCGCGATTTTGATGATTGCTCTCTAAACTTGCATCTTGCGGATTCCACTATTAAGAAACCTATGGGAAGGATTAATGATGTCCTTAGCGTTGCTAATAGGAATTATGTGCCCGTAGATTTCATTGTTCTTGATATAGATTGCAATCCTTCTTGCCCTATTATTCTTGGTAGACCTTTCCTTAGAACGGTTGGTGCGATTATTGATATGAAGGAAGGGAATATTAGATTCCAATTTCCATTAAAAAAGGGCGTGGAACACTTTCTAAGAAAGAAAATAAAATTGCCATATGAAACTATCATGAGAGCCACTTATGGATTGCCTTCCAAAGATGGCAATACCTAGATCTATCCTCGCTTTTATGCCTAGCTAGGGGCCTTAAACGATAGCGCTTGTTGGGAGGCAACCCAATTTTATTTTAAGTTTTTTGTGTTTTTCTTCTGTTAGGGAATAAATAACCCATCTACCTTCTGTTTGGATGTGGTTTTGTGTTTTAATTAGTGTTTGTGCCAAGCTAGACCTATTGGATCTTCTTGGATGATAGTTGTTTGATCTTGCTGTAATTTCCAGAAACTTTGCGTTCAGTGCGAATTATTAAAAATCATAAGAACGTGATAAAATACTGATTCCAATTGCTGCTGATCAGTAAGCACATTGTATAGGTCGTCTAATTTTGGTAGAATTTTTTGGGTTCCAGAAGTTTGCATTAGTTACAGATTACTACAGACTGTTCTGTTTTTGACAGATTCTGTTTTTCGTGTTTGCTTATTTTGATGAATCTATGGTTAGTAAAATATGTTATGATCCATAGAGAAGTTGCAATATGGTAGGTTTAACACCAATATATATAAATAATGAGTTCATTACAGTACTTTGAAGTAGTCTTTTGTTTTCTTTCTCTAACGGAGCTCACGAGATTTCTGTTGAGTTTTGTGTTGTGAACTTTTCAAGTTTTGGGTGAATTCTTTTGATGGATTATGGAACAAGGAGGGGCAAGAGCCTAAGCTTGGGGATGCCCATGGCACCCCCAAGATAATCCAAGGACACCAAAAAGTCAAAGCTTGGGGATGCCCCGGAAGGTATCCCCTCTTTCGTCCACTTCCATCGGTAATTTACTTGGAGCTATATTTTTATTCACCAACAAGATATGTGTTTTGCTTGGAGCGTCTTGTATTATTTGTGTTTTTGATTGTTAGTGTGCCACAATCATCCTTGAGAGCCATACATAAATTGGAATTTGATAGAATACTCAATGTGCTTCACTTATATCTTTTGAGCTATGTAGTTTTGATATAATATTGCTCTATGTGCTTCACTTAGATATTTTAGAGCACGGTGGTGGTTTGTTTTAAACAAACTATTGATCTCTCATGCTTCACTTAAATTATTTTGAGAGTCTTAACAACATGGTAAATTGCTTAATTTTAATATGCTTGGTGTTCATGATTTGTGAATTTTTCTTTTGAGTCTGTTGAATACTAAGAGAAGATTGAAGCACGATAATTGTTTTGAGATATGGAGGTGATAATATTAGAGCCATGCTAGTTTAGTAGTTGTGAATTTAAAGAATACTTGTGTTAAAGTTTGTGATTCCCGTAGCATGCACGTATGGTGAACCGTTATGTGATGAAGTCGGAGCATGACTTATTTATTGATTGTCTTCCTTATGAGTGGCGGTCGGGGACGAGCGATGGTCTTTTCCTACCAATCTACCCCCCTAGGAGCATGCGCATAATACTTTGCTTTGATAACTTCTAGATTTTTGCAATAAGTATATGAGTTCTTTATGACTAATGTTGAGTCCATGGATTATACACACTTTTTCCCATCCTTCCACCATTGCTAGCCTCTCTAATAACGCGCACCTTTCGCCGGTATCATACACCCACCATATACCTTCCTCAAAACAGCCACCATACCTACCTATCATGGCATTTCCATAGCCATTCCGAGATATATTGCCATGCAACTTTCCATCGTTCCGTTTATTATGACACGCTCCATCATTGTCATATTGCTAGCATGATCATGTAGTGGACATCGTATTTGTGGCAAAGCCACCGTTCATAATTCTTTCATACATGTCACTCTTGATTCATTGCATACCCCGATACACCGCCGGAGGCATTCATATAGAGTCATATTTGTTCTAAGTATCGAGTTGTAATTGTTGAGTTGTAAGAAAAATAAAAGTGTGATGATCATCATTTTTTAGAGCATTGTCCCAAGTGAGGAAAGGATGATGGAGACTATGATTCCCCCATAAGTCGGGATGAGACTCTGGACGAAAAAAGAAAAAAAAAAGAGGCCATAAAAAATAGAGAAAAGGTCCAAATAAAAAAAGAGAGATAAAAGAGAGAAGGGACAATGCTACTATCCTTTTACCACACTTGTGCTTTAAAGTAGCACCATGATCTTCATTATAGAGAGTCTCTCGTTATGTCACTTTTATATACTAGTGGGAATTTTTCATTATAGAACTTGGCTTGTATATTCCAATGATGGGCTTCCTCAAATTGCCCGAGGTCTTTGTGAGCAAGCAAGTTGGATGCACACCCACTTAGTTTCTTTTGATGAGCTTTCACATACTTATAGCTCTAGTGCATCCGTTGCATGGCAATCCCTACTCACTCACATCGATATCTATTGATGGGCATCTCCATAGCCCATTGATACGCCTAGTTGATGTGAGACTATCTTCCCCTCTTTTTTTCTTCTCCACAACCACCATTCTATTCCATATAAGTGCTATATCCATGGCTCACGCTCATGTATTGCGTGAAGATCGAAAAAGTTTTGAAAAAGTTAGAGTATGAAACAATTGCTTGGCTTGTCATCGGGGTTGTGCATGATTTAAATACTTTGTGTGGTGAAGATAGAGCATAGCCAGACTATATGATTTTGTAGGGATAACTTTCTTTGGCCATGTTATTTTGAGAAGACATAATTGCTTTATTTGTATGCTTGAAGTATTATTATTCTTTATGTCAATATGAACTTTTGTCTTGAATCTTTCGAATCTGAATATTCATACCACAATTAAGAAATTTTGCATTGAAATTATGCCAAGTAGCACTCCGCCTCAAAAATTATCTTTTTATCATTTACCTACTCGAAGACGAGCAGGAATTAAGCTTGGGGATGCCTGATACGTCTCCAACGTATCTATAATTTTTGATTGCTCCATGCTATATTATCTACTGTTTTGGACTATATTGGGGCTTTATTTTCCACTTTTATATTGTTTTTGAGACTAACCTATTAACCGGAGGCCCAGCCCAGAATTGCTGTTTTTTTTTGCCTATTTCAGTGTTTCGAAGAAACGGAATATCAAACGGAGTCCAAACAGAAAAATCTTTTTTGGAACGTGATTTTCTTCCCGAATATGACACAGAAGACTTGGACCCTACGCCAGGGAACGCCGGAGGCGGTCACGAGGGTAGGGGGCGCCCCCCCTAGGGTGCGCCCCCTGCCTCGTGGGCCCCTCGACGCTACACCGACGTACTTCTTCCTCCTATATATACCTAAGTACCCCCAAACGATTAGATACGGAGCCAAAAACCTAATTCCACTGCCGCAACTTTCTGTATCCACGAGATCCCATCTTGGGGCCTGTTCCGGAGCTCCGCCGGAGAGGGCCGTTATCACGGAGGGCTTCTACATCATCATAGCCTCTCCAATGAAGTGTGAGTAGTTCACCTCAGAACTTCGGGTCCATAGTTAGTAGCTAGATGGCTTCTTCTCTCTTTTTGGATCTCAATACAATGTTCTCCCCCTCTCTTGTGGAGATCTATTCGATGTAATCTTCTTCTTTTTGCGGTGTGTTTGTTGAGACCGATGAATTGTGGGTTTATGATCAAGTCTATCTGTGAATAATATTTGAATCTTCTCTGAATTATTTTATGTATGATTGGTTTTCTTTGCAAGTCTCTTCGAATTATCCGTTTGGTTTGGCCAACTAGATTGGTAGTTCTTGCCATGGGAAAAGTGCTTAGCTTTGGGTTCGATCTTGCGGTGTCCTTTCCCAGTGACAGAAGGGGCAGCAAGGCACGTATTGTATCGTTGCCATCGAGGATAACAAGATGGGGTTTATTTCATATTGCATGGATTTATCTCTCTACATCATGTCATCTTGCATAAAGCGTTACTCTGTTTTTAACTTAATACTCTAGATGCATCTGGATAGCGGTCGATGAGTGGAGTAATAGTAGTAGATGCAGAATCATTTCGATCTACTTGTCACGGACGTGATGCCTATATACATGATCATGCCTAGATATTCTCATAACTATGCTCAGTTCTGTCAATTGCTCAACAGTAATTTGTTCACCCACCGTAGAATACTTATGCTCTCGAGAGAAGCCACTAGTGAAACCTATGGCCCCCAGGTCTATTCTAATCATATTAATCTCCATCACTTTTATTTACTTTGCTTTTTTACTTTGCCTTTTACTTTTACTTTGCATCTCTATACCAAAAATACCAAAAATATTATCTATCGGATCTCACTCTCGTAATTGACCGTGAAGGGATTGACAACCCCTAATCGCGTTGGTTGCGAGGAGCTCTTTGTGTTGTGTAGGTACGAGGGACTTGCGCGTGGCCTCCTACTGGATTGATACCTTGGGTCTCAAAAACTGAGGGAAATACTTACGCTACTCTGCTGCATCATCCTTTCCTCTTCGGGGAAAACCAACGCAAGCTCAAGAGGTAGCATGGGTATGTCTACTTAATGAAACACACGTCTGAGACCTTTGAAAAGTTCAAGGAATTTCAGAGTGAGGTTGAGCGTCAACGTGACAGGAAAATCAAGTTATTACGATCAGATCGTGGGGGAGAATGTTTGAGTCACGAATTTGGCACGCACTTAAGGAAATGTGGAATCGTTTCACAACTCACGCTGCCTGGAACACCTCAGCGAAATAGTGTGTCCGAATGTCGTAATCGCACTCTATTAGATGTGGTGCGAACTATGATGTCCCTTACCGACCTAATGCTCTCATTTTGGGGCTATGCTTTGGAGACTGCCGCATTCACTTTAAATAGGGCTCCGTCGAAATCCATTGAGACGACATCGTATGAATTATGGTTTGGGAAGAAACCTAAGCTGTCGTTTCTAAAAGTTTGGGGATGCGATGCTTACGTCAATAAACTTCAACCTAAAAAGCTCGAACCCAAGTCGAAAAAATGCGTCTTCATAGGATACCCTAAGGAAACCATTGGGTATACCTTCTACCTCAGATCCGAAGGCAAGATATTTGTTGCCAAGAACGGATCCTTTCTGGAGAAAGAGTTTCTCTTGATAGAAGTAAGTGGGAGGAAAGTAGAACTTGATGAAGTATTGCCTCTTGAAACGGAAAGTAGCGCAGCTCAGGAAGATGTTCCTGTGGTGCATGCACCGACTAGAGAGGAAGTTAACCATGATGTTCAAGGTACTTCGGATCAAGCTCCTACTGAACTTCATAGGTCCACAAGGACACGTTCCGCACTAGAGTGGTACGGCAACCCTGTCTTGGAAATCATGTTGTTAGACAACGGTGAACCTTCGAACTATGAAGAAGCAATGGCGGGCCCAGATTCCGACAAATGGCTAGAAGCCATGAAATCCGAGATAGGATCCATGTATGAAAACAAAGTATGGATTTGACTGACTTGCCCGACGATCAGCGAGCCATAGAGAATAAATGGATCTTTAAGAAGAAGACATACGCGGATGGTAATGTGACCATCTGTAAGGCTCGACTTGTCGCTAAGGGTTATCGACAAGTTCAAGGGGTTGACTACGATGAGACTTTCTCACCCGCAGCGAAGCTGAAGTCCGTCCGAATCATGTTAGCAATTGCCGCATTCTATGATTATGAGATATCGCAAATGGACGTCAAAACGGCATTCCTTAACGGCTTTCTTAAGGAAGAATTGTATATGATGCAGCCGGAAGGTTTTGTCGATCCTAAGAATGCTAACAAGGTATACAAGCTCCAGCGCTCCATCTATGGGCTGGTGCAAGCATCTCGGAGTTGGAACATTCGATTTGATGAGATGATCAAAGCGTTTGGGTTTACACAGACTTATGGAGAAGCCTGTGTTTACAAGAAAGTGAGTGGGAGCTTCGTAGCATTTCTCATGTTATATGTGGATGACATACTGTTGATGGGAAATGATATAGAATTCTTGGAAAGCATAAAGGCCTACTTGAACAAGTGTTTTTCAATGAAGGACCTTGGAGAAGCTGCTTATATATTAGGCATCAAGATCTATAGAGATAGATCATGACGCCTCATTGGTTTTTCACAAAGTACGTACCTTGACAAGATATTGAAGAAGTTCAATATGGATCAGTCCAAGAAGGGGTTCTTGCCTGTATTGCAAGGTGTGCAATTGAGCACGGCTCAATGCCCGACCACGGCAGAAGATGGAGAAAAGATGAGTGTCGTCCCCTATGCCTCGGCCATAGGGTCTATTATGTATGCCATGCTGTGTACCAGACCTGATGTAAACCTTGTCGTAAGTTTGGTAGGAAGGTACCAAAGTAATCCCGGCATGGAACACTGGACAGCGGTTAAGAATATCCTGAAGTACCTGAAGAGGACTAAGGATATGTTTCTCGTTTATGGAGGTGACGAAGAGCTCGTCGTGAAGGGTTACGTCGATGCTAGCTTCGACACAGATCTGGATGACTCTAAGTCGCAAACCGGATACGTGTATATTTTGAATGGTGGGGCAGCCAGCTAGTGCAGTTGCAAGCAAAGCGTTGTGGCAGGATCTACATGTGAAGCGGAGTACATGGCAGCCTCGGAGGCAGTACAAGAAGCAATCTGGGTGAAGGAGTTCATTACCGACCTAGGAGTCATTCCCAATGCGTCAGGCCTGATGAATCTCTTCTGTGACAACACTGGAGCTATTGCCCTTGCCAGGAAGCCCAGGTTTCACAGGAAGACCAGGCATATTAAGCGTTGCTTCCACTCCATTCGTGAAAATGTTCAAAATTGAGACATAGATATTTGTAAAGTACATACAGACCTGAATGTAGCAGATCCATTGACTAAACCTCTCCCTAGAGCAAAACATGATCAACACCAGAACTCTATGGGTGTTCGATTCATAAAAATGTAACTAGATTATTGACTCTAGTGCAAGTGGGAGACTGTTGGAAATATGCCCTAGAGGCAATAATAAAATGGTTATTATTATATTTCCTAATTCATGGTAATTGTCTATTGTTCATGCTATAATTGTGTTATCTGGAAATCGTAATACATGTGTGAATACATAGACCACAACATGTCCCTAGTGAGCCTCTAGTTGACTAGCTCGTTGATCAACAGATAGTCATGGTTTTCTGACTATGGACATTGGATGTCATTAATAACGGGATCACATCATTAGGAGAATGATGTGATGGACAAGACCCAATCCTAAGCATAGCACAAGATCATGTAGTTCGTTTGCTAGAGCTTTTCCAAATGTCAAGTATCATTTCCTTACACCATGAGATTGTGCAACTCCCGGATACAGTAGGAGTGCTTTGGGTGTGCCAAACATCACAACGTAACTGGGTGACTATATAGGTGCACTACGGGTATCTGCGAAAGTGTCTATTGCGTTGGCACGAATCGAGACTGGGATTTGTCACTCCGTATGACGGATAGGTATCTCTGGGCCCACTCGGTAATGCATCATCATAATGAGCTCAATGTGACCAAGTGTTTGGTCACGGGATCATGCATTACGGTACGAGTAAAGTGACTTGCCGGTAACGAGATTGAACGAGGTATTGGGATGCCGACAATCGAATCTCGGGCAAGTAACGTACCGATTGACAAAGGGAAATGTATACGGGATTGATTGAATCCTCGACATCGTGGTTCATCCGATGAGATCATCGAGGAGCATGTGGGAGCCAACATGGGTATCCAGACCCCGCTGTTGGTTATTGACCGGAGAGTCGTCTCGGTCATGTCTGCGTGTCTCCCGAACCCGTAGGGTATACACACTTCAGGTTTGGTGCGCTACAGTTGTAGAGATATTAGTATGTGGTAACCCGAAAGTTGTTCGGAGTCCCGAATGAGCTCCAAGACGTCATGAGGAGTTCCGGAATGGTCCAGAGGTAAAGATTTATATATAGGAAGTCCAGTTTCGGCCATCGGGAAAGTTTCGGGGGTCACCGGTATTGTACCGGGAGCACCGGAAGGGTCCCGGGGGTCCACCGGGTGGGGCCACCTATCCCGGAGGTCCCCATGGGCTGAAGTGAGAAGGGAACCAGCCCCTGGTGGGCTGGTGCGCCCCCCTTGGGCCTCCCCCTTCGCCTAGGGTTGGAAACCCTGGGGGTGGGGGCGCCCCACTTGGCTTGGGGGGCAAGCCACCCCCTTTGGCCTCCGCCCCCCATCTAGATGGGATCTAGAGGGGCCGGCACCCCCCTGGCCCCTATATATAGTGGGGGAAGAGAGGGTAGCCGCACCCAAGCCCCTGGCGCCTCCCTCTCCCTCCCGTGACACCTCTCCCTCTCGCTGAGCTTGGCGAAGCCCTGCCGAGATCCCCGCTACTTCCACCACCATGCTGTCGTGCTGCTGGATCTCCATCAACCTCTCCCTTCCCCTTGCTGGATCAAGAAGGAGGAGACGTCTTCCCCAACCGTACGTGTGTTTAACGCGGAGGTGTTGTCCGTTCGGCACTTGGTCATCGGTGATTTGGATCACGACGAGTACGACTCCATCAACCCCGTTCTCTTGAACGCTTCCACTAGAGATCTACAAGGGTATGTAGATGCACTCCTTTCCTCTCGTTGCTAGAAGACTCCATATATTGATCTTGGTGATGTGTAGAATTTTTTTTAATTTCAGCAACGATCCCCAACAAAAATGACCTCATTGATAAAGGGATCGAACGAGAGACGCGACAATGGCCACACCGTTGCAGGACTTGGTTCTTCGGGGTTAGGGGAAAATTGGACCCTATAACAGGGAAGTGCGTTTGGACCGACGAGTAGCTGAACACACCCATCAAGAAGTTTCAGGACTGTATCGAAATGGCGCTGCAAGGGACGTTCGTTCCGGACAAAGAGAACGACGAGCTCACAGAGGCCCTCGGGAATCCCTAGCACCCCGGACGGACACGAGGCATGCCAGACTCCCTTTCGTGGAAGGCTGAATTTCCCGATGCAGGCGGATACAAACGCAGGGAGAGGGAGAAGAAAAAGGAGTTGACCCAACTACAGGCGCAACACGCAAGGGTACAAGCGCTAGAGGAACGAGAGGCATTTCGCAGCAAGCGACCTGCCGAAGCTACACCCGAAGCTACCCCGCCATCTCAGCGGAGAAGCGGCGTGGCTTCCACGGAGCTACTTCAGGAGCCTGTCTTTACGGCTCCTGCTAGCTACCCCATAGATGCTATCACGAAGTCTCAGTATTGCCACCTTATGACGAAGTGGAGGGAATTGAAAGTCAAGGCGGCCGTTGGCTCTGTTGCACCTCCTGAACCTGGCGCAACTTTTCACTGCCGGCCGATTCCAGAAGGATATGCTAGGGTGATGGTGGATGGAATCACAGAAGGATCTGAGGATCTCCAGCTTGACCACCCTACGGGTCAAGGGAGATGTGGCTGGGTTCTTGTCTGAAGACTCCATGCCTATGGCGGAAGGAGCTCATCAACCTTCCGAACTGGATGCCTCTGCCTCCTCCTCCTCCTCCTCCGGCGAGTCAGGGCACTCCGCCTCCTCCATCGCCTCCTCCTCCGGTGAGTGACGATCAGGGCACTCAGCCTCCTTCTTAGGCGCGTGGCGGCACTCCGCCTGCGCCGGCGCGCCCGAGCAGCCACCAGCCTCCTCCTTCTCCGCCTCGCCAGCAAGGGCGGAAGAGACCCACCGCCGCCCCGACTGCTCCGGTGCGTCGTAGTCCTTCTCCTATGCCTCGTAAGCAAGCACGAAAGAAGAAAGCCGTAGCCGCTCCGTCTGCTCCGGCGTCTAGAAGTACAGCCAGAGGCAGGAGGCAATACAGATACGGTCCACCTCTCAAGCCTCTAGAGAAGTTACCGTACGAGAGGACTGAGGAGGAAAACACGAAGATCGTGCGGACCGAGGTGAAGGACTTCTTTGAAGGGTTGAAAGCAAAGAGACATCCACCTCCGGAGGAGAAGGTAGATCCAGTGAAAGCAAAGCGCACTATCGATGCCCTGAGGAAACCACCAAAGTCTTCGCCGAAAACCAACTGTGAGCGCATTACTGAAAAGGCATATCTTGAAGCGGAGCGGTTGGGAAGTACTATCAGTGATCAAAGGTTAAAAGAACGAGTAGCTGGGAAAAAAATTGCCTAGCTCGGCGAACAAGCAAACCAATCGTGCCCCCCGCTCAATGTGTCTAGCGACATCTTCGCTAATGCTCCGGGGATGGTGCCCGGTTATAGCAATCTTGGATATTACCTGCCCGACGATGTACATTATGATTTCTTGGAGGTGGACGAACATAGATACGAGTACGGGAAGCCTCTCGTCAAAGATGAAAAATCTCTAACAACAATGATGCGAAGATTCCATAATTGGTCCATGAAAACCTACAGAGAGTCTGGGGGACGAATACTTTGTATCTGAGAGTTAAAGAGGAGCACAACTTCGTTGGAACTGATCTGTTGCATGTTCCATTTGAGGAGTTCTTCCAGTTCTTCAATCAAAAGGCCCTCGATAAATTAACGGTCACTTGCTACTCTATGCAAGTACTACTTCTGTCGTTAAGTCTCTATATATAGCTCAGCTCTTTCATTGCATGTATTTATAATTATCCTCACTATATTATGTAGATTGAAGATCGTCGAGTGCAGAAAAGCAGAAATGTATGATATTGGGTTCATTAACACAAATCTCATAGATGAATTTCAGGTTAAAATGAACGCCGAAGAGGCCGAGGCCAACTTGCTCAAATAATTGTTAATAAATCAAAACAAAGATTTAATACTCTTTCCTTACAACTTCAAGTGAGTGTTCCTGTCGCGTGCATATTCGGTTTCCCTTATTACTCGAGCGAGGTTATAGTAATGTAATTGATGAGTTATGCATGCGTGCGCAGCTTCCACTATATTCTTCTGGAGATTAAGCTTGAGCGGGGAGTAGTAACCGTCTTGGACTCGAGACAAAAAGATCTCGAGACCTATGCAGACATGACTAAAATTCTCAACAAGTAAGTTCAATCGATCATTATCGCACCATATCGACAACTTTTTGTTCATTTCCATATATCTCAAGTAATAATTATTTTCTTTGTCTTGCAGGGTTTGGAAACGGTTCACCGCAGAAGCTCCGGGACTGCCGAAGAAGCTACAATATAGATACCCAAAAGTAAGTACTACTAGCTAGCTAGTTGCGCACATCTCCCGTTGATTCTAGCTACTTTCATCAATGCCATTTATAGTGCTTCATTATCAGTTTGATTGACCTCTATTTCTCGTAAAGTGCTTGTGGCAGGAACAAGGAAATGATTAATGTGGATACTACGTGTGCGAGTTCATCTACAATGCGACTTTGAAAAATAAGCGGGGCTACTCTAAAAGACAATATGAAGTGCGTAAGCAATAATATTCACAATTTCATTTTATTACACCATCATTTCTGTTGAGTTTCGGTCATATATATGTATTAGCCCCTTGTTCAAATTAGACGTGGCAGATGCGGAATGAACTCCTACCACAAGATCGCATGAAAGCAATTCAAGAGGAATTGGCGGGATTCTTTCTTGACCACGTCATCAATAAAGCCGGAGAATACCATGTGGAAGTTGAGTTCAAATGCTAGGGGATTGTAAGAGATCTTACGTATTGTATATGTATGTAGCCAGTAGCGTCAGATAGATAATACGAAAACTTGTTGTTCGACCAATATCTCGGAGAAGGAGAGGTCGATCACTTCTCTCGGTATGCATGATGAACTTCTGTACTTAATGGTGTCCTTCATTTTCTTACTACCTAGCGTGTCGAGGGCCTCTCTATGTATACTACGTAGCGTCGACCAAGCACGGAGATAAGAGAGGACACTTCTCTCTATTAATTAATTAGCTACCTAACACAATATATGAAACACCTTAATTAACCATACAAAACCCCCAAATCCACACCCCCCTTTCAGAAAAAAACAAAAACCCTAGCCCCTGAACAACTGACGCATGGATGCCTATTGGTCCCGGTTGGTGCCACCAACCGGGACTAAAGGGCCTCCTGCCTGGGCTCGCAGCACCGGCCACGTGGAGGCCCATCTGTCCCGGTTAGTATAAGAACCGGGACAAAAGGCCTAGGCATTAGTAACGACCCTTTAGTCCCGAATCCCCAACCGGGACATATGGGCCTTATGAACCGGGACAAATGACCCTTTTTCTACTAATGCCTTTAGCATCCAGCACTTGATTAAGCGCGTCCCACGAAATAGAGTCAAAAGACTTTCCAAAGTCAAGTTTCAAAACAAAAGCGGGAGCTTTACGATGATGGCTGGATTGGATGATCTCAGCTGCATAAATAAAATTATCAGCAATGCTACGACCCTTAATAAAACCATATTGCTCAAAGTGAACCATAGAAGGGTAGTGAGGTTGGATTCTATTTACAGGACACATGGAGGGTAGCTCTCGAAATAGGCTTTTGCCCCGCTTTATAAATAAAGCAACACCAAAGGAAAATACATGGCCAAACGATACAAGATGGTCAGGTTGCCCTCTTACACAACTGATCCTAGGATAGTCGGATCACGCAGAGCGCACACGCCTATGCTACCAACAAAGAACATAGGAAGAAATGAACATACGCCACACTACGACCTAGTACACCTAAGCTCCACAACAACGCCCTCAAGAGGGAAGACGGTGCTAAGCGTCGCCGCTGTCGAGTCCACGGTGGACAAAGGTCTTCACCCAGAGCCCTGACACTGAGAGAAGAACCACGGCGACGTGTTCATGAAGAGTGTGGCACCCACGGGCGTCGCCATCGTCGACGCCAGGAGCAGAGCTTTCGCTCGGCATCTCACACGTGCCACGACGAGGTCGCTAGGACGAGAGCGACGAGGTCAGGTCCCCGGAGCCAGATCAGGGCAATACCCCTATGGGGACAGAGGGCATGCCCAGGCCACCCGTCGCTACACCTCCTGTCGCCCGCACAACCAGGAAGGAGAGCCACCACCGACGTGATGGTGCCCACCGACGAGCAAACCATGCGGACCGCCATCTAGGGCCACCGCCCCGGCCTCCCTGTCTCCAAATACCGAACGCCGCTCACTTCACAGCGCACTCAACCACGATAGGAGGAACAGAGGCACGCCCCCTACTCCTAGCCTGGCATCAGTCACTGAGTTTGGGTAGGCTCCTCCACAGTAGGAGGCACCCACGCCTGCATCCCCTGCCAATCCTCGTGGATTCGGGAGGACACGACCCTATGACTGCCGACGGCCGTCAGCGAGCCAGCCCCGAATCCTAGCCCAAGCTAGCCCACACAACGCCATGTCTGTGGCCACCGTCGCCGTTCCGCTCACAAGCGCCCTCGAATCACGACCACCACTGCCGACCACCGTACCCATGAGGAGATAAAGAACACCACCTGCGAGCACAACCCGGAACAAACCTCACTTCACCTACCCGGAGCAAGAACTCCGATCTGCCTCGGGCCCAGATCCGGTCTGCCCTAGCATAGACCCTAGGTCGTAGCCACCACCTGCCCGTACCCAGGAGAAGGAAAATGGTCACCGCCACCCGCTCCCCGCCGCCGAGCACCAAACGCCATGCCACACCGACACCAGCGGCCGGAGCACTCCTGAGCCACCACAAGCCCACCACCTGAAGCACTGGAAGCCCCCATCCATGGCCAGCCAAGGCCATCACAAGCCACCGGAGGGGAGCCCCCTGCCCGGGCCGGCAACTGCCGCCGGCGGATGGCCCCGCCCCGCCTAAGGTGCCGGCGGCCAGATCTGGACCAGACCGACCGCCCGGCCACCACAGGTGCGCCCCGCCGCCAACGCGCCACCATCCGCTGCAGAACGCCAGATCCCGACAGCCGAGGGAAAAAAAGGGGTCCCACCGCCGCGCGGGGGCGACCGGGCTTTGCCCGGCGGCGGGGCTAGGATTTCCCCCCGGTCGCCGCGCGGGGGCGACACGGGAGGGGTGGGAGGGGTCCCCCAAGAATAGGTAAAGAAGAGGAGATCGTGGAGGCTAGCTTGATGCTGCAATTTTGGAGAGACACGGGGCGAAAGTTGTCCGGTGTGTAGATCCTATGAACTAGCATCAACGTGAATGGCTCGGTGTGCGTGTCTGCCTTGTTTGAGAGATAGGGTTGGATGACGTTCGTCCGGCCCGGATGTTTGCGGAGACGTCCAGACACGGACACCTGACGTATCCGCGGACATTTGTGGGATTCTCTTTGATGAACCTTGTTGGAGATGCCCTTAACAGCTTAAGGGCCATTTAAAGCACATGTGTTCAAAGGTGTATACTAGAAGAAAGTGACTAAATAAAATGCGTGTGGGGGTGGTTCTTGGTTCATAACTTTACTAGTGTTCATTCTATCTCGGCTCGCAACTACCGGCTAGAGAAGGAGTATATCTTTATTTGGAAGGAAATAAACCTTATCTAGCAACAATATATATATTTCTCATTGAGGACAGTGATTGTTATAGCAGCTTGTGCTTCAATAGCGTGAGAGAAATTGAGCACCGAGAGGAGAGGCAGGTTTGTTTCGTTCTTGAACATCTGCCAATTTTACCGTTCCAATGTGAGCATGGGAAGCATCAGGATGATAAGCACCTGCATGAGGAAGATACTCGGTGCTGGAAGCCAAGGTGCGGCAAGTAGCAGCTGTCGCTCCTACGTCTGCTCAAGTATTTTCACTGAACTGGTTCGTCCAGTAACCACTGCGATTGCGAGCGCCTGCGGGTCCGTACGTACAGTAATCGGGCAAATTAGTAGGCACGGATTGCGTCCAGGGCAATTTAGTACTCCGAAGGTGGTCCACAGTAAGCAGGAGGTCGAGGTTTCCTTCTCCTTCCGTGAGAACAGAGGAGACGACTCAGCCATCGCTGTCTGTCTCTCTCTCTCTCTCTCGTCGCTAGCCAATATACTATAAATCCCTCTCTTCTTGCGTGTATTTAAGGAAGAAAATCGTAATTATCACAACGAAGTCAGAGTGGCGCAGCGGAAGCGTGGTGGGCCCATAACCAACAGGTACGAGGATTGAAACCTGGCTCTCATATTTTTGAATGCCCTTCGCTTTACTTCTCGTTCAGTGGTATCGTTTACAAGAAAAGAGAGCACCTCAGGAGGCGCTGAATCCATCCAGCAACTAGGAGGAGAAAACTTAACTAGTCTAGCAAGCTCATGGGCTACTTTATTACTCTCTCTATTACAATGATCATAAGTAACATGGTTGAAATCAGAGGACATGAAGAAACAATCGTCAATAATAGCAGAAGCAACCGAAGAAGAATTGCCGTTTTTTAGGGCTTCCACTATCTCCAAGCTGTCCGAGCTTACCACAATCCTGCTACATCGGACGGTTCTCGCAAGGTTCAGCCCAAACCTGACAGCCAGAGCCTCTGCTGTGAAGGAATCAAAACAAATGCCTATTTTTTCGTTCGCCGCAGCAATGAATTGTCCACTTTGATCACGAATGGTTGCCCCCACGGTTCCTTCAAGTAGATCTTGATCAAACCCCGCATCAACATTTAATTTCATGTATCCCTTTGGTGGCTTTTCCCAAATGCCCGACCGGAGTTTGGCTTTTGGTGAGCATGCGATGCTGAAATTTGCCGCCAGTCCTCGTACAGCTAGGGCGATCCGAGTGGGTGTTTGAATTTCTTCTCCATGGTAAACTTTGCGGTGTTCAAACCACAAATACCAAGCTGCGGTGGCTACCATCTCTCTCAGTTTTGGAAATCCCAAGATATAGAATTCTGTATCTTCCATATGCAACAACTCGTGCATCACTTCCTCTCCAGACTTGTATTTTGTGCACTTCTTCTTTACTATCTCATACAGCCCCAATTGTCTCCAAACCTGTACTGATCTTGGACAATCAAACAGTAAGTTTTGTATACTGTCAGGTCCCAACCTGCATTCTGGGCACTGAATTTTAACCTTCATGTGCTTAGAAGCTAGGGCTGCTCGACATGGAAGAGCAACATGTAGGAACCGCCATGTAAATATTTTAATTTTTGCTGGGCATTCTAAGCTCCAAATCAAATTCCACTTCTTACCAGGTGACGATGGACCCGCATTATTACGATTCAGAGCACCAAACTGAAAATTCCATTCAATTTGATAAGCTAATCGCTCTGAGAAGATACCGTTCTTGGTAGGGCTCCATGCAATAAAATCTGACATTTATATAAAGGTAAGGGTATAGCCAGGATCCTGTGAACGTCCACATTCCAGAATGTTTGGTTCACCAACTGTATATCCCAATCTCCAGTCACCGGATCAATGAGGTCGCAAACTCGGGATATTAAGTTACTACCCCTGATAGTTAGCACTTTTTTTCGTCGGCGATTGAGGAATCCATGAATCCTCCCATATATTCACCTTTTGACCATCTCCAACCCTCCAAATATACCCATGCCTCAATGTGTCTAACCCGGCCATAATGCTCTGCCGTGTGAAAGATGATTTTGGCTTTAAAGTTGCCTCCAGTAGGTCTCCTTCTGAGTAGTACTTAGCTTTCAGAATAGTTGCACATAATGAATCTGGGCTATCAATAAGACGCCAGACTTGTTTTGCAAGAAGTGCAAGGTTGAAACAGTGGATGTCCCTAAATCCCATACCTCCATATTTCTTTGGTATACACATCTTTTGCCATGCGAGCCAATGTATCTTTCTATTCGTTGCATCATCACCCCACCAAAACCGATTTTTTGTCCAAAAGGACCCCCTGGCGAACAGAATTGCCAAAAAGGACCACATGCCGAAAACATTGCCAAAAAGGACCCCTCACCAGTGGCGGCAGGCGCGGCAGGCGACACGTGTCACCTGCCGCCACACCAGGAGGCGGCGGGCCCTGCCGCCACAGCAGGATGCGGCCGCGCGGGGTATAACGTTATCTGCACAGTGTCTATCGCCGGGACGGAACGGGGCAGGCCTTGTGTGCCCTGCCGCCACAAGACGAGGCGGCCGGCGCTGCTCCTGCCGCTCGCAGACCGACTGACTCTGATGCACGGAAAGAGAGACGTGGGCCAGGCCGCCACTTCAGGGGGCGGCGACACTGTTGCTGCTGCATGCGCGCCGACAGCCTCACTGTTGCAGACAACGCTAATTCCCACGCGCGGGAATCCGATGCTGCAGAGGGCGGGAATCTGCGCCTTTTATTTCTTTATTCGCGATGATTCTGCTGCCCGTGAGCTGGCTTTTATGTCTTCTTTGTATGCACCCGCACTGATTCCGCTGCATTGCTGCCTAGGGACTCAACTGCCTTTTGCTTGAGCGGACATGACGGCACTGCGGGAATCATTCACCCAGCGCTGGCTTTTGCTTCAAAGGACGCGATGGCACTGCAGAAATACACTCACTCGCTGCGGGAATCCGAGGTTGCGGTAGGTGAATCTATCATGTGGTACTGCATGAACACACGTGCTAGCCTGGCCAGTCAGCCAGCTACTATACCAACACATCTCACACAGGAGGAGCAGGCGCGGAGACATATTGAGCTGCATGCAGCTTACTATCGTGACCAGATGGTAATCACTTGTAACTTTTTTAGGTCCATCATTTCATAATCATTTTAACTAAATAACATCCAAATATTGTTCAGCTTGAAAGTTGCAACGAAGTAGGGAAGATGGCTACGGGTAGCATGCCGGCCCAGGGCCCAGCTCGCAAGTCATTCCAGAAACGTTTTCAACAATACATGGCAACAAAGTTCAGATGCGGTAGAGGCGATGATGTTGTCACTGGAGCGTACAACATGCCGGTAGTGAGGTCAGCCAAACCGAGTGCGGCACCGTCGTCCAGACCGAGCAAGGCGCGTACGAGCCATGGGTAGTGGGGGAGGGTCCGAGTACTAGAACGACATTGCTACGACATGACTCATCTCTTCCACTGCATCGCTCTTCTTCGGTGCAGCTTCGTTAGGGGCAGACATCTCAAGACCATGGCACGGGCTTCGGTTCGATGCCCGAGCAGACTCTTTCCCCTAACCCATATGCGTACACATGATATGATGCATACACCCAAGGTGACGGATCTCAGTCGTATCTCTCCACGCGAGGGATCTCCATGCCCGAGGAGACTCGTGTACCAGATTTAAACCAGCATCACTGTGACGCCCCCGATTCAATCGTACACTAATCATGCACGCAAATGTGTACGATCAAGATCAGGGACTCACGGGACGATATCACAACACAACTCTACAAATAAAATAAGTCATACAAGCATCATAATACAAGCCAGGGGCCTCGAGGGCTCGAATACAAGTGCTCGATCATAGACGAGTCAGCGGAAGCAACAATATCTGAGTACAGACATAAGTTAAACAAGTTGCCATAAGATGGCTAGCACAAACGGGGATACAGATCGAACGAGGCGCAGGCCTCCTGCTTGGGATCCTCCTAACTACTCCTGGTCGTCGTCAGCGGGTTGCAGTAGTAGGCACCTCCAGTGTAGAAGGAGTCGTCGTCGACGGTGGCGTCTGGATCCAGGGCTCCATCGTCTGGTTGCAGCAATCGGGTATAGAGATGGGGAAAAATGGGAAACAAGGCAACCGTGAGTACTCATCCAAAGTACTCGCAAGCAAGGAGCTACACTACATATGCATGGATATATATGTAAAGGGCCATATCCGTGGACTGAACTGCAGAATGCCAGAATAAGAGGGGGATATCTAATCCTGTCAAAGACTACGCTTCTGGCAGCCTCCGTCTTGCAGCATATAGAAGAGAGTAGACTGAAGTTCTCCAAGTAGCATCATATAGCATAATCCTACCCGGCGATCCCCTCCTCGATGCCCTGTTAGAGAGTGATCACCGGGTTGTATCTGGCACTTGGAAGGGTGTGTTTTATTAAGTATCCGATTCTAGTTGTCATAAGGTCAAGGTACAACTCCGGGTCGTCCTTTTGCCGAGGGACACGGCTATTTGAATAGATTAACTTCCCTGCAGGGGTGCACCACATAGCCCAACACTCTTGATCCCATTTGGCCGGACACACTTTCCTGGGTCATGCCCGTCCGCGGAAGATCAACACGTCGCAGCCCCACCTAGGCACAACAGAGAGGTCAGCACGCCGGTCTAAACCTAAGCGCGCAGGGGTCTGGGCCCATCGCCCTGAGCGCACCTGCACGTTGCGTGGGCAGCCGGAAGCAGACCTAGCCTAGTAGCGTTCCAGTCCAATCCGGCGCGCGCCGCTCCGTCGCTGACGTCACGAAGGCTTCGGCTGATACCACGACGCCGGGATACCCATAACTACTCCCGCGTAGATGGTTAGTGCGTATAGACCAAATGGCCAGACACAGATCAAATACCCAGATCTCATTAAGCGTGTTAAGTATCCGCGAACGCCGACCAGGGCCAGGCCCACCTCTCTCCTAGGTGGTCTCAAACCTTCCCTGTCGCTCCGCCACAAAGTAACAGTCAGGGGCCGTCGGGAACCCAGGCCCACCACTACCTGGGTGGAACCACCTGCCCCTTCAGCCCCCAACTCCGAACAGTATCACAGGTAATGTAACAGTGTAAAGTATAGCATATGCCCGCGACCACTTCCCGAAGTGATCACGGCCCAGTAGTATAGCAAGGCAGACGGACAAGAGTGTTGAGCCACTGATGGAACACTAGAATCCTATACTAAGCAAGTAGGATTGCAGGTAAAGGTATCAATAGCAGTATCAAAGACATGCTATGCATCAGGATAGGAATAACGAAAGCAGTAACATGCTACACTACTCTAATGCAAGCAGTATAGAGGAGAGTAGGCGATATCTGGTGATCAAGGGGGGGCTTGCCTGGTTGCTCTGGCAAGAGAGAGGGATCGTCAACTCCGTAGTCGAACGGGGCAGCAGCAGCGTCGGTCTCGGCGTCTCTCGGGAGAAGAGGGGGAGAAACAATAAATATTTAAGCAAGCAGATGCATAGTGATGCATGACATGACAAGTAACGGCGTTAGAGGTGCCCTAATGCGGTATGGGATGATATCGGTGAAGGGGGGAAACATCCAGGAAAGTATCCCCGGTGTTTCGCGTTTTCGGGCAAAGGAGCCGAAGGGGGAAAGTTGCGAGTTTGATATGTTAGGGGTGCGCGGCGGATGAATGGGCTGCATATCCGGGTTCGTCTCATCGTTCTGATCAACTTTCATGTAGAAAGTATTTTCATCCGAGTTACGGATTAAAAGATATGATTTTCTAAAGTTTAAATCATTTTAAGAATTTATTTAACTATTTAATTCTAACATTATCCAGAATAGTGCATGCTGACGTCATCATGATGTCAGCATGACGTCAGCAGTCAACAGGGAGTTGACTGGGTCAATCTGACGTGTGGGTCGCACTGGTCATTGACTCCTAATCAGTGTTTAACTAATCTAACTAATGTTTAATTAAGCTAATTAGTTAATTAGGTAAATCTAATAATGATTAATTAACTTAATTAATTTAATTTAATTATTATTATTTATTTAGTTATTTATTTATTTATATTACGATTTTTCTTTATTCCCTTTTTTTTAAACCATTCTGGTCGTGGGGCCCCCTGTCATTGGGCCAGGGGCCTTAACGGGCTTCGGGCGCAGGCGACGGTTGTCGCCCGAACGGGCGCATGCCCACACGGGCGCTGGGCAGGGATGCGGGCGAAGCCCCCAGGGGTGCGGCGCGGGCGCACGGCGACCGCGGCCGGCGTAGCAGCACGGCGGGGCCGTGGTAGGAGGCCGGACCGGCGACGAGGGGTTACGGTGGAGGGGGCCGGCGACGACGTGTAGGGCGGAGCGGGGAGAACAGGGGCGCCACGGGGCCGGGCGCGGTGACCAACGGCGACGGTGGCCAGGGCGCGGGCACGTGCGCGCGCACGGCCAGGGCGCGGCCCCGGCGCGCGTTTAGGCACGGAACGGCGCCGACGTGGGCGCACGGGGCGCAGGACGGCGACAGGGTGGGCGTGATCAGGCGCAGGGAGAAGACGAGAGGGAGCGTGGGCGGCGCTCCATGGACGCGGCCGGCGCGTGCGTACGCAGCCAGGGCGAGCGGTGGACGTGGCCAGGGCGGCCCGGAGCGTGAGCTCCGGCACACGGGCGCTGCAAGAAGGGAGAACGGCGCCGGCGACAGAGAAGGGGAAAAGAGGGAGCTCACGTCGGGGAGTAGGGACTAGGGAGCATGCTCGACGGAGCTCAGGGGGAAACGACGGGGACGACGTGCGTAGTGGGGCAGCGAGGTCCAAGGCGACGGGGTGACTCCGGGCAAGGTGGCGGGCGACGCCAGAAACTTTTATTGTTTGACTTTATTTGAATTTTGAATTTTCAACGGGATTTGAATTAGTGCGAGGATAGCAACAGTAATCAAGGTGTCATAGCACGATTAACGTGGGATTACTGTAGCAAGATTATCCCGGCGTTACAAATCTCCTCCACTACAAGAAATCTCGTCCCCAGATTTAGGAGGTAGAAGGAAACTGTGCGGGGTATACATCACGCAGGCGATCCTCGCGTTCCCAGGTGGCTTCATCTTCAGAATGGTGCGTGTTGGAAATATGCCCTAGAGGCAATAATAAAAGCATTATTATTATATTTCCTTATTCATGATAATTGTCTTTATTCGTGCTATAATTGTGTTATCCGGAAATCTTAATACATGTGTGAATAACAGACAACAATATGTCCCTAGTGAGCCTCTAGTTGACTAGCTCGTTGATCGAACAATAGTCATGGTTTCCTGACTATGGACATTGGATGTCATTGATAACGAGATCACATCATTAGGAGAATGATGTGATGGACAAGACCCAATCCTAAACATAGCATAAGATCGCATAGTTCGTTTGCTAGAGTTTTCCAATGTCAAGTATCCTTTCCTTAGACCATGAGATCGTGTAACTCCCGGATACCGTAGGAGTGCTTTGGGTGTGCCAAACGTCACAACGTAACTGGGTGACTATAAAGGTATACTACGGGTATCTCTGAAAGTGTCTGTTGGGTTGACATGGATCGAGACTGGGATTTGTCACTCCGCTTGACGGAGAGGTATCACCGGGCCCTCTCGGTAATGCATCATCATAATGAGCTCAATGTGATCAAAGTGTTTGATCATGGGATCATGCATTACGATACGAGAAAAGTGACTTGCCGGTAACGAGATTGAACGAGGTATTGGGATACCGACGATTGAATCTCGGGCAAGTAAAATACCGATTGACAAAGGGAATCGTATACAGGATTAATTGAATCCTCGACATCGTGGTTCATCCGATGAGATCATCGTGGAGCATGTGGGAGCCAACATGGGTATCCAGATCCCGCTGTTGGTTATTGCCCGAGAGCCGTCTCGGTCATGTCTGCATGTCTACCGAACCCGTAGGGTCTACACACTTAAGGTTCAGTGACACTAGGGTTGTGAAGATATGTATATGCAGTAACCCGAATGTTGTTCGGAGTCCCGGATGAGATCCCAGACGTCACGAGGAGTTTCGGAATGGTCTGGAGGTAAAGAATTATATATAGGAAGTGTTGTTTTGGCCATCGGGACAAGTTTCGGGGTTATCGGTATTGTACCGGGACCACCGGAGGGTCCCGGGGGTCCACCGGGTGGGGCCACCTGCCTCAGAGGGGCCCCATGGGCTGTATGAGGAAGGGAACCAGCCCAAAGTGGGCTGGTGCGCCTCCCCCCAAGGGCCCATGCGCCTAGGGTTGGGGGGAACCCTAAAGGGGGCGCCCCCCTTGCTTGGGGGGCAAGTTCCCCTCCCTGGCCGCCGCCCCCCCCCCCCTAGGAGATTCCATCTCCTAGGGCCGGCGCCCCCCCCAAGGGGCTATATAAAAGGTGGAGGGGAGGGGGGCTGCGCACCCTTTGCCCTAGCGCCTCCCTCTCCCTCTCCAACACCTCCTCCTCCTCCGTAGAGCTCGGCGAAGCCCTGTCGGAGTACTGCGGCTCCACCATCACCACGCCGTCGTGCTGCTGCTGGAGTCTTCTTCCCCAACCTCTCCTTTGCCTTGCTGGATCAAGAAGAAGGAGACGTTACGCTGACTGTACGTGTGTTGAACGCGGAGGTGCCGTGCTTTCGGTGCTAGGATCTCCGGTGATTTGGATCACGGTGTGTACGACTACTTCATCCCCGTTCGTTGAACGCTTCCGCTCGCGATCTACAAAGTGGTATGTAGATGCAATCTCTCCCTCCCATGACTCGTTGCTAGATGAACTCATAGATGGATCTTGGTGAAACCGTAGGAAAAATTTTGTTTTCTGCAACGTTCCCCAACAGTGGCATCATGAGCTAGGTCTATGCGTAGTTCTCTATTGCACGAGTAGAACACAATTTGTTGTGGACGTAGATGTTGTCAACTTTCTTGCCGCTACTAGTCTTATCTTGCTTCAGCGGTATTGTGGGATGAAGCGGCCCGGACCAACCTTACACGTACTCTTACGTGAGACCGGTTCCACCGACTAACATGCACTAGTTGCATAAGGTGGCTGGCGGGTGTCTGTCTCTCCCACTTTAGTTGGAGCGGATTCGATGAAAAGGGTCCTTATGAAGGGTAAATAGAAGTTGACAAATCATGTTGTGGTTTTCACGTAGGTAAGAAAACGTTCTTTCTAGAACCCTAATTCAGCCACGTAAAAACTTGCAACAACAATTAGAGGACGTCTAACTTGTTTTTGCAGCAAGTGCTTTGTGATATGATATGGCCAAAGTTGTGATGAATGATGAATGATCTATATGTGATGTATGAGATGTTCATGCTATTGTAATAGGAATCACGACTTGCATGTCGATGAGTATGACAACCGGCAGGAGCCATAGGAGTTGTCTTTATTTTTTGTATGACCTGCGTGTCATTGAGAAACGCCATGTAATTTACTTTACTTTATTGCTAAACGCGTTAGCCATAGTAGTAGAAGTAATAGTTGGCGAGCAACTTCATGGAGACACGATGATGAAGATCATGATGATGAAGATCATGGTGTCAAGCCGGTGACAAGATGATCATGGAGCCCCAAGATGGAGATCGAAGGAGCTATGTGATATTGGCCATATCATGTCACGTTTATTATTTGATTGCATGTGATGTTTATCATGTTTTGGATCTTGTTTACTTAGAACGACGGTAGTAAATAAGATGATCCCTCATAATAATTTCAAAAAAGTGTTCCCCCTAACTGTGCACCGTTGCGACAGTTCGTTGTTTCGAAGCACCATGTGATGATCGGGTGTGATAGATTCTAACGTTCACATACAACGGGTGTAAGACAGATTTACACACGCAAAACACTTAGGTTGACTTGACGAGCCTAGCATGTACAGACATGGCCTCGGAACACAGAAGACCGAAAGGTCGAGCATGAGTCGTATAGAAGATACGATCAACATGAAGATGTTCACCGATGTTGACTAGTCCGTCTCACGTGATGATCGGGCACGGCCTAGTTGACTCGGATCATGTAATACTTAGATGACTAGAAGAGGGATGTCTATCTAAGTGGGAGTTCATTAAATAATTTGATTAAATGAACTTTATTATCATGAACTTAGTCTAAAAAATTTACAATATGTCTTGTAGATCAAATGGCCAACGTAGTCCTCAACTTCAACGCGTTCCTAGAGAAAACCAAGCTGAAAGACGATGGTAGCAACTATACGGACTGGGTCCGGAACCTGAGGATCATCCTCATAGCTGCCAAGAAAGATTATGTCCTACGAGCACCGCTGGGTGACGCACCTATTCTCCCTGCAGAACAAGACGTTATGAGCGCTTGGCAGTCACGCTGCGATGATTACTCCCTCGTTCAGTGCGGCATGCTTTACATCTTAGAGCCGGGGCTCCAAAAGCGTTTTGAGAGACATGGAGCATATGACATGTTCGAAGAGCTGAAAATGGTTTTCCAAGCTCATGCCCGGGTCGAGAGATATGAAGTCTCCGACAAATTCTTTAGCTATAAGATGGAGGAAAATAGCTCTGTCAGTGAACACATACTCAAAATGTCTGGGTTGCACAACCGCTTGACTCAACTGGAAGTTAATCTCCCGGATGAAGCGGTCATTGACAGAATCCTCCAGTCGCTTCCACCTAGCTACAAGAGCTTTGTGATGAACTATAATATGCAGGGGATGGTAAAGACCATTCTTGAGGTATATGCTATGCTGAAATCAGCAGAGGTAGAAATCAAGAAGGAGCATCAAGTGTTGATGGTGAATAAAACCACTAAGTTCAAGAATGGCAAGGGTAAAAAGAACTTCAAGAAGGACGGCAAGGAAGTTGCCGCGCCCGGTAAGCAAGTTGCCGGGAAGAAGCCAAAGAATGGACCCAAGCCCGAGACTGAGTGCTTTTATTGCAAGGGAAGTGGTCACTGGAAGCGGAACTGTCCCAAATAATTAGCGGACAAGAAGGCCGGCAAAACAAAAGGTATATGTGATATACATGTAATTGATGTGTACCTTACCAGTACTCGTAGTAGCTCTTGGGTATTTGATACCGGTGCAGTTGCTCACATTTGTAACTCAAAACAGGAGCTGCGGAATAAACGGAGACTGGCGAAGGACGAGGTGACGATGCGCGTCGGGAATGGTTCCAAGGTCGATGTGATCGCCGTCGGCACGCTGCCTCTACATTTACCTACGGGATTAGTTTTAAACCTCAATAATTGTTATTTAGTGCCAAGTTTGAGCATGAACATTGTGTCTGGATCTCGTTTAATTCGAGATGGCTACTCATTTAAATCCGAGAATAATGGTTGTTCTATTTATATGAGAGATATGTTTTATGGTCATGCTCCGATGGTTAATGGTTTATTCTTATTGAATCTCATACATGATGATACACATATTCATAGTGTGAATACCAAAAGAGTTAAAGTTGGTAACAATAGTCCCACATATTTGTGGCACTGCCGCCTTGGTCACATAGGTGTCAAACGCATGAAGAAGCTCCATGCAGATGGACTTTTAGAGTCTATTGATTATGAATCATTTGACACGTGCGAACCATGCCTCATGGGTAAAATGACCAAGACTCCGTTCTCAGGAACAATGGAGCGAGCAACCAACTTATTGAAAATCATACATACCGATGTGTGCGGTCCAATGAGTGTTGAGGCTCGCGGTGGCTATCGTTATGTTCTCACCCTCACTGATGACTTGAGTAGATATGGGTATGTCTACTTAATGAAACACAAGTCTGAGACCTTTGAAAAGTTCAAGGAATTTCAGAGTGAGGTTGAAAATCAACGTGAGAGAAAGATCAAGTTTCTACGATCAGATCGTGGAGGAGAATACTTGAGTCACGAATTTGGCACACACTTAAGAAAATGTGGAATAGTTTCACAACTCACGCCGCCTGGAACACCTCAGCGTAATGGTGTGTCCGAACATCGTAATCGCACTCTATTAGATATGGTGCGATCTATGATGTCTCTTACCGACTTACCGCTATCTTTTTGGGGCTATGCTTTAGAGACTACCGCATTCACTTTAAATAGGGCTCCATCGAAATCCGTTGAGACGACACCGTATGAATTATGGTTTGGGAAGAAACCTAAGCTGTCGTTTCTAAAAGTTTGGGTATGTGATGCTTATGTCAAGAAACTTCAACCTGAAAAGCTCGAACCCAAGTCGGAAAAATGTGTCTTCATAGGATACCCTAAAGAAACTGTTGGGTATACCTTCTACCTCAGATCCGAAGGCAAGATCTTTGTTGCCAAGAATGGATCCTTTCTAGAGAAAGAGTTTCTCTCGAAAGAAGTAAGTGGGAGGAAAGTAGAACTTGATGAAGTGTTACCTCTTGAACCGGAAAATGGCGAAACTCACGAAAACGTTTCTGAGGTGCCTGCACCGACTAGAGAGGAAATTAATGATGATGATAAAGATACTTATAATCAAGCTCCTACTGAAATTCGAAGGTCCACAAGGACACGTTCCGCACCAGATTGGTACGGCAACCCTGTCTTGGAAATCATGTTGTTAGACAACGGTGAACCTTCGAACTATGAGGAAGCAATGGCGGGCCCGGATTCCGACAAATGGCTGGAAGCCATGAAATCTGAGAAAGGATCCATGTATGAAAACGAAGTATGGACTTTGACTGACTTGCCCGTTGAGCGGCGAGCCATAGAAAATAAATGGATCTTTAAGAAGAAGACAGACGCGGATGGTAATGTGACCATCTATAAAGCTCGGCTTGTCGCTAAGGGTTATCGACAAGTTCAAGGGGTTGACTACGATGAGACTTTCTAACCGGTAGCGAAGCTGAAGTCCGTCCGAATCATGTTAGCAATTGCCGCATTCTATGATTATGAAATGTGGCAAATGGACGTCAAAACGGCATTCCTTAATGGTTTCCTTAAGGAAGAATTGTATATGATGCATCCGGAAGGTTTTGTCGATCCTAAGAATGCTGACAAGGTGTGCAAGCTCCAACGCTCGATTTATGGGCTGGTACAAGCATCTCAGAGTTGGAACATTCGCTTTGATGAGATGATCAAAGTGTTTGGGTTTACACAGACTTATGGAGAAGCCTATGTTTACAAGAAAGTGAGTGGGAGCTCTGTAGCATTTCTCATATTATATGTAGACGACATACTTTTAATGGGAAATGATATAGAACTCTTGGACAGCATTAAGGCCTACTTGAATAAAAGTTTTTCAATGAAGGACCTTGGAGAAGCTGCTTATATATTAGGCATCAAGATCTATAGAGATAGATCGAGACGCCTCATAGGTCTTTCACAGAGCACATACCTTGATAAGATATTGAAGAAATTCAATATGGATCAATCTAAGAAAGGGTTCTTACCTGTGTTACAAGGTGTGAAATTGAGCTCAGCTCAATGTCCGACCACGGCAGAAGATATAGAAGAGATGAGTGTCATCCCCTATGCCTCAGCCATAGGTTCTATTATGTATGCCATGCTGTGTACCAGACCTGATGTAAACCTTACCGTAAGTTTGGTGGGAAGGTACCAAAGTAATCCCGGCAAGGAACACTGGACAGCGGTCAAGAATATCCTGAAGTACCAGAAAAGGACTAAGGAAATGTTTCTCGTTTATGGAGGTGACGAAGAGCTCGTCGTAAAGGGTTACGTCGACGCTAGCTTCGACACAGATCTGGATGACTCTAAGTCACAAACCGGATACGTGTATATTTTGAATGGTGGGGCAGTAAGCTGGTGCAGTTGCAAGCAAAGCGTCGTGGCGGGATCTACATGTGAAGCGGAGTACATGGCAGCCTCGGAGGCAGCACATGAAGCAATTTGGGTGAAGGAGTTCATCACCGACCTCGGAGTCATACCCAATGCGTCGGGGCCAATCAAGCTCTTCTGTGACAACACTGGAGCTATTGCACTTGCAAAGGAGCCCAGGTTTCACAAGAAGACCAGGCACATCAAGCGTCGCTTCAACTCCATTCGTGAAAATGTTCAAGATGGAGACATAGAAATTTGTAAAGTGCACACGGATCTGAATGTCGCAGATCCGTTGACTAAACCTCTCCCTAAGGCAAAACATGATCAGCACCAGAACTCTATGGGTGTTCGATTCATCACAATGTAACTAGATTATTGACTCTAGTGCAAGTGGGAGACTATTGGAAATATGCCCTAGAGGCAATAATAAAAGCATTATTATTATATTTCCTTATTCATGATAATTGTCTTTATTCGTGCTATAATTGTGTTATCCGGAAATCGTAATACATGTGTGAATAACAGACAACAATATGTCCCTAGTGAGCCTCTAGTTGACTAGCTCGTTGATCGACAAATAGTCATGGTTTCCTGACTATGGACATTGGATGTCATTGATAACGAGATCACATCATTAGGAGAATGATGTGATGGACAAGACCCAATCCTAAACATAGCATAAGATCGCATAGTTCGTTTGCTAGAGTTTTCCAATGTCAAGTATCCTTTCCTTAGACCATGAGATCGTGTAACTCCCGGATACCGTAGGAGTGCTTTGGGTGTGCCAAATGTCACAACGTAACTGGGTGACTATAAAGGTATACTACGGGTATCTCTGAAAGTGTCTGTTGGGTTGACATGGATCGAGACTGGGATTTGTCACTCCGCTTGACGGAGAGGTATCACCGGGCCCTCTCGGTAATGCATCATCATAATGAGCTCAATGTGATCAAAGTGTTTGATCACGGGATCATGCATTACGATACGAGAAAAGTGACTTGCCGGTAACGAGATTGAACGAGGTATTGGGATACCGACGATCGAATCTCGGGCAAGTAAAATACCGATTGACAAAGGGAATCGTATACGGGATTAATTGAATCCTCGACATCGTGGTTCATCCGATGAGATCATCGTGGAGCATGTGGGAGCCAACATGGGTATCCAGATCCCACTGTTGGTTATTGCCCGAGAGCCGTCTCGGTCATGTCTGCATGTCTCCCGAACCCGTAGGGTCTACACACTTAAGGTTCGGTGACGCTAGGGTTGTGAAGATATGTATATGCAGTAACCCGAATGTTGTTCGGAGTCCCGGATGAGATCCCGGACGTCACGAGGAGTTTCGGAATGGTCCGGAGGTAAAGAATTATATATAGAAAGTGTTGTTTTGGCCATCGGGACAAGTTTCGGGGTTATCGGTATTGTACCGGGACCACCGGAGGGTCCCGGCGGTCCACCGGGTGGGGCCACCTGCCTCAGAGGGGCCCCATCGGCTGTATGAGGAAGGGAACCAGCCCAAAGTGGGCTGGTGCGCCTCCCCCCAAGGGCCCATGCGCCTAGGGTTGGGGGGGAACCCTAAAGGGGGCGCCCCCCTTGCATGGGGGGCAAGTTCCCCTCCCTGGCTGCCGCCCCCCCCAGGAGATTCCATCTCCTAGGGCCGGCGCCCCCCCCCAAGGGGCTATATAAAAGGGGGAGGGGAGGGGGGCTGCGCACCCTTTGCCCTGGCGCCTCCCTCTCCCTCTCCAACACCTCCTCCTCCTCCGTAGAGCTCGGCGAAGCCCTGTCGGAGTACTGCGGCTCCACCATCACCACGCCGTCGTGCTGCTGCTGGAGTCTTCTTCCCCAACCTCTCCTTTGCCTTGCTGGATCAAGAAGAAGGAGACGTTACGCTGACCGTACGTGTGTTGAACACGGAGGTGCCGTGCTTTCGGTGCTAGGATCTCCGGTGATTTGGATCACGGTGTGTACGACTACTTCATCCCCGTTCGTTGAACGCTTCCGCTCGCGATCTACAAAGTGGTATGTAGATGCAATCTCTCTCTCCCATGACTCGTTGCTAGATGAACTCATAGATGGATCTTGGTGAAACCGTAGGAAAAATTTTGTTTTCTGCAACGTTCCCCAACAGTGCGACCACTGGACTTTCAGGAACTTGATCGCGTTCTGGCGTGTGCGGCGTTCAGCTTGGTCGACAATGCGGACCGTAAGCTCTTTATAGGAGAGGTCCTGTTGCAATTCGAGCACTTCATGACCCACTGCTCGGATTGGGTCCTTGAAGCAGCGTCGGAGTTGTGACACGTGGAACACATTGTGAACCTGAGAAAGGTTTGACGGAAGCTCCAGTTGATATGCCACTTTTCCACGCCTCTCGAGAATAGTGAAAGGACCAATATAGCGGGGAGTTAGCTTTCCTTTGATCCCGAAGCGGTGTGCACCCTTCATTGGTGTAACTCGAAGATAGGCCTTTTCGCCAGGTTGATAGACCATGTCTTTATGATGACGGTCATATTTACTCTTTTGGCGTGACTGAGCAGTCTTGAGATTCTCGCGAATAATGCGGAATTGTTCTTCGGCATGTTGGATAATATCCGGACCAAAGAGTGGACGTTCCCCAGTTTCTGACCAGTTCAGAGGGGTTCGGCACTTTCGTCCATATAACACTTTGAAGGGGGCCATCTTCAGACTAGCTTGATAGCTATTATTATAAGAGAACTCAGCATACGGGAGAGATTCCTCCCATTTCTTGCCGAAGGAAATAACACAAGCTCGAAGCATGTCTTCGAGAACTTGGTTTACACGTTCAACTTGCCCTTGAGACTGCGGATGAAAAGCAGTACTGAATGATAGATGAGTTCCCATAGCTTGTTGGAAACTTGCCCAGAATCTTGAAGTGAATAAGCTGCCACGGTCCGAACTGATAACCAGTGGAATACCGTGAAGTGAAACAATTCTGGACATATAGAGAGTTGCAAGCTGACTAGCAGTGATAGTTTCCTTGACCGCCAGAAAATGTGCAACTTTAGAAAGCCGGTCAATGACGACAAGAATAGCATCATTACCTTTCTGCGATTTGGGAAAACCAGTGACGAAGTCCATTTCAACATGGTCCCATTTCCATTCAGGAATAGAGATAGGTTGCAGAGTTCCAGCAGGCCTTTGATGTTCTGCTTTGATACGACGGCAAACGTCACACTCGGCAACATAGCGAGCAATGTCTTGCTTCATATTAGACCACCAGAATCTTTGGCGAATGTCCTGGTACATCTTAGTACTACCAGGATGGATACATAGAGGCGTATCATGAGCTTCTTTCATAACTTTCCAAGTCATATTCAGGTTTTCCCTCTTACACGGCACCACTAGGCGGCCTTTGAAGTACAAGGCGCCATCACCAGCAATAGTGAAGTATGAGGGCTTTCCTTCCTTGAGGTCGCGCTTAATCTTGTGGGCTTCAGAGTCATATCCTTGTATTGTCTTGATGGAGCTCACGAGATCGGGTTCGACAGCCAGGGTATAGAGGGAACCCTGGGAAATGACGCGGAGGTTCATCTTCTGAAACTCCTTAGGAGGGGGAGCGAGTGCACCCGGAGGAACAATATGGAGGTTCAGCTTTCTGAATTCTTCAACAAGCGAGGGCTGAACTTTATGAACCTGGAGGTGGTTGCAGTAAGACTTGCGGTTCAAGGCATCTGCCATTACATTAGCCTTGCCTGGTGTATAGGAAATACCCAAGTCAAAGTATGCTACAGTCTCCATCCATCTCTGCTGACGGAGGTTCAGGTCTGGCTGAGTAAACAGATACTTCAGACTTTAATGGTCAGTGAATATCTCGCAACGATTACCGAGAAGGTAATGCCGCCACTGCTTCAGTGCATGAATGACAGCAGCAAGCTCGAGGTCGTGAACTGGGTAGTTCTCTTCGTGAGGGCGCAATTGACGAGAGGCATAGGCAATCACTCTGCGCTCTTTCATTAGGACACGGCCTAATCCTTGACGGGAAGCGTCGCAGTAAATGACGAAGTCCTTCTTTGTATCAGGTGGAGCTAGCACTGGGGCAGAAGTCAACTTGTCCTTGAGTGCCTAGAAGCTTTCCTGACACTTGTCTGTCCATTGGAACTTGACGCCCTTATGCAACAGATTAGTCAGAGGCCTGGCAATTTTGGAGAAGTTCTCGACGAATCGACGGCAATAGCTGGCGAGACCAAGAAAACTTCTGACTTGCTTGACATTCTTCGGAGGAGTCCAATCAAGAATAGCCTGAACTCATTCAGGGTTAACGGCAATACCATCCTTAGAGATGACATGTCCAAGATAGGTTACTTCAGGAAGCCAGAATACACATTTAGAGAATTTGGCGTACAGCTGATACTCTCGTAGCTTTTCCATCACAAGTCGAAGATGTTCAGCATGTTCTTCTTCGTTCTTGGAAAATACCAGGATATCATCCAGATAAACCACGACGAACTTGTCGAGGTAATCCATGAATATATAGTTCATCAGGCGAGAGAAGGTGGCTGGGGCATTGGTTAAGCCGAAGGACATGACAGTGTACTCGTATGAACCATAACGAGTCACAAAGGCGGTCTTTGGGATATCCTCTTCACGAACACGGATCTGGTGGTAACCTAACCTCAAGCCGAGTTTAAAGAACACTGATGAACCAGCCAGTTGATCATACAGATCGTTGATCCGAGGAAGAGGATACTTGTTCTGAATGGTAGCTTGGTTAATAGGACGGTAGTCTTGGACCAGTCGGTTTGTCCCATCCTTCTTCTTGACAAAGAGAGAAAGTGCTCCCCAAGGAGAGCAACTTGGGCGAATGAAACCATTTTGAAGAGATTTGTCGATTTCCTCCTTAAGCTCAAGGAGTTCATGTGGTGGAATCTTGTAGGGTCGCTTGGCAATAGGAGTGGTGCCTGGTTTCAAGTCGATGACGAATTTGACAGCTCTAGCAGGGGGAATCCCTGGAAGTTCTTTAGGAAAGACGTCGAGGAAGTCACGCACGACGGGAATGTTTTCAATGCCCTCGAGTGGTGCAGCGTTCAACGCATTCAAGGCATAGAGTCTTGCCTCAGCATTCTGAACCAGACGAGCATTGTAGCTTATTATTTCATTGGAAGGGTGTAGCAGATGAACGGTCTTGGTGGCGCAAACGATAGAAGCCGTATGCGCTTTTAACCAATTCATCCCTAGAATCAGATCAATGCTACAGGACTTCAGTACGATGGGAGAGACAAGGAATTCCAGTCCTTCGATTTCTACAGGGACGTCGTTGCAAACCATGGAGGTTCGACATTGGCCCGCAGGGGTGTGTACTAATAGTGAAGCATTCATGTCCTCACATTTAATGTCGTGCAAGCATGCAAAATCTTCTGACATGAATGAATGTGATGCACCTGTATCGAATAAAACAGATGCAGGTACGGAATTTACGAGGAGTATACCCATCACAGTAGCAGGCTGGTCTTGAGCTTCGTTCAGATCAACATGGTTGGCATGAACACGACCATATGACTTGGCGTTGTTGTTGCGGGCATAATTGTTTCCACGGCCAGTTGCTGGAAGGGCCAGTTGATTCTGTTTCTGGTTGCACTCCCTAGTACGGTGCCCTGGTTGTCCGCACCTGAAGCACAACCCATTCTCGGGAGTAGGAACAGGAGCTTGGGGTGGCGGTGCTGGAAGTTTGGGCTGCCTAGCAGGGGCAATAGGCAGACGAGGTGCAACATAGGACTGCCTGGGGGCAGGTGCATTCGGCTGGTACATGCTGTTGGGAATCCATATCTTGCGCTTCTGCGAGGACGGGCCCGAAGATGAGCCCGTGTCACGGCTGCGCCTATGAGAGCTCTGGTATTCCTGTAGACCAGTTTCAACGTTGATGGCTTTGTTCACCAAGGTGGCGAAATCAGCAAAGTCGTGCACTAGAAGTGCGAGCTTGATGTCAGCTTGAAGGCCGTCACGAAACTTCTCCTGTCTACGGGCATCAGTTGCAGTGTCCTCTTCAGCATAGCGGGACAAGTCCAGAAATTCTCGCTGATAAGCTTCAACAGTTTTGTTGCCTGGGATGAGGTTGCGGAACTCACGCTTCTTCCGGTCCATAACTCCCTGAGGAATGAAGCGGGCACGGAAAGCAGCTTGAAAGTCTGGCCAGGTGATGATTGTTCCAACTGGCAGAGTACGCCTGTAGCTGTCCCACCATTGAGCTGCGGGTCCCTTCAGGAAGAAGGAAGCAAACGTGACATAGCTGGCAGGGGCTACATCAGCAGACTACATCTCATAGGTGATGTCACGGAGCCAGTCATCAGTGTCTAGAGGCTGAGTTGAGCTGCGGTACACACTTTTGTTGAGGCGAATGAAATCCTGCAGAGTTACTGTGTTTGGATGCTAGTTCATATTGGGGCGAGGAAACTGAGCCATCATGTTCTCCATGAACTGGTGATTCATCTCAAGCTGTTGGATCATACCAGCCATGTACTCAGGCGGTGGTGGGAAGTTGCCACCCCGACCACGACCACCTGGTCTAACCATCCTGCTAATATATAACAGGGGTAGTTCAGCATTTGAGAATATTTTCAAAGATAAGAATCATTCAAGATGAAACATGCATAATGAAAGCAGCACGATAGATACCACATAATAGTCGGCACGTCTTACAAAAGAGATCATGCATAGTGTTCGGTACACAGAGTTCAGTACATAGACTAAGACATCATGGGCGGCACGCAGGCTCGCGACGAATGCATCTAACACTAGCAAGCAAGTCTACATCAGTCCCACGCGACACTGCGGAGGTAGGTGTAGCCTGAAAGCTGGTAGTGTGGCAACGGGTACACCAAGTCGGCAACCTGGGGTCCGCGGGTGCTCTGGTGCTGAACCCGATGCTCAAGTGGCAGAAGAGGACCAAGTGTGGGAGAGTAGCCTCCCACCTCTGGCCAACCGACACCCTGGGGCATCACGGTCCTCGCTGGGTAGATAGCAGAACGCGGCAGCTCCCCAGATCCAACGAAGGGGTGCAACATCGTCAGAGCACGGTAGAGGTGCGGACGAGTGGTGTACAACTCGTGGCGAAGAGCTCGGTTAGCTCGATCCAGCCCATCAGCATGCAGAACCAGGTTCTGATGGTCGAAGGGCTCGCGGGTGACAGTGGAGTAGGCAGCAGTGTAGTAGCCCTCCGCACCAATATCAGATGCTATAGCAATGTGCCTGAAGGGGAAGGTGTCCAACTCCCGGTACTCCCAACGAAGGCGTGTCAGAGCAGCATAGGCAGCATCGTGAACTGCCATATCGATGGTCACTCCAACACCATAAGCGGTGTGCAGCACAGTAGTGGAGTCATACTCCCGAGAGTAGAGGTGGACGGTGGCACGGTACTGCTCCTGGTTAAAGTCCTGGTACTCCTCGGTGACGGTGTAGTCGGGGTGCCAGCGATAACCCAGATAGGTCATCATCTCAGCTAGCACAGCCGGTGATCCCGAGGCACCAATGGCCGCCGTGTGGCGCACGACCTGCCTTGTGGGTTCCATCTAAAAACAAAGATGTTTCAAAGGAGTCAAATGACAGTGTGGAAATTGTGCAAAACACTATACTAAGGAATAACTATGGCTTTTATCCAACTTTGGGATGGATGTCGTCACGGGATCCTAGTGTCAGAGTTAGTAAATTCGTTTAACCCGAGTAGAAGAGAGTTTAGAGTCCCAGAGTAAAGGTCGAGGAGTAAAAGATCCTAGTACCACCCGATGGCGACGTGGGCCCGTAAGGCACACAACCAAGTTAGTAAAAGTTTTTGCAATGTCTAGACTCGAGTTCGGCCAAGGAGTGTGGAAGGGGGAGTCCTACAGGCAGTCGGCTTTGATACCAACTTGTGACGCCCCCGATTCAATCATACACTAATCATGCACGCAAATGTGTACGATCAAGATTAGGGACTCACGGGAAGATATCACAACACAACTCTACAAATAAAATAAGTCATGCAAGCATCATAATACAAGCCAGGGGCCTCGAGGGCTCTAATACAAGTGCTCGATCATAGACTAGTCAGCGGAAGCAACAATATCTGAGTACAGACATAAGTTAAACAAGTTGCCATAAGATGGCTAGCACAAACGGGGATACAGATCGAACGAGGCGTAGGCCTCCTACCTGGGATCCTCCTAACTACTCCTGGTCGTCGTCAGCGGGTTGCACATAGTAGTAGGCACCTCCAGTGTAGAAGGAGTCGTCATCGACGGTGGCGTCTGGATCTAGGGCTCCATCGTCTGGTTGCAGCAATCGGGTATAGAGATGGGGAAAATGGGAAACAAGGCAACCGTGAGTAATCATCCAAAGTACTCGCAAGCAAGGAGTTATAGTACATATGCATGGATATATGTGTAAAGGGCCATATCAGTGGACTAAACTGCAGAATGCCAGAATAAGAGGGGGATATCTAATCCTGTCGAAGACTACGCTTCTGGCAGCCTCCGTCTTGCAGCATATAGAAGAGAGTAGACTGAAGTTCTCCAAGTAGCATCGTATAGCATAATCCTACCCGGTGATCCCCTCCTTGATGCCCTGTTAGAGAGCGATCATACAATGGCCAGACAGTACAGACGTCAGGTAGTCATGTTTACATTTTAATGCATTTACAATGATATCATATATTATCCTCTAACAGTTTGTTTACAATGTTTCTATGTGCAGGACATACCTGATGTTAATTGGGGCGATGAGAACACCCAGCGTGGCGTCAACACAGGCGTCCGGGGAGCATCACATGATCATGGCGACACGGTTACATCATTAGTTACAGAGTTCTTCGGAGGGGACGTTATTGGCCCATCTTTTATCCCCGCGGAGTCATAACCATACGCCTACAATTACGCTTCAAGTTTGCAACAAGGATTCCAGACTCCACCACCTATGCAGGAGTCGCAGACACATGAAGCCGAATTGGAGTATGGCCGCGGTCTTCGTATAACTCGGCCACCTAATCGCTTGTCGCCTTCCGGTCGTAAGGAAAGGCCAGGTGGTCGTCGTAAAGTAGGCTGATTCATCTATCCACGTGCGCGACCCACTATATCTACATATGTTAGTATCAGACTTTTCGATTTGAACATCTATGTATGCTGAAATAAAAATGCACCAGTCAGGAACAATTTTCCCGCCTATATCTCCCTCCATACTATCCCGCTCCACTCTTCGGCTTATGTTAGGCCGAAATGATTTTTTTTAATTTTGGCTGATGAATAATGTGCAACCATTGCCCATCTTAGACATTGAAAAAATATATTTTCACGCAACCCTTTCCCCTCAATATTTTCCCGCCAACGCTTTCCCTCCATATGTTCTCACCACCCGTTTCCCGCCAACCCCTTCCCGCCATATCTTCCTGCCACCCGTTTCCCGCCAACCCCTTCCCGCCATATGTTCCCACCAACCCTTTCCCGCCATACTACAGTCGTTCTTTCCCGCCATTTTCTCCTCTCTACCTATAAAACCCCCTTCAGACGGAGGTGGATAAGCATTCGAGTGTAGTGTAGTCGAGATGTCCCATTATCCTTTCGGTCGTAGTTTTCACCCTGGGATGAGAAGGACTCTTCTGAGGCTAGCTACCAATTTTAGGATGGACAATAGGATAGTTCCATGGGACGAACTCACCGGTAGTGACACCATAATGAATGAGTTGGCTCACCAATTACGTAGGTCTAGGTGGCCTGAAAGGACCTATGAGGAGGTACGTAAAGAACTTCTTAGGTTGCATGCAAGGTGGAAGAAGGTAGTGGAGCCGAAGAGTGAAACTTTCAGAAGGACTGCAGAAAAGCATCCATTTTTATGGATTGAGGAGAGCGAGGACGAAGATGATATCTTCATGCCGCCGCTTCCGGGTTCTACATCGTCAAAGGGCAAGAGTTCTGCATCGTCTAAGGGCAAGAGTACTGCATCCTCGAAGGGCAAGAGTTCTGCATCGTCCAAGGGTAAGAATTATGCATCCTCGAAGAGCAAGAGTTCTGCATCGACAGAGGATGATGATGATGCCTTCATGTAGTTTTTAAGCTGTATTCCAGTTCTACCGTTTAATTGAGATGTACTTGCATTATTAGTTTGTACTCTGTTATTGTAGGGCATTATGTTCTATCTTAATTTCATTCTGTAGTTGTTGCACGATGTTCGATATAAGTGGAGGGCAAGAAAATGCCACTACTTTATTCTAAAACTATATTTTTTTTCCATTACGACACGGTACAACTGAAAATAAGATACATCGTAGAATTGAAATAAAGCTACATTTAACTACTGAAATAAAACTACATTAAACTGCAGAAATAAAGATACAAATGATTGCGGAATTTAAAATACTACCACAGGAATCTACTGAGTCCAGCGTGGATATTTTCCTTTTCCATCGCTAGCTTCTTCTGCTGCCTTGGCCTCACGAGCCCTTTCTTTCTTTCTCCGCCTCACGAGCCTCCTTTCGTTGTCGTTCCTGCTCCTCCATGCGACGAGCCTCTTCCCTGTTTTTCTTTCCTAAATCCTGGAAAAAAAGGTGTTGCTCCGCATAATATTCTTTTAACTCTCTCTCTTGCTCAGCTTTCTCCTCAGCTTCCGCCTTCTCGCGTCGCTCTTCCGCATAAAAACTATTCCACGCACGGTGACTTCTTTCACGAATCTCAGTCACTGCCCAAGCCGGCATCTCCGTGTCAATCCAATGATAGTACATGCACAGAGGCGGAGGAGACTACAACAAGAAACAAGAATGTTATTAAAGAATCTATCAAAATACCAACAATATCTATTTGTGATGGTTAAAGCATACCGGAGGCTTGTCGTACTTTGAAATAGCTATGGGTGGATCTTCCTAATAATTGGCGCACATGAAAAACTTCATGCCCAACCAATTTGAAAAATCCGTAACCTCCTTCACCTTGCAAAGATCGCCACACCAACACCACAGGACTGCCACCCCCGGAGGCAAACTTGCATTCTTCATTTTCCTCAGCCTAATGCTTTGATCCGAGCAAAGCAAACTCATACCGACCGAAAAAATGTGTTACACACTTTGCGCAGTGGCGACTTCGAGGATGGATGGATGAGAGCCTCGATGTCTCCTTTTATAAGCTCAGACGATAAATGATGGCGAGAAAATAAAGCAGGAAATTTTAGGATCCCTCTAGTGTTGGCACAATAGGTTCCCGTAGCCTCGGATTCCCGCAGCGAGTGAGTGATTCCCGCAGTGCCGTCGCATCCGCTGAAGAAAGCCGGAGTGATTCCCACCCGTCAAAGTCATTGTCGTCCGCGCGCGTAGGAATGAGCGCTGTTTGCAACAGGGAAAATCGCCCTAAATCACGCGCGTGGGAATGAGTGCGTGTAAAGCAACAAGGAATCACGCACGGCCCGTCTGCGCGTCTACCAAAGATGTCGCCTGCTCCCGTGGCGGCCTGGCCCACACCTAGGCCCGCGCGCAGCAGGGGCTATCGGCCAGGGAACCGGCAGCCGCAGCGCCCGCTGCCTCGCCCGGTGGCGGTTTAGCCCACAGCGCCTGGCCCGTTCTGTCCCAGCTGCTGGAGCTGTGCACAAACCGTTATACCCCTCGCTGCCGCCTCCCACTACTAGGGAAAACCTTATACACAGAAATTTAGCAACAGCGCGGGTCAAAATAGGGCGCTAGTGCTAGATAGCAGTAGCGGTTCAGAATAAACCGCGCCGCAGATACGATTGTAGCAGTAGCGCGTTTGGCCGTAAAAGCGCTACTACTAATATTCCCATTGGTGGAAAGATGGGCTACGCATAGCAGTAGCGGGCTTGCAAGAAGCGCGCTACCGCTAGGGCATGAGTAGCAGCGCGTTTCCCAGGAAGAGCGCTACTGCTAATGGAAATAAAATTAAATGAAAAACAAATAGAAAAGTAAATGAAAATGAAAGAAACAGAAAAAGGAGAAAGAAAAAAATAAAATTTAAAGCAAAATAAATGAAAAAGCGAAAAAACAGAGAAAGGCATAGCTGTAGCGTGTGTTAGTAAGAGGCGCTATAGCTAACGTAGCTGCAGCGCGTTTCCCGAACCCCCGCTATAGAAACAGAAAAGGAAATAAAAAGGGAGATAATTACATAGGAAATAAAAAGCGCTATAGTTACCTTAGCTATAGCGCGTTTTGCGAAACGCGCTGCCGCTAGTTTTGACTTACCAAAAAGCCATTTCCCCCCGGACACCACTTGCCCCCCAAATCTCTCGACCCACCCCGCCGCCGTCTCCCCGATTCGCCGTCGCCCCACTTCGCCGCCGTCTCCTGCCGACGTCGACGCCCCCGGAGCTACCAGAGCCGTGCGCCGTCGACGCCACCGGAGCCGACCCCAACACCACGGAGCCGCGCGGCCTCATCAACGCCACCAGAGCCGCGAAGCTTCATCAACGCCACCGGAGCCTCCGTCGACGCCACCGGATCCTCCCTCGGCACAACTGCCTCCCTCACCATCACCGGAGACGCCCCTGCCTCCCTCGCCACCACCAGAGCCATCCTCTGTAAGCCCCACCCCTCCTCTCTCTCTCATGCATAGGTTAGCTAGTTTAATTATGTTAATTATCTAGGTTAGGGCAAAATTTAGTTAGGGCTTTGACAGAGAAGTAGTTAGGTTAACTATTTTAATTAGGTTAATTATCTAGTTTAGTGCAAAATTTTAGTTAGGGCTTTGACAGTGAACTAGTCAGGTTAACTAGTTTAATTAGGTTACTTATCTAGGTTATTTAGGCAAGTTTTATTTTAAAGATGATCCCTTCCTAGACTTTTATTGTTGATTATATCTTTTCATTGAAGTGGTCATGTTGTTTGTGCCCAAGTGGCTTTGTTGTTTCAATGAAGCTGAGTGGCCTATATATGTTTTGCCGGAACGTTGATTCATTTCCGTTCCGGCAAATTTCAGGTTCTCGATTTGTCCACTTTTTAGCAAAGGTCATGCCGAAATTTTCCGTGAATTTTGGCATGACTTGTGCTACAAACTAGGACATATCGAGTGCCCGGGATTTGCCGCACCAGGAAGGAGTCAACATTCCTGCAAAACAATAGGCCTTTTTTATGTCATTATTCATTTTATTAGGTCTAGAATTAATTGACTAGATTTAATCACAGGAAACATGGCTAGCAACGATGAAGGACAGGATTCTGGTGATTGCGACGACGTCTACCGGGCGGCAGACGAATTTTTTAGCCTTGACGACGATCAACCGATGTTGTTTCTGGGCCCACCGGTGGCATCGAGGACTGAGACCGACACGCAGACCGGTGCTGAGACTGAGACCGGCGCTCAGACTCAGACCAGCATCGAGACCGGCGCTAAGACTGAGACCGGCGCTGCCTCGGGGAGCGGAGCCGGTGTTGAACCGAAAGAAAAGAGGCAACGGCTTCCTAACAAAATCAGGACTACTAGACTGGTGGTCACGGAGGTGGACGACGGCAATTTTGAGCCAAAGGCGCCCGAGGAAGCGCGTCGATGCCACGGCAATCAAATAGGTTGCATCGTACGGACAACCGCCAGCATCAACGATGAGAAACTACAGAAGATAGAAAATACGAGGAGCTCCCTCCTAAAGAAGTGTCACCAGATATTCTTGTTCCCGGGCTGGAAGTAGAAGGATTATGAAGATCCATATGAGGACCCGGCAATGAAGAAGATAAACAAACACGCCATGACCAAGTTTAGCGACGCGTTGGCCGCCTGGAAAATCAAGTGAAAGCAAAGATCATCGACAAGAAGGAACCCTACTCCGAGATTGTAAAGGATAATCCGACAATCACGGAAGAGCAGTTTCAAATATTCAACGAGGCTTGCGAGGCCGAAGCTGCCAAAAAAAGTCTAAGTACATGAAGGGGCTTCAAGAGAGGAACATTGGGAGCCACCACCTCAGAAGCCATGGTTACGGCGGAAAGAGGTCCAAATGGGCCAAGGAGGACGCGGAAGCCGCGAGTCTGGGCATCCCAGACCCCTTGGCGGAGTTCACTGTCCCGCAGGAGCGTGGCGTCCTCAGGGCCCGGCACCATTGGGACCCAGTGAAGAAGGTTTACGAGACAAAACCGGTCATTACGTAGTTCATGAGACTCTTGGTAATTTTAGTTTCTGATCAATTCGACTGCACATGTTAGTCATATTTGTAAACAATACTTGTGCCTTTTGCAGAGGGAGCAGCTCAGGATTGCGGCCGAAAGCGACTCGCTGTCTGAGGCATTGGCGAGGCCCAAGTGGGACACTCCATTAAACCGGGCGTTGAACATATTGAAATGACAACCGGTGGATACTCGACCGTCGTATGGACGTGTGCACGGTGTCAGAGACGGTGCCACGTGGAAGAAGTACTACCGTGAGACCACGGAGGAGAGAAAGGAAAGACGGAGGTTAACTGAAGAAAACATCGACAAGAAGGTTGATATTGCGGTTGAGAAGAAATCAACTCAGACAGTCGCAACAGCGGTAGCTACCGCAAAACAGGTGGTTGTAGATATTTCTACTTCCTTGGTTCCGGCCATTTTCAATTGGACCAGGCAAAATCTAGAACAAAATTGCAGCGGACTTTCCCCTTGCTGACTTCTAGGCGGGGAGCAGCTCGACTAGTGTTGCACCAGCACCTGCAGCTGCACCTGCTTGATACGTCTCCAATGTATCTATAATTTTTGATTGCTCCATGCTATGTTATCTACTGTTTTGGGCAATATTGGGCTTTATTATCCACTTTTATATTATTTTTGGGACTAACCTATTAACCGGAGGCCCAGCCCAGATTTGCAGTTTTATGCCTATTTCAGTGTTTTAAAGAAAAGGAATATTAGACGGAGTCGAAACGGAACAAAATCAACTAGAGAAGTTATTTTTGGAACGAAAGCCACCCGATGGACTTGGAGTATCTAGGTGACATTAGGATTTTGGTTGATTTGTGTCTTAAGGTGTTATTCTAGTACGGACTCTAGGGCTGTTTGTGACACTTATAGGAATAGCCCAACGGATTGATTGGAAAGAATAACTTTGAGGTGGTTCCGTACCCTACCATAATCTCTTCGTTTGTTCTCCGCTATTAGTGACTTTGGAGTGACTCTTTGTTGCATGTTGAGCGATAGTTATATGATCCAATTATGTTATTATTCTTGAGAGAACTTGCACTAGTGAAAGTATGAACCCTAGGCCTTGTTTCCTATCATTGCAATACCGTTTACGCTCACTTTTATCATTAGTTACCTTGCTGTTTTTATATTTTTAGTTTACAAAAACCTATATCTACCATCAATATTGCACTTGTATCACCATATCTTCGCCGAACTAGTGCACCTATACAATTTACCATTGTATTGGGTGTGTTGGGGACACAAGAGACTCTTTGTTATTTGGTTGCAGGGTTGCTTGAAAGAGACCATCTTCATCCTGTGCCTCCCACGGATTGATAAACCTTAGGTCATCCACTTGAGGGAAATTTGCTACTGTCCTACAAACCTCTGCACTTGGAGGCCCAACAACATCTACAAGAAGAAGGTTGTGTAGTAGACATCAATCTCTTTTCTGGCGCCGTTGCCGGGGAGGTGAGTGCTTGAAGGTATATCTTTAGATCTTGCAATCGAATATTTTTGTTTCTTGTTTTAGCACTAGTTTATTCTATAAAAGAAAACTACAAAAAAATGGAATTGAGTTTGTCTCATACGCTTCATCTTTTTAATATCTTTCGTGAGTATGATGGAAAGGAAAATTGTGCCAAAGTGTTAGAAGAAGAATGCATTAAAATGTTTGGCACTAAAACTTTGAATGATGAGCATGATTGCAATGTTGTTAGTATAAATTCCTTGAATATCCATGATGCTAATGATATGCAAAGCCACAAGCTTGGGGAAGCCATGTTTGATGAAGATGATTTTTTTGTCCCCCAAGCTTTGATGAGCAAATTTACTATGATGAAAGCATGCCTCCAATCTATGATGATTATTGTGATGACACCTATGCTATAAAGAATAATGATAACCATGAAACTTATCGTCATGATCCTAATTTTCAATCACATGATAGCTATTTTGTTGAGTTTGCTCCCACTATTATTCATGAGAAGAATTTTTCTTATGTGGAGAGTAATAAAATTTCTATGCTTGTAGATCATGAAAAGAATGTTTTAGGTGCTGGTTATATTGTTGAATTCATTCATGATGCTACTGAAAATTATTATGAGGGAGGAATATATGCTTGTAGGAATTGCAATAATATCACGTTTCCTCTCTATGTGCTTAAAATCTTGAAGTTATGCGTGTTTTGCCTTCTTATGCTAGTTGATTATTGTTCCCATAAATTGTTTGCTCACAAAATCCCTATGCATAGGAAGTGGGTTAGACTTAAATGTGCTAGTCATATTCTTCATGATGCTCTCTTTATGTTTCAATTCTTATATTTTATGTGAGCATCATTGAAATCATCATGCCTAGCTAGGGCGTTAAACGATAGCGCTTGTTGGGGGGCAACCCAATTTTATTTTAGTTTCTTGCTTTTTGGTTCTGTTTAGCAATAAATAACCCATCTACCTTCTGTTTAGATGTGGTTTTGTGTTTTAATTAGTGTTTTTGCCAAGTTAGACCTATTGGATCTTCTTGGATGATTGTTATTTGATCTTGCTGTAATTTCCAGAAACTTTGCGCTCAGTACCCGAATTATTAAAAATCACCAGAACGTGATAAAATACTGATTCCAATTTCTGCGGATCAATAAACAAATTTTCTAGGTCGTCCAATTTTGGTAGATTTTATGGAGTTCCAGAAGTTTGCGTTAGTTACAGATTACTACAGACTGATATGTTTTTGACAGATTCTGTTTTTTGTGTAATGTTTGCTTATTTTGATGAATCTATGGCTAGTAAAATAGTTTATAATCCATAGACAAGTTGGAATACAGTAGGTTTAAAACAAATATAAATAAATAATGAGTTCATTACAGTACCTTGAAGTGGTCTTTTGTTTTCTTTCTCTAACGGAGCTCACGAGATTTCTATTGAGTTTTGTGTTGTGAAGTTTTCATGTTTTGGGTGAAATCTTTTGATGGATTATGGAACAAGGAGTGGCAAGAGCCTAAGCTTGGGGATGCCCATGGAACCCCCAAGATAATCCAAGGACACCAAAAATTCAAAGCTTGGGGATGCCCCGGAAGGCATCCCCTCTTTCGTCTACTTCCATCGGTAATTTTACTTGGAGCTATATTTTTATTCACCACATGATATGTGTTTTGCTTGGAGCATCATTTTATTTTCTTTAGATTTACTTGCTGTTTGAATAAAATACCAAGATCTGAAATTATTAAATGGGAGAGTCTTCACATAGTTGCATAATTACTCGACTACTCATTGATCTTCACTTATATCTTTCGGAGTAGTTTGTCATTTGCTCTAGTGCTTCACTTATATCGTTTAGAGCACGGTGGTGGATTTGTTTTATAGAAACTATTGATCTCTCATGCTTCACTTAGATTATTTTGAGAGTCTTAAATAGCATGGTACTTTTCTTTAATAATCCTAATATGCTAAGCAAACAAGATTTGTAAGAATTCTTATGAGTATGTTGAATACTAAGAAAAGTTTGATGCTTGATAATTGTTTTGAGATATGGAGGTAGTAATATTAGAGTCATGCTAGTTGGGTAGTTGTGAATTTGAGAAATACTTTGTCGGTGGGAAACGACACCTATGGGATCAAGAGAATCCCTTTCTGTGGTTGCAGGGCGCGGGGGTCATGAGAAGAGCGGATCGAGCAGGCAGTACACGATTCCTTTACCCAGGTTCGGGCCGCGAAGATGCGTAAAACCCTACTCCTGCTTTGGTGGATTATATGTTTGTGTTCTTGAGCTAGCTATGGGGCGTGAGGAGCTTCAAAAAGCCGAATCCCCTTCCTGGTCGCCTGGGGCCTCCTTTTATAGGGAAAGGGGCTGCCACAGTGGCACACAGGAGGTGGAAAGGGTACAGTGATGCGAGGTTATCCCTCGCATTACATGACAAGGCGCATTTAATGCGCCTTGCTTAGGTGTCCTTGCTTTATCGGGGCAGGGGAGTGCCCTGTCTCATCCGTCGCCGCTCTCTTCCGTGTCGACACGCGCCCTGGCCAGCGGTGCCATGTAGGCGGGCAGGCAGCTGAGGTGGCTCAGCGGTGGGTCTCCACGAGGATCTGCATGCCGCCGCCTGCCCAGCTGGTTGGGTCGGCAGCTGCATGCGAACGGTGGTGGAGGCGTGACTGGTGCGGGTCCGATGGTGGCCCCGCGGGTGTCCTCGGCAAGGGCCTTGCCGCGGCCCCGGCAAGGGTCTTGTCGGTGCCCCGGCAAGGGTCTTGCCACTGCGCCTGTTGCTATCCCCGGCAAGGCTCTTGCCGGGGGCCTTGTGGTTCTCCTTGGCTGGGATCCCGCCAAGGACCATCATCTTCCAGAGTGTGCATCTGATCTTGAATGTCTTCACAAAGATCTGCATACCACCACGGGGATGCCTCCCGAATCCTTGCCCCATGGGGGCAGTGGACTCAAGGGTGACCCGCTCCGTAGGTGTGGGGCGAGGCTGCCACGGCAAGGGTCTTGCCGGGTTTGCAAAAACCGCCTCCCGGCAAGGATCTTGCCGGGGGGCCCGCTTCGTCCCCTTTACTCTTTGAGGTCTTGGTCTTGGCGTCGTTCTGCACCTCCTTGGCTTCGGCCTTACCTTGGTTCTACCTCCCTTGTCGGGCTTGGTGCGGCGGCGCCTGTGGCTAAGACTGCCCGTGCACAGTCATAGGGGTACAAAAAGTGTACTCCTCTTTTTGTACACCGACATACTTGTTTTAAAGTTTGTGGTTCCCGTAGCATGCACGTATGGTGAACCGTTATGTGATGAAGTCGGGGCATGATTTATTTATTGATTGTCTTCCTTATGAGTGGCGGTCGGGGACGAGCGATGGTCTTTTCCTACCAATCTATCCCCTAGGAGCATGCGCGTAATACTTTGCTTTGATAACTTCTAGATTTTTCCAATAAGTATATGAGTTCTTTATGACTAATGTTGAGTCCATGGATTATACGCACTTTTCTTCCTTCCACCATTGCTAGCCTCTCTAATACCACGCACCTTTCGCTGGTATCATACACCCACCATATACCTTCCTTAACACAGCCACCATACCTACCTATCATGGCATTTCCATAGCCATTCCGAGATATATTGCCATGTAACTTTCCACCGTTCCGTTTATTATGACACGCTCCATCATTGTCATATTGCTAGCATGGTCATATTTTGTTCTAAGTATTGAGTTGTAATTGTTGAGTTGTAAGAAAATAAAAGTGTGACGATCATCATTTTTAGAGCATTGTCCCAGTGAGGAAAGGATGATGGAGACTATGATTCCCCCACAAATCGGGATGAGACTCCAGACGAAAAAAAAAAATAAAAAAAAGAGGCCATAAAAAAGAGAAAAGGCCCAAATAAAAAAATTAAAAAAATGAGAGAAAAAGAGAGAAGGGACAATGCTACTATCCTTTTACCACACTTGTGCTTCAAAGTAGCACCATGATCTTCATGATAGAGAGTCTCCTATGATATCACTTTCATATACTAGTGGGAATTTTTCATTATAGAACTTGGCTTGTATATTCCAAGGATGGGCTTCCTCAAAATGCCCTAGGTCTTCGTGAGCAAGCGAGTTGGATGCACACCCACTTAGTTTCTTTTGTTGAGCTTTCATATACTTATAGCTCTAGTGCATCCGTTGCATGGCAATCCCTACTCACTCACATTGATATCTATTGATGGGCATCTCCATAGCCCGTTGATACGCCTAGTTGATGTGACACTATCTTCCCCTCTTTTGTCTTCTCCACAACCACCATTCTATTCCACATATAGTGCTATATCCATGGCTCACGCTCATGTATTGCGTGAAGGTTGAAAAAGTTTTGAAAATGTCAAAAGTATGAAACAATTCCTTGGCTTGTCATCGGGGTTGCGCATCATTTAAATACTTTGTGTGGCGAAGATAGAGCATAGCCAGACTATATGATTTTGTAGGGATTACTTTCTTTGGCCATGTTATTTTGAGAGGACATAATTGCTTCGTTAGTATGCTGAAAGTATTTTTATTTTTATGTCAATATGAACTTTTGTCTTGAATCTTTTGGATCTGAATATTCATATCACAATTAAGAAGAATTACATTGAAATTATGCCAAGTAGCACTCCGCATCAAAAAATATTTTTTATCATTTACCTACTCGAGGACGAGCAGGAATTAAGCTTGGGGATGCTTGATACGTCTCCAATGTATCTATAATTTGGGATTGATCCATGCTATGTTATCTACTGTTTTGGGCAATATTGGGCTTTATTATCCACTTTTATATTATTTTTGGGACTAACCTATTAACCGGAGGCCCAGCCCAGATTTGTTTTTTATGCCTATTTCAGTGTTTTGAAGAAAAGGAATATCACACGGAGTCGAAACGGAACGAAATCAACTAGAGAAGTTATTTTTGGAACGAAAGCCACCCGATGGACTTGGACCCCACGTCAAGGAAGGAACGCGGAAGCCACGAGGGTAGGGGCGCGCCCCCTGCCTCGTGGGGCCATCGTGGCTCCCCTGACGTACTTCTTCCACCTATATAACTCCACATACCCTAAAACTTCCAGAACAGAGGTTTGATCGGGAGTTCGCCCGCCGCAAGCCTCTGTAGCCACCAAAAACCAGTCGGGACCCTGTTTCGGCACCCTGTCGGAGGGGGGAACCCTCACGGGTGGCCATCTTCATCATCCCGGCGCTCTCCATGACGAGGAGGGAGTAGTTCACCCTCGGGGCTGAGGGTATGTACTAGTAGCTATGCGTTTGATCTCTCTCTCATGTTCTTGATTTGGCACGATCTTGATGTATCGCGAGCTTTGCTATTATAGTTGGATCTTATGTTTCTTCTCCCCCTCTTCTCTCTTGTAATGGATTGAGTTTTCCCCTTGAAGTAATCTTATCGGATTGAGTCTTTAAAGATTTGAGAAGACTTGATGTATGTCTTGCCGTGCGTATCTGTGGTGACAATGGGATATCACGTGATTCACTTGATGTATGTTTTGGTGATCAACTTGTGGGTTCCGCCCATGAACCTATGCATAGGGGTTGACACACATTTTCGTCGTGATTCTCCGATAGAAACTTTGGGGCACTCTTTTAGGTTCTATGTGTTGGTTTGAGTAGATGAATTGAGATTGTGTGATGCATATCGTATAGTCATACCCACGGATACTTGAGGTGACATTGGAGTATCTAGGTGACATTAGGATTTTGGTTGATTTGTGTCTTAAGGTGTTATTCTAGTACGAACTCTAGGGCTGTTTGTGACACTTATAGGAATAGCCCAACGGATTGATTGGAAAGAATAACTTTGAGGTGGTTTCGTACCCTACCATAATCTCTCCGTTTGTTCTCCGCTATTAGTGACTTTGGAGTGACTCTTTGTTGCATGTTGAGGGATAGTTATATGATCCAATTATGTTATTATTGTTGAGAGAACTTGCACTAGTGAAAGTATGAACCCTAGGCCTTGTTTCCTATCATTGCAATACCGTTTACGCTCACTTTTATCATTAGTTACCTTGCTGTTTTCATATTTTCAGTTTACAAAAACCTATATCTACCATCCATATTGCACTTGTATCACCATCTCTTCGCCGAACTAGTGCACCTATACAATTTACCATTGTTTGGGTGTGTTGGGGACACAAGAGACTCTTTGTTATTTGGTTGCAGGGTTGCTTGAAAGAGACCATCTTCATCCTACGCCTCGCACGGATTGATAAACCTTAGGTCATCCACTTGAGGGAAATTTGCTACTGTCCTACAAACCTCTGCACTTGGAGGCCCAACAACGTCTACAAGAAGAAGGTTGTGTAGTAAACATCACTGCTCCCGCACCGGCTCCCGCACCGGACGTGCTCGGCGGTGCTTCGTCTTTGGCTGAGCTTGACGCCCTCATGGTATCTGTTATGCCGGCCCCCTTCAATATAAATGTATAATCTCCCATTTTCGTTGCCTTTCGGATGTCTCACGTCACAGACTTTTCTTTGCAGGCTGACGAAACCCCGTCCACCATATTGTACACCATCGGCGACCAGAAGGTGGACGTGGGGAAGGCGGCGTTGATGGAGCCAAAGGAACCATTGTTCCACAGCCGGCCTATCCCCCCGAACGTCTTCAAGGTTTCCGTGGCCATTGTCAAACCAGGCCACGAGAATTTGCCTCCTCCAATACTAGTGGGGGATGACGACGAGACACCGCGGTGGCTTGGTGATTGTTGCAATGGGTGGGTCCTGTTGTGGCCAAAGAGTCTGCTTCGTCTGGACGCGGCCGGGAGCACACCCACGAGCACGCAGCCTCAGCAAGGTATGAACATCAACACCCCACCTACCCAATTAGCATCGGGTGTCGGGTTGGGTGATAGCGGACGGGGTAAGGAGGAGGCTCCATTAGTCGCAGATGACGTCGCCATGGATGAGGATGAGGACGACGATGGCGCTGAACAATATGTCTATACTGGTTCCTCCTCAGGGTTTGAGCGTCATGAGTCGGTCCCTGAATTGCCGTCTCAACGTATTATGGATGACCTTCCGGTATTAAAGAAGTCTAGGAAGAGAGCGAGGAAAGGCAAAAGAGCTGATTCTATGATCCAGCCGCCTCAGCAGCCTCGGCTTCAGGATCGTATAGATATCCCCGATGCGGATAAATGGCATATTCCCTGTCAACCAATCCTACCTGCAGCAGCGCTATGGGTCAGATTCGGCGATCTAAGGAGACTTCATGATGATGTGCTGCGGGTAGAGAAAGGCCTCATCGCCTCGAAAGATCCAGGATACCCACTCTACGTGGTTAACGTTCCGCGGCAAATGTCATACGTCGACAGCTTCCCCGCGGATAAGTTCTTCCTCCGATTCGATTATATATTCGACATGTTTCACGTGAAGAAGCTGGATTTTACATTTGTCCGCCTTTATGCCTTGCACATGAACTACATCATTGGGGTTGAGCAAATATCTCATATCTGTGTCGCTGACCCGTACTACATGCACGAGGGCTTCTTGGGAGTCTGCACAAAGCATCGTGAATAGGCGAGGGATTACATCGTCAGTTTCATGCCCGCCAATAAGGACAAGGGGGCGATTCTCGTGCCTTATCATCCCGTGTAAGTCATCCGCGCTGCTATCCTTCCTTCGATTTCAATCATTCATTTGCACGGTGGCAGCTAATTAATTTGAGGTGTACTTATTTTGCGCAGCGGCGGGCGCGCCGTCCTCATCATCCTCTACCCCTGATTCTCCCACGCTCTTTACTTGGACTCGTTGAAGAACATTCACAAAAAGGATTACACCCACATCAAGGATGTTCTTGACAGTGCTATGTTTTACTACCAAGCAAGGGGTGGAGAGATCAGGGACAAGAAGAGAAGGGGCGGCAGGGTCGCCTTCGGCCATAAGACCGACTTCTGGTGCATCCAGCAACCGAACGATTCTCTTAATGATGGATTCTATGACCTACGCCACATGCTGGAGTACAGACGGGATCACCAGAACCTTCGCATGTCACCTAGATCCGGCGATGCCCATATTCTGCTATGGGCAAAGGACATAGGAGATATCAAGGATCGTCGACTTCGAGCTGAGTTCTATAACATCCAGCGCGAACTTGCCCAAATCATCATGAAGGAGGTCGTCAGAAAAACAGGGATGTTCTACGGAGAAGGACAAATGTCGCGGGAAGACGTCTGAACATGGATAGCCTCTCAGCGTCTCGACATGAAGCCTTTCACTAAGCTCGATGACTATCTCCCTGACTTGGATGGATGGAACGACATGTTGGAGTGATTGTCGATATATGACAATGTGTCCGTTTAGTCCATACTTTCTGTATGACAAAACTGAGTTATGCACGGTGAAACTTTATTTGTGATGTAATTAAACCGTCCTCCTCCTCGACTAGCAAAAATCACTCTAGTTAGGGCATTTTGGGGTACGATGAACTTTGTTATTTATGCTTATGATATGTTGTTTCTAGTTCTGCCAAGTCTGTCTCTTTCTGTTGCTCAACTATATATGTTTCATATCATCGACTCATGTGACGATGCAGGTGCATAGATCATAGATGGCGAAGAATTGCTACTCCAGGAGTATATATACGACAAGTGGCCGGAGTGTCAGGCCCAGGTGTACAGGTTTCCGGTTTCCGAGCGACATGCAGTAGTTAGTTTAGGTTCACGCTAATGCGAGAGAGGGATACGAACTCATGTACTCAAAGTGATAGCTCTTCTCACGTATATCATTATTTAGATGGATGACGATGTATTTGCAAGTAATCGAGACTTGTATCGCTATTTTCGAGATGATGACGAGAGACCACTTTGTGTTGGATGATGATTATGATGATGACATGATTTGATGAGACTAATTGTATGTATATGCTATGATTACATTTGTATGTGTATGATATGCTAAAGATTATTGTATAAAGCCTATTCAAATACAAAACAAATACAAAACAAATATGCAGGGAAAAAAACTAATAAAACTAGTAGTAGCGAGGGGGAAATTTAGCAGTAGTGCCGCCTTACCAGTAGCGGTTCCCAGTAAACAGCGCTGCAGATAATATCAGCAGCGCCCTTTTCTAAAGAGCGCTACAGCTATTCATGTATAGCAGTAGCATGGGACGACAGGAGCTACTGCTATACGTTAGCTGTAGCGCCTTATTAGTAGCTTCGGTCCCCGCGCTACTGAGAGGCCCAAAACCCGCGCTGCTGCTAGGCTTTTTCCTAGTAGTGTCCTGTTGTGGCGGCAGGGCCCGCCGCCTCCTAGCGTGGTGGCAGGTGCCACGTGTCGCCTGCCGCGCCTGCCGCCACTAGTGAGGGGGTCCTTTTTGACAATTTTATCCGCAGGTAGTCCTTTTTCGCAATAGCGTTCGGCAGGGGGTCCTTTTGGACAAAACCAAAACTGAGACATCGCATCTGTGATTCCTTTATAATTTTTTTAGGAATTTTGAAGACACACATCGCGTAGGTTGGTATGGCTTGAGCTACGGATTTCAAGAGCACTTCTTTTCCTCCAGAGGAAAGGCATCTCTCCTTCCACAACATGTGTTCTTTTCTTTGGGTGTATTACTTTTCTGAAAAGTCAAACCTTTTAAGTTTCATAAAATTTGTAGAGAAATATATCAAAACCCATAATATCACATCGATATGATTAGATTCATCATGAAATGAATTTCCATTCTTTTATTATTATTATGGATATTGCTTTGAACATGGTCAAAGTTAAACAAAATTGACTTCCAAAAAACTAATACCCCTTATATTGTGGAATTGATGGAATATTATTTTGGCGGATGGAGGAGATGATAGAGTGTGTTTTATATTTATATATAATGCAATGACTTGATGAGCCTTTCGTGGTGTGGTTCTGTGTCATCCGCTAGCTAACGTATATTTATGTGAGGAAATTTCTGCGTCGATGGCTGCATGTATTATATTGGTGCTATAGTATCACATGGTGGTGATTCTTTTTTCTAGGTGTTGGGATGGTGCGCAGGATTGATATATTTTCGTATGCCGGTTGTTGTTGATTGATTTGAAAAATCATTGGCCCGTTCAAAATAATAAACCAAATACAAAATTGAATACCTCAATTGAATGAAAGAATTTTAAAATTGAAACATAGGTAATTAAAAGAATTGAATGAGAGAGCCCTTGAGAAGTTGCTGACCGGTCAAAATCGGGCTAACTGGTTCTAAATTAAAGACGTCAATTAATCACGGGGCCTTCAAAATTAGGAACCATAGTGTATAATATAAAAGAATTGAATGAGAGAGCTTTGAGAAATTGTTGACTCGGTCAAAATCGGGTGGCCCAATCCTAATTGGAGACCTCAGTTGATTGTGGCCCCTTTAAAACTAGGGAGTATAGTGTTATAGAGGATTACTAATAGAGAAGGCATACAAGTATAAATCAGAACATTGCTACCAGTTCACCTTTGGATTGTTCTGAGAAACTTTTTTATGGGAAACTACGATGGGCTTACGCCAGTCTGAACTTATATTACCCAGGGAGAGATGACAACATTCAGGTAGTTACATAGGATGAAGAAAAAGAAATATTACAAGGGGGGCAGACCCCCAAAAATAGCAAAAGATGAGCTAAATTCTTGCAGATAAATGATACAACATGGTACCCCAATCCTTTAGAAGGGCCTGCTTGACAGCATTTTTGCAGCGATTGGACTAGAACAATAGATCCACTCCAGATCGTCGTAGCGTGGCATACAGATCGTCATCGTGAGCACGGAAGACATAGCATTTCTCCACTTCCAAATAGGCCAAAGAATGGCAATGATGACTGTCGAGCGAACTTTATCGATTGAAAAGTTAGACCAAAGATCTTGAATATGTTCGACTTCAGGAGAATGAAGAAGAATTAGATTGTCCAAAAGCAACTTGTCGGAGTGGCAGTTCAACAGTAAGTGACATGAGGTTTCTGGCTCATCGCAAAATGGGCAAGTATTGGAGCTTGACATCCCATGCCGGAAACGCCGATCATTTGTAAATAGTTTGTCCCGAAAGGCTAGCCAAGTGAACAACCGACACCTGTTTGGAGCATAGTTCTTCCAAGTAGTTGTAGCGTACCTGTCCTCTAGCCTAGCTGCAAACACAAAAGCATATGTTGATCTTGCCGAGATCGGCTTGTAACACGACAATCAAGCACTAGAGGGTTCAGAGTTATAGTGGCAATCATAACGCGCAACGCATCAAGTTCCTGTTCCGCAATCGAGGAAATCCTATGGTGAAGGTCCAAACACAAAATCGGGTCACCTAGAACCCTAGCCATCGAAGCATTCGACCTAGTAGAGTGAGAGAAAATAGCAGGGAATCGAGCAGCAAGTGCATTGCCAGTCAACCACACGTCAAGCCAAAAAGCAGTAGCAACGCCATTTCCAACATAAACTTTGGATATATCATGGTATAAATTCAAACCTTTAGAGAGGTCTTTCCAAACCAAGGAATCAAGAGGAGAGGAGTCACCAAGGTCATGGTTATTGGACCAGCCATATAATGATGCCATCCTGGGCTCCCAGGGTGAAGAGTATGGGCAATGAACTTTTGCTAGATGTTTGAAAGGAGCCATAGGTTTTGAGAGCACAAACAGGTGAAGCCGAGACCCCCCCCCCCCAATTTGGAGAATGGAGCACAAACGGTCTCCCACGATTCCTTGCATTGCCCACCATTGACCTTTTCTTGGTCGGCCCAAAAGAAGGCACGGCAACACTTGTCAAAGGCTTTGATAGTCCCAGGGGGAAGAATCAAGGCGTACATAGCATGAGTAAGAAGAGACCTAAGGGAGGCGCGAACAAGCATAGCCCTGTCGTCCATGGAGAGAAGCTTGCCCCGCCAACCCGCAAGCTTTTTGTCCTCCTTAACAGTGATTGGGTGGAAGGCGGAAAGGTTTAATTTCTGGGAGGATAAAGGAAGGCCTAAATAAGTTTGAGGGGATGAGGAGATGGAGCACCCTAGTATACTGGCACGAAAGTACTTTTGTCAAAGTTGATGTGAAGGCCCGTCGAAGCGGAGAACACTTGTCGAGTTGAGATGAGGTTTTGAGCGGTTGTGGAATTGGCCTTGCAAATAATAAGTGTATCATCGGCGTATTGAATGATAGGGCAAGGTAGGTGCTCGACAAGCGGATGAGAAAAAAGACCATCACTGCAAGCATTGATAATAAGCCGTTGTAACGCGTCTGTGACCAAGATGAAAAGAAAAGGCAATAGAGGATCGCCTTGTCGTAACCCCTTACGACATTGATCCAAGGACCAGGCGTCCCATTGAGTAGAACGGCGGATTGACTAGAGAGGTTTAGACTAGCGAGCCAATCAATCCATTTTTGGGGAAAGCATTTAGCAGCCAGCACTTGATTAAGCGCGTCCCACGAAATAGAGTCAAAAGCCTTGCCAAAGTAGAGTTTCAAAACAAAAGCGGGAGCTTTACGACGATGGCAGGATTGGACAATCTCCGTTGCATAAATAAAATTCTCAGCAATGCTACAACCCTTAATAAAATCATACTGGTCAAAGTGAACCAGAGAAAGGCAGTGAGGTTGGATTACATTTACAGGACACTTGGAGGCTAGCTCTCGAAATAGGCTTTCGCCCCGCTTTATAAATAAACCAACACCGAAGGAAAGTACACGGCCGAACGATACAAGATGGTCAGGTTTCCCTCTTACACAGCTAATCCCAGGATAATCGGATCACGCAGAGCGCACACGCCTATGGTACCAACACAGAACATAGGACGAAATGAACACCATGCCACACTACGATGTAGTACACCTAAGCTCCACGACAATGCCCTCAAGAGGGAAGACGGCGCCAAGTGTCGCCGCTATCGAGTCCACAACGAACAAAGTTCTTCACCCGGAGCGCTGACACGGAGAGAAGAACCATGTCTTCATGAAGAGTGCGGCACCCACGGGCGTCGCCATTCACTAGTGCAGAACCGGGCAATAGCACTGGTTCGTAAGGCCCTTTAGTGCCGGTTCGGTAACCGGCACTAAAGTGTGGGAACTAAAGCCCCCCCCCCCCCGTTAGTACCGGTTCAGCACGAACCAGTGCTAAAGGGCAACCACGTGGCATGAGCCAGCTCCGGGGGCAGGGAGCCCTTTAGTACCGCTTGGTGAAACCAACCGGTATTAAAAGGTTGGGGGGTTGGGTTTATGATTTCTTTTTCATTTAATTTTGTGTTTTCCATTTAATTCTTTTTTGTTTGCTGGTATTTTACGATACTACACATTGTACATGGTATATATATATATATATAAATAGAATTTCTAGTAGAACCGATCATATATATATCATCAAATGTCTCACAAACCACCATATTAATTCACACATACACATTGTATATATATACAATTTCTCCTACAATGTTGCCTTCGGATCCAGTGGCATTATCCTAATTGGTGCCTTCGGAGCACGATGACAATTGGAAGTGGTTCATGGGGGCGGTGGCGGGTAATGGTATTCTCCCTTCGGATCTATGACCTGGTCGAGCAAAAATCTCGCTATTTCCTCTTGAAGTGCTTGTACGCGCTCTGAGCTTCTCCCGCACCTCTGTGAACTATTAAGAAGGAGATCAATATGCATGTGTATTAGTTGTGTGACTAGATATCAATAATGGTGTAAAAATTGTGAATAGTGTTCTGACAAACGTACCCATTCCTGTCTTTGAGATCTGCTCCTTTCAGACGACATCATGCGAATGTTCTCGCAAACGCAGTATGCACACAGATCAGTCCCCGACGCCTGCTTCAGGGCCTTTACGAGAATGGAATTTGATCAGATAATAATTAATCAAGCATGATAATTAAAGAGAAGGCAGCTAGCTAGCTAGCTAGTACTAATTAATTACTTACCTTGGGTCGAAACCATTTCAGTCTTTGTTTCCATTCGCCTGGAGTGACGCTGATGAACCTTGCCCAAGCCCTGCCCGCCGACAAAGAAAATGAATAAATGGGTTATTAACTAGTTCATATCAGGAAAAGATGAATTACTAAATAGGCCGAGATATATAGATTGAAATTACCTATCCCAAACAAGATGGTGTAGTCACTTTGTTTTTTAAGTAGTGAGTCCAGTAGTTCAAATGTTCCTGCGTCAACTTTAATGATACACAAGATCCAGTGAAGTCTGCATGCACACACATTTGGATGTCTTAATTAAGCTGGCATATGTAAGCAAAAACATGTAGCTAGCTAGTAGGCAAAAACAGAGAATTTGTAGTACAAGACAGTGTGACTCACTGGAAGTTGTAAGGAAGTAGTATATCTTCATTGTATTTGAGGCACTTCAAGAACTCTAGCATGCTATCCTCTACACTTTTTTCATGATATGCATCTATTTTCCATGTGTATTCATTAACGGTGTTTGGGTCAATGAACCCAATGCCATAGCGTCCACCTTTTTTCATTTCATACATCTTCATCCTGCATAATGCCACAGAAAAGAATATAGTGAGGATAATTACAGGTAACGATTGATCAAAAGGATCACTACAGCTAGCTTGAGACTTAAATTACAGAAAGAAATCACTTACAGACAATAGCAACTAACGATAGATTTGTCGAGTGCGTCTTGATTGTATAACTGAAACAGTTCATTATACTCAACGGCCACAGCTTTCTGATGGTAGTAATGATCCTTCTTGACTTCCACCATGAGGGACTCTCAATTGGAAATCTTGGTAATGTCCATGTACCATTGATGCAATTCATAAATTCTCATTGGGAGCTTCTTGACCTCGTCTGGCTTGACCAAAGGTTGGCCCCGGACATATTTCCGTTTTATTTCCTCCTCTCTAAGCGTCGGCATGGGCTCGATCTCGAGGAGTTGTCCAACAGTGATCTTGAGGATTTCAGCCTGCATTATATGCCCCTCGGTTATTACCACATCGCCCAGCTGGGGAATGTTAACGGTTTGCCCACAATAATATTGGGCACGTGTACTCTTATGTGTTGTTGGCACAACAAGCGGGGGGATTGATTGCGCCGCCTGTTCTCCCAGCTGGGGAATGGTTTTACTGCATTTTTTGCCAGCTGATTTGCTCGAGCTCGAGCTCGCCTCTTTCTGTAGACGTGCTCAATTTAACTTCCTGATGTGGCGCTCATAGTCTGTGTCAACAGGCTTGGGAGCTGGTGGTGCATCCATACGAATGAAGTGGTCAATCTTTTCCTCAGGCACTTTCTCCCTCGGCGGCGTTGCCGGTTTCGGTCCAAAATGGGCGTCCAATTCTGGCCGCACTATGGCATTGGTTTGCTCCTCGGTCCTGTTGTAAGCCCTCTGAAGAAGAGGAGTGAGGCTTGGACCATATTTATATCGCTTGCCTCCGCATGTACTTCTTGTACTACCTCGACTCATAACGCTACGCACCATAGTTGTGGGGTGTCTCTTCTGCGATTGCTGAGGCGGCGGAGATGGCTGACGTGGCTGAGTTGGACGAGGAGGAGTGGCATGAAGCTGTGTCGGACTTGGAGGAGGAGTGGCCTGAAGTTGTGCCGGACTTGGAGGAGGAGTGGATGTCTGACGTTGTGTCGGACTTGGAGGAGGAGTGGCCTAACACTTTGCCGGACTTGGAGGAGGAGGAGTGGCCTCACGCGTTGGTGGACTTGGAGGAGCGGGAGTCTGCTGACTCGGTGGCGGACTTCGACGAGGAGTCGGGTGACGTGGTGTCGGTGGCCTTCGAAAGACGATGCTATCCTTTCTCCATAGGATGACACGATGTATGGCCTATCCCAATGTGTGCTCGTCGTCACCTCTAGGAATGTCAAGCTGTAGCCCCGAATATGGGTCCACCACCTCATCAACCAAGACACGAGCATAGCCCGCTGGAATCGGGTTGCAATGGAAGGTTGCCTCGAGGGGATTTGTAAAAGCAACGGCGTCCGCCACCTTCATGGATATGTTCTTCATTTTGAAGTGTAGCTCGCAGTTAGTGTTCTCCATGATGTCATCCACGGGGTATCTATCCAGCATTGCGTCGCCCGGGGCGGAACCCACGCTGCTTCTCGGCATGGATGGGGCGGTGCTATCCAATGCGGGATCATCCGCTAGCTCCTGCAGCTGCTGAGACCCCCTTTGCTGGCTAAGTGAGTCGATCTGCTCCTGCTGCCACTGGAATTTGACTGCCAAGTCTGCGTGCTTTGATTCTAGGCCTTGAAGGCATTCATAGTCCAGCTTCCTCTGCTCCTCCTCCATCTTCCTCTTCTTCTTCTCCGCAATCTTCTTTCTCGCACGGGTTCTGTAGTCGGCGTTCCAGTCCGAAAACCCCTCATACCACAGAATAGCGCCCTTTCCTCGTGTTCTTCCCGGGTGTTCGGGATTTCCCAGGGCACGCGTAAGCTCATCGTTCTCCCTGTTGGGCTGGAACACCCCCGATAGATCCTCTTCTATTGCAACAAGTAGCTTATCGTCGGCTCCGTTCAGACATTCCTTCGTCGAAACTTTGCTTGTCTTCGGGTCCAACTCCCGCCCATGCGCATAGAACCAAGTCCTGCACCTGGGGGGCCAGCTCCTAGTAACCGGAGTGACACCTGCATCCTCCATCTCTTTCTCAAACTTATCCCACTTAGGCATTGCCACCGCGTAGCCACCTGGCCCCAGCTTATGGAACTTATCCTTTTTTTCGGCATTCTTCTTGTTTATTCTCGACCGTTCCTTAGCTAATTCTGAATCCTTGAATTTCACGAAATCGTCCCAATGAGCACTTCGCTTCTCTAGTGTTCCCTCGAATACTGGAGTCTTCCTTCCTCCCTTGACGTACCTGTCCCATTCATGATTCTTGTTGTTCTTGAATGCAACCGCCATCTTCCTAAGAGCATCATCCTTGACTTTCTGCACATCTGCTTCTGTGAAATGATCTGGTAGGGTGAAATGTTCCATGAGAGTATCCCAAAGCAGACCTTTTTGTCTATCGTCGACAAAAGTAAGATCTGGACGTGGCTTTGCTGGCTCTCTCCATTCTTGAAGGGAGATCGGGAGTTGGTCGTTCACAAGAACTCCGCACTGACGAACGAACTTGTCTGCAACCTACTTAGGTGCTAATGGTTCGCCATTAGGTCTGATTGCCTCGATATTGTACTTTACGCCCTCCTTCAACTTTTTGTTCGGGCCTCGTTTCGTCCTGTTGCCTGAAGATTTGCTCGATCCGGATGGCTGAAAGAAGAAAGATCGATTCGTTAATATATCTTCAAGTCATTTAAAACATGTGATGATCACCAGAAGCCTGCTTATATAAATATATATACCTCGCCGGTCTTTGTTGTTTCAAGATCAACATTTTCTTCATCATCATCATAATCATAGTTCATGACTTCATCAATTCGATCGTCGCGATCGAATATCATATCACCCTCCCCGGTGTTGTTTAGAAATTTGGAGCCATCATAATCTTCTTCATTCTGATCATCATCTGGCCCGCGAGGATGGCGTATCATATCGAACAGGGCATGTTCTCCCTCTCTGCCAGTATTGTCCGCCATAGCCTTTATTTAACTAATCCAAAAGAAATATAAAACAATTTAGTATTCAAATTACATCGTCTCGAATAATAGATATAATCTCGAATACATCGTCTCGGATAATAGATATAATCTCGAATACATTGTCTCGAATAATATATAATCTCGAATACATCGTCTTGAATATTATATATCGAATACATCACTGGCTAGGTAGCTAATAAAGATCGAATACTACGGAAGAATCTAGGACACTCGCGGTTCCTGCGGCGCGGGCGGTGGACACCCAAAGAGAAGGAACCCTCACAGGATCATAGCTGAAGTGAGATCCCTGAAGAAACTGCTAGGTATTGGAGAACTTGCCGCCCTCTAACGCAACCATGTAGCGATGGACGTGCTCGTCCTCCTCCCTGACACGGCGACGTACCACCTCCGGCGGGGCCGGCTCCCTCCGCACCGAAAGTGGCCCACGCGAACGCCACCAAACGAGATCAGGGTCGACGACGGGACCCGGGGCCGGGTTCCTCATCAAGCGGCGCGCCCCTCCAGGCAGCACCTCCCAGTGCCAGCCCGGAGGAGCCCAGTCCCAGACATGGGTCAGCCGGACGTCGTCGCGGAAGGGTCGACGGCGAGGATGCGGGCCGGGCATCGTCGAGAACAAATACTAGCTATATGCCCGCAAAAAGTAACATTTTTTTAATGATTGGATTTTGATAACTAAAATTTCTAACATTTCTATATAACTAACATTTCTATAACATTTCTAATATTTCTATAACTAAAAAACAGAAGAAAAAAATTATAACATTTCTATATAACTAACATTTGTATAACATTTCTAATATTTCAATAACTAAAAAAAGAAAAATTTCTAACTTTTTTATAACTATTTCTATAACTAAAAAACAGAAAAATTTCTAACAGTTCTATAAATATTTCTATAACTAAAAAACAGAAGAAAAAAATGTATGTGTGTGTGCGCTCACCGGCGAGGCGAGAGGCGACGTGGGGCAGCGACGGGGACGGCGACTGGCGGCGACGACGGGGACAGGGACGGGGCGGCGACGACGGGGACGGGGACAGGGCGGCGACGACGGGGACGGGGACGACGCGGGACGGGCCGGGACGGGGTGGCGGTAACGACGGGGACGCGGACGACGGGGCGGCGACGACGGGGACGGCGACGGCGATGGGGCGGCGACGACGGGGACGGCGACAGCGACGGGGCGGCGACGAGGGATATGGAGACGAGGGCAGCGGACGACGGGGCAAAGGAGAAGAAGCAGAAACTAAATTTTTTAAAGTGTTTAGTTATATAGGATGGACCTTTAGTACCGGTTGGAGCCATCAACCGGTACTAAAGGCCTGTTTTGGCCAGGCCAAGTGGCGGGAAGCGCACCCCCTTTAGTACCGGGTGGTGGCTCCAACCGGTACTAAAGGCCCCCCCTTTAGTACCGATTGGTGCCATGACCCGGTACTAAAGGGGGTGCGCTGGCGCAGGTGTGGTGCGGCAAGTTTAGTCCCACCTCACTAGCCGAGGGGCGTCCGCACTGGTTTATAACCCCCCGTGCGGTAGCTCTCTTGAGCTGCTCTCCAAAGCAGGCCTACTGGGCCTACATGTTCTGTGCTGCCCTGTGGGCCTACTGGGCCTTTGCGGGCCTGCATCCTGGCCTAACAACATGTTGGGTTTCTAGTCGTATGCAGGCCGCTCTGGCCGAGTAGGCGGGCTTTTTTATATATATTTTTTTGCTTTATTTATTTTTGTTTTATTTATTTTTGAGTTGTTTTTTGTGTATTTAGAGTTCCTTTGTGAATATTTGCTTTGTGAATATTTTTATTTTGAAATTAGTGTGAATCACTAGTTTGTGAATAACTTAACTTTAAAAATCAGTAAAGGCATGAAAGAATTTGTTTGCACATAAAATTTCTTCGCGTTTCAAATGCCAAAACACATAACTACCCTAACTATTACAGAGATTCCCTCCTGGGTGTGAAACACAGAAGAAAGTGATGATAGTGAAGCCGATCACATCCCAGATCTTTGGGTGTGAAACTTTTTCTTCGCGTGTGTCCCTTTGCGCCGTAACCATGGAAAATCTTCATCATTTAGCGGGATGCTCGGGTCAATATTCACTGTGAATGGAGCGATTTCATCAAACTTTTCATAATCTTCTGAAATGTCTGTCTTGTCATCCACTCCCACGATGTTTCTCTTCCCAGAAAGAACTATGTGCCACTTTGGCTCATCGTACGATGCATTCGCTTCCTTATCTTTTCTTTTTCTCGGCTTGGTAGACATGTCCTTCACATAGAAAACCTGCGCCACGTCATTGGCTAGGACGAATGGTTCATCTGCATACGCAAGATTGTTGAGATCCACTGTTGTCATTCCTACCTGCGGGTCTTCCGTTACCCCGCCTCGTGTCATATTGACCCATTTGCACCGAAACAAAGGGACCTTCAAACCACGTCGATAGTCAAGTTCCCATATGTCCTGTATATAACCATAATATGTTTCCTTTCCCGTCTTGGTTTCTGCATCAAAGAGGACACCACTGTTTTGGTTGGTGCTCTTCTTATCTTGGGCGATGGTGTAAAATGTATTACCATTTATCTCGTACCTTTTGAAAGTCATTATATTCGAAGATGGTAACTGGGACAACAAGTACATGTCATCTTCAATAGAGGCGTCATGCATGGTACATGTCTGCAACCAGCTGGCGAAACTCCAGGTTTGTTCACGTGTAATCCAGTCATCATACCGCTCCGGGTATTTGGAGCGTAGCAAATTCTTGTGTTCATCCATATACGGAGCCTCCAAGGCGGAATTCTGTAGAACTGTGTAGTGTGCTTCAGTGAGAGAATGTCCGTCCATACATATTATTTGTTCCCCTCCTAGCGTGCCTTTCCATCCAGTCTGCCCTTATGCCGTGATTCAGGAACACCAATCGGCTTAAGGTCAGGAATAAAGTCAATACAAAACTCAATGACCTCCTCATTTTCATGGCCCTTGGAGATGCTTCCTTCTGGCCTAGCATGGTTATGAACATATTTCTTTAATACTCCCATGAACCTCTCAAAGGGGACATATTGTGTAGAAATACAGGACCCAAAACGTTAATCTCTTCGCATAGGTGAACTAGGACGTGCGTCATGATGTTGAAGAAGGATGGTGGGAACACCAACTCGAAACTGACAAGACATTGCACCAAATCATTCTCTAACCTTGGTATGATTTCTGGATCGATTACCTTCTGAGAGATTGCACTGAGAAATGCACATAGCTTCACAATGGCTAATCAAACGTTTTTCGGTAGAAGCCCCCTCAATGCAACCGAAAGCAGTTGCGTCATAATCACGTGGCAGTCATGAGACTTTAGGTTCTGGAACTTTTTCTCTGCCATATTTATTATTCCCTTTATATTCGACGAGAAGCCAGACGGTACCTTAATACTGAGCAGGCATTCAAAGAAGATTTCCTTCTCTTCTTTGGTAAGAGCGTAGCTTGCATGACCCTGATGTATGACGTCTTCTCTGTGCATACGTTGCTGGTCCTCCCGTGCCTCAGGTGTATCTTTTGTCTTCCCATACACGCCCAAGAAGCCAAGCAGGGTCACACAAAGATTCTTCGTCACGTGCATCACGTCGATTGCGGAGCGGACCTCTAGGTCTTTCCAATAGGGCAGGTCCCAAAATATAGATTTCTTCTTCCACATGGGTGCGCGTCCGTCAGCGTCATTCGGAACAGGTTGTCCACCTGGACCCTTTCCAAAGACCACCTTCAAATCCTTGACCATATCATGTACATCAGCACCAGTACGGTGGCGAGGCTTCGTCCGGTGATCCGCCTCACCTTTGAAATGCTTGCCTTCCTTTCTTACGGGATGCCTGCTTGGAAGAAATCGACGATGTCCCAGGTACACATTCTTCTTACAATTAGCCAAATATATACTATCGGTATCGTCCAAACAGTGCGTGCATGCGTGGTATCCCTTGTTTGTCTGTCCTGAAAGGTTACTGAGAGCAGGCCAATCATTGATGGTCACGAACAGCAACGCCTTTAGGTCAAATTCTTCCCCCATGTGCTCATCCCACGCACGTACACCTGTTCCATTCCACAGTTGTAAGAGTTCTTCAACTAATGGCCTAGGTACACATCAATGTCGTTGCCGGGTTGCTTAGGGCCTTGGATGAGCACTGCCATCATAATGAACTTCCGCTTCATGCACAACCAAGGAGGAAGGTTATACAAACATAGAGTCACAGGCCAGGTGCTATGGTTGCTGCTCTGCTCCCCAAAAGGATTAATGCCATCTGCACTTAGACCAAACCATATGCTCCTTGCATCATCTGCAAACTCCTTCCCGTACTTTCTTTCGATTTTTCTCCACTGTGAGCCATCAGCGGGTACTCTCAACTTTCCGTCTTTCTTACGGTCTTCTCTGTGCCATCGCATCGCCTTGGCATGCTCTTTGTTTTGTAACAAACGTTTCAACCGTGATATTATAGGAGCATACCACATCACCTTGGCAGGAATCTTCTTCCTGGGGCGCTCGCCCTCGACATCACCAGGGTCATCGCGGCTGATCTTATAGCGCAATGCACCGCATACCGGGCAAGCGTTCAAATCCTCGTACTCACCGCGGTAGAGGATGAAATCATTAGGGCATGCATGTATCTTCTGCACCTCTAACCCTAGAGGGTAGATAGCCATCTTTGCTCCGTACATACTCTTGGGCAATTCGTTGTCCTTTGGAAGCATATCCTTTATCATTACCAACAACTTTCCAAATCCCTTGTCAGATACACCATTCTCTGCCTTCCATTGCAGCAATTCCAGTGTGGTGCCCAGCTTTTTCTTGTCACCTACGCAATTCGGGTACAACAATTTTTTGTGATCCTCTAACATGTGCTACAACTTCTTCTTCTCCAAATCACTTGCGCAGTTGCTCTTTGCATCGGCAATGGCCCGACCTAGATCATCAACGGGCTCATCTGATGCCTCTTCTTCAGCTTCTTCCCGCATTGTCGGCTCAGCTTCTTTCCGCATAACCGGCTCAGCTTCTTCCCCCATTGTTGTGTCATCGTATTCAGGAAACCCATGGCCAGGATAGCTATTGTCGTCCTCTTCTTCTTCATTGTCTTCCATCATAACCGCTCTTTCTCTGTGCTTGGTCCAAACATTATAGTGGGGCACGAAACCGGACTTAAACAGGTGGACGTGAATGGTTCTTGACTTAGAGTAATTTTGACCAATCTTACAGACAGCACATGGACAAGTCATAAAACCATCCGCCCACTTGTTTGCCTCAGCCGCAAGCAGAAAAGTTTGCACGCCATTAATGAACTCGGGAGAGCATCGGTCATCGTACATCCATTGTCGGCTCATCTTCAATACACAGCACCACAAACACCAAATTAATACAAGTTCATACATAAAGTTCATACAACACTTAAATGCAACAAACAAATAACTCTCTAGCTAAAGCATTTAAATGCAACAACAAATGCGATCAAGATCGCAACTAAGGTAACAATTGATCCAACAGCATAATGATACCAAGCCTCACTATCGATGGCATATTTTCTAATCTTTCTAATCTTCAAGCGCATTTTCTCCATCTTGATCTTGTGATCATCGACGACATCAGCAACATGCAACTCCAATTCCATCTTCTCCCCCTCAATTCTTTTCAATTTTTCTTTCAAGTACTCGTTTTCTCTTTCAACTAAATTTAACCTCTCGACAATAGGGTCGGTTGGAATTTCCGGTTCACATACCTCCTAGAAAAAATGTCTATGTCAACTTGATGGGCATAATTTGTCATAAACACGAAATGCAACTAGTTTTAAAAGAGAATATATATATACCACATCCGAATCATAACAAGGACGAGGGCCGACGGGGACGGATATCAAAACCATGGCACTATGTATAACAAACAACGTACGGGTAAGATAATTATACGAGTAACTATATATCCAAATCACACAAACATCAATTTTTATATAAAATTTCATGAACAAGAGGCTCACCACAAGGTGGTGCCGGCTACGGGATGGTGCGGAAGATCGACGGTGGGTACGGCGGAGATTTAGAAGGCACTAAGCAAACCACACCTACATATGCAAACTAAGTGTTATTTTTTACCTCAAATTGCATATAAATCAAATACTAGCACATATAATTCCTCCCAAATTACTAAACTCACAAATTAAACACTATATAAAGCATTGCAAGAGCTAATCTAGCAATGAGAGATGAAAGGACAAAGTTGCTAACCTTTGTGATCATTTGAATCGATGGGGACCTTCAAATCTTGACAAATTTTGGGCAAAATGTGTGATGAGCTCGAGAGGAAGAGGGGAAGAACAGAGAGGGAGGGGAAAGGGGAAGAACAGAGCGAGCTCGGGTGGACGAAGGGTTTATGTAGGACGACCTTTAGTACAGGTTCGTGACACGAACCGGTACTAAAGGTGCTGGAGGGGCCCCAGACTGACAACATCCTGCCACCACTCTCATTAGTATCGGTTCGTGGCACGAACTGGTGCTAAAGGTTCGCCACGAACCGGTACTAATGAGAGCGGCCCGGCTAGCCGTAACCGGCACTAATGGACACATTAGTGTCGGCTCAAATTCAAACCGGCACTAATGTGCTTCACATTTGACCCTTTTTCTACTAGTGATTGTCGGCGCCAAGCGCAGAGCTTTCACTCGGCATCTCACATGTGCCACCATGAGGTCAATAGGACGAGTGCGACGAGGTCAGGTCCTCAGAGCCGGATCAGGGCAATGCCCCTGTGGGGACAGAGGGCATGCCTTGGACACCCGTCGCTACACCTCATGTCGCCCGCACAACCAAGGAGAGCCACCACCATCACGATGGTGCCCGCTGACGAGCAAACCATGCAGACCGCCATCCGGGGCTGCCGCCCCGGCCTCCCAGTCGCCAGATACTGAACGCTGCTCACTTCATAGCGCACTCAGCCACGATAGGAGGAACAGAGGCATGCCCCCTACTCCTAGCCCGGCATCAGTCACTAGGTTTAGGTAGGCGCCTCCATAGTAGGAGGCACCCATGCCTGCATCCCCGGCCAATCCTGGTGGATTGGCGAGGATACGACCCTATGACTACCGACGGCCGTTGGCGAGCTAGCCCCGAGTCCTAGCCCAAGCTAGCCCACACAACGCCATGTCTGTGGCCACCGTCGTCGTTCCGCTCACAAGCGTCCTGGAATCACGACCACCACCGCCGACCACCGTACTCGCGAGGAGATGAAGAACACCACTTGTGAGCACAACCCAAACCAAACCCCACTTCACCTACTCAGAGCAAGAACTCCGATCTGCCTCAGGCCCAGATCCGGTCCGCCCGACACTACTAGGAAAAGGGCTAAAGATGAAATTGACACTAATGGCATGCCAGAGAAGTGGTGCGCCACTACTATATACTAATGGCGCACCATGTGGAGATGCGCCATTAGTGTCCACACTAATGGCGCACCAGGCACAAGGTGCGCCACTAGTAACAAAATGTTTTTTTTTCATTTTTTCAAACATACTAATGGCGCATCCAGGCAAAGTGCACCATTAGTAGTTCTAACTAGTAATGGCGCACCAGCCATAGAGTGCGCCACTACTGTATTTTTTTATTTTTATTTTTGCAAAACTACTAATGGCGCACCGTTGCATAGTGCGCCATTACTAGTTTAAACTAGTAATGGCGCACTGTGCCATGGTGCGCCATTAGTATAAAAATTATTTTTTACTTTTTTGCAAAATTACTAATGGCGCATGGCAGTGTGGTGCGTCATTAGTATGTTGGGTTACTAATGGCGCATGGTTGTGTGGTGCGCCATTAGTAACCTGGGACCAGCTAGATATTTTTGGACAGCCACACCTACACACTCACTTTCCCCACTTCATTCCCCCCACCTCCTTCTCTAAGCTTGTCGGCTGCCTCCTCCTCCTCACCTTATTTGCACCATAGATTCATCAAAATTAAGTGGTGAAATTACCTTTTTTTTATAGGTAAGTAATGGGAAAGCTATCTTCTTGTTGTAGATCTACTTTTTTTCTCCCTAGCTCGCTCCAACAACGTGCACATGCACTTTTGTGGCCTAGCTGGATCTATGTATGTTTGTGGTGTTGCATATGTTTGTGGTGTTGCATATATGTTTGTGTTTGCAGGTACCGGTATTTGAAATGCGATAGTTGCCAATATTTTGCCGGAATGTTGATTCATTTCCGTTTCGGTGAGAATTTTGGCACTATGCATTCTTTTTGGTCCTATTTTTAGGGAAAGTCATGCCAAAAATTTTCTTGGTTCTAAAATATCGTTTTGCTCTACCCCGCAGGCGACCATGGTCCGCATGATGAACGAAGGCATCGTGAATAGGTTTTTGAGCTCTGCGAAGGCCGAGATGCTTCAAAAGAACGAGACGAAGATAAGATGTCCGTGTCCAAGATGCAAGCTGAAGAGCCTTATTACGGAAACGGATTTCGGGCAGGTGCGGGACCACCTGCTCTTGCGTGGTTTCATGGATGGCTATCGGTGGCAAAGTGATGAAGATGACTATGAAGTCGTCCATGGGGGCCGGGCAAGAAATGAGGAAGGGCAGCAAGACAACCACCGTGGCTCGGGCGGGCGAGAAGACGAAGAATCTCCAGGACATGATCACGACGGTGATGTTGTACACAGTCATCATGTAGAAGATGCCGGACATGATGATGAGGAAGATGCCGGAGCAGACGAAGGGCATGATCATGAAGATGAAGATGCCGGAGGAGCAGACGATGATGGACCATCGATGGGCTGGGTGCAGGACCCTCATATTCAAGAGCTGCTTCTCAAGCAGACGGATAACGCAAGAGCTGCCGCCCGAGAGAAAGCCAAGCTGGATCAACTGGAGATAGACGCGGTTACTCCATTGTATGAAGGATGCAGACTAGAGGATATCCGCCTGAAAGTAACGCTCATGGCTTTGGAGATGAAGGTAAAACACAAAATGACCGACGCATGCTTCGACGAGAACATCTCATTCTGGCACGAACGTCCTCCCAAGGGGAACAAGTGCCCGACCAGTTTCGAGGAGGCGAAGAAAGTCGTGTGTCCTCTGGATTTACCGCACGTGAAATACCATGTGTGCATGAACAATTGCATCATTTATCGGGGCGAGCACGCGGAGTCTACCATATGTCCGTTGTGCGGCGTCACTCGATACAAGAAGACGAAGAAAGCCCCTCAAAAAGTGGTGTGGTACTTTCCGATCACTCCTCGTCTGCAGCGGTATTTTGTGGACCCTAAGGTAGCAAAGCTCCTGCGTTGGCACGCGGATAGGGAGGAGAAGAAGCGAGAAGATGACGCAAATGATTCGGAGATAAATAAAAAGACAAGATGCTGAGTCACCCTAAGGATGGGAGCTAGTGGCAAGCGTTGAAGTTCGAACACCCACAATTTGGGAAGGACCCAAGGAACATCTTTCTGGGCGCGAGCACCGATGGAGTCAATCCATTTGGCAGCCAGAGAAGCACACATAGCACCTGGCCTGTTTTTGTGTGGATGTACAACCTTCCCCCCTGGTTGTGCATGAAGAGGAAGTACATTCACATGAGTATGCTAATTGAAGGGCCGAAACAACCAGGGAACGACATCAATCTGTATCTGGGGCTGCTGAAAGAGGAGCTAGACACGCTGTGGAAAACGCCAGCCAATACGTGGGACGCCGCAGAGAAAGAATATTTCCCTATGAGAGCCGCACTGCTCACGACGGTGCACGACTATCTCGGTTACGGATATCTCTCCGGGCAGGTGGTCCACGGATTTTTTGGATGCGCCAGGTGCATGGATGACACAATGTATCGCCAGCTAGATAGAGATCCCGGGTCTTCTAAAACCGTGTTCATGGGACATCGAAGGTGGCTTCGCGACGATGACCCATGGAGGAAACGCAAGGATCTGTTCGATGGTGAAACCGAACTCCGAAGACGCTCGCGTACAAGGAGCGGCGAGGAAATAGACGGGTTGTTGAAAAATTGGAAAGATTGCCCACTGCCGGGAAAGAAGCAAAAGGCGCCAGAGCCGAGAAAGAAGCGAAAGGCGCCAGAGCCGCTGCTGAAGGTATGGAAAACGAGGTCTGTTTTCTGGGACTTGCCATACTGGAAGATCCACCGTGTGCCTCACAGCCTTGATGCCATGCATATCACGAAGAACGTGTGCGAGAGTCTGCTTGATACCCTGCTCAACATGCCAGAGAGGACCAAAGATGGGCCGAAAGCAAGGGCAGACTTGAAATCAATGGGCATTAGGCAGGAGCTTCATGCTAATGATGATGATGATGATGATGATGATGAGGCGAAGCAGGACACAGAAAGTTGTCGCAAAGGCAAAAAGGCCAAGAAGACCGGAAATGACTACCCTCCCGCGGGCCTCCTTCTCAAGAACCCAACCAAGACGACCGCGATCTAGCTGGTACGTTAGAGAAACCCAGTTGCAACAGGCGTCGTCTGGCGTTCAGTTCTCAGGAGACGCCTCCAGCTGCCGCCTTCACCGAGCCTCAGATAGCTGAGGTGCGAAATATTATCAGCCCCAACACGCTCAAGAAGGCGGTCTGTGAGCAGAACTCGGTCCCATTACAACAGATCAAGAAGAAGAGCCGAAAACGGAAGACTAAAAAGGGCGCCGGTGCGAGCCAGCCAGCACCGAGTACGATCCGTGCTCATGACGGGCCACCTTCACCTAAGGATATCTCGAGGAGGGTGCATGTGGCGGGTAGGGTGATGCTACCGACAAATATGCTCAATGTTGCAACCGGTGCTATGCGGAGTCTGCACGACAGTGTTCTTTCTTTGGAGAAGCGGCGTCTAAGTGAGAATGATGTGGCATACCCGGTTTTCGTGGCCAAGGTGCCAGAGGGCAAGGGCTTTGTGGATGGCGACATCGGGGGTACGATCGTCCTGCGATTTGATGACATCTTTGCTATGTTTAACCTTCATCCGCTGCACTACACCTTCGTTCGGCTGTTTTCGCTGAGTATGGAGATGCGGATCATTAGAGACAAGACTCCGGACATCGTGATCGTCGACCCCTTCTACATGCGTGCCAAGCTCTTGAGCAGCGCTGGGGACCGCCAAGTCGCGAGTTCACACCTTGAAGGCGTCATTTTGGCAAACCCAGATAAGGATAACTTCCTTGTGGCTTACCTTCCCGAGTAAGTCATCCCTTAACCGCCCCGTAACAAATGATTTCTTAGATTTCGATCGTTCTTTTTTTTTCTATCATTCCGTGTTCTGTGCAGTGACACACATTGCACACTCATCCTCTTAAGCCCGAAATATTCCATGTCCACGTATTTCGACCCGAACCGTGACTCCAAGATAGACTACACAAATATCAAGAAAGTTGTTGATGATGTTCTCCCCGGCTACGCCAAATCTGGAGGCACCTTCACCAGGGCAGTTCGTAAGTACGGCAAGCACGTGTTCGCCCACAATACGACGTTCTGCTGCGTCAAGCAGCTGCCTGGCAGTCAGAAGGATGCCTACTACGCCCTCCATCACATGCGGGCGATCGTAAGGGACCATCATCACCTTCTGCTACCAGATAATGTCAAAGATTGGGCCGCGAGCTTGTCGGCAATCCAGGACGCGGACATCAGACAAGAATTCTTTCGCATCCAGTCGGAGTTTGCGGACATCATCCATCAAGATATCCTTCATACCTCGGGGCAGTTCTTCCTCAGATATCAACCGTCCAACATTGAGATAGACGGAATGCTACAAATGCAGGCTGACAACGCCTGCGATTTCATGACCATCATGACAGACGACAGCTTCATCCATGCTCCTGTCCATGAGTCGATTCGAAAGTAGTGATGTGTAGTTCTGAAACATTGATTGGCTCATGTTGTAATTAAACTTTAATGAATTGTATGTCTCTTTGGTTTGGACAGTCGTTCAACTTAGATGTAATCGATGATATTTATTAGTAGGACCATGAATCGTGCTATTAATGTCTTGCTTTTCTCTTCCGATCCTTTTGTTGCATACTTATATATTGCTTATGTATGTATTGTCTGTTGTTTGGCTTGTGCATAGAGATGTCATCGTATGTCGTGTACAAGGATAAGGCTCCCGGAGTCTACGACGACTGGGAGGAGTGTTGGAGATAGGTTCACCGTTTCAGTGGTAACAGTTACAAAGGGTACACCACTAGGGCGGAGGCGGAATCTAGATACGCCCGCTATCTAGCGGGAGAGAGGAGGGAGCGTTGGAGGAACCGGATGAAGACCAGTTTCATCGCGATGATGCTCATCGTGGTGACCGCAGCTCTCTTCTATGTGATGGTAGTTTAGATGATCGATATCGACTTGTAATGTGAAGACAAACTCGATACTCGCAATCTCGAGACTTGTAATGTTTTATCTTTGTTCGGTCTTTTGAATTCGGAGACTAATATGATGAATTGTATTCGGAGACTAATCTTCTATTGTATTCGATGAATCTGCTGTTGCTGTGTGCTACTGTCTATATTCTGTCAAATAATATATTTTGTAACCTGTGCAAAAATCAGAAAAGTAAAAAAAACTAATATTCATACTAATGGCGCATCACTACAGAGTGCGCCATTAGTATGCCAAAGTATACTAATGGCGCATCACCCAACAGTGCGCCATTAGTATGCCAAAGCACATGGTTAAATATGGCCCCCTGGTAGGCATACTAATGGCGCACTGCGAGGTGCGCCATTAGTATACCAGATAATAATGGCGCACCGGTGGTGCGCCATTAGTAAGAAATACTAGTGGCGTGATACTAATGGTGCACCAGTAGTGCGCCATTAGTAGGCAAAACTGGTGCGCCATTAGTAGGCCTTTTCCTAGTAGTGCGAGCACAGACCCTAGATCGTAGCCACCACCTGCCCGTAACCAGGAGAAGGAAAGTGGCCACCGCCACCCGCTCCCCGCCGCCGAGCACCAAACGCCATGCCATGCCGACACCAGCGGCCGGAGCACCCCTGAGCCACCACCAGCCCACCACCCCGAAGCACTGGGAGCCCCCGTCCATGGCCAGCCAAGGCCATCACAAGCCACCGGAGGAAAGCCCCCTGCCCGGGCGGGCAACCGCCGCCGGCGGATGGCCCCACGCCACCCAAGGTGCCGACGGCCAGATCTGGACCAGATCGACCGCCCGGGCACCACAGGTGCGCCCCGCCGCCAACGCGCCGCCATCCGCTGCAGAACGCCGCCCGCGCCAGATCCCGACGGCCAAGGGGGGAAAGGGGTCCCATCGCCGCCGACGCCGACCGGGCTTTGCCCGGCGGCGGTGAGGAGGAGAGGTGAGGGGAGGGTCGCGGGCGCGGCGGCGCTAGGGTTTCCCCCCGCTCGCCGCGCGGGGGTGACACAGGAGGGGTGGGAGGGGTCCCCCAAGAATAGGTAAAGAAGAGAAGATCTTGGAGGCTAGCTTGATGCTGCAATTTTGGAGAGACACACGGCAGAAGTTGTCCGGGTGTGTAGATCCTATGAACTAGCATCAACGTGAATGGTTTGGTGTGCGTGTCTGCCTTGTTTGAGAGATAGGGTTGGATGGCGTTCGTCCGGCCCGAATGTTTGCGGAGACGTCCAGACACGGACACCTGATGTGTCTGTGGACATTTGTGGGATTTTCTTTGATGAACTTTGTTGGAGATGCCCTTACTAGCATAAGGGCCATTTAAAGCACATGTGTTCAAAGGTGTATGTTAGAAGAAAGGGACTAAATAAAATGCGTGTGGGAGTGTTTCTTGGTTCATAACTTTACTAGTGTTCACTCTATCTCGGCTTGCAACTACCGGCTATAAAAGGAGTATATCTTTATCTGGAAGGAAATAAACCTTATCCAGCGACAATATACATATATATTCCTAATTGAGGACATCGATTGTTATAGCGGGTTGTGTTTCAATAGAGTGAGAGAAATTGAGCACCGAGAGGAGGGTCACTTGCACTGCACACCTGAGAGGCAGTGTTGTTAGTTCGTGAACATCTGCCAAATGTTTCATGCATGATCTGGACTTTTTTGTGTGTGTGGTTTTACCCTTCCAATGTGAGCATGCGAAGCATCAGGATGATAAGCACCTGCCTGAGAAAGACACTTTGTGCTGGAAACAATAATAGCCAAGGTGCTGCAAAGAGCAGCTGTCGCTACTACGTCTGCTCAAGTATTTTCACTGGACTGTGGTTCACGACGGGCCTGATTCGTCCAGTAACCACTACGATTGCGAGCGCCGGTACGTCTCAGGGCAAGTTAGTAGGCACGGATTGCGTCCAGGGTAAGGTTTCCTTCTCCTTCCGTGAGAACAGAGGAGACGACTCAGCCATCGCTGTCTGTCTCTCTCTTGTCGCTAGCCAAATCTCTCCTTACGTCCCCGCAAAAAAAAAAAAATCTCTCCTTACGTGTATTTAGAGAAAAATCGTAATCATCACAACAAAATCAGAGTGGCGCAGCGGAAGCGTGGTGGGCCCATAACCCACAGGTCCCAGGATTAAAACCTGGCTCTGATAAATTTATTTTGTTTATTTTCAGCTTTTTTTTTTGGCATCCAAGTTATTCTCTCCGATAAATTTGATTGCCCTTCGCTTTATTTCTCGTTCAGGTTCACAACTGGCTGTCTTGTCACTACCGTCTGTTTGCTGCTGCCATGTTCCCTTCGATCGAATTCAAAGATGGACGAATTTGAGATTTTTCACATCTTGTGTTCTTTTCGAAGTGCGGTGCTGAAGAATGCTTGGACCAACTACGAGGACAAGTTATGAATACGTTTCAACTGAACCGCTGCAGGCCAACAACGCGGAGAATGAACTGATTCTGCCTCACCCTCAATGCTTTCCAACACTCAGAGATATTTCATGGTGGTTGTTGAAGCCAAGATGACAGGCTGATGCTGAACTGCTTCTATATATCTACCCAAGTTTTGTTCTGGTGCAGAGGATGGCACTGTTCCATTTTCCAGTGACAAAACTGACTTGTCTTATTCCCAAGAGCAAAACAGATGGCGCACGTATAATTATAAATTTGAACCTTTCAGGTCAGCTTTATAAAAGTAGACAGTTAGAACACGATATGCAACAACAAGAACAACAACAACAAAGCCTTCAGTCCCAAACAAGTTGGGTAGACTAGTCAGAACACGATATGCACCACCTAAAAAAAATTCAAGCTTTGGCGTGTGTATTAGTAGCTAGGGCAGCATGGCAGATTCATTTAAGACATTGATCTGCACCGTGCTGATCACACACTTCTCTCCTAAAATTCAAAATAGAACAGATATTGCAGGGTTTCAGCAAGGTGCATCCGACATAGAGCATCGCGGTGCATAGTTTCAGAAATCAACATGCATCATTTTGCAGTTACAATTGTATCGTAGAACACACTGCCGGTGTGACTGCCTAGGAACGAAGTCAGAGGATGGCTCTCCTTCCTCCTTCCTCTCCCTCTCGCCCTAGTCGCTCCTCGCCCATCCCCGCCCCTCCCTCTCTCTCGTCGGCCGTGACTCGGGCGCCCACCCCTCCTCCCGTCGCTGCTCCTTTCCTCCCTTCCCCTGCCCGCGTGCTGGTGCCGCCTTCCCCGCCACCTTCTCCTCTGCCTGCGCTTGGAACTCGCTTTTGAGCTCTCTCTTCCAATGAGGAGGAGCCGTGGTCTGCTGCCTCCTCCCCCTGCTGCTCGCCGGCGGGCCCGGGGCGGGCTGTGTCCCCGCCTCCTGCGCCTCGCCCCCGCAAGTTTGCTCCTGGTGGGCGGGGCCGGCCTATGGTTGCGGCGTCGCCCGATGCTGGTTGGATCCGGGTGTCTCATCGTCGATGCAAGTTCGGTAAGAGCTCGGCTGTCTCTCCTGGGCTGGGGATTCTGGGTGCCGCTCCTGATGGGGAGCTTGGAGGCTCTCCATCTTCCTCCTTTGGTGCTGCCTCGGCTGCCACGTCGCCGACGGCGGTGTTTCCGGGGAGGATGGCGGCGCTGGGTTCGCATGCCCTAGATCTGGTGGCCGCCTCGGTGGCTAGTGGGCCGCGGGCTAGGCCCTCTGTTGAGCGTGTTGGGCCTCTCGCTTCTGTCCCATCCTGTGGGCCCTCTATCCCCCCTCTCTCGTCAGTTGATGATTTCCCCCCTCTAGTCACTACAGGCCCAGTTAGGGCCCCCGCTTTGCTGCCTGCTCCTCCCCTATCTTCGGCCCACTCTAACCGTCGGGCCCAGGTGGGTACGGCTAGGTCCGGCTATTTATGGATCCCCCGTGGCTCTTCCCCCCCTCTGCTAGGTTATCCGGCTTCCGCTGCCGATCTGCGCCACCACCGTTTTCCCATTCGCCACCTCGTCAGATCTAGCCCTCCTCCTCCCCTTCTCTCCTTTGCTGCGGTGCTCACCATGGATAAGTCTCGGGGTTCGTCGTGCGAGGCTGTCTCGGGCAGTAAGCGTCCGCGCGAGGACTCTCCTGCTTCTGCAGTGGATCTGGAGCTCCAGGCCGCGCTCCGTTCCAAGCTGGAGGCGGACCAGGCGGAGCAGGCGGTCCGCAAGCAGGTGGCTCGTGACTGTGCGGCCTGGGCTGTGGGTCCGGAGTGGCCGCTGCGTTCGGATCGGGGGCGCGCCCTTGGCTCTGGTCCTCAGGGGTCGGGATCTGGTCCCTCTCTCTCTCCTGTGGTGGATCCGTGGGAGGTGGCGGCGGCCTCCGGTGGTGGGGTCTCTTCCTCCTCGGGTTCCCTGCCTGTGCTTGGCGCGGGGTGCGGTGCGCTGCCCCGGCGCGGTTCCCCCCTCCTCCTCGCCCGGCTGGCGCGGGTATGGGGTCTCGCCCGTCGCCTCAGTCCTTCGTGGGGGTGGTGCGGCGGTCCTCCGGTCCTCTCTCCGGGTCTCCTTCCTCGTCGGGGGTGGGGGGCGGGATCCTGTCTCTTCCCCCATCCTCGCCCCTCCTCTGCATCCCAAAGCAACCCATCTGCGCTCACTTGCTTCGCATGCCACAAGCCTAATCATTTCCAATCTCGTTGTACCAACCCTCCGTTCTGCCTGATTTGTTGCTCACTTTTTGCGTAGACTCCCCGGCAAAGGCGCCAGAAATTCTTCTTGCTACCTCTTGAGCTTGCGTTGGTTTTCCCCGAAGAGGAGAGGATGATGCAGCAGAGTAGCGTAAGTATTTCCCTCAGTTTTGAGAACCAAGGTATCAATCCACTAGGAGGCCACGCTCAAGTCCCTCGTACCTAGACAAATCGATAGCAACTCGCAACCAACGTGATTAGGGGTTGTCAATCCCTTCACGGTCACTTATGAGAGTCAGGTCTGATAGAGATAATATTTTTGGTATTTTTGGTATAAGGATGTAAAGTGAAAAGTAAAAAGTAAAAGGCAAAGTAAAAAGCAAAACAAGATTAAAGTGATGGAGATTGATATGATGAGAATAGACCCGGGGGCCATAGGTTTCACTAGTGGCTTCTCTCAAGAGCATAAGTTTTCTACAGTGGGTGAACAAATTATTGTTGAGCAATTGACAGAATTGAGCATAGTTATGAGAATATCTAGGCATGATCATGTATATAGGCATCACGTCCGTGACAAGTAGATCGAAACGATTCTGCATCTACTACTATTACTCCACTCATCGACCGCTATCCAGCATGCATCTAGAGTATTAAGTTAAAAACAGAGTAACACTTTAAGCAACATGACATGATGTAGAGAGATAAATTCATGCAATATGAAATAAACCCCATCTTGTTATCCTCGATGGCAACGATACAATACATGTCTTGCTGCCCCTTCTGTCACTGGGAAAGGACACCGCAAGATCGAACCCAAAGCTAAGCACTTCTCCCATGGCAAGAACTACCAATCTAGTCGGCCAAACCAAACGGATAATTCGAATAGACTTGCAAAGATAACCAATCATACATAAAAGAATTCAGAGAAGATTCAAATATTATTCATAGATAGACTTGATCATAAACCCACAATTCATCGGTCTCAACAAACACACCGCAAAAAGAAGAAGATTACATCTAGATCTCCACAAGAGAGGGGGAGAACATTGTATTGAGATCCAAAAAGAGAGAAGAAGCCATCTAGCTAATAACTATGGACCCGAAGGTCTGAGGTAAACTACTCACACCTCATCGGAGATGCTATGATGATGTAGAAGCCCTCTGTGATGACGGCCCTCTTCGGCGGACCTCCGGAACAGGCTCCAAGATGGGATCTCGTGGATACAGAAAGTTGCGGCGGTGGAATTAGGTTTTTGGCTCCTGTTCTGATCGTTTGGGAGTACGTGGATATATATAGGAGGAAGAAGTACGTCGGTGGAGCCTCGGTGGGCCCACGAGCGTGGGGGCGCGCCTGGGGGTGTAGGGCGCGCCCCCCTACCTCGTGACCACCTCGAAGCTTCCTTGGCGTAGGGTCCAAGTCTCCTGGGTCATATTCAGGAAGAAAATCACGTTCCAGAAAGGATTATTCTGTTTGGACTCCGTTTGATATTCCGTTTCTTCGAAACACTGAAATAGGCAAAAAAACAGCAATTCTGGGCTGGGCCTCCGGTTAATAGGTTAGTCCCAAGAATAATATAAAAGTGGAAAATAAAGCCCAATATAGTCCAAAACAGTAGATAATATAGCATGGAGCAATCAAAAACTATAGATACGTTGGAGACGTATCAATGAACTGCATGCCCTCCCTAAACTACATGTCAAGTGCCTCTCTGCTACCATTGTGTTCAGTTTCAACAGTAGCATTCAGATTCCACAGTAAATTTCAGTTTCGACAGTTAAGTTCGGAGTCAACGGTTTTTACCTCATTTGTTGTAGTCAGGTGGTTTTTGGTGATGTTAATTTTACATCCATTTTACATCATCTATTGAAGATGCTATTAGAATCCCACTTGAGATTGACGATGTCTGTCTTGTGCTGCTTCAGCCTTGACGTCTTACGGCTCACCGGAGCTGCTCCAACGACAGAACGATCCATCACAATAGAGCAGTGCCCTGGACGCCGTCTACAGATTCCTCAGATCTTCCTCCACACCTCCGACAGCCACCTCTGCCTCAACTGCTTCAGCGACCAACCCAATGATGCTGAGGTCGACACGGCTACGGCAAAGAGGTTGTACACTTGTTGCATCACTTATTACTATACATTCATGTCGATCCATTAGGGCTATTTTGGTTCAACGGAAAAACATCGATCCACTGGTTGTTACCATCACTCTAATTTCTGCATGCTCTCCTTACATAATCTCACCATATTTTTTTCGTATGCATGTCAGATATTGTACATAGTCATGTTGAACATGTAGAGAAAAGGAGAAGAGTTTTGCGCGAAAATACAATGTCATGCAGACATCGCTCCATGGTGGGTTCAATGGAAAACCCTCCCCACCCCTCTACCAATTGTAATCCAGAGGAAGATATCTGTTCTGAGGCGGATTCGGATGCCGCTGACCACTCCTATTTACCCCCCAAGGTGTTTGCTCTACCTTGGCATGATGATGTTAGTCATATCATGCATATGTTGCCTTGCAGTGCCTACTTTTGACATCATATATGTCATCTGCTTAGTTTAGACATGTTCTGTAATGCCACGTGTTTAGTTTCTATATCATATATGTGAATTATGCAGTCTCATGCCTTTTAGCCAGCCATAATATATGTGCAATGTGCAATGCCATCCTATTCAACCAGGCATCATATATTTGAATGATATCTTGCCCATCTTTTTCTTCATTACATTTCCATTTGTCGACAATGTTTGTACATTAAACTACTCTTCCTGTGAATCAGCCATTTGGGTGGGAGATGGAAAATCTGGAGTGAAAACAAGGCCTTCGGAGCAGACAGTGCTACCTGTCGAAGCAGATCTCTTGTTGGGTCCCGATATAGGTCCTCAGAGATGGATTCAAAGACAGATGACCAGTCCTATTCCCCCACTGAGGTGTATGTTCTAACTTGGCACGGTTATACTGCTCATATCATGCATACGGTGTCTTGCATTGCATAGTTTAGACATCATATACACAATATTCAACACCATGTTCTTAGTTCAGACATCATATCGAATGCCCTCTGTTTAGCATGTAAATCACATATATGAATTAAATGATGCGATCCTGATTACTTAGATAACATGTAGGTGAATTATGTCATGCGATCCTGTTTAGTTATTCATCATATCTTTGAATTATGTTATGCTATGCTATCCAGTTTAGATAGACATCATATATGTGAAATTATGTCATGTTATCCGTTTTAGTTAAACAATATACATGTCAACTATTTCATGCCCTCTTTTTTCCACACTATCTATTGCATCTGTCTCTCATACAATGTCTACACATTCAACTATGTTTTCTGTTTATCAGCCATTTGAATTGGAGCGGGTGATGCCAGTATCTAGCGGACTAAAAACACGGTCTTCAAATAAAACAGTGCTACCTCTTGGTGGAGATAGCACCCCGGTTGTACATGCACAAGAACCAGCCCTACCACACATAACCCAAACTCTCGCAGATTGTATCCCTACTACGATGGACAGAGAACCAGCTTCACCCAATCTAACCCCAACCCCAGCCGATAGTAACCCAGTTCCTGTTGACACAGCACCATCTCCACCACAGAGCTCCCAAACAAGAGCAGTTAGTAAGGCAGCTCCAGTGCCTAAAGGGCCAGTACTATCACGGCGAACCCCAAGTCCACCAGTTAGTACGCCTATTCCTGTGGAGGAAGCACAACCAGCTAGTCATAGTTTAGCATCTATCGCATTTGATGTTGTTAAATCGTATGTGCGTATCTTTCCATCTTGGAAATATTATACTGAAGATGAAGGAAAATGCCAGTTGCAGGTGTTTGTCCAGGAGTTATGTGTAAGTAATGTTATTCATGGCAATTACTTTGCTTCGTCCCATACATCCTACCTCCATGATGGTTATAATACATCAAATTTTCTCATTTTTCTCTATAGAGAAGGACCGATTTGGAAACTCAGGATGAGGTAACCTGTGCTAATACCTCTGCTATCTTCAAGAATGCTTGCTGGCAGTATCGGAATTACCTGAAGAAAACGTACTTCACCGGCAAAGAAACTCATCAAATTCCCTTACGTTCTCCTGAGATACATTTACTGGACGATGACTGGGAACGCCTTGTTCTGTACTGGTCCCGAACCAAGAATGTGGTAAGGTCTATGAGCTCATTTTCTATTTTTAAATATTATATTCTTGCGTCTTACTGTACTTTGTTCATGTAGAACAAGTGCCTAAACCTGAAGAACAACTATTCTAATTTAAGATTCCATTGCTACCATAGGACATAGATATATGTTTGTTTGATGCTTTTATTATGTACTAGTACTTGGCAATAGAAGACTTGGTAGTTTAATCATGTCCACCTTACTAATAAACTGGTTCACCGAAATGAGTTTCATATACTAGTACATGCTAAACTTGCTATGTGTCTGTTTGTTTCTTCTTTTAGAATGCTGACCGAATATTTGGGAAGAGTGCCTTATTAAGCAATGGTAAAGGAAATAATGCAGATAAGGTTCAGGATAGTGACACATCTTGTCTTGGTTTAGTGTTGGAGTTACTGGCCACTACCGCTTGCACAAGCTATTCAAACTCACTGTCTGAATCAGTTCGGTTTCTTTAGTCTCAACTACAAGCTGAAAGACATCGATCAGCTGTGCTGCCACAAGAAGCGGAAGGACTGCGGAAGTCCCTGGAGCATTCAGATGCATACTTTTTGGTGCAACAGCAAGCGTTGGAGGATTTTAGTGCCAAACAGGACAAAGCTAATCAGCTTGCTAAGCTTATTGCCAGCATGGTGGATACCCTGGATAACGTTTCTTGAGCTCTTCTGAAGTTGTTTCAGTTATGCTCTTGTTTTGCTGCTGCGTTTATTTAGACTGGTGGCCAATTTTGACGGCAACTGTATATGATATGCTGCTTTGTTCCCTATATTTGCACTGGTGGCGAACTTTGATGCCCAGTGGATGTAATATGTGTAATAGCCGTGATAGCCCAACGTTAGTTGCTTGCTTATTTATTTCCTTGTTGTCTTGTTTATTTGTTTGCTCGTAGTCATTGCAGTTCTTTTTTCGCGGTTAACTAGTGGCTGCAATAACCTATTTTTAAAAACTAGGCCACAATAACCATGGGGTAATATTTACTCTAGTGACACTGGGCCTCCTACGGGCCGTAGAAACAGTGGGCCTTCTACGGGCCGTAGAAACAGTAGGCCTTCTACGGGCCATAGAAACAATGGGCCTTCTACGGGCCGTATCATCAATGGGCCTTATACGGGCCGTATGATCGATTGGCCAAACATGGGCCGATAACAGGCCACATTATGGCCGTAAACGGGCTAGAGTTGGAATTGTCCATTCATGGGCCGACCGTAACGGGCCATCGTTAATAAGTCGTATTTGATGATGCTATGAAAACGGCCCAACGTATTAACGGACCACAAACGGACCGACTGTAACCACGGGCTGAATTTGGCCCACAAGAAGAAAATGACAGTAACGGGCCGTAAGTAAACGAATGCTGGAAATGAGCCTAAGAACAAATGGGCTCTGAGAAGGTCGAAAGATAACATGGGTTGGAAAAGGCCCAACGGAATAACGGGCCATTAATGGGTATAAAGTGATACACTGTTCATTACGGGCCAGTTTCACCACGGGTCGTTAATAGGCCAAGAGTTACATAGGGCCTCATATGGGCCGAAAGACGTCATGGGCCATACATGGGCCAGAAGTGAACACGGGCTAGAATCATATTGGATGGCCCAGATGACGCTACTGGGCCTAATTCGAATAGGGCGTAATGGGCCTTAGGTTAGCGGGATGTAAATGGGCTATATGCGAACAGGCCGTTGATAGGCTTTCCATGGGCCGGCCCGCCAGCTTTTGACCAAGTCAAACGGGCCGGCGTTTTCACAGGAATGGGCCTCTGTTGGGCCATGCCACGTGTCGACGTATCATAGGCGCCTATCTGACGCACTGACGAGCTGACATGTGTTTCGTCCGGCCAATAAGAATTTTACACGTGGAAATTTCCCATTGGTCGGGGCTGTTAACGGGTTATCGGATCCAAAACCCGACCCGATAGCTTAACGACGTTCCGTTACAGTAGATGCCACGTGTCGGTCACCCTTGACGAAAGCACTTCTGTGACGCGTGATTTATCGTCATAGAAGTGGACACTTCCGTGATGATGATTTTGGTAATGTCATAGAACACTTCTACGGCAGCACAGGTATGACTATCTTGATTCTGTCATAAATTTGTAATGGATGTACATGCATGACAAAAAACGCGACCTACTGTGACAAACACGTATCATCACGGAAGTGTATTTTTTTTGTAGTGGTGGCACACAGATCCTCATCGTGAGCACGGAAGACCATAGCATTTTTCCACTTCCAAATAGACCAAAGAATGGCAATGATGACTATCGAGCAAACTTTATCGATTGAAGAGCTAGACCAAAGATCTTGAATATGTTCGACTTCAGGAGGACGAAGAAGAAGTAGATTGTCCAAAAGCAACTTGATGGAGTGGCAGTTCAACAGTAAGTGACTTGAGGTTTCTGGCTCATCGCAAAATGGGCAAGTATTGGAGCTTGACATCCCATGCCGGAAACGCTGATCATTTGTAAATAGTTTGTCCCGAAAGGCTAGCCAAGTGAACAACCGACACCTGTTTGAACCATAGTTCTTCCAAGTAGTTGTAGTGTACCTGTCCTCCGGCCTAGCTGCAAAAACAAAAGCATATGTTGATCTTGCCGAGATCGGCTTGTTGTCAATGCGTCCAGCACGCCGGTCAAGCACTAGAGGGTTCAGAGTTACAGCGGCAATCATAACACGCAACGCAGCAAGTTCCCGTTCCGCAATCGAGGAAATCCTATGGTGAAGGTCCAAACACAAAATTGGGTCACCTAGAACCCTAGCCATCGAAGCATTCGACCTAGTAGAGTGAGAGAAAATAGCAGGGAATTGAGCAGCAAGTGTATTGCCAGTCCACCGCACGTCAAGCCAAAAAGCAGTAGTAGCACCGTTTCCAACATAAACTTTCGAGATATCACAGTATAAATTCAAACCTTTAGAGAGGTCTTTCAAAACCAAGGAATCAAGAGGAGAGGAGTCACCAAGGTCACGGTTATTGGACCAGCCATAGAATGATGCCATCCTGGACTCCCAGGGTGAAGAGTTTGGGCAGTGAACTTTTGGTAGATGTTTGAAAGGAGACATAGGTTTTGAGAGCACAAACAGATGAAGCTGAGACCCCCCCTTCCATTTGGAGAATGGAGCACGAACGGTCTCCCACGCTACCTTACATTGCCACCATTGACCTTTTCTTGGTCGGCCCAAAAGAAGGCACGGCAACGCTTGTCAAAGGCTTTGATAGTTCCAGGGGGAAGAAGTAAGGCGGACATAGCATGAGTAAGAAAAGACCTAAGGGAGGCGCGAACAAGAATAGCCCTGTCGTCCATGGAGAGAAGCTTGCCCCGCCAACCCGCAAGCTTTCTGTCCTCCTTAGGAGTGATTGGGTGGAAGGCGGAAAGATTTAATTTTTGGGAGGATAGAGGAAGGCCTAAATAAGTTTGAGGGAATGAGGAGACTAGCTGAAAGGGTTGCCAGCTCGTGTTCGACATGAATAGGCACGAAAGTACTTTTATCAAAGTTGATGTGAAGGCCCGTCGAAGCGGAGAACACTTGTAGACTTGAGATGAGGTTTTGAGCAGTTGTGGAATTGGCCTTGAAAATAATAAGTGTATCATTGGCGTATTGAATGACAGGACAAGGTAGGTGCTCGACAAGCGGATGAGACAAAAGACCATCATTGCAAGCATTGATAATAAGACGTTGTAACACGTCTGCGACCAAGATGAAAATAAAAGGCAATAGAGGATCGCCTTGCCGTAACCCCTTACGACATTGGATCCAAGGACCAGGCGTCCCATTGAGCAGAACGGCAGATTGACTAGAGATGTTTAGACTAGCGAGTCAATCAATCAATTTTTGGGGAAAGCCTTTAGCAGCCAGCACTTGATTAAGCGTGTACCAAAAAATAGAGTCAAAAGCCTTGCCAAAGTCAAGTTTCAAAACAAAAGCGGGAGCTTTACAACGATGGCAGGATTGGACAATCTCAGCTACATAAATAAAATTCTCAGCAATGCTACGACCCTTAATAAAATCAGACTGGTCAAAGTGAACCAGAGAAGGGCAGTGATGTTGGATTCTATTTACAGGACACTTGGAGGGTAGCTCTTGAAATAGGCTTTCGGGCCACTTTATAAATAAAGCAACACCGAAAGAAAGTACACGGGTGAACGATACAAGATGGTCAGGTTTCCCTCTTACACAGCTGATCCCATGATAATCGGATCATGCAAAGCGCACGCGACTATGCTACCAACACAGAACACAGGAAGAAATGAACACAACGCCACACTACGACCTTGTACACCTAAGCTCCACGACAATGCCCTCAAGAGGGAAGACGGCGCCAAGCGTCGCCGCTGTCGAGTCCACAGCGGACAAAGGTCTTCACCCGGAGCCCCTGACACAGAGACAAGAACCACATCTTCATGAAGAGTGTGGCACCCACGGGCGTCGCCATCGTCGGCGCCAGGCGTAGAGCTTCCCCTCAATATCTCACACGTGCCACCACGAGGTCGCTAGGACGAGTGCGACGAGGTCAGGTCCACAGAGCCAGATCAGGGCAATGCCCATATGGGGACAGAGGGCATGCCCAGGACACCCGTCGCTACACCTCCTGTCGCCCGCACAACTAGGAAGGAAAGACACCACCGTCACGATGGTGCCCTCCAACGAGCAAACCATGCGGACCGCCATCCGGGGTCGCCGCCCTGGCCTCCCTGTCGCCAGATACTGAACGCCGCTCACTTCACAGCGCACTCAGCCATGATAGGGGGAATAGAGGCACGCCCCCTACTCCTAGCACGGCATCAATCACTGAGTTTGGGTAGGCGCCTCCATGGTAGGAGGCGCCCATGCCTGCATCCCCAGCCAATCCCGGTGGATTTGGGAGGACACGACCCTATGACTGCCGACAGCCGTCGACGAGCCAGCCCCGAGTCCTGGCCCAAGCTAACCCACACAACGCCATGTCCGTGGCCACCGTCGTCGTTCCGCTCACAAGCGCCCTAGAATCACGACCACCACCGCCGACCACCGTACTCGCGAGGAGACGAAGAACACCACCTGCGAGCACAACCCGGACCAAACCCCACTTCACCTACCCTAAGTAGGAACTCTGATCTGCCTCAGGCCCAGATCCGGTCCGCCCGAGCACAGACCCTATATCGTAGCCACCACTTGCCTGTACCCAGGAGAAGGAAAGTGGTCACCGCCACCCGCTCCCTGCCGCCGAGCACCAAACGCCATGCCATGCCGACACCAGCAGCTGGAGCACCCGAGCCACCACCAGCCCACCACCCCGAGGCACCGGGAGCCCCCATCCTTGGCCAGCCAAGGCCATCACAAGCCATCGGAGGAGAGCCCCCTGCCCGGGCCGACAACCGCCGCCGGCAGATGGCCCTGCGCCGCCCAAGGTGCTGACGGCCAGATCTGGAGCAGATCGGCCGCCCGGCCACCACAGGTGTGCCCCGCTGCCAAGCTGCCATCCGCTGCAGAACGCCGCCCGCGCCAGATCCTGACAACCAAGGGGAAAAAAGGGGGCCCACCTCCGCCGACGCCGACCGGGCGTTGCCCGGCGGCGGCGAGGAGGAGAGGTGAGGGGAGGGTCGCGGACACGGCGGCGCTAGGGTTTCCCCCAGGTCGCCGTGCGGGGGCAATACGGAAAGGGTGGGAGGGGTCCCCCAAGAATAGGTAAAGAAGAGGAGATCTTGGGGGCTAGCTTGATGCTGCAATTTTGGAGAGACACGGGGCGGAAGTTGTCCGGGTGTGTAGATCCTATGAACTAGCATCAACGTGAATGGCTCGGTGTGCGTGTCCGCCTTGTTTGAGAGATAGGGTTGAAAGGCGTTCGACCAGTCCGGATGTTTGCGGATACGTCCAGACACGAACACCTGACGTGCCCGTGGACATTTGTGCGATTCTCTTTGATGAACCTTGTTGGAGATACCCTTGGTAGCTTAAGGGCCATTTAAAGCACATGTGTTCAAAGGTGTATACTAGAAGAAAGTGACTAAATAAGATGCTTGTGGGGGTGGTTCTTGGTTCATAACTTTACTAGTGTTTACTCTATCTCGGCTCGCAACTACCGGCTATAAAAGGAGTATATCTTTATCTGGAAGGAAATAAACCTTATCCAGCAACAATATATATATTCCTAATTGAGGACATCATTTGTTATAGCGGGTTGTGCTTCAATAGAGTGAGAGAAATCAAGCACCGAGAGGAGGGTCACTTGCTCTGCACACCTGAGAGGCAGTGTTGTTCGTTCTTGAACATCTGCCAAATGTTACATGCAGGATCTGGACTTTTGTGTGTGTGTGTGGTTTTACCCTTCCAATGTGAGCATGGGAAGCATCAGGATGATAAGAACCTGCATGAAGAATAAACTCGGTGCTGGAAACAATAATAGCCAAGGTGCTGCAAATAGCATCTGTTCAAGTATTTTCACTGAACCGGTTCACATAGGGCCTGATTCGTCCAGTAACCACTGCGATTGCGAGCGCCTGCGGGACCGTACGTCCAGTAATTAGGCAAATTAGTACCCAAGGACTGAATGTATTTAAGGAGGGAAATCGTTATCATTACAACAAAATCAGAGTGGCGCAGCGGAAGCGTGGTGGGCCCATAACCCACAGGTCCCAGGATCGAAACCTGGCTCTGATATATTTTTATTTTCAGCTATTTATTTTTGGCATCCAAGTTATTCTCTCTGATAAATTTGATTGCCCTTCGCTTTACTTCTCGCTCAGGTTCACAGCAGCCTGTCCTGCCACTACCGTCTGTTTGCTGCTGCCATGTTCCCTTGGATCGAATTCAAAGATGGACGGATTTGAGATTTTTCACACCAAGTGTTGTTTCCGAAGTGTGGTGCTGAAGAATGCTTGGACCAAACTACGAGGTCAAGTTATGAGTAGGTTCAACTGAATTGATGCGCAATGCGCACCTCGGCATCGGACCACTTGAACGTGCTCTTCAAGTAGTCCAGTTTGGCGGTGATCTCCTCCTCGCTGACGGACGCGACGGCCTGCAGCGCTGCCCTGAACGTCCCAGAGCCACGGGGCACGCCGCACGCCTACACAACACGCAGAATGAACTGGTTCTGCCTCAGCCCTCAATGCTTTCCAACATTCAGAGATATTCCATGGTGGTTGTTGAAGCCAAGATTACAGGCTGATGCTGAACTGCTTCTATCTATCTACCTAAGTTTTGTTCTGGTGCAGAGTATGTCACTGTTCCATTTTGCAGTGACAAAACTGACTTGTCTCATTCCCAAGTGCAAAACAGATGGCACACATACAATGATAAATTTGAACCTTTCAGGTCAGCTTTATAAACGTTAGACAATTAGAACACGATATGCAACAACAAGAACAACAACAACAACAAAGCCTTTAGTCCCAAACAAATTGGGTAGACTAGTCAGAACACGATATGCACCACCTAAAAAAACTCAAGGTTTGGTGTGTGTATTAGTAGCTAGGGCAGCATGGCAGATTCATTTAAGACATTGATCTGCACCGTGCTGATCACACACTTCTCTCTTAAAATTCAAAATAGAACGGGTATTGCAGGGTTTCAGAAAGGTGCATCCGACATAGAGCATCGCGGCGGTGCATACTTTCAGAAATCAACAGGCGTCAATTTGCAGTTACAGTTGTATCATAAAACACACTGCCATCATGCTCGCAAATGCATGATGTGCCTCGTTTCTTTCTTTTTTCCCCATTTTCTGTCCATTGACAGACTCAAAAAAGGTTAGATATTGTTGAATTAAAGCCTAATGCATCATTCCCAGCAAGATAAAGGCGCCTAGCGTATTGTTGAATCTGATCCTACTCGTTGTTGCTCGACATTATCTCAACAGGTTCAGAACTTTGAACGCTGGGACAAGTGTAAAGCCATGCTAGGCACTGCACAAGCACCGAGTATAATGTATCAAAGCATCTGTTAAGAACAATTGAAAATGGAACTTTTGGCAGGCTTAAAAAATATATATAAATAAGAGTATCCCCCCCCCCCCCCACCCCCCAAAAAAAACAGGAGCTTCATCTTATTGAGAAATCCTAATTCTGCTCAACATAGGAAGCCATATTGTATTACCATTCCTAAATTTAATTAATTTAAGTAAACCAACTTGTTAGAAGCACTAATCTCATGAAATCCACATTGCATTCTGCTCAATATGGTCATTGTAGACAAATATGAAGTTTCTCATAAATTCATAAGATAAAAGCAACAACTATTAAGTCAATCTTTTTTTACTCCGAGTTAACATAAATCTTTGCAACCTACAGAGTTGCTGAATTAACACAATACTTTTGGAGATAAGGACATAGTACAGAGCTATGAAAATATTGAGTGCACCCTACAAGTTGCTGAGTTGCATTCCATTTATCATTGCAATCTTCATGCATCTCATGAAGGAGTATATCATCTAGCTTCAGGAATGCTAAGAAAAGAAGATGCAAGCAGAAGGCTTGCAGTCGTCTAAGGATTTACATATATCACGCCCTTTTATATGTCCGTTATCTCAGATTTGGATCAACCTCAGAGACACATGACGGCATTAACATATCAGGATTCAGGAATCAAATAATCAGTTTCATCACGAATTAGCAACGACCAAACAAGCATCAAACAGACATATAACAGCCAACAGCGGACAGACAACATCCACTAAGGCAAAGAACACCGTGACAGGAATTAGCACCTTACCACACGGAGAGAAATTTTGGTTGTGCCATACTGCCATACGCAGTCCCAATTTTCATAGCCCATTCTTGGTTCCTGTCAATGTGAATCCAGTGAGCACTTCCCCTCGGCAAGCTGTGGCATAGTACTCAGCGAGGTGCGGTACAGCTTCCTTATGAGGGCATATATACGCCTCAAAGAATGCCTTATCGGTTGCCTTGAAGATTGGATAGTACTTGGGGACACGCTTGAGCAATCCATTTGCCATTAGAAACATTATAACGTCGTATCTGGGCCTGAGCCGGCCCTCCAGGCTAAGACAGAGCATTATCGGCAGACGAGCAATGTAGGCCGGTTCCAACCCCACCTCAGAGATAAGGAACTCGGACTTACGCTTTGATCTCCTCAGCAACGATGGATACGCAGACAGAGCAATGCGCACCTCGGCATCGGACCACCTGAACGTGCTCTTCAAGTAGTCCAGTTTGGCGGCGATCTCCTCCTCGCTGAGGAACGCGACGGCCTGCAGCGCTTCCCGAAACATCCCAGAGCCGCGGGGCACGCCTACAGCTTCGGCGCACGCTGCCATCGCCCGGACGCGCTCGGGGTTGGTGGTCAGAAGCCTCGGCACATTGACGCACAGCGAGGCAATATGTCGAACATCTACCCCGCACTCCCGCAGGAACGCGACGTTGGGCTCGACCACCGTCCCGACGCTCGAGGAGAGAAGGCGGGGGCTGACCTTGAGCACCCGGAGGAGCTTGTCGGAGGAGCCGAAGAGGTGGTGGTAGTAGCGCAGCTTGGCCACCACGGATTTGGTGCGGAGACAGTGGTCGTTGAGCGAGGCGAGGCGCGCGATCTCGGAGTGTGACAGGCCGAGGCCGGTGAGCCCGGCGACGATGGGGGAAAGGGTGCCCTCCACTTTGGCGCAGAGTAAACTGGGGTTCCTTGCCACGGCGGCGGCGACGTCGGCCCTGGAGAAGCCGAGCCCGGCGAGGAAGGCGAGGACGGCGTCGGGTTTGGTGGGGGAGTTGAGGTGGGAGAGTCTCGTGGACGCCTTGAGTGCTCGCGCTCGGGAGAGGCCGCAGGTGGCGACGAGGTAGTCCTGGACGGCGAAGCCGCCGGCGCCGGGGTTTGCAAGAATGGGGGGCGCCGCGGTTGAGAGGAGGCGGAGGGAGAAGAAAGGCGGTATGGTGGAGGCGGAGGGGGAAGAGAGCTGTTGGGTGAGGATGCTCTTCAGGAAGCGGAGCATGGCGCAGACGGCGGCGGCGGCGGCGGCGAGCGGAGAAACTTCCGGTGGGAACTGACAAAGGGGATCGCGTTCCGTAATGATTTCTATTTCGTTTCAGTTTAACGAGAAGAAAAGTCCATTTTACCCATGGAGAAGAAAATGGTTGGTTCGCATCCTATTTGAAAATCCAAGGAAAAAATTTGACATGCCACGAGACTATACATCAATTTTTATTCTGTTGAGGGATTGTACAGTCGCGTTTGATAGCATGCACCGCACCCAACCAGACCGCGCAGTGCAAAAATAGTTCGTTTGGTAGCCTGGCATGCATCCAAACATCTTCAGCCATGCCCGCTACGAACGACCGAATCGGTCGTTTCTGTTAGGATTAATTAATTAGTTTAATTAAAGGAAATCCCTGCTTAGCAAAATCGATGTGCGGTTCCTCTCCCGATGGGTCACGTCCTATTGTAACGGACGCATTCTTTCGATCCATCGCTTGTAAAGGTCGCACATGTGCGACCCGTCCCTTCCAGGGATATAAATATGTACATCATCGACATTCATCATTAGTGATTGATTACTATTCATTTGCACTGATTCTTTACACGTTATCACGCACTTCTCTCCAGCGAGAGCGATAGGCCACACAGGAACTCGCCGGAGAAGAAAAACGGTGAGGATGCCGCCCCTCGCCTCCCTTCTCCTTGGTCTTCTCTGGGAAGAAGGTCGCCGCCATTTCCTTGCCGAGCAGCGCCGCCGGTTCGTCCGCCATCGATGGGGGGCACCACCAGCAGTTTCTGGCCTTGGCATTAACCGCCGCCAGAACTTCGCTGGAGGACGCCGCCATCACGCGGCCGCTGGACGACGCCGTCGCGCCACGCCGGTGAACCGTCGCCTGGCCACGCCGGTTGACAACCGTCAGGGTCTGGACCCAGAGCTAGTTGCCGGACTGAATGCTCCACCACCGCAGAACGCATGGATGGGCGTGCAAGAGCCTCCAGTTGCCGCTCCATCCGCACCACGGTGGTGCCGTGTGCACGGATATGGCCCGTGCCCCGCTCGCTCCAGTGGCACACGTCTGCCGTCACCAACGCCGGCAGAGGAGGAGGAGCGGGAGATCGTCCACGACGTACCTGCACGCGGCTACAGCCCGGCTCCGACGCGCGTCGCCAGCGCCAGGGGCGATGGCCTCGTCTTCATCCCGACTCCAGGACGCGCCATGGCCACCGCGGGCGCGGTCACCGCTGCCGGAGCAAGTGGCAGCGCCGGTCCAGGGCCTGAGATGGCCACCGCAGGGACAAGCAGCGCCCCATGGGCGTTTGGCCGCTCCCCTGCTCCTCGCGGCGAACAGGGCCCCTTCCTCTTCGGCACCGGTGGGACGCCTGCCACGGACGTCGCCGGAACGAGCGGCAGCACAGGTCCGCCCAACACCGGCGCGAGCCGCCGTCTCCTCTTCGGCCGCTCCGTCACCGCCGTTGACCGTCGTCCTGGACGCCGCCAAGGAGCGTGGGATCCGGCGTCGCTCGGACTCGCCAACGGACTCCAGAATGGAGTGGACATCCCTGACTACAGCCCCTCGTCGGACGAGGAGGACTCCCTTCCTTCGCCGCTGGCGGCTCGCCGGTGAGCGCGCGTACGGCGCGGCTGCAGGAACAGAGGAGGGTGCCGCTGCGTGGGATGGGGATCGGGGGCGGTAGGGGAAACCCTAACCGTCGACCGCTTTTATTCAGCGCTAAAGCGGTGCCAGGCCTGTTGGGCTGAAAGGTTTGGTGGGCTGCGACCTAAGCCTCGTTCTGAGCCGCAGAGAAGAAGAAAAATAAAAAAAATGAAAAGTACTGTAGCAGTACTGTAGCAGTGGGCTGTGCTACTGGTTTGGGTCTCCCTGTATGCGACCCAGGACCATTTTTTTCGTTTTTCTTTTCTGTTTAGTTCTTTAACTAGCAGTTTGAAGTTGTGACTAGTTATTTAGTAATTTGTGTAAATTACTATGTTGTATTGTTTAGTAATTAGTGTGTATTACTGTATTGTACAAGTACAATGTATGTCAACGTATATGTTCCGGCAATTTGGCAATTGCTATATGTTGATCAATATACATGCATTGTTTTATTTACAACACAATTAATTTGCTATGAGAGTAAATTAATAAGCATGATGATTGCATGCAGGATATGGCTGACATATCTAAAAAAGAGTTTGCTGAACTTGCCGTCGATGGTTCTAACTATTTGACATGGGCAATGGATGTCAAAATCAATTTGACGGCCAAGGGACTCAATTCCGCTATAACCACACCTGCCCAAGGGACTGCATCCGTAACAGACATAATAAGGTATTCAGCGTTGCACTTCATTCGACATCATCTTCACCCTGACCTAAAGACAGAGTATCTAATGGAGGAGAGCCCTCTGACACTCTGGAACTCCTTAAAGGAGAGGTATGATCAACAAAGGGCGGTGATGTTGCCTGAAGCGCAACGGGAATGGGCACTAGTCCGATTCCAAGACTTTAAGTCTGTAGCTGCATACAATTCTGCTGTTCATAAGATCAACTCCAAGTTGAGATTCTGTAATAGTGCAGTTTCTGATGCTGATCTTATTGAAAAAACGCTTTCTACTTTCCATCTTTCCATGAGGATACTTGCTGAACAGTATCGTCAGCAAAAGTATAAGAAGTATTCTGAGTTGATTTACTCACTGCTTCAGGCAGAGAAGCACAATGAGCTTCTTGAGAAGAACAATTTGGCTCGTCCAACAGGAACGATGCCTCTGCCTGAATCACACTTCAACTCTAAGAATACTCAAAAGTTCAATGGTTTCAAAAAGAACCGTAGGACATTCAATGGAAAGTGGAAGCGTAATGAAAAGCAGAATAAGTATGGCGTCCAAAAGGGAAAAGGTTCTTTCAAGAAGAATGAAAGGGCTAGCAACACTGGTTGCTTCAGGTGTGGTTGTAAGGAACATATTGCAAAGAAGTGTGACACTTCGAAGCATTTGGTGGAATTGTACCAAAAGTCACTTGGAAAGGGCAAGAAGGCTCAGGGGAACCAGTATGAAGCACACTTCACTGGAAATGAAGATGGTACCCCTACGGTTGATGGTTCTCGAGATGATTCTCTGAACATGGACAACCAGGAGCAGAATCAGCAAGTGGAAGATCCAATACTAGATGTCGATGACATGCTAGTGGAACTTGGTTCTACTGACATATATGGAGACCAGATTTAGTCTCATTTGTCTAAGTATTGTAATGATGTTATTAGACATATTAGATGTGTTGTAAAATAAGTTATGTCCTTAGACATAATGTGTTTGCTATGTCGTGTGACATAGGGCTTGTAATAAGTACAAGACATATATAGTTTGTAATGTATGTACTGATTCTATAAGAGTTTGATTATATAATGAACTTTGTTCTTTTACTCTATAGAACTTCAAGAAATAATACAATGGAGGAGGAAATGTGTTTAGTAGATAGTGGATCTACTAACACGATACTTAGGGAGATGAAGTATTTCCAAACACTCAAGAAGAGTAATGGAAGTGTCATGACAATTGCTGGTCGAGACACGGTAATTGTTGGTTCTGGTCAAGCTACAATTACACTCCCTATGGGTACTAAATTGGTAATCCCGGATGCTCTACTGTATCCAGATTCTACTCGTACCTTGCTGAGTTTTAAGGATATCCGCAAAAATGGTTTCCATGTGGAAACTAATGAAGAGAGTGGGGCTGAATGCCTACTCATAACTCAGCAAAAGGGATTTCGAAAGGAAGTCCTTGAGAATTTGCCTTCTCTATCTTCTGGGTTGTATTATACATACATTAAACCAGAGACGCATTTGGCGTACAAGATAGTTTTTCAGAATCTTGATAAGTTCAAGATTTGGCATGGTCGCCTGGGTCATCCTGCTATTGGGATGATGAGAAAAATTATTGATGGTTCTGTTGGACACAACATAACGGATAGAAACTTCCCAAAATCATCGGATTTTGTATGCACAGCATGTGCAACTGGGAAATTGATCACAAGGCCATCTTATGTGAAATTAAAGGATGAGCCGCTTAATTTCCTTGAACGCATTCAAGGAGATATTTGTGGTCCAATACAACCGTTATCTGGACCATTCAGATATTTCATGGTCCTAATTGATGCATCAACGAGATGGTCAAATGTGTGTCTACTGTCAACAAGGAACCATGCTTTTGCAAAGCTAATTGCTCAGATCATTAAATTGAGAGCAAATCATCCTGAGCATAGGATAAAAACCATCAGAATGGATAATGCTACGGAATTTAGTTCACGAGCATTTAATGATTACTGCCTAGCTTTGGGCATTTCTGTGGAGCACTCAGTACCTTATGTACATACCCAGAATGGTCTTGCGGAATCACTTATCAAGAGGATCAAGTTGATAGCAAGACCGCTCCTGCAGAATAGTAATCTTCCAGCTTCATGTTGGGGTCATGCAGTTTTACATGCTGCAGAATTGATACAAATTCGACCAACTGCATATCATACGGTCTCCCCGTTGCAATTAGTACGTGGAAACCAGCCAAGTATTTCCCATCTGCGGCAATTCGGTTGCGCGGTATATGTACCGATCTCACCACCGCAGCGTACATCAATGGGCCCTCATAGACGAATGGGGATCTATGTGGGGTACAATTCTCCGTCAATCATTAAGTACCTGGAACCCCTGACAGGGGATTTGTTTACAGCCCGGTACGCTGATTGCATTTTTGATGAGGACAATTTCCCGGCATTAGGGGGAGAGAATAACCACAAAGAATGCCGAGAAATAGATTGGGATGTGAAAGGCATCCAGTCCTTAGATCCACGTACGAATGAATCTGAACTGGAGGTTCAGAAGATTATAAATTTGCAAAATATTGCAAATAATCTGCCAGATGCATTTACTGATTATAAAGGTGTCACAAAATCAAATGTTCCAGCTATGAATGTGCCAGAGAGAGTGGATGTGACCAATAGATCTACTCAGCCACCCAAGAGGGGGAGGAATCTGGACACAAAGGACAAGGCTTTGCAGAAGCGTCCAAGGGGAATGAGGAATCCTCAAAAAGTAAATGCAAGTCAACAAGATGTTGATATTCAACCTAGGGTTGAAGGACACCTGAAGGATGTTGGACATCCAGAACCCAACACGAGTGTGCACACAAATTTTGGTGTTGGGATATCGGAAGACCTTGATCCAATTGTTGAGGGAAATCACGAAGGATCAAAAGGTATTGATGAGATATCCATTAATTATATTGATTCAGGAGAATCATACAATAGAAAGACTACAGTTGTCGACATTTATTTCGCCTCTAGAATTGCAGAAGGCCTTGATTTGGATCGAGAACCTAAGTCCATGGCAGAGTGCATGAAGCGCTCAGACTGGTCCAAATGGAAGGCAACAATTGAGGACGAATTGCGCTCGCTCATAAAAAGAGGGGTATTCACTGCAGTAATACCCACTCCTCAGCATGTGTTCCCTGTGGGAGCAAAATGGGTTTTCGTTCGTAAGAGGAACGAGAACAATGAGGTGGTGAGATATAAGGCGAGGCTTGTAGCACAGGGGTTCACGCAGAGACCCGGCATCGATTATGATGAAACATATTCTCCTGTTATGAGTGGAACAACGTTCCGATATTTAATATCACTGGCAGTGAAAATGAATTTGTCTATCCAACTGATGGATGTTGTGACTGCATATTTATATGGGTCACTGGATTCGGATATTTATATGAAAGTTCCCGAGGGAATGAGGCTTCCGAATCCAAAGGCTAATCGCAACATGTATTGCGTAAAGCTTCAGAAGTCATTATATGGCTTGAAGCAGTCGGGAAGAATGTGGTATAACCGACTGAGCATATTCCTTCTTCAGAAGGGTTACTCAAACAACAGTGATTGCCCATGTGTGTTTATTAAGAAATCTAAGAATGGATTTTGCATTATTTCTGTGTATGTGGATGATCTGAATATCATTGGGACTACACAAGAAATACATGAGGCAAGTAATAATCTTAAGACAGAGTTTGAGATGAAAGATCTGGGTAAGACTAAATTCTGTTTGGGCTTACAACTTGAACATCTTCCTTCGGGAATACTTGTTCACCAGTCTGCTTATATCCAAAAGATTCTTGAGAAATTTAATATGGATAAAGCATATCCATCGAAAACACCAATGGTTGTTAGATCTCTTGATAGAGATAAAGACCCATTTAGACCTAAGGGTGATGATGAAGAGGTATTAGGGCCTGAGTTTCCTTACCTCAGTGCTATTGGAGCACTAATGTATCTAGCAAACTGCACCAGGCCTGATATATCATTTGCAGTAAATTTATTGGCTAGATTCAGTGCATCACCAACAAAGAGGCACTGGTTTGGTGTGAAGAACATTTTCAGATATCTTCAAGGCACCAAAGATCTTGGTTTGTTCTATCGGAAAAATCAAGATAAGACCATGGTGGGATATTGTGATGCTGGATACCTATCGGATCCCCATAATGCCAGATCACAGACTGGTTTTGTCTTCTTGAGTGGAGGTACGGCCTTTTCTTGGAAGTCGACAAAACAAACTCTGGTGGCTACATCCACGAATCATTCTGAAATTATTGCTTTGCTTGAAGCATCATGTGAATGTGCATGGCTTCGCAGAATGATTAACTTTATTGAAAGTACAAGTGGGATTGGATCATTGGAATCACCCACTATTATCTATGAAGATAATGCTGCATGTATTACACAGATGCAGACAGGTTATATAAAGAGTAATATTACAAAGCATATTTCTCCTAAGTTATTTTATCCCCATGAGTTACAAGAAACTGGGGAGATAAATATTTTGCAAACGAAGTCATGTGATAATCTTGCTGATTTGTTTACAAAGTCATTACCAAGTTCTTTATTTGAAAAGTACATCAATGGAATTGGTATGAAACGATTTCGGGATTTGCAAAGTTCAGGGGGAGTGTCTCCCTGAATGATAATCTGTTTGTGATCCTTGGATCTTTAATATTGCACTCTTTTCCTTTATAAGTTTTCCTAAATGGTTTCTTATGGAAGGTTTTTAATGAGGCAATAGTAATGCAGGCATTGTGATATGTCAGTTTCTCCTTATTTTCCCACTGGGTTTTGGAAGGAGTTTTTGATGGCATATTGTACATATCTTCTCATATTTTTCCTACAGGGTTTTTGGAGGAGAACTAATCGTGATGATGATGATGATCAAGATGTTGATGATGATGTTTACAAGAATAATTGAAGCAGAGATTAGGGGGAGTGTTAGGATTAATTAATTAGTTTAATTAAAGGAAATCCCTGCTTAGCAAAACCGATGTGCGGTTCCTCTCCCGATGGGTCACGTCCTATTGTAACGGACGCATTCTTTCGATCCATCGCTTGTAAAGGTCGCGCCTGTGCGACCCGTCCCTTCCAGGGATATAAATATGTACATCATCGACATTCATCATTAGTGATTGATTACAATTCATTTGCACTGATTCTTTACAGTTTCCTCTAAGCCAGACTCGCGGCGTGCATGGAGGGGAACGTGGCGCCGAGCTCATGCGAGCAGGGAGATGGCACGAGGAGTTGGGTCAACTACCGTCGAATCGGTCACCCTATTTAGTCACCTTCGGATGACCGCCGAAACCCCATGACCACCCCCCCCTTCCCCGCCTTCGAGCTCTCCGTCCCGCACGGATTGTTCACCGACAAGTAGGTAAGCGTCGAGCCTTCTCCGATCGGCACTTGCAGGCCATCCGATGTTGAATTTCATTTTGCCATGTGTTGAGTTGTCAAATTATGGTTCACTTTGCTTTGTTGCATTGTTGATTTGGTGATGAATTTGTGCTATATGATTGACGTGCATGGATTCACATGAAGTTGAGGATTTTGATGTGAGGAGTGTGGTTGTTCGATAAGACTTTTGAGGGGGCGTTCGACATTGTTCGGAGTCTTGCTCGAGCACGTATGCGGATGTTTAGGGTGCGGATTTGCGTAGTCCGGCTGTAGATGCTCTTACAAACAGGGTTTGGTAGCACATATATATTTTTGTACCGCGATGAAATCAAGCAATACTAATAAGTTTTTCTTTACATACTTATAACTCTTTAACAATATACAATAGAATATTCTCCTACTTTTCTCACATAAAAACAAGAGTTTTATTTCTCTGTTGTTCTACTTCGCAATCGTTGCTTTGTCCTTGTTTGTTGCAATATTCAGTTTTGGGTTGCTTAAACCATAGATGGGCACCACAAAGCATCAAAAGTTCTTGAACAATTACATCACCTGCTGTTGGAATAAATGGCCACAACAATTGACATGTGAAGTTGTATGAAGGGGTGATGTCTGGGCCACACACCATGCCCATTCGCTGACCTTCTATAAATAACTACTACTACCTCAGTTCCAAAATACATGGCGTTTTGGTATTGCTAGTTTACCTACTAAAATGTCATATATTTTGGAATTATCTTACTTGTATGCAAGAATCACGTTTAGTTCCTAAAGAGAGAAAGCATGACCAAGTGTGTGAGGAGGGCAACAATGATGAGCATGATGAGTGTCAAAAGTCTTTCCTGGGGGAGGGCAACAATGATGAGCATGATGAGTGTCAAAAGTCTTTCCCGGGGAATGAGATGGGTTGGGAATTTGATTGGAACTTTGACAAACCTAGCATCTCTGGAGTCCTCTTCTTCCAAAGTTACCGTGATTACTCACCAGAATGGTATGCTGGAACTAAGCAAGCCATAGGGTCATCTTGGGCATTACTTCCTCAAGATGCTTACTGCGATTGTACTTCTCACCTCCACCAGTTTGTTCCACTCTATCCTCTATGGCTTCCAGTGTGCACGGCTATGGTGGCCACATGGAGCCCTACCTATTGCTAGTCAAGCTATGTTTGTCCATTGTTGTAACTTTCAGCAATTACTCTTTTGTTGGGGAAAAAACAATCCATACCGCCCACTGAATGTTGACATTGTTTCAGTTTTCACTGCAGCGGGTCGGCGACAGGGCAAAAATTGCTGACATATTGTGAACAGGACAGAGCCAAAACCTGTTACGATCAGAATTTATTCACATTCAACAAGTACAAACATAAACTAACCGATGAATAAACAATTTCATGTATAGTTAAAATTCAATATATTTAAAGCCATCTCACCAAAACACAGAAGTCGATATACAGCGAGAAGAAACCAAAAACATCCATTGTAATTTTAGTTCATGGTACAAGTAAACCCATCTAGCAAGGGTCTTCATATGCTGATGACCCTACACTTCCCCGACGGGAAGTCATGCTCCATCAACGGGCTCGTTGACGAGGACACCAGGAACCCGTCCACCCTGGTGGTCGTGTCCATGTCGATGCTCACCGTGCTTAGTCCCCGGCCAATCACATAGATCTTCCTGCCGATGGCGATGAGCTCACAAGGCGGGCATGTGAGCTTGTCTAACAACCTGCTGAGCATTACCCACTCCTTTGTCTCGTGCAACCACGTTAATCATGTAGAGCGTCCCGTCAACGATGATTGTCGAGTGGGACCAGCACGTGGCAATCTCATTCTTTTTGCCCCTTCAGTACTGGTCGACCGGGTCGTATATACCCGCAAAGTACATTCCATTCCAGGATGCTTTGTGGATGGTCACCAACTCATTATCCAACGCCACGAATTGGAAAATGTCAGGGGCGAGCATCAGGTTCTTGTGCGAGCACCAAGAGTCTGTGGCTTTGTCATAGATGTCGTAAGAATTAGGTGATTTGTCTATTAATCCAATCCTACTATAACATAAATTTTGTTATTCAGAGTTGTTTATCATCCAAATCAACCTGCATAGAGAGTGCGAGGGGGCGAGAGCGGCCACGACAGTCAGGGGCGTGACCCAGATAGCGACCGTCGACTGATTCATCATGTTGGCCGGATGCTGCACGTACATTAAATTTCATTTTGGCATGTTTGAATTGTGTTTCATTTTGTTTTGAGGATCAAAGCGATCAACGTTATCATACAACAAGGTTACAATCACAGAACATAATATCGCTAAGCTCAGGCAGAACAACCGCCAGGAAGAAGAAAGCGCCTTGACTTGTTGCTATGGCAACGAGCCTGTGTACCCACATGTTCTGATCCCTTCTCACGCAACCAAACTGAATGGACCTGAACGAGCGTAGTGAAGCACGAATATCAGCAATGCTTGCAAACAGGCTAATTGGGTGTGTTCTGATCCAACGCCTTAACCAAGGATAGGCATTCCAGTCCCACCTGCATAACACCGTTAAAGTTTTTCGGAAGTTCTTGTAGGCCTGCCAGAACTACCAGACCCTTCGCTTCTTCCGCAGAAGATCAGGGACCAATGTGACACCCCATCGAGAAGAAGGGCCAATAACTGGCATCCCTGGCCACTGCACCATCGGCACTCGCCCCTGAGGTTGCATCAGACACAGCGTTTGACTTCAATTTAACACTGCCGCCAGGTGGGAGATTCCAGTCTGCAGCAGCAAGCGGGCAAGTGGACAGGCGACGATCCACAAATAGATTACTCCAGTAGCTACTTTTCTCGTTTTTCATTCGCACCTGGGCATTGCTGATGTCCTCCGTATACCTGACCAAGAATGACACTGAACTTGAGATAGATCCATTGCCATCGTTGTGTACTATGTTGTCTCGAAGAAACCATGCTCTCCATATGAGGAGCGGAATGTTTGCAATCGTTTCTTCATCACACTTGTAACCAATCACTCCCAGTGTGCCAAAAGGCCTTCTCTTTCGGAATGTTCCAGTGCGCTCACATAGCTTGTCGGAGGGCCTTGCTTTTTGTAAATGAGACCACCGCATGGTACTCATTTTCTTCAGCACTTTCACAAATGACACAAATACAAATTATGGTTCATTTTGCTTTGTTGCATTGTTGAATAGATGAATTTGTGTTATATGATTGAAGTGCATGGATTTGCATGAATTTGATGGTTTTGACCTATGGAGTGTGGTTGTTCGGTAAGCCTTTTGTGGGGTCGTCCGACGTTGTCCAGAGTCGTGCGTGGGGCGTGTCTGTGGATGTTTAGGGGGCAGATTTATGTAGTCCGGTTGTAGATGCTTTTACAAATAGGGTTGGGTAGCACATATATTTTATTTCTGTACTAGAGGGAGAAAGCATGACCAAGTGGGTGAGGAGGGCAACAATGATGAGCATGATGAGTGTCACCAGTCAATTCCCCATGTAATGAGATGCATTGGGAATTCGATTGGAACTTTGATGAACCGAACATCTCTGGTGTCCTCTTCTAGAGTTATCGTGATATGCTACGATTGGAACTTAGGGCTAGTTCTTTTGAGCTATGCCGTGGAAATAAGCTCTAGATAAGCTCATGTGAAAATAAGATCCAGATAATAAGCTAGCCAATTCTTTTCAGTGTCTGTTTTTTCAGCTTATTTGTTGTATGGTCGATAAAAAGTCTGTATTGCCCTTGGACTATATGGTTGTCCTGATTAAATGATATCGTGTTATTTTTATCATTTTACTGCTCAAAGGAACATAAATTCAACTTCGAAACACCAGAATATGCTACAATCAAACATAATAAAGATCATTGAAGATAATATGCCATTGCAACAACACAAAAATCAAGTTCATCATCTTCTTCCTCCTGAACAGAGATATCCATCTGTGACTTTGGGGTAATGTCTTCCAAACAACATACTCTTTTTTCATCACTTCCCACTTATTCTTGAATTGCTTTTGGTATATTATCTCCTCGTCCGCTCAAAAAACTTTCTTATCAAATTGTCAGAGCCAAGGTTTGTCAATGTTCCTTCTTTGCCAGGGTTATTGGCATTCACTTCTTCCACACAAATATCAATGGAAGTTCTAAGACCCACATTATCCCACTGTGCTTTCATCTAGTTTCCATCATGGCAATACAAAATAATAGAAAAAATTAATATGCATGATAGATAGGCCATCAATTTTTGTTGTAATACAAAATAATACAATTTAGCATACACACATCCATCAATATTTCCTCATGCAAATACAACGGTAGCATCTAGAGGGCAACGATCTTGTACTACTACTTGACACAATCAACACATCCATATCAAAATTAGTTCTAGCATATATAGGCAGCACCACATAGCAAATTAATAGGAAAACATCATACGTTAGCAACAGTTCATAGCAAAACTAGATGAATGTTTGGCCTCTTGATAAAAAATCATACATCAGCAACACCAAATACATCATACAGCAGCAGCAATTCATAACATCATCCATCAGCAGCACAACATAGCAAATCTAGATAAAAAAACCAAGCGAGCTGCTCACCTTGCCGCCCAAGCTCATGGCCACAGACTAAGGAGGGGAGGGGGAATGAACGGGGGTCCGTCTCAACGGACTGGGTCACAGCCGAAGTGGGGTACCGACAGGACCGACACGAGTTGCTGCTGGCCACCGGCGAAGGTAGGGGTCGTGCCCGAGGTTGGAGAAGCGACAGAAGATGGGCTCCTACCCTCCGGCCATGCTGCCGGAGCAAGCCGAGCAGACGAGCCAGGGACCGGCGGCGGCGGCAACGGGAAGCCTAGCCTATGCGGGAGCGAGACAAGAGTGAGAGGGAGATCGAGGATGGGTTTTTTTTTTCTATCTAGGGGGGATCGGGTGGTGCAGACTCCAGGGGCATTTTCCCTGGAATTTCTGTATACCGCTTCGGTTTTAAGTAACATGCAGGAAGCTACTCACTCCCCAGCTTTTTTCCATTGCAAAGAAAAGAGTTGGAAATAAGTTGAGTTAGCTTCCCAAAATGAGTTTTTATTTTTGGCTTCTACTAGCTTATTTCTAGATTAAGCTATCGGAACCCACAAAAGAACTGGCCCTTACTTGCGTCGAGACACAAAAGAACTGGCCCTTACTTGGATACTTACTCCCTCCTCTGTATCCTCTTGCTTCCAATGGCTTCCTCTTGGATACTTGTTGTAGGGCTGTCAACAGTTGCAACTTTGAGGTGCTGTCAACTGTTGCAACTTTCAGCATTACTCTCTTGTGGGGCAAAAACAATATCCAAGTGGTCCACCGAATGTTGTCGAGACTGATTAAGTTTTCAACAACGGATAGGGTGAAATCTGTTACATAATGTGAACAGGAAAGAGCAAAAACCTGTTACAATCAGAATTTATTCACACTCAACAAATACACACATACAACTCACCCAGGAATAAACAACCTGAGCTTTTCTTCCCCATGATTACAGTGAAAAGTCAATCAATGTACAGCCATCCCACCAAAATACAGAAGTCGATATACAGCCACAAGAAAAAGAACAAAACGTCCACTGTTATTTCAGTTCACGGCACAAGCAACCCAGCTAATGTCTGTCTTCAGATGGTGATGACGCTGCACTTCTCCGGCGAGAAGTCGTGCTCCATCAACGGCCCGGTTGACGACGAGACCAGGAAACCGTCCACCCTGGCGGCCATGTCCATGTCAATGGTCACCGTGCTCAGCCCCTTGCCGATCACATAGATCTTCCTGCCGATGGCCACAAGCTCGCATGGCGGGCGCGTGACCTTGTCCGACAGCCTGCCGACCATCACCCACTCCTTGGTCTCGTTAAGCCACATCATCAGCTTGGTGCCCAGGGACTGGTCGAGCATGTAGAGCGTCCCGTCAACGACGACCGTTGGCCCAGCCCAGCACAGGGCAATCTCATTCTCCTTGCCCCTCCAGGACTGGTCGACCGGGTCGTATATACCCGCGAAGTACATTCTGTTCCAGGACGCCTTGTGGATGGTCACCAGCTCATCATCCAACGCCACGAATTTGACAATGTCAGGAGTGAGCATCGGGTTCTTGTGCGAGAACCAGGAGTCTGTGGCTTTGTCGTAGATGTCCCAAGAATTAGGTGACTTGTCTGTCAGTCCGAGTCCTCCACTAACATAAATCTTGTCGTTCAGAGCTGCCGTTACAAAGAAGCATCTGAAATCAAAACAGCAGCGCATAAGTGGATCACCCATAGTAACTACTCCCTCCGTTCCTAAATATAAGTCTTTCTAGAGATTCCAACAAGTGACTACATACAAAGCAAAAAGAGTGAATCTATACTTTAAAATATGTCTACATACATCCGTATATTGTAGTCCATTTGAAATGTCTAAAAAGACTTGTATTTAGGAACGGAGGGAGTACTCCCTCCGTCCTTTAAAGAGTGTACTTCCAACTTTGTTGGAAAGTCAAATATTTTTATGTTTGACCGTATTTATACCATAATACATTAACATTTATGCCATCAAATTAGTAGTATTAGATTCATGATAATATATATTTTCATCATATACCTACTTGATTTCACAAACATTGATATTTTTTTGCACAAACTCGGTGAAACTTTGAGATAGTTTGACTCTCCAACAAAGTTGGGCGTACACTTTTTAAAGGACGGAGGGAGTAGGATACTAGGCCACATATGTAATGGAGAAAACAAACAGAGAACAGAAGCTGAAGCTGGAGTACCTCGCAGTTGGCATTGGTGCTGCTTTGCTCCAGTGATTTGAAGCAGCATCGTAACAATACACTTCATCAGTAGCATCCTTTAGCCAACTACAACCACCCATGAGAAATAACCTTCTGTCCAAGGTCTCTATGGAAACGCCTTCCCGCCCTGAGCATGGAGGTTCCATGACTTGGATGACTTTCAAGCACCGGGTCGTAGGGTCAGGAACAAGAACATAGCATTTGAAGCCTGTGCCCCTACAGATCACATATATCCATGACTCGGCCAAATTGTTCCTCTTGCGGTAAGAGTGCCACTCTTCACTGCTTAACAAGGCCTTCCATCCCCTTGAGACACACCTGAGAGCATTGTGATACTGCCGAGGAACCCTTGCTAGGCAAAGAAGAGCAATCTCATCTGGAAGACCATGTATTAGTGGAGTCTGGAGCTCAGCAGATTCCATCTTCCTACAGAAGAGCTTCTGGTAATCACTACTTTCAAGGTGATGGTTCATCCTAGTAACACAGAATAAAGCAGGTGAGAAAGGGACAGCTGTTCGAATTGAAGCCATAAAACATAACCTTATGTAGACAAAATCATTCAAGTCAATTTTGATATCTGAAATTGCAAAAGCAAATTGAGTTGGACAAAATAAGTTACATGGACAACACAGAAATCACAAGGTGGTGAGCTTGTCCAGAAACACACAATTTTCTGATGGCACTACTAAAATAAAGAGGAACAGTCAACAAGTATTTATGATAACATAGTGATACTGACAAACCTTGTTATCAAAAATATTATAATCATTGTTTCATTCTTAATAGGCACATTTGCTCAGAAAATTTGATCAGTTTAGGATTTATAATCAGGTAGGGTAACTTCTTGAAGAGCCACCTTTCTCAGATACCGTCCTTGTGATCTCATCACAGCAAACAAGCAGAAATAAAAGGAATCTAAAAGGAATTATCTGTTAACTAAACCGGTGAATACAATGGATCCCTTGTTTTTCAAGTAACAAAATATTACTTTCAATAATTGTTTATGCACATCATTGCTCAGAAAATTTGATCAGTTTTGGAGGTATAATCAAGGAAAGAGGACTTTATAAAGTACACCTTTCTCAGATACCGTCCTTTGATCTCATCACAGCAAATTAGCACAAAAACTGGGAAACAAACCAGGTACCCTAATGGCACTACTAACAAGCAGAATATATTGCTCTTTATTAAGCTGACACATGTGCAAATGACAAAAGGCTGTTGTGGTCTGAACTCCATTTGCTCAGAAATTTGATCAGCTCAGAATGTACAATCAATGAAGAAGCACTTTTTAAGAGACCTTTCTCAGATACCGTCCTTGTGATCACATCACAGCAAACAAGCAAAAAAGAAATATATTAGTTCTTCTATAATTCAATTACAGCACTTTGCTCTGAATATTTGATCAGTTTAGGATGCTTAATCACTCATTAAAGAGGCAAAACATTGCAAGGATGACAAAGCAAACACCAAATGGGGGCAAGGTGAGCTATTATTTAATATGTGAAACATCAAAAAATCATGTAATTCTGGTCAAAATGCAAGAAGAGCATGTGGATTGCCATTGAATTCAGGTTTGCGCATGTTCCCTCAGAATGTATGATCAGTTTAGGATGTGTAATCAATAAAGGAGGACTTTTTCAAGAGCCACCCTTACTCAGATACCGTCCTTGTGATTCATCACAGCAAACAAATAAGCAGACGAAGGTTAGACAACCCATGAACCTAGCAAAGTACATGGATTTACATTTCATGCAGGAAAAGACGCGCTTCAAAAGAAGAAAAGGTATTGTAAAGGGACACACTTTAGTCCTTGTGGATCACTCTTCAATTCATGTTTCAGATGCCTGCTCAGAATATATGATAATTTAGGATGCGTAATCAAGGAAGGTGGCCTTTTTCAAGAGCCAACTTACTCATATACCGTCCTTGTGATTCATCATAGCAAACATGCAAGCACACAATAGTCTATGAAAACTAGTCATACTCCTGCTACCAGTAAACCAAGCAAAGTACATGGTTTACATTTCCATGCAAGAGAACAAAAAAGAAACATGGAATGGTGTTTGCTCAGAAATTAAGATCAGTTTAGGGTGTATAATCAAGGAAGGTGGCCTTTTTCAAGAGCCAACTTACTCAGATACCGTCCTTACGATTCATCATAGCAAACATGTAAGCACACAATAGCTATGAAAACTAGCCATACTCATGCTACCAGTGAGCCCAGCAAAGCACATGGTTTACAATGCAAGAGAACAAAAAAGGAACATGAAAGGGCGTTTGCTCAGAAATTAAGATCAGTTAGGATGTATAATCAAGGAAGGAGGGCCATTTCACGGCCACCTTACTCAGATACCGTCCTTGTGATTCATCACAGCAAACAAAAACAAAAAAAGCTAGTCACACTTATGCAACCCCCCGTGAACCCAGTGAACTAGATAGTTTACATTTCAAAGAAAGCAACAAAAGACATTGTAAAGCGACCCACTGAATCCAATGTTCAATTCAGAATTGAATATGTTTGCTCAGAATATATGATCAGTTTAGGGTGAATAATCAAGGAAGGAGGCCTTTTTCAAGAGCCAGCTTACTCAGATACCGTCCTTGTGATTCATCACGTCAAACAATTAAGTTAACACAAGATATCATCTAATCATATGTATAACATTTCAATGCAAAAGAACAAAAACGAAACGCAGTGATGAGAGCCCTGGGAGTGCGTTTGCTCAGAAATTAAGATCAGTTTAGGGTGTGTAATCAAAGAAGGAGGCCCTTTTTCAAGAGCCACCTTGCTCAGATACCGTCCTTGTGATTCATCACAGCAAACAATCATCAGGTTAATACAAGCTACCAGCAAAGCATATGTTTCACAATTTGATGCGAGAAAAACCCAAAAACAAAACACCATGACAGGAACCATGGAAGCATGTTTGCTCAGAATTTATGATCAGTTTAGGGTGTGTAATCAAGGGAGGAGGCCTTTTTCCAGAGCCACCTCGCTCAGATACCGTCCTTGTGATTCATCACAGCAAACAAATCAAGCCAACACAAGATCTAAGAGAAGCGTATGCTATACATTTCAATGCATGGAATCAAAGGAACGGTGTGATGGCAGGGTGTTGTGTTTGCTCAGACATTAGTCTCAGATTGGGTATAATCACGCGGCGGGCAGACCCGCCGCTCATATACCGTCCTAGTGGAATCATCACGGCAAAACAACCGCCAGCATGGACGGGCAGACGAACCAGGTCCAACCCAGAAATGCAGAACGATCATTGCTAAGTAGTACTACTTCACATCAACCAGGCCCAGATCGGGCGAACGGCGTCTGACGCAAGCACGAACGAACGAACCCTACCAGGGAAGCACGCTACCGCGCGAGAGATCCCCAGTCCAATCCACGAACGAACCGTAAAGCAAAGACTAGACTAGCATCGGAGGGGGGAACCAATCGCACCTTGTGAAGGTGCGTGCCCATCGGATCTGAGGGGACTCTGGCTGGGGGAGTGAGGAGAGGCAGGGGTCGGGGGCACTACCGGTGGCGAGAGGTTGGGGAGGCGGGGAGCACCTAGACCTGGCGCGGCCGGGGGGAGGGGGTGGGGGTGGAGGCGGGCGGGCGGGCTGGGCTAGGGTTTGGTGGCGGCCATGGATGCGGCGGAGAGGGGAGGGAATGGCTCCGTCTACCCGCCGTTATATCGTGGGTGGAGATGGATATTATCTGTACAGGTCCCTCATTTTCCAGTTATTCGCACACGCCCGGCCGATCTGCGCCTCCATGGTGAAATGCGAATTTAAAATTTCTCCGGGGCGCTCGGCGCAAAACAGGCAGCATATTTAGCCCCAAAAATAAGTGAGAGTGGTAAAGGGGAAATCGGAACCCCAGAACCAAAACCCTAGCGCGCCGCCACCCCCGCCGCCGCCGCCGCAGCAGCAGAGCCATCCCCACCCCCCCCCCCCTCCTCGGCGATGGAAGAAGCGTGGCCGGCCCTCGGCCCGGCGGCGGGCGACGCGGCCTTCCCGCCCCCGCCACCTCCCGCCGCTCCTGCCGGCGGCGGGGCCCCCGTGGCGTGGGGCGCGGCGGCGACGGCGCGGCGGGAGGCGGTGGCCAAAGAGTCGCCCGCGCAGGCGGTGAGCCGGATCGTGTCCAGCTGCGCCAACACGAGCGGGCTTGCCGTGGCCGTCGTCGACGCCAACGCCGTCATCTCGGGGGGCGCCGCGCTGGCCTCCACCGCGGGGCGGCTCGTCACCGTGCCCGAGGTGCTCGAGGAGGTGCGCGACGCCGCCGCGCGCCGGAGGCTCGCGCTCCTCCCCACCCCCGTCGAGACCGTCGAGCCCGCGCCCGAGTTCGTCAAGAGAGGTCGAATGCTGCTACCCATTTTTTTTCTCTGCAGCTCGTGGAATGAACTTCATTAGCACATAGATTTGTTTATCAGGTTATAGGTAGGGGATGATGATTTGCATGACTGGCTTAGTTTTTTATCTTCTTCATGACCTTTACATGCCATTTCAAGCAGACACTCTGCTGTTGCTAGAATAGAGCTGAAACTCTGCAGTACGTGAACTGGCGTTAATTTGCTCATTGATTTGTTTAGCTTGTTATAGGTACGGGAGTTTTTGTTTTTCTGATCATCAAACGTATCATTCCGAGCAGAAATTAGACCTGGGGTAGTATTTATTCAGTTTGATGTTGTTTGGGATTGATCATACGGCATGGAACAGGGTGATGGAGCTATCTGTGGATCATTTGGGAAAAAAGTTGGCATTACTGCCTGCTTGATTAGAAGCAGTTATTATTGTTTGTTTTTCCTACTGCAACATGTTGACATTTGGTGGTCTCATATCCTACAGGTTACTTCCGCAGAATAGGATTAGAGTTTCTCTGTAAATTTACTCTGATCTAAGAATGACATACTTATAGGCGAGACTAACTTGTATATCGTCATTGCTTGCAGTTGTCAAGTTTGCCAGGGAAACAGGAGATCTCCAGACACTTTCAGATGTTGATATGAAGATTATCGCTCTAGCTTACATGTTGGAGGCTGAGGTCCACGGTACCAGCCATCTGCGGGAGCACCCACCTCCACTGCATGTGGTCAGCGTCCGGACCTTGCAAGAGGCACCACTGCCAGGCTGGGGCTCCAATGTGCCTAACCTAGCAGAGTGGGAAGCATTGGATAAGATGTCTGAGGCAGGCGGGAATCTTAATTCTCGGATACTCCCACTGAAGGATCTTGAGAACCAAGAAATCCCTACAAGCGAGACCAACAGTATTTCTGAGACACAAGGGGATGCAGAGTTTCAGCCTTCAAAGAAAGATGCATGTATTCCTTGGGAAGATGATGAGAACAATGAAGGTTGGTTGCCTGCTGTTGGCCGCACCACCCACAGAAAATATTTGCGGAGGAAAGCGAGGCGCGATGCCCTCAAGGCATCTGAACAAAGTTTTGAGACTAGTTCTGTTGCCCCATCAGTCGATGAAGATAATGACTTGTCTGAAAATGGTTTGGATTCGGTGGATGGCCCTTCTGCTGTTCCAGAGAAAACAAGGTCAAATACTGACAACTTGGAATCTCTGGAAGGGAATGAACAAAAAATTGCTGGAGATCAACTATCTAATGGGGATAATGGGGTAGGCAATGCTGATACTGTTGAGGGCATAATTGATACTGATTCATGCACTGAACAATTGGATAATTTGGATATAAAAAGTGAGGCCGAGGAAGGTGTCAGTGTATCTTTTGTAGATGATGAGAGCAGTGAGCAGAGTTGGGCCCTGAGGTCCTTATCTGAATCTACTGTAGCGTGTGTTACTAGTGACTATGCCATGCAAAACGTTATCCTCCAGATTGGTCTCCGTCTCTTGGCACCAGGTGGCATGCAAATACGTCAGTTGCATAGGTATGTGAATTTGACATTTTCTGACCACTTTTACTTCTCTACAGCCATTTAAATCCGTACCCTATTTATAGAAGCTTGCTCACTCTTATCTGTCTCTCATGTGTTGCTGCTGATTGGCCAGGTGGGTTCTGAGGTGTCATGCTTGCTACAAGGTGACACAAGAGATTGGAAAAATATTCTGTCCAAAGTGTGGCAATGGTGGCACCTTGCGAAAGGTTTCAGTAACAGTTGGTGAAAATGGGATTACTATGGCTTCACGACGCCCACGTGTTACTCTCCGAGGCACAAAAGTGAGTGGTCAACTTCACTTAATGCTCGCTCTTTTTCTATTCCCTAGACCTTTTGTTCTGTCACTTTTGTGCCTCTGGTTAATTGTTCCCTGTATATCCCACTGTTCTCCAAGAAATTAAAAAAATTGCACATGTGGGATAAGTTTATCGTAGAACATCTGCATATTCTTTCCATGACGTTCACTAAAGAATTGTGGTCTTTAGAATCAATGGTGATGAATACCCAGAACTCTGTTAGGAGCTTTTTCAACAGTTCCATATGCATGCCTTGATATTTATTAGAGACATTCTATCTCTCTTTGGTGAAGCAGACTGTAAATATCTGTCATTGTGATGGGTTTCCATGTGCGCGTTCATGTTCATTTATGTAGTGACGTCGATGATGTTGTTTCTAATTGCCTATTTGCTTTGCAGTTTTCCCTCCCGATGCCCCAAGGTGGAAGAGATGCCGTCATTAAGAACCCCATTTTACGCGAAGACCAACTTCCCCAGAAGGTTCTGCATCCTAAATCGAAGAAGTCAAGCAAGCTGGTCAGTGCCCCTGCTATTATTACACCATCGCGTTAACAAGGATACATAGTTTTGAGATGTTAATTTTGTAAACTCCCATAACTTAGTTTATACTCTCATGGTGTCTTGGTTACCTCTTTTACAGTCACAAATTATTTCAGTTGTTAGTTCTTCTTAGAGCAATAACTGTGGTAACCATTACTTTTTTCTACAGGGGGATGATTTCTTGGGCGCTGAGGACATATTTACGCACAGCGGCGAGAAGAAAGTGGAACTGAAACCTCCAGTAAGGAAGGCGCTCGCAATGTTCAGCGGGAAGCGGAATCCAAACGACAACCACTTTTCTCGCAAGAAGAACTAAGTCGCCCGTTTGCCCTTTTGTTGCCTTTGTCATCCATGGCATCGTAGTCTCGCATTATGTAATAAAAAAAATCAGAGTACTATCTGTATACCTATCTTCTTTGGTAAGAATGTCTACTAGATTTAAGCATGTAAGGTTGCACACTTTCGCAACATCTATGTAAGGTTTACTACTTAAGAAAGGACATCTACGTAATGTTGGTGTTTTATGACTGCTCTTCTGTATCAACTCCACTGAGAGTCATCCAAATTCTTTGAATACAAGATCCCTTTGAGTTGGAGCAGCAATATTTTTACCGGACTTTTAGTGACGGCTGAAAGACATGAACATTTTGTGTTAAAAGCATGGCATGCCATGATATTTTTGGAAAACAAATGGTAAATGGTCTATATGATTCAAATTAATTTGGAAGGATTTTTGGAGTAGGGATTCTTCTAGGTGGGTGTTTGATTTGCAGGACCGTGATACGATAAGACTATTCAGGTGGTTTCTTTGTGCTAACTGTATTTCGTAGAAAATTTCCAACTGACTGAGCTCTTTTATAAAGATTTTTTCTATGCTTTTGGGAAGCAGCCAAGCACAATTTCAATCTCATAATTAAGATAGCAAGTCATTACAATCATACATTTTCTCCACTCACATGGATGGGTAAGTGTAGTTGAACATCATAACTTGTTACTTGAGTACTCCCGGAACAAATGTTTGCTAAGTTTTACCGAATCTATTACAATTAAGCTCACATTTGCACTTTACACGATACAAATCGATACGCCTTTTTTATTGCGGGAAAAACGACGAAAGAATTATGTCCAACCTAAGGGGAATTCCCTCTAATTAACATGATCACATTTAAACTTTTCCTTACCGAAGAAGAATCAAATTAATCAAGCAGTATACCACCTCTTTCCATTTTTCATACACAACATGAACACAAAGAACAATTTTTGTTTATCACACATGCACAGGGGTCACGGCATCATCAGAATTTTTGTTTAACTCTGAAGTTCAGAAGAGCAGATCGTCGTTCGTCGTGGTGAACCCGCCGTAGATGTCGCCCATGTTGAGCAGGTCGAAGTAGCCGCCTCCGGCGACCATGCCGCCGCCGGCGCCGCCGTGGGCGCCCACGGCGGCGGTGGAGCCATGGTGGTGGTGGTGGTGGTGGTGTTCCTGCTGGTGCTGGTCCGGGTGCTGCAGCGCGGCGTAGCTGCTGCCGCTCATCTGGTCGCCGACGAAGGCGCCGTGCGACGGCGTCACGTTGCCGGAGCTGGCCGTGGAGGCGGGCCAGTGCGCCGACATGGAGTAGCTCTCCGGCCCCGGCGCCGCAGCCGCGGCGGTCGGCATCCAGTCGGCGAAGACGTAGTTCTTGGCCTGCTGCTGCTGGTGGTGCTGGTCGACGAACGGCTCGGCGGCCGAGATGGCGCCGCTGCTGCTGATGTTGGCGTCGTGGTCGTGGGTCGACGTCGCCGTGCTGCCGCCCCCGCCGCCGCCGCTGGTCATGATGAGCTCCGTGGTGGCGCTCATGGAGGTGAGCAGCTCCGGCGAGGCGTTCTTGCTGGCCGGGTTGGAGCCGGAGTTGGAGCCGAGCTGCATCACCCGCTTCTTGAGGTACGAGTTCCAGTAGTTCTTCACCTCGTTGTCCGTCCTCCCCGGCAGATGCATCGCGATCTGCGACCACCTGACCAACCAAAAGAGATCTCAGTTCATCAGCCAGCGCCATGGAAAACCAAGTGTGAAAGGTCGTCGTCTTTCTCGAGCTTTTTTCGCCATGAAACACGCCGTTTTCGAAGGGGTTTTGACTTCAAAATTCAGTTGAATTTTGCTTGTATCTTCAGCATTTGGTTCTCATGTTTTTGAGAAGTTTAGGTGGTGAGCGATGAGGTGTGTGTGAGGATTCTTCCTTACTTGTTGCCCAACTTGGCTTGGAGGTTGATGACGACGTCCTCCTCCTCCTGGGAGAACATCCCGCGCTTCAATCCGGGCCGCAGGTAGTTGATCCAACGCAGCCGGCAGCTCTTGCCGTTCCTCTGCAGACCTTTGAGGCACCAAACAAAACACAAGGCAAACAAATTCAGGCATAATTCAGGTTAAAACAAGTGTTTCAGAGATACTGGCAACTAGCTCAAATTGCCACATCACATTTTGTGCTAGAATTTTGACTGATATGTTAAGCTTGGAGCATGTGAAGGTCAAACAGAATTCTAGGCAATTACTCCTTAGGTGCATTGTTGCTGATAGCAGAGTATATATAATGATCTTTTTGAAATTATGCCAAGACTAGAACTAGATCATGGATGTGAGGTTCCAAGTAGAACTCCAAGCTAAATGCAAACAAAACCATTAGAAACGATGCAAGTTCATCAAATTATTGCTAATGCGACAAGACTAGCAGTAGACTATAATTCACAATCAGCCATAAGCTGTTCCGCAAGCATTGGCATGCAGAAATCTCCATGCATGAAAGGGGAAAGAAGTAGCAACAAACCATTCCTACATTCATTCAGAGAGGGAGCTCACCAGCCTTTGCAGGGACAGCGCTCCAGCAGCCGAGGCCATGCTTGAGGATGTAGTCCCTCAGCCTCTGGTCCTCCTCAGGAGACCACAGCCCCTTCCTGTAGTTCATCTTGGGCTTGTCGCAGGACCGGCACCCCATCGACCGATGCCGCCTCCCCTCTCCCTCCTCTGATATACCCTCTAAGTTTTCTCCTCCTCTTCTGCCTCCCAAGACAAGAAGAATGTGAGCTGTTGCAGCAGCAGAGGTAGTGGCAGCACTAGGCCTTCTTCCCCCAGGCTCCATGTGCACCCTGTGATTTAAAGGGCTGCTGCATTTCGCTGCCCGGCTTAGTTTAATGCTGTGGAATTGAGTTGGTAATGGCTGCACATGGTTCAGATCATGAGCTTGGAGGCTTGGTCAGAGGATGTCTACCTCCTTCCTCAGAGATTCTCGCGGGTTATTCACTCGGTTTTGGCCTCGGGCTAATGATTGTGTGGATGGAAGGATGCTCGCTGGCACTCGGAACACATTTTGTTCTCGAGTCAGTAACTGGGATGTTTCTCTAATCGGCGATTATTTATATGATAGGTCACTTGGATCATCCACAGTTTGTTTATTTTCTTCTGAGTTTTACTGAACTAAAAACTCAGAGAGTATTCTGAGATAAATGCGAGCACTGATAATCCGAGAATGTGCCGTGCTCTTTGGATGAACTGATGGGGTAACATTAACAGCATAATGCTGATCAAATTTGTGTAGTAATAAAACACTGTTATCCAATAATCGGCGCGATGAAGGTCAGACTTGTGCACCAATGATACCGGTGGAGCATTGACATGAGCTGTTCTTGCAATGAAACAGGCTCTTGGATTAATCAGCAATGACAAGGCCTGGCTATTCCCCTCTTCCAAATGTCAATCATTAGGAACGGAGAGGCAGGGACACAAGAAGAGACAGAACAGTTGGGATCCAGAAGGATTTTGCACTGCAAGTATCAAGAAGAGATGAAATGCATGCATAAACAAGGACCTTTCTGACACAGGTTAGCCATCATAAGGAACTTGGATGCCAACCATAATTTTTTCCTTTCACATTCACCAAGTGTTGGAACAAACTGAGTTGGGACAATGGCCTTGCCACTGGTAATATTCATCGACGCGAATCAACCTATTTCGTGTGCTCGTTTACGAAGAGTACAAGTGTGCACCAGCTGTCTGTCGGTGAATGGTACTCCATATGGCATATGGTTAGTAGGACTGAGATTATATGCTAAGCTGCAGAGTGGCTACCTGCTTCGGTTTGGCAGCTCACATCACCATGCATGCCTCGAGACTTTGTCCTTTGTGCACACCAGTTGTTTTCAGGAAATCTTAGTGTTTGTGTGTGTGTGGGTGTGACTCTAACCCCCTTTTTCTTTATCTCTGCTCAAGCTCCTCACCCATGAAAAACAAAGACTCTGTTTATAGTGACAGATGAACAGAAAGACAAGTTTTGGCTCATGCACAACAACCTAAAGTCTTCACTCAAGTTTGGAAGTTGTCAATGTCCTTCTGCCTCTTGACATTCTCTGCATGAATCCACAAAGGTTTCTGTTCTGCACAACACATAACCATCTGGTTTGCGCGTGTCGATAACCGCCTTTGCTTTGGGACTCGCGCAAGGTCTTCGGATTCGGAATTTCAGTGTCTTGCTGCCACTAGCATTCTCTGCATGAGTCCACAAGGTTTCTGTTTTGCAGAACGTACATCGGTTTGGTTCTTTCTTCTCGACACGGGAACCAAAAAGAAAGAGCATGATCTAGCATGTACGCAGCATATTATTTACCAAGATACACATATCGACAAAGTTTCTGATCTGTAAATTTCTGACTAGGGGGGTGATTATTGATTAATCATATGCCATGAGGTCCTATCTTTCTCTTGGCCGCATTTTAATACGCGGCAATGACCTACAAAACAGGGCGGCTCCATGTGAGCTCAAGGGCGCCCTAATCTCCTCGGCAACAAACAAGGGGATTTGCTGGATCATGGTGATGAGAACAAAAAGAAGAAAGGAAAGAATCAAAGCCTAGAGATTTCTCTCTCTTTGAAATTAGCCGACACCTATAAAACTAGAAGAAAACCCTAATTGACTTGGGCACAGTTGCATGTGGACAAACACCTAATCTCCATACAAACTCAGCATCTTGCACAATACATTATGCGCCACCGGTTAAACTAATGAGCATTTCTTCTCAAAGGGAAGGACGGGAGGAATCTTCTGTCCCCAGTGAGAACTGAGAACAGCTCCATGACTTGCAAGAGGAGGACTTTCCTGCCCTTATCACATCTTCTAGATTAATAGGATGGTTTTTAAAAAGGTTTAGATTTGAAAATGTTTTCGGCGAATGATTAAAGAATGGGGATGTGCAAAATATGCTGCTGATTAAATAAGTGAGCCAAGAACATGCAGCAGGAAGGGGGAGGGGGCCTCTGATTTGTTGATGTACTGGCAATGATGGGATGCAAGTCAATGCTTTGGTCCAGAGATTAATCCACAGATCAGACAGGCAGGGTGGCCTAATTGTATACACAAGCACAGCTCACCCATCATGCATGGGTTAATTAATTAGTTAAATCCACTGCAAGTTGTGTCAGTATATCTTTGCAGGATTAAGTAGAAGAAGAGGGGAGCTGGAAAAAAAAATGGGCCAGTCTGCTAAGCATGCACATTAAACAAATTCAAGGAGTTCCTCAGGATTTAGAGATTATGTTGATTTCTTTGGTAGTTACTACTGCTAAGAAGTACACTTTGTCTCCGCGCCAAATAGAAAACTAAGGTTGTGCCATGTTTAAGCATGTATGTGACACTGCACACACACTGGCAAAGAATAAGATTATCCAGTGGATTGGGGTACATTATCTTGAGTTCATGACAGTTAATGCTGTGCAATGAGATTAGTGGCTTAAGTGGAGGAGAAGAGGGGATCCATGAGCACACTGCTACCACTTAACCCAACCTAGATCATATAAATCTAGTTTACTTAAAAGCTTTATGAGTATAAATGAGATACGTTATTTTTTTGATTATAATGGGTTGTGCGTCATCCTTGACGTATCGCGGGGGGGGGGGGGGGGGGGGGCAGGAGCAAAGGACAACATGAAGGACACTCTCATCAAGCTTGGTTCAAACAAAAAACAAATTGACAACCTTCATTCCAAATACCTGACAACATTTCAAGCAGCACAACTCATCAACCTTGTAGCAATGTCAGGCATATATACAGATCATACCAACTTCTTACGTAGGACAGACCCAATGCTAGAAGCTCCCACACCAGGTGTGGTCTGGGGGAGGATTATACGAGCCTTAGAGCATCTCTAATAGATGGTTCAAAATTTGACGGTCCAAAACCAGAGATATAAAATTTGGACCGCCAAAAGTGCGTTTGGAGCTCCGAAAAAAGCTCAACTCCAACAGATGGTCCAAATTGATGGTCCAAAAAAGCAACTCCAATAGATGGTCCAAAATGAAGATGTAAATTTCTTAAAACGACAAACTACTAGTCCATTCAACATAGTTCAAACATCAAATTCAACATAGTTTCATACATGAACTTCAACTACTACTTATTCAAACTACTAGATAAACTACTCTTCATCGTCGGAGCTGCGAAACTGCGCCCAGAATCCTCCTTCTCTGGGTTGTCGCACCCCTCCTCCTCCTCCTCCTCCTCCGAGAAGTCTGCCTAGTCCTCCTCGGAAGAGGACTCGATGGGGATCACCGTCGAGGGACCGGCCTCGTCCTCCTTCTTCGCCCCCTTCTTCTTCTGCTCCGCCTCACACTTCCAGTAGTACTCCAGCTCGGCCTGGACGTACTCCGGATGCTCCCGAGCAAACCTCACCATCGCCTCCTCGTCGGTCTCGCCGCCACTGATGACAACCGACGGCTTCCTCGTCGTCTTCTTCTTCATCAGGATTTCCTTCATCTTGATGCCCTGCGGCACAAGCATCTCCGCTTCCGCCTGACTCTTGATCTCTGGGAAGTTGAGGTGCTCCCGAGGCCTCTCGGCATGCCACACCGCCACATCGTAGGCACGCGCGGCCTCGTGGGCGGAGGGGTACGTGCTGATCCACCAATGCCTCCCGGCGTCGGAGAACTCCACTCCGAAGTTACCGGAGGACTTCTGCCTCACGCCGAAGAAGCCCGACTTGCCCTTCGACGTCTTCTTCAGCGCCATCGGAGAGCGGTGGAGCGGCGGTGGCGTGCGGCTGGGGCGGTGGCGGACGGAGCCGGGCGGTGGCGGACGGAACTGGGCGGGGCGGAGCTGCGGGATGGCGGCGGCATGCGGGGCGGTGGCGGACGGAGCCGGGGCGGGTCGGAGCTACGGCGGGCAGGCCGGGACCAGTCGGGGCGGCAGCGCCTGGGGCGCCGGCGTGCGCTGCGGCCGGATCCGCAGCAGGTGGGCGGCGGGGCGGCATGGAAACGGCGGCGCGGGGCCGGATCTGATGCGGGCAGCGTGCGGCGGGGTGTGGAGGCGGCGGGGCGGGAGGTCACGGGCGGGCGGGCGGGAAAGGGAAGGAACTGGCGGTTGGGCGTTCACAGGCGGCGACTGGTTTTGGACCGGATACACCTCGTGTGTAAATTTGCACCGTGAGGTGTTGTATTTTACATCACGATGTGGCCGAAGTCTAATTTTTTTGTATATATGGACCGTCTATTGAAGCTGCATTTTTGGTCTCAGACTGTCCAAAAATTAGTTACTTTTACATTTGAACCATTTATTGGAGATGCTCTTACCCCTGCATACTGCAATGCAGAGAAGCCGCGTCGAACCCAGGAACTAATTAATTAAATTTTGTAGAAACTAAACACCGTTAATGCTAACCTCAATCAGCATCTCCACCGCCATTGCGTCTCAGGCATAACCTCAATCATCATCAGGAGTCCTCTCGTCAGCTTGCAACACCTTGTGAGTACCTGCCCAATGTATACATAGTCAGATTGTAGAGGTGGGCAAAACTAGCTAAATCACTTACAAGAAAAGCACAGCAAGAAGCATACATAACAGCAAACACGTGCCATACAAAGGACAGGTAATCATATGGAGATGAATCAAAAAAGAACTTAAGAGCCATAAAAGCAGCAATGATAGAAAGAAACCTTCTTCCATAATATATCGGTCGAAGGGCACGTACCTAGAGCTAGGGCTCCGCCTCCTCCTCCTTCTCTTCCAAGAAAGAAAGTTAGGGTTCGTGCCTCTCGCCGGCGCCGGCGCAGGTCCGCCTCGTCTCCGGTGGCACTAGGGTCATGGAGGCACGATGGATCCTGGCAAGGGCCGGCGGGAGGGCTTCGTTTTTAGTCGTTTTTTTCAATCTTGTTAGGGTTTGTGTCCTACTCAGCAAGGCGAGACGGCGGCGGCTCCCTGAAGATGGAATAAAGGTCTCCCCGCCTAGCCCCCGTTCCGGCGGTGCATCTAGTATCGTTGGTGGGCGTGTGGAGGTGTGTCTCCGACATATCTATCTTTGGTGGATTTGCTCAGATCTCGTCGTTGTTCGTCTACGTTCATGTGTCTTCGGTTTGGATCCTTCCGATCTACACTATTTTTTATCGGCGGCGGTTGCTGTTCTGGGGTGCTGGTTCTATGGGGTCTTAGCACGACGACTTCCCGACTGTCTACTACAACAAGTTGTGCCCGGCTTCGGCGACGGAGGGGCGATGATGGCGGCGCGCCTTCGGCTCGCTTCGGTGCTTGTAGTCGTCGCTAGGTAGTCTACGGATCTGGATGTAATTTTTGTTTCTGGTGTTCGTTGTACTGCCATGATTGAAGATGAATAGATTAGAAGTTTTTCTGAAAAAAAGAAAAAAAAAGCAGCAATGATAGCTTCATGATGTAGGACATCACAAATTACCTAGTACAACAACAAATTCTAAGGTCATTTGAAGGGAACAGAAAACTTGGTGGTGACAATCCAAAAATAATGTGTGTTCTGCCATTTTGCAAAAAATGATTTCTTGCATTTGTCATGTGTCTTGAAGGACAGATAAGTTCATGTCAAAATTTCAAGCAGTCTTGAAAAAACGTAGGTACCTGCATCGAAGTTAACTTGATAAGCTCATTCCATTTCATATCAAATAGTTTCTCAGAACAATCGAAAGGTGAACTGGTAGCAATTTCCTGATTTATACTTGTATGCTCTTTGATAACTATGAAAGGAAAGAAATAACAAGGATGCAACAGAAAGTTTACCACTTGGCACTGTTTTTTTTAACTGTAGCACTTGACACTGTTGTCTGTTGGTGTTGAAAGCAATGGTGGAAAGTTGTAATATGCCCACCGGCAAAACATGCTTACATTTAAAGCACACACCCTCTTACGCTGGAATGTCTTGAAATCCAGTGAGAAATAGCTTCCATCGTCCATTAGGAATAAGTGCATCCCTGATGAACTCACGGAATGGTATCGAGAAGAATCCATTGAGATTGTCTTCTCCAACTGCCAACGACTGGAACTCCCACCATTATTTTATGGACTCACGGGTGACCTAGTTGTTGGCGGTGTTAGGGAGGAAGGAGAAGGAAAAGTAGGTGGCGAGGACGACAACGTTGGCAGTCGATGTGGAGGGGTATGACACAACGTGTGTGTGTGTGGGGGGGGGGGGGGGAGGGGGGGGGGAAGACTCCGTCAGTGTTGAAGAAGCCGATGAGGGGTGGGGCTTGGAGCTTGCAGTAATCCCGGAGGAAGGCACAATCAGCGACGATGCAGCTTGGTGGGGACACATCAGGATTCTGAACAAACAACAAACCTTTCTACATCATGTATTGTGGTTTGGATGTAATCCCAACAAAACTTTGGTTGCCACAAGTATCGCACATGCAGTGCACCATCAACATAGGAGGTGGGGGTGACCTTTGCAAAAGATACCCCCGAACTAGTGATTTTGTTCTTTTACCTATATATCGACTTCTTTTTCTGGTGAGATGTATGAACATTGACTTTTGACCGTAACATAAGCAAAGAAAGGCCCAGGTGCTTTATTCCTTGGTGTGATATATGGTTGTACTCGAATGACATGTTTTTTTTAAAAAAATGGAAGGTAGATCATGTTCTACCTTATATATTCCAAAAGGCTAAAAGGCGAAGCCTAGAAGCCTGGGACAAAAAAGTCACATACAAGAAGCTCATATTATGCACCATGGTGCAAGGCCATGGGCAGCCTGATCAGAGAACATGAGGTAGGGAGAGGGAGAAGCAGCAAGAGAAACTTAACCAAGCAAAGCCTAGCAAAGCCTAAGCTAATCTAAGCTATGCCAACAGCTTCTGTGACCAGCATATAAGAGCATTTTTGTCTTCTGGGCTTCGAGCGCGGTGGCTCCAAAGGGATAAAAGTTGAGCTGCATACATCCTGGTGTAAGGCGGAGACCAACGTTTATTGTTGAAAATCCGGTCATTTCTGGTATGCCAAAGGGTGACTAGAATAGCAGCAATTAGAACATGAAGCTTACGTGAAGCTGGCAGGCGCAGGTGAGCATGATGTACAAAAGCCAATAGATCCAAAAAGCTGAGAGCAACATCAAGAATACCAAATCTCTCCCACAGGATAGAAGCAGCAGCACACCTCAAGGCTATATGACTGACAGACTCAATGGCTGGGCAGATGTCACAGGAAGCATGTGGGGCGATCGAGGTCCATTGTTTTTTAGCCATATTGTCCTGTGTATTCAAACGATCCCAGTAGGCCAACCATATGAAAATTCTGTGCTTTAAGGGGACGATGGGATCCCAGACCCATTGTTGAAAGCTGCAGAAGACACCTTTGAAAGTCAGCAGGTGATAGAATAAAGCAGTGGGCATTTCCTTGGCAAAAATGGACGGCATTCGTTGATCCTGGTCCGAGAGGGATGGCTGGATACTGAGCAAGATACGACTGAGATTGGTTAACTCCCAAGAAGTCGTTTGGGAAAGATTGGGGTGCAAGTGGATATCTCAACCGTGGTCAGAGAACTGAGAAGCAACACTGCACCATGCATGCTTGGCAAAGGAAAACAAAACTGGGAATTCATGGCAAAGACGACCCACAGGTAACCATTTGTCCTTCGAGAAAGATACGTGATGTCCTGCCCCCAAAACGCAGCGGGAGGCAGCAGATACCAAAGGGATGAACTACTTAAAGTTCTTCCAGAGCGGCGTGTCCCTGTAATGGCCAGCAGAGAACAGCTGCTGCTTGCAATATTGCTCAGCAAACCATTGGAAGCAGGGGATATCAGACTGTTGCAGGATCTTGACCACAAATTTGCATAGCATGGCACTGTTGTGAGCAGAGAGATTTCTCACACCGAGCCCTCCAGACTCCTTTGGCAGAGAAACGTAATCCCATGCCACTAAGCATTGTCCACCCTTAATAGTAGCTTTTCCTTGCCAGAAAAATGCCCGTAACAAACTCTCGAGCTTAGAAATGGACTCCTTCGGCCATAGAAAACAGGTCATAAAGTAACTAGGGATGCTGGCTAGGACTGAATTAATCAAAGTTAACCGGCCTCCAGCAGACAGAAGAGCAGCTAGTCAGCCAGACAGCCTCTTATCAACCCTGTGTATAACTGGCAGAAGCATACCGTGCCTGATTTTGTGCAAGGAGAGAGGAAGCCCTAGGTATGTGCAGGGGAAAGAGGACACAGGGCAACCGAAGAGAGCAGCGATCTGACTGGCAACCGTGTTGTCCATGCAAATAGGAACTAAAGTACTTTTGTGGAAATTGATATGCAGGCTCGAGAAAGCCGAGAGGGCAGTGAGGATCTGCTTGATGACAGTGGCTTGTTGTAGGTTGCCTTGGAATAGCAGCAGCGTGTCATCCGCATATTGTAAAACTGGAAACATCCGATCAGACCCAAGCGGGTGAATCAAGTTTCCGGCTTCAAACTGTTTGCAACAGAGCCGTTGTAGCACATCTGCCACCAGAATGAACAGGTAGGGTGACGTGGAATCGCCCTGCCTTAGACCCTTCTTTGCAGAGAAGGACTCCCCAAGCTGCCCGTTGATCAAAACCTTGGAACTTGCAGTTGATAGTAAAGAGGAAATCCAACTAATCCAGTGCCGAGGGAAACCCCTTGCTTCCATGATGGTGAAGAGGCATTGCCAGCTGACCGTGTCAAAGGCTTTCCGAAAATCAAGCTTCAGCACCACCATAGGCAGTTTTCTCTTGTGAGCAGTCTGAACCATATCAGCGGCCATGGCAAAGTTTTCAACAATAGACCTCCCTTTGGCAAAACCTGACTGAAGAGAATGGATGAGCCGAGGTATCTGGCCCTGCAGCCTTCGAGCAAGAACCTTACTGGCCAGCTTTGGAATGCTATGCACAACAGATATAGGCCTGAAATCCGCTAGCTCCAAAGGCGAACTCTTCTTTGGAAGGAGGTAAATGAAGGCCGTGTTGCCCGAGCAGATTCACACGACTGTGATACAACCCAGAGAAGAAGAGCTCCAGGTCCGGCTGAAGAGTGGAGTGGAACTGCTTGTAGAACTCGTTCGTGAAACCATCAGGGCCAGGGCTTCGATTGTCGGGAGAATGGTTAATGGCAGCAACAATCTCCCACCAGCTGAACTCCATTTCAAGACAAGAAAGATCCAACGCGGGGTACAGAGAGCTCAGCTGGACAGTAGGCGAAGACATGGCAGGCTGGCCGAGCAAAGCAGAGATTCTTTGTGAACAATTTTTTTGTTCATTACAGAACGGGATTATAAGACCTCCCACTCACTGGAAACTACTGATGTCTACTAAGATGATCCTGAGTATCAACACTCACGACAAGCATCTTGAGGAAGTAATGCCCAAGAGAATGCTCTAGGTTGCTCAAGTCAACCGTATCACTCTGGTGAGTAAACTCAAACTCAGCATTATCTAGACTAAATCGTGCCAACTCAGCATTGTACAGTCGGCTATGTGCTTACCATAACTCTATAAGAGCACTCCAGAGATGAGCGCTTCAACGATGTTCCAATCAAATTCCCCAATGCATCTCATTTCCCAAGAAAATGCAATATCTGACCAGTGACACTCATCATGCTCATTATTGTTGCTCTCCTCACACACTTGGTCATGTTTCCCCCCTCTAGCAACTAAAGGTGATTCTCTTATACAAGTAAGGCAGCTATTTATAGAGAGCCCCGCTTCGGTACACCCCCCTTACAAAACATGCAAAGGGCAATTTAGACCTTTGGCAAAGGTATACGTAAGTTTGAGGAGTAGGTACGCCAACTCCTATTAGGCGCCGGTTATAGGCTCCATCCTGGGCTAGGCCCATTTAGATTTTACTTTTACTTTTTTTAAGCTTAAAAAATGACGCAAAAGTAGGGATTCAAACTCAAAACCAACAGATTTATTTCCAACCCCAGCTACCACCCTGGACGACTTTCCTGCTATTCATAGTTCTACTTCTTTCTCTACTTGTTGTGTACATTTCCGGTTCAGGCCTGGAAGGTTTTCTGGGCGATTTTTCTTTTGTTTTTTCATGAACAGCTTCGCTCGGTTTTTCTCCTTCCTTTTAATTTTTGGTTCATTTTTCCTTTTATTTTTTCATGAACTTTCTTTTGTATTGGTGAACTTTTCTTAAATTCATGAACAATTATTTTCGAAATTTGCGACTTTTTCTAAACTTGTGAACTTTTTCAAAACCACGGCTTTTTAAAATTGTAACACATGAATTTTTTTAAAATTATTAACCTTTTTAAAAACTTGTGAACTTTTTCAAACCCATAATTTGTTTTCCAAATTCATGATCTTCTTGAAATTTTAAGTTGCAACAATTTTCAAAGTCGCGAACTTTTTCCAAATTCATGAAATTTTTAAAATTTCTCTCATGAACAATTTTCAAATTTGTGATTTTTTTTTCAAACTTGTAAACTTTTTACAAATCCATCAACTAACGGGCGAAGCGAGCGGGCATGTGAAACTTGCGCGCAGGCGCAATATTTAGCCATGGCCCACTTGCATGTGTGGGAGCGCTGGCTTCCTAAACGACGCCAAAAGAACTGAATAGGGGCTCCCCAAATAGACGGTGCCACACACAGGAGTTTGTTTGAAATTTCAAAAAATGTATGCCTTTTCAAAATTTGTTCAAAAAATTACAAATATTTGCATTTAAAAAAACTTTACAGAAATTTCAAAAAAATGTGTATTTCAAAAGTCCTGATAATGTCAAAACATGCATATTTTTAAAAAGAGCAAACACAATTTTAAACACAACATTTTTTCAAAAACACGAAAAACTTTGAAATTAAAAAAACTCGGAGCTGTATGAACAACAATTTGAAACCAATTTTGTTTTTCTAAATTTCCATGAACAGTTTTTGAATCTGTGTATAAGGTGTTTAAAAACATGTTTTTTTCTAAATTCCGAACAACATTTGAAAGTGTGAACTTTATTTGGAACTCGTTGAACATTGTTTCAGTTTCTAAAAAAGTTTGTATGAATTTGTGAACCAATTTTGAAAATAGCAACATTTTTAAATCAATGAACTTTTTTTGACTTAGCGGGTGCTTGGGCCGGCTCAACAGGCACCCGACGGGAGCGATGCCATCACCCAGTTGGGCCAAGACCTAAGCTTTTTTTCAGAAAAAAAATCGTTTTTTGCTCTTTTTTTTGTGAATTCATTTTTATTTTTTTGGACTTCATTATTCATTATATGAAACCTGTTCAAAAATGTAAATATTATTTGGAATACAAAAATGAAAATTTTAAGTAACTATTTTAAATTATGATTTAAATTCATTTTTCCTTCTAATATTTATTATATGCTTTTGAAAAAAAGCATTTACTGTTTTCAATTTTATCCCTTTTGATCTATTAGTTATGTTAAATACTTAAAGTAATGTTTTAAATACCTATTGAAATTATTATTTTAAATTCTCTTCTTCAAATATGGCATGGACGCTTATCATGGGCATGCCCACCTCTTCTCAAAAGATGGTGTCATTTCAAGAATGTGCCAAAAACAGGGTGTTCATGTAGGCCATAAAGCTCTGTTTGAGAGCATGTTTGTTTCTCAAAATGCGTCAAATGACCACCAATTTTTCTCATTGGCTTGTATGACTAATTCAAGGTACCATGGCAAGTTATTTCAGGTTTCCACACATTTCGCAGTTTTTGAAGTTTTCTTGGCCAAAAAAGGTTGATAAATGGTTGAACGTCGCAACTTTCATACGGTCTCAGGAATCATTCAAACTTGGCATGGGCGCCTACCATGGGCATGCGCACATGCTTGCAGAAGTTGGTGTCATTTCAAGGATGTTAAAATATAGATCATGTTGAATGGAGAGTTTTCGGGTAGACCACAAGGCTCCATCTAAGAGCATGTTGTTTCTTAACATCTTTGAAATGACCCCAATTTTTCATGGCCTTTTATGACTAATTTCGGGCACTATGCCAAGTTGTTTTGGATTTTGATTTTTTTTCCGCATTTTCTGGAGTTTTCTTGGCCAAAAAAGGCCGATAAATGCCCGGTCGTGTCAAAACTTGCATACAGTGCTGGAAGTCGTTCAAACCTGACATGAATGCCTACTATGGACATGCCCACCTTCTTGCGGAAGTTGGGGTCATTCGGAGGATGTCCAAAAACTGATCAGATTGAACGGAGAGTATTAGGGTAGGCCACAAGGCTCAGTGTGAGAGCACATTGTCTCTCGACATCCTTGAAATGTACCAATTCTTTTCCATGGTCTTGTACGACCAGTTCCAGACACCATGCCAAGTTGTTTTGGTTTTTTTGACAAATTTTGCATTTTCTAAAGTTTTCTCGGTCAAAAAATAGCGATAAATGGCCAGACGTGTCGCAACTTGCATACAGGGTCGTAAATCATTCAAACATTGTCATGGATGCCTATAATGAGCATGTCACCTGCTCGCAAAAGTTGGGGTCATTTCAAGGACGTAAAAAATAGATCATGTTGAGCAGAGGGTATTCGAGTGGGCTAGAAGACTCCGTCCGAGAGCATGTTGTTTCTCGACATCCTTAAAATGATCCCATTTCCCCCCATGGCCTCTAAGATCAATACCAAGGGGGGGGGGGGGCCCGAATGCTCTGTCTGAGAGCACGTTGCTTCTTGACATCCTTGAAATGACCCTATTGTTTTTCATGGTCTTTTATGACCAATTCAAGGAATCATGCCAAGTTATTTTTGTTTTCGACAAGTTTTCATTGTCGAACATGTCACAATATGCAAACGGTGTCAAAATTCGTTCGAACCTGACATGGATGCCTACCATGGACATGTCCACCTGTTTGCAAAAGTTAGGGTCATTTATCCATAGTTCTAAAAACCCACCAGGTGAAAGGAGCATTCTAGACTAGGCCACACGGATGAGTCCGTGAGTATGTAGTTTTCTTAATTTAAAATTTTGTGTTATTTACAATTTCTGCCATTACCACTCAACATGAACATTCCTTGTGTCCTAATCATTTCTTGAAATTTGTCAAGAATTTTTCAATTTCAAATTACGTACGTAAATTTAATGAACTTGAACACTGTTTTCAAAATTGCTTACAAATTTTAAGAATTTATGAAAATTAGAACACAAATTGCAAAGCACATACTTTTAAAAATTTATCAATGTTTTTGAAATGCAAACATTTATTAAACTTGCGAATAAATTTTATGAAAACAATAACATTTTTAAAATTATAAAAAATATTTGAAAACAAGAACAAATTTTTGTTTTCGAAAATTTCAAATGTTTGAACAGGTTTCAAAAAATAATAAAGTTCTAAAATGAGAAAAATAAATTAATGATTTCAAAAAATTTCTTTAAGTTTTTTTAAATATTTAGGATTCGAAAATTTTCAAGAGAAGTTCACTGAAAAAAGTTGCAAGAAAAGCTTGAGAAACTGAAAAAGATACACAAAATTTGAGATTTTTTTCATGAATCAGATATTTTATTTTATTTTGAAATTTCATGCATTTGATAAAACAAAAAAAGAAAAAAAAGAATCCCAAACAAATCAAAACCCGGTTTACAAAACACGGACAAACCGCGAGGGTTGGAGTTGGTATCTCCTGTGGTACACATGTTTTGAAGACTAAAGAGAAAGAAAAAAGAACCCGTGGACGCCAAATAGGGTTTGGTATACCACGTACGCCGGGCCGTGTACGAGCGGTACGAGAATCAAGGTTGCCTCTATTTCTCTCTTATAGTGAGACGTAGGGAAGCCTCGCGTCACACACTACATAGGCATCTCCCGTTCTCTTACCTAATTGTTTTCAAAGTGTTGTTTTCAAGCGAGGCCCAAACAAGCAGGAGGGTACAACCTCGTTTGTTTTCATTTCTTTTAATTTCATTTATGCATCCAAGTATTCTGAATAATTATATTAGAAGAACATTTTACAACAAACATTTGAAAAATGGTTAACCAAGCATTTGAAAAATGTTAAATGTGTAAAAAGTGTTTCTCATGTATAAAATATATATATATAATGTGTATGAAAAAATTTGGACATGTTTTTATAAAATTTAATCCAAGCATTTATCAAAAATTAAACAAGTATTTGAAAAATGTTAATCAAACATTTGAAAAAAATCTGAAACAAGTATTACAACAATCTTAATCAAGCATTTGAAAAATATTAAATGTGTATAGGAAAATGTTGAAGATGTATTGAAAATTGTTAAAATTGTATTCCAAAACTGTTAATCAAGCATTTTAAATATGTTAAATGTGTATGGAAATAATTGTGATGATATATTAAAAAAGGTTAATCTTGTAATTTGAAAATTTTAATCAAGCATTTGAAAATATTAAATGTGTACAAAAAAATATTGACTATGTATTAAAAAAAGTTAATCTTGTATTTAAAAATTATTAATATTGTGATGATATATTAAAAGACAAGTATGTATTAAAAATGCATTAGATATATACCAAAATTGTGTATGAAAATACAGTGAACCCCGAGAAAAAACAGAAAAACCAATAAAAAATGAGAAAGAACCAAACAAAACTGAAGAAGTAAAGAAAAAAGGCCGACGGTAATTTAGAAACAAACAAAGGAAAAATGAAGAAAAAAGCGAGTAAAAACAGAGAAAAGCAGTGAAAATACACTGAAAAAACAAAATAAAAAAACATGGAGAATCAGTGGAATAACCGGCACTTATCCCTTTAATTGGTCGCGCCCTACTGTTTTATCACAACTCCTACAGTGAGCTAGTGGTTCGTGTTCAATCCCTGGCGTCTTCCTTTTTCCTTCATTTATTATAAAAGGGTATGGAGAGATTTCGTCTGTTAATTCACCAAACTTCACATGACAATGGTTGTGGCCATTTATTTCTTCCCTTAGTGACCTTTATTCTTCGACTGTAGTGTTCTTGAGGCTGAGGCACATGATGGTATCTCGTACTCGTGGCGGAGCATCCTCCATGGTCAGCAGCTAATCAAGGAAGGGTATATCTGGAGAATTGGGACTGGATCGCAGGTGAATATCTGGACTGACCCAAGGTCCTGGTCACGGCGGGTTATCACCCCGAAAGGTGCCAATCTGCTAACGCATGTGTTTGATCTCATCTGCCCTATATAAGGATGACAATTTTACCCATGGGTACGGGTATCCGTGGATACCGTACCCGCATGGGCAGGGTATGGGCATAATTTTATACCCATGGGTTGTACCCATACCCTACTCATTAAGTCATGGATATACCCATACCCTACCCGTTTATATTGACATGTGGACCTTACCCGTGATTCACAAATGTACCTATGTTAAAGTTGTGTCGTGAGCCTGTGAACCTATGTTAAAGTTGTCACCAATTGTTAATTTGAATTGAGATAATTGACATGTACTCATCTATTTGTTATTGAGTTGAGATTAATGTTTTTGTCAAATATGCTATATGAATATAAAATTACGAATAACTTGTGTACTATTTGATCTACCCGTTGGGTACCCAATGGGTATGGATACCCATCGGGTATGGGTACGGGTACAGTTTCATACCCATGGGTACGGGTATGGGTAGAATTGTGTACCCATTGACGACATGGGTATGGGTATGGTATTGCTCTACCCGCCCCATACCCTACCCATTGCCATCCTTAGCCCTATATCAGTAGGCTGGGATGAGCAGCTAGTGAAGGACACCTTCTGTGCTGAAGACGCCCAACGGATACTACAAATTCCTTTACGGGATGGTGTGGACGACTTCATAGCATGGCAATCACGACTGCGATGGAGCTGGGTGCTACACGGGTCGTTTTTTAAACTGATTCGCAGCTGCTTGCTGATGCTATGAACGTCCGAATAGCTGACTCCTTGCAGTATGCTGTGATCATCGAAAATCTGAAGCTCCAGCTCAAAATGTGGTTCTCGAAATGTAGCGTGATCCCATGTAGGCGCACGGCGAATTCGGTAGCACATGAATTAGCCTAGATTGGTCGTATATGCTTACCTAGTGTTTGTATGGTGTGGAACTCTATTGTACCGCCCGCTGTGGCTGCCTGTGTCTCGGGGATATGCCCGAGCGCCATTAATCTATAAAGCTCTGCTTTGCCTTCAAGAAAAGGAGCGGCGATTGCAGAGTGGAACAGCAACAAACATGGCTATAGCTTACACGTGCACCAACGTTCAAAGTTCTGAACCTGCTGAAATAATGCCGCGTGATGGCAGTGCGTTTCTTGCTATAACTGTAACCACAAATGATATTTTCTTGATTTTGAAAAGCATTGAGATAGAGTCGGTTCATTCTACTACATGTTGCTGACCTACAGAAGTCCCAGTTAAATCAGTCAAATCATCCTTCAGCACCATCACTTGAGTTTCCCAGAACATCAGTTTTGACCACTCTGCTTGAATTTAAATGAACATATGCAGTGTGAAATCTCGAATTTGTCCATCATTGAATTCAATATAAGCCAACATGGCAGTGCCAAACTCACTTAAGTTACAGGCGAAGTGATTGGGACCTGAGCAAAAAAAAAGGCAGATCGTAATTCACAGTGAGAAATAATTGTGGACACAGAGGAGGGGTAGGGGAGTTTCAGACTTTTCACATCTCAACGCCGTGTACCGGGGATGGCTTGCAGCCAGCTATGAACACACGCTACGCCCTTAGAGCATTACTAGTAGTACCCTAAACCCTTAAACCCTAAAAAATAACCGTTTTTTTCTGGGTTGCAACAAAAAAACGCAAAGACTAGAACCCCTAAACTCTAAAAAAAAAGGGTTCAATCCTCAAACCCAATTTCAATCTGTAGAAGTGAGGGTTGGAGAGGGGCGCTCGACCCCAACCCACACTCCCTTTCCCCGTTGCGCGGGAGGGAAGTTTCCCGTCCCCAACCTCCCGCCTCCTCCCTCCCAAGCCACCGGCCGTCGCTCGCCGCCAATCCGGCCGGCCCCCCGCCACCCCTCGACGGCCCCTGCGCCACACTCCCCGCCGCCGGATCCGTCGTTCCCCGCCGCCTCCCGCCCCGCGCCCCGGCCCCCGGCCGCCCCGCCCCGCCTCCTCTCTTCCACCTCCCCCAGCCGCCACGCCCCGCCCCCCCGGCCGCCCGCCTCTGCCGTCGTTCCCCGCCCCCCGCCCCCCAGCCGCCTCCCGCCCCCAGCGGCCAGAGGCAGGCCGGCCTCAGGCCTCCTCGAGCGGCCGCGCCAGAGGCCAAGCGGGCCAGAGGCAGCCGCGCCGCCGCCCCGAGCTCCCCGCAGGTATGCTTCCTTTTCTTTCTTTTTGTTTTACTTTTTTCCTTTCTGATTCATTGTTGGCACTCACAATTTATTGTTTGTTGTATTGTGTAGATGAAGGTGAACAACAACGACATGGACTCGTTGTCCGATTCGTCGGGTTGGTCGTCATCCGACGATTCAGACATCGACGAGTTGTTGCAAGACGACGACGTCGAGATGATGAGCCTCCTCATCGATGTGCAATCGTTTGAAAACTGCGTGAAGCTGATGGATCAGAGGAGAGGGTCGAAGATGGGGCGAGTCACCATCTACCAGATGATTATTGTTTGAATGATTATTGTTTTATTCAGTGTTGTAATAATAACTAGAATGCTTATTGTTTTATGTCAAATGTGATGGAATTTGTGATATGTCATATGATGAAATGTGATGAAATGTGTGATATATGAAATGATAGTTTTAAATGTTGGGGTTGAGGCAAAGACTAGAACCCTCAAATCCAACCCTTAAAGCAGCTTAAGGGTAGGGTTTGAGGGTTTTAGTCTTTGCCCTTGTTTTTCAACCCTTAAAAATGTTAAAAACTGGCATTTCTCAACCCTTAAAACTGCTATAAGGGTTTGAGGGTTCTACTAGTAATGCTCTTACAGCTGGGGCCCCTGGTCCGTAGATGACACACACTTACACGGTTACACCCACCAACTTGTATCTTACTCCATAAACTCCTCTGCCTGACATTTGGACCCTTCGAGGTCCGAGTCATCTCTGCCCATGCCTTTCTAGGCTAGGATTTGCTTGTCCGCCTTCGTCACTCACAGAATGGAGCTTACTGGTGACAGAGGCATGAGAGGCAGGCTGAGCACGCTGACCATTGACAGGGACACGGCGGCCAGGGTGGATGGGTTCCTGGCCTCCTCGTCGACGGCCCCCTTGATAAAATGATGAAGCACGACTTCCCGCTGGAGAAGTGCAGGGTCCGGTCATCACCATCTGAAGGGCTGGTTGTACTGCCGACAGTGGACGTTTTTCTTTTCTTCTGGCTGTATATCGACTTCTGTATTTTGGTGAGATGACTTTTAATAATTTCAAGATAAGGAAAGAAAACCTCAGGTTGTTTAATCCTCAGCGAGTACTCTTTGTAAGAGTAGCAGGTTTTCGCCCTGTCCTGTTCTTGATTTGTGAACAAAAAAGTAGTGGCTGCACCGACCTTCGGTGCACCCACGTAATGAACAGTAAATTAAAAAAAAAGTAAAAAAAAAGAAATCTGTGTTAGAAAGTTATGTTTAAGTTATGCTTATCTCCGCTTTGTAATCTCAACTAACATATCCTCTCTTTCTCCCTCTCGTAGTTATCCTCTGTACCGGCCTGATCTCATATGATGGGTCTTTCATCTTGTACGCCAAGGCATGGCTGTTTGCCTCACATCAATATAAACCAAACGCGACTCCTCATCGAGGAGTAGGAACGCTTCCTAACTTAACATGGTCATCAGAGCCACCTCTTCCAAATACATCTAGCTACAACAAAACCACAAACCACAACCGCCGTCGCCGTCGCCATGTCTTCCTTGTCATCCGTCTCCCTCAACCTCGGGTCACCACCGACGGAGAAGCTTGCGAGAGGAAACTTCATCCTCTGGAAGGCACAAGTCCTCCTGGCCCTGCGAGGCGCGCAGGTGACGGGTCTACTGGACAATAGCGATGCAGCTCCGCCCAAGACGGTGGAAGCCACGCAGGCGGACAAAACTACGGCCATGGCGCCGAACCCGCAGTATGCGGCCTGGATCGCCAAAGATCAACATGTGCTCTCATATCTATTGAACCCCATGATTCCAGAAATACTTGCGCAAGTCATCGGGAAGGATTCCACCTTCGAGTTGTGGACAGCGGTGACAGCCATCTTCGCCTCCCAATCACAGTCTCGGATTACAAATCTGAGAATTGCGATCACCAACACCAAGAAAGGCACCATGTCAAGCTCTTCCTTCATGGCCAAGATGAAGAGTCTCGGCGACGAGCTACCAGCCGCCGGTCGTCCCGTCTCTGATCCGGAGATGGTGGACTATATCTTGGTAGGGCTAGACCGTGACTATGATCCTGTAGTTGAGGCAATCGGTGCCATCAAGAACACAATCACCCCCGATGACCTCTTTGCCCAAATCTCTGCGTCTGATCAGAGAATGGAGATGTTGGGCGATGCTGCCGCGGCCAAGCCCGAGGAAAACCCTACCGTGGGCGAGGCACAAGGGGGTGCGGCCGTGGAGATCGGCAGTCGTCTCCTGCTCGCGGTGGGAGCAGCTACAGAGGACGCCAGCGACAGAACCAACCTCAACAGGCGCGTGATCAGCAGCAGCGCGACAACCCCGAGTGCCAAATATGCCTCAAATATCATCCGGGGGGGGGGGGCTCTGCTGGTGGCGCTATGAAGATGGAGAGCCAGAAGAGAAGGCGGCGCATGCAGCCACCTACTGCGTAGATACTGTTGGGGAACGTAGTAATTTCAAAAAATTTCCTACGCGCACGCAAGATCATGGTGATGCATAGCAACGAGAGGGGAGAGTGTTGTCTACGTACCCTTGTAGACCGAAAGCGGAAGCGTTATATCAACGCGGTTGATGTAGTCGTACGTCTTCACGATCCGACCGATCCAAGCACCGTTACTCCGGCACCTCCGAGTTCTTGGCACACGTTCAGCTCGATGACGTTCCCCGGGCTCCGATCCAGCAAAGCTTCGAGGAAGAGTTCCGTCAGCACGACGGCGTGGTGACGATCTTGATGAACTACCAACGCAGGGCTTCGCCTAAGCACCGCGACAATATGACCGAGGTGGAATATGGTGGAGGGGGGGGGGGCACCGCACACGGCTAAGGAACGATCACGTTGATCAATTGTGTGTCCTGGGGTGCCCACTGCCCCCGTATATAAAGGAGCAAGGGGGAGGGCCGGCCGGCCCTAGGGGCGCGCCAAGGGAGGGGGAGTCCTCCTCCTAGTGGGAGTAGGACTCCCCTTTCCTAGTCCAACTAGGAGGAGGAAGGGGGGAAGGAAGGAGAGGGAGAGGGAGAGGGAAAGGGGGGCCGCGCCCCCCTCCTTGTCCAATTCGGACTCCTCATGGGGGGGGGCGCCACCTCCTGGTGCGGCCCTCTCTCTTCCCTCGCGGCCCAATAAGGCCCATACTTCCCCCGGGGGGTTCCGGTAACCCCTCCGGCACTCCGGTAATATCCGAAACCTCTCGGAACCATTCCGATGTCCGAACATAGCCGTCCAATATATCAATCTTTATGTCTCGACCATTCCGAGACTCCTCGTCATGTCCGTGATCACATCCGGGACTCCGAACTCCTTCGGTACATCAAAATGCATAAACTCACAATAACTGTCATCGTAACCTTAAGCGTGCGGACCCTAAGGTTCGAGAACAATGTAGACATGACCGAGACACGTCTCCGGTTAATAACCAATAGCGGGACCTGGATGCCCATATTGGCTCCTACATATTCTACGAAGATCTTTATCGGTCAGACCGCATAACAACATACGTTGTTCCCTTTGTCCATCGGTATGTTACTTGCCCGAGATTCGATCGTCGGTATCCAATACCTAGTTCAATCTCGTTACCGGCAACTCTCTTTACTCGTTCCGTAATACATCATCCCGCAACCAACTCATTGGTTGCAATGCTTGCAAGGCTTATGTGATGTGCATTACCGAGAAGGCCCTGAGATACCTCTCCGACATTCGGAGTGACAAATCCTAATCTCGAAATACGCCAACCCAACAAATACTTTCGGAGACACCTGTAGAGCACCTTTATAATCACCCAGTTACGTTGTGACGTTTGGTAGCACACAAAGTGTTCCTACGGTAAACGGGAGTTGCATAATCTCATAGTCAAAGGAACATGTATAAGTCATGAACAAAAGCAATAGCAACATACTAAACGATCGGGTGCTAAGCTATTGGAATGGGTCATGTCAATCAGATCATTCAACTAATGATGTGACCTTGTTAATCAAATGACAACTCCTTTGTCTATGGTTAGGAAACTTAACCATCTTTGATTAACAAGCTAGTCAAGTAGAGGCATACTAGTGACACTCTGTTTGTCTATATATCCACACATGTATTATGTTTCCGGTTAATACAATTCTAGCATGAATAATAAACATTTATCATGATATGTAAGGAAATAAATAATAACTTTATTATTGCCTCTAGGGCATATTTCCTTCAGTCTCCCACTTGCACTAGAGTCAATAATCTAGATTACACAGTAATGATTCTAACACCCATGGAGTCTTGGTGCTGATCATGTTTTGCCCGTGGAAGAAGCTTAGTCAACGGGTCTGCCACATTCAGATCCGTATGTATCTTGCAAATCTCTATGTCTCCCACCTGGACCAAGTCCCGGATGGAATTGAAGCGTCTCTTGATGTGCTTTGTTCTCTTGTGAAATCTGGATTCCTTCGCCAAGGCTATTGCTCCAGTATTGTCACAAAAGATTTTCATTGGACCCGATGCACTAGGTATGACACCTAGATCGGATATGAACTCCTTCATCCAGACTCCTTCATTTGCTGCTTCCGAAGCATCTATGTACTCCGCTTCACATGTAGATCCCGCCACGACGCTTTGTTTGGAACTGCACCAACTGACAGCTCCACTGTTTAATGTAAATACGTATCCGGTTTGCGATTTCGAATCGTCCGGATTAGTGTCAAAGCTTGCATCAATGTAACCTTTTACGATGAGCTCTTTGTCACCTCCATACACGAGAAACATTTCCTTAGTCCTTTTCAGGTACTTCAGGATATTCTTGACCGCTGTCCAGTGATCCACTCCTGGATTACTTTGGTACCTCCCTGCTAAACTTATAGCAAGGCACACATCAGGTCTGGTACACAGCATTGCATACATGATAGAGCCTATGGCTGAAGCATAGGGAACATCTTTCATTTTCTCTCTATCTTCTGCAGTGGTCGGGCATTGAGTCTGACTCAACTTCACACATTGCAATACAGGCAAGAACCCTTTCTTTGCTTGATCCATTTTGAACTTCTTTAAAATCTTGTCAAGGTATGTGCTTTGTGAAAGTCCAATTAAGCGTCTTGATCTATCTCTATAGATCTTAATGCCCAATATGTAAGCAGCTTCACCGAGGTCTTTCATTGAAAAACTCTTATTCAAATACCCTTTATGCTATCCAGAAATTCTATATCATTTCCAATCAGTAATATGTCATCTACATATAATATCAGAAATGCTACAGAGCTCCCACTCACTTTCTTGTAAATACAGGCTTCTCCAAAAGTCTGTAAAAACCCAAATGCTTTGATCACACTATCAAAACGTTTATTCCAACTCCGAGATGCTTGCACCAGTCCATAAATGGATCGCTGGAGCTTGCATACTTTGTTAGCTCCCTTTGGATCAATAAAACCTTCTGGTTGCATCATATACAACTCTTCTTCCAGAAACCCATTCAGGAATGCAGTCTTTACATCCATTTGCCAAATTTCATAATCATAAAATGCGGCAATTGCTAACATGATTCGGACAGACTTAAGCATCGCTACGGGTGAGAAGGTCTCATCGTAGTCAATCCCTTGAACTTGTCGAAACCCCTTTGCGACAAATCGAGCTTTGTAGACAGTAACATTACCGTCGGCGTCAGTCTTCTTCTTAAAGATCCACTTGTTCTCTATTGCTTGCCGACCCTCGGGCAAGTCAACCAAAGTCCACACTTTGTTTTCAGACATGGATCCCATCTCAGATTTCATGGCTTCCAGCCATTTTGCGGAATCTGGGCTCACCATCGCTTCTTCATAGTTCGTAGGTTCGTCATGATCTAGTAGCATGATTTCCAGAATAGGACTGCCGTACCACTCTGGTGCGGATCTCACTCTGGTTGATCTACGAGGTTCAGCAGTTACTTGATCTGAAGTTTCATGATCATCATCACTAACTTCTTCTCTGATTGGTGTAGATGTCACAGAAACTGGTTCCTGTGATGAACTACTTTCCAATAAGGAAGCAGGTACAGTTACCTCATCAAGTTCTACTTTCCTCCCACTCACTTCTTTCGAGAGAAACTCCTTCTCTAGAAAGGATCCATTTTTAGCAACAAATGTCTTGCCTTCGGATCTGTGATAGAAGATGTACCCAACTGTTTCCTTTGGGTATCCTATGAAGACACATTTCTCCGATTTGGGTTCGAGCTTATCAGGTTGAAGCTTTTTCACATAAGCATCGCAGCCCCAAACTTTAAGAAACGACAACTTTGGTTTCTTGCTAAACCATAGTTCATAAGGCGTCGTCTTAACGGATTTTGACGGTGTCCTATTTAACGTGAATGCGGCCGTCTCTAGAGCATAACCCCAAAACGATAGCGGTAAATCTGTAAGAGACATCATAGATCGCACCATATCTAGTAAAGTGCGATTACGACGTTCGGACACACCATTGCGTTGTGGTGTTCCGGGTGGCGTGAGTTGCGAAACTATTCCGCATTGTTTCAAATGTAGACCAAACTCGTAACTTAAATATTCTCCTCCACGATCAGATCGTAGAAACTTTATTTTCTTGTTACGATGATTTTCAACTTCACTCTGAAATTCTTTGAACTTTTCAAATGTTTCAGACTTGTGTTTCATTAAGTAGATATACCCATATCTGCTTAAATCATCTGTGAAGGTGAGAAAATAACGATATCCGCCACGAGCTTCAATATTCATCGGACCACATACATCTGTATGTATGATTTCCAATAAATCTGTTGCTCTCTCCATAGTACCGGAGAACGGTGTTTTAGTCATCTTGCCTAAGAGGCACGGTTCGCAAGTACCAAGTGATTCATAATCAAGTGGTTCCAAAAGTCCATCAGTATGGAGTTTCTTCATGCGCTTTACACCGATATGACCTAAACGGCAGTGCCACAAATAAGTTGCACTATCATTATCAACTCTACATCTTTTGGCTTCAACATTATGAATATGTGTATCACTACTATCGAGATTCATCAAAAATAGACCACTCTTCAAGGGTGCATGACCATAAAAGATATTATTCATATAAATAGAACAACCATTATTCTCTGATTTAAATGAATAACCGTCTCGCATCAAACAAGATCCAGATATAATGTTCATGCTCAACGCTGGCACCAAATAACAATTATTTAGGTCTAATACTAATCCCGAAGGTAGATGTAGAGGTAGCGTGCCGACCGCGATCACATCGACTTTGGAACCATTTCCCACGCGCATCGTCACCTCGTCCTTTGCCAGTGTTCGCTTAATCCGTAGTCCCTGTTTCGAGTTGCAAATATTAGCAACAGAACCAGTATCAAATACCCAGGTGCTACTGCGAGCTCTAGTAAGGTACACATCAATAACATGTATATCACATATACCTTTGTTCACCTTGCCATCCTTCTTGTCCGCCAGATACTTGGGGCAGTTCCGCTTCCAGTGACCAGTCTGCTTGCAGTAGAAGCACTCAGTTTCAGGCTTAGGTCCAGACTTGGGTTTCTTCGCTTGAGCAGCAACTTGTTTGCTGTTCTTCTTGAAGTTCCCCTTCTTCTTCCCTTTGCCCTTCTTCTTGAAACTGGTGGTCTTATTGACCATCAACACTTGATGCTCCTTCTTGATTTCTACCTCCGCAGCCTTTAGCATTGCGAAGAGCTCGGGCATAGTCTTATCTATCCCTTGCATATTATAGTTCATCACGAAGCCTTTGTAGCTTGGTGGCAGTGATTGAAGAATTCTGTCAATGACACAATCATCCGGAAGATTAACTCCCAGTTGACTCAAGTGATTGTAATACCCAGACATTCTGAGTATGTGCTCACTGACAGACCCATTCTCTTCCATCTTGCAGCTATAGAACTTATTAGAGACCTCATATCTCTCAATCCGGGCATTCTGTTTGAATATCAACTTCAACTCCTGGAACATCTCATATGCTCCATGGTTCTCAAACCGTCGTTGAAGTCCCGGTTCTAAGCCGCAAAGCATGGCACACTGAACTATCGAGTAGTCATCAGCTTTGCTTTGCCAGACGTTCATAACATCTGGTGTTGCTCCAGCAGCAGGCCTGGCACCTAGCGGTGCATCTAGGACGTAATTCTTCTGTGCAGCAATGAGGACAATCCTCAAGTTACGGACCCAGTTCGTGTAATTGCTACCATCATCTTTCAACTTTGCTTTCTCAAGGAACGCATTAAAATTCAACGGAACAATAGCACGAGCCATCTATCTACATAAACAAGCAAGATACTATTAGGGACTAAGTTCATGATAAATTTAAGTTCAATTAATCATATTACTTAAGAACTCCCACTTAGACAGACATCCCTCTAATCTTCTAAGTGATCACGTGATCCAAATCAAACTAAACCATAACCGATCATCACGTGAAATGGATTAGTTCTCAATGGTGAACATCATCATGTTGATCATATCTACTATATGATTCACGTTCGACCTTTCGGTCTCCGTGTTCCGAGGCCATATCTGCATATGCTAGGCTCGTCAAGTATAACCCGAGTATTCCGCGTGTGCAAAACTGGCTTGCACCCGTTGTAGATGGACGTAGAGCTTATCACACCCGATCATCACGTGGTGTCTGGGCACGACGAACTTTGGCAACGGTGCATACTCGGGGAGAACACTTCTTGATAATTTAGTGAGAGATCATCTTATAATGCTACCGTCAATCAAAGCAAGATAAGATGCATAAAAGATAAACATCACATGCAAATCAATATAAGTGATATGATATGGTCATCATCATCTTGTGCTTCGTGATCTTCATCTCTGCAGCACCATCATGATCACCATCGTCACCGGCGCGACACCTTGATCTCCATCGTAGCATCGTTGTCGTCTCGCCAATCTTATGCTTCTACGACTATCGCTACCGCTTAGTGATAAAGTAAAGCATTACAGGGCGATTGCATTGCATACAATAAAGCGACAACCATACGGCTCCTGCCGGTTGCCGATAACTCGGTTATAAAACATGATCATCTCATACAATAAAATATAGCATCATGTCTTGACCATATCACATCACAACATGCCCTGCAAAAACAAGTTAGACGTCCTCTACATTGTTTGTTGCAAGTTTTACGTGGCTGCTACGGGCTTAAGCAAGAACTCATCTTACCTACGCATCAAAACCACAACGATAGTTTGTCAAATAGACTCCGTTTTAACCTTCTCAAGGACCGGGCGTAGCCACACTTGGTTCAACTAAAGTTGGTGAGACAGTCTCCCGCAAGCCATCTGTGTGCAAAGCACGTCGAGGGAACCGGTCTCGCGTAAGCGTACGCGTAAGGTTGGTCCGGGTCGTCTCATCCAACAATACCGCTGAACCAAAGTATGACATGCTGGTAGGCAGTATGACTTGTATCGTCCACAACTCACTTGTGTTCTACTCGTGCAAATAACATCAAACCATAAAAACCTAGGCTCTGATACCACTGTTGGGGAACGTAGTAATTTCAAAAATTTTCCTACGCGCACGCAAGATCATGGTGATGCATAGCAACGAGAGGGGAGAGTGTTGTCTATGTACCCTTGTAGACCGAAAGCGGAAGCGTTATATCAACGCGGTTGATGTAGTCGTACGTCTTCACGATCCGACCGATCCAAGCACCGTTACTCCGGCACCTCCGAGTTCTTGGCACACGTTCAGCTCGATGACGTTCCCCGGGCTCTGATCCAGCAAAGCTTCGAGGAAGAGTTCTGTCAGCACGACGGCGTGGTGACGATCTTGATGAACTACCGACGCAGGGCTTCGCCTAAGCACCGCGACAATATGACCGAGGTGGAATATGGTGGAGGGGGGGCACCGCACACGGCTAAGGAATGATCACGTTGATCAATTGTGTGTCCTGGGGTGCCCCCCTGCCCCCGTATATAAAGGAGCAAGGGGGGGAGGGCCGGCCGGCCCTAGGGGCGCGCCAAGGGAGGGGGAGTCCTCCTCCTAGTGGGAGTAGGACTCCCCTTTCCTAGTCCAACTAGGAGGAGGAAGGGGGGAAGGAAGGAGAGGGAGAGGGAGAGGGAAAGGGGGGCCGCGCCCCCCCTCCTTGTCCAATTCGGACTCCTCATGGGGGGGCGCGCACCACCTCCTGGTGCGGCCCTCTCTCTCCCCTCGCGGCCCAATAAGGCCCATACTTCCCCCGGGGGGTTCCGGTAACCCCTCCGGCACTCCGGTAATATCCGAAACCTCTCGGAACCATTCCGATGTCTGAACATAGCCGTCCAATATATCAATCTTTATGTCTCGACCATTCCGAGACTCCTCGTCATGTCCGTGATCACATCCGGGACTCCGAACTCCTTCGGTACATCAAAATGCATAAACTCATAATAACTGCCATCGTAACCTTAAGCGTGCGGACCCTACGGTTTGAGAACAATGTAGACATGACCGAGACACGTCTCCGGTCAATAGCCAATAGCGGGACCTGGATGCCCATATTGGCTCCTACATATTCTACGAAGATCTTTATCGGTCAGACCGCATAACAACATACGTTGTTCCCTTTGTCCATCGGTATGTTACTTGCCCGAGATTCGATCGTAGGTATCCAATACCTAGTTCAATCTCATTACCGGCAAGTCTCTTTACTCGTTCCGTAATACATCATCCCGCAACCAACTCATTGGTTGCAATGCTTGCAAGGCTTATGTGATGTGCATTACCGAGAAGGCCCTGAGATACCTCTCCGACATTCGGAGTGACAAATCCTAATCTCGAAATACGCCAACCCAACAAATACTTTCGGAGACACCTGTAGAGCACCTTTATAATCACCCAGTTACGTTGTGACGTTTGGTAGCACACAAAGTGTTCCTACGGTAAACGGGAGTTGCATAATCTCATAGTCAAAGGAACATGTATAAGTCATGAACAAAAGCAATAGCAACATACTAAACGATCGGGTGCTAAGCTATTGGAATGGGTCATGTCAATCAGATCATTCAACTAATGATGTGACCTTGTTAATCAAATGACAACTCCTTTGTCTATGGTTAGGAAACTTAACCATCTTTGATTAACAAGCTAGTCAAGTAGAGGCATACTAGTGACACTCTGTTTGTCTATATATCCACACATGTATTATGTTTCCGGTTAATACAATTCTAGCATGAATAATAAACATTTATCATGATATGTAAGGAAATAAATAATAACTTTATTATTGCCTCTAGGGCATATTTCCTTCAGATACCAACTGGTACGCCGACATGGGAGCCACAAACCATATCACAGGAGAGCTTGATCAGCTGACGATGCGAGAGAAGTACAACGGAGGCGACCAAATCCACACGGCAAGTGGTTCTGGTATGGCAATAACACATATTGGTAGTTCAATTGTTAAAAACCCCATCAAAAACTTGCATCTGAAAAATATTCTACATGTTCCCGAAGCAGCAAAAAGTCTTCTTTCTGTTCATCGATTCACTCGTGATAATCATGTTCTCATAGAGTTTCATCCCTATTTTTTCTTGGTTAAGGATCTGGCCACACGGAGAATCATTCTTAGAGGACGGTGTGTGGGAGGTCTCTACCCACTCATATCATCATCATCATCAGCGTCAAATAAACAAGCGTACCTCGTCGTCAAGCCATCTTCAGCAAAGTGGCACAGTCGCTTGGGTCATCCGTCCTCAGTAGTTGTTAGACATGTCCTTAGCAAAAATAAGCTCCCCTATGAGCCTAGTGTTGAGTCAGTTTGCGATCCGTGTCAACAAGCAAAAAGTCATCAATTGCCTTACCCTGTCTCTACCAGTGTGTATGGGGGCCAGCCCCCACTTCTGTTGGTAGATTTTCCTATTATGTAAGTTTTATTGATGACTATAGTAAATTTACTTGGATTTACTTGTTAAAGAAAAGATCTGATGTATTCCAAGTTTTCATCAATTTCCAAAACCTTGTTGAACGCAAACTGAGCTCCCAAATTATTGCTATGCAAACAGACTAGGGAGGTGAGTATGAGAAACTCAACTCATTCTTCCAAAAACTTGGCATCTCTCATCATGTTTCTTGCCCTCACGCTCACCAACAAAACGGGTCTGCTGAAAGAAAGCACCGTCACATTGTTGATGTAGGGCTTGCATTACTAGCTAATGCATCCATGCCACTTAAGTTCTGGGATGAAGCTTTCTTAACTGCTACATATCTCATCAACTTGCTCCATAGTAAAGTCATCAAGCTTGAAACACCCATCACACGACTCCTTGGCATAACACCAGATTACACATCACTTCGTATCTTTGGTTGTGCATGTTGGCCGAACCTTCGACCTTACAATACACGCAAACTCGCTTTTCGTTCAAACAGGTGTGTTTTCTTAGGGTATAGTCCCATGCACAAAGGGGTCAAGTGCTTGGATGTTCCTATAGGAAGAGTCTATCTCGCGAGATGTTGTATTTGATGAGTCCATCTTTCCGTTTGCATCTCCACATCCCAACGCCGGTGCCCTGCTTCGAAAGGAAATTCTCCTTCCTGAAAATCTCCGGAGTTTTGATCTAGGGGGAGACAATTGCACTAATCAATATGATGATAATATTGCTAGCACCAGTTCTGCTCTTGTTCCTGTGCAGGTTGGCAGCGAAAACGGTGCACAAAATGATGTACATGATGATCAAAATGAGGGGTTATTTCATGTGCCGCAAGAAGACGAAATTGGCGCTGAAAACGGAGCTGATCCGGCGGCGCCAGCAACTCCTGTGCACATGTTAGCCTCGGATCGCGGGACGCAATCGTCCTCGGATCGTGGTCCTGGCGGGCGCGGGCGCACTCCCTCATCCAGCCAGCCTCGCGCCGCCACGTCACAGGCAGGCGGGGGAGTATCGCCCTCGTGCTCCACGCCGCGGTCCCGCGTCTCACCCAGGCATCCTCGCGTCGCCACGTCATCAGCAGGCGGGGCCGCATCGCCCTGGTATTCCGCGCCGCTATTCCCCTGCATGCATGCACCAGGTGGAGCGGGATCTTTTGCATCCGTAGACCCTGTGGATACCAGGGTGATTCGTGGAGACAGGACCACACCGGACTCTACATGATCTTCTGCATCAACGCCGGTGGGATCTTCTGTAGCCGACTCCCCTGTGCAACATGAACAGCCAGCAGTGTCTACACGTGTCATGACACGTCTACAGAAAGGTATTAAAAATCCAAAAATACGTACTGATGGCACAATACCGTATGGCATGTTGTGTATCTCAGGTGAACCAACAACGTTGAATGAGGCACTTGATGATCCAAGGTGGAAGAAAGCCATGGATGAAGAATACTCAGCACTCATGAAGAATAAAACTTGGCATCTCGTACCAGATCAGAGAGGTAAAAATATTATTGATTGTATATGGGTGTACAGAGTCAAAAAGAAGGCAGATGGAACCATTGACAGGTATAAGGCATGTCTGGTTGCAAAAGGATTTAGACAACGCTATGGTATAGATTATGAATATACCTTTAGTCCTGTTGTAAAAGCTGCTACAATAAGACTTGTTCTAGCTATTGCTGTATCCAGGGGATGGAGTTTGCGTCAGCTGGATGTAAAGAACGCGTTTTTGCATGGTGTTCTGGAAGAGGAAGTCTACATGAGACAGCCACCTGGGTATGTGAGTAAGAAAACACCACATTATGTATGCAAACTTGAAAAGTCACTTTATGGGTTAAAACAGACACCTAGAGCATGGTACTCTAGGTTGAGCACTCAGTTAAGATGTCTTGGCTTTTTTGCATCAAGGGCTGATACATCATTGTTCATTTACAACAAAGCAAGAGTAGTCATTTTTCTGCTCATCTACGTTGATGATATTATTGTTGCAAGTTCATCACAAGATGCTACTAATGCCCTTCTACATGACCTGAGCTCAGAATTTGCCTTGAAGGATCTAGGAGATTTGCATTTCTTTTTAGGTATTGAGGTTAATAAAACTCAAGATGGTATAGTGTTGAATCAAGAGAAATATGCCAATGAGCTTCTAGCTCGCATGGGAATGAAGAACTGTAAACCTGCGCTTACTCCATTGTCCTCTTTAGAAAAACTTTCAGCTTATGAAGGAGAGCCCCTTCAAGAGGTGGAAAGCACAAGGTACAGAAGCACTGTTGGAGCATTACAATACTTGACACTTACACGTCCAGATATTTCATTTGCTGTTAACAAAGTTTGTCAGTATTTACATGCTCCTACTACTGCGCATTGGTCAGCTGTCAAGAGGATTGTGAGATATGTAAAACATACTGTGAGCTTAGGCCTTAACTTCAGACGTTCCAATTCTACACTTGTCAGTGCATTCTCTGATGCTGATTGGGCAGGCTGTAGTGATGACAGAAAATCAACTGGAGGCTTTGCAGTGTTTTTTGGATCCAATCTCATCTCTTGGTGTGCAAGAAAACAGGCAACAATATCAAGGTCAAGTACAGAGGCTGAGTATAAATCTTTGGCTAATGCCACTGCAGAAATCATTTGGTTGGAATCACTACTTGAGGAATTGGGAGTTAAGCTGAATCGTGTCTCATGTCTTTGGTGTGACAACTTGGGTGCAACATACTTATCTGCAAATCCTGTATTTCATGCCAGAACAAAGCATATTGAAATTGATTTTCACTTTGTGCGTGAAAGAGTTGCAGACAAGAAACTTGAGATACGATTCATTCCTTCAAAAGATCAAGTAGCTGATGGATTCACCAAGGCGCTACCAACAAAACCGTTTGAAGAATTCAAGAGGAATTTGAACCTAGGATAGTTGAGATTAAGGGAGGGTGTTAGAAAGTTATGTTTAAGTTATGCTTATCTCCACTTTGTAATCTCAACTAACATATCCTGTCTTTCTCCCTCTCGTAGTTATCCTCTGTACCGGCCTGATCTCATACGATGGGTCTTTCATCTTGTACGCCAAGGCATGGCTGTTTGCCTCACATCAATATAAGCCAAACGCGGCTCCTCATCGAGGAGTAGGAACGCTTCCTAACTTAACAATCTGAAACTCGGTGGATGTGATTATGAGCTAATGTTTTAGGAGCTTGCAAAGTTTGTTTACCAAAAAAACATCAAATGATGTCCATGCAAAAATGAAATAAAAATGATGTTGTGCACCCATGTTACTGTTCACATGTTTTGAGCACAAACTTTGTTTTTTTTGTACATATTTCCTCGGATGTTCTTTCGCCATCAAATTTTACAAGCACCTAAAACATTTGCTCATAATCACATCCATAAAGTTTTAGAATTTTTTGAAATGTTCTGCTAAGTTTTTGATCGTGAGTGCACCAGGGGTGCAATGTGCATGGGTGTAGAACAACCACACTCTATAAAAAAAACGAGATTAGGAGCCGTAACACTCAGTAGAAACGACCGTTGCTGGATAAGCTATTCCCGGCCACCCTTGAAAAAACCTCACTGCACTCGACAGTTACAGAGTGCAGTGACGCCATAAACCCTAGCTTCGTGAATCATGAGAGATCGGTGCACTGACAGCGATGGCCCATGAAGGATGTCACCGGTGTGGGAATGCACCTAATGGAGAGGGAAGGGACCCATAGCCTCTAGTGGTCAAAATGCCAAACCTATCCTCGTCCGTTCTTCATCCCTGCACATAGGAGAGGTGCGGTAACACCTATGGTTGCGTAGAAATGTCACCTTGTTGAAAATGGAAACAATGTCATCATTCAGTAGACAGTACTCCTTCCGTCAAAAAATATAAGAGTGTTTAGACCACTAAAGTAGTGATCTAAATGCTTTTATAGAGTATGTATCATTTTTTGCCTCACAAAAGAGTAATGCTGTCTGAAAGTTGCAACAATTGACAATGTAACTTCACTCCCTGGCTTGTCTAGCACTAGCTTCCATCTGCCCACCACAGCAGGACACGTTGGATGCCATTGCTTTTTGTTGAGTATATATTTGTATTGCATGTATTTCGTATTGTGGCCCACCTCCTAATTATGTATAGTTGAGATTGAGGCCTACCCTGTACTTATATATACGTGCACCGGCACTCCATCAATACATCGATTATTGTATTGCCAAATTGTCGGTCCACATGGTATCATCTTGTTCGGTCCTCCCCTAGGGTTTGCCACCGCCGCCGCTGCACCCCACCACCGTCGCACCTCGCCGCCGCCGTGCCCCCCTTTCCCCGTCGCGCCGCCGCCGCCAAGTGCCGCCCCGCTTCCGCCTCTGCCGCGCCGAACCACCGCCGCCCCGCACTCCCAATCGCGCCACCGCCGTTTCGTTGTGCCGCCTCTCCTCTCTGCTGCCGCTGCCCTCCCCTTCCCCGCAGCCGCGCACGCCCGCAGCCGCCGCACTTCACCGCCGCCGCTGCCCCAACCACCACCCAAACCCTAACCATACCCGCCGCCGCCCTTCACCACCGCCGCCGCACCCATGGACTCCTCCCTGGGCTCCTCCACAACCCGCTCGTCGAACCCCTTCGCCGGCCCCGAACCCTCCGTCGCCACCATCCATGACCTCAACACTGAGGCCCGGGTCCCCATCCGTCTCGACAACTCCAGCACGTCATACCACGCGTGGAAGACCTACTTCAACCTCATCTTCCGCGAGTACTGTCTCACCGAGCACATCGACGGTTCGGTGGATAGCGAGTACATGATGAGCGATTCGGAGTGGTCCGCCATTGAGGCCACACTCATCCGATGGTTCTACCAAACTGTCTCGAAGGACATCTTCCACACGGTTGTCGCCGAGGACGACGGCGCCTGCGCCGTGTGGACCAAGATCAACGCGACAACAAACTTCAGCGCCTTGTTTTCTTGCAGCAGGAGTTCTTCAGCTGTCACCAGGACAAATCCACCATCGATGAGTTATGCATGAGGCTCAAGATGCTCGCTGACGAGCTTAGCGACATCAACACCAAGGTCTGCGACGACCTCATGCTGAGCACCATCACCGCCGGCCTCAACGAGGACTTCGACAACGCGGCGTCCAACCTCACCCTGCTGCTGCAACCCACCTTCCAGCGCGTTGTCGCGTACCTCAAGCTTGAGGAGCGCCGGATGATGAAGCTGAAGCAGCGGGTCCAGCACACCGCCCTCGCCGCCGGCACCACCCGCGGCAGCCCTGCTCCACCAGTTGCGCCTCGTCCGCCCGCGCCACCTGCGCCCGCACCGCCCACGCCCCTCGCACCTCCCCAATAGCCGCAAGGTGGCGGGGGCCGCGGCCAGCAGCAGCAGGCACAGGGCGCGCGCGCGGGGGGGGGGGGGGTGGGGGTGGGCGCTACCAGCAGCCTCCTCCGCCATGGGCCCCGGGCAGAACCCGTGGACGGGCATCGTCCACGCCTCTCACATGCCCGTCCCGCGGGCTCCTGCACCGAGTCTTCTTGGTCCTCGCCTCGCGGGCCACCAGGCGTTCTTCGGCGTTCCCTACCAGCCCTACGGTGCTCCCCTCGCGCCGCCACCCCTCGGTGGCTATGGCGCGCCCGCCCAGGCGCCGCCCTACGGAGGCCAGCCACCGCTGCCGGTACCTGCATCGTGGGACCCCGCCCTCCTGGCCGCCCTGCATTCTGCACCGTCGCCGAGTAACTATGGCGACGGAGGTGACTGGTACATGGACTAAGGTGCTACTGCGCACATGACAGCTCATCCCGGTAACCTAACCTTCTCCACTCCCGTTAACACTCCCACTCGTATCACCGTTGGCAATGATTTTTCTTTACCTATCACTCATGTCGGTAGTACTAGTTTTCCTTCTAGTTCCACACCTATCACTATGTCTAATGTCCTTGTTCCACCTGACTTAGTCACGAGCTTAGTTTCCGTTCGTCGTCTTACTCATGAGAACCCACTTACTGTTGAATTTGACGGTGTTGGTTTTTTTGTGAAGGACGCCCGTACCCGGATGGTACTCCACCGATGTGACAGCCCCGATGAGCTCTATCCCGTGCACGCCGATGCTTCCACCCCACACCTGTCGCCCTCGCCGCCGGCGTCGATCTTTGGCATGCTTGCCTGGGCTACCCCAACCCTGTCGTTTTGCGTCAGATTCTTAGGAGTTTTTCTTTCTCATGTAATAAGCCCGACGAGCATACTCGTGAGGCTTGTCGTTTAGGCAAACACGTTCGTCTTCCCTTTAGTGCGTCTACTATAGTTTCCACTTTTCTGTTTCAATTACTTCATAGTGATGTTTGGACATCTCCCGTTGCGAGTAACACAGGCTATCTATACTACTTGGTGATTTTAGATGATTATTCTCATTATGTGTGGACTTTTCCTCTTCATCGTTAATCTGATGCTTTAGAAACACTCACCGCCTTTTATTCCTATGTCACCACCCAGTTCGGTCGCCCCATACTTGTACTCCATACTGATAATGGAAAAGAGTTTGACAACGTCACTCTTCGCACACTTCTCGCCTCTCACGGCACCATCTTCCGTCTGAATTGTCCCTACACATCACAGCAGAACGGCCGCGCCAAGCGCATCCTCTGCACTCTTAATGACTGCGTTCGCACGTTACTCTTTCACTCTAACATGCCCGCTCGGTTTTGGCCCGATGCTCTCGCCACCGCCACCTATTTAGTTAACATTTGTCCATGCCGTCCTCGGTGGATTTACTCCCCTCACCACCTTCTCTTCGGTACACCGCCGTCCTATGACGGTCATCGCGCCACACAAACTCGCACCACGTTTCGTTCCATGCATCTTCCTTGGCTATCCCTCTAACACCAAAGGTCACCGGTGCTATGATCTTGTCACTCATCGTGTGTACACCTCGAGGTACGTGTATTTTGTCGAGACGGTGTTCCTGTATTTTCAGGTTTCTCTGGCTTCGGCTCCGTCGACGCCGACCCCCGCGCCCCCTGCTTGGAGCGATGCATGACGGGGCCCCCCGGAGACCCCCCAGCATGGCGCCTTCTGCCGCCGCCGCCCAGATTTTGGATTCCCTCCCCCGAGGTCGAGTCTGAACGGGCCCCCGGGTCCCCGTCTCCCTCCTCCGAGGTTGAGCCGGCAGGCACCCCGCCCGCCATCCTGGCTGACGCCGCCTCTCAGGCGACGGGCTCGATTTCCCTCTCGCCCATCGCCACCGCAGCTGCTGGCTCGGACGCCACCGTCACCGTCGCGGCCCCCGGCCCCTGCCACCGCGGCCCCCGCTGCCCCTGCCATCGCGGCCACCGCCGCCCCCACCGCCGCGGCCCCCGCCGTCCCCACCGCCGTGGCCCCCGCCGCCGCCACCATGGCCCCCCACCACCGCGGTCCCCGCAGCCTCTGCTGCCCCGCCTCTGGGCATGAAGACCCGCGCCCGGGCCGGTGTGCTTTGGCCGAGCACGCGCTACTCCTCCGACGAGTATGTGTGCGCCGCCTCGACGTTGACGCCATCACCCATTCCCGCCTCCGCTCGCGCTGCCCTTCGGATCCCCACTGGCTCGCAGTGATGCAGGAGGAGTTCGATGCCCTACAGCGCAACCGCACGTGGCAACTTGTTCCGTGACCCCCTCGTGCCAACATCATCACTGGCAAGTGGGTGTTTCGCCATAAGACCCACCCGGACGGTTCTCTCGAGCGCTACAAAGCTCGGTGGGTGGTTCGTGGATTTCAGCAGCGCGCGAGCATGGACTTCACCGACACCTTCGCTCCGGTTGTTAAACCAGGCATGATCCATGCCGTGCTCCAGTTGGCGGTCTTGCGAGCCTGGCTTGTACATCAGTTGGATGTCTCCAACGCCTTCTTGCACGGTCATCTTGCCGAGCAGGTGTTTTGTGAGCAGCCCACTGGTTTCTCGGCGCCGAGCATCCGGACTTCGTGTGCTTGCTCTTCCGTTCACACTACGGGTTGAAGCAGGTGCCTCGGGCTTGGTACCAGCATATCGCAACCTTCCTGCAGTCTCTGGGCTTTTGGTCCACTCGCTCCGATGTCTTACTCTTTGTGTATCATCAGGGAGCTGACACTGCATATCTGCTGCTCTACGTCGATGACATCATCCTCACAGCATCCGCCCCCAGGATCCTTCAGCGGCTTATGGCTCGTCTTCATGATGAGTTTGCCCTCAAGGACTTGGGGCCCCTGCACTACTTCCTTGGCATCGAGGTGGTCCGAAGGGCTGACGGTTTCTTTCTGCATCAGCAGAAGTATGCCCAAGAGCTTCTGGAGCGTGCTGGCATGCTTAACTGCAAGACGGCGCCCACCCCCGTCAGCACGGAAGGCGAAGGTCTCTGCTCTAGAGGGGTCTCTCGCGTCCGATGCAGCGTTCTATCACTCCATTGTTGGTGCCTTACAGTACCTGACGCTGACTCGCTCCGACCTGCAGTACGCTGTCCAGCAGGTGTGCCTCCACATGCACGCCCCCCGTGACTCTCATTAGACCCTGGTGAAGCGTATTCTCCGTTACATACGCGGCACCATGGCTTTGGGACTCAACCTGACGGCCTCCGCCTCCACCGACCTCGTTGCCTACTCGGATGCCGACTGGGCAGGCTGCCCCGACACCCGGCGCTCCACGTGTGACTATTGCGTCTACCTTGGGCCCTCGTTGATCTTTTGGTCATCGAAGCGGCAACCCACGGTCTCCCGCTCCAGCGCCGAGGCAGAGTATCGGGCCGTGGCTAACGCTATGGCTGAGTGCTCTTGGATCCGTCAGCTGCTCTAGGAGTTGCTTTGTGACGTTCACAAGGCCACTCTTGTCTACTGCGATAACGTCAGCGCGGTCTACTTCTCCGTCAACCTGGTGCACCATCGACGTACGAAGCATACTGAGCTTGATATTCACTTCGTGCGAGAGCAGGTTGCCCTTGGCCGTGTTCGGGTTCTCCATGTTCCGACGTCATAGCAGTTTGCTGACGTGATGACTAAGAGATTGCCTACTCCCGTCTTCATGAAGTTTCGGTCCAGTCTCTATATATTTGTGTTCCATGTATATTGTATTGTGGTCCACCTCCTAGTTGTGTATAGTTGAGGTTGAGGCCAACCCTATACTTATATATACGTGCACCGGCACCCCATCAATACATCGATTATTGTATTGCCAAATTGCCCGTCTACACTTTTCCAAAGTAACGGTTCAGTGATCATGTGTCAAGTGGTCCATGCTGGTTGCAGCTGACCACCCACAATGTAGCTATGTTCGATATTCAAGAAACGTTTCAGGATATATGGTTGCTATAGAGAAAACACCATTATTTCTAGCCGTAAGTTCGACATCTTCCTTCTGTCTCGACCCTTTTAAAATATTAAGATCCAATGTGATGGAACATTGGATGACTTGGTCGGTAGCTAAAACTTCGACCTTGTATAATCACACGGAGATATTTTATTCAAGATTATAGCGTATTACAGTTCTAACACCTCAAACTGACATAAAATTCATCCCTACTAGCAGTTGCATGCAAACGTTGCGTCTTTTGATCCGATTCTTCGTTGCCCCTTTGTCAAAAAAGCGCCAGCAAGCACATCCATAATATGAACAATACAAAAGGAGAGAGGAGATGAAGAAGAGGAGAGAGTGGACACCACCAGAATGATAGAGGAACAACTGGTGGAGGTGGGGGAACACTCAGGGTAAGCATGTTGAGGAAGTAATGCCCCAAACAACCCTCTAGCTTGCTTAGTTCAACCATATGACTCTAATGAGTAATCTCAAACTAGGCGTTATCCAAACTAAATATCACCAACTCAACAGTGTAGAGTCATCGACATGCAAAACGTAACTCTAGAAGAGGATGTCAAAGAGGGGTAAAGCGTCTCAACCCGCAAAATGGGAGCCCGCATGGTTTATATTGATCTATTGATGGTGTTACAGAAGACTCGATCGTGTTCTGTTGGGAACAACCGAGAGAAATATTACAGGAGGTTAGAGATAGGAAGATAACTTACAACTTAAACATATGATGCCCTATCTCTATATCATGTGAGCTACAAGTCATGGTTAGCCGCACCTAACCATGTACTCGTTTAACATCCTCCCTTAATCTGAACTCCTCAAGTATAGATTATACCGGAATTCTTCAAATGATCTTGTAGCCAATGCTTTTGTAAAGCCATCTGCAACTTGATCTTTGGAATAAAAAAAAATCGAATTTCCAACTCCTTGTTGGCAACCCTTTCTCTTACAAAATGATAATCAATCTCTATATGTTTGGTGCTTGCATGAAAAACAGGATTAGCAGACAAGTATGTGGCACCAAGATTATCACATCAAAGACATGAAGTTTGTGTATGACATATCCCAAAGCTCTTTAAGCATGGATTTTACCCAAATAATTTCTGTTGTGGCATTTGCCAATGCCTTATATTCTGCTTCAGTACTTGACCTGGAGACTGTAGCCTGTTTCTTTGCACACCATGAGATTAGATTAGGCCCAATTTTTTTGCAAAGCCACTAGTTGACCGCCTGTCATCTAAACAGCCTGCCCAATAAGAATCAGAAAATGCACTGACAAGTGTTGATGATGATTTGCTAAGAGTTAGACCGACACTCACGGTGTTTTTCACATATCTCAATATGCGTTTGGCAGCAGTCCAATGATCCGTGGTTGGTGCATGAAGACGGCAAACTTTATTTACAGCAAACAAAATGTCAGGCTTAGTAAGTGTTAAGTACTGAAGTGCACCTACCAAGCTTCTATACTTGGTACCATCCTCTTGACTCAGGGGTTCTCCTTCTGCAAGAGAGAGTTTTTCTGAACTGGACAGTGGTGTAGGTGACAGTTTACAACCCTGCAAGCCAACTCTGTTCAAAAGGCAAGTTGCATATTTTTCCTGGGAAAGATGAAGACCACCTTCTTTGTTCCTCTTAACCTCAATACCAAGGAAGAAATGCAAGTCACCTAGATCCTAAAGAGCAAACTCAGAATTCAAATCTCTTAACAAGGTAGTGACTGCTTCATTTGTTGAACTTGTAACAATGATATCATCAACATAAATAAGCACGAATATGGATGTTTTGAACTTGTTGTAGATAAACACAGATGCGTCAATTTTTGAAGGAACAAAACCAAGTGTTTGCAATTTGGAACTCAAACACGAGTACCATGCTTGGGTGCTTGTTTCAAGCCTGCACACACGAAAAGTATTGTTTTTGTCTTCAAACCCAAGAGGTTGTTTCATATAAACTTCCTCTTCAGAACATCGTGAAGAAACGCATTCTGCACATCTAGCTACCGGAGACTCCATCCTCTAGATACAATAATAGACAAAACAAGACGTATGCTAGCAGCTTTAACAACAAGTCTGAAAGTATCCTCATAATATATGCCATACCTCTATTTGAACCCCTTTACAACAAGTCTAGCCTTGTAACGATCTTCTGTGCCATCTGACTTTTTCTTTATACTGGACACCCGTTTGCAGTGAATTAAATTTTTACCTTGTTGTGAAGGAATGAGGTGCCACGTTTTATATTTTTGAAGGGCATGAAACTCTTCCTCTATAGCTGTTCTCCACTTGGGATCCGTACTTGCTTCTTGAAATGTGTTGGGTTCTCCTGTGGAACCTGCCAAACCAAATTTAACTTTGTAATTATCAGGTTGAATTACCCCTGCGCGAAGTCTAGTACGTGGTGGCGTAACATGTGGTTGTACTGCTGCAGAGGATCCAGATGAGGCCGTAGAAGATCCCGCGACCTGCACCTGGACACGGGATCTGGGCGATCCCGAGGCTGCTGGTGTTCCCTCTGGTGCCGCCGGATCATCTATGGCCAGATTGTGAGGTGAGGTAGTAGTGGCCGGCACAGAAGATCTGGATGGAGCCGCCTGATCCTGGTGGGATCACGTGCCCGCAGAGGATATACGCGCCTGCCGCCGAACATTACTAAACAGTAAGACTCAGCTACCTATGAGCCTCCACGGCGATTTGACGTTGTCAGCCGTACGATCTCCTTATTGAACGTTGCATATCTTCCAGTCGTCCACCGCTCGCGCTTGTATATATTTTTCAACGCATCGCCAGCTCATGACGTTCGGCCTACTTAGCTGGGCCCAGGCCGAGCTGGCGACTCCGTCATTAATTGGGCTCACCCGATACTTTTCGTTTCTCCATTTGTCTGGATGCCGGTCGCGTACGTTCTTTCCCGCGGCGGCGGCGCACACCGTAGGGGTCGTCCACTCGTCCCCCACGGTCCCGCAGATCTCCTTGGTTGCGCGTGGGCCTCGGTGTCCTCTCCTGTTCATCATCATCTTCGCACGCGAAGGGTCTGCTCAGCCGGGAAACTGTTTTTCGATGCCCCGGGATCCAGTAGGCATCCAACTTGTTAATACCCGAGAAACCCTAAAATTGCAACGGCAGCGGTCGCTTATGCCTTCCAGTGTGTCTTGTTCGCATGGTTGACTCAGCACCCCAAGGGAGTGGCACTACACTGCAGAAGTGCAGAAACTATCGCATGGCAACGTGATAGACTGATAGGCATCGAATCTGGGCTGGCTTCTGTCTGGTACCTACTCTTCATTCCCATACATCTCTAATTAAACTGCCTTCCACCATGCCCACAACCCCTTGGCATATAGCAAATCATACACATGAATTTCAGAATTTCCTAGCTTATATTAGTTCAAGGTTGTGAAGTTAATGATGAGGAATACTGGACCATCTCCCCCTGATCTTTGTCACCGACTAGTACATTCAGGGGGCACTATACTTAGTTTTTGGATTCAGCTAGACTATATTTACCTGTTAGGCTGATAGACCAAAACATAAAAGTTTTCTTGCCGAATCCACATCACTCATTTAAGCAATGTCTGAATGCATTAAGTTTTTTCAGTTTTTCCTGGAAATTTATACCGCCCAGATCTTCTCATGTATTTGTACAATCTATTTTTGCTTCAACCATTTGTACGTTTTAACTCAGGCTTCCCATTTCTTTGCCTTCTTCAAGATGGTTGGGCACCATGATGTGGGACTTTGCTAGAAGAGAATTTGTTCTGTTCTTTATTTGAGCCAAGGTGGCCAGGATCAATCACAAATCTAAGTCATCTTTGATTAGTTACCACTATGTACGGGTTAGCTTATGCAAAATGAACTTCCATGTTCTATATATTCATATATTTACCGAAGTTCTATCATTCTATCGTAAGCATGGACGGGCGCGGCAACGCGCGTTAGCATGGTCTAGTAGACTCGTGGGGCCGGGCCAAACTGCGTGGTCGGCTGGTCCCCCGATAGCGACACGCGCGCAGGTGCCCCCCCCAGGCTGGCACATGTCAAGCGAGGAGTGGTGCGCCGCGTCGCCTGACGGAGATTCGGTGGTGCAGCGCTCCTGGCATCGCTGCGATCCCAAAGAGGATGGTACCTACGATTTTACCACCGATCCCCGGGGGGATTCGGCTGGAGTGCTCTCCCCAAGAGGTGGACACATGAAATATCGGCCGTGTAGGCCAATTTCTTCACCGTTTGACGCCAATTTTTTTCCTGTTGCTTCATTACTGGACCCTGCATCACCACACGCCTCAAAAACATGGTTAGAAGAGTTAGTTAAGTGATGATCGCAATTGTCCTCCCCATGAGAGATGCCAGTTAGATGTGGTGGAAGGAGAAGGATTTCTTGGCGAAGAAGAGCGCCGTCGTTAGGGTGGAGATCCGAGAAAGGGAAGACAGTCTCATCGAAAATGAGATCACGAGAGATATATACTCGACTGGTAGGAACATCAAGGCACTTGACACCTTTGTGTTGGGCACTGTAGCCCAAGAAAACACATTGTTTTGAGCGAAACATAAGTTTGTGAGTATTATAAGGACGAAGATTAGGCCAAGAAGCACAACCAAAAACTCGGAGTGAATGATAGTTCGGTCGAGTATGAAAAAGACATTGCATGGGTGTTTCTTTGCTAATGATACGACTAGGAAGAATATTAATGAGATGGACTGTCGTAAGGAATGCCTCGTCCCAAAATTTAAGAGGCATGGAAGCACCTGAGATAAGGGCAAGCCCTACTTCAACAATGTGCCTATGCTTGCATTCAGCAGACCTGTTTTGTTGGTGCGCATGAGGACATGAAACATGATGAGAGACACCCAACTTCTGAAAAAGGAGTTTAGCTTCTCATACTCTCCACCCCAATTAGATTGGACAGTGAGAATTTTGGTGTCAAATTGTCGTTCAACAAGTGCTTGAAAGTTATGGAAAACTTGGAAAAACATTAAAACGTTTCTTAAGAAGATAAATCCAAGTAAATTTACTGTAGTCATCTATGAAACTAACATAGGAAGTATGTCTACCAACAAAAGAAGAGGCTGGACCCCATACATCAGAAAAAACAAGTTGTAAAGGTTTGGTAGAAATACTAGTAGACACTGGATATCGTAATTGATGGGCTTTCGCCTTTTGACAAGAATCACAAATTGTTTCAAAACTACACTCACCAACACATGGGAGCTGCCACAAACTTGTTTATTGAATCTTCTAAACCAGGGAATCAAAGGGTACATCCCATGCACGCATCTACCGCGGTAGAGAATGTTCCTTGTGACATGATCTCGAATCAAAAAGAAATATGGATGAAACTCAAGAAGAACTTTGCTATCTACGGTGATACGATGAATCAAAATGAGATTTTTTTCAGTTTGTCAGACAAAATATTTCTGAGATGAATATTAGAATGAGGGGTAGGGACAATTGCATGACCAACATGATCTATCTTCATACCTTCACCGTTTGCCTTGTGGACTTGATCATGGCCATGGTACTTCTCGTGCATGGTGACCTTCTCTAGCTCATTGGTGATGTGATTCATGGCTCCGGAGTCGACGTACCAATTTATGTCCACTCTGTACGAGGTGTCTGTAGCTGCTGCAACTTTCTTGCATTGGGAGTTGTTCTCGGCATAACACTAGTCACAATTCTTAGCAATATGGTTATTCTTTTTATAATTTTGACATTTATTTTCATACTAATCATAACCTTGGAACGGGTGTCCCTGTTGTTGTTTTGTAGAAGGGGTGCCAATTGGTGTTGCCGGAGTTGTAGTAGTTGTTGTTCTGTTGTAGGCGGGGTTGAGAACAATCTGGTCTTTCTCGTCAGAGGTCTTGGTCACGATGGTTTTGGATGGTTCAGGAGTAGATTGATCAAGGTACCCATATAACCCTGCTCCCATGATCTGGGAACGGGCTTGTGCTTTCCAGAGGATGTAATTGGTGCGGTTTAGTGGCTCGGAGGTGGTATAGTTGAGGCTGGGGGAAGGAACTTGCGAGGAGGAGGACATGGCTGCGCAAGGGGAAGGTGGTGGCTGCAAGGGGGAAGGGTTTGGCTAGATGCGATTGGGAGAGGAGGCTTTGTATACCATGTCAAAGACGGGTAAAGCGTCTCAACCCCAAACATAGGAGCCCGGCATGGTTTATATTGATCTATCGATCGTGTTACAGAAGGCTCGATCGTGTTCTGTTGGGAACAACCGAGAGATATATTACATGAGGTTAGAGATAGGAAGATAAGTTACAACTTAAACATATGATGCCCTATCTCTATATCACGTGAGCTACAGGTCATGGTTAGCCGCACCTAACCATGTACTCGTTTAACAGAGGATTCGCGAGAACAACGCTGCACCGACGTTCCAATCAAATTCCCAATGCATCACATTCCCCAGGAAATTGCACTACCACTGGTGACACTCATCATGCTCAATTGTTGCTCTCTTGACACACTTGGTCATGCATTCTCCCTCTAGCAACTAAACAGTGATTCCGCTATACAAGTAAGGTAGTTATTTATAGATGCGTCGCTTTCGGAGAACCTCTTTTGTGGTCCGGGTGTTGTCTTTGGTGGTGGTTAGAGTGTTGCTGTTGTGACTGTTTCACTTCGACGGGGTCTTTGTTTTATATTTCTCTATTTTTTATTTTGTTCATGGCTGTGTGCATCCTTGATGTCTTCCGATATGTTGTTGGTGTAGAGGGTGTAATTGGTATCTTCTCAATATTAATATATTCCCTTTATCAAAAAGAAGGTCAGCAAATGGACATGGTGTCTGGCCCAGAAATCATTCTTCACCAATATTCACATGGCAGTTGTTGTGGTCATTTATTTGTACCACTTGTGACATATATTCTGACAGCACGTAATGTAATTGTTCAAGAACCGTTGGCACTTTGTGGTGCCCATATACGGTTTAAGTAACCCAAAAACTAAATACTGCAACAAACAAGGACAACACAATTATTGCAAAGTGGAACAACAACAAACATGGCTATAGTTTACACATGTACCACCGTTCAAAGTGCTGAATCGGCTGAGTTAATGTCGTGTGATGGCAGTGCGTTTCTTGCTATAACTGTAACCAGAAATGATATTTTCTTGATCTTTGAAAAGCATTGCGGTATAATCAGTTCATTTTACTACATGTTGTTGACCTACAGCAGTCCCAGTTAAATCAGTCCAAGCATCCTTCAGCACCATCACTGGAGATTTTTCCCAGAACATCAGTTTTGACCACTCTGCTTTAATTTAAATGAACATATGCAATGTGAAATCTTGAATTTGTCCATCTTTGAATTCGATATAAGCGAACATGGCAGTGGCAAACTAACCGAAGTGATAGGCAAAGTAATTGGGAACTGATGAACAAAAAATGGCAAATCAAAATTCACAGAGAGAAATAATAAAAAGGTTGAAAAATGAAATAAATAAATTATCAGAGCCAGATTTCAATCCTGGGACCTATGGGTTATGGCCCACCACGCTTCTGCTACGCCACTCTGATCTTAATGTAATACCTACAAGTTTCATGGATTTGCCTCAGTTGGCTCGCAACGACAGACAGACAAACAGCGATTGGAAAGAATCTCCTCTGTTCTCACGGAAGGAGAAAGAAACCGGTGAATTTGCAACTTTTGATTGAGTTGACAGCTTTGTGTTTTTGTTACTGATTTGTAGCTCCTCTATTTCCGTAACTCCTCTGGTTAGCAGGATCATAATTACCATAATAAAGCTGCCACAGTTGCCTTGTTGGAAGATCCATTGAAGAAACACGGAAAATCTCAGCAATCGATATTTTTTCAAAGAAAAATGGCCTCATATTGTTGCTGGTAGCTTGCAGTAACTGGAGTAACTGAGGACACTAGTAGTTATTGTAAATTTGAACAAACTGTTCTGCCAAAAATGACCATGATAGAGCCATTGTGCTGAGCTAGCAAAGTAGATAGGGTGTGTGTGTGCTTATGACTCTAGTCTGGGTATGTGTGCCATTGTGCTGAGCTAGTTATAGGTTTAAGATTAAAAAAACACTAGGTGTATGTGTGCTTATGACTCTAGTCTGCCAATTTGGCAAATACAGTGGTAATTTTATTCTGAATACAAAGATTGAAGTTTGATCCAAATCTGAGATAACATATATGTAAACGGGCGTGATATATATAAATCCTTAAATGACTGCAAGCCTTCGACATGCATTTTCTTTACTTAAATACACACTGTACCTTCTTTGTCTTACTGATTTTCTGTCTAATGATATCAGAATGATATACAAATGATATCTGTTGATTTCTGAAAGTGTGCACCTCCTGTTGTGTATTGGATTCTAAGAAGCGAGTGTATGATGAGGAGCAAAATATATATCAGGAGGTTTTGTGTCCGAGGGGAAATCTCTAGGAAATTTTCAGCTCTTTGTGGTCTACTATCTTTCGGCTGCTATATCCAAGTCATGGAGCCTCCATGCTCAGCGCAGGAAGGCGTTTCCATCAAGACCATGGGCCGGAGGTTATTTCTTATGGGCGGTTGTAGTTGGCTAAGGGATGCTAATGGTTAAGTGTACTGTCACGATGCTGCTTCAAATCACTGGAGCAAAGCAGCACCAATGCCTACTGCTAGGTACTCTTTCAGCCTCTGTTCTCTGTTTGTTTTCTCCGTTATATATGTAGCCTACTAGTATCTTGGTTAATTGGGCAGCTCACTCACATGTTGCTGCTTTGATTTCAGGTGCTACTTCGTATCTGCAGCTCTGAACGACAAGATTTATGTTACAGGAGGACTCGGACTGACAGACAAGTCACGTAATTCTTGGGACATCTATGCCAAAGCTACAGACTCCTGGTTCTCGCACAAGAACCCGATGCTCACTCCTGACATTGTCAAATTCCTGGCGTTGGATGATGAGCTGGTGACCATCCACAAGGCGTCCTGGAACAGGATGTACTTCGCGGGAGAATGAGATTGCCCTGTGCTGCTCTGGCCCAACGGTCGTCGTTGATGGGACGCTCTACGAAACTAAGGAGTGGGTGATGGTTGGCAGGCTGTCGGACAAGCTAACGCGCCCGCCGTGCGAGCTTCTGGCCATTGGCAGGAAGATCTATGTGATCAGCGGGGGGCTGAGCACGGTGACCATCTGACATGGACACGGCGTCCAGGGTGGACGGGTTCCTGGTGACATAGTCAACCGGGCCGCTGATGGAGCACGACTTCTCGCCGGAGAAGTGCAGTGTCATCACCATCTGAAGACAGCCATTAGCTGGGTTGCTTGTACCGTGAACTGAAATAACAGTGGACGTTTTACTTTTCTTGTGTCTGTATATCTGACTTGTGTATTTTGGTGAGATGGCTGTACATTGATTGACTTTCAACTGTAACATGGGGAAAGAAAAGCTCAGGCTTTTATTCTTTGTATGTTTGTACTTGTTGAATGTGAAAAAAATTCTGATCATAACTGGTTTTCTCTCTGCCCCGTTCACATTATGTAACAGTTTTCGTCAGTGGATTTTTCCCACACATGAATAGTAAAGCTGAATGTTGCAACAGCTGACAAACAGAGCTTCACTGCCAATCAGGTGAGAGATCACTCACGGTAAGATCTTGTTCCATCGTACGACTCTTGTGAATCATCATGGTAACTCAGGGATCCTCGCTTATTCGATGTACCAATCAAATTCCCAATGCATCTCATTCCCCGGGGAAGTGACACTCATTATGCTCATCATTGTTGCCCTCCTCGCCCAATTGGTCATGCTTGCTCCCTCTAGCAACTAAATGTGATTCTGCTACACAAGTAAGGTAGTAGTTCTTTATAGAAGGACCGCCAATGAACATGATCTGTGGCCTAGGCATCATTTCTTCACCAAACTTCTCATGACGGTTGCGGTGGCAATTTATTTCTACCCCTAGTGACATTTATTTCGATAGCAGGTGACACAATTGTTGAAGAACTGTTGATGCTTTGTGGTGCCCATCTACGGTTTAAGCAAACCAAAAGTGAACACTATTGCAACAAACAAGGACAAAGCAACGATTACGAATTGGAACAACAGAAAAATAAAAATCTTGTTTTTTGTGGGAAAGTAGGAGAATATCCTATTGTATACTATTAAAAAGTTGTATGTAAATAAAAACTTAATAGTATTGCTTGATTTCCATCATGGTACAAAAATAAAATATATGTGCCACCCAACCATGTTTGTAAGAGCATCTACAACCAGACTACGCAAATCCACCCCCTAAACATCCACAGACGCACCCAAGCACGACTCCGGACAGCGTCGGACGTCGGACGACCCTCAAAAGGCTTACCGAACAACCACACTCCTCATATCAAAAGCCTCAAATTCATGCAAATCCATGCACTTCAATCATATAGCACAAATCCATGCACTTCAATCATATAGCACAAATCCATGGACTCCCGAGGTTGCATTGTTGAATATATGACTTTGTGCTATATGATTTAAGTGCATGTATTTGCATGAATTTGAGGGTTTTGATATGGGGAGTGTGGTTGTCCGGCAAGCCTTTTGAGGGGTCGTCCGACGCTGTCCGGAGTCGTGCGCGGGCGTCGGTGGATGTTTAGGGGGTGGATTTGCGCAGTCTGTAATGCTCTTAGAGGGTGTTTGTTTCCAGGGACTTATTGGCTTAGGGACTTAAAAAAGTCCCTATAAGTCCCATTTAAACCAAACAGGAGGGACTTATAGGGACTTAAAGTGGGCATTTGGGACTTATGAAATAAGACCCTCAAGGAGAGTCTTATAGGAACTTATAGTTGTAATATGGTCTTATAGGGACTTATAAGTCCCATGAACCAAACAGGTAGACACTTTTTAAGGACTTGAGACTTATAAGTTGGGACTAAAAAAAGTCTTAGGACTTATGAACCAAACAGGGCCTTACAACGATAATACTAGACCTACCAACGCTTTTACGAAGCCTTACGTAGGCACCACTAGGCATCAGACTACTGATGTTTACATTCTATCAGACTAGTCATTAGCCATTGGATTAGAAGAAGGACGTCCGTCCGATCTACTAATTTAGGCCCCGCATGAGATTAATTGTAGCTGGTAATGAATGCTTGCTGACTACTCCCATAACCCACCCTCGGGTTATTATCTCTCTCCATCTGTTTCTCCCTCGGACGTTGCTTCCTTGTTGCATGCTTCCATAAATCACGCTGGGTTACCAAATTCAAGCACCAACACGATGGAAGCATTACTTGCGAGAACCACTATATCTGATCTGTTAGAGAAAAAATCCACCGAATTCTTAGGTATAAGAGGATGCTTGGATACGTTTTAGTCTCATGACTAAAAGTAGTGGGACTAAAATTTGCTAGCCTCACCCATGCTTGGATCTAAATACTAAAGAGACTAAAATCAAGTTAATGAGCATTTATTATCCTTCAAACCCTCCAATCCAGAACTCGCATGTGTTAAAGGAGAGGAGTTAAATGAGGAGAGAGAGGACTAATCCATATTTTAGTAGGGGTACCGCTGACTAAAATTTTTAGTCTCAAGACTAGTTTTAGCCCCTCTTTAGTCCTCTTTAGCCAGGGGTGCTTGGAACTTTAGCCTCTTAAAGAGACTATTTTTAGTCAGACTAAAATAAGTCCCTTGGATCCAAGCACCCTCTAAATCCCGTCGATGATGCTTCGTTTATAGGTGATAAATATCCAAAATACTACCTAATTATTTCTATGGTAATGGAAGCATTTTCCTTTTTTGAATAGCAATGGAAGCATGTTTTTCATGAGACAAAAAGAATCTATGTAGTTATTGATGCAAACATTTTTGTTCTACCAAGACACTCACCGATTGTTTCTATTCATAACCCAACATTTGTCACATTCCATGGAAGTTATTGATGTATTTTTTGACCAATGGATGCATAGTTATGTTTTGCAAAGGAAACATCTTTCAGTGTGAATGAAACAAACACATTCCTTGTGAGTCGCTTAGTATGTTGAATGCTTCGAGAGACTAGATCAGATGCGCCATGGCGATCAGATATGGGAAGGTTGCCGACGTGCTGCCTTGTCGAACTGATAACAGAGGCGACGATGCGACGAACATGTAGCTATGGATTATCCCAGTGTCCACGAATGAGTTTTTTTTTTCACTTGTCGGGAAGACCCAGCACAATATCGTTTAACCAACCATCTGCATATCGGCTCTTGAGCATACACTTTAGTTCCCTTGCTTCATTGCCAAGTGTCACCTAAGAATAGACGAAATGTAATATGTTAGAAAATATGAAAATTGGATTACAGGGAATAAAGGGACACGCTTGATGTCTGATGAAAATAGTTGTATGGAAGCAAGGCATTAGAACTAAGTAAGCTTGATTTTTGCATGTAGTACAACAAGAATGTAGGATGCATGAAAATATTGGAACTCAACATTTTAGTACACAAGAACGTAACATTGGTACCTTCCGGAGGATGCATCTGTTGTGTCTCCAATGTACAAACTGAACCAATTATCACTTGCTGTATATAAGCAATTTTATAGATGAACAAAACAAAATGTTTACAAGAAGCATGAAAACATAGGAACTCAACATAATCTTGGTATGAAGCATAGAAAATCAAGAATATATAAAAAAATAAGCATGGTAGCAAGATGGGGATGTATTTTATGTCTTCCTAACTATCAAAACAGAGCCGAGTTTCTGGTGATATATGGAAGCATTTTTCTAGTCCCCTGAAACAAAAAAAAATTACAATATAGAAGCTCGCATGTAAGAAACCAGAAAATAATACAATGGGTGCACTAGTGTAAGTTGGAAGCATGAAATTAAAAAAAAAGGAATCTGCCGGCAACTGTGGACGCATATTTGTGGAAGCTCCGGATACAAGAAGCAATTTCAATATGTTTTTTGTCAACAATTCACATCTTAAATCAAAGCATAGATGATTGAAACTAGGGAATAAGCAAGATTGCCTGCCTACATATCTGTGCTGATCGAATGATCTAAACACATCAACTACAAAATTGTTTGATGATTCACAGCCTAATACATGAATGGAACAATATTAGGCAGACAAGGAATATAAATACCAAAGAGTACTCAGCAGACAATGAATTACAAACAAATGCAAATTGCCAAATCGGAGGCAATCGAGGCAGTGCAATACCTTCGATCTCGAGATGGGGGCGTTTCAAATAGAGTGAAACATGCCAGAAGCCACCGCATGTTCTCTGGGTGTCGGTCCTACTCCGCTAGCCGATTCATCCCACGGGTAACCTGGCGAACCACCAAAATCGGGGATGAGATGGGGAGGAGCAGGGGACAGATCTGCGTCGTGAGTTGGATGTGCTGCTTGTTGTAGGTTGCCTTGGAATAGCAGCAGCGTGTCATCCGCATATTGTAAAACTGGAAACATCCGATCAGACCCAAGCGGGTGAATCAAGTTTCCGGCTTCAAACTGTTTGCAACAGAGCCGTTGTAGCACATCTGCCACCAGAATGAACAGGTAGGGTGACGTGGAATCGCCCTGCCTTAGACCCTTCTTTGCAGAGAAGGACTCCCCAAGCTGCCCGTTGATCAAAACCTTGGAACTTGCAGTTGATAGTAAAGAGGAAATCCAACTAATCCAGTGCCGAGGGAAACCCCTTGCTTCCATGATGGTGAAGAGGCATTGCCAGCTGACCGTGTCAAAGGCTTTCCGAAAATCAAGCTTCAGCACCACCATAGGCAGTTTTCTCTTGTGAGCAGTCTGAACCATATCAGCGGCCATGGCAAAGTTTTCAACAATAGACCTCCCTTTGGCAAAACCTGACTGAAGAGAATGGATGAGCCGAGGTATCTGGCCCTGCAGCCTTCGAGCAAGAACCTTACTGGCCAGCTTTGGAATGCTATGCACAACAGATATAGGCCTGAAATCCGCTAGCTCCAAAGGCGAACTCTTCTTTGGAAGGAGGTAAATGAAGGCCGTGTTGCCCGAGCAGATTCACACGACTGTGATACAACCCAGAGAAGAAGAGCTCCAGGTCCGGCCGAAGAGTGGAGTGGAACTGCTTGTAGAACTCGTTCGTGAAACCATCAGGGCCAGGGCTTCGATTGTCGGGAGAATGGTTAATGGCAGCAACAATCTCCCACCAGCTGAACTCCATTTCAAGACAAGAAAGATCCAACGCGGGGTACAGAGAGCTCAGCTGGACAGTAGGCGAAGACATGGCAGGCTGGCCGAGCAAAGCAGAGATTCTTTGTGAACAATTTTTTTGTTCATTACAGAACGGGATTATAAGACCTCCCACTCACTGGAAACTACTGATGTCTACTAAGATGATCCTGAGTATCAACACTCACGACAAGCATCTTGAGGAAGTAATGCCCAAGAGAATGCTCTAGGTTGCTCAAGTCAACCGTATCACTCTGGTGAGTAAACTCAAACTCAGCATTATCTAGACTAAATCGTGCCAACTCAGCATTGTACAGTCGGCTATGTGCTTACCATAACTCTATAAGAGCACTCCAGAGATGAGCGCTTCAACGATGTTCCAATCAAATTCCCCAATGCATCTCATTTCCCAAGAAAATGCAATATCTGACCAGTGACACTCATCATGCTCATTATTGTTGCTCTCCTCACACACTTGGTCATGTTTCCCCCCTCTAGCAACTAAAGGTGATTCTCTTATACAAGTAAGGCAGCTATTTATAGAGAGCCCCGCTTCGGTACACCCCCCTTACAAAACATGCAAAGGGCAATTTAGACCTTTGGCAAAGGTATACGTACGTTTGAGGAGTAGGTACGCCAACTCCTATTAGGCGCCGGTTATAGGCTCCATCCTGGGCTAGGCCCATTTAGATTTTACTTTTACTTTTTTTAAGCTTAAAAAATGACGCAAAAGTAGGGATTCAAACTCAAAACCAACAGATTTATTTCCAACCCCAGCTACCACCCTGGACGACTTTCCTGCTATTCATAGTTCTACTTCTTTCTCTACTTGTTGTGTACATTTCCGGTTCAGGCCTGGAAGGTTTTCTGGGCGATTTTTCTTTTGTTTTTTCATGAACAGCTTCGCTCGGTTTTTCTCCTTCCTTTTAATTTTTGGTTCATTTTTCCTTTTATTTTTTCATGAACTTTCTTTTGTATTGGTGAACTTTTCTTAAATTCATGAACAATTATTTTCGAAATTTGCGACTTTTTCTAAACTTGTGAACTTTTTCAAAACCACGGCTTTTTAAAATTGTAACACATGAATTTTTTTAAAATTATTAACCTTTTTAAAAACTTGTGAACTTTTTCAAACCCATAATTTGTTTTCCAAATTCATGATCTTCTTGAAATTTTAAGTTGCAACAATTTTCAAAGTCGCGAACTTTTTCCAAATTCATGAAATTTTTAAAATTTCTCTCATGAACAATTTTCAAATTTGTGATTTTTTTTCAAACTTGTAAACTTTTTACAAATCCATCAACTAACGGGCGAAGCGAGCGGGCATGTGAAACTTGCGCGCAGGCGCAATATTTAGCCATGGCCCACTTGCATGTGTGGGAGCGCTGGCTTCCTAAACGACGCCAAAAGAACTGAATAGGGGCTCCCCAAATAGACGGTGCCACACACAGGAGTTTGTTTGAAATTTCAAAAAATGTATGCCTTTTCAAAATTTGTTCAAAAAATTACAAATATTTGCATTTAAAAAAACTTTACATAAATTTCAAAAAAATGTGTATTTCAAAAGTCCTGATAATGTCAAAACATGCATATTTTTAAAAAGAGCAAACACAACATTTTTTCAAAAACACTAAAAACTTTGAAATTAAAAAAACTCGGAGCTGTATGAACAACAATTTGAAACCAATTTTGTTTTTCTAAATTTCCATGAACAGTTTTTGAATCTGTGTATAAGGTGTTTAAAAAGATGTTTTTTTCTAAATTCCGAACAACATTTGAAAGTGTGAACTTTATTTGGAACTCGTTGAACATTGTTTCAGTTTCTAAAAAAGTTTGTATGAATTTGTGAACCAATTTTGAAAATAGCAACATTTTTAAATCAATGAACTTTTTTTGACTTAGCGGGTGCTTGGGCCGGCTCAACAGGCACCCGACGGGAGCGATGCCATCACCCAGTTGGGCCAAGACCTAAGCTTTTTTCAGAAAAAAAATCGTTTTTTGCTCTTTTTTTTGTGAATTCATTTTTATTTTTTTGGACTTCATTATTCATTATATGAAACCTGTTCAAAAATGTAAATATTATTTGGAATACAAAAATGAAAATTTTAAGTAACTATTTTAAATTATGATTTAAATTCATTTTTCCTTCTAATATTTATTATATGCTTTTGAAAAAAAGCATTTACTGTTTTCAATTTTATCCCTTTTGATCTATTAGTTATGTTAAATACTTAAAGTAATGTTTTAAATACCTATTGAAATTATTATTTTAAATTCTCTTCTTCAAATATGGCATGGACGCTTATCATGGGCATGCCCACCTCTTCTCAAAAGATGGTGTCATTTCAAGAATGTGCCAAAAACAGGGTGTTCATGTAGGCCATAAAGCTCTGTTTGAGAGCATGTTTGTTTCTCAAAATGCGTCAAATGACCACCAATTTTTCTCATTGGCTTGTATGACTAATTCAAGGTACCATGGCAAGTTATTTCAGGTTTCCACACATTTCGCAGTTTTTGAAGTTTTCTTGGCCAAAAAAGGTTGATAAATGGTTGAACGTCGCAACTTCCATACGGTCTCAGGAATCATTCAAACTTGGCATGGGCGCCTACCATGGGCATGCGCACATGCTTGCAGAAGTTGGTGTCATTTCAAGGATGTTAAAATATAGATCATGTTGAATGGAGAGTTTTCGGGTAGACCACAAGGCTCCATCTAAGAGCATGTTGTTTCTTAACATCTTTGAAATGACCCCAATTTTTCATGGCCTTTTATGACTAATTTCGGGCACTATGCCAAGTTGTTTTGGATTTTGATTTTTTTTCCGCATTTTCTGGAGTTTTCTTGGCCAAAAAAGGCCGATAAATGCCCGGTCGTGTCAAAACTTGCATACAGTGCTGGAAGTCGTTCAAACCTGACATGAATGCCTACTATGGACATGCCCACCTTCTTGCGGAAGTTGGGGTCATTCGGAGGATGTCCAAAAACTGATCAGATTGAACGGAGAGTATTAGGGTAGGCCACAAGGCTCAGTGTGAGAGCACATTGTCTCTCGACATCCTTGAAATGTACCAATTCTTTTCCATGGTCTTGTACGACCAGTTCCAGACACCATGCCAAGTTGTTTTGGTTTTTTTGACAAATTTTGCATTTTCTAAAGTTTTCTCGGTCAAAAAATAGCGATAAATGGCCAGACGTGTCGCAACTTGCATACAGGGTCGTAAATCATTCAAACATTGTCATGGATGCCTATAATGAGCATGTCACCTGCTCGCAAAAGTTGGGGTCATTTCAAGGACGTAAAAAATAGATCATGTTGAGCAGAGGGTATTCGAGTGGGCTAGAAGACTCCGTCCGAGAGCATGTTGTTTCTCGACATCCTTAAAATGATCCCATTTCCCCCCATGGCCTCTAAGATCAATACCAAGGGGGGGGGGTGCCCGAATGCTCTGTCTGAGAGCACGTTGCTTCTTGACATCCTTGAAATGACCCTATTGTTTTTCATGGTCTTTTATGACCAATTCAAGGAATCATGCCAAGTTATTTTTGTTTTCGACAAGTTTTCATTGTCGAACATGTCACAATATGCAAACGGTGTCAAAATTCGTTCGAACCTGACATGGATGCCTACCATGGACATGTCCACCTGTTTGCAAAAGTTAGGGTCATTTATCCATAGTTCTAAAAACCCACCAGGTGAAAGGAGCATTCTAGACTAGGCCACACGGATGAGTCCGTGAGTATGTAGTTTTCTTAATTTAAAATTTTGTGTTATTTACAATTTCTGCCATTACCACTCAACATGAACATTCCTTGTGTCCTAATCATTTCTTGAAATTTGTCAAGAATTTTTCAATTTCAAATTACGTACGTAAATTTAATGAACTTGAACACTGTTTTCAAAATTGCTTACAAATTTTAAGAATTTATGAAAATTAGAACACAAATTGCAAAGCACATACTTTTAAAAATTTATCAATTTTTTTGAAATGCAAACATTTATTAAACTTGCGAATAAATTTTATGAAAACAATAACATTTTTAAAATTATAAAAAATATTTGAAAACAAGAACAAATTTTTGTTTTCGAAAATTTCAAATGTTTGAACAGGTTTCAAAAAATAATAAAGTTCTAAAATGAGAAAAATAAATTAATGATTTCAAAAAATTTCTTTAAGTTTTTTTAAATATTTAGGATTCGAAAATTTTCAAGAGAAGTTCACTGAAAAAAGTTGCAAGAAAAGCTTGAGAAACTGAAAAAGATACACAAAATTTGAGATTTTTTTCATGAATCAGATATTTTATTTTATTTTGAAATTTCATGCATTTGATAAAACAAAAAAAGAAAAAAAAGAATCCCAAACAAATCAAAACCCGGTTTACAAAACACGGACAAACCGCGAGGGTTGGAGTTGGTATCTCCTGTGGTACACATGTTTTGAAGACTAAAGAGAAAGAAAAAAGAACCCGTGGACGCCAAATAGGGTTTGGTATACCACGTACGCCGGGCCGTGTACGAGCGGTACGTACACATGCCGAGAATCAAGGTTGCCTCTATTTCTCTCTTATAGTGAGACGTAGGGAAGCCTCGCGTCACACACTACATAGGCATCTCCCGTTCTCTTACCTAATTGTTTTCAAAGTGTTGTTTTCAAGCGAGGCCCAAACAAGCAGGAGGGTACAACCTCGTTTGTTTTCATTTCTTTTAATTTCATTTATGCATCCAAGTATTCTGAATAATTATATTAGAAGAACATTTTACAACAAACATTTGAAAAATGGTTAACCAAGCATTTGAAAAATGTTAAATGTGTAAAAAGTGTTTCTCATGTATAAAATATATATATATAATGTGTATGAAAAAATTTGGACATGTTTTTATAAAATTTAATCCAAGCATTTATCAAAAATTAAACAAGTATTTGAAAAATGTTAATCAAACATTTGAAAAAAATCTGAAACAAGTATTACAACAATCTTAATCAAGCATTTGAAAAATATTAAATGTGTATAGGAAAATGTTGAAGATGTATTGAAAATTGTTAAAATTGTATTCCAAAACTGTTAATCAAGCATTTTAAATATGTTAAATGTGTATGGAAATAATTGTGATGATATATTAAAAAAGGTTAATCTTGTAATTTGAAAATTTTAATCAAGCATTTGAAAATATTAAATGTGTACAAAAAAATATTGACTATGTATTAAAAAAAGTTAATCTTGTATTTAAAAATTATTAATATTGTGATGATATATTAAAAGACAAGTATGTATTAAAAATGCATTAGATATATACCAAAATTGTGTATGAAAATACAGTGAACCCCGAGAAAAAACAGAAAAACCAATAAAAAATGAGAAAGAACCAAACAAAACTGAAGAAGTAAAGAAAAAAGGCCGACGGTAATTTAGAAACAAACAAAGGAAAAATGAAGAAAAAAGCGAGTAAAAACAGAGAAAAGCAGTGAAAATACACTGAAAAAACAAAATAAAAAAACATGGAGAATCAGTGGAATAACCGGCACTTATCCCTTTAATTGGTCGCGCCCTACTGTTTTATCACAACTCCTACAGTGAGCTAGTGGTTCGTGTTCAATCCCTGGCGTCTTCCTTTTTCCTTCATTTATTATAAAAGGGTATGGAGAGATTTCGTCTGTTAATTCACCAAACTTCACATGACAATTGTTGTGGCCATTTATTTCTTCCCTTAGTGACCTTTATTCTTCGACTGTAGTGTTCTTGAGGCTGAGGCACATGATGGTATCTCGTACTCGTGGCGGAGCATCCTCCATGGTCAGCAGCTAATCAAGGAAGGGTATATCTGGAGAATTGGGACTGGATCGCAGGTGAATATCTGGACTGACCCAAGGTCCTGGTCACGGCGGGTTATCACCCCGAAAGGTGCCAATCTGCTAACGCATGTGTTTGATCTCATCTGCCCTATATAAGGATGACAATTTTACCCATGGGTACGGGTATCCGTGGATACCGTACCCGCATGGGCAGGGTATGGGCATAATTTTATACCCATGGGTTGTACCCATACCCTACTCATTAAGTCATGGATATACCCATACCCTACCCGTTTATATTGACATGTGGACCTTACCCGTGATTCACAAATGTACCTATGTTAAAGTTGTGTCGTGAGCCTGTGAACCTATGTTAAAGTTGTCACCAATTGTTAATTTGAATTGAGATAATTGACATGTACTCATCTATTTGTTATTGAGTTGAGATTAATGTTTTTGTCAAATATGCTATATGAATATAAAATTACGAATAACTTGTGTACTATTTGATCTACCCGTTGGGTACCCAATGGGTATGGATACCCATCGGGTATGGGTACGGGTACAGTTTCATACCCATGGGTACGGGTATGGGTTGAATTGTGTACCCATTGACGATATGGGTATGGGTATGGTATTGCTCTACCCGCCCCATACCCTACCCATTGCCATCCTTAGCCCTATATCAGTAGGCTGGGATGAGCAGCTAGTGAAGGACACCTTCTGTGCTGAAGACGCCCAACGGATACTACAAATTCCTTTACGGGATGGTGTGGACGACTTCATAGCATGGCAATCACGACTGCGATGGAGCTGGGTGCTACACGGGTCGTTTTTTAAACTGATTCGCAGCTGCTTGCTGATGCTATGAACGTCCGAATAGCTGACTCCTTGCAGTATGCTGTGATCATCGAAGATCTGAAGCTCCAGCTCAAAATGTGGTTCTCGAAATGTAGCGTGATCCCATGTAGGCGCACGGCGAATTCGGTAGCACATGAATTAGCCTAGATTGGTCGTATATGCTTACCTAGTGTTTGTATGGTGTGGAACTCTATTGTACCGCCCGCTGTGGCTGCCTGTGTCTCGGGGATATGCCCGAGCGCCATTAATCTATAAAGCTCTGCTTTGCCTTCAAGAAAAGGAGCGGCGATTGCAGAGTGGAACAGCAACAAACATGGCTATAGCTTACACGTGCACCAACGTTCAAAGTTCTGAACCTGCTGAAATAATGCCGCGTGATGACAGTGCGTTTCTTGCTATAACTGTAACCACAAATGATATTTTCTTGATTTTGAAAAGCATTGAGATAGAGTCGGTTCATTCTACTACATGTTGCTGACCTACAGAAGTCCCAGTTAAATCAGTCAAATCATCCTTCAGCACCATCACTTGAGTTTCCCAGAACATCAGTTTTGACCACTCTGCTTGAATTTAAATGAACATATGCAGTGTGAAATCTCGAATTTGTCCATCATTGAATTCAATATAAGCCAACATGGCAGTGCCAAACTCACTTAAGTTACAGGCGAAGTGATTGGGACCTGAGCAAAAAAAAAGGCAGATCGTAATTCACAGTGAGAAATAATTGTGGACACAGAGGAGGGGTAGGGGAGTTTCAGACTTTTCACATCTCAACGCCGTGTACCGGGGATGGCTTGCAGCCAGCTATGAACACACGCTACGCCCTTAGAGCATTACTAGTAGTACCCTAAACCCTTAAACCCTAAAAAATAACCGTTTTTTTCTGGGTTGCAACAAAAAAACGCAAAGACTAGAACCCCTAAACTCTAAAAAAAAAGGGTCCAATCCTCAAACCCAATTTTAATCTGTAGAAGTGAGGGTTGGAGAGGGGCGCTCGACCCCAACCCACACTCCCTTTCCCCGTTGCGCGGGAGGGAAGTTTCCCGTCCCCAACCTCCCGCCTCCTCCCTCCCAAGCCACCGGCCGTCGCTCGCCGCCAATCCGGCCGGCCCCCCGCCACCCCTCGACGGCCCCTGCGCCACACTCCCCGCCGCCGGATCCGTCGTTCCCCGCCGCCTCCCGCCCCGCGCCCCGGCCCCCGGCCGCCCCGCCCCGCCTCCTCTCTTCCACCTCCCCCAGCCGCCACGCCCCGCCCCCCCGGCCGCCCGCCTCTGCCGTCGTTCCCCGCCCCCCGCCCCCCAGCCGCCTCCCGCCCCCAGCGGCCAGAGGCAGGCCGGCCTCAGGCCTCCTCGAGCGGCCGCGCCAGAGGCCAGGCGGGCCAGAGGCAGCCGCGCCGCCGCCCCGAGCTCCCCGCAGGTATGCTTCCTTTTCTTTCTTTTTGTTTTACTTTTTTCCTTTCTGATTCATTGTTGGCACTCACAATTTATTGTTTGTTGTATTGTGTAGATGAAGGTGAACAACAACGACATGGACTCGTTGTCCGATTCGTCGGGTTGGTCGTCATCCGACGATTCAGACATCGACGAGTTGTTGCAAGACGACGACGTCGAGATGATGAGCCTCCTCATCGATGTGCAATCGTTTGAAAACTGCGTGAAGCTGATGGATCAGAGGAGAGGGTCGAAGATGGGGCGAGTCACCATCTACCAGATGATTATTGTTTGAATGATTATTGTTTTATTCAGTGTTGTAATAATAACTAGAATGCTTATTGTTTTATGTCAAATGTGATGGAATTTGTGATATGTCATATGATGAAATGTGATGAAATGTGTGATATATGAAATGATAGTTTTAAATGTTGGGGTTGAGGCAAAGACTAGAACCCTCAAATCCAACCCTTAAAGCAGCTTAAGGGTAGGGTTTGAGGGTTTTAGTCTTTGCCCTTGTTTTTCAACCCTTAAAAATGTTAAAAACTGGCATTTCTCAACCTAAAACTGCTATAAGGGTTTGAGGGTTCTACTAGTAATGCTCTTACAGCTGGGGCCCCTGGTCCGTAGATGACACACACTTACACGGTTACACCCACCAACTTGTATCTTACTCCATAAACTCCTCTGCCTCCTCTGCCTGACATGTGGACCCTTCGAGGTCCGAGTCATCTCTGCCCATGCCTTTCTAGGCTAGGATTTGCTTGTCCGCCTTCGTCACTCACAGAATGGAGCTTACTGGTGACAGAGGCATGAGAGGCAGGCTGAGCACGCTGACCATTGACAGGGACACGGCGGCCAGGGTGGATGGGTTCCTGGCCTCCTCGTCGACGGCCCCCTTGATAAAATGATGAAGCACGACTTCCCGCTGGAGAAGTGCAGGGTCCGGTCATCACCATCTGAAGGGCTGGTTGTACTGCCGACAGTGGACGTTTTTCTTTTCTTCTGGCTGTATATCGACTTCTGTATTTTGGTGAGATGACTTTTAATAATTTCAAGATAAGGAAAGAAAACCTCAGGTTGTTTAATCCTCAGCGAGTACTCTTTGTAAGAGTAGCAGGTTTTCGCCCTGTCCTGTTCTTGATTTGTGAACAAAAAAGTAGTGGCTGCACCGACCTTCGGTGCACCCACGTAATGAACAGTAAATTAAAAAAAAAGTAAAAAAAAAGAAATCTGTGTTAGAAAGTTATGTTTAAGTTATGCTTATCTCCGCTTTGTAATCTCAACTAACATATCCTCTCTTTCTCCCTCTCGTAGTTATCCTCTGTACCGGCCTGATCTCATATGATGGGTCTTTCATCTTGTACGCCAAGGCATGGCTGTTTGCCTCACATCAATATAAACCAAACGCGACTCCTCATCGAGGAGTAGGAACGCTTCCTAACTTAACATGGTCATCAGAGCCACCTCTTCCAAATACATCTAGCTACAACAAAACCACAAACCACAACCGCCGTCGCCGTCGCCATGTCTTCCTTGTCATCCGTCTCCCTCAACCTCGGGTCACCACCGACGGAGAAGCTTGCGAGAGGAAACTTCATCCTCTGGAAGGCACAAGTCCTCCTGGCCCTGCGAGGCGCGCAGGTGACGGGTCTACTGGACAAAAGCGATGTAGCTCCGCCCAAGACGGTGGAAGCCACGCAGGCGGACAAAACTACGGCCATGGCGCCGAACCCGCAGTATGCGGCCTGGATCGCCAAAGATCAACATGTGCTCTCATATCTATTGAACCCCATGATTCCAGAAATACTTGCGCAGGTCATCGGGAAGGATTCCACCTTCGAGTTGTGGACAGCGGTGACAGCCATCTTCGCCTCCCAATCACAGTCTCGGATTACAAATCTGAGAATTGCGATCACCAACACCAAGAAAGGCACCATGTCAAGCTCTTCCTTCATGGCCAAGATGAAGAGTCTCGGCGACGAGCTACCAGCCGCCGGTCGTCCCGTCTCTGATCCGGAGATGGTGGACTATATCTTGGTAGGGCTAGACCGTGACTATGATCCTGTAGTTGAGGCAATCGGTGCCATCAAGAACACAATCACCCCCGATGACCTCTTTGCCCAAATCTCTGCGTCTGATCAGAGAATGGAGATGTTGGGCGATGCTGCCGCGGCCAAGCCCGAGGAAAACCCTACCGTGGGCGAGGCACAAGGGGGTGCGGCTGTGGAGATTGGCAGTCGTCTCCTGCTCGCGGTGGGAGCAGCTACAGAGGACGCCAGCGACAGAACCAACCTCAACAGGCGCGTGATCAGCAGCAGCGCGACAACCCCGAGTGCCAAATATGCCTCAAATATCATCCGGGGGGGGGGGGCTCTGCTGGTGGCGCTATGAAGATGGAGAGCCAGAAGAGAAGGCGGCGCATGCAGCCACCTTCTGCGTAGATACTGTTGGGGAATGTAGTAATTTCAAAAAATTTCCTACGCGCACGCAAGATCATGGTGATGCATAGCAACGAGAGGGGAGAGTGTTGTCTATGTACCCTTATAGACCGAAAGCGGAAGCGTTATATCAACGCGGTTGATGTAGTCGTACGTCTTCACGATCCGACGGATCCAAGCACCGTTACTCCGGCACCTCCGAGTTCTTGGCACACGTTCAGCTCGATGACGTTCCCCGGGCTCCGATCCAGCAAAGCTTTGAGGAAGAGTTCCGTCAGCACGATGGCGTGGTGACGATCTTGATGAACTACCAACGCAGGGCTTCGCCTAAGCACCGCGACAATATGACCGAGGTGGAATATGGTGGAGGGGGGGGCACCGCACACGGCTAAGGAACGATCACGTTGATCAATTGTGTGTCCTGGGGTGCCCCCCTGCCCCCGTATATAAAGGAGCAAGGGGGAGGGCCGGCCGGCCCTAGGGGCGCGCCAAGGGAGTGGGAGTCCTCCTCCTAGTGGGAGTAGGACTCCCCTTTCCTAGTCCAACTAGGAGGAGGAAGGGGGGAAGGAAGGAGAGGGAGAGGGAGAGGGAAAGGGGGGCCGCGCCCCCCAACTTGTCCAATTCGGACTCCTCATGGGGGGGGCGCCACCTCCTGGTGCGGCCCTCTCTCTTCCCTCGCGGCCCAATAAGGCCCATACTTCCCCCGGGGGGTTCCGGTAACCCCTCCGGCACTCCGGTAATATCCGAAACCTCTCGGAACCATTCCGATGTCTGAACATAGCCGTCCAATATATCAATCTTTATGTCTCGACCATTCCGAGACTCCTCGTCATGTCCATGATCACATCCGGGACTCCGAACTCCTTCGGTACATCAAAATGCATAAACTCACAATAACTGTCATCGTAACCTTAAGCGTGCGGACCCTAAGGTTCGAGAACAATGTAGACATGACCGAGACACGTCTCCGGTCAATAACCAATAGCGGGACCTGGATGCCCATATTGGCTCCTACATATTCTACGAAGATCTTTATCGGTCAGACCGCATAACAACATACGTTGTTCCCTTTGTCCATCGGTATGTTACTTGCCCGAGATTCGATCGTCGGTATCCAATACCTAGTTCAATCTCGTTACCGGCTACTCTCTTTACTCGTTCCGTAATACATCATCCCGCAACCAACTCATTGGTTGCAATGCTTGCAAGGCTTATGTGATGTGCATTACCGAGAAGGCCCTGAGATACCTCTCCGACATTCGGAGTGACAAATCCTAATCTCGAAATACGCCAACCCAACAAATACTTTCGGAGACACCTGTAGAGCACCTTTATAATCACCCAGTTACGTTGTGACGTTTGGTAGCACACAAAGTGTTCCTACGGTAAACGGGAGTTGCATAATCTCATAGTCAAAGGAACATGTATAAGTCATGAACAAAAGCAATAGCAACATACTAAACGATCGGGTGCTAAGCTATTGGAATGGGTCATGTCAATCAGATCATTCAACTAATGATGTGACCTTGTTAATCAAATGACAACTCCTTTGTCTATGGTTAGGAAACTTAACCATCTTTGATTAACAAGCTAGTCAAGTAGAGGCATACTAGTGACACTCTGTTTGTCTATATATCCACACATGTATTATGTTTCCGGTTAATACAATTCTAGCATGAATAATAAACATTTATCATGATATGTAAGGAAATAAATAATAACTTTATTATTGCCTCTAGGGCATATTTCCTTCAGTCTCCCACTTGCACTAGAGTCAATAATCTAGATTACACAGTAATGATTCTAACACCCATGGAGTCTTGGTGCTGATCATGTTTTGCCCGTGGAAGAAGCTTAGTCAACGGGTCTGCCACATTCAGATCCGTATGTATCTTGCAAATCTCTATGTCTCCCACCTGGACCAAGTCCCGGATGGAATTGAAGCGTCTCTTGATGTGCTTTGTTCTCTTGTGAAATCTGGATTCCTTCGCCAAGGCTATTGCTCCAGTATTGTCACAAAAGATTTTCATTGGACCCGATGCACTAGGTATGACACCTAGATCGGATATGAACTCCTTCATCCAGACTCCTTCATTTGCTGCTTCCGAAGCATCTATGTACTCCGCTTCACATGTAGATCCCGCCACGACGCTTTGTTTGGAACTGCACCAACTGACAGCTCCACTGTTTAATGTAAATACGTATCCGGTTTGCGATTTCGAATCGTCCGGATTAGTGTCAAAGCTTGCATCAATGTAACCTTTTACGATGAGCTCTTTGTCACCTCCATACACGAGAAACATTTCCTTAGTCCTTTTCAGGTACTTCAGGATATTCTTGACCGCTGTCCAGTGATCCACTCCTGGATTACTTTGGTACCTCCCTGCTAAACTTATAGCAAGGCACACATCAGGTCTGGTACACAGCATTGCATACATGATAGAGCCTATGGCTGAAGCATAGGGAACATCTTTCATTTTCTCTCTATCTTCTGCAGTGGTCGGGCATTGAGTCTGACTCAACTTCACACATTGCAATACAGGCAAGAACCCTTTCTTTGCTTGATGCATTTTGAACTTCTTTAAAATCTTGTCAAGGTATGTGCTTTGTGAAAGTCCAATTAAGCGTCTTGATCTATCTCTATAGATCTTAATGCCCAATATGTAAGCAGCTTCACCGAGGTCTTTCATTGAAAAACTCTTATTCAAATACCCCTTTATGCTATCCAGAAATTCTATATCATTTCCAATCAGTAATATGTCATCTACATATAATATCAGAAATGCTACAGAGCTCCCACTCACTTTCTTGTAAATACAGGCTTCTCCAAAAGTCTGTAAAAACCCAAATGCTTTGATCACACTATCAAAACGTTTATTCCAACTCCGAGATGCTTGCACCAGTCCATAAATGGATCGCTGGAGCTTGCATACTTTGTTAGCTCCCTTTGGATCAATAAAACCTTCTGGTTGCATCATATACAACTCTTCTTCCAGAAACCCATTCAGGAATGCAGTCTTTACATCCATTTGCCAAATTTCATAATCATAAAATGCGGCAATTGCTAACATGATTCGGACAGACTTAAGCATCGCTACGGGTGAGAAGGTCTCATCGTAGTCAATCCCTTGAACTTGTCGAAACCCCTTTGCGACAAATCGAGCTTTATAGACAGTAACATTACCGTCGGCGTCAGTCTTCTTCTTAAAGATCCACTTGTTCTCTATTGCTTGCCGACCCTCGGGCAAGTCAACCAAAGTCCACACTTTGTTTTCATACATGGATCCCATCTCAGATTTCATGGCTTCCAGCCATTTTGCGGAATCTGGGCTCACCATCGCTTCTTCATAGTTCGTAGGTTCGTCATGATCTAGTAGCATGATTTCCAGAATAGGACTGCCGTACCACTCTGGTGCGGATCTCACTCTGGTTGATCTACGAGGTTCAGCAGTTACTTGATCTGAAGTTTCATGATCATCATCACTAACTTCTTCTCTGATTGGTGTAGATGTCACAGAAACTGGTTCCTGTGATGAACTACTTTCCAATAAGGAAGCAGGTACAGTTACCTCATCAAGTTCTACTTTCCTCCCACTCACTTCTTTCGAGAGAAACTCCTTCTCTAGAAAGGATCCATTTTTAGCAACAAATGTCTTGCCTTCGGATCTGTGATAGAAGATGTACCCAACTGTTTCCTTTGGGTATCCTATGAAGACACATTTCTCCGATTTGGGTTCGAGCTTATCAGGTTGAAGCTTTTTCACATAAGCATCGCAGCCCCAAACTTTAAGAAACGACAACTTTGGTTTCTTGCTAAACCATAGTTCATAAGGCGTCGTCTTAACGGATTTTGACGGTGTCCTATTTAACGTGAATGCGGCCGTCTCTAGAGCATAACCCCAAAACGATAGCGGTAAATCTGTAAGAGACATCATAGATCGCACCATATCTAGTAAAGTGCGATTACGACGTTCGGACACACCATTGCGTTGTGGTGTTCCGGGTGGCGTGAGTTGCGAAACTATTCCGCATTGTTTCAAATGTAGACCAAACTCGTAACTTAAATATTCTCCTCCACGATCAGATCGTAGAAACTTTATTTTCTTGTTACGATGATTTTCAACTTCACTCTGAAATTCTTTGAACTTTTCAAATGTTTCAGACTTGTGTTTCATTAAGTAGATATACCCATATCTGCTTAAATCATCTGTGAAGGTGAGAAAATAACGATATCCGCCACGAGCTTCAATATTCATCGGACCACATACATCTGTATGTATGATTTCCAATAAATCTGTTGCTCTCTCCATAGTACCGGAGAACGGTGTTTTAGTCATCTTGCCTAAGAGGCACGGTTCGCAAGTACCAAGTGATTCATAATCAAGTGGTTCCAAAAGTCCATCAGTATGGAGTTTCTTCATGCGCTTTACACCGATATGACCTAAACGGCAGTGCCACAAATAAGTTGCACTATCATTATCAACTCTGCATCTTTCGGCTTCAACATTATGAATATGTGTATCACTACTATCGAGATTCATCAAAAATAGACCACTCTTCAAGGGTGCATGACCATAAAAGATATTATTCATATAAATAGAACAACCATTATTCTCTGATTTAAATGAATAACCGTCTCGCATCAAACAAGATCCAGATATAATGTTCATGCTCAACGCTGGCACCAAATAACAATTATTTAGGTCTAATACTAATCCCGAAGGTAGATGTAGAGGTAGCGTGCCGACCGCGATCACATCGACTTTGGAACCATTTCCCACGCGCATCGTCACCTCGTCCTTTGCCAGTGTTCGCTTAATCCGTAGTCCCTGTTTCGAGTTGCAAATATTAGCAACAGAACCAGTATCAAATACCCAGGTGCTACTGCGAGCTCTAGTAAGGTACACATCAATAACATGTATATCACATATACCTTTGTTCACCTTGCCATCCTTCTTGTCCGCCAGATACTTGGGGCAGTTCCGCTTCCAGTGACCAGTCTGCTTGCAGTAGAAGCACTCAGTTTCAGGCTTAGGTCCAGACTTGGGTTTCTTCGCTTGAGCAGCAACTTGTTTGCTGTTCTTCTTGAAGTTCCCCTTCTTCTTCCCTTTGCCCTTCTTCTTGAAACTGGTGGTCTTATTGACCATCAACACTTGATGCTCCTTCTTGATTTCTACCTCCGCAGCCTTTAGCATTGCGAAGAGCTCGGGCATAGTCTTATCTATCCCTTGCATATTATAGTTCATCACGAAGCCTTTGTAGCTTGGTGGCAGTGATTGAAGAATTCTGTCAATGACACAATCATCCGGAAGATTAACTCCCAGTTGACTCAAGTGATTGTAATACCCAGACATTCTGAGTATGTGCTCACTGACAGACCCATTCTCTTCCATCTTGCAGCTATAGAACTTATTAGAGACCTCATATCTCTCAATCTGGGCATTCTGTTTGAATATCAACTTCAACTCCTGGAACATCTCATATGCTCCATGGTTCTCAAACCGTCATTGAAGTCCCGGTTCTAAGCCGCAAAGCATGGCACACTGAACTATCGAGTAGTCATCAGCTTTGCTTTGCCAGACGTTCATAACATCTGGTGTTGCTCCAGCAGCAGGCCTGGCACCTAGCGGTGCATCTAGGACGTAATTCTTCTGTGCAGCAATGAGGACAATCCTCAAGTTACGGACCCAGTTCGTGTAATTGCTACCATCATCTTTCAACTTTGCTTTCTCAAGGAACGCATTAAAATTCAACGGAACAATAGCACGAGCCATCTATCTACATAAACAAGCAAGATACTATTAGGGACTAAGTACATGATAAATTTAAGTTCAATTAATCATATTACTTAAGAACTCCCACTTAGACAGACATCCCTCTAATCTTCTAAGTGATCACGTGATCCAAATCAAACTAAACCATAACCGATCATCACGTGAAATGGATTAGTTCTCAATGGTGAACATCATCATGTTGATCATATCTACTATATGATTCACGTTCGACCTTTCGGTCTCCGTGTTCCGAGGCCATATCTGCATATGCTAGGCTCGTCAAGTATAACCCGAGTATTCCGCGTGTGCAAAACTGGCTTGCACCCGTTGTAGATGGACGTAGAGCTTATCACACCCGATCATCACGTGGTGTCTGGGCACGACGAACTTTGGCAACGGTGCATACTCGGGGAGAACACTTCTTGATAATTTAGTGAGAGATCATCTTATAATGCTACCGTCAATCAAAGCAAGATAAGATGCATAAAAGATAAACATCACATGCAAATCAATATAAGTGATATGATATGGTCATCATCATCTTGTGCTTCGTGATCTCCATCTCTGCAGCACCATCATGATCACCATCGTCACCGGCGCGACACCTTGATCTCCATCGTAGAATCGTTGTCGTCTCGCCAATCTTATGCTTCTACGACTATCGCTACCGCTTAGTGATAAAGTAAAGCATTACAGGGCGATTGCATTGCATACAATAAAGCGACAACCATACGGCTCCTGCCGGTTGCCGATAACTCGGTTATAAAACATGATCATCTCATACAATAAAATATAGCATCATGTCTTGACCATACCACATCACAACATGCCCTGCAAAAACAAGTTAGACGTCCTCTACTTTGTTTGTTGCAAGTTTTACGTGGCTGCTACGGGCTTAAGCAAGAACTCATCTTACCTACGCATCAAAACCACAACGATAGTTTGTCAAATAGACTCCGTTTTAACCTTCTCAAGGACCGGGCGTAGCCACACTTGGTTCAACTAAAGTTGGTGAGACAGTCTCCCGCAAGCCATCTGTGTGCAAAGCACGTAGAGGGAACCGGTCTCGCGTAAGCGTACGCGTAAGGTTGGTCCGGGTCGTCTCATCCAACAATACCACTGAACCAAAGTATGACATGCTGGTAGGCAGTATGACTTGTATCGTCCACAACTCACTTGTGTTCTACTCGTGCAAATAACATCAAACCATAAAAACCTAGGCTCTGATACCACTGTTGGGGAACGTAGTAATTTCAAAAAATTTCCTACGCGCACGCAAGATCATGGTGATGCATAGCAACGAGAGGGGAGAGTGTTGTCTACGTACCCTTGTAGACCGAAAGCGGAAGCGTTATATCAACGCGGTTGATGTAGTCGTACGTCTTCACGATCCGACCGATCCAAGCACCGTTACTCCGGCACCTCCGAGTTCTTGGCACACGTTCAGCTCGATGACGTTCCCCGGGCTCCGATCCAGCAAAGCTTCGAGGAAGAGTTCTGTCAGCACGACGGCGTGGTGACGATCTTGATGAACTACCGACGCAGGGCTTCGCCTAAGCACCGCGACAATATGACCGAGGTGGAATATGGTGGAGGGGGGGCACCGCACATGGCTAAGGAATGATCACGTTGATCAATTGTGTGTCCTGGGGTGCCCCCCTGCCCCCGTATATAAAGGAGCAAGGGGGGGAGGGCCGGCCGGCCCTAGGGGCGCGCCAAGGGAGGGGGAGTCCTCCTCCTAGTGGGAGTAGGACTCCCCTTTCCTAGTCCAACTAGGAGGAGGAAGGGGGGAAGGAAGGAGAAGGAGAGGGAGAGGGAAAGGGGGGCCGCGCCCCCCTCCTTGTCCAATTCGGACTCCTCATGGGGGGGCGCGCGCCACCTCCTGGTGCGGCCCTCTCTCTCCCCTCGCGGCCCAATAAGGCCCATACTTCCCCCGGGGGGTTCCGGTAACCCCTCCGGCACTCCGGTAATATTCGAAACCTCTCGGAACCATTCCGATGTCTGAACATAGCCGTCCAATATATCAATCTTTATGTCTTGACCATTCCGAGATTCCTCGTCATGTCCGTGATCACATCCGGGACTCCGAACTCCTTCGGTACATCGAAATGCATAAACTCATAATAACTGTCATCGTAACCTTAAGCGTGCGGACCCTACGGTTTGAGAACAATGTAGACATGACCGAGACACGTCTCCGGTCAATAGCCAATAGCGGGACCTGGATGCCCATATTGGCTCCTACATATTCTACGAAGATCTTTATCGGTCAGACCGCATAACAACATACGTTGTTCCCTTTGTCCATCGGTATGTTACTTGCCCGAGATTCGATCGTAGGTATCCAATACCTAGTTCAATCTCATTACCGGCAAGTCTCTTTACTCGTTCCGTAATACATCATCCCGCAACCAACTCATTGGTTGCAATGCTTGCAAGGCTTATGTGATGTGCATTACCGAGAAGGCCCTGAGATACCTCTCCGACATTCGGAGTGACAAATCCTAATCTCGAAATACGCCAACCCAACAAATACTTTCGGAGACACCTGTAGAGCACCTTTATAATCACCCAGTTACGTTGTGACGTTTGGTAGCACACAAAGTGTTCCTACGGTAAACGGGAGTTGCATAATCTCATAGTCAAAGGAACATGTATAAGTCATGAACAAAAGCAATAGCAACATACTAAACGATCGGGTGCTAAGCTATTGGAATGGGTCATGTCAATCAGATCATTCAACTAATGATGTGACCTTGTTAATCAAATGACAACTCCTTTGTCTATGGTTAGGAAACTTAACCATCTTTGATTAACAAGCTAGTCAAGTAGAGGCATACTAGTGACACTCTGTTTGTCTATATATCCACACATGTATTATGTTTCCGGTTAATACAATTCTAGCATGAATAATAAACATTTATCATGATATGTAAGGAAATAAATAATAACTTTATTATTGCCTCTAGGGCATATTTCCTTCAGATACCAACTGGTACGCCGACATGGGAGCCACAAACCATATCACAGGAGAGCTTGATCAGCTGACGATGCGAGAGAAGTACAACGGAGGCGACCAAATCCACACGGCAAGTGGTTCTGGTATGGCAATAACACATATTGGTAGTTCAATTGTTAAAAACCCCATCAAAAACTTGCATCTGAAAAATATTCTACATGTTCCCGAAGCAGCAAAAAGTCTTCTTTCTGTTCATCGATTCACTCGTGATAATCATGTTCTCATAGAGTTTCATCCCTATTTTTTCTTGGTTAAGGATCTGGCCACACGGAGAATCATTCTTAGAGGACGGTGTGTGGGAGGTCTCTACCCACTCATATCATCATCATCATCAGCGTCAAATAAACAAGCGTACCTCGTCGTCAAGCCATCTTCAGCAAAGTGGCACAGTCGCTTGGGTCATCCGTCCTCAGTAGTTGTTAGACATGTCCTTAGCAAAAATAAGCTCCCCTATGAGCCTAGTGTTGAGTCAGTTTGCGATCCGTGTCAACAAGCAAAAAGTCATCAATTGCCTTACCCTGTCTCTACCCGTGTGTATGGGGGCCAGCCCCCACTTCTGTTGGTAGATTTTCCTATTATGTAAGTTTTATTGATGACTATAGTAAATTTACTTGGATTTACTTGTTAAAGAAAAGATCTGATGTATTCCAAGTTTTCATCAATTTCCAAAACCTTGTTGAACGCAAACTGAGCTCCAAAATTATTGCTATGCAAACAGACTAGGGAGGTGAGTATGAGAAACTCAACTCATTCTTCCAAAAACTTGGCATCTCTCATCATGTTTCTTGCCCTCACGCTCACCAACAAAACGGGTCTGCTGAAAGAAAGCACCGTCACATTGTTGATGTAGGGCTTGCATTACTAGCTAATGCATCCATGCCACTTAAGTTCTGGGATGAAGCTTTCTTAACTGCTACATATCTCATCAACTTGCTCCATAGTAAAGTCATCAAGCTTGAAACACCCATCACACGACTCCTTGGCATAACACCAGATTACACATCACTTCGTATCTTTGGTTGTGCATGTTGGCCGAACCTTCGACCTTACAATACACGCAAACTCGCTTTTCGTTCAAAGAGGTGTGTTTTCTTAGGGTATAGTCCCATGCACAAAGGGGTCAAGTGCTTGGATGTTCCTATAGGAAGAGTCTATCTCGCGAGATGTTGTATTTGATGAGTCCATCTTTCCGTTTGCATCTCCACATCCCAACGCCGGTGCCCTGCTTCGAAAGGAAATTCTCCTTCCTGAAAATCTCCGGAGTTTTGATCTAGGGGGAGACAATTGCACTAATCAATATGATGATAATATTGCTAGCACCAGTTCTGCTCTTGTTCCTGTGCAGGTTGGCAGCGAAAACGGTGCACAAAATGATGTACATGATGATCAAAATGAGGGGTTATTTCATGTGCCGCAAGAAGACGAAATTGGCGCTGAAAACGGAGCTGATCCGGCGGCGCCAGCAACTCCTGTGCACATGTTAGCCTCGGATCGCGGGACGCAATCGTCCTCGGATCGTGGTCCTGGCGGGCGCGGGCGCACTCCCTCATCCAGCCAGCCTCGCGCCGCCACGTCACAGGCAGGCGGGGGAGTATCGCCCTCGTGCTCCACGCCGCGGTCCCGCGTCTCACCCAGGCATCCTCGCGTCGCCACGTCATCAGCAGGCGGGGCCGCATCGCCCTGGTATTCCGCGCCGCTATTCCCCTGCATGCATGCACCAGGTGGAGCGGGATCTTTTGCATCCGTAGACCCTGTGGATACCAGGGTGATTCGTGGAGACAGGACCACACCGGACTCTACATGATCTTCTGCATCAACGCCGGTGGGATCTTCTGTAGCCGACTCCCCTGTGCAACATGAACAGCCAGCAGTGTCTACACGTGTCATGACACGTCTACAGAAAGGTATTAAAAATCCAAAAATACGTACTGATGGCACAATACCGTATGGCATGTTGTGTATCTCAGGTGAACCAACAACGTTGAATGAGGCACTTGATGATCCAAGGTGGAAGAAAGCCATGGATGAAGAATACTCAGCACTCATGAAGAATAAAACTTGGCATCTCGTACCAGATCAGAGAGGTAAAAATATTATTGATTGTATATGGGTGTACAGAGTCAAAAAGAAGGCAGATGGAACCATTGACAGGTATAAGGCATGTCTGGTTGCAAAAGGATTTAGACAACGCTATGGTATAGATTATGAAGATACCTTTAGTCCTGTTGTAAAAGCTGCTACAATAAGACTTGTTCTAGCTATTGCTGTATCCAGGGGATGGAGTTTGCGTCAGCTGGATGTAAAGAACGCGTTTTTGCATGGTGTTCTGGAAGAGGAAGTCTACATGAGACAGCCACCTGGGTATGTGAGTAAGAAAACACCACATTATGTATGCAAACTTGAAAAGTCACTTTATGGGTTAAAACAGACACCTAGAGCATGGTACTCTAGGTTGAGCACTCAGTTAAGATGTCTTGGCTTTTTTGCATCAAGGGCTGATACATCATTGTTCATTTACAACAAAGCAAGAGTAGTCATTTTTCTGCTCATCTACGTTGATGATATTATTGTTGCAAGTTCATCACAAGATGCTACTAATGCCCTTCTACATGACCTGAGCTCAGAATTTGCCTTGAAGGATCTAGGAGATTTGCATTTCTTTTTAGGTATTGAGGTTAATAAAAATCAAGATGGTATAGTGTTGAATCAAGAGAAATATGCCAATGAGCTTCTAGCTCGCATGGGAATGAAGAACTGTAAACCTGCGCTTACTCCATTGTCCTCTTCAGAAAAACTTTCAGCTTATGAAGGAGAGCCCCTTCAAGAGGTGGAAAGCACAAGGTACAGAAGCACTGTTGGAGCATTACAATACTTGACACTTGCACGTCCAGATATTTCATTTGCTGTTAACAAAGTTTGTCAGTATTTACATGCTCCTACTACTGCGCATTGGTCAGCTGTCAAGAGGATTGTGAGATATGTAAAACATACTGTGAGCTTAGGCCTTAACTTCAGACGTTCCAATTCTACACTTGTCAGTGCATTCTCTGATGCTGATTGGGCAGGCTGTAGTGATGACAGAAAATCAACTGGAGGCTTTGCAGTGTTTTTTGGATCCAATCTCATCTCTTGGTGTGCAAGAAAACAGGCAACAATATCAAGGTCAAGTACAGAGGCTGAGTATAAATCTTTGGCTAATGCCACTGCAGAAATCATTTGGTTGGAATCACTACTTGAGGAATTGGGAGTTAAGCTGAATCGTGTCTCATGTCTTTGGTGTGACAACTTGGGTGCAACATACTTATCTGCAAATCCTGTATTTCATGCCAGAACAAAGCATATTGAAATTGATTTTCACTTTGTGCGTGAAAGAGTTGCAGACAAGAAACTTGAGATACGATTCATTCCTTCAAAAGATCAAGTAGCTGATGGATTCACCAAGGCGCTACCAACAAAACCGTTTGAAGAATTCAAGAGGAATTTGAACCTAGGATAGTTGAGATTAAGGGAGGGTGTTAGAAAGTTATGTTTAAGTTATGCTTATCTCCACTTTGTAATCTCAACTAACATATCCTGTCTTTCTCCCTCTCGTAGTTATCCTCTGTACCGGCCTGATCTCATACGATGGGTCTTTCATCTTGTACGCCAAGGCATGGCTGTTTGCCTCACATCAATATAAACCAAACGCGGCTCCTCATCGAGGAGTAGGAACGCTTCCTAACTTAACAATCTGAAACTCGGTGGATGTGATTATGAGCTAATGTTTTAGGAGCTTGCAAAGTTTGTTTACCAAAAAAACATCAAATGATGTCCATGCAAAAATGAAATAAAAATGATGTTGTGCACCCATGTTACTGTTCACATGTTTTGAGCACAAACTTTGTTTTTTTTGTACATATTTCCTCGGATGTTCTTTCGCCATCAAATTTTACAAGCACCTAAAACATTTGCTCATAATCACATCCATAAAGTTTTAGAATTTTTTGAAATGTTCTGCTAAGTTTTTGATCGTGAGTGCACCAGGGGTGCAATGTGCATGGGTGTAGAACAACCACACTCTATAAAAAAAACGAGATTAGGAGCCGTAACACTCAGTAGAAACGACCGTTGCTGGATAAGCTATTCCCGGCCACCCTTGAAAAAACCTCACTGCACTCGACAGTTACAGAGTGCAGTGACGCCATAAACCCTAGCTTCGTGAATCATGAGAGATCGGTGCACTGACAGCGATGGCCCATGAAGGATGTCACCGGTGTGGGAATGCACCTAATGGAGAGGGAAGGGACCCATAGCCTCTAGTGGTCAAAATGCCAAACCTATCCTCGTCCGTTCTTCATCCCTGCACATAGGAGAGGTGCGGTAACACCTATGGTTGCGTAGAAATGTCACCTTGTTGAAAATGGAAACAATGTCATCATTCAGTAGACAGTACTCCTTCCGTCAAAAAATATAAGAGTGTTTAGACCACTAAAGTAGTGATCTAAATGCTTTTATAGAGTATGTATCATTTTTTGCCTCACAAAAGAGTAATGCTGTCTGAAAGTTGCAACAATTGACAATGTAACTTCACTCCCTGGCTTGTCTAGCACTAGCTTCCATCTGCCCACCACAGCAGGACACGTTGGATGCCATTGCTTTTTGTTGAGTATATATTTGTATTGCATGTATTTCGTATTGTGGCCCACCTCCTAATTATGTATAGTTGAGATTGAGGCCTACCCTGTACTTATATATACGTGCACCGGCACTCCATCAATACATCGATTATTGTATTGGTCCACATGGTATCATCTTGTTCGGTCCTCCCCTAGGGTTTGCCACCGCCGCCGCTGCACCCCACCACCGTCGCACCTCGCCGCCGCCGCGCCCCCCTTTCCCCGTCGCGCCGCCGCCGCCAAGTGCCGCCCCGCTTCCGCCTCTGCCGCGCCGAACCACCGCCGCCCCGCACTCCCAATCGCGCCACCGCCGTTTCGTTGTGCCGCCTCTCCTCTCTGCTGCCGCTGCCCTCCCCTTCCCCGCAGCCGCGCACGCCCGCAGCCGCCGCACTTCACCGCCGCCGCTGCCCCAACCACCACCCAAACCCTAACCATACCCGCCGCCGCCCTTCACCACCGCCGCCGCACCCATGGACTCCTCCCTGGGCTCCTCCACAACCCGCTCGTCGAACCCCTTCGCCGGCCCCGAACCCTCCGTCGCCACCATCCATGACCTCAACACTGAGGCCCGGGTCCCCATCCGTCTCGACAACTCCAGCACGTCATACCACGCGTGGAAGACCTACTTCAACCTCATCTTCCGCGAGTACTGTCTCACCGAGCACATCGACGGTTCGGTGGATAGCGAGTACATGATGAGCGATCCGGAGTGGTCCGCCATTGAGGCCACACTCATCCGATGGTTCTACCAAACTGTCTCGAAGGACATCTTCCACACGGTTGTCGCCGAGGACGACGGCGCCTGCGCCGTGTGGACCAAGATCAACGCGACAACAAACTTCAGCGCCTTGTTTTCTTGCAGCAGGAGTTCTTCAGCTGTCACCAGGACAAATCCACCATCGATGAGTTATGCATGAGGCTCAAGATGCTCGCTGACGAGCTTAGCGACATCAACACCAAGGTCTGCGACGACCTCATGCTGAGCACCATCACCGCCGGCCTCAACGAGGACTTCGACAACGCGGCGTCCAACCTCACCCTGCTGCTGCAACCCACCTTCCAGCGCGTTGTCGCGTACCTCAAGCTTGAGGAGCGCCGGATGATGAAGCTGAAGCAGCGGGTCCAGCACACCGCCCTCGCCGCCGGCACCACCCGCGGCAGCCCTGCTCCACCAATTGCGCCTCGTCCGCCCGCGCCACCTGCGCCCGCACCGCCCACGCCCCTCGCACCTCCCCAATAGCCGCAAGGTGGCGGGGGCCGCGGCCAGCAGCAGCAGGCACAGGGCGCGCGCGGGGGGGGGGGGGTGGGGGTGGGCGCTACCAGCAGCCTCCTCCGCCATGGGCCCCGGGCAGAACCCGTGGACAGGCATCGTCCACGCCTCTCACATGCCCGTCCCGCGGGCTCCTGCACCGGGTCTTCTTGGTCCTCGCCTCGCAGGCCACCAGGCGTTCTTCGGCGCTCCCTACCAGCCCTACGGTGCTCCCCTCGCGCCGCCACCCCTCGGTGGCTATGGCGCGCCCGCCCAGGCGCCGCCCTACGGAGGCCAGCCACCGCTGCCGGTACCTGCATCGTGGGACCCCGCCCTCCTGGCCGCCCTGCATTCTGCACCGTCGCCGAGTAACTATGGCGACGGAGGTGACTGGTACATGGACTAAGGTGCTACTGCGCACATGACAGCTCATCCCGGTAACCTAACCTTCTCCACTCCCGTTAACACTCCCACTCGTATCACCGTTGGCAATGATTTTTCTTTACCTATCACTCATGTCGGTAGTACTAGTTTTCCTTCTAGTTCCACACCTATCACTATGTCTAATGTCCTTGTTCCACCTGACTTAGTCACGAGCTTAGTTTCCGTTCGTCGTCTTACTCATGAGAACCCACTTACTGTTGAATTTGACGGTGTTGGTTTTTTTGTGAAGGACGCCCGTACCTGGATGGTACTCCGCCGATGTGACAGCCCCGATGAGCTCTATCCCGTGCACGCCGATGCTTCCACCCCACACCTGTCGCCCTCGCCGCCGGCGTCGATCTTTGGCATGCTTGCCTGGGCTACCCCAACCCTGTCGTTTTGCGTCAGATTCTTAGGAGTTTTTCTTTCTCATGTAATAAGCCCGACGAGCATACTCGTGAGGCTTGTCGTTTAGGCAAACACGTTCGTCTTCCCTTTAGTGCGTCTACTATAGTTTCCACTTTTCTGTTTCAATTACTTCATAGTGATGTTTGGACATCTCCCGTTGCGAGTAACACATGCTATCTATACTACTTGGTGATTTTAGATGATTATTCTCATTATGTGTGGACTTTTCCTCTTCATCGTTAATCTGATGCTTTAGAAACACTCACCGCCTTTTATTCCTATGTCACCACCCAGTTCGGTCGCCCCATACTTGTACTCCATACTGATAATGGAAAAGAGTTTGACAACGTCACTCTTCGCACACTTCTCGCCTCTCACGGCACCATCTTCCGTCTGAATTGTCCCTACACATCACAGCAGAACGGCCGCGCCAAGCGCATCCTCTGCACTCTTAATGACTGCGTTCGCACGTTACTCTTTCACTCTAACATGCCCGCTCGGTTTTGGCCCGATGCTCTCGCCACCGCCACCTATTTAGTTAACATTTGTCCATGCTGTCCTCGGTGGATTTACTCCCCTCACCACCTTCTCTTCGGTACACCGCCGTCCTATGACGGTCATCGCGCCACACAAACTCGCACCACGTTTCGTTCCATGCATCTTCCTTGGCTATCCCTCTAACACCAAAGGTCACCGGTGCTATGATCTTGTCACTCATCGTGTGTACACCTCGAGGTACGTGTATTTTGTCGAGACAGTGTTCCTGTATTTTCAGGTTTCTCTGGCTTCGGCTCTGTCGACGCCGACCCCCGCGCCCCCTGCTTGGAGCGATGCATGACGGGGCCCCCCGGAGACCCCCCAGCATGGCGCCTTCTGCCGCCGCCGCCCAGATTTTCGATTCCCTCCCCCGAGGTCGAGTCTGAACGGGCCCCCGGGTCCCCGTCTCCCTCCTCCGAGGTTGAGCCGGCAGGCACCCCGCCCGCCATCCTGGCTGACGCCGCCTCTCAGGCGACGGGCTCGATTTCCCTCTCGCCCATCGCCACCGCAGCTGCTGGCTCGGACGCCACCGTCACCGTCGCGGCCCCCGGCCCCTGCCACCGTGGCCCCCGCTGCCCCTGCCACCGCGGCCACCGCCGCCCCCACCGCCGCGGCCCCCGCCGTCCCCACCGCCGTGGCCCCCGCCGCCGCCACCATGGCCCCCCACCACCGCGGTCCCCGCAGCCTCTGCTGCCCCGCCTCTGGGCATGAAGACCCGCGCCCGGGCCGGTGTGCTTTGGCCGAGCACGCGCTACTCCTCCGACGAGTATGTGTGCGCCGCCTCGACGTTGACGCCATCACCCATTCCCGCCTCCGCTCGCGCTGCCCTTCGGATCCCCACTGGCTCGCAGTGATCCAGGAGGAGTTCGATGCCCTACAGCGCAACCGCACGTGGCAACTTGTTCCGTGACCCCCTCGTGCCAACATCATCACTGGCAAGTGGGTGTTTCGCCATAAGACCCACCCGGACGGTTCTCTCGAGCGCTACAAAGCTCGGTGGGTGGTTCGTGGATTTCAGCAGCGCGCGAGCATGGACTTCACCGACACCTTCGCTTCGGTTGTTAAACCAGGCATGATCCATGCCGTGCTCCAGTTGGCGGTCTCGCGAGCCTGGCTTGTACATCAGTTGGATGTCTCCAACGCCTTCTTGCACGGTCATCTTGCCGAGCAGGTGTTTTGTGAGCAGCCCACTGGTTTCTCGGCGCCGAGCATCCGGACTTCGTGTGCTTGCTCTTCCGTTCACACTACGGGTTGAAGCAGGTGCCTCGGGCTTGGTACCAGCATATCGCAACCTTCCTGCAGTCTCTGGGCTTTTGGTCCACTCGCTCCGATGTCTTACTCTTTGTGTATCATCAGGGAGCTGACACTGCATATCTGCTGCTCTACGTCGATGACATCATCCTCACAGCATCCGCCCCCAGGATCCTTCAGCGGCTTACGGCTCGTCTTCATGATGAGTTTGCCCTCAAGGACTTGGGGCCCCTGCACTACTTCCTTGGCATCGAGGTGGTCCGAAGGGCTGACGGTTTCTTTCTGCATCAGCAGAAGTATGCCCAAGAGCTTCTGGAGCGTGCTGGCATGCTTAACTGCAAGACGGCGCCCACCCCCGTCAGCACGGAAGGCGAAGGTCTCTGCTCTAGAGGGGTCTCTCGCGTCCGATGCAGCGTTCTATCACTCCATTGTTGGTGCCTTACAGTACCTGACGCTGACTCGCTCCGACCTGCAGTACGCTGTCCAGCAGGTGTGCCTCCACATGCACGCCCCGCGTGACTCTCATTGGACCCTGGTGAAGCGTATTCTCCGTTACATACGCGGCACCATGGCTTTGGGACTCAACCTGACGGCCTCCGCCTCCACCGACCTCGTTGCCTACTCGGATGCCGACTGGGCAGGCTGCCCCGACACCCGGCGCTCCACGTGTGACTATTGCGTCTACCTTGGGCCCTCGTTGATCTTTTGGTCATCGAAGCGGCAACCCACGGTCTCCCGCTCCAGCGCCGAGGCAGAGTATCGGGCCGTGGCTAACGCTATGGCTGAGTGCTCTTGGATCCGTCAGCTGCTCTAGGAGTTGCTTTGTGACGTTCACAAGGCCACTCTTGTCTACTGCGATAACGTCAGCGTGGTCTACTTCTCCGTCAACCTGGTGCACCATCGACGTACGAAGCATACTGAGCTTGATATTCACTTCGTGCGAGAGCAGGTTGCCCTTGGCCGTGTTCGGGTTCTCCATGTTCCGACGTCATAGCAGTTTGCTGACGTGATGACTAAGAGATTGCCTACTCCCGTCTTCATGAAGTTTCGGTCCAGTCTCTATATATTTGTGTTCCATGTATATTGTATTGTGGTCCACCTCCTAGTTGTGTATAGTTGAGGTTGAGGCCAACCCTATACTTATATATACGTGCACCGGCACCCCATCAATACATCGATTATTGTATTGCCAAATTGCCCGTCTACACTTTTCCAAAGTAACGGTTCAGTGATCATGTGTCAAGTGGTCCATGCTGGTTGCAGCTGACCACCCACAATGTAGCTATGTTCGATATTCAAGAAACGTTTCAGGATATATGGTTGCTATAGAGAAAACACCATTATTTCTAGCCGTAAGTTCGACATCTTCCTTCTGTCTCGACCCTTTTAAAATATTAAGATCCAATGTGATGGAACATTGGATGACTTGGTCGGTAGCTAAAACTTCGACCTTGTATAATCACACGGAGATATTTTATTCAAGATTATAGCGTATTACAGTTCTAACACCTCAAACTGACATAAAATTCATCCCTACTAGCAGTTGCATGCAAACGTTGCGTCTTTTGATCCGATTCTTCGTTGCCCCTTTGTCAAAAAAGCGCCAGCAAGCACATCCATAATATGAACAATACAAAAGGAGAGAGGAGATGAAGAAGAGGAGAGAGTGGACACCACCAGAATGATAGAGGAACAACTGGTGGAGGTGGGGGAACACTCAGGGTAAGCATGTTGAGGAAGTAATGCCCCAAACAACCCTCTAGCTTGCTTAGTTCAACCATATGACTCTAATGAGTAATCTCAAACTAGGCGTTATCCAAACTAAATATCACCAACTCAACAGTGTAGAGTCATCGACATGCAAAACGTAACTCTAGAAGAGGATGTCAAAGAGGGGTAAAGCGTCTCAACCCCCAAAATGGGAGCCCGCATGGTTTATATTGATCTATTGATGGTGTTACAGAAGGCTCGATCGTGTTCTGTTGGGAACAACCGAGAGAAATATTACAGGAGGTTAGAGATAGGAAGATAACTTACAACTTAAACATATGATGCCCTATCTCTATATCATGTGAGCTACAAGTCATGGTTAGCCGCACCTAACCATGTACTCGTTTAACATCCTCCCTTAATCTGAACTCCTCAAGTATAGATTATACCGGAATTCTTCAAATGATCTTGTAGCCAATGCTTTTGTAAAGCCATCTGCAACTTGATCTTTGGAATAAAAAAAAATCGAATTTCCAACTCCTTGTTGGCAACCCTTTCTCTTACAAAATGATAATCAATCTCTATATGTTTGGTGCTTGCATGAAAAACAGGATTAGCAGACAAGTATGTGGCACCAAGATTATCACATCAAAGACATGAAGTTTGTGTATGACATATCCCAAAGCTCTTTAAGCATGGATTTTACCCAAATAATTTCTGCTGTGGCATTTGCCAATGCCTTATATTCTGCTTCAGTACTTGACCTGGAGACTGTAGCCTGTTTCTTTGCAAACCATGAGATTAGATTAGGCCCAATTTTTTTGCAAAGCCACTAGTTGACCGCCTGTCATCTAAACAGCCTGCCCAATAAGAATCAGAAAATGCACTGACAAGTGTTGATGATGATTTGCTAAGAGTTAGACCGACACTCACGGTGTTTTTCACATATCTCAATATGCGTTTGGCAGCAGTCCAATGATCCGTGGTTGGTGCATGAAGACGGCAAACTTTATTTACAGCAAACAAAATGTCAGGCTTAGTAAGTGTTAAGTACTGAAGTGCACCTACCAAGCTTCTATACTTGGTACCATCCTCTTGACTCAGGGGTTCTCCTTCTGCAAGAGAGAGTTTTTCTGAACTGGACAGTGGTGTAGGTGACAGTTTACAACCCTGCAAGCCAACTCTGTTCAAAAGGCAAGTTGCATATTTTTCCTGGGAAAGATGAAGACCACCTTCTTTGTTCCTCTTAACCTCAATACCAAGGAAGAAATGCAAGTCACCTAGATCCTAAAGAGCAAACTCAGAATTCAAATCTCTTAACAAGGTAGTGACTGCTTCATTTGTTGAACTTGTAACAATGATATCATCAACATAAATAAGCACGAATATGGATGTTTTGAACTTGTTGTAGATAAACACAGATGCGTCAATTTTTGAAGGAACAAAACCAAGTGTTTGCAATTTGGAACTCAAACACGAGTACCATGCTTGGGTGCTTGTTTCAAGCCTGCACACACGAAAAGTATTGTTTTTGTCTTCAAACCCAAGAGGTTGTTTCATATAAACTTCCTCTTCAGAACATCGTGAAGAAACGCATTCTGCACATCTAGCTACCGGAGACTCCATCCTCTAGATACAATAATAGACAAAACAAGACGTATGCTAGCAGCTTTAACAACAAGTCTGAAAGTATCCTCATAATCTATGCCATACCTCTATTTGAACCCCTTTACAACAAGTCTAGCCTTGTAACGATCTTCTGTGCCATCTGACTTTTTCTTTATACTGGACACCCGTTTGCAGTGAATTAAATTTTTACCTTGTTGTGAAGGAATGAGGTGCCACGTTTTATATTTTTGAAGGGCATGAAACTCTTCCTCTATAGCTGTTCTCCACTTGGGATCCGTACTTGCTTCTTGAAATGTGTTGGGTTCTCCTGTGGAACCTGCCAAACCAAATTTAACTTTGTAATTATCAGGTTGAATTACCCCTGCGCGAAGTCTAGTACGTGGTGGCGTAACATGTGGTTGTACTGCTGCAGAGGATCCAGATGAGGCCGTAGAAGATCCCGCGACCTGCACCTGGACACGGGATCTGGGCGATCCCGAGGCTGCTGGTGTTCCCTCTGGTGCCGCCGGATCATCTACGACCAGATTGTGAGGTGAGGTAGTAGTGGCCGGCACAGAAGATCTGGATGGAGCCGCCTGATCCTGGTGGGATCACGTGCCCGCAGAGGATATACGCGCCTGCCGCCGAACATTACTAAACAGTAAGACTCAGCTACCTATGAGCCTCCACGGCGATTTGACGTTGTCAGCCGTACGATCTCCTTATTGAACGTTGCATATCTTCCAGTCGTCCACCGCTCGCGCTTGTATATATTTTTCAACGCATCGCCAGCTCATGACGTTCGGCCTACTTAGCTGGGCCCAGGCCGAGCTGGCGACTCCGTCATTAATTGGGCTCACCCGATACTTTTCGTTTCTCCATTTGTCTGGACGCCGGTCGCGTACGTTCTTTCCCGCGGCGGCGGCGCACACCGTAGGGGTCGTCCACTCGTCCCCCACGGTCCCGCAGATCTCCTTGGTTGCGCGTGGGCCTCGGTGTCCTCTCCTGTTCATCATCATCTTCGCACGCGAAGGGTCTGCTCAGCCGGGAAACTGTTTTTCGATGCCCCGGGATCCAGTAGGCATCCAACTTGTTAATACCCGAGAAACCCTAAAATTGCAACGGCAGCGGTCGCTTATGCCTTCCAGTGTGTCTTGTTCGCATGGTTGACTCAGCACCCCAAGGGAGTGGCACTACACTGCAGAAGTGCAGAAACTATCGCATGGCAACGTGATAGACTGATAGGCATCGAATCTGGGCTGGCTTCTGTCTGGTACCTACTCTTCATTCCCATACATCTCTAATTAAACTGCCTTCCACCATGCCCACAACCCCTTGGCATATAGCAAATCATACACATGAATTTCAGAATTTCCTAGCTTATATTAGTTCAAGGTTGTGAAGTTAATGATGAGGAATACTGGACCATCTCCCCCTGATCTTTGTCACCGACTAGTACATTCAGGGGGCACTATACTTAGTTTTTGGATTCAGCTAGACTATATTTACCTGTTAGGCTGATAGACCAAAACATAAAAGTTTTCTTGCCGAATCCACATCACTCATTTAAGCAATGTCTGAATGCATTAAGTTTTTTCAGTTTTTCCTGGAAATTTATACCGCCCAGATCTTCTCATGTATTTGTACAATCTATTTTTGCTTCAACCATTTGTACGTTTTAACTCAGGCTTCCCATTTCTTTGCCTTCTTCAAGATGGTTGGGCACCATGATGTGGGACTTTGCTAGAAGAGAATTTGTTCTGTTCTTTATTTGAGCCAAGGTGGCCAGGATCAATCACAAATCTAAGTCATCTTTGATTAGTTACCACTATGTACGGGTTAGCTTATGCAAAATGAACTTCCATGTTCTATATATTCATATATTTACCGAAGTTCTATCATTCTATCGTAAGCATGGACGGGCGCGGCAACGCGCGTTAGCATGGTCTAGTAGACTCGTGGGGCCGGGCCAAACTGCGTGGTCGGCTGGTCCCCCGATAGCGACACGCGCGCAGGTGCCCCCCCCAGGCTGGCACATGTCAAGCGAGGAGTGGTGCGCCGCGTCGCCTGACGGAGATTCGGTGGTGCAGCGCTCCTGGCATCGCTGCGATCCCAAAGAGGATGGTACCTACGATGTTACCACCGATCCCCGGGGGGATTCGGCTGGAGTGCTCTCCCCAAGAGGTGGACACATGAAATATCGGCCGTGTAGGCCAATTTCTTCACCGTTTGACGCCAATTTTTTTTCCTGTTGCTTCATTACTGGACCCTGCATCACCACACGCCTCAAAAACATGGTTAGAAGAGTTAGTTAAGTGATGATCGCAATTGTCCTCCCCATGAGAGATGCCAGTTAGATGTGGTGGAAGGAGAAGGATTTCTTGGCGAAGAAGAGCGCCGTCGTTAGGGTGGAGATCCGAGAAAGGGAAGACAGTCTCATCGAAAATGAGATCACGAGAGATATATACTCGACTGGTAGGAACATCAAGGCACTTGACACCTTTGTGTTGGGCACTGTAGCCCAAGAAAACACATTGTTTTGAGCGAAACATAAGTTTGTGAGTATTATAAGGACGAAGATTAGGCCAAGAAGCACAACCAAAAACTCGGAGTGAATGATAGTTCGGTCGAGTATGAAAAAGACATTGCATGGGTGTTTCTTTGCTAATGATACGACTAGGAAGAATATTAATGAGATGGACTGTCGTAAGGAATGCCTCGTCCCAAAATTTAAGAGGCATGGAAGCACCTGAGATAAGGGCAAGCCCTACTTCAACAATGTGCCTATGCTTGCATTCAGCAGACCTGTTTTGTTGGTGCGCATGAGGACATGAAACATGATGAGAGACACCCAACTTCTGAAAAAGGAGTTTAGCTTCTCATACTCTCCACCCCAATTAGATTGGACAGTGAGAATTTTGGTGTCAAATTGTCGTTCAACAAGTGCTTGAAAGTTATGGAAAACTTGGAAAAACATTAAAACGTTTCTTAAGAAGATAAATCCAAGTAAATTTACTGTAGTCATCTATGAAACTAACATAGGAAGTATGTCTACCAACAAAAGAAGAGGCTGGACCCCATACATCAGAAAAAACAAGTTGTAAAGGTTTGGTAGAAATACTAGTAGACACTGGATATCGTAATTGATGGGCTTTCGCCTTTTGACAAGAATCACAAATTGTTTCAAAACTACACTCACCAACACATGGGAGCTGCCACAAACTTGTTTATTGAATCTTCTAAACCAGGGAATCAAAGGGTACATCCCATGCACGCATCTACCGCGGTAGAGAATGTTCCTTGTGACATGATCTCGAATCAAAAAGAAATATGGATGAAACTCAAGAAGAACTTTGCTATCTACGGTGATACGATGAATCAAAATGAGATTTTTTTCAGTTTGTCAGACAAAATATTTCTGAGATGAATATTAGAATGAGGGGTAGGGACAATTGCATGACCAACATGATCTATCTTCATACCTTCACCGTTTGCCTTGTGGACTTGATCATGGCCATGGTACTTCTCGTGCATGGTGACCTTCTCTAGCTCATTGGTGATGTGATTCATGGCTCCGGAGTCGACGTACCAATTTATGTCCACTCTGTACGAGGTGTCTGTAGCTGCTGCAACTTTCTTGCATTGGGAGTTGTTCTCGGCATAACACTAGTCACAATTCTTAGCAATATGGTTATTCTTTTTATAATTTTGACATTTATTTTCATACTAATCATAACCTTGGAACGGGTGTCCCTGTTGTTGTTTTGTAGAAGGGGTGCCAATTGGTGTTGCCGGAGTTGTAGTAGTTGTTGTTCTGTTGTAGGCGGGGTTGAGAACAATCTGGTCTTTCTCGTCAGAGGTCTTGGTCACGATGGTTTTGGATGGTTCAGGAGTAGATTGATCAAGGTACCCATATAACCCTGCTCCCATGATCTGGGAACGGGCTTGTGCTTTCCAGAGGATGTAATTGGTGCGGTTTAGTGGCTCGGAGGTGGTATAGTTGAGGCTGGGGGAAGGAACTTGCGAGGAGGAGGACATGGCTGCGCAAGGGGAAGGTGGTGGCTGCAAGGGGGAAGGGTTTGGCTAGATGCGATTGGGAGAGGAGGCTTTGTATACCATGTCAAAGACGGGTAAAGCGTCTCAACCCCAAACATAGGAGCCCGGCATGGTTTATATTGATCTATCGATCGTGTTACAGAAGGCTCGATCGTGTTCTGTTGGGAACAACCGAGAGATATATTACATGAGGTTAGAGATAGGAAGATAAGTTACAACTTAAACATATGATGCCCTATCTCTATATCACGTGAGCTACAGGTCATGGTTAGCCGCACCTAACCATGTACTCGTTTAACAGAGGATTCGCGAGAACAACGCTGCACCGACGTTCCAATCAAATTCCCAATGCATCACATTCCCCAGGAAATTGCACTACCACTGGTGACACTCATCATGCTCAATTGTTGCTCTCTTGACACACTTGGTCATGCATTCTCCCTCTAGCAACTAAACAGTGATTCCGCTATACAAGTAAGGTAGTTATTTATAGATGCGTCGCTTTCGGAGAACCTCTTTTGTGGTCCGGGTGTTGTCTTTGGTGGTGGTTAGAGTGTTGCTGTTGTGACTGTTTCACTTCGACGGGGTCTTTGTTTTATATTTCTCTATTTTTTATTTTGTTCATGGCTGTGTGCATCCTTGATGTCTTCCGATATGTTGTTGGTGTAGAGGGTGTAATTGGTATCTTCTCAATATTAATATATTCCCTTTATCAAAAAGAAGGTCAGCAAATGGACATGGTGTCTGGCCCAGAAATCATTCTTCACCAATATTCACATGGCAGTTGTTGTGGTCATTTATTTGTACCACTTGTGACATATATTCTGACAGCACGTAATGTAATTGTTCAAGAACCGTTGGCACTTTGTGGTGCCCATATACGGTTTAAGTAACCCAAAAACTAAATACTGCAACAAACAAGGACAACACAATTATTGCAAAGTGGAACAACAACAAACATGGCTATAGTTTACACATGTACCACCGTTCAAAGTGCTGAATCGGCTAAGTTAATGTCGTGTGATGGCAGTGCGTTTCTTGCTATAACTGTAACCAGAAATGATATTTTCTTGATCTTTGAAAAGCATTGCGGTATAATCAGTTCATTTTACTACATGTTGTTGACCTACAGCAGTCCCAGTTAAATCAGTCCAAGCATCCTTCAGCACCATCACTGGAGATTTTTCCCAGAACATCAGTTTTGACCACTCTGCTTTAATTTAAATGAACATATGCAATGTGAAATCTTGAATTTGTCCATCTTTGAATTCGATATAAGCGAACATGGCAGTGGCAAACTAACCGAAGTGATAGGCAAAGTAATTGGGAACTGATGAACAAAAAATGGCAAATCAAAATTCACAGAGAGAAATAATAAAAAGGTTGAAAAATGAAATAAATAAATTATCAGAGCCAGATTTCAATCCTGGGACCTATGGGTTATGGCCCACCACGCTTCTGCTACGCCACTCTGATCTTAATGTAATACCTACAAGTTTCATGGATTTGCCTCAGTTGGCTCGCAACGACAGACAGACAAACAGCGATTGGAAAGAATCTCCTCTGTTCTCACGGAAGGAGAAAGAAACCGGTGAATTTGCAACTTTTGATTGAGTTGACAGCTTTGTGTTTTTGTTACTGATTTGTAGCTCCTCTATTTCCGTAACTCCTCTGGTTAGCAGGATCATAATTACCATAATAAAGCTGCCACAGTTGCCTTGTTGGAAGATCCATTGAAGAAACACGGAAAATCTCAGCAATCGATATTTTTTCAAAGAAAAATGGCCTCATATTGTTGCTGGTAGCTTGCAGTAACTGGAGTAACTGAGGACACTAGTAGTTATTGTAAATTTGAACAAACTGTTCTGCCAAAAATGACCATGATAGAGCCATTGTGCTGAGCTAGCAAAGTAGATAGGGTGTGTGTGTGCTTATGACTCTAGTCTGGGTATGTGTGCCATTGTGCTGAGCTAGTTATAGGTTTAAGATTAAAAAAACACTAGGTGTATGTGTGCTTATGACTCTAGTCTGCCAATTTGGCAAATACAGTGGTAATTTTATTCTGAATACAAAGATTGAAGTTTGATCCAAATCTGAGATAACATATATGTAAACGGGCGTGATATATATAAATCCTTAAATGACTGCAAGCCTTCGACATGCATTTTCTTTACTTAAATACACACTGTACCTTCTTTGTCTTACTGATTTTCTGTCTAATGATATCAGAATGATATACAAATGATATCTGTTGATTTCTGAAAGTGTGCACCTCCTGTTGTGTATTGGATTCTAAGAAGCGAGTGTATGATGAGGAGCAAAATATATATCAGGAGGTTTTGTGTCCGAGGGGAAATCTCTAGGAAATTTTCAGCTCTTTGTGGTCTACTATCTTTCGGCTGCTATATCCAAGTCATGGAGCCTCCATGCTCAGCGCAGGAAGGCGTTTCCATCAAGACCATGGGCCGGAGGTTATTTCTTATGGGCGGTTGTAGTTGGCTAAGGGATGCTAATGGTTAAGTGTACTGTCACGATGCTGCTTCAAATCACTGGAGCAAAGCAGCACCAATGCCTACTGCTAGGTACTCTTTCAGCCTCTGTTCTCTGTTTGTTTTCTCCGTTATATATGTAGCCTACTAGTATCTTGGTTAATTGGGCAGCTCACTCACATGTTGCTGCTTTGATTTCAGGTGCTACTTCGTATCTGCAGCTCTGAACGACAAGATTTATGTTACAGGAGGACTCGGACTGACAGACAAGTCACGTAATTCTTGGGACATCTATGCCAAAGCTACAGACTCCTGGTTCTCGCACAAGAACCCGATGCTCACTCCTGACATTGTCAAATTCCTGGCGTTGGATGATGAGCTGGTGACCATCCACAAGGCGTCCTGGAACAGGATGTACTTCGCGGGAGAATGAGATTGCCCTGTGCTGCTCTGGCCCGACGGTCGTCGTTGATGGGACGCTCTACGAAACTAAGGAGTGGGTGATGGTTGGCAGGCTGTCGGACAAGCTAACGCGCCCGCCGTGCGAGCTTCTGGCCATTGGCAGGAAGATCTATGTGATCAGCGGGGGGCTGAGCACGGTGACCATCTGACATGGACACGGCGTCCAGGGTGGACGGGTTCCTGGTGACATAGTCAACCGGGCCGCTGATGGAGCACGACTTCTCGCCGGAGAAGTGCAGTGTCATCACCATCTGAAGACAGCCATTAGCTGGGTTGCTTGTACCGTGAACTGAAATAACAGTGGACGTTTTACTTTTCTTGTGTCTGTATATCTGACTTGTGTATTTTGGTGAGATGGCTGTACATTGATTGACTTTCAACTGTAACATGGGGAAAGAAAAGCTCAGGCTTTTATTCTTTGTATGTTTGTACTTGTTGAATGTGAAAAAAATTCTGATCATAACTGGTTTTCTCTCTGCCCCGTTCACATTATGTAACAGTTTTCGTCAGTGGATTTTTCCCACACATGAATAGTAAAGCTGAATGTTGCAACAGCTGACAAACAGAGCTTCACTGCCAATCAGGTGAGAGATCACTCACGGTAAGATCTTGTTCCATCGTACGACTCTTGTGAATCATCATGGTAACTCAGGGATCCTCGCTTATTCGATGTACCAATCAAATTCCCAATGCATCTCATTCCCCGGGGAAGTGACACTCATTATGCTCATCATTGTTGCCCTCCTCGCCCAATTGGTCATGCTTGCTCCCTCTAGCAACTAAATGTGATTCTGCTACACAAGTAAGGTAGTAGTTCTTTATAGAAGGACCGCCAATGAACATGATCTGTGGCCTAGGCATCATTTCTTCACCAAACTTCACATGACGGTTGCGGTGGCAATTTATTTCTACCCCTAGTGACATTTATTTCGATAGCAGGTGACACAATTGTTGAAGAACTGTTGATGCTTTGTGGTGCCCATCTACGGTTTAAGCAAACCAAAAGTGAACACTATTGCAACAAACAAGGACAAAGCAACGATTACGAATTGGAACAACAGAAAAATAAAAATCTTGTTTTTTGTGGGAAAGTAGGAGAATATCCTATTGTATACTATTAAAAAGTTGTATGTAAATAAAAACTTAATAGTATTGCTTGATTTCCATCATGGTACAAAAATAAAATATATGTGCCACCCAACCATGTTTGTAAGAGCATCTACAACCAGACTACGCAAATCCACCCCCTAAACATCCACAGACGCACCCAAGCACGACTCCGGACAGCGTCGGACGTCGGACGACCCTCAAAAGGCTTACCGAACAACCACACTCCTCATATCAAAAGCCTCAAATTCATGCAAATCCATGCACTTCAATCATATAGCACAAATCCATGCACTTCAATCATATAGCACAAATCCATGCACTTCAATCATATAGCACAAATCCATGGACTCCCGAGGTTGCATTGTTGAATATATGACTTTGTGCTATATGATTTAAGTGCATGTATTTGCATGAATTTGAGGGTTTTGATATGGGGAGTGTGGTTGTCCGGCAAGCCTTTTGAGGGGTCGTCCGACGCTGTCCGGAGTCGTGCGCGGGCGTCGGTGGATGTTTAGGGGGTGGATTTGCGCAGTCTGTAATGCTCTTAGAGGGTGTTTGTTTCCAGGGACTTATTGGCTTAGGGACTTAAAAAAGTCCCTATAAGTCCCATTTAAACCAAACAGGAGGGACTTATAGGGACTTAAAGTGGGCATTTGGGACTTATGAAATAAGACCCTCAAGGAGAGTCTTATAGGAACTTATAGTTGTAATATGGTCTTATAGGGACTTATAAGTCCCATGAACCAAACAGGTAGACACTTTTTAAGGACTTGAGACTTATAAGTTGGGACTAAAAAAAGTCTTAGGACTTATGAACCAAACAGGGCCTTACAACGATAATACTAGACCTACCAACGCTTTTACGAAGCCTTACGTAGGCACCACTAGGCATCAGACTACTGATGTTTACATTCTATCAGACTAGTCATTAGCCATTGGATTAGAAGAAGGACGTCCGTCCGATCTACTAATTTAGGCCCCGCATGAGATTAATTGTAGCTGGTAATGAATGCTTGCTGACTACTCCCATAACCCACCCTCGGGTTATTATCTCTCTCCATCTGTTTCTCCCTCGGACGTTGCTTCCTTGTTGCATGCTTCCATAAATCACGCTGGGTTACCAAATTCAAGCACCAACACGATGGAAGCATTACTTGCGAGAACCACTATATCTGATCTGTTAGAGAAAAAATCCACCGAATTCTTAGGTATAAGAGGATGCTTGGATACGTTTTAGTCTCATGACTAAAAGTAGTGGGACTAAAATTTGCTAGCCTCACCCATGCTTGGATCTAAATACTAAAGAGACTAAAATCAAGTTAATGAGCATTTATTATCCTTCAAACCCTCCAATCCAGAACTCGCATGTGTTAAAGGAGAGGAGTTAAATGAGGAGAGAGAGGACTAATCCATATTTTAGTAGGGGTACCGCTGACTAAAATTTTTAGTCTCAAGACTAGTTTTAGCCCCTCTTTAGTCCTCTTTAGCCAGGGGTGCTTGGAACTTTAGCCTCTTAAAGAGACTATTTTTAGTCAGACTAAAATAAGTCCCTTGGATCCAAGCACCCTCTAAATCCCGTCGATGATGCTTCGTTTATAGGTGATAAATATCCAAAATACTACCTAATTATTTCTATGGTAATGGAAGCATTTTCCTTTTTTGAATAGCAATGGAAGCATGTTTTTCATGAGACAAAAAGAATCTATGTAGTTATTGATGCAAACATTTTTGTTCTACCAAGACACTCACCGATTGTTTCTATTCATAACCCAACATTTGTCACATTCCATGGAAGTTATTGATGTATTTTTTGACCAATGGATGCATAGTTATGTTTTGCAAAGGAAACATCTTTCGGTGTGAATGAAACAAACACATTCCTTGTGAGTCGCTTAGTATGTTGAATGCTTCGAGAGACTAGATCAGATGCGCCATGGCGATCAGATATGGGAAGGTTGCCGACGTGCTGCCTTGTCGAACTGATAACAGAGGCGACGATGCGACGAACATGTAGCTATGGATTATCCCAGTGTCCACGAATGAGTTTTTTTTTCACTTGTCGGGAAGACCCAGCACAATATCGTTTAACCAACCATCTGCATATCGGCTCTTGAGCATACACTTTAGTTCCCTTGCTTCATTGCCAAGTGTCACCTAAGAATAGACGAAATGTAATATGTTAGAAAATATGAAAATTGGATTACAGGGAATAAAGGGACACGCTTGATGTCTGATGAAAATAGTTGTATGGAAGCAAGGCATTAGAACTAAGTAAGCTTGATTTTTGCATGCAGTACAACAAGAATGTAGGATGCATGAAAATATTGGAACTCAACATTTTAGTACACAAGAACGTAACATTGGTACCTTCCGGAGGATGCATCTGTTGTGTCTCCAATGTACAAACTGAACCAATTATCACTTGCTGTATATAAGCAATTTTATAGATGAACAAAACAAAATGTTTACAAGAAGCATGAAAACATAGGAACTCAACATAATCTTGGTATGAAGCATAGAAAATCAAGAATATATAAAAAAATAAGCATGGTAGCAAGATGGGGATGTATTTTATGTCTTCCTAACTATCAAAACAGAGACGAGTTTCTGGTGATATATGGAAGCATTTTTCTAGTCCCCTGAAACAAAAAAAAAATTACAATATAGAAGCTCGCATGTAAGAAACCAGAAAATAATACAATGGGTGCACTAGTGTAAGTTGGAAGCATGAAATTAAAAAAAAAGGAATCTGCCGGCAACTGTGGACGCATATTTGTGGAAGCTCCGAATACAAGAAGCAATTTCAATATGTTTTTTGTCAACAATTCACATCTTAAATCAAAGCATAGATGATTGAAACTAGGGAATAAGCAAGATTGCCTGCCTACATATCTGTGCTGATCGAATGATCTAAACATATCAACTACAAAATTGTTTGATGATTCACAGCCTAATACATGAATGGAACAATATTAGGCAGACAAGGAATATAAATACCAAAGAGTACTCAGCAGACAATGAATTACAAACAAATGCAAATTGCCAAATCGGAGGCAATCGAGGCAGTGCAATACCTTCGATCTCGAGATGGGGGCGTTTCAAATAGAGTGAAACATGCCAGAAGCCACCGCATGTTCTCTGGGTGTCGGTCCTACTCCGCTAGCCGATTCATCCCACGGGTAACCTGGCGAACCACCAAAATCGGGGATGAGATGGGGAGGAGCAGGGGACAGATCTGCGTCGTGAGTTGGATGTGCTGCTTGTTGTAGGTTGCCTTGGAATAGCAGCAGCGTGTCATCCGCATATTGTAAAACTGGAAACATCCGATCAGACCCAAGCGGGTGAATCAAGTTTCCGGCTTCAAACTGTTTGCAACAGAGCCGTTGTAGCACATCTGCCACCAGAATGAACAGGTAGGGTGACGTGGAATCGCCCTGCCTTAGACCCTTCTTTGCAGAGAAGGACTCCCCAAGCTGCCCGTTGATCAAAACCTTGGAACTTGCAGTTGATAGTAAAGAGGAAATCCAACTAATCCAGTGCCGAGGGAAACCCCTTGCTTCCATGATGGTGAAGAGGCATTGCCAGCTGACCGTGTCAAAGGCTTTCCGAAAATCAAGCTTCAGCACCACCATAGGCAGTTTTCTCTTGTGAGCAGTCTGAACCATATCAGCGGCCATGGCAAAGTTTTCAACAATAGACCTCCCTTTGGCAAAACCTGACTGAAGAGAATGGATGAGCCGAGGTATCTGGCCCTGCAGCCTTCGAGCAAGAACCTTACTGGCCAGCTTTGGAATGCTATGCACAACAGATATAGGCCTGAAATCCGCTAGCTCCAAAGGCGAACTCTTCTTTGGAAGGAGGTAAATGAAGGCCGTGTTGCCCGAGCAGATTCACACGACTGTGATACAACCCAGAGAAGAAGAGCTCCAGGTCCGGCCGAAGAGTGGAGTGGAACTGCTTGTAGAACTCGTTCGTGAAACCATCAGGGCCAGGGCTTCGATTGTCGGGAGAATGGTTAATGGCAGCAACAATCTCCCACCAGCTGAACTCCATTTCAAGACAAGAAAGATCCAACGCGGGGTACAGAGAGCTCAGCTGGACAGTAGGCGAAGACATGGCAGGCTGGCCGAGCAAAGCAGAGATTCTTTGTGAACAATTTTTTTGTTCATTACAGAACGGGATTATAAGACCTCCCACTCACTGGAAACTACTGATGTCTACTAAGATGATCCTGAGTATCAACACTCACGACAAGCATCTTGAGGAAGTAATGCCCAAGAGAATGCTCTAGGTTGCTCAAGTCAACCGTATCACTCTGGTGAGTAAACTCAAACTCAGCATTATCTAGACTAAATCGTGCCAACTCAGCATTGTACAGTCGGCTATGTGCTTACCATAACTCTATAAGAGCACTCCAGAGATGAGCGCTTCAACGATGTTCCAATCAAATTCCCCAATGCATCTCATTTCCCAAGAAAATGCAATATCTGACCAGTGACACTCATCATGCTCATTATTGTTGCTCTCCTCACACACTTGGTCATGTTTCCCCCCTCTAGCAACTAAAGGTGATTCTCTTATACAAGTAAGGCAGCTATTTATAGAGAGCCCCGCTTCGGTACACCCCCCTTACAAAACATGCAAAGGGCAATTTAGACCTTTGGCAAAGGTATACGTACGTTTGAGGAGTAGGTACGCCAACTCCTATTAGGCGCCGGTTATAGGCTCCATCCTGGGCTAGGCCCATTTAGATTTTACTTTTACTTTTTTTAAGCTTAAAAAATGACGCAAAAGTAGGGATTCAAACTCAAAACCAACAGATTTATTTCCAACCCCAGCTACCACCCTGGACGACTTTCCTGCTATTCATAGTTCTACTTCTTTCTCTACTTGTTGTGTACATTTCCGGTTCAGGCCTGGAAGGTTTTCTGGGCGATTTTTCTTTTGTTTTTTCATGAACAGCTTCGCTCGGTTTTTCTCCTTCCTTTTAATTTTTGGTTCATTTTTCCTTTTATTTTTTCATGAACTTTCTTTTGTATTGGTGAACTTTTCTTAAATTCATGAACAATTATTTTCGAAATTTGTGACTTTTTCTAAACTTGTGAACTTTTTCAAAACCACGGCTTTTTAAAATTGTAACACATGAATTTTTTTAAAATTATTAACCTTTTTAAAAACTTGTGAACTTTTTCAAACCCATAATTTGTTTTCCAAATTCATGATCTTCTTGAAATTTTAAGTTGCAACAATTTTCAAAGTCGCGAACTTTTTCCAAATTCATGAAATTTTTAAAATTTCTCTCATGAACAATTTTCAAATTTGTGATTTTTTTTCAAACTTGTAAACTTTTTACAAATCCATCAACTAACGGGCGAAGCGAGCGGGCATGTGAAACTTGCGCGCAGGCGCAATATTTAGCCATGGCCCACTTGCATGTGTGGGAGCGCTGGCTTCCTAAACGACGCCAAAAGAACTGAATAGGGGCTCCCCAAATAGACGGTGCCACACACAGGAGTTTGTTTGAAATTTCAAAAAATGTATGCCTTTTCAAAATTTGTTCAAAAAATTACAAATATTTGCATTTAAAAAAACTTTACAGAAATTTCAAAAAAATGTGTATTTCAAAAGTCCTGATAATGTCAAAACATGCATATTTTTAAAAAGAGCAAACACAATTTTAAACACAACATTTTTTCAAAAACACTAAAAACTTTGAAATTAAAAAAACTCGGAGCTGTATGAACAACAATTTGAAACCAATTTTGTTTTTCTAAATTTCCATGAACAGTTTTTGAATCTGTGTATAAGGTGTTTAAAAACATGTTTTTTTCTAAATTCCGAACAACATTTGAAAGTGTGAACTTTATTTGGAACTCGTTGAACATTGTTTCAGTTTCTAAAAAAGTTTGTATGAATTTGTGAACCAATTTTGAAAATAGCAACATTTTTAAATCAATGAACTTTTTTTGACTTAGCGGGTGCTTGGGCTGGCTCAACAGGCACCCGACGGGAGCGATGCCATCACCCAGTTGGGCCAAGACCTAAGCTTTTTTCAGAAAAAAAAAATCGTTTTTTGCTCTTTTTTTTCTGAATTCATTTTTATTTTTTTGGACTTCATTATTCATTATATGAAACCTGTTCAAAAATGTAAATATTATTTGGAATACAAAAATGAAAATTTTAAGTAACTATTTTAAATTATGATTTAAATTCATTTTTCCTTCTAATATTTATTATATGCTTTTGAAAAAAGCATTTACTGTTTTCAATTTTATCCCTTTTGATCTATTAGTTATGTTAAATACTTAAAGTAATGTTTTAAATACCTATTGAAATTATTATTTTAAATTCTCTTCTTCAAATATGGCATGGACGCTTATCATGGGCATGCCCACCTCTTCTCAAAAGATGGTGTCATTTCAAGAATGTGCCAAAAACAGGGTGTTCATGTAGGCCATAAAGCTCTGTTTGAGAGCATGTTTGTTTCTCAAAATGCGTCAAATGACCACCAATTTTTCTCATTGGCTTGTATGACTAATTCAAGGTACCATGGCAAGTTATTTCAGGTTTCCACACATTTCGCAGTTTTTGAAGTTTTCTTGGCCAAAAAAGGTTGATAAATGGTTGAACGTCGCAACTTCCATACGGTCTCAGGAATCATTCAAACTTGGCATGGGCGCCTACCATGGGCATGCGCACATGCTTGCAGAAGTTGGTGTCATTTCAAGGATGTTAAAATATAGATCATGTTGAATGGAGAGTTTTCGGGTAGACCACAAGGCTCCATCTAAGAGCATGTTGTTTCTTAACATCTTTGAAATGACCCCAATTTTTCATGGCCTTTTATGACTAATTTCGGGCACTATGCCAAGTTGTTTTGGATTTTGATTTTTTTTTCCGCATTTTCTGGAGTTTTCTTGGCCAAAAAAGGCCGATAAATGCCCGGTCGTGTCAAAACTTGCATACAGTGCTGGAAGTCGTTCAAACCTGACATGAATGCCTACTATGGACATGCCCACCTTCTTGCGGAAGTTGGGGTCATTCGGAGGATGTCCAAAAACTGATCAGATTGAACGGAGAGTATTAGGGTAGGCCACAAGGCTCAGTGTGAGAGCACATTGTCTCTCGACATCCTTGAAATGTACCAATTCTTTTCCATGGTCTTGTACGACCAGTTCCAGACACCATGCCAAGTTGTTTTGGTTTTTTTGACAAATTTTGCATTTTCTAAAGTTTTCTCGGTCAAAAAATAGCGATTAATGGCCAGACGTGTCGCAACTTGCATACAGGGTCGTAAATCATTCAAACATTGTCATGGATGCCTATAATGAGCATGTCACCTGCTCGCAAAAGTTGGGGTCATTTCAAGGACGTAAAAAATAGATCATGTTGAGCAGAGGGTATTCGAGTGGGCTAGAAGACTCCGTCCGAGAGCATGTTGTTTCTCGACATCCTTAAAATGATCCCATTTCCCCCCATGGCCTCTAAGATCAATACCAAGGGGGGGGGGGGGTGCCCGAATGCTCTGTCTGAGAGCACGTTGCTTCTTGACATCCTTGAAATGACCCTATTGTTTTTCATGGTCTTTTATGACCAATTCAAGGAATCATGCCAAGTTATTTTTGTTTTCGACAAGTTTTCATTGTCGAACATGTCACAATATGCAAACGGTGTCAAAATTCGTTCGAACCTGACATGGATGCCTACCATGGACATGTCCACCTGTTTGCAAAAGTTAGGGTCATTTATCCATAGTTCTAAAAACCCACCAGGTGAAAGGAGCATTCTAGACTAGGCCACACGGATGAGTCCGTGAGTATGTAGTTTTCTTAATTTAAAATTTTGTGTTATTTACAATTTCTGACATTACCACTCAACATGAACATTCCTTGTGTCCTAATCATTTCTTGAAATTTGTCAAGAATTTTTCAATTTCAAATTACGTACGTAAATTTAATGAACTTGAACACTGTTTTCAAAATTGCTTACAAATTTTAAGAATTTATGAAAATTAGAACACAAATTGCAAAGCACATACTTTTAAAAATTTATCAATTTTTTTGAAATGCAAACATTTATTAAACTTGCGAATAAATTTTATGAAAACAATAACATTTTTAAAATTATAAAAAATATTTGAAAACAAGAACAAATTTTTGTTTTCGAAAATTTCAAATGTTTGAACAGGTTTCAAAAAATAATAAAGTTCTAAAATGAGAAAAATAAATTAATGATTTCAAAAAATTTCTTTAAGTTTTTTTAAATATTTAGGATTCGAAATTTTTCAAGAGAAGTTCACTGAAAAAAGTTGCAAGAAAAGCTTGAGAAACTGAAAAAGATACACAAAATTTGAGATTTTTTTCATGAATCAGATATTTTATTTTATTTTGAAATTTCATGCATTTGATAAAACAAAAAAAGAAAAAAAGAATCCCAAACAAATCAAAACCCGGTTTACAAAACACGGACAAACCGCGAGGGTTGGAGTTGGTATCTCCTGTGGTACACATGTTTTGAAGACTAAAGAGAAAGAAAAAAGAACCCGTGGACGCCAAATAGGGTTTGGTATACCACGTACGCCGGGCCGTGTACGAGCGGTACGAGAATCAAGGTTGCCTCTATTTCTCTCTTATAGTGAGACGTAGGGAAGCCTCGCGTCACACACTACATAGGCATCTCCCGTTCTCTTACCTAATTGTTTTCAAAGTGTTGTTTTCAAGCGAGGCCCAAACAAGCAGGAGGGTACAACCTCGTTTGTTTTCATTTCTTTTAATTTCATTTATGCATCCAAGTATTCTGAATAATTATATTAGAAGAACATTTTACAACAAACATTTGAAAAATGGTTAACCAAGCATTTGAAAAATGTTAAATGTGTAAAAAGTGTTTCTCATGTATAAAAAATATATATATAATGTGTATGAAAAAATTTGGACATGTTTTTATAAAATTTAATCCAAGCATTTATCAAAAATTAAACAAGTATTTGAAAAATGTTAATCAAACATCTGAAAAAAATCTGAAACAAGTATTACAACAATCTTAATCAAGCATTTGAAAAATATTAAATGTGTATAGGAAAATGTTGAAGATGTATTGAAAATTGTTAAAATTGTATTCCAAAACTGTTAATCAAGCATTTTAAATATGTTAAATGTGTATGGAAATAATTGTGATGATATATTAAAAAAGGTTAATCTTGTAATTTGAAAATTTTAATCAAGCATTTGAAAATATTAAATGTGTACAAAAAAATATTGACTATGTATTAAAAAAAGTTAATCTTGTATTTAAAAATTATTAATATTGTGATGATATATTAAAAGACAAGTATGTATTAAAAATGCATTAGATATATACCAAAATTGTGTATGAAAATACAGTGAACCCCGAGAAAAAACAGAAAAACCAATAAAAAATGAGAAAGAACCAAACAAAACTGAAGAAGTAAAGAAAAAAGGCCGACGGTAATTTAGAAACAAACAAAGGAAAAATGAAGAAAAAAGCGAGTAAAAACAGAGAAAAGCAGTGAAAATACACTGAAAAAACAAAATAAAAAAACATGGAGAATCAGTGGAATAACCGGCACTTATCCCTTTAATTGGTCGCGCCCTACTGTTTTATCACAACTCCTACAGTGAGCTAGTGGTTCGTGTTCAATCCCTGGCGTCTTCCTTTTTCCTTCATTTATTATAAAAGGGTATGGAGAGATTTCGTCTGTTAATTCACCAAACTTCACATGACAATTGTTGTGGCCATTTATTTCTTCCCTTAGTGACCTTTATTCTTCGACTGTAGTGTTCTTGAGGCTGAGGCACATGATGGTATCTCGTACTCGTGGCGGAGCATCCTCCATGGTCAGCAGCTAATCAAGGAATGGTATATCTGGAGAATTGGGACTGGATCGCAGGTGAATATCTGGACTGACCCAAGGTCCTGGTCACGGCGGGTTATCACCCCGAAAGGTGCCAATCTGCTAACGCATGTGTTTGATCTCATCTGCCCTATATAAGGATGACAATTTTACCCATGGGTACGGGTATCCGTGGATACCGTACCCGCATGGGCAGGGTATGGGCATAATTTTATACCCATGGGTTGTACCCATACCCTACTCATTAAGTCATGGATATACCCATACCCTACCCGTTTATATTGACATGTGGACCTTACCCGTGATTCACAAATGTACCTATGTTAAAGTTGTGTCGTGAGCCTGTGAACCTATGTTAAAGTTGTCACCAATTGTTAATTTGAATTGAGATAATTGACATGTACTCATCTATTTGTTATTGAGTTGAGATTAATGTTTTTGTCAAATATGCTATATGAATATAAAATTACGAATAACTTGTGTACTATTTGATCTACCCGTTGGGTACCCAATGGGTATGGATACCCATCGGGTATGGGTACGGGTACAGTTTCATACCCATGGGTACGGGTATGGGTTGAATTGTGTACCCATTGACGATATGGGTATGGGTATGGTATTGCTCTACCCGCCCCATACCCTACCCATTGCCATCCTTAGCCCTATATCAGTAGGCTGGGATGAGCAGCTAGTGAAGGACACCTTCTGTGCTGAAGACGCCCAACGGATACTACAAATTCCTTTACGGGATGGTGTGGACGACTTCATAGCATGGCAATCACGACTGCGATGGAGCTGGGTGCTACACGGGTCGTTTTTTAAACTGATTCGCAGCTGCTTGCTGATGCTATGAACGTCCGAATAGCTGACTCCTTGCAGTATGCTGTGATCATCGAAGATCTGAAGCTCCAGCTCAAAATGTGGTTCTCGAAATGTAGCGTGATCCCATGTAGGCGCACGGCGAATTCGGTAGCACATGAATTAGCCTAGATTGGTCGTATATGCTTACCTAGTGTTTGTATGGTGTGGAACTCTATTGTACCGCCCGCTGTGGCTGCCTGTGTCTCGGGGATATGCCCGAGCGCCATTAATCTATAAAGCTCTGCTTTGCCTTCAAGAAAAGGAGCGGCGATTGCAGAGTGGAACAGCAACAAACATGGCTATAGCTTACACGTGCACCAACGTTCAAAGTTCTGAACCTGCTGAAATAATGCCGCGTGATGGCAGTGCGTTTCTTGCTATAACTGTAACCACAAATGATATTTTCTTGATTTTGAAAAGCATTGAGATAGAGTCGGTTCATTCTACTACATGTTGCTGACCTACAGAAGTCCCAGTTAAATCAGTCAAATCATCCTTCAGCACCATCACTTGAGTTTCCCAGAACATCAGTTTTGACCACTCTGCTTGAATTTAAATGAACATATGCAGTGTGAAATCTCGAATTTGTCCATCATTGAATTCAATATAAGCCAACATGGCAGTGCCAAACTCACTTAAGTTACAGGCGAAGTGATTGGGACCTGAGCAAAAAAAAAGGCAGATCGTAATTCACAGTGAGAAATAATTGTGGACACAGAGGAGGGGTAGGGGAGTTTCAGACTTTTCACATCTCAACGCCGTGTACCGGGGATGGCTTGCAGCCAGCTATGAACACACGCTACGCCCTTAGAGCATTACTAGTAGTACCCTAAACCCTTAAACCCTAAAAAATAACCGTTTTTTTTCTGGGTTGCAACAAAAAAACGCAAAGACTAGAACCCCTAAACTCTAAAAAAAAAGGGTCCAATCCTCAAACCCAATTTTAATCTGTAGAAGTGAGGGTTGGAGAGGGGCGCTCGACCCCAACCCACACTCCCTTTCCCCGTTGCGCGGGAGGGAAGTTTCCCGTCCCCAACCTCCCGCCTCCTCCCTCCCAAGCCACCGGCCGTCGCTCGCCGCCAATCCGGCCGGCCCCCCGCCACCCCTCGACGGCCCCTGCGCCACACTCCCCGCCGCCGGATCCGTCGTTCCCCGCCGCCTCCCGCCCCGCGCCCCGGCCCCCGGCCGCCCCGCCCCGCCTCCTCTCTTCCACCTCCCCCAGCCGCCACGCCCCGCCCCCCCGGCCGCCCGCCTCTGCCGTCGTTCCCCGCCCCCCGCCCCCCAGCCGCCTCCCGCCCCCAGCGGCCAGAGGCAGGCCGGCCTCAGGCCTCCTCGAGCGGCCGCGCCAGAGGCCAGGCGGGCCAGAGGCAGCCGCGCCGCCGCCCCGAGCTCCCCGCAGGTATGCTTCCTTTTCTTTCTTTTTGTTTTACTTTTTTCCTTTCTGATTCATTGTTGGCACTCACAATTTATTGTTTGTTGTATTGTGTAGATGAAGGTGAACAACAACGACATGGACTCGTTGTCCGATTCGTCGGGTTGGTCGTCATCCGACGATTCAGACATCGACGAGTTGTTGCAAGACGACGACGTCGAGATGATGAGCCTCCTCATCGATGTGCAATCGTTTGAAAACTGCGTGAAGCTGATGGATCAGAGGAGAGGGTCGAAGATGGGGCGAGTCACCATCTACCAGATGATTATTGTTTGAATGATTATTGTTTTATTCAGTGTTGTAATAATAACTAGAATGCTTATTGTTTTATGTCAAATGTGATGGAATTTGTGATATGTCATATGATGAAATGTGATGAAATGTGTGATATATGAAATGATAGTTTTAAATGTTGGGGTTGAGGCAAAGACTAGAACCCTCAAATCCAACCCTTAAAGCAGCTTAAGGGTAGGGTTTGAGGGTTTTAGTCTTTGCCCTTGTTTTTCAACCCTTAAAAATGTTAAAAACTGGCATTTCTCAACCTAAAACTGCTATAAGGGTTTGAGGGTTCTACTAGTAATGCTCTTACAGCTGGGGCCCCTGGTCCGTAGATGACACACACTTACACGGTTACACCCACCAACTTGTATCTTACTCCATAAACTCCTCTGCCTGACATGTGGACCCTTCGAGGTCCGAGTCATCTCTGCCCATGCCTTTCTAGGCTAGGATTTGCTTGTCCGCCTTCGTCACTCACAGAATGGAGCTTACTGGTGACAGAGGCATGAGAGGCAGGCTGAGCACGCTGACCATTGACAGGGACACGGCGGCCAGGGTGGATGGGTTCCTGGCCTCCTCGTCGACGGCCCCCTTGATAAAATGATGAAGCACGACTTCCCGCTGGAGAAGTGCAGGGTCCGGTCATCACCATCTGAAGGGCTGGTTGTACTGCCGACAGTGGACGTTTTTCTTTTCTTCTGGCTGTATATCGACTTCTGTATTTTGGTGAGATGACTTTTAATAATTTCAAGATAAGGAAAGAAAACCTCAGGTTGTTTAATCCTCAGCGAGTACTCTTTGTAAGAGTAGCAGGTTTTCGCCCTGTCCTGTTCTTGATTTGTGAACAAAAAAGTAGTGGCTGCACCGACCTTCGGTGCACCCACGTAATGAACAGTAAATTAAAAAAAAAGTAAAAAAAAGAAATCTGTGTTAGAAAGTTATGTTTAAGTTATGCTTATCTCCGCTTTGTAATCTCAACTAACATATCCTCTCTTTCTCCCTCTCGTAGTTATCCTCTGTACCGGCCTGATCTCATATGATGGGTCTTTCATCTTGTACGCCAAGGCATGGCTGTTTGCCTCACATCAATATAAACCAAACGCGACTCCTCATCGAGGAGTAGGAACGCTTCCTAACTTAACATGGTCATCAGAGCCACCTCTTCCAAATACATCTAGCTACAACAAAACCACAAACCACAACCGCCGTCGCCGTCGCCATGTCTTCCTTGTCATCCGTCTCCCTCAACCTCGGGTCACCACCGACGGAGAAGCTTGCGAGAGGAAACTTCATCCTCTGGAAGGCACAAGTCCTCCTGGCCCTGCGAGGCGCGCAGGTGACGGGTCTACTGGACAATAGCGATGTAGCTCCGCCCAAGACGGTGGAAGCCACGCAGGCGGACAAAACTACGGCCATGGCGCCGAACCCGCAGTATGCGGCCTGGATCGCCAAAGATCAACATGTGCTCTCATATCTATTGAACCCCATGATTCCAGAAATACTTGCGCAGGTCATCGGGAAGGATTCCACCTTCGAGTTGTGGACAGCGGTGACAGCCATCTTCGCCTCCCAATCACAGTCTCGGATTACAAATCTGAGAATTGCGATCACCAACACCAAGAAAGGCACCATGTCAAGCTCTTCCTTCATGGCCAAGATGAAGAGTCTCGGCGACGAGCTACCAGCCGCCGGTCGTCCCGTCTCTGATCCGGAGATGGTGGACTATATCTTGGTAGGGCTAGACCGTGACTATGATCCTGTAGTTGAGGCAATCGGTGCCATCAAGAACACAATCACCCCCGATGACCTCTTTGCCCAAATCTCTGCGTCTGATCAGAGAATGGAGATGTTGGGCGATGCTGCCGCGGCCAAGCCCAAGGAAAACCCTACCGTGGGCGAGGCACAAGGGGGTGCGGCTGTGGAGATTGGCAGTCGTCTCCTGCTCGCGGTGGGAGCAGCTACAGAGGACGCCAGCGACAGAACCAACCTCAACAGGCGCGTGATCAGCAGCAGCGCGACAACCCCGAGTGCCAAATATGCCTCAAATATCATCCGGGGGGGGGGGGCTCTGCTGGTGGCGCTATGAAGATGGAGAGCCAGAAGAGAAGGCGGCGCATGCAGCCACCTTCTGCGTAGATACTGTTGGGGAATGTAGTAATTTCAAAAAATTTCCTACGCGCACGCAAGATCATGGTGATGCATAGCAACGAGAGGGGAGAGTGTTGTCTACGTACCCTTATAGACCGAAAGCGGAAGCGTTATATCAACGCGGTTGATGTAGTCGTACGTCTTCACGATCCGACCGATCCAAGCACCGTTACTCCGGCACCTCCGAGTTCTTGGCACACGTTCAGCTCGATGACGTTCCCCGGGCTCCGATCCAGCAAAGCTTTGAGGAAGAGTTCCGTCAGCAAGATGGCGTGGTGACGATCTTGATGAACTACCAACGCAGGGCTTCGCCTAAGCACCGCGACAATATGACCGAGGTGGAATATGGTGGAGGGGGGGGGGCACCGCACACGGCTAAGGAACGATCACGTTGATCAATTGTGTGTCCTGGGGTGCCCCCCTGCCCCCGTATATAAAGGAGCAAGGGGGAGGGCCGGCCGGCCCTAGGGGCGCGCCAAGGGAGGGGGAGTCCTCCTCCTAGTGGGAGTAGGACTCCCCTTTCCTAGTCCAACTAGGAGGAGGAAGGGGGGAAGGAAGGAGAGGGAGAGGGAGAGGGAAAGGGGGGCCGCGCCCCCCAACTTGTCCAATTCGGACTCCTCATGGGGGGGGGGGGCGCCACCTCCTGGTGAGGCCCTCTCTCTTCCCTTGCGGCCCAATAAGGCCCATACTTCCCCCGGGGGGTTCCGGTAACCCCTCCGGCACTCCGGTAATATCCGAAACCTCTCGGAACCATTCCGATGTCCGAACATAGCCGTCCAATATATCAATCTTTATGTCTCGACCATTCCGAGACTCCTCGTCATGTCCATGATCACATCCGGGACTCCGAACTCCTTCGGTACATCAAAATGCATAAACTCACAATAACTGTCATCGTAACCTTAAGCGTGCGGACCCTAAGGTTCGAGAACAATGTAGACATGACCGAGACACGTCTCCGGTCAATAACCAATAGCGGGACCTGGATGCCCATATTGGCTCCTACATATTCTACGAAGATCTTTATCGGTCAGACCGCATAACAACATACGTTGTTCCCTTTGTCCATCGGTATGTTACTTGCCCGAGATTCGATCGTCGGTATCCAATACCTAGTTCAATCTCGTTACCGGCAACTCTCTTTACTCGTTCCGTAATACATCATCCCGCAACCAACTCATTGGTTGCAATGCTTGCAAGGCTTATGTGATGTGCATTACCGAGAAGGCCCTGAGATACCTCTCCGACATTCGGAGTGACAAATCCTAATCTCGAAATACGCCAACCCAACAAATACTTTCGGAGACACCTGTAGAGCACCTTTATAATCACCCAGTTACGTTGTGACGTTTGGTAGCACACAAAGTGTTCCTACGGTAAACGGGAGTTGCATAATCTCATAGTCAAAGGAACATGTATAAGTCATGAACAAAAGCAATAGCAACATACTAAACGATCGGGTGCTAAGCTATTGGAATGGGTCATGTCAATCAGATCATTCAACTAATGATGTGACCTTGTTAATCAAATGACAACTCCTTTGTCTATGGTTAGGAAACTTAACCATCTTTGATTAACAAGCTAGTCAAGTAGAGGCATACTAGTGACACTCTGTTTGTCTATATATCCACACATGTATTATGTTTCCGGTTAATACAATTCTAGCATGAATAATAAACATTTATCATGATATGTAAGGAAATAAATAATAACTTTATTATTGCCTCTAGGGCATATTTCCTTCAGTCTCCCACTTGCACTAGAGTCAATAATCTAGATTACACAGTAATGATTCTAACACCCATGGAGTCTTGGTGCTGATCATGTTTTGCCCGTGGAAGAAGCTTAGTCAACGGGTCTGCCACATTCAGATCCGTATGTATCTTGCAAATCTCTATGTCTCCCACCTGGACCAAGTCCCGGATGGAATTGAAGCGTCTCTTGATGTGCTTTGTTCTCTTGTGAAATCTGGATTCCTTCGCCAAGGCTATTGCTCCAGTATTGTCACAAAAGATTTTCATTGGACCCGATGCACTAGGTATGACACCTAGATCGGATATGAACTCCTTCATCCAGACTCCTTCATTTGCTGCTTCCGAAGCATCTATGTACTCCGCTTCACATGTAGATCCCGCCACGACGCTTTGTTTGGAACTGCACCAACTGACAGCTCCACTGTTTAATGTAAATACGTATCCGGTTTGCGATTTCGAATCGTCCGGATTAGTGTCAAAGCTTGCATCAATGTAACCTTTTACGATGAGCTCTTTGTCACCTCCATACACGAGAAACATTTCCTTAGTCCTTTTCAGGTACTTCAGGATATTCTTGACCGCTGTCCAGTGATCCACTCCTGGATTACTTTGGTACCTCCCTGCTAAACTTATAGCAAGGCACACATCAGGTCTGGTACACAGTATTGCATACATGATAGAGCCTATGGCTGAAGCATAGGGAACATCTTTCATTTTCTCTCTATCTTCTGCAGTGGTCGGGCATTGAGTCTGACTCAACTTCACACATTGCAATACAGGCAAGAACCCTTTCTTTGCTTGATCCATTTTGAACTTCTTTAAAATCTTGTCAAGGTATGTGCTTTGTGAAAGTCCAATTAAGCGTCTTGATCTATCTCTATAGATCTTAATGCCCAATATGTAAGCAGCTTCACCGAGGTCTTTCATTGAAAAACTCTTATTCAAATACCCCTTTATGCTATCCAGAAAATCTATATCATTTCCAATCAGTAATATGTCATCTACATATAATATCAGAAATGCTACAGAGCTCCCACTCACTTTCTTGTAAATACAGGCTTCTCCAAAAGTCTGTAAAAACCCAAATGCTTTGATCACACTATCAAAACGTTTATTCCAACTCCGAGATGCTTGCACCAGTCCATAAATGGATCGCTGGAGCTTGCATACTTTGTTAGCTCCCTTTGGATCAATAAAACCTTCTGGTTGCATCATATACAACTCTTCTTCCAGAAACCCATTCAGGAATGCAGTCTTTACATCCATTTGCCAAATTTCATAATCATAAAATGCGGCAATTGCTAACATGATTCGGACAGACTTAAGCATCGCTACGGGTGAGAAGGTCTCATCGTAGTCAATCCCTTGAACTTGTCGAAACCCCTTTGCGACAAATCGAGCTTTATAGACAGTAACATTACCGTCGGCGTCAGTCTTCTTCTTAAAGATCCACTTGTTCTCTATTGCTTGCCGACCCTCGGGCAAGTCAACCAAAGTCCACACTTTGTTTTCATACATGGATCCCATCTCAGATTTCATGGCTTCCAGCCATTTTGCGGAATCTGGGCTCACCATCGCTTCTTCATAGTTCGTAGGTTCGTCATGATCTAGTAGCATGATTTCCAGAATAGGACTGCCGTACCACTCTGGTGCGGATCTCACTCTGGTTGATCTACGAGGTTCAGCAGTTACTTGATCTGAAGTTTCATGATCATCATCACTAACTTCTTCTCTGATTGGTGTAGATGTCACAGAAACTGGTTCCTGTGATGAACTACTTTCCAATAAGGAAGCAGGTACAGTTACCTCATCAAGTTCTACTTTCCTCCCACTCACTTCTTTCGAGAGAAACTCCTTCTCTAGAAAGGATCCATTTTTAGCAACAAATGTCTTGCCTTCGGATCTGTGATAGAAGATGTACCCAACTGTTTCCTTTGGGTATCCTATGAAGACACATTTCTCCGATTTGGGTTCGAGCTTATCAGGTTGAAGCTTTTTCACATAAGCATCGCAGCCCCAAACTTTAAGAAACGACAACTTTGGTTTCTTGCTAAACCATAGTTCATAAGGCGTCGTCTTAACGGATTTTGACGGTGTCCTATTTAACGTGAATGCGGTCGTCTCTAGAGCATAACCCCAAAACGATAGCGGTAAATCTGTAAGAGACATCATAGATCGCACCATATCTAGTAAAGTGCGATTACGACGTTCGGACACACCATTGCGTTGTGGTGTTCCGGGTGGCGTGAGTTGCGAAACTATTCCGCATTGTTTCAAATGTAGACCAAACTCGTAACTTAAATATTCTCCTCCATGATCAGATCGTAGAAACTTTATTTTCTTGTTACGATGATTTTCAACTTCACTCTGAAATTCTTTGAACTTTTCAAATGTTTCAGACTTGTGTTTCATTAAGTAGATATACCCATATCTGCTTAAATCATCTGTGAAGGTGAGAAAATAACGATATCCGCCACGAGCTTCAATATTCATCGGACCACATACATCTGTATGTATGATTTCCAATAAATCTGTTGCTCTCTCCATAGTACCGGAGAACGGTGTTTTAGTCATCTTGCCTAAGAGGCACGGTTCGCAAGTACCAAGTGATTCATAATCAAGTGGTTCCAAAAGTCCATCAGTATGGAGTTTCTTCATGCGCTTTACACCGATATGACCTAAACGGCAGTGCCACAAATAAGTTGCACTATCATTATCAACTCTGCATCTTTCGGCTTCAACATTATGAATATGTGTATCACTACTATCGAGATTCATCAAAAATAGACCACTCTTCAAGGGTGCATGACCATAAAAGATATTATTCATATAAATAGAACAACCATTATTCTCTGATTTAAATGAATAACCGTCTCGCATCAAACAAGATCCAGATATAATGTTCATGCTCAACGCTGGCACCAAATAACAATTATTTAGGTCTAATACTAATCCCGAAGGTAGATGTAGAGGTAGCGTGCCGACCGCGATCACATCGACTTTGGAACCATTTCCCACGCGCATCGTCACCTCGTCCTTTGCCAGTGTTCGCTTAATCCGTAGTCCCTGTTTCGAGTTGCAAATATTAGCAACAGAACCAGTATCAAATACCCAGGTGCTACTGCGAGCTCTAGTAAGGTACACATCAATAACATGTATATCACATATACCTTTGTTCACCTTGCCATCCTTCTTGTCCGCCAGATACTTGGGGCAGTTCCGCTTCCAGTGACCAGTCTGCTTGCAGTAGAAGCACTCAGTTTCAGGCTTAGGTCCAGACTTGGGTTTCTTCGCTTGAGCAGCAACTTGTTTGCTGTTCTTCTTGAAGTTCCCCTTCTTCTTCCCTTTGCCCTTCTTCTTGAAACTGGTGGTCTTATTGACCATCAACACTTGATGCTCCTTCTTGATTTCTACCTCCGCAGCCTTTAGCATTGCGAAGAGCTCGGGCATAGTCTTATCTATCCCTTGCATATTATAGTTCATCACGAAGCCTTTGTAGCTTGGTGGCAGTGATTGAAGAATTCTGTCAATGACACAATCATCCGGAAGATTAACTCCCAGTTGACTCAAGTGATTGTAATACCCAGACATTCTGAGTATGTGCTCACTGACAGACCCATTCTCTTCCATCTTGCATCTATAGAACTTATTAGAGACCTCATATCTCTCAATCCGGGCATTCTGTTTGAATATCAACTTCAACTCCTGGAACATCTCATATGCTCCATGGTTCTCAAACCGTCGTTGAAGTCCCGGTTCTAAGCCGCAAAGCATGGCACACTGAACTATCGAGTAGTCATCAGCTTTGCTTTGCCAGACGTTCATAACATCTGGTGTTGCTCCAGCAGCAGGCCTGGCACCTAGCGGTGCATCTAGGACGTAATTCTTCTGTGCAGCAATGAGGACAATCCTCAAGTTACGGACCCAGTTCGTGTAATTGCTACCATCATCTTTCAACTTTGCTTTCTCAAGGAACGCATTAAAATTCAACGGAACAATAGCACGAGCCATCTATCTACATAAACAAGAAAGATACTATTAGGGACTAAGTTCATGATAAATTTAAGTTCAATTAATCATATTACTTAAGAACTCCCACTTAGACAGACATCCCTCTAATCTTCTAAGTGATCACGTGATCCAAATCAAACTAAACCATAACCGATCATCACGTGAAATGGATTAGTTCTCAATGGTGAACATCATCATGTTGATCATATCTACTATATGATTCACGTTCGACCTTTCGGTCTCCGTGTTCCGAGGCCATATCTGCATATGCTAGGCTCGTCAAGTATAACCCGAGTATTCCGCGTGTGCAAAACTGGCTTGCACCCGTTGTAGATGGACGTAGAGCTTATCACACCCGATCATCACGTGGTGTCTGGGCACGACGAACTTTGGCAACGGTGCATACTCGGGGAGAACACTTCTTGATAATTTAGTGAGAGATCATCTTATAATGCTACCGTCAATCAAAGCAAGATAAGATGCATAAAAGATAAACATCACATGCAAATCAATATAAGTGATATGATATGGTCATCATCATCTTGTGCTTCGTGATCTCCATCTCTGCAGCACCATCATGATCACCATCGTCACCGGCGCGACACCTTGATCTCCATCGTAGCATCGTTGTCGTCTCGCCAATCTTATGCTTCTACGACTATCGCTACCGCTTAGTGATAAAGTAAAGCATTACAGGGCGATTGCATTGCATACAATAAAGCGACAACCATACGGCTCCTGCCGGTTGCCGATAACTCGGTTATAAAACATGATCATCTCATACAATAAAATATAGCATCATGTCTTGACCATATCACATCACAACATGCCCTGCAAAAACAAGTTAGACGTCCTCTACTTTGTTTGTTGCAAGTTTTACGTGGCTGCTACGGGCTTAAGCAAGAACTCATCTTACCTACGCATCAAAACCACAACGATAGTTTGTCAAATAGACTCCGTTTTAACCTTCTCAAGGACCGGGCGTAGCCACACTTGGTTCAACTAAAGTTGGTGAGACAGTCTCCCGCAAGCCATCTGTGTGCAAAGCACGTCGAGGGAACCGGTCTCGCGTAAGCGTACGCGTAAGGTTGGTCCGGGTCGTCTCATCCAACAATACCGCTGAACCAAAGTATGACATGCTGGTAGGCAGTATGACTTGTATCGTCCACAACTCACTTGTGTTCTACTCGTGCAAATAACATCAAACCATAAAAACCTAGGCTCTGATACCACTGTTGGGGAACGTAGTAATTTCAAAAAATTTCCTACGCGCACGCAAGATCATGGTGATGCATAGCAACGAGAGGGGAGAGTGTTGTCTACGTACCCTTGTAGACCGAAAGCGGAAGCGTTATATCAACGCGGTTGATGTAGTCGTACGTCTTCACGATCCGACCGATCCAAGCACCGTTACTCCGGCACCTCCGAGTTCTTGGCACACGTTCAGCTCGATGACGTTCCCCGGGCTCCGATCCAGCAAAGCTTCGAGGAAGAGTTCTGTCAGCACGACGGCGTGGTGACGATCTTGATGAACTACCGACGCAGGGCTTCGCCTAAGCACCGCGACAATATGACCGAGGTGGAATATGGTGGAGGGGGGGCACCGCACACGGCTAAGGAATGATCACGTTGATCAATTGTGTGTCCTGGGGTGCCCCCCTGCCCCCGTATATAAAGGAGCAAGGGGGGGAGGGCCGGCCGGCCCTAGGGGCGCGCCAAGGGAGGGGGAGTCCTCCTCCTAGTGGGAGTAGGACTCCCCTTTCCTAGTCCAACTAGGAGGAGGAAGGGGGGAAGGAAGGAGAAGGAGAGGGAGAGGGAAAGGGGGGCCGCGCCCCCCCTCCTTGTCCAATTCGGACTCCTCATGGGGGGGCGCGCGCCACCTCCTGGTGCGGCCCTCTCTCTCCCCTCGCGGCCCAATAAGGCCCATACTTCCCCCGGGGGGTTCCGGTAACCCCTCCGGCACTCCGGTAATATCCGAAACCTCTCGGAACCATTCCGATGTCTGAACATAGCCGTCCAATATATCAATCTTTATGTCTCGACCATTCCGAGACTCCTCGTCATGTCCGTGATCACATCCGGGACTCCGAACTCCTTCGGTACATCAAAATGCATAAACTCATAATAACTGTCATCGTAACCTTAAGCGTGCGGACCCTACGGTTTGAGAAAATGTAGACATGACCGAGACACGTCTCCGGTCAATAGCCAATAGCGGGACCTGGATGCCCATATTGGCTCCTACATATTCTACGAAGATCTTTATCGGTCAGACCGCATAACAACATACGTTGTTCCCTTTGTCCATCGGTATGTTACTTGCCCGAGATTCGATCGTAGGTATCCAATACCTAGTTCAATCTCATTACCGGCAAGTCTCTTTACTCGTTCCGTAATACATCATCCCGCAACCAACTCATTGGTTGCAATGCTTGCAAGGCTTATGTGATGTGCATTACCGAGAAGGCCCTGAGATACCTCTCCGACATTCGGAGTGACAAATCCTAATCTCGAAATACGCCAACCCAACAAATACTTTCGGAGACACCTGTAGAGCACCTTTATAATTACCCAGTTACGTTGTGATGTTTGGTAGCACACAAAGTGTTCCTACGGTAAACGGGAGTTGCATAATCTCATAGTCAAAGGAACATGTATAAGTCATGAACAAAAGCAATAGCAACATACTAAACGATCGGGTGCTAAGCTATTGGAATGGGTCATGTCAATCAGATCATTCAACTAATGATGTGACCTTGTTAATCAAATGACAACTCCTTTGTCTATGGTTAGGAAACTTAACCATCTTTGATTAACAAGCTAGTCAAGTAGAGGCATACTAGTGACACTCTGTTTGTCTATATATCCACACATGTATCATGTTTCCGGTTAATACAATTCTAGCATGAATAATAAACATTTATCATGATATGTAAGGAAATAAATAATAACTTTATTATTGCCTCTAGGGCATATTTCCTTCAGATACCAACTGGTACGCCGACATGGGAGCCACAAACCATATCACAGGAGAGCTTGATCAGCTGACGATGCGAGAGAAGTACAACGGAGGCGACCAAATCCACACGGCAAGTGGTTCTGGTATGGCAATAACACATATTGGTAGTTCAATTGTTAAAAACCCCATCAAAAACTTGCATCTGAAAAATATTCTACATGTTCCCGAAGCAGCAAAAAGTCTTCTTTCTGTTCATCGATTCACTCGTGATAATCATGTTCTCATAGAGTTTCATCCCTATTTTTTCTTGGTTAAGGATCTGGCCACACGGAGAATCATTCTTAGAGGACGGTGTGTGGGAGGTCTCTACCCACTCATATCATCATCATCATCAGCGTCAAATAAACAAGCGTACCTTGTCGTCAAGCCATCTTCAGCAAAGTGGCACAGTCGCTTGGGTCATCCGTCCTCAGTAGTTGTTAGACATGTCCTTAGCAAAAATAAGCTCCCCTATGAGCCTAGTGTTGAGTCAGTTTGCGATCCGTGTCAACAAGCAAAAAGTCATCAATTGCCTTACCCTGTCTCTACCAGTGTGTATGGGGGCCAGCCCCCACTTCTGTTGGTAGATTTTCCTATTATGTAAGTTTTATTGATGACTATAGTAAATTTACTTGGATTTACTTGTTAAAGAAAAGATCTGATGTATTCCAAGTTTTCATCAATTTCCAAAACCTTGTTGAACGCAAACTGAGCTCCAAAATTATTGCTATGCAAACAGACTAGGGAGGTGAGTATGAGAAACTCAACTCATTCTTCCAAAAACTTGGCATCTCTCATCATGTTTCTTGCCCTCACGCTCACCAACAAAACGGGTCTGCTGAAAGAAAGCACCGTCACATTGTTGATGTAGGGCTTGCATTACTAGCTAATGCATCCATGCCACTTAAGTTCTGGGATGAAGCTTTCTTAACTGCTACATATCTCATCAACTTGCTCCATAGTAAAGTCATCAAGCTTGAAACACCCATCACACGACTCCTTGGCATAACACCAGATTACACATCACTTCGTATCTTTGGTTGTGCATGTTGGCCGAACCTTCGACCTTACAATACACGCAAACTCGCTTTTCGTTCAAAGAGGTGTGTTTTCTTAGGGTATAGTCCCATGCACAAAGGGGTCAAGTGCTTGGATGTTCCTATAGGAAGAGTCTATCTCGCGAGATGTTGTATTTGATGAGTCCATCTTTCCGTTTGCATCTCCACATCCCAACGCCGGTGCCCTGCTTCGAAAGGAAATTCTCCTTCCTGAAAATCTCCGGAGTTTTGATCTAGGGGGAGACAATTGCACTAATCAATATGATGATAATATTGCTAGCACCAGTTCTGCTCTTGTTCCTGTGCAGGTTGGCAGCGAAAACGGTGCACAAAATGATGTACATGATGATCAAAATGAGGGGTTATTTCATGTGCCGCAAGAAGACGAAATTGGCGCTGAAAACGGAGCTGATCCGGCGGCGCCAGCAACTCCTGTGCACATGTTAGCCTCGGATCGCGGGACGCAATCGTCCTCGGATCGTGGTCCTGGCGGGCGCGGGCGCACTCCCTCATCCAGCCAGCCTCGCGCCGCCACGTCACAGGCAGGCGGGGGAGTATCGCCCTCGTGCTCCACGCCGCGGTCCCGCGTCTCACCCAGGCATCCTCGCGTCGCCACGTCATCAGCAGGCGGGGCCGCATCGCCCTGGTATTCCGCGCCGCTATTCCCCTGCATGCATGCACCAGGTGGAGCGGGATCTTTTGCATCCGTAGACCCTGTGGATACCAGGGTGATTCGTGGAGACAGGACCACACCGGACTCTACATGATCTTCTGCATCAACGCCGGTGGGATCTTCTGTAGCCGACTCCCCTGTGCAACATGAACAGCCAGCAGTGTCTACACGTGTCATGACACGTCTACAGAAAGGTATTAAAAATCCAAAAATACGTACTGATGGCACAATACCGTATGGCATGTTGTGTATCTCAGGTGAACCAACAACGTTGAATGAGGCACTTGATGATCCAAGGTGGAAGAAAGCCATGGATGAAGAATACTCAGCACTCATGAAGAATAAAACTTGGCATCTCATACCAGATCAGAGAGGTAAAAATATTATTGATTGTATATGGGTGTACAGAGTCAAAAAGAAGGCAGATGGAACCATTGACAGGTATAAGGCATGTCTGGTTGCAAAAGGATTTAGACAACGCTATGGTATAGATTATGAAGATACCTTTAGTCCTGTTGTAAAAGCTGCTACAATAAGACTTGTTCTAGCTATTGATGTATCCAGGGGATGGAGTTTACGTCAGCTAGATGTAAAGAACGCGTTTTTGCATGGTGTTCTGGAAGAGGAAGTCTACATGAGACAGCCACCTGGGTATGTGAGTAAGAAAACACCACATTATGTATGCAAACTTGAAAAGTCACTTTATGGGTTAAAACAGACACCTAGAGCATGGTACTCTAGGTTGAGCACTCAGTTAAGATGTCTTGGCTTTTTTGCATCAAGGGCTGATACATCATTGTTCATTTACAACAAAGCAAGAGTAGTCATTTTTCTGCTCATCTACGTTGATGATATTATTGTTGCAAGTTCATCACAAGATGCTACTAATGCCCTTCTACATGACCTGAGCTCAGAATTTGCCTTGAAGGATCTAGGAGATTTGCATTTCTTTTTAGGTATTGAGGTTAATAAAACTCAAGATGGTATAGTGTTGAATCAAGAGAAATATGCCAATGAGCTTCTAGCTCGCATGGGAATGAAGAACTGTAAACCTGCGCTTACTCCATTGTCCTCTTCAGAAAAACTTTCAGCTTATGAAGGAGAGCCCCTTCAAGAGGTGGAAAGCACAAGGTACAGAAGCACTGTTGGAGCATTACAATACTTGACACTTACACGTCCAGATATTTCATTTGCTGTTAACAAAGTTTGTCAGTATTTACATGCTCCTACTACTGCGCATTGGTCAGCTGTCAAGAGGATTGTGAGATATGTAAAACATACTGTGAGCTTAGGCCTTAACTTCAGACGTTCCAATTCTACACTTGTCAGTGCATTCTCTGATGCTGATTGGGCAGGCTGTAGTGATGACAGAAAATCAACTGGAGGCTTTGCAGTGTTTTTTGGATCCAATCTCATCTCTTGGTGTGCAAGAAAACAGGCAACAATATCAAGGTCAAGTACAGAGGCTGAGTATAAATCTTTGGCTAATGCCACTGCAGAAATCATTTGGTTGGAATCACTACTTGAGGAATTGGGAGTTAAGCTGAATCGTGTCTCATGTCTTTGGTGTGACAACTTGGGTGCAACATACTTATCTGCAAATCCTGTATTTCATGCCAGAACAAAGCATATTGAAATTGATTTTCACTTTGTGCGTGAAAGAGTTGCAGACAAGAAACTTGAGATACGATTCATTCCTTCAAAAGATCAAGTAGCTGATGGATTCACCAAGGCGCTACCAACAAAACCGTTTGAAGAATTCAAGAGGAATTTGAACCTAGGATAGTTGAGATTAAGGGAGGGTGTTAGAAAGTTATGTTTAAGTTATGCTTATCTCCACTTTGTAATCTCAACTAACATATCCTGTCTTTCTCCCTCTCGTAGTTATCCTCTGTACCGGCCTGATCTCATACGATGGGTCTTTCATCTTGTACGCCAAGGCATGGCTGTTTGCCTCACATCAATATAAACCAAACGCGGCTCCTCATCGAGGAGTAGGAACGCTTCCTAACTTAACAATCTGAAACTCGGTGGATGTGATTATGAGCTAATGTTTTAGGAGCTTGCAAAGTTTGTTTACCAAAAAAACATCAAATGATGTCCATGCAAAAATGAAATAAAAATGATGTTGTGCACCCATGTTACTGTTCACATGTTTTGAGAACAAACTTTGTTTTTTTTGTACATATTTCCTCGGATGTTCTTTCGCCATCAAATTTTACAAGCACCTAAAACATTTGCTCATAATCACATCCATAAAGTTTTAGAATTTTTTGAAATGTTCTGCTAAGTTTTTGATCGTGAGTGCACCAGGGGTGCAATGTGCATGGGTGTAGAACAACCACACTCTATAAAAAAAACGAGATTAGGAGCCGTAACACTCAGTAGAAACGACCGTTGCTGGATAAGCTATTCCCGGCCACCCTTGAAAAAACCTCACTGCACTCGACAGTTACAGAGTGCAGTGACGCCATAAACCCTAGCTTCGTGAATCATGAGAGATCGGTGCACTGACAGCGATGGCCCATGAAGGATGTCACCGGTGTGGGAATGCACCTAATGGAGAGGGAAGGGACCCATAGCCTCTAGTGGTCAAAATGCCAAACCTATCCTCGTCCGTTCTTCATCCCTGCACATAGGAGAGGTGCGGTAACACCTATGGTTGCGTAGAAATGTCACCTTGTTGAAAATGGAAACAATGTCATCATTCAGTAGACAGTACTCCTTCCGTCAAAAAATATAAGAGTGTTTAGACCACTAAAGTAGTGATCTAAATGCTTTTATAGAGTATGTATCATTTTTTGCCTCACAAAAGAGTAATGCTGTCTGAAAGTTGCAACAATTGACAATGTAACTTCACTCCCTGGCTTGTCTAGCACTAGCTTCCATCTGCCCACCACAGCAGGACACGTTGGATGCCATTGCTTTTTGTTGAGTATATATTTGTATTGCATGTATTTCGTATTGTGGCCCACCTCCTAATTATGTATAGTTGAGATTGAGGCCTACCCTGTACTTATATATACGTGCACCGGCACTCCATCAATACATCGATTATTGTATTGCCAAATTGTCGGTCCACATGGTATCATCTTGTTCGGTCCTCCCCTAGGGTTTGCCACCGCCACCGCTGCACCCCACCACCGTCGCACCTCGCCGCCGCCGCGCCCCCCTTTCCCCGTCGCGCCGCCGCCGCCAAGTGCCGCCCCGCTTCCGCCTCTGCCGCGCCGAACCACCGCCGCCCCGCACTCCCAATCGCGCCACCGCCGTTTCGTTGTGCCGCCTCTCCTCTCTGCTGCCGCTGCCCTCCCCTTCCCCGCAGCCGCGCACGCCCGCAGCCGCCGCACTTCACCGCCGCCGCTGCCCCAACCACCACCCAAACCCTAACCATACCCGCCGCCGCCCTTCACCACCGCCGCCGCACCCATGGACTCCTCCCTGGGCTCCTCCACAACCCGCTCGTCGAACCCCTTCGCCGGCCCCGAACCCTCCGTCGCCACCATCCATGACCTCAACACTGAGGCCCGGGTCCCCATCCGTCTCGACAACTCCAGCACGTCATACCACGCGTGGAAGACCTACTTCAACCTCATCTTCCGCGAGTACTGTCTCACTGAGCACATCGACGGTTCGGTGGATAGCGAGTACATGATGAGCGATCCGGAGTGGTCCGCCATTGAGGCCACACTCATCCGATGGTTCTACCAAACTGTCTCGAAGGACATCTTCCACACGGTTGTCGCCGAGGACGACGGCGCCTGCGCCGTGTGGACCAAGATCAACGCGACAACAAACTTCAGCGCCTTGTTTTCTTGCAGCAGGAGTTCTTCAGCTGTCACCAGGACAAATCCACCATCGATGAGTTATGCATGAGGCTCAAGATGCTCGCTGACGAGCTTAGCGACATCAACACCAAGGTCTGCGACGACCTCATGCTGAGCACCATCACCGCCGGCCTCAACGAGGACTTCGACAACGCGGCGTCCAACCTCACCCTGCTGCTGCAACCCACCTTCCAGCGCGTTGTCGCGTACCTCAAGCTTGAGGAGCGCCGGATGATGAAGCTGAAGCAGCGGGTCCAGCACACCGCCCTCGCCACCGGCACCACCCGCGGCAGCCCTGCTCCACCAATTGCGCCTCGTCCGCCCGCGCCACCTGCGCCCGCACCGCCCACGCCCCTCGCACCTCCCCAATAGCCGCAAGGTGGCGGGGGCCGCGGCCAGCAGCAGCAGGCACAGGGCGCGCGGGGGGGGGGGGGGGGGGGGGTGGGGGTGGGCGCTACCAGCAGCCTCCTCCGCCATGGGCCCCGGGCAGAACCCGTGGACAGGCATCGTCCACGCCTCTCACATGCCCGTCCCGCGGGCTCCTGCACCGGGTCTTCTTGGTCCTCGCCTCGCAGGCCACCAGGCGTTCTTCGGCGCTCCCTACCAGCCCTACGGTGCTCCCCTCGCGCCGCCACCCCTCGGTGGCTATGGCGCGCCCGCCCAGGCGCCGCCCTACGGAGGCCAGCCACCGCTGCCGGTACCTGCATCGTGGGACCCCGCCCTCCTGGCCGCCCTGCATTCTGCACCGTCGCCGAGTAACTATGGCGACGGAGGTGACTGGTACATGGACTAAGGTGCTACTGCGCACATGACAGCTCATCCCGGTAACCTAACCTTCTCCACTCCCGTTAACACTCCCACTCGTATCACCGTTGGCAATGATTTTTCTTTACCTATCACTCATGTCGGTAGTACTAGTTTTCCTTCTAGTTCCACACCTATCACTATGTCTAATGTCCTTGTTCCACCTGACTTAGTCACGAGCTTAGTTTCCGTTCGTCGTCTTACTCATGAGAACCCACTTACTGTTGAATTTGACGGTGTTGGTTTTTTTGTGAAGGACGCCCGTACCCGGATGGTACTCCGCCGATGTGACAGCCCCGATGAGCTCTATCCCGTGCACGCCGATGCTTCCACCCCACACCTGTCGCCCTCGCCGCCGGCGTCGATCTTTGGCATGCTTGCCTGGGCTACCCCAACCCTGTCGTTTTGCGTCAGATTCTTAGGAGTTTTTCTTTCTCATGTAATAAGCCCGACGAGCATACTCGTGAGGCTTGTCGTTTAGGCAAACACGTTCGTCTTCCCTTTAGTGCGTCTACTATAGTTTCCACTTTTCTGTTTCAATTACTTCATAGTGATGTTTGGACATCTCCCGTTCCGAGTAACACATGCTATCTATACTACTTGGTGATTTTAGATGATTATTCTCATTATGTGTGGACTTTTCCTCTTCATCGTTAATCTGATGCTTTAGAAACACTCACTGCCTTTTATTCCTATGTCACCACCCAGTTCGGTCGCCCCATACTTGTACTCCATACTGATAATGGAAAAGAGTTTGACAACGTCACTCTTCGCACACTTCTCGCCTCTCACGGCACCATCTTCCGTCTGAATTGTCCCTACACATCACAGCAGAACGGCCGCGCCAAGCGCATCCTCTGCACTCTTAATGACTGCGTTCGCACGTTACTCTTTCACTCTAACATGCCCGCTCGGTTTTGGCCCGATGCTCTCGCCACCGCCACCTATTTAGTTAACATTTGTCCATGCTGTCCTCGGTGGATTTACTCCCCTCACCACCTTCTCTTCGGTACACCGCCGTCCTATGACGGTCATCGCGCCACACAAACTCGCACCACGTTTCGTTCCATGCATCTTCCTTGGCTATCCCTCTAACACCAAAGGTCACCGGTGCTATGATCTTGTCACTCATCGTGTGTACACCTCGAGGTACGTGTATTTTGTCGAGACGGTGTTCCTGTATTTTCAGGTTTCTCTGGCTTCGGCTCTGTCGACGCCGACCCCCGCGCCCCCTGCTTGGAGCGATGCATGACGGGGCCCCCCGGAGACCCCCCAGCATGGCGCCTTCTGCCGCCGCCGCCCAGATTTTCGATTCCCTCCCCCGAGGTCGAGTCTGAACGGGCCCCCGGGTCCCCGTCTCCCTCCTCCGAGGTTGAGCCGGCAGGCACCCCGCCCGCCATCCTGGCTGACGCCGCCTCTCAGGCGACGGGCTCGATTTCCCTCTCGCCCATCGCCACCGCAGCTGCTGGCTCGGACGCCACCGTCACCGTCGCGGCCCCCGGCCCCTGCCACCGTGGCCCCCGCTGCCCCTGCCACCGCGGCCACCGCCGCCCCCACCGCCGCGGCCCCCGCCGTCCCCACCGCCGTGGCCCCCGCCGCCGCCACCATGGCCCCCCACCACCGCGGTCCCCGCAGCCTCTGCTGCCCCGCCTCTGGGCATGAAGACCCGCGCCCGGGCCGGTGTGCTTTGGCCGAGCACGCGCTACTCCTCCGACGAGTATGTGTGCGCCGCCTCGACGTTGACGCCATCACCCATTCCCGCCTCCGCTCGCGCTGCCCTTCGGATCCCCACTGGCTCGCAGTGATGCAGGAGGAGTTCGATGCCCTACAGCGCAACCGCACGTGGCAACTTGTTCCGTGACCCCCTCGTGCCAACATCATCACTGGCAAGTGGGTGTTTCGCCATAAGACCCACCCGGACGGTTCTCTCGAGCGCTACAAAGCTCGGTGGGTGGTTCGTGGATTTCAGCAGCGCGCGAGCATGGACTTCACCGACACCTTCGCTCCGGTTGTTAAACCAGGCATGATCCATGCCGTGCTCCAGTTGGCGGTCTCGCGAGCCTGGCTTGTACATCAGTTGGATGTCTCCAACGCCTTCTTGCACGGTCATCTTGCCGAGCAGGTGTTTTGTGAGCAGCCCACTGGTTTCTCGGCGCCGAGCATCCGGACTTCGTGTGCTTGCTCTTCCGTTCACACTACGGGTTGAAGCAGGTGCCTCGGGCTTGGTACCAGCATATCGCAACCTTCCTGCAGTCTCTGGGCTTTTGGTCCACTCGCTCCGATGTCTTACTCTTTGTGTATCATCAGGGAGCTGACACTGCATATCTGCTGCTCTACGTCGATGACATCATCCTCACAGCATCCGCCCCCAGGATCCTTCAGCGGCTTACGGCTCGTCTTCATGATGAGTTTGCCCTCAAGGACTTGGGGCCCCTGCACTACTTCCTTGGCATCGAGGTGGTCCGAAGGGCTGACGGTTTCTTTCTGCATCAGCAGAAGTATGCCCAAGAGCTTCTGGAGCGTGCTGGCATGCTTAACTGCAAGACGGCGCCCACCCCCGTCAGCACGGAAGGCGAAGGTCTCTGCTCTAGAGGGGTCTCTCGCGTCCGATGCAGCGTTCTATCACTCCATTGTTGGTGCCTTACAGTACCTGACGCTGACTCGCTCCGACCTGCAGTACGCTGTCCAGCAGGTGTGCCTCCACATGCACGCCCCGCGTGACTCTCATTGGACCCTGGTGAAGCGTATTCTCCGTTACATACGCGGCACCATGGCTTTGGGACTCAACCTGACGGCCTCCGCCTCCACCGACCTCGTTGCCTACTCGGATGCCGACTGGGCAGGCTGCCCCGACACCCGGCGCTCCACGTGTGACTATTGCGTCTACCTTGGGCCCTCGTTGATCTTTTGGTCATCGAAGCGGCAACCCACGGTCTCCCGCTCCAGCGCCGAGGCAGAGTATCGGGCCGTGGCTAACGCTATGGCTGAGTGCTCTTGGATCCGTCAGCTGCTCTAGGAGTTGCTTTGTGACGTTCACAAGGCCACTCTTGTCTACTGCGATAACGTCAGCGTGGTCTACTTCTCCGTCAACCTGGTGCACCATCGACGTACGAAGCATACTGAGCTTGATATTCACTTCGTGCGAGAGCAGGTTGCCCTTGGCCGTGTTCGGGTTCTCCATGTTCCGACGTCATAGCAGTTTGCTGACGTGATGACTAAGAGATTGCCTACTCCCGTCTTCATGAAGTTTCGGTCCAGTCTCTATATATTTGTGTTCCATGTATATTGTATTGTGGTCCACCTCCTAGTTGTGTATAGTTGAGGTTGAGGCCAACCCTATACTTATATATACGTGCACCGGCACCCCATCAATACATCGATTATTGTATTGCCAAATTGCCCGTCTACACTTTTCCAAAGTAACGGTTCAGTGATCATGTGTCAAGTGGTCCATGTTGGTTGCAGCTGACCACCCACAATGTAGCTATGTTCGATATTCAAGAAACGTTTCAGGATATATGGTTGCTATAGAGAAAACACCATTATTTCTAGCCGTAAGTTCGACATCTTCCTTCTGTCTCGACCCTTTTAAAATATTAAGATCCAATGTGATGGAACATTGGATGACTTGGTCGGTAGCTAAAACTTCGACCTTGTATAATCACACGGAGATATTTTATTCAAGATTATAGCGTATTACAGTTCTAACACCTCAAACTGACATAAAATTCATCCCTACTAGCAGTTGCATGCAAACGTTGCGTCTTTTGATCCGATTCTTCGTTGCCCCTTTGTCAAAAAAGCGCCAGCAAGCACATCCATAATATGAACAATACAAAAGGAGAGAGGAGATGAAGAAGAGGAGAGAGTGGACACCACCAGAATGATAGAGGAACAACTGGTGGAGGTGGGGGAACACTCAGGGTAAGCATGTTGAGGAAGTAATGCCCCAAACAACCCTCTAGCTTGCTTAGTTCAACCATATGACTCTAATGAGTAATCTCAAACTAGGCGTTATCCAAACTAAATATCACCAACTCAACAGTGTAGAGTCATCGACATGCAAAACGTAACTCTAGAAGAGGATGTCAAAGAGGGGTAAAGCGTCTCAACCCCCAAAATGGGAGCCCGCATGGTTTATATTGATCTATTGATGGTGTTACAGAAGGCTCGATCGTGTTCTGTTGGGAACAACCGAGAGAAATATTACAGGAGGTTAGAGATAGGAAGATAACTTACAACTTAAACATATGATGCCCTATCTCTATATCATGTGAGCTACAAGTCATGGTTAGCCGCACCTAACCATGTACTCGTTTAACATCCTCCCTTAATCTGAACTCCTCAAGTATAGATTATACCGGAATTCTTCAAATGATCTTGTAGCCAATGCTTTTGTAAAGCCATCTGCAACTTGATCTTTGGAATAAAAAAAATCGAATTTCCAACTCCTTGTTGGCAACCCTTTCTCTTACAAAATGATAATCAATCTCTATATGTTTGGTGCTTGCATGAAAAACAGGATTAGCAGACAAGTATGTGGCACCAAGATTATCACATCAAAGACATGAAGTTTGTGTATGACATATCCCAAAGCTCTTTAAGCATGGATTTTACCCAAATAATTTCTGCTGTGGCATTTGCCAATGCCTTATATTCTGCTTCAGTACTTGACCTGGAGACTGTAGCCTGTTTCTTTGCAAACCATGAGATTAGATTAGGCCCAATTTTTTTGCAAAGCCACTAGTTGACCGCCTGTCATCTAAACAGCCTGCCCAATAAGAATCAAAAAATGCACTGGCAAGTGTTGATGATGATTTGCTAAGAGTTAGACCGACACTCACGGTGTTTTTCACATATCTCAATATGCGTTTGGCAGCAGTCCAATGATCCGTGGTTGGTGCATGAAGACGGCAAACTTTATTTACAGCAAACAAAATGTCAGGCTTAGTAAGTGTTAAGTACTGAAGTGCACCTACCAAGCTTCTATACTTGGTACCATCCTCTTGACTCAGGGGTTCTCCTTCTGCAAGAGAGAGTTTTTCTGAACTGGACAGTGGTGTAGGTGACAGTTTACAACCCTGCAAGCCAACTCTGTTCAAAAGGCAAGTTGCATATTTTTCCTGGGAAAGATGAAGACCACCTTCTTTGTTCCTCTTAACCTCAATACCAAGGAAGAAATGCAAGTCACCTAGATCCTAAAGAGCAAACTCAGAATTCAAATCTCTTAACAAGGTAGTGACTGCTTCATTTGTTGAACTTGTAACAATGATATCATCAACATAAATAAGCACGAATATGGATGTTTTGAACTTGTTGTAGATAAACACAGATGCGTCAATTTTTGAAGGAACAAAACCAAGTGTTTGCAATTTGGAACTCAAACACGAGTACCATGCTTGGGTGCTTGTTTCAAGCCTGCACACACGAAAAGTATTGTTTTTGTCTTCAAACCCAAGAGGTTGTTTCATATAAAGTTCCTCTTCAGAACATCGTGAAGAAACGCATTCTGCACATCTAGCTACCGGAGACTCCATCCTCTAGATACAATAATAGACAAAACAAGACGTATGCTAGCAGCTTTAACAACAAGTCTGAAAGTATCCTCATAATCTATGCCATACCTCTATTTGAACCCCTTTACAACAAGTCTAGCCTTGTAAGGATCTTCTGTGCCATCTGACTTTTTCTTTATACTGGACACCCGTTTGCAGTGAATTAAATTTTTACCTTGTTGTGAAGGAATGAGGTGCCACGTTTTATATTTTTGAAGGGCATGAAACTCTTCCTCTATAGCTGTTCTCCACTTGGGATCCGTACTTGCTTCTTGAAATGTGTTGGGTTCTCTTGTGGAACCTGCCAAACCAAATTTAACTTTGTAATTATCAGGTTGAATTACCCCTGCGCGAAGTCTAGTACGTGGTGGCGTAACATGTGGTTGTACTGCTGCAGAGGATCCAGATGAGGCCGTAGAAGATCCCGCGACCTGCACCTGGACACGGGATCTGGGCGATCCCGAGGCTGCTGGTGTTCCCTCTGGTGCCGCCGGATCATCTACGGCCAGATTGTGAGGTGAGGTAGTAGTGGCCGGCACAGAAGATCTGGATGGAGCCGCCTGATCCTGGTGGGATCACGTGCCCGCAGAGGATATACGCGCCTGCCGCCGAACATTACTAAACAGTAAGACTCAGCTACCTATGAGCCTCCACGGCGATTTGACGTTGTCAGCCGTACGATCTCCTTATTGAACGTTGCATATCTTCCAGTCGTCCACCGCTCGCGCTTGTATATATTTTTCAACGCATCGCCAGCTCATGACGTTCGGCCTACTTAGCTGGGCCCAGGCCGAGCTGGCGACTCCGTCATTAATTGGGCTCACCCGATACTTTTCGTTTCTCCATTTGTCTGGACGCCGGTCGCGTACGTTCTTTCCCGCGGCGGCGGCGCACACCGTAGGGGTCGTCCACTCGTCCCCCACGGTCCCGCAGATCTCCTTGGTTGCGCGTGGGCCTCGGTGTCCTCTCCTGTTCATCATCATCTTCGCACGCGAAGGGTCTGCTCAGCCGGGAAACTGTTTTTCGATGCCCCGGGATCCAGTAGGCATCCAACTTGTTAATACCCGAGAAACCCTAAAATTGCAACGGCAGCGGTCGCTTATGCCTTCCAGTGTGTCTTGTTCGCATGGTTGACTCAGCACCCCAAGGGAGTGGCACTACACTGCAGAAGTGCAGAAACTATCGCATGGCAACGTGATAGACTGATAGGCATCGAATCTGGGCTGGCTTCTGTCTGGTACCTACTCTTCATTCCCATACATCTCTAATTAAACTGCCTTCCACCATGCCCACAACCCCTTGGCATATAGCAAATCATACACATGAATTTCAGAATTTCCTAGCTTATATTAGTTCAAGGTTGTGAAGTTAATGATGAGGAATACTGGACCATCTCCCCCTGATCTTTGTCACTGACTAGTACATTCAGGGGGCACTATACTTAGTTTTTGGATTCAGCTAGACTATATTTACCTGTTAGGCTGATAGACCAAAACATAAAAGTTTTCTTGCCGAATCCACATCACTCATTTAAGCAATGTCTGAATGCATTAAGTTTTTTCAGTTTTTCCTGGAAATTTATACCGCCCAGATCTTCTCATGTATTTGTACAATCTATTTTTGCTTCAACCATTTGTACGTTTTAACTCAGGCTTCCCATTTCTTTGCCTTCTTCAAGATGGTTGGGCACCATGATGTGGGACTTTGCTAGAAGAGAATTTGTTCTGTTCTTTATTTGAGCCAAGGTGGCCAGGATCAATCACAAATCTAAGTCATCTTTGATTAGTTACCACTATGTACGGGTTAGCTTATGCAAAATGAACTTCCATGTTCTATATATTCATATATTTACCGAAGTTCTATCATTCTATCGTAAGCATGGACGGGTGCGGCAACGCGCGTTAGCATGGTCTAGTAGACTCGTGGGGCCGGGCCAAACTGCGTGGTCGGCTGGTCCCCCGATAGCGACACGCGCGCAGGTGCCCCCCCCCCCAGGCTGGCACATGTCAAGCGAGGAGTGGTGCGCCGCGTCGCCTGACGGAGATTCGGTGGTGCAGCGCTCCTGGCATCGCTGCGATCCCAAAGAGGATGGTACCTACGATGTTACCACCGATCCCCGGGGGGATTCGGCTGGAGTGCTCTCCCCAAGAGGTGGACACATGAAATATCGGCCGTGTAGGCCAATTTCTTCACCGTTTGACGCCAATTTTTTTCCTGTTGCTTCATTACTGGACCCTGCATCACCACACGCCTCAAAAACATGGTTAGAAGAGTTAGTTAAGTGATGATCGCAATTGTCCTCCCCATGAGAGATGCCAGTTAGATGTGGTGGAAGGAGAAGGATTTCTTGGCGAAGAAGAGCGCCGTCGTTAGGGTGGAGATCCGAGAAAGGGAAGACAGTCTCATCGAAAATGAGATCACGAGAGATATATACTCGACTGGTAGGAACATCAAGGCACTTGACACCTTTGTGTTGGGCACTGTAGCCCAAGAAAACACATTGTTTTGAGCGAAACATAAGTTTGTGAGTATTATAAGGACGAAGATTAGGCCAAGAAGCACAACCAAAAACTCGGAGTGAATGATAGTTCGGTCGAGTATGAAAAAGACATTGCATGGGTGTTTCTTTGCTAATGATACGACTAGGAAGAATATTAATGAGATGGACTGTCGTAAGGAATGCCTCGTCCCAAAATTTAAGAGGCATGGAAGCACCTGAGATAAGGGCAAGCCCTACTTCAACAATGTGCCTATGCTTGCATTCAGCAGACCTGTTTTGTTGGTGCGCATGAGGACATGAAACATGATGAGAGACACCCAACTTCTGAAAAAGGAGTTTAGCTTCTCATACTCTCCACCCCAATTAGATTGGACAGTGAGAATTTTGGTGTCAAATTGTCGTTCAACAAGTGCTTGAAAGTTATGGAAAACTTGGAAAAACATTAAAACGTTTCTTAAGAAGATAAATCCAAGTAAATTTACTGTAGTCATCTATGAAACTAACATAGGAAGTATGTCTACCAACAAAAGAAGAGGCTGGACCCCATACATCAGAAAAAACAAGTTGTAAAGGTTTGGTAGAAATACTAGTAGACACTGGATATGGTAATTGATGGGCTTTCGCCTTTTGACAAGAATCACAAATTGTTTCAAAACTACACTCACCAACACATGGGAGCTGCCACAAACTTGTTTATTGAATCTTCTAAACCAGGGAATCAAAGGGTACATCCCATGCACGCATCTACCGCGGTAGAGAATGTTCCTTGTGACATGATCTCGAATCAAAAAGAAATATGGATGAAACTCAAGAAGAACTTTGCTATCTACGGTGATACGATGAATCAAAATGAGATTTTTTTCAGTTTGTCAGACAAAATATTTCTGAGATGAATATTAGAATGAGGGGTAGGGACAATTGCATGACCAACATGATCTATCTTCATACCTTCACCGTTTGCCTTGTGGACTTGATCATGGCCATGGTACTTCTCGTGCATGGTGACCTTCTCTAGCTCATTGGTGATGTGATTCGTGGCTCCGGAGTCGACGTACCAATTTATGTCCACTCTGTACGAGGTGTCTGTAGCTGCTGCAACTTTCTTGCATTGGGAGTTGTTCTCGGCATAACACTAGTCACAATTCTTAGCAATATGGTTATTCTTTTTATAATTTTGACATTTATTTTCATACTAATCATAACCTTGGAACGGGTGTCCCTGTTGTTGTTTTGTAGAAGGGGTGCCAATTGGTGTTGCCGGAGTTGTAGTAGTTGTTGTTCTGTTGTAGGCGGGGTTGAGAACAATCTGGTCTTTCTCGTCAGAGGTCTTGGTCACGATGGTTTTGGATGGTTCAGGAGTAGATTGATCAAGGTACCCATATAACCCTGCTCCCATGATCTGGGAACGGGCTTGTGCTTTCCAGAGGATGTAATTGGTGCGGTTTAGTGGCTCGGAGGTGGTATAGTTGAGGCTGGGGGAAGGAACTTGCGAGGAGGAGGACATGGCTGCGCAAGGGGAAGGTGGTGGCTGCAAGGGGGAAGGGTTTGGCTAGATGCGATTGGGAGAGGAGGCTTTGTATACCATGTCAAAGACGGGTAAAGCGTCTCAACCCCAAACATAGGAGCCCGGCATGGTTTATATTGATCTATCGATCGTGTTACAGAAGGCTCGATCGTGTTCTGTTGGGAACAACCGAGAGATATATTACATGAGGTTAGAGATAGGAAGATAAGTTACAACTTAAACATATGATGCCCTATCTCTATATCACGTGAGCTACAGGTCATGGTTAGCCGCACCTAACCATGTACTCGTTTAACAGAGGATTCGCGAGAACAACGCTGCACCGACGTTCCAATCAAATTCCCAATGCATCACATTCCCCAGGAAATTGCACTACCACTGGTGACACTCATCATGCTCAATTGTTGCTCTCTTGACACACTTGGTCATGCATTCTCCCTCTAGCAACTAAACAGTGATTCCGCTATACAAGTAAGGTAGTTATTTATAGATGCGTCGCTTTCGGAGAACCTCTTTTGTGGTCCGGGTGTTGTCTTTGGTGGTGGTTAGAGTGTTGCTGTTGTGACTGTTTCACTTCGACGGGGTCTTTGTTTTATATTTCTCTATTTTTTATTTTGTTCATGGCTGTGTGCATCCTTGATGTCTTCCGATATGTTGTTGGTGTAGAGGGTGTAATTGGTATCTTCTCAATATTAATATATTCCCTTTATCAAAAAGAAGGTCAGCAAATGGACATGGTGTCTGGCCCAGAAATCATTCTTCACCAATATTCACATGGCAGTTGTTGTGGTCATTTATTTGTACCACTTGTGACATATATTCTGACAGCACGTAATGTAATTGTTCAAGAACCGTTGGCACTTTGTGGTGCCCATATACGGTTTAAGTAACCCAAAAACTGAATACTGCAACAAACAAGGACAACACAATTATTGCAAAGTGGAACAACAACAAACATGGCTATAGTTTACACATGTACCACCGTTCAAAGTGCTGAATCGGCTGAGTTAATGTCGTGTGATGGCAGTGCGTTTCTTGCTATAACTGTAACCAGAAATGATATTTTCTTGATCTTTGAAAAGCATTGCGGTATAATCAGTTCATTTTACTACATGTTGTTGACCTACAGCAGTCCCAGTTAAATCAGTCCAAGCATCCTTCAGCACCATCACTGGAGATTTTTCCCAGAACATCAGTTTTGACCACTCTGCTTTAATTTAAAAGAACATATGCAATGTGAAATCTTGAATTTGTCCATCTTTGAATTCGATATAAGCGAACATGGCAGTGGCAAACTAACCGAAGTGATAGGCAAAGTAATTGGGAACTGATGAACAAAAAATGGCAAATCAAAATTCACAGAGAGAAATAATAAAAAGGTTGAAAAATGAAATAAATAAATTATCAGAGCCAGATTTCAATCCTGGGACCTATGGGTTATGGCCCACCACGCTTCTGCTACGCCACTCTGATCTTAATGTAATACCTACAAGTTTCATGGATTTGCCTCAGTTGGCTCGCAACGACAGACAGACAAACAGCGATTGGAAAGAATCTCCTCTGTTCTCACGGAAGGAGAAAGAAACCGGTGAATTTGCAACTTTTGATTGAGTTGACAGCTTTGTGTTTTTGTTACTGATTTGTAGCTCCTCTATTTCCGTAACTCCTCTGGTTAGCAGGATCATAATTACCATAATAAAGCTGCCACAGTTGCCTTGTTGGAAGATCCATTGAAGAAACACGGAAAATCTCAGCAATCGATATTTTTTCAAAGAAAAATGGCCTCATATTGTTGCTGGTAGCTTGCAGTAACTGGAGTAACTGAGGACACTAGTAGTTATTGTAAATTTGAACAAACTGTTCTGCCAAAAATGACCATGATAGAGCCATTGTGCTGAGCTAGCAAAGTAGATAGGGTGTGTGTGTGCTTATGACTCTAGTCTGGGTATGTGTGCCATTGTGCTGAGCTAGTTATAGGTTTAAGATTAAAAAAACACTAGGTGTATGTGTGCTTATGACTCTAGTCTGCCAATTTGGCAAATACAGTGGTAATTTTATTCTGAATACAAAGATTGAAGTTTGATCCAAATCTGAGATAACATATATGTAAACGGGCGTGATATATATAAATCCTTAAATGACTGCAAGCCTTCGACATGCATTTTCTTTACTTAAATACACACTGTACCTTCTTTGTCTTACTGATTTTCTGTCTAATGATATCAGAATGATATACAAATGATATCTGTTGATTTCTGAAAGTGTGCACCTCCTGTTGTGTATTGGATTCTAAGAAGCGAGTGTATGATGAGGAGCAAAATATATATCAGGAGGTTTTGTGTCCGAGGGGAAATCTCTAGGAAATTTTCAGCTCTTTGTGGTCTACTATCTTTCGGCTGCTATATCCAAGTCATGGAGCCTCCATGCTCAGCGCAGGAAGGCGTTTCCATCAAGACCATGGGCCGGAGGTTATTTCTTATGGGCGGTTGTAGTTGGCTAAGGGATGCTAATGGTTAAGTGTACTGTCACGATGCTGCTTCAAATCACTGGAGCAAAGCAGCACCAATGCCTACTGCTAGGTACTCTTTCAGCCTCTGTTCTCTGTTTGTTTTCTCCGTTATATATGTAGCCTACTAGTATCTTGGTTAATTGGGCAGCTCACTCACATGTTGCTGGTTTGATTTCAGGTGCTACTTCGTATCTGCAGCTCTGAACGACAAGATTTATGTTACAGGAGGACTCGGACTGACAGACAAGTCACGTAATTCTTGGGACATCTATGCCAAAGCTACAGACTCCTGGTTCTCGCACAAGAACCCGATGCTCACTCCTGACATTGTCAAATTCCTGGCGTTGGATGATGAGCTGGTGACCATCCACAAGGCGTCCTGGAACAGGATGTACTTCGCGGGAGAATGAGATTGCCCTGTGCTGCTCTGGCCCGACGGTCGTCGTTGATGGGACGCTCTACGAAACTAAGGAGTGGGTGATGGTTGGCAGGCTGTCGGACAAGCTAACGCGCCCGCCGTGCGAGCTTCTGGCCATTGGCAGGAAGATCTATGTGATCAGCGGGGGGCTGAGCACGGTGACCATCTGACATGGACACGGCGTCCAGGGTGGACGGGTTCCTGGTGACATAGTCAACCGGGCCGCTGATGGAGCACGACTTCTCGCCGGAGAAGTGCAGTGTCATCACCATCTGAAGACAGCCATTAGCTGGGTTGCTTGTACCGTGAACTGAAATAACAGTGGACGTTTTACTTTTCTTGTGTCTGTATATCTGACTTGTGTATTTTGGTGAGATGGCTGTACATTGATTGACTTTCAACTGTAACATGGGGAAAGAAAAGCTCAGGCTTTTATTCTTTGTATGTTTGTACTTGTTGAATGTGAAAAAAATTCTGATCATAACTGGTTTTCTCTCTGCCCCGTTCACATTATGTAACAGTTTTCGTCAGTGGATTTTTCCCACACATGAATAGTAAAGCTGAATGTTGCAACAGCTGACAAACAGAGCTTCATTGCCAATCAGGTGAGAGATCACTCACGGTAAGATCTTGTTCCATCGTACGACTCTTGTGAATCATCATGGTAACTCAGGGATCCTCGCTTATTCGATGTACCAATCAAATTCCCAATGCATCTCATTCCCCGGGGAAGTGACACTCATTATGCTCATCATTGTTGCCCTCCTCGCCCAATTGGTCATGCTTGCTCCCTCTAGCAACTAAATGTGATTCTGCTACACAAGTAAGGTAGTAGTTCTTTATAGAAGGACCGCCAATGAACATGATCTGTGGCCTAGGCATCATTTCTTCACCAAACTTCACATGACGGTTGCGGTGGCAATTTATTTCTACCCCTAGTGACATTTATTTCGATAGCAGGTGACACAATTGTTGAAGAACTGTTGATGCTTTGTGGTGCCCATCTACGGTTTAAGCAAACCAAAAGTGAACACTATTGCAACAAACAAGGACAAAGCAACGATTACGAATTGGAACAACAGAAAAATAAAAATCTTGTTTTTTGTGGGAAAGTAGGAGAATATCCTATTGTATACTATTAAAAAGTTGTATGTAAATAAAAACTTAATAGTATTGCTTGATTTCCATCATGGTACAAAAATAAAATATATGTGCCACCCAACCATGTTTGTAAGAGCATCTACAACTAGACTACGCAAATCCACCCCCTAAACATCCACAGACGCACCCAAGCACGACTCCGGACAGCGTCGGACGTCGGACGACCCTCAAAAGGCTTACCGAACAACCACACTCCTCATATCAAAAGCCTCAAATTCATGCAAATCCATGCACTTCAATCATATAGCACAAATCCATGCACTTCAATCATATAGCACAAATCCATGCACTTCAATCATATAGCACAAATCCATGGACTCCCGAGGTTGCATTGTTGAATATATGACTTTGTGCTATATGATTTAAGTGCATGTATTTGCATGAATTTGAGGGTTTTGATATGGGGAGTGTGGTTGTCCGGCAAGCCTTTTGAGGGGTCGTCCGACGCTGTCCGGAGTCGTGCGCGGGCGTCGGTGGATGTTTAGGGGGTGGATTTGCGCAGTCTGTAATGCTCTTAGAGGGTGTTTGTTTCCAGGGACTTATTGGCTTAGGGACTTAAAAAAGTCCCTATAAGTCCCATTTAAACCAAACAGGAGGGACTTATAGGGACTTAAAGTGGGCATTTGGGACTTATGAAATAAGACCCTCAAGGAGAGTCTTATAGGAACTTATAGTTGTAATATGGTCTTATAGGGACTTATAAGTCCCATGAACCAAACAGGTAGACACTTTTTAAGGACTTGAGACTTATAAGTTGGGACTAAAAAAAGTCTTAGGACTTATGAACCAAACAGGGCCTTACAACGATAATACTAGACCTACCAACGCTTTTACGAAGCCTTACGTAGGCACCACTAGGCATCAGACTACTGATGTTTACATTCTATCAGACTAGTCATTAGCCATTGGATTAGAAGAAGGACGTCCGTCCGATCTACTAATTTAGGCCCCGCATGAGATTAATTGTAGCTGGTAATGAATGCTTGCTGACTACTCCCATAACCCACCCTCGGGTTATTATCTCTCTCCATCTGTTTCTCCCTCGGACGTTGCTTCCTTGTTGCATGCTTCCATAAATCACGCTGGGTTACCAAATTCAAGCACCAACAGGATGGAAGCATTACTTGCGAGAACCACTATATCTGATCTGTTAGAGAAAAAATCCACCGAATTCTTAGGTATAAGAGGATGCTTGGATACGTTTTAGTCTCATGACTAAAAGTAGTGGGACTAAAATTTGCTAGCCTCACCCATGCTTGGATCTAAATACTAAAGAGACTAAAATCAAGTTAATGAGCATTTATTATCCTTCAAACCCTCCAATCCAGAACTCGCATGTGTTAAAGGAGAGGAGTTAAATGAGGAGAGAGAGGACTAATCCATATTTTAGTAGGGGTACCGCTGACTAAAATTTTTAGTCTCAAGACTAGTTTTAGCCCCTCTTTAGTCCTCTTTAGCCAGGGGTGCTTGGAACTTTAGCCTCTTAAAGAGACTATTTTTAGTCAGACTAAAATAAGTCACTTGGATCCAAGCACCCTCTAAATCCCGTCGATGATGCTTCGTTTATAGGTGATAAATATCCAAAATACTACCTAATTATTTCTATGGTAATGGAAGCATTTTCCTTTTTTGAATAGCAATGGAAGCATGTTTTTCATGAGACAAAAAGAATCTATGTAGTTATTGATGCAAACATTTTTGTTCTACCAAGACACTCACCGATTGTTTCTATTCATAACCCAACATTTGTCACATTCCATGGAAGTTATTGATGTATTTTTTGACCAATGGATGCATAGTTATGTTTTGCAAAGGAAACATCTTTCGGTGTGAATGAAACAAACACATTCCTTGTGAGTCGCTTAGTATGTTGAATGCTTCGAGAGACTAGATCAGATGCGCCATGGCGATCAGATATGGGAAGGTTGCCGACGTGCTGCCTTGTCGAACTGATAACAGAGGCGACGATGCGACGAACATGTAGCTATGGATTATCCCAGTGTCCACGAATGAGTTTTTTTTTTCACTTGTCGGGAAGACCCAGCACAATATCGTTTAACCAACCATCTGCATATCGGCTCTTGAGCATACACTTTAGTTCCCTTGCTTCATTGCCAAGTGTCACCTAAGAATAGACGAAATGTAATATGTTAGAAAATATGAAAATTGGATTACAGGGAATAAAGGGACACGCTTGATGTCTGATGAAAATAGTTGTATGGAAGCAAGGCATTAGAACTAAGTAAGCTTGATTTTTGCATGCAGTACAACAAGAATGTAGGATGCATGAAAATATTGGAACTCAACATTTTAGTACACAAGAACGTAACATTGGTACCTTCCGGAGGATGCATCTGTTGTGTCTCCAATGTACAAACTGAACCAATTATCACTTGCTGTATATAAGCAATTTTATAGATGAACAAAACAAAATGTTTACAAGAAGCATGAAAACATAGGAACTCAACATAATCTTGGTATGAAGCATAGAAAATCAAGAATATATAAAAAAATAAGCATGGTAGCAAGATGGGGATGTATTTTATGTCTTCCTAACTATCAAAACAGAGCCGAGTTTCTGGTGATATATGGAAGCATTTTTCTAGTCCCCTGAAACAAAAAAAAAATTACAATATAGAAGCTCGCATGTAAGAAACCAGAAAATAATACAATGGGTGCACTAGTGTAAGTTGGAAGCATGAAATTAAAAAAAAAGGAATCTGCCGGCAACTGTGGACGCATATTTGTGGAAGCTCCGGATACAAGAAGCAATTTCAATATGTTTTTTGTCAACAATTCACATCTTAAATCAAAGCATAGATGATTGAAACTAGGGAATAAGCAAGATTGCCTGCCTACATATCTGTGCTGATCGAATGATCTAAACACATCAACTACAAAATTGTTTGATGATTCACAGCCTAATACATGAATGGAACAATATTAGGCAGACAAGGAATATAAATACCAAAGAGTACTCAGCAGACAATGAATTACAAACAAATGCAAATTGCCAAATCGGAGGCAATCGAGGCAGTGCAATACCTTCGATCTCGAGATGGGGGCGTTTCAAATAGAGTGAAACATGCCAGAAGCCACCGCATGTTCTCTGGGTGTCGGTCCTACTCCGCTAGCCGATTCATCCCACGGGTAACCTGGCGAACCACCAAAATCGGGGATGAGATGGGGAGGAGCAGGGGACAGATCTGCGTCGTGAGTTGGATGTGCTGCTTGTTGTAGGTTGCCTTGGAATAGCAGCAGCGTGTCATCCGCATATTGTAAAACTGGAAACATCCGATCAGACCCAAGCGGGTGAATCAAGTTTCCGGCTTCAAACTGTTTGCAACAGAGCCGTTGTAGCACATCTGCCACCAGAATGAACAGGTAGGGTGACGTGGAATCGCCCTGCCTTAGACCCTTCTTTGCAGAGAAGGACTCCCCAAGCTGCCCGTTGATCAAAACCTTGGAACTTGCAGTTGATAGTAAAGAGGAAATCCAACTAATCCAGTGCCGAGGGAAACCCCTTGCTTCCATGATGGTGAAGAGGCATTGCCAGCTGACCGTGTCAAAGGCTTTCCGAAAATCAATCTTCAGCACCACCATAGGCAGTTTTCTCTTGTGAGCAGTCTGAACCATATCAGCGGCCATGGCAAAGTTTTCAACAATAGACCTCCCTTTGGCAAAACCTGACTGAAGAGAATGGATGAGCCGAGGTATCTGGCCCTGCAGCCTTCGAGCAAGAACCTTACTGGCCAGCTTTGGAATGCTATGCACAACAGATATAGGCCTGAAATCCGCTAGCTCCAAAGGCGAACTCTTCTTTGGAAGGAGGTAAATGAAGGCCGTGTTGCCCGAGCAGATTCACACGACTGTGATACAACCCAGAGAAGAAGAGCTCCAGGTCCGGCCGAAGAGTGGAGTGGAACTGCTTGTAGAACTCGTTCGTGAAACCATCAGGGCCAGGGCTTCGATTGTCGGGAGAATGGTTAATGGCAGCAACAATCTCCCACCAGCTGAACTCCATTTCAAGACAAGAAAGATCCAACGCGGGGTACAGAGAGCTCAGCTGGACAGTAGGCGAAGACATGGCAGGCTGGCCGAGCAAAGCAGAGATTCTTTGTGAACAATTTTTTTGTTCATTACAGAACGGGATTATAAGACCTCCCACTCACTGGAAACTACTGATGTCTACTAAGATGATCCTGAGTATCAACACTCACGACAAGCATCTTGAGGAAGTAATGCCCAAGAGAATGCTCTAGGTTGCTCAAGTCAACCGTATCACTCTGGTGAGTAAACTCAAACTCAGCATTATCTAGACTAAATCGTGCCAACTCAGCATTGTACAGTCGGCTATGTGCTTACCATAACTCTATAAGAGCACTCCAGAGATGAGCGCTTCAACGATGTTCCAATCAAATTCCCCAATGCATCTCATTTCCCAAGAAAATGCAATATCTGACCAGTGACACTCATCATGCTCATTATTGTTGCTCTCCTCACACACTTGGTCATGTTTCCCCCCTCTAGCAACTAAAGGTGATTCTCTTATACAAGTAAGGCAGCTATTTATAGAGAGCCCCGCTTCGGTACACCCCCCTTACAAAACATGCAAAGGGCAATTTAGACCTTTGGCAAAGGTATACGTACGTTTGAGGAGTAGGTACGCCAACTCCTATTAGGCGCCGGTTATAGGCTCCATCCTGGGCTAGGCCCATTTAGATTTTACTTTTACTTTTTTTAAGCTTAAAAAATGACGCAAAAGTAGGGATTCAAACTCAAAACCAACAGATTTATTTCCAACCCCAGCTACCACCCTGGACGACTTTCCTGCTATTCATAGTTCTACTTCTTTCTCTACTTGTTGTGTACATTTCCGGTTCAGGCCTGGAAGGTTTTCTGGGCGATTTTTCTTTTGTTTTTTCATGAACAGCTTCGCTCGGTTTTTCTCCTTCCTTTTAATTTTTGGTTCATTTTTCCTTTTATTTTTTCATGAACTTTCTTTTGTATTGGTGAACTTTTCTTAAATTCATGAACAATTATTTTCGAAATTTGCGACTTTTTCTAAACTTGTGAACTTTTTCAAAACCACGGCTTTTTAAAATTGTAACACATGAATTTTTTTAAAATTATTAACCTTTTTAAAAACTTGTGAACTTTTTCAAACCCATAATTTGTTTTCCAAATTCATGATCTTCTTGAAATTTTAAGTTGCAACAATTTTCAAAGTCGCGAACTTTTTCCAAATTCATGAAATTTTTAAAATTTCTCTCATGAACAATTTTCAAATTTGTGATTTTTTTTCAAACTTGTAAACTTTTTACAAATCCATCAACTAACGGGCGAAGCGAGCGGGCATGTGAAACTTGCGCGCAGGCGCAATATTTAGCCATGGCCCACTTTCATGTGTGGGAGCGCTGGCTTCCTAAACGACGCCAAAAGAACTGAATAGGGGCTCCCCAAATAGACGGTGCCACACACAGGAGTTTGTTTGAAATTTCAAAAAATGTATGCCTTTTCAAAATTTGTTCAAAAAATTACAAATATTTGCATTTAAAAAAACTTTACAGAAATTTCAAAAAAATGTGTATTTCAAAAGTCCTGATAATGTCAAAACATGCATATTTTTAAAAAGAGCAAACACAATTTTAAACACAACATTTTTTCAAAAACACTAAAAACTTTGAAATTAAAAAAACTCAGAGCTGTATGAACAACAATTTGAAACCAATTTTGTTTTTCTAAATTTCCATGAACAGTTTTTGAATCTGTGTATAAGGTGTTTAAAAACATGTTTTTTTCTAAATTCCGAACAACATTTGAAAGTGTGAACTTTATTTGGAACTCGTTGAACATTGTTTCAGTTTCTAAAAAAGTTTGTATGAATTTGTGAACCAATTTTGAAAATAGCAACATTTTTAAATCAATGAACTTTTTTTGACTTAGCGGGTGCTTGGGCCGGCTCAACAGGCACCCGACGGGAGCGATGCCATCACCCAGTTGGGCCAAGACCTAAGCTTTTTTTTAGAAAAAAAATCGTTTTTTGCTCTTTTTTTTGTGAATTCATTTTTATTTTTTTGGACTTCATTATTCATTATATGAAACCTGTTCAAAAATGTAAATATTATTTGGAATACAAAAATGAAAATTTTAAGTAACTATTTTAAATTATGATTTAAATTCATTTTTCCTTCTAATATTTATTATATGCTTTTGAAAAAAAGCATTTACTGTTTTCAATTTTATCCCTTTTGATCTATTAGTTATGTTAAATACTTAAAGTAATGTTTTAAATACCTATTGAAATTATTATTTTAAATTCTATTCTTCAAATATGGCATGGACGCTTATCATGGGCATGCCCACCTCTTCTCAAAAGATGGTGTCATTTCAAGAATGTGCCAAAAACAGGGTGTTCATGTAGGCCATAAAGCTCTGTTTGAGAGCATGTTTGTTTCTCAAAATGCGTCAAATGACCACCAATTTTTCTCATTGGCTTGTATGACTAATTCAAGGTACCATGGCAAGTTATTTCAGGTTTCCACACATTTCGCAGTTTTTGAAGTTTTCTTGGCCAAAAAAGGTTGATAAATGGTTGAACGTCGCAACTTCCATACGGTCTCAGGAATCATTCAAACTTGGCATGGGCGCCTACCATGGGCATGCGCACATGCTTGCAGAAGTTGGTGTCATTTCAAGGATGTTAAAATATAGATCATGTTGAATGGAGAGTTTTCGGGTAGACCACAAGGCTCCATCTAAGAGCATGTTGTTTCTTAACATCTTTGAAATGACCCCAATTTTTCATGGCCTTTTATGACTAATTTCGGGCACTATGCCAAGTTGTTTTGGATTTTGATTTTTTTTCCGCATTTTCTGGAGTTTTCTTGGCCAAAAAAGGCCGATAAATGCCCGGTCGTGTCAAAACTTGCATACAGTGCTGGAAGTCGTTCAAACCTGACATGAATGCCTACTATGGACATGCCCACCTTCTTGCGGAAGTTGGGGTCATTCGGAGGATGTCCAAAAACTGATCAGATTGAACGGAGAGTATTAGGGTAGGCCACAAGGCTCAGTGTGAGAGCACATTGTCTCTTGACATCCTTGAAATGTACCAATTCTTTTCCATGGTCTTGTACGACCAGTTCCAGACACCATGCCAAGTTGTTTTGGTTTTTTTGACAAATTTTGCATTTTCTAAAGTTTTCTCGGTCAAAAAATAGCGATTAATGGCCAGACGTGTCGCAACTTGCATACAGGGTCGTAAATCATTCAAACATTGTCATGGATGCCTATAATGAGCATGTCACCTGCTCGCAAAAGTTGGGGTCATTTCAAGGACGTAAAAAATAGATCATGTTGAGCAGAGGGTATTCGAGTGGGCTAGAAGACTCCGTCCGAGAGCATGTTGTTTCTCGACATCCTTAAAATGATCCCATTTCCCCCCATGGCCTCTAAGATCAATACCAAGGGGGGGGGTGCCCGAATGCTCTGTCTGAGAGCACGTTGCTTCTTGACATCCTTGAAATGACCCTATTGTTTTTCATGGTCTTTTATGACCAATTCAAGGAATCATGCCAAGTTATTTTTGTTTTCGACAAGTTTTCATTGTCGAACATGTCACAATATGCAAACGGTGTCAAAATTCGTTCGAACCTGACATGGATGCCTACCATGGACATGTCCACCTGTTTGCAAAAGTTAGGGTCATTTATCCATAGTTCTAAAAACCCACCAGGTGAAAGGAGCATTCTAGACTAGGCCACACGGATGAGTCCGTGAGTATGTAGTTTTCTTAATTTAAAATTTTGTGTTATTTACAATTTCTGCCATTACCACTCAACATGAACATTCCTTGTGTCCTAATCATTTCTTGAAATTTGTCAAGAATTTTTCAATTTCAAATTACGTACGTAAATTTAATGAACTTGAACACTGTTTTCAAAATTGCTTACAAATTTTAAGAATTTATGAAAATTAGAACACAAATTGCAAAGCACATACTTTTAAAAATTTATCAATTTTTTTGAAATGCAAACATTTATTAAACTTGCGAATAAATTTTATGAAAACAATAACATTTTTAAAATTATAAAAAATATTTGAAAACAAGAACAAATTTTTGTTTTCGAAAATTTCAAATGTTTGAACAGGTTTCAAAAAATAATAAAGTTCTAAAATGAGAAAAATAAATTAATGATTTCAAAAAATTTCTTTAAGTTTTTTTAAATATTTAGGATTCGAAAATTTTCAAGAGAAGTTCACTGAAAAAAGTTGCAAGAAAAGCTTGAGAAACTGAAAAAGATACACAAAATTTGAGATTTTTTTCATGAATCAGATATTTTATTTTATTTTGAAATTTCATGCATTTGATAAAACAAAAAAAGAAAAAAAAGAATCCCAAACAAATCAAAACCCGGTTTACAAAACACGGACAAACCGCGAGGGTTGGAGTTGGTATCTCCTGTGGTACACATGTTTTGAAGACTAAAGAGAAAGAAAAAAGAACCCGTGGACGCCAAATAGGGTTTGGTATACCACGTACGCCGGGCCGTGTACGAGCGGTACGTACACATGCCGAGAATCAAGGTTGCCTCTATTTCTCTCTTATAGTGAGACGTAGGGAAGCCTCGCGTCACACACTACATAGGCATCTCCCGTTCTCTTACCTAATTGTTTTCAAAGTGTTGTTTTCAAGCGAGGCCCAAACAAGCAGGAGGGTACAACCTCGTTTGTTTTCATTTCTTTTAATTTCATTTATGCATCCAAGTATTCTGAATAATTATATTAGAAGAACATTTTACAACAAACATTTGAAAAATGGTTAACCAAGCATTTGAAAAATGTTAAATGTGTAAAAAGTGTTTCTCATGTATAAAATATATATATATAATGTGTATGAAAAAATTTGGACATGTTTTTATAAAATTTAATCCAAGCATTTATCAAAAATTAAACAAGTATTTGAAAAATGTTAATCAAACATTTGAAAAAAATCTGAAACAAGTATTACAACAATCTTAATCAAGCATTTGAAAAATATTAAATGTGTATAGGAAAATGTTGAAGATGTATTGAAAATTGTTAAAATTGTATTCCAAAACTGTTAATCAAGCATTTTAAATATGTTAAATGTGTATGGAAATAATTGTGATGATATATTAAAAAAGGTTAATCTTGTAATTTGAAAATTTTAATCAAGCATTTGAAAATATTAAATGTGTACAAAAAAATATTGACTATGTATTAAAAAAAGTTAATCTTGTATTTAAAAATTATTAATATTGTGATGATATATTAAAAGACAAGTATGTATTAAAAATGCATTAGATATATACCAAAATTGTGTATGAAAATACAGTGAACCCCGAGAAAAAACAGAAAAACCAATAAAAAATGAGAAAGAACCAAACAAAACTGAAGAAGTAAAGAAAAAAGGCCGACGGTAATTTAGAAACAAACAAAGGAAAAATGAAGAAAAAAGCGAGTAAAAACAGAGAAAAGCAGTGAAAATACACTGAAAAAACAAAATAAAAAAACATGGAGAATCAGTGGAATAACCGGCACTTATCCCTTTAATTGGTCGCGCCCTACTGTTTTATCACAACTCCTACAGTGAGCTAGTGGTTCGTGTTCAATCCCTGGCGTCTTCCTTTTTCCTTCATTTATTATAAAAGGGTATGGAGAGATTTCGTCTGTTAATTCACCAAACTTCACATGACAATTGTTGTGGCCATTTATTTCTTCCCTTAGTGACCTTTATTCTTCGACTGTAGTGTTCTTGAGGCTGAGGCACATGATGGTATCTCGTACTCGTGGCGGAGCATCCTCCATGGTCAGCAGCTAATCAAGGAAGGGTATATCTGGAGAATTGGGACTGGATCGCAGGTGAATATCTGGACTGACCCAAGGTCCTGGTCACGGCGGGTTATCACCCCGAAAGGTGCCAATCTGCTAACGCATGTGTTTGATCTCATCTGCCCTATATAAGGATGACAATTTTACCCATGGGTACGGGTATCCGTGGATACCGTACCCGCATGGGCAGGGTATGGGCATAATTTTATACCCATGGGTTGTACCCATACCCTACTCATTAAGTCATGGATATACCCATACCCTACCCGTTTATATTGACATGTGGACCTTACCCGTGATTCACAAATGTACCTATGTTAAAGTTGTGTCGTGAGCCTGTGAACCTATGTTAAAGTTGTCACCAATTGTTAATTTGAATTGAGATAATTGACATGTACTCATCTATTTGTTATTGAGTTGAGATTAATGTTTTTGTCAAATATGCTATATGAATATAAAATTACGAATAACTTGTGTACTATTTGATCTACCCGTTGGGTACCCAATGGGTATGGATACCCATCGGGTATGGGTACGGGTACAGTTTCATACCCATGGGTACGGGTATGGGTTGAATTGTGTACCCATTGACGATATGGGTATGGGTATGGTATTGCTCTACCCGCCCCATACCCTACCCATTGCCATCCTTAGCCCTATATCAGTAGGCTGGGATGAGCAGCTAGTGAAGGACACCTTCTGTGCTGAAGACGCCCAACGGATACTACAAATTCCTTTACGGGATGGTGTGGACGACTTCATAGCATGGCAATCACGACTGCGATGGAGCTGGGTGCTACACGGGTCGTTTTTTAAACTGATTCGCAGCTGCTTGCTGATGCTATGAACGTCCGAATAGCTGACTCCTTGCAGTATGCTGTGATCATCGAAGATCTGAAGCTCCAGCTCAAAATGTGGTTCTCGAAATGTAGCGTGATCCCATGTAGGCGCACGGCGAATTCGGTAGCACATGAATTAGCCTAGATTGGTCGTATATGCTTACCTAGTGTTTGTATGGTGTGGAACTCTATTGTACCGCCCGCTGTGGCTGCCTGTGTCTCGGGGATATGCCCGAGCGCCATTAATCTATAAAGCTCTGCTTTGCCTTCAAGAAAAGGAGCGGCGATTGCAGAGTGGAACAGCAACAAACATGGCTATAGCTTACACGTGCACCAACGTTCAAAGTTCTGAACCTGCTGAAATAATGCCGCGTGATGGCAGTGCGTTTCTTGCTATAACTGTAACCACAAATGATATTTTCTTGATTTTGAAAAGCATTGAGATAGAGTCGGTTCATTCTACTACATGTTGCTGACCTACAGAAGTCCCAGTTAAATCAGTCAAATCATCCTTCAGCACCATCACTTGAGTTTCCCAGAACATCAGTTTTGACCACTCTGCTTGAATTTAAATGAACATATGCAGTGTGAAATCTCGAATTTGTCCATCATTGAATTCAATATAAGCCAACATGGCAGTGCCAAACTCACTTAAGTTACAGGCGAAGTGATTGGGACCTGAGCAAAAAAAAAGGCAGATCGTAATTCACAGTGAGAAATAATTGTGGACACAGAGGAGGGGTAGGGGAGTTTCAGACTTTTCACATCTCAACGCCGTGTACCGGGGATGGCTTGCAGCCAGCTATGAACACACGCTACGCCCTTAGAGCATTACTAGTAGTACCCTAAACCCTTAAACCCTAAAAAATAACCATTTTTTTCTGGGTTGCAACAAAAAAACGCAAAGACTAGAACCCCTAAACTCTAAAAAAAAAAGGGTCCAATCCTCAAACCCAATTTTAATCTGTAGAAGTGAGGGTTGGAGAGGGGCGCTCGACCCCAACCCACACTCCCTTTCCCCGTTGCGCGGGAGGGAATTTTCCCGTCCCCAACCTCCCGCCTCCTCCCTCCCAAGCCACCGGCCGTCGCTCGCCGCCAATCCGGCCGGCCCCCCGCCACCCCTCGACGGCCCCTGCGCCACACTCCCCGCCGCCGGATCCGTCGTTCCCCGCCGCCTCCCGCCCCGCGCCCCGGCCCCCGGCCGCCCCGCCCCGCCTCCTCTCTTCCACCTCCCCCAGCCGCCACGCCCCGCCCCCCCGGCCGCCCGCCTCTGCCGTCGTTCCCCGCCCCCCGCCCCCCAGCCGCCTCCCGCCCCCAGCGGCCAGAGGCAGGCCGGCCTCAGGCCTCCTCGAGCGGCCGCGCCAGAGGCCAGGCGGGCCAGAGGCAGCCGCGCCGCCGCCCCGAGCTCCCCGCAGGTATGCTTCCTTTTCTTTCTTTTTGTTTTACTTTTTTCCTTTCTGATTCATTGTTGGCACTCACAATTTATTGTTTGTTGTATTGTGTAGATGAAGGTGAACAACAACGACATGGACTCGTTGTCCGATTCGTCGGGTTGGTCGTCATCCGACGATTCAGACATCGACGAGTTGTTGCAAGACGACGACGTCGAGATGATGAGCCTCCTCATCGATGTGCAATCGTTTGAAAACTGCGTGAAGCTGATGGATCAGAGGAGAGGGTCGAAGATGGGGCGAGTCACCATCTACCAGATGATTATTGTTTGAATGATTATTGTTTTATTCAGTGTTGTAATAATAACTAGAATGCTTATTGTTTTATGTCAAATGTGATGGAATTTGTGATATGTCATATGATGAAATGTGTGATATATGAAATGATAGTTTTAAATGTTGGGGTTGAGGCAAAGACTAGAACCCTCAAATCCAACCCTTAAAGCAGCTTAAGGGTAGGGTTTGAGGGTTTTAGTCTTTGCCCTTGTTTTTCAACCCTTAAAAATGTTAAAAACTGGCATTTCTCAACCTAAAACTGCTATAAGGGTTTGAGGGTTCTACTAGTAATGCTCTTACAGCTGGGGCCCCTGGTCCGTAGATGACACACACTTACACGGTTACACCCACCAACTTGTATCTTACTCCATAAACTCCTCTGCCTGACATGTGGACCCTTCGAGGTCCGAGTCATCTCTGCCCATGCCTTTCTAGGCTAGGATTTGCTTGTCCGCCTTCGTCACTCACAGAATGGAGCTTACTGGTGACAGAGGCATGAGAGGCAGGCTGAGCACGCTGACCATTGACAGGGACACGGCGGCCAGGGTGGATGGGTTCCTGGCCTCCTCGTCGACGGCCCCCTTGATAAAATGATGAAGCACGACTTCCCGCTGGAGAAGTGCAGGGTCCGGTCATCACCATCTGAAGGGCTGGTTGTACTGCCGACAGTGGACGTTTTTCTTTTCTTCTGGCTGTATATCGACTTCTGTATTTTGGTGATATGACTTTTAATAATTTCAAGATAAGGAAAGAAAACCTCAGGTTGTTTAATCCTCAGCGAGTACTCTTTGTAAGAGTAGCAGGTTTTCGCCCTGTCCTGTTCTTGATTTGTGAACAAAAAAGTAGTGGCTGCACCGACCTTCGGTGCACCCACGTAATGAACAGTAAATTAAAAAAAAAGTAAAAAAAAGAAATCTGTGTTAGAAAGTTATGTTTAAGTTATGCTTATCTCCGCTTTGTAATCTCAACTAACATATCCTCTCTTTCTCCCTCTCGTAGTTATTCTCTGTACCGGCCTGATCTCATATGATGGGTCTTTCATCTTGTACGCGAAGGCATGGCTGTTTGCCTCACATCAATATAAACCAAACGCGACTCCTCATCGAGGAGTAGGAACGCTTCCTAACTTAACATGGTCATCAGAGCCACCTCTTCCAAATACATCTAGCTACAACAAAACCACAAACCACAACCGCCGTCGCCGTCGCCATGTCTTCCTTGTCATCCGTCTCCCTCAACCTCGGGTCACCACCGACGGAGAAGCTTGCGAGAGGAAACTTCATCCTCTGGAAGGCACAAGTCCTCCTGGCCCTGCGAGGCGCGCAGGTGACGGGTCTACTGGACAATAGCGATGCAGCTCCGCCCAAGACGGTGGAAGCCACGCAGGCGGACAAAACTACGGCCATGGCGCCGAACCCGCAGTATGCGGCCTGGATCGCCAAAGATCAACATGTGCTCTCATATCTATTGAACCCCATGATTCCAGAAATACTTGCGCAGGTCATCAGGAAGGATTCCACCTTCGAGTTGTGGACAGCGGTGACAGCCATCTTCGCCTCCCAATCACAGTCTCGGATTACAAATCTGAGAATTGCGATCACCAACACCAAGAAAGGCACCATGTCAAGCTCTTCCTTCATGGCCAAGATGAAGAGTCTCGGCGACGAGCTACCAGCCGCCGGTCGTCCCGTCTCTGATCCGGAGATGGTGGACTATATCTTGGTAGGGCTAGACCGTGACTATGATCCTGTAGTTGAGGCAATCGGTGCCATCAAGAACACAATCACCCCCGATGACCTCTTTGCCCAAATCTCTGCGTCTGATCAGAGAATGGAGATGTTGGGCGATGCTGCCGCGGCCAAGCCCGAGGAAAACCCTACCGTGGGCGAGGCACAAGGGGGTGCGGCCGTGGAGATCGGCAGTCGTCTCCTGCTCGCGGTGGGAGCAGTTACAGAGGACGCCAGCGACAGAACCAACCTCAACAGGCGCGTGATCAGCAGCAGCGCGACAACCCCGAGTGCCAAATATGCCTCAAATATCATCCGGGGGGGGGGGCTCTGCTGGTGGCGCTATGAAGATGGAGAGCCAGAAGAGAAGGCGGCGCATGCAGCCACCTACTGCGTAGATACTGTTGGGGAACGTAGTAATTTCAAAAAATTTCCTACGCGCCCGCAAGATCATGGTGATGCATAGCAACGAGAGGGGAGAGTGTTGTCTACGTACCCTTATAGACCGAAAGCGGAAGCGTTATATCAACGCGGTTGATGTAGTCGTACGTCTTCACGATCCGACCGATCCAAGCACCGTTACTCCGGCACCTCCGAGTTCTTGGCACACGTTCAGCTCGATGACGTTCCCCGGGCTCCGATCCAGCAAAGCTTCGAGGAAGAGTTCCGTCAGCACGACGGCGTGGTGACGATCTTGATGAACTACCAACGCAGGGCTTCGCCTAAGCACCGCGACAATATGACCGAGGTGGAATATGGTGGAGGGGGGGGCACCGCACACGGCTAAGGAACGATCACGTTGATCAATTGTGTGTCCTGGGGTGCCCCCCTGCCCCCGTATATAAAGGAGCAAGGGGGAGGGCCGGCCGGCCCTAGGGGCGCGCCAAGGGAGGGGGAGTCCTCCTCCTAGTGGGAGTAGGACTCCCCTTTCCTAGTCCAACTAGGAGGAGGAAGGGGGGAAGGAAGGAGAGGGAGAGGGAGAGGGAAAGGGGGGCCGCGCCCCCCAACTTGTCCAATTCGGACTCCTCATGGGGGGGGGCGCCACCTCCTGGTGCGGCCCTCTCTCTTCCCTCGCGGCCCAATAAGGCCCATACTTCCCCCGGGAGGTTCCGGTAACCCCTCCGGCATTCCGGTATTATCCGAAACCACTCAGAACCATTCCGATGTCCGAACATAGCCGTCCAATATATCAATCTTTACGTCTCGACCATTCCGAGACTCCTCATCATGTCCGTGATCACATCCGGGACTCCGAACTCCTTCGGTACATCAAAATGCATAAACTCATAATAACTGTCATCGTAACCTTAAGCGTGCGGACCCTACGGTTCGAGAACAATGTAGACATGACCGAGACACCTCTCCGGTCAATAACCAATAGCGGGACCTGGATGCCCATATTGGCTCCTACATATTCTACGAAAATCTTTATCGGTCAGACCGCATAACAACATACGTTGTTCCCTTTGTCATCGGTATGTTACTTGCCCGAGATTCGATCGTCGGTATCCAATACCTAGTTCAATCTCGTTACCGGCAAGTCTCTTTACTCGTTCCGTAATACATCATCCCGCAACCAACTCATTGGTTGCAATGCTTGCAAGGCTTATGTGATGTGCATTACCGAGAAGGCCCTGAGATACCTCTCCGACATTCGGAGTGACAAATCCTAATCTCGAAATACGCCAACCCAACAAATACTTTCGGAGACACCTGTAGAGCACCTTTATAATCACCCAGTTACGTTGTGACGTTTGGTAGCACACAAAGTGTTCCTACGGTAAACGGGAGTTGCATAATCTCATAGTCATAGGAACATGTATAAGTCATGGATAAAAGCAATAGCAGCATACTAAACGATCGGGTGCTAAGCTAATGGAATGGGTCATGTCAATCAGATCATTCAACTAATGATGTGACCTTGTTAATCAAATGACAACTCCTTTGTCTATGGTTAGGAAACTTAACCATCTTTGATTAATAAGCTAGTCAAGTAGAGGCATACTAGTGACACTCTGTTTGTCTATATATCCACACATGTATTATGTTTCCGGTTAATACAATTCTAGCATGAATAATAAACATTTATCATGATATGTAAGGAAATAAATAATAACTTTATTATTGCCTCTAGGGCATATTTCCTTCAGTCTCCCACTTGCACTAGAGTCAATAATCTAGATTACACAGTAATGATTCTAACACCCATGGAGTCTTGGTGCTGATCATGTTTTGCCCGTGGAAGAGGCTTAGTCAACGGGTCTGCTACATTCAGATCCGTATGTATCTTGCAAATCTCTATGTCTCCCACTTGGACCAAGTCCCGGATGGAATTGAAGCGTCTCTTGATGTGCTTGGTTCTCTTGTGAAATCTGGATTCCTTCGCCAAGGCTATTGCTCCAGTATTGTCACAAAAGATTTTCATTGGACCCGATGCACTAGGTATGACACCTAGATCGGATATGAACTCCTTCATCCAGACTCCTTCATTTGCTGCTTCCGAAGCATCTATGTACTCCGCTTCACATGTAGATCCCGCCACGACGCTTTGTTTGGAACTGCACCAACTGACAGCTCCACTGTTTAATGTAAATACGTATTCGGTTTGCGATTTCGAATCGTCCGGATTAGTGTCAAAGCTTGCATCAATGTAACCTTTTACGATGAGCTCTTTGTCACCTCCATACACGAGAAACATTTCCTTAGTCCTTTTCAGGTACTTCAGGATATTCTTGACCGCTGTCCAGTGATCCACTCCTGGATTACTTTGGTACCTCCCTGCTAAACTTATAGCAAGGCACACATCAGGTCTGGTACACAGCATTGCATACATGATAGAGCCTATGGCTGAAGCATAGGGAACATCTTTCATTTTCTCTCTATCTTCTGCAGTGGTCGGGCATTGAGTCTGACTCAACTTCACACATTGCAATACAGGCAAGAACCCTTTCTTTGCTTGATCCATTTTGAACTTCTTTAAAATCTTGTCAAGGTATGTGCTTTGTGAAAGTCCAATTAAGCGTCTTGATCTATCTCTATAGATCTTAATGCCCAATATGTAAGCAGCTTCACCGAGGTCTTTCATTGAAAAACTCTTATTCAAATACCCCTTTATGCTATCCAGAAATTCTATATCATTTCCAATCAGTAATATGTCATCTACATATAATATCAGAAATGCTACAGAGCTCCCACTCACTTTCTTGTAAATACAGGCTTCTCCAAAAGTCTGTAAAAACCCAAATGCTTTGATCACACTATCAAAACGTTTATTCCAACTCCGAGATGCTTGCACCAGTCCATAAATGGATCGCTGGAGCTTGCATACTTTGTTAGCTCCCTTTGGATCAATAAAACCTTCTGGTTGCATCATATACAACTCTTCTTCCAGAAACCCATTCAGGAATGCAGTCTTTACATCCATTTGCCAAATTTCATAATCATAAAATGCGGCAATTGCTAACATGATTCGGACAGACTTAAGCATCGCTACGGGTGAGAAGGTCTCATCGTAGTCAATCCCTTGAACTTGTCGAAACCCCTTTGCGACAAATCGAGCTTTATAGACAGTAACATTACCGTCGGCGTCAGTCTTCTTCTTAAAGATCCACTTGTTCTCTATTGCTTGCCGACCCTCGGGCAAGTCAACCAAAGTCTACACTTTGTTTTCATACATGGATCCCATCTCAGATTTCATGGCTTCCAGCCATTTTGCGGAATCTGGGCTCACCATCGCTTCTTCATAGTTTGTAGGTTCGTCATGATCTAGTAGCATGATTTCCAGAATAGGACTGCCGTACCACTCTGGTGCGGATCTCACTCTGGTTGATCTACGAGGTTCAGCAGTTACTTGATCTGAAGTTTCATGATCATCATCACTAACTTCTTCTCTGATTGGTGTAGATGTCACAGAAACTGGTTCCTGTGATGAACTACTTTCCAATAAGGAAGCAGGTACAGTTACCTCATCAAGTTCTACTTTCCTCCCACTCACTTCTTTCGAGAGAAACTCCTTCTCTAGAAAGGATCCATTTTTAGCAACAAATGTCTTGCCTTCGGATCTGTGATAGAAGATGTACCCAACTGTTTCCTTTGGGTATCCTATGAAGACACATTTCTCCGATTTGGGTTCGAGCTTATCAGGTTGAAGCTTTTTCACATAAGCATCGCAGCCCCAAACTTTAAGAAACGACAACTTTGGTTTCTTGCTAAACCATAGTTCATAAGGCGTCGTCTTAACGGATTTTGACGGTGTCCTATTTAACGTGAATGCGGCCGTCTCTAGAGCATAACCCCAAAACGATAGCGGTAAATCTGTAAGAGACATCATAGATCGCACCATATCTAGTAAAGTGCGATTACGACGTTCGGACACACCATTGCGTTGTGGTGTTCCGGGTGGCGTGAGTTGCGAAACTATTCCGCATTGTTTCAAATGTAGACCAAACTCGTAACTTAAATATTCTCCTCCACGATCAGATCGTAGAAACTTTATTTTCTTGTTACGATGATTTTCAACTTCACTCTGAAATTCTTTGAACTTTTCAAATGTTTCAGACTTGTGTTTCATTAAGTAGATATACCCATATCTGCTTAAATCATCTGTGAAGGTGAGAAAATAATGATATCCGCCACGAGCTTCAATATTCATCGGACCACATACATCTGTATGTATGATTTCCAATAAATCTGTTGCTCTCTCCATAGTACCGGAGAACGGTGTTTTAGTCATCTTGCCTAAGAGGCACGGTTCGCAAGTACCAAGTGATTCATAATCAAGTGGTTCCAAAAGTCCACCAGTATGGAGTTTCTTCATGCGCTTTACACCGATATGACCTAAACGGCAGTGCCACAAATAAGTTGCACTATCATTATCAACTCTGCATCTTTTGGCTTCAACATTATGAATATGTGTATCACTACTATCGAGATTCATCAAAAATAGACCACTCTTCAAGGGTGCATGACCATAAAAGATATTATTCATATAAATAGAACAACCATTATTCTCTGATTTAAATGAATAACCGTCTCGCATCAAACAAGATCCAGATATAATGTTCATGCTCAACGCTGGCACCAAATAACAATTATTTAGGTCTAATACTAATCCCGAAGGTAGATGTAGAGGTAGCGTGCCGACCGCGATCACATCGACTTTGGAACCATTTCCCACGCGCATCGTCACCTCGTCCTTTGCCAGTGTTCGCTTAATCCGTAGTCCCTGTTTCGAGTTGCAAATATTAGCAACAGAACCAGTATCAAATACCCAGGTGCTACTGCGAGCTCTAGTAAGGTACACATCAATAACATGTATATCACATATACCTTTGTTCACCTTGCCATCCTTCTCGTCCGCCAGATACTTGGAGCAGTTCCGCTTCCAGTGACCAGTCTGCTTGCAGTAGAAGCACTCAGTTTCAGGCTTAGGTCCAGACTTGGGTTTCTTCGCTTGAGCAGCAACTTGTTTGCTGTTCTTCTTGAAGTTCCCCTTCTTCTTCCCTTTGCCCTTCTTCTTGAAACTGGTGGTCTTATTGACCATCAACACTTGATGCTCCTTCTTGATTTCTACCTCCGCAGCCTTTAGCATTGCGAAGAGCTCGGGCATAGTCTTATCTATCCCTTGCATATTATAGTTCATCACGAAGCCTTTGTAGCTTGGTGGCAGTGATTGAAGAATTCTGTCAATGACACAATCATCCGGAAGATTAACTCCCAGTTGACTCAAGTGATTGTAATACCCAGACATTCTGAGTATGTGCTCACTGACAGACCCATTCTCTTCCATCTTGCAGCTATAGAACTTATTAGAGACCTCATATCTCTCAATCCGGGCATTCTGTTTGAATATCAACTTCAACTCCTGGAACATCTCATATGCTCCATGGTTCTCAAACCGTCGTTGAAGTCCCGGTTCTAAGCCGCAAAGCATGGCACACTGAACTATCGAGTAGTCATCAGCTTTGCTTTGCCAGACGTCCATAACATCTGGTGTTGCTCCAGCAGCAGGCCTGGCACCTAGCGGTGCATCTAGGACGTAATTCTTCTGTGCAGCAATGAGGACAATCCTCAAGTTACGGACCCAGTTCGTGTAATTGCTACCATCATCTTTCAACTTTGCTTTCTCAAGGAACGCATTAAAATTCAACGGAACAATAGCACGAGCCATCTATCTACATAAACAAGCAAGATACTATTAGGGACTAAGTTCATGATAAATTTAAGTTCAATTAATCATATTACTTAAGAACTCCCACTTAGACAGACATCCCTCTAATCTTCTAAGTGATCACGTGATCCAAATCAAACTAAACCATAACCGATCATCACGTGAAATGGATTAGTTCTCAATGGTGAACATCATCATGTTGATCATATCTACTATATGATTCACGTTCGACCTTTCGGTCTCCGTGTTCCGAGGCCATATCTGCATATGCTAGGCTCGTCAAGTATAACCCGAGTATTCCGCGTGTGCAAAACTGGCTTGCACCCGTTGTAGATGGACGTAGAGCTTATCACACCCGATCATCACGTGGTGTCTGGGCACGACGAACTTTGGCAACGGTGCATACTCGGGGAGAACACTTCTTGATAATTTAGTGAGAGATCATCTTATAATGCTACCGTCAATCAAAGCAAGATAAGATGCATAAAAGATAAACATCACATGCAAATCAATATAAGTGATATGATATGGTCATCATCATCTTGTGCTTCGTGATCTCCATCTCTGCAGCACCATCATGATCACCATCGTCACCGGCGCGACACCTTGATCTCCATCGTAGCATCGTTGTCGTCTCGCCAATCTTATGCTTCTACGACTATCGCTACCGCTTAGTGATAAAGTAAAGCATTACAGGGCGATTGCATTGCATACAATAAAGCGACAACCATACGGCTCCTGCCGGTTGCCGATAACTCGGTTATAAAACATGATCATCTCATACAATAAAATATAGCATCATGTCTTGACCATATCACATCACAACATGCCCTGCAAAAACAAGTTAGACGTCCTCTACTTTGTTTGTTGCAAGTTTTACGTGGCTGCTACGGGCTTAAGCAAGAACTCATCTTACCTACGCATCAAAACCACAACGATAGTTTGTCAAATAGACTCCGTTTTAACCTTCTCAAGGACCGGGCGTAGCCACACTTGGTTCAACTAAAGTTGGTGAGACAGTCTCCCGCAAGCCATCTGTGTGCAAAGCACGTCGAGGGAACCGGTCTCGCGTAAGCGTACGCGTAAGGTTGGTCCGGGTCGTCTCATCCAACAATACCGCTGAACCAAAGTATGACATGCTGGTAGGCAGTATGACTTGTATCGTCCACAACTCACTTGTGTTCTACTCGTGCAAATAACATCAAACCATAAAAACCTAGGCTCTGATACCACTGTTGGGGAACGTAGTAATTTCAAAAAATTTCCTACGCGCACGCAAGATCATGGTGATGCATAGCAACGAGAGGGGAGAGTGTTGTCTACGTACCCTTGTAGACCGAAAGCGGAAGCGTTATATCAACGCGGTTGATGTAGTCGTACGTCTTCACGATCCGACCGATCCAAGCACCGTTACTCCGGCACCTCCGAGTTCTTGGCACACGTTCAGCTCGATGACGTTCCCCGGGCTCCGATCCAGCAAAGCTTCGAGGAAGAGTTCTGTCAGCACGACGGCGTGGTGACGATCTTGATGAACTACCGACGCAGGGCTTCGCCTAAGCACCACGACAATATGACCGAGGTGGAATATGGTGGAGGGGGGGCACCGCACACGGCTAAGGAATGATCACGTTGATCAATTGTGTGTCCTGGGGTGCCCCCCTGCCCCCGTATATAAAGGAGCAAGGGGGGGAGGGCCGGCCGGCCCTAGGGGCGCGCCAAGGGAGGGGGAGTCCTCCTCCTAGTGGGAGTAGGACTCCCCTTTCCTAGTCCAACTAGGAGGAGGAAGGGGGGAAGGAAGGAGAGGGAGAGGGAGAGGGAAAGGGGGGCCGCGCCCCCCCTCCTTGTCCAATTCGGACTCCTCATGGGGGGGCACGCGCCACCTCCTGGTGCGGCCCTCTCTCTCCCCTCGCGGCCCAATAAGGCCCATACTTCCCCCGGGGGGTTCCGGTAACCCCTCCGGCACTCCGGTAATATCCGAAACCTCTCGGAACCATTCCGATGTCTGAACATAGCCGTCCAATATATCAATCTTTATGTCTCGACCATTCCGAGACTCCTCGTCATGTCCGTGATCACATCCGGGACTCCGAACTCCTTCGGTACATCAAAATGCATAAACTCATAATAACTGTCATCGTAACCTTAAGCGTGCGGACCCTACGGTTTGAGAACAATGTAGACATGACCGAGACACGTCTCCGGTCAATAGCCAATAGCGGGACCTGGATGCCCATATTGGCTCCTACATATTCTACGAAGATCTTTATCGGTCAGACCGCATAACAACATACGTTGTTCCCTTTGTCCATCGGTATGTTACTTGCCCGAGATTCGATCGTAGGTATCCAATACCTAGTTCAATCTCGTTACCGGCAAGTCTCTTTACTCGTTCCGTAATACATCATCCCGCAACCAACTCATTGGTTGCAATGCTTGCAAGGCTTATGTGATGTGCATTACCGAGAAGGCCCTGAGATACCTCTCCGACATTCGGAGTGACAAATCCTAATCTCGAAATACGCCAACCCAACAAATACTTTCGGAGACACCTGTAGAGCACCTTTATAATCACCCAGTTACGTTGTGACGTTTGGTAGCACACAAAGTGTTCCTACGGTAAACGGGAGTTGCATAATCTCATAGTCAAAGGAACATGTATAAGTCATGAACAAAAGCAATAGCAACATACTAAACGATCGGGTGCTAAGCTATTGGAATGGGTCATGTCAATCAGATCATTCAACTAATGATGTGACCTTGTTAATCAAATGACAACTCCTTTGTCTATGGTTAGGAAACTTAACCATCTTTGATTAACAAGCTAGTCAAGTAGAGGCATACTAGTGACACTCTGTTTGTCTATATATCCACACATGTATTATGTTTCCGGTTAATACAATTCTAGCATGAATAATAAACATTTATCATGATATGTAAGGAAATAAATAATAACTTTATTATTGCCTCTAGGGCATATTTCCTTCAGATACCAACTGGTACGCCGACATGGGAGCCACAAACCATATCACAGGAGAGCTTGATCAGCTGACGATGCGAGAGAAGTACAACGGAGGCGACCAAATCCACACGGCAAGTGGTTCTGGTATGGCAATAACACATATTGGCAGTTCAATTGTTAAAAACCCCATCAAAAACTTGCATCTGAAAAATATTCTACATGTTCCCGAAGCAGCAAAAAGTCTTCTTTCTGTTCATCGATTCACTCGTGATAATCATGTTCTCATAGAGTTTCATCCCTATTTTTTCTTGGTTAAGGATCTGGCCACACGGAGAATCATTCTTAGAGGACGGTGTGTGGGAGGTCTCTACCCACTCATATCATCATCATCATCAGCGTCAAATAAACAAGCGTACCTCGTCGTCAAGCCATCTTCAGCAAAGTGGCACAGTCGCTTGGGTCATCCGTCCTCAGTAGTTGTTAGACATGTCCTTAGCAAAAATAAGCTCCCCTATGAGCCTAGTGTTGAGTCAGTTTGCGATCCGTGTCAACAAGAAAAAAGTCATCAATTGCCTTACCCTGTCTCTACTAGTGTGTATGGGGGCCAGCCCCCACTTGTGTTGGTAGATTTTCCTATTATGTAAGTTTTATTGATGACTATAGTAAATTTACTTGGATTTACTTGTTAAAGAAAAGATCTGATGTATTCCAAGTTTTCATCAATTTCCAAAACCTTGTTGAACGCAAACTGAGCTCCAAAATTATTGCTATGCAAACAGACTAGGGAGGTGAGTATGAGAAACTCAACTCATTCTTCCAAAAACTTGGCATCTCTCATCATGTTTCTTGCCCTCACGCTCACCAACAAAACGGGTCTGCTGAAAGAAAGCACCGTCACATTGTTGATGTAGGGCTTGCATTACTAGCTAATGCATCCATGCCACTTAAGTTCTGGGATGAAGCTTTCTTAACTGCTACATATCTCATCAACTTGCTCCATAGTAAAGTCATCAAGCTTGAAACACCCATCACACGACTCCTTGGCATAACACCAGATTACACATCACTTCGTATCTTTGGTTGTGCATGTTGGCCGAACCTTCGACCTTACAATACACGCAAACTCGCTTTTCGTTCAAAGAGGTGTGTTTTCTTAGGGTATAGTCCCATGCACAAAGGGGTCAAGTGCTTGGATGTTCCTATAGGAAGAGTCTATCTCGCGAGATGTTGTATTTGATGAGTCCATCTTTCCGTTTGCATCTCCACATCCCAACGCCGGTGCCCTGCTTCGAAAGGAAATTCTCCTTCCTGAAAATCTCCGGAGTTTTGATCTAGGGGGAGACAATTGCACTAATCAATATGATGATAATATTGCTAGCACCAGTTCTGCTCTTGTTCCTGTGCAGGTTGGCAGCGAAAACGGTGCACAAAATGATGTACATGATGATCAAAATGAGGGGTTATTTCATGTGCCGCAAGAAGACGAAATTGGCGCTGAAAACGGAGCTGATCCGGCGGCGCCAGCAACTCCTGTGCACATGTTAGCCTCGGATCGCGGGACGCAATCGTCCTCGGATCGTGGTCCTGGCGGGCGCGGGCGCACTCCCTCATCCAGCCAGCCTCGCGCCGCCACGTCACAGGCAGGCGGGGGAGTATCGCCCTCGTGCTCCACGCCGCGGTCCCGCGTCTCACCCAGGCATCCTCGCGTCGCCACGTCATCAGCAGGCGGGGCCGCATCGCCCTGGTATTCCGCGCCGCTATTCCCCTGCATGCATGCACCAGGTGGAGCGGGATCTTTTGCATCCGTAGACCCTGTGGATACCAGGGTGATTCGTGGAGACAGGACCACACCGGACTCTACATGATCTTCTGCATCAACGCCGGTGGGATCTTCTGTAGCCGACTCCCCTGTGCAACATGAACAGCCAGCAGTGTCTACACGTGTCATGACACGTCTACAGAAAGGTATTAAAAATCCAAAAATACGTACTGATGGCACAATACCGTATGGCATGTTGTGTATCTCAGGTGAACCAACAACGTTGAATGAGGCACTTGATGATCCAAGGTGGAAGAAAGCCATGGATGAAGAATAGTCAGCACTCATGAAGAATAAAACTTGGCATCTCGTACCAGATCAGAGAGGTAAAAATATTATTGATTGTATATGGGTGTACAGAGTCAAAAAGAAGGCAGATGGAACCATTGACAGGTATAAGGCATGTCTGGTTGCAAAAGGATTTAGACAACGCTATGGTATAGATTATGAAGATACCTTTAGTCCTGTTGTAAAAGCTGCTACAATAAGACTTGTTCTAGCTATTGCTGTATCCAGGGGATGGAGTTTGCGTCAGCTGGATGTAAAGAACGCGTTTTTGCATGGTGTTCTGGAAGAGGAAGTCTACATGAGACAGCCACCTGGGTATGTGAGTAAGAAAACACCACATTATGTATGCAAACTTGAAAAGTCACTTTATGGGTTAAAACAGACACCTAGAGCATGGTACTCTAGGTTGAGCACTCAGTTAAGATGTCTTGGCTTTTTTGCATCAAGGGCTGATACATCATTGTTCATTTACAACAAAGCAAGAGTAGTCATTTTTCTGCTCATCTACGTTGATGATATTATTGTTGCAAGTTCATCACAAGATGCTACTAATGCCCTTCTACATGACCTGAGCTCAGAATTTGCCTTGAAGGATCTAGGAGATTTGCATTTCTTTTTAGGTATTGAGGTTAATAAAACTCAAGATGGTATAGTGTTGAATCAAGAGAAATATGCCAATGAGCTTCTAGCTCGCATGGGAATGAAGAACTGTAAACCTGCGCTTACTCCATTGTCCTCTTCAGAAAAACTTTCAGCTTATGAAGAAGAGCCCCTTCAAGAGGTGGAAAGCACAAGGTACAGAAGCACTGTTGGAGCATTACAATACTTGACACTTACACGTCCAGATATTTCATTTGCTGTTAACAAAGTTTGTCAGTATTTACATGCTCCTACTACTGCGCATTGGTCAGCTGTCAAGAGGATTGTGAGATATGTAAAACATACTGTGAGCTTAGGCCTTAACTTCAGACGTTCCAATTCTACACTTGTCAGTGCATTCTCTGATGCTGATTGGGCAGGCTGTAGTGATGACAGAAAATCAACTGGAGGCTTTGCAGTGTTTTTTGGATCCAATCTCATCTCTTGGTGTGCAAGAAAACAGGCAACAATATCAAGGTCAAGTACAGAGGCTGAGTATAAATCTTTGGCTAATGCCACTGCAGAAATCATTTGGTTGGAATCACTACTTGAGGAATTGGGAGTTAAGCTGAATCGTGTCTCATGTCTTTGGTGTGACAACTTGGGTGCAACATACTTATCTGCAAATCCTGTATTTCATGCCAGAACAAAGCATATTGAAATTGATTTTCACTTTGTGCGTGAAAGAGTTGCAGACAAGAAACTTGAGATACGATTCATTCCTTCAAAAGATCAAGTAGCTGATGGATTCACCAAGGCGCTACCAACAAAACCGTTTGAAGAATTCAAGAGGAATTTGAACCTAGGATAGTTGAGATTAAGGGAGGGTGTTAGAAAGTTATGTTTAAGTTATGCTTATCTCCACTTTGTAATCTCAACTAACATATCCTGTCTTTCTCCCTCTCGTAGTTATCCTCTGTACCGGCCTGATCTCATACGATGGGTCTTTCATCTTGTACGCCAAGGCATGGCTGTTTGCCTCACATCAATATAAACCAAACGCGGCTCCTCATCGAGGAGTAGGAACGCTTCCTAACTTAACAATCTGAAACTCGGTGGATGTGATTATGAGCTAATGTTTTAGGAGCTTGCAAAGTTTGTTTACCAAAAAAACATCAAATGATGTCCATGCAAAAATGAAATAAAAATGATGTTGTGCACCCATGTTACTGTTCACATGTTTTGAGCACAAACTTTGTTTTTTTTGTACATATTTCCTCGGATGTTCTTTCGCCATCAAATTTTACAAGCACCTAAAACATTTGCTCATAATCACATCCATAAAGTTTTAGAATTTTTTGAAATGTTCTGCTAAGTTTTTGATCGTGAGTGCACCAGGGGTGCAATGTGCATGGGTGTAGAACAACCACACTCTATAAAAAAAACGAGATTAGGAGCCGTAACACTCAGTAGAAACGACCGTTGCTGGATAAGCTATTCCCGGCCACCCTTGAAAAAACCTCACTGCACTCGACAGTTACAGAGTGCAGTGACGCCATAAACCCTAGCTTCGTGAATCATGAGAGATCGGTGCACTGACAGCGATGGCCCATGAAGGATGTCACCGGTGTGGGAATGCACCTAATGGAGAGGGAAGGGACCCATAGCCTCTAGTGGTCAAAATGCCAAACCTATCCTCGTCCGTTCTTCATCCCTGCACATAGGAGAGGTGCGGTAACACCTATGGTTGCGTAGAAATGTCACCTTGTTGAAAATGGAAACAATGTCATCATTCAGTAGACAGTACTCCTTCCGTCAAAAAATATAAGAGTGTTTAGACCACTAAAGTAGTGATCTAAATGCTTTTATAGAGTATGTATCATTTTTTGCCTCACAAAAGAGTAATGCTGTCTGAAAGTTGCAACAATTGACAATGTAACTTCACTCCCTGGCTTGTCTAGCACTAGCTTCCATCTGCCCACCACAGCAGGACACGTTGGATGCCATTGCTTTTTGTTGAGTATATATTTGTATTGCATGTATTTCGTATTGTGGCCCACCTCCTAATTATGTATAGTTGAGATTGAGGCCTACCCTGTACTTATATATACGTGCACCGGCACTCCATCAATACATCGATTATTGTATTGCCAAATTGTCGGTCCACATGGTATCATCTTGTTCGGTCCTCCCCTAGGGTTTGCCACCGCCGCCGCTGCACCCCACCACCGTCGCACCTCGCCGCCGCCGCGCCCCCCTTTCCCCGTCGCGCCGCCGCCGCCAAGTGCCGCCCCGCTTCCGCCTCTGCCGCGCCGAACCACCGCCGCCCCGCACTCCCAATCGCGCCACCGCCGTTTCGTTGTGCCGCCTCTCCTCTCTGCTGCCGCTGCCCTCCCCTTCCCCGCAGCCGCGCACGCCCGCAGCCGCCGCACTTCACCGCCGCCGCTGCCCCAACCACCACCCAAACCCTAACCATACCCGCCGCCGCCCTTCACCACCGCCGCCGCACCCATGGACTCCTCCCTGGGCTCCTCCACAACCCGCTCGTCGAACCCCTTCGCCGGCCCCGAACCCTCCGTCGCCACCATCCATGACCTCAACACTGAGGCCCGGGTCCCCATCCGTCTCGACAACTCCAGCACGTCATACCACGCGTGGAAGACCTACTTCAACCTCATCTTCCGCGAGTACTGTCTCACCGAGCACATCGACGGTTCGGTGGATAGCGAGTACATGATGAGCGATCCGGAGTGGTCCGCCATTGAGGCCACACTCATCCGATGGTTCTACCAAACTGTCTCGAAGGACATCTTCCACACGGTTGTCGCCGAGGACGACGGCGCCTGCGCCGTGTGGACCAAGATCAACGCGACAACAAACTTCAGCGCCTTGTTTTCTTGCAGCAGGAGTTCTTCAGCTGTCACCAGGACAAATCCACCATCGATGAGTTATGCATGAGGCTCAAGATGCTCGCTGACGAGCTTAGCGACATCAACACCAAGGTCTGCGACGACCTCATGCTGAGCACCATCACCGCCGGCCTCAACGAGGACTTCGACAACGCGGCGTCCAACCTCACCCTGCTGCTGCAACCCACCTTCCAGCGTGTTGTCGCGTACCTCAAGCTTGAGGAGCGCCGGATGATGAAGCTGAAGCAGCGGGTCCAGCACACCGCCCTCGCTGCCGGCACCACCCGCGGCAGCCCTGCTCCACCAGTTGCGCCTCGTCCGCCCGCGCCACCTGCGCCCGCACCGCCCACGCCCCTCGCACCTCCCCAATAGCCGCAAGGTGGCGGGGGCCGCGGCCAGCAGCAGCAGGCACAGGGCGCGCGCGCGGGGGGGTGGGGGGGTGGGGGTGGGCGCTACCAGCAGCCTCCTCCGCCATGGGCCCCGGGCAGAACCCGTGGACGGGCATCGTCCACGCCTCTCACATGCCCGTCCCGCGGGCTCCTGCACCGGGTCTTCTTGGTCCTCGCCTCGCAGGCCACCAGGCGTTCTTCGGCGCTCCCTACCAGCCCTACGGTGCTCCCCTCGCGCCGCCACCCCTCGGTGGCTATGGCGCGCCCGCCCAGGCGCCGCCCTACGGAGGCCAGCCACCGCTGCCGGTACCTGCATCGTGGGACCCCGCCCTCCTGGCCGCCCTGCATTCTGCACCGTCGCCGAGTAACTATGGCGACGGAGGTGACTGGTACATGGACTAAGGTGCTACTGCGCACATGACAGCTCATCCCGGTAACCTAACCTTCTCCACTCCCGTTAACACTCCCACTCGTATCACCGTTGGCAATGATTTTTCTTTACCTATCACTCATGTCGGTAGTACTAGTTTTCCTTCTAGTTCCACACCTATCACTATGTCTAATGTCCTTGTTCCACCTGACTTAGTCACGAGCTTAGTTTCCGTTCGTCGTCTTACTCATGAGAACCCACTTACTGTTGAATTTGACGGTGTTGGTTTTTTTGTGAAGGACGCCCGTACCCGGATGGTACTCCACCGATGTGACAGCCCCGATGAGCTCTATCCCGTGCACGCCGATGCTTCCACCCCACACCTGTCGCCCTCGCCGCCGGCGTCGATCTTTGGCATGCTTGCCTGGGCTACCCCAACCCTGTCGTTTTGCGTCAGATTCTTAGGAGTTTTTCTTTCTCATGTAATAAGCCCGACGAGCATACTCGTGAGGCTTGTCGTTTAGGCAAACACGTTCGTCTTCCCTTTAGTGCGTCTACTATAGTTTCCACTTTTCTGTTTCAATTACTTCATAGTGATGTTTGGACATCTCCCGTTGCGAGTAACACAGGCTATCTATACTACTTGGTGATTTTAGATGATTATTCTCATTATGTGTGGACTTTTCCTCTTCATCGTTAATCTGATGCTTTAGAAACACTCACCGCCTTTTATTCCTATGTCACCACCCAGTTCGGTCGCCCCATACTTGTACTCCATACTGATAATGGAAAAGAGTTTGACAATGTCACTCTTCGCACACTTCTCGCCTCTCACGGCACCATCTTCCGTCTGAATTGTCCCTACACATCACAGCAGAACGGCCGCGCCAAGCGCATCCTCTGCACTCTTAATGACTGCGTTCGCACGTTACTCTTTCACTCTAACATGCCCGCTCGGTTTTGGCCCGATGCTCTCGCCACCGCCACCTATTTAGTTAACATTTGTCCATGCTGTCCTCGGTGGATTTACTCCCCTCACCACCTTCTCTTCGGTACACCGCCGTCCTATGACGGTCATCGCGCCACACAAACTCGCACCACGTTTCGTTCCATGCATCTTCCTTGGCTATCCCTCTAACACCAAAGGTCACCGGTGCTATGATCTTGTCACTCATCGTGTGTACACCTCGAGGTACGTGTATTTTGTCGAGACGGTGTTCCTGTATTTTCAGGTTTCTCTGGCTTCGACTCTGTCGACGCCGACCCCCGCGCCCCCTGCTTGGAGCGATGCATGACGGGGGCCCCCGGAGACCCCCCAGCATGGCGCCTTCTGCCGCCGCCGCCCAGATTTTCGATTCCCTCCCCCGAGGTCAAGTCTGAACGGGCCCCCGGGTCCCCGTCTCCCTCCTCCGAGGTTGAGCCGGCAGGCACCCCGCCCGCCATCCTGGCTGACGCCGCCTCTCAGGCGACGGGCTCGATTTCCCTCTCGCCCATCGCCACCGCAGCTGCTGGCTCGGACGCCACCGTCACCGTCGCGGCCCCCGGCCCCTGCCACCGTGGCCCCCGCTGCCCCTGCCACCGCGGCCACCGCCGCCCCCACCGCCGCGGCCCCCGCCGTCCCCACCGCCGTGGCCCCCGCCGCCGCCACCATGGCCCCCCACCACCGCGGTCCCCGCAGCCTCTGCTGCCCCGCCTCTGGGCATGAAGACCCGCGCCCGGGCCGGTGTGCTTTGGCCGAGCACGCGCTACTCCTCCGACGAGTATGTGTGCGCCGCCTCGACGTTGACGCCATCACCCATTCCCGCCTCCGCTCGCGCTGCCCTTCGGATCCCCACTGGCTCGCAGTGATGCAGGAGGAGTTCGATGCCCTACAGCGCAACCGCACGTGGCAACTTGTTCCGTGACCCCCTCGTGCCAACATCATCACTGGCAAGTGGGTGTTTCGCCATAAGACCCACCCGGACGGTTCTCTCGAGCGCTACAAAGCTCGGTGGGTGGTTCGTGGATTTCAGCAGCGCGCGAGCATGGACTTCACCGACACCTTCGCTCCGGTTGTTAAACCAGGCATGATCCATGCCGTGCTCCAGTTGGCGGTCTCGCGAGCCTGGCTTGTACATCAGTTGGATGTCTCCAACGCCTTCTTGCACGGTCATCTTGCCGAGCAGGTGTTTTGTGAGCAGCCCACTGGTTTCTCGGCGCCGAGCATCCGGACTTCGTGTGCTTGCTCTTCCCTTCACACTACGGGTTGAAGCAGGTGCCTCGGGCTTGGTACCAGCATATCGCAACCTTCCTGCAGTCTCTGGGCTTTTGGTCCACTCGCTCCGATGTCTTACTCTTTGTGTATCATCAGGGAGCTGACACTGCATATCTGCTGCTCTACGTCGATGACATCATCCTCACAGCATCCGCCCCCAGGATCATTCAGCAGCTTACGGCTCGTCTTCATGATGAGTTTGCCCTCAAGGACTTGGGGCCCCTGCACTACTTCCTTGGCATCGAGGTGGTCCGAAGGGCTGACGGTTTCTTTCTGCATCAGCAGAAGTATGCCCAAGAGCTTCTGGAGCGTGCTGGCATGCTTAACTGCAAGACGGCGCCCACCCCCGTCAGCACGGAAGGCGAAGGTCTCTGCTCTAGAGGGATCTCTCGCGTCCGATGCAGCGTTCTATCACTCCATTGTTGGTGCCTTACAGTACCTGACGCTGACTCGCTCTGACCTACAGTACGCTGTCCAGCAGGTGTGCCTCCACATGCATGCCCCGCGTGACTCTCATTGGACCCTGGTGAAGCGTATTCTCCGTTACATACGCGGCACCATGGCTTTGGGACTCAACCTGACGGCCTCCGCCTCCACCGACCTCGTTGCCTACTCGGATGCCGACTGGGCAGGCTGCCCCGACACCCGGCGCTCCACGTGTGACTATTGCGTCTACCTTGGGCCCTCGTTGATCTTTTGGTCATCGAAGCGGCAACCCACGGTCTCCCGCTCCAGCGCCGAGGCAGAGTATCGGGCCGTGGCTAACGCTATGGCTGAGTGCTCTTGGATCCGTCAGCTGCTCTAGGAGTTGCTTTGTGACGTTCACAAGGCCACTCTTGTCTACTGCGATAACGTCAGCGCGGTCTACTTCTCCGTCAACCTGGTGCACCATCGACGTACGAAGCATACTGAGCTTGATATTCACTTCGTGCGAGAGCAGGTTGCCCTTGGCCGTGTTCGGGTTCTCCATGTTCCGACGTCATAGCAGTTTGCTGACGTGATGACTAAGAGATTGCCTACTCCCGTCTTCATGAAGTTTCGGTCCAGTCTCTATATATTTGTGTTCCATGTATATTGTATTGTGGTCCACCTCCTAGTTGTGTATAGTTGAGGTTGAGGCCAACCCTATACTTATATATACGTGCACCGGCACCCCATCAATACATCGATTATTGTATTGCCAAATTGCCCGTCTACACTTTTCCAAAGTAACGGTTCAGTGATCATGTGTCAAGTGGTCCATGCTGGTTGCAGCTGACCACCCACAATGTAGCTATGTTCGATATTCAAGAAACGTTTCAGGATATATGGTTGCTATAGAGAAAACACCATTATTTCTAGCCGTAAGTTCGACATCTTCCTTCTGTCTCGACCCTTTTAAAATATTAAGATCCAATGTGATGGAACATTGGATGACTTGGTCGGTAGCTAAAACTTCGACCTTGTATAATCACACGGAGATATTTTATTCAAGATTATAGCGTATTACAGTTCTAACACCTCAAACTGACATAAAATTCATCCCTACTAGCAGTTGCATGCAAACGTTGCGTCTTTTGATCCGATTCTTCGTTGCCCCTTTGTCAAAAAAGCGCCAGCAAGCACATCCATAATATGAACAATACAAAAGGAGAGAGGAGATGAAGAAGAGGAGAGAGTGGACACCACCAGAATGATAGAGGAACAACTGGTGGAGGTGGGGGAACACTCAGGGTAAGCATGTTGAGGAAGTAATGCCCCAAACAACCCTCTAGCTTGCTTAGTTCAACCATATGACTCTAATGAGTAATCTCAAACTAGGCGTTATCCAAACTAAATATCACCAACTCAACAGTGTAGAGTCATCGACATGCAAAACGTAACTCTAGAAGAGGATGTCAAAGAGGGGTAAAGCGTCTCAACCCCCAAAATGGGAGCCCGCATGGTTTATATTGATCTATTGATGGTGTTACAGAAGGCTCGATCGTGTTCTGTTGGGAACAACCGAGAGAAATATTACAGGAGGTTAGAGATAGGAAGATAACTTACAACTTAAACATATGATGCCCTATCTCTATATCATGTGAGCTACAAGTCATGGTTACCCGGACCTAACCATGTACTCGTTTAACATCCTCCCTTAATCTGAACTCCTCAAGTATAGATTATACCGGAATTCTTCAAATGATCTTGTAGCCAATGCTTTTGTAAAGCCATCTGCAACTTGATCTTTGGAATAAAAAAAAAATCGAATTTCCAACTCCTTGTTGGCAACCCTTTCTCTTACAAAATGATAATCAATCTCTATATGTTTGGTGCTTGCATGAAAAACAGGATTAGCAGACAAGTATGTGGCACCAAGATTATCACATCAAAGACATGAAGTTTGTGTATGACATATCCCAAAGCTCTTTAAGCATGGATTTTACCCAAATAATTTCTGCTGTGGCATTTGCCAATGCCTTATATTCTGCTTCAGTACTTGACCTGGAGACTGTAGCCTGTTTCATTGCAAACCATGAGATTAGATTAGGCCCAATTTTTTTGCAAAGCCACTAGTTGACCGCCTGTCATCTAAACAGCCTGCCCAATAAGAATCAGAAAATGCACTGACAAGTGTTGATGATGATTTGCTAAGAGTTAGACCGACACTCACGGTGTTTTTCACATATCTCAATATGCGTTTGGCAGCAGTCCAATGATCCGTGGTTGGTGCATGAAGACGGCAAACTTTATTTACAGCAAACAAAATGTCAGGCTTAGTAAGTGTTAAGTACTGAAGTGCACCTACCAAGCTTCTATACTTGGTACCATCCTCTTGACTCAGGGGTTCTCCTTCTGCAAGAGAGAGTTTTTCTGAACTGGACAGTGGTGTAGGTGACAGTCTACAACCCTGCAAGCCAACTCTGTTCAAAAGGCAAGTTGCATATTTTTCCTGGGAAAGATGAAGACCACCTTCTTTGTTCCTCTTAACCTCAATACCAAGGAAGAAATGCAAGTCACCTAGATCCTAAAGAGCAAACTCAGAATTCAAATCTCTTAACAAGGTAGTGACTGCTTCATTTGTTGAACTTGTAACAATGATATCATCAACATAAATAAGCACGAATATGGATGTTTTGAACTTGTTGTAGATAAACACAGATGCGTCAATTTTTGAAGGAACAAAACCAAGTGTTTGCAATTTGGAACTCAAACACGAGTACCATGCTTGGGTGCTTGTTTCAAGCCTGCACACACGAAAAGTATTGTTTTTGTCTTCAAACCCAAGAGGTTGTTTCATATAAACTTCCTCTTCAGAACATCGTGAAGAAACGCATTCTGCACATCTAGCTACCGGAGACTCCATCCTCTAGATACAATAATAGACAAAACAAGACGTATGCTAGCAGCTTTAACAACAAGTCTGAAAGTATCCTCATAATCTATGCCATACCTCTATTTGAACCCCTTTACAACAAGTCTAGCCTTGTAACGATCTTCTGTGCCATCTGACTTTTTCTTTATACTGGACACCCGTTTGCAGTGAATTAAATTTTTACCTTGTTGTGAAGGAATGAGGTGCCACGTTTTATATTTTTGAAGGGCATGAAACTCTTCCTCTATAGCTGTTCTCCACTTGGGATCCGTACTTGCTTCTTGAAATGTGTTGGGTTCTCCTGTGGAACCTGCCAAACCAAATTTAACTTTGTAATTATCAGGTTGAATTACCCCTGCGCGAAGTCTAGTACGTGGTGGCGTAACATGTGGTTGTACTGCTGCAGAGGATCCAGATGAGGCCGTAGAAGATCCCGCGACCTGCACCTGGACACGGGATCTGGGCGATCCCGAGGCTGCTGGTGTTCCCTCTGGTGCCGCCGGATCATCTACGGCCAGATTGTGAGGTGAGGTAGTAGTGGCCGGCACAGAAGATCTGGATGGAGCCGCCTGATCCTGGTGGGATCACGTGCCCGCAGAGGATATACGCGCCTGCCGCCGAACATTACTAAACAGTAAGACTCAGCTACCTATGAGCCTCCACGGCGATTTGACGTTGTCAGCCGTACGATCTCCTTATTGAACGTTGCATATCTTCCAGTCGTCCACCGCTCGCGCTTGTATATATTTTTCAACGCATCGCCAGCTCATGACGTTCGGCCTACTTAGCTGGGCCCAGGCCGAGCTGGCGACTCCGTCATTAATTGGGCTCACCCGATACTTTTCGTTTCTCCATTTGTCTGGACGCCGGTCGCGTACGTTCTTTCCCGCGGCGGCGGCGCACACCGTAGGGGTCGTCCACTCGTCCCCCACGGTCCCGCAGATCTCCTTGGTTGCGCGTGGGCCTCGGTGTCCTCTCCTGTTCATCATCATCTTCGCACGCGAAGGGTCTGCTCAGCCGGGAAACTGTTTTTCGATGCCCCGGGATCCAGTAGGCATCCAACTTGTTAATACCCGAGAAACCCTAAAATTGCAACGGCAGCGCTCGCTTATGCCTTCCAGTGTGTCTTGTTCGCATGGTTGACTCAGCACCCCAAGGGAGTGGCACTACACTGCAGAAGTGCAGAAACTATCGCATGGCAACGTGATAGACTGATAGGCATCGAATCTGGGCTGGCTTCTGTCTGGTACCTACTCTTCATTCCCATACATCTCTAATTAAACTGCCTTCCACCATGCCCACAACCCCTTGGCATATAGCAAATCATACACATGAATTTCAGAATTTCCTAGCTTATATTAGTTCAAGGTTGTGAAGTTAATGATGAGGAATACTGGACCATCTCCCCCTGATCTTTGTCACCGACTAGTACATTCAGGGGGCACTATACTTAGTTTTTGGATTCAGCTAGACTATATTTACCTGTTAGGCTGATAGACCAAAACATAAAAGTTTTCTTGCCGAATCCACATCACTCATTTAAGCAATGTCTGAATGCATTAAGTTTTTTCAGTTTTTCCTGGAAATTTATACCGACCAGATCTTCTCATGTATTTGTACAATCTATTTTTGCTTCAACCATTTGTACGTTTTAACTCAGGCTTCCCATTTCTTTGCCTTCTTCAAGATGGTTGGGCACCATGATGTGGGACTTTGCTAGAAGAGAATTTGTTCTGTTCTTTATTTGAGCCAAGGTGGCCAGGATCAATCACAAATCTAAGTCATCTTTGATTAGTTACCACTATGTACGGGTTAGCTTATGCAAAATGAACTTCCATGTTCTATATATTCATATATTTACCGAAGTTCTATCATTCTATCGTAAGCATGGACGGGCGCGGCAACGCGCGTTAGCATGGTCTAGTAGACTCGTGGGGCCGGGCCAAACTGCGTGGTCGGCTGGTCCCCCGATAGCGACACGCGCGCAGGTGCCCCCCCCCCCAGGCTGGCACATGTCAAGCGAGGAGTGGTGCGCCGCGTCGCCTGACGGAGATTCGGTGGTGCAGCGCTCCTGGCATCGCTGCGATCCCAAAGAGGATGGTACCTACGATGTTACCACCGATCCCCGGGGGGATTCGGCTGGAGTGCTCTCCCCAAGAGGTGGACACATGAAATATCGGCCGTGTAGGCCAATTTCTTCACCGTTTGACGCCAATTTTTTTCCTGTTGCTTCATTACTGGACCCTGCATCACCACACGCCTCAAAAACATGGTTAGAAGAGTTAGTTAAGTGATGATCGCAATTGTCCTCCCCATGAGAGATGCCAGTTAGATGTGGTGGAAGGAGAAGGATTTCTTGGCGAAGAAGAGCGCTGTCGTTAGGGTGGAGATCCGAGAAAGGGAAGGCAGTCTCATCGAAAATGAGATCACGAGAGATATATACTCGACTGGTAGGAACATCAAGGCACTTGACACCTTTGTGTTGGGCACTGTAGCCCAAGAAAACACATTGTTTTGAGCGAAACATAAGTTTGTGAGTATTATAAGGACGAAGATTAGGCCAAGAAGCACAACCAAAAACTCGGAGTGAATGATAGTTCGGTCGAGTATGAAAAAGACATTGCATGGGTGTTTCTTTGCTAATGATACGACTAGGAAGAATATTAATGAGATGGACTGTCGTAAGGAATGCCTCGTCCCAAAATTTAAGAGGCATGGAAGCACCTGAGATAAGGGCAAGCCCTACTTCAACAATGTGCCTATGCTTGCATTCAGCAGACCTGTTTTGTTGGTGCGCATGAGGACATGAAACATGATGAGAGACACCCAACTTCTGAAAAAGGAGTTTAGCTTCTCATACTCTCCACCCCAATTAGATTGGACAGTGAGAATTTTGGTGTCAAATTGTCGTTCAACAAGTGCTTGAAAGTTATGGAAAACTTGGAAAAACATTAAAACGTTTCTTAAGAAGATAAATCCAAGTAAATTTACTGTAGTCATCTATGAAACTAACATAGGAAGTATGTCTACCAACAAAAGAAGAGGCTGGACCCCATACATCAGAAAAAACAAGTTGTAAAGGTTTGGTAGAAATACTAGTAGACACTGGATATGGTAATTGATGGGCTTTCGCCTTTTGACAAGAATCACAAATTGTTTCAAAACTACACTCACCAACACATGGGAGCTGCCACAAACTTGTTTATTGAATCTTCTAAACCAGGGAATCAAAGGGTACATCCCATGCATGCATCTACCGCGGTAGAGAATGTTCCTTGTGACATGATCTCGAATCAAAAAGAAATATGGATGAAACTCAAGAAGAACTTTGCTATCTACGGTGATACGATGAATCAAAATGAGATTTTTTTCAGTTTGTCAGACAAAATATTTCTGAGATGAATATTAGAATGAGGGGTAGGGACAATTGCATGACCAACATGATCTATCTTCATACCTTCACCGTTTGCCTTGTGGACTTGATCATGGCCATGGTACTTCTCGTGCATGGTGACCTTCTCTAGCTCATTGGTGATGTGATTCGTGGCTCCGGAGTCGACGTACCAATTTATGTCCACTCTGTACGAGGTGTCTGTAGCTGCTGCAACTTTCTTGCATTGGGAGTTGTTCTCGACATAACACTAGTCACAATTCTTAGCAATATGGTTATTCTTTTTATAATTTTGACATTTATTTTCATACTAATCATAACCTTGGAACGGGTGTCCCTGTTGTTGTTTTGTAGAAGGGGTGCCAATTGGTGTTGCCGGAGTTGTAGTAGTTGTTGTTCTGTTGTAGGCGGGGTTGAGAACAATCTGGTCTTTCTCGTCAGAGGTCTTGGTCACGATGGTTTTGGATGGTTCAGGAGTAGATTGATCAAGGTACCCATATAACCCTGCTCCCATGATCTGGGAACGGGCTTGTGCTTTCCAGAGGATGTAATTGGTGCGGTTTAGTGGCTCGGAGGTGGTATAGTTGAGGCTGGGGGAAGGAACTTGCGAGGAGGAGGACATGGCTGCGCAAGGGGAAGGTGGTGGCTGCAAGGGGGAAGGGTTTGGCTAGATGCGATTGGGAGAGGAGGCTTTGTATACCATGTCAAAGACGGGTAAAGCGTCTCAACCCCAAACATAGGAGCCCGGCATGGTTTATATTGATCTATCGATCGTGTTACAGAAGGCTCGATCGTGTTCTGTTGGGAACAACCGAGAGATATATTACATGAGGTTAGAGATAGGAAGATAAGTTACAACTTAAACATATGATGCCCTATCTCTATATCACGTGAGCTACAGGTCATGGTTAGCCGCACCTAACCATGTACTCGTTTAACAGAGGATTCGCGAGAACAACGCTGCACCGACGTTCCAATCAAATTCCCAATGCATCACATTCCCCAGGAAATTGCACTACCACTGGTGACACTCATCATGCTCAATTGTTGCTCTCTTGACACACTTGGTCATGCATTCTCCCTCTAGCAACTAAACAGTGATTCCGCTATACAAGTAAGGTAGTTATTTATAGATGCGTCGCTTTCGGAGAACCTCTTTTGTGGTCCGGGTGTTGTCTTTGGTGGTGGTTAGAGTGTTGCTGTTGTGACTGTTTCACTTCGACGGGGTCTTTGTTTTATATTTCTCTATTTTTTATTTTGTTCATGGCTGTGTGCATCCTTGATGTCTTCCGATATGTTGTTGGTGTAGAGGGTGTAATTGGTATCTTCTCAATATTAATATATTCCCTTTATCAAAAAGAAGGTCAGCAAATGGACATGGTGTCTGGCCCAGAAATCATTCTTCACCAATATTCACATGGCAGTTGTTGTGGTCATTTATTTGTACCACTTGTGACATATATTCTGACAGCACGTAATGTAATTGTTCAAGAACCGTTGGCACTTTGTGGTGCCCATATACGGTTTAAGTAACCCAAAAACTGAATACTGCAACAAACAAGGACAACACAATTATTGCAAAGTGGAACAACAACAAACATGGCTATAGTTTACACATGTACCACCGTTCAAAGTGCTGAATCGGCTGAGTTAATGTCGTGTGATGGCAGTGCGTTTCTTGCTATAACTGTAACCAGAAATGATATTTTCTTGATCTTTGAAAAGCATTGCGGTATAATCAGTTCATTTTACTACATGTTGTTGACCTACAGCAGTCCCAGTTAAATCAGTCCAAGCATCCTTCAGCACCATCACTGGAGATTTTTCCCAGAACATCAGTTTTGACCACTCTGCTTTAATTTAAATGAACATATGCAATGTGAAATCTTGAATTTGTCCATCTTTGAATTCGATATAAGCGAACATGGCAGTGGCAAACTAACCGAAGTGATAGGCAAAGTAATTGGGAACTGATGAACAAAAAATGGCAAATCAAAATTCACAGAGAGAAATAATAAAAAGGTTGAAAAATGAAATAAATAAATTATCAGAGCCAGATTTCAATCCTGGGACCTACGGGTTATGGCCCACCACGCTTCTGCTACGCCACTCTGATCTTAATGTAATACCTACAAGTTTCATGGATTTGCCTCAGTTGGCTCGCAACGACAGACAGACAAACAGCGATTGGAAAGAATCTCCTCTGTTCTCACGGAAGGAGAAAGAAACCGGTGAATTTGCAACTTTTGATTGAGTTGACAGCTTTGTGTTTTTGTTACTGATTTGTAGCTCCTCTATTTTCGTAACTCCTCTGGTTAGCAGGATCATAATTACCATAATAAAGCTGCCACAGTTGCCTTGTTGGAAGATCCATTGAAGAAACACGGAAAATCTCAGCAATCGATATTTTTTCAAAGAAAAATGGCCTCATATTGTTGCTGGTAGCTTGCAGTAACTGGAGTAACTGAGGACACTAGTAGTTATTGTAAATTTGAACAAACTGTTCTGCCAAAAATGACCATGATAGAGCCATTGTGCTGAGCTAGCAAAGTAGATAGGGTGTGTGTGTGCTTATGACTCTAGTCTGGGTATGTGTGCCATTGTGCTGAGCTAGTTATAGGTTTAAGATTAAAAAAACACTAGGTGTATGTGTGCTTATGACTCTAGTCTGCCAATTTGGCAAATACAGTGGTAATTTTATTCTGAATACAAAGATTGAAGTTTGATCCAAATCTGAGATAACATATATGTAAACGGGCGTGATATATATAAATCCTTAAATGACTGCAAGCCTTCGACATGCATTTTCTTTACTTAAATACACACTGTACCTTCTTTGTCTTACTGATTTTCTGTCTAATGATATCAGAATGATATACAAATGATATCTGTTGATTTCTGAAAGTGTGCACCTCCTGTTGTGTATTGGATTCTAAGAAGCGAGTGTATGATGAGGAGCAAAATATATATCAGGAGGTTTTGTGTCCGAGGGGAAATCTCTAGGAAATTTTCAGCTCTTTGTGGTCTACTATCTTTCGGCTGCTATATCCAAGTCATGGAGCCTCCATGCTCAGCGCAGGAAGGCGTTTCCATCAAGACCATGGGCCGGAGGTTATTTCTTATGGGCGGTTGTAGTTGGCTAAGGGATGCTAATGGTTAAGTGTACTGTCACGATGCTGCTTCAAATCACTGGAGCAAAGAAGCACCAATGCCTACTGCTAGGTACTCTTTCAGCCTCTGTTCTCTGTTTGTTTTCTCCGTTATATATGTAGCCTACTAGTATCTTGGTTAATTGGGCAGCTCACTCACATGTTGCTGCTTTGATTTCAGGTGCTACTTCGTATCTGCAGCTCTGAACGACAAGATTTATGTTACAGGAGGACTCGGACTGACAGACAAGTCACGTAATTCTTGGGACATCTATGCCAAAGCTACAGACTCCTGGTTCTCGCACAAGAACCCGATGCTCACTCCTGACATTGTCAAATTCCTGGCGTTGGATGATGAGCTGGTGACCATCCACAAGGCGTCCTGGAACAGGATGTACTTCGCGGGAGAATGAGATTGCCCTGTGCTGCTCTGGCCCGACGGTCGTCGTTGATGGGACGCTCTACGAAACTAAGGAGTGGGTGATGGTTGGCAGGCTGTCGGACAAGCTAACGCGCCCGCCGTGCGAGCTTCTGGCCATTGGCAGGAAGATCTATGTGATCAGCGGGGGGCTGAGCACGGTGACCATCTGACATGGACACGGCGTCCAGGGTGGACGGGTTCCTGGTGACATAGTCAACCGGGCCGCTGATGGAGCACGACTTCTCGCCGGAGAAGTGCAGTGTCATCACCATCTGAAGACAGCCATTAGCTGGGTTGCTTGTACCGTGAACTGAAATAACAGTGGACGTTTTACTTTTCTTGTGTCTGTATATCTGACTTGTGTATTTTGGTGAGATGGCTGTACATTGATTGACTTTCAACTGTAACATGGGGAAAGAAAAGCTCAGGCTTTTATTCTTTGTATGTTTGTACTTGTTGAATGTGAAAAAAATTCTGATCATAACTGGTTTTCTCTCTGCCCCGTTCACATTATGTAACAGTTTTCGTCAGTGGATTTTTCCCACACATGAATAGTAAAGCTGAATGTTGCAACAGCTGACAAACAGAGCTTCACTGCCAATCAGGTGAGAGATCACTCACGGTAAGATCTTGTTCCATCGTACGACTCTTGTGAATCATCATGGTAACTCAGGGATCCTCGCTTATTCGATGTACCAATCAAATTCCCAATGCATCTCATTCCCCGGGGAAGTGACACTCATTATGCTCATCATTGTTGCCCTCCTCGCCCAATTGGTCATCCTTGCTCCCTCTAGCAACTAAATGTGATTCTGCTACACAAGTAAGGTAGTAGTTCTTTATAGAAGGACCGCCAATGAACATGATCTGTGGCCTAGGCATCATTTCTTCACCAAACTTCACATGACGGTTGCGGTGGCAATTTATTTCTACCCCTAGTGACATTTATTTCGATAGCAGGTGACACAATTGTTGAAGAACTGTTGATGCTTTGTGGTGCCCATCTACGGTTTAAGCAAACCAAAAGTGAACACTATTGCAACAAACAAGGACAAAGCAACGATTACGAATTGGAACAACAGAAAAATAAAAATCTTGTTTTTTGTGGGAAAGTAGGAGAATATCCTATTGTATACTATTAAAAAGTTGTATGTAAATAAAAACTTAATAGTATTGCTTGATTTCCATCATGGTACAAAAATAAAATATATGTGCCACCCAACCATGTTTGTAAGAGCATCTACAACCAGACTACGCAAATCCACCCCCTAAACATCCACAGACGCACCCAAGCACGACTCCGGACAGCGTCGGACGTCGGACGACCCTCAAAAGGCTTACCGAACAACCACACTCCTCATATCAAAAGCCTCAAATTCATGCAAATCCATGCACTTCAATCATATAGCACAAATCCATGCACTTCAATCATATAGCACAAATCCATGCACTTCAATCATATAGCACAAATCCATGGACTCCCGAGGTTGCATTGTTGAATATATGACTTTGTGCTATATGATTTAAGTGCATGTATTTGCATGAATTTGAGGGTTTTGATATGGGGAGTGTGGTTGTCCGGCAAGCCTTTTGAGGGGTCGTCCGACGCTGTCCGGAGTCGTGCGCGGGCGTCGGTGGATGTTTAGGGAGTGGATTTGCGCAGTCTGTAATGCTCTTAGAGGGTGTTTGTTTCCAGGGACTTATTGGCTTAGGGACTTAAAAAAGTCCCTATAAGTCCCATTTAAACCAAACAGGAGGGACTTATAGGGACTTAAAGTGGGCATTTGGGACTTATGAAATAAGACCCTCAAGGAGAGTCTTATAGGAACTTATAGTTGTAATATGGTCTTATAGGGACTTATAAGTCCCATGAACCAAACAGGTAGACACTTTTTAAGGACTTGAGACTTATAAGTTGGGACTAAAAAAATTCTTAGGACTTATGAACCAAACAGGGCCTTACAACGATAATACTAGACCTACCAACGCTTTTACGAAGCCTTACGTAGGCACCACTAGGCATCAGACTACTGATGTTTACATTCTATCAGACTAGTCATTAGCCATTGGATTAGAAGAAGGACGTCCGTCCGATCTACTAATTTAGGCCCCGCATGAGATTAATTGTAGCTGGTAATGAATGCTTGCTGACTACTCCCATAACCCACGCTCGGGTTATTATCTCTCTCCATCTGTTTCTCCCTCGGACGTTGCTTCCTTGTTGCATGCTTCCATAAATCACGCTGGGTTACCAAATTCAAGCACCAACACGATGGAAGCATTACTTGCGAGAACCACTATATCTGATCTGTTAGAGAAAAAATCCACCGAATTCTTAGGTATAAGAGGATGCTTGGATACGTTTTAGTCTCATGACTAAAAGTAGTGGGACTAAAACTTGCTAGCCTCATCCATGCTTGGATCCAAATACTAAAGAGACTAAAATCAAATTAATGAGCATTTATTATCCTTCAAACCCTCCAATCCAGAACTCGCATGTGTTAAAGGAGAGGAGTTAAATGAGGAGCGAGAGGACTAATTCATATTTTAGTAGGGGTACCGCTGACTAAAATTTTTAGTCTCAAGACTAGTTTTAGCCCCTCTTTAGTCCTCTTTAGCCAGGGGTGCTTGGAACTTTAGCCTCTTAAAGAGACTATTTTTAGTCAGACTAAAATAAGTCCCTTGGATCCAAGCACCCTCTAAATCCCGTCGATGATGCTTCGTTTATAGGTGATAAATATCCAAAATACTACCTAATTATTTCTATGGTAATGGAAGCATTTTCCTTTTTTGAATAGCAATGGAAGCATGTTTTTCATGAGACAAAAAGAATCTATGTAGTTATTGATGCAAACATTTTTGTTCTACCAAGACACTCACCGATTGTTTCTATTCATAACCCAACATTTGTCACATTCCATGGAAGTTATTGATGTATTTTTTGACCAATGGATGCATAGTTATGTTTTGCAAAGGAAACATCTTTCGGTGTGAATGAAACAAACACATTCCTTGTGAGTCGCTTAATATGTTGAATGCTTCGAGAGACTAGATCAGATGCGCCATGGCGATCAGATATGGGAAGGTTGCCGACGTGCTGCCTTGTCGAACTGATAACAGAGGCGACGATGCGACGAACATGTAGCTATGGATTATCCCAGTGTCCACGAATGAGTTTTTTTTCACTTGTCGGGAAGACCCAGCACAATATCGTTTAACCAACCAGCTGCATATCGGCTCTTGAGCATACACTTTAGTTCCCTTGCTTCATTGCCAAGTGTCACCTAAGAATAGACGAAATGAAATATGTTAGAAAATATGAAAATTGGATTACAGGGAATAAAGGGACACGCTTGATGTCTGATGAAAATAGTTGTATGGAAGCAAGGCATTAGAACTAAGTAAGCTTTATTTTTGCATGCAGTACAACAAGAATGTAGGATGCATGAAAATATTGGAACTCAACATTTTAGTACACAAGAACGTAACATTGGTACCTTCCCGAGGATGCATCTGTTGTGTCTCCAATGTACAAACTGAACCAATTATCACTTGCTGTATATAAGCAATTTTATAGATGAACAAAACAAAATGTTTACAAGAAGCATGAAAACATAGGAACTCAACATAATCTTGGTATGAAGCATAGAAAATCAAGAATATATAAAAAAATAAGCATGGTAGCAAGATGGGGATGTATTTTATGTCTTCCTAACTATCAAAACAGAGCCGAGTTTCTGGTGATATATGGAAGCATTTTTCTAGTCCCCTGAAACAAAAAAAAATTACAATATAGAAGCTCGCATGTAAGAAACCAGAAAATAATACAATGGGTGCACTAGTGTAAGTTGGAAGCATGAAATTAAAAAAAAAGGAATCTGCCGGCAATTGTGGACGCATATTTGTGCAAGCTCCGGATACAAGAAGCAATTTCAAGATGTTTTTTGTCAACAATTCACATCTTAAATCAAAGCATAGATGATTGAAACTAGGGAATAAGCAAGATTGCCTGCCTACATATCTGTGCTGATCGAATGATCTAAACACATCAACTACAAAATTGTTTGATGATTCACAGCCTAATACATGAATCGAACAATATTAGGCAGACAAGGAATATAAATACCAAAGAGTACTCAGCAGACAATGAATTACAAACAAATGCAAATTGCCAAATCGGAGGCAATCGAGGCAGTGCAATACCTTCGATCTCGAGATGGGGGCGTTTCAAATAGAGTGAAACATGCCAGAAGCCACCGCATGTTCTCTGGGTGTCGGTCCTACTCCGCTAGCCGATTCATCCCACGGGTAACCTGGCGAACCACCAAAATCGGGGATGAGATGGGGAGGAGCAGGGGACAGATCTGCGTCGTGAGTTGGATGTGCTGCTTGATGACGAGGTGAGTAAGAAGCAGCTGGTGAGCGTGGAGGCCCGAGAGGATGGGGGCGGATGACGGCGTGCTCGGGGTAGATGCGTGCGCCACGAGGGAGATGGGGATTATGCGGGTTGACGGCGACCAGTGCGAGGGAGGCACAAGGTGAGCGTCGCCGCGCCATGATCGAGGTAGTCGGGGTGGTGCGCTTGGCGGCGAGGTCGGGCCGTCGGGGTGGTTTCCTGCGAGGCGAGTGATTAGGAAAGAATTATGTGCGGATTATGCGGGTTGTTAGCTTCCTAGATGACGGGACCCTTCTTTTTTTTGCAAATGAACGCAGGGGATTAGGTGTATCTATGACCGTGAGATTATAATAGAATCGACGGCAGTTGAGCGGTCTGACGATGGTCTCCTAGCAGACTACAGATAGAAAGTGTTTCCCAAAGAGTAATTGCTGGAAGTTACAACAGTTGACATACACGGCTTGCCTAGCAATAGGTAGGGCTCCATATGCCCACCACAGCCGAGCACACTGGAAGCCATTGGAAGAACATGATAGAGCAGAACAACCGATGGAGGTCAGAAGAACAATCATGATAAGCATCTTGAGGAAGTAATGCCCAAGATGCCCCTGTGTCTTGCTAAGTTCCATTGTACCACTCTGGTGGGTAATCACGGTAACTTCAAAAGAAGAGGATTCCAGAGATGCTAGGTTTGTCAAAGTTTAAATCAAATTCCCATCCCATCTCATTCCCCGAAAAATTGCACTATCTGACTTTTGACACTCATAATGCTCATCACTGTTGCCCTCCTCACACACTTCATTCTTTCTTCCTCTAGCAACTAAACGTGATTCTTCCATACAAGTAGGATAGTACTACCTCCATTCCAAAATGTATGACGTTTTGGTAGGCTAAACTAGCATACCAAAACGGCATGTATTTTGGAACGGAGGTAGTATTAGTTATTTATAGAAGTTCAGCGAATGGGCTTTGTGTGTGGCCCAAACATCGCTCCTTCATGAAAGTTCACATGTCAATTGTTGTCGCCATTTATTCCAATAGTAGGTGATGTAATTGTTCAAGAACTTTTGACGCTTTGTGGTGACCATCTACGGTTTAAGCAACCCAAAACTGAATATTGCAACAAACAAGGACAAAGCAACAATTGCGAAGTGGAACAACAGAGAAAACTTATGTTTTTTATGAAAAAGTAGGATCCTATTGTATATTATTAAAAAGTTATAAGTATGTAAACAAAAACTTAAAGTATTGCTTGATCTCCATTGCAGTACAAAAATAAAATGTCTGTTCTACCAAACCATGTGTGTAAGAGCATCTACAGCCAGACTACACAAATCCGCCCCCTAAACATCCGCAGAGCCGCCCGGGCAACTCTCCGACAGCGTCGTACGGTCCCTCAAAAGTCTTACCGACCAACCACACTCCTCACATCAAAACCCTCAAATTCTTGCAAATCCATGCACGTCAATCATATAGGACAAATCCATCGCCAATTCAACAATGCAGCAAAGCAAGGTGAACCACATGCTTGACCTGGTGATATGACTGAATGAGACTAAGGAGTGGGTGATGGTTGGCAGGCTATCGCACAAGCAACGCCCACCCTATGAGCTTGTGTCCATCGGCAGGAAGATCTATGTGATTGCCGGGGGCCAGGGTGGACGTGTTCCTTGTGTCCTCATCGGCGGGCCCGCTGATGGAGCATGACTTCTCGCTAGAGAAGTGCAAGGTCGTCACCATTTGGAGACCGCCACTAGTTGGGTTGCTTGTATGGTGAACTGAAATAACAGTGGACATTTTTTTTCTTTTCTTCTGGCTATATATTGACTTGTATTTTGGTGAGATAGTTGTACATCAACTTTTACTGTTAGCATGTCAAAATAAAAGATTATTTATTCTTGGATTTGAATGTAAATAAATTCTGATCGTAACTGAAACAATGTCATCATTCGGTGTATAGGATGGATCCCCCCGCCACATGATAGTAAAGCTGAATGTTGTAACGGTTCACAAACATATTTCACCAGCCGGGCACACCGGAAGAGTTGGACGGGAAGATCCACTGTGTATTGACTGAGTTAATTACAGGACCTTTACACATGTATGCGCCAACCCTACAATGTAGGCACGCAAACATGGGCTAAAATGTAGAAACTAGGATGGTTACAACAATATGTGGGACATGCCCAATGTGACATATACATGCGCTAACAGGAAGAGCTGAAACACTGGTGGAGGCGAGGTAACACTCACGGTAAGCATCTTTGAGGAAGTAATGCTAAAGACACTCCCATGGCTTGCTCAGTTCCATCATGCCACTATGGTGAGTAATCACGGTAACGCTAAAAGAGGACTCCAAGGATACTTGGTTTGTCAAAGTTCCAACCAAATTCCCAATGCATCTCATTCCGTGGGAAATTGCACTATCTGGCTGGTGACACACTCATCACGCTCATCATTGTTGCCCTCCTCATATACTTGGTCATGCTTTCTCCCTCTAGCAACTAAACATGATTCTGCTATACAAGCAGTAGTTATTTATAGAAGGTCAGTGAATGGACATGATGTGTGGCCCAGACATATTTCCTTCACCAAACTCACCATATTTCCTTCATTTCTACCCCTTATGACATTTGTTCTGATAGCATGTGATGCAAGTGTTGAAGAACTGTTGACGCTTTGTGGTACCAATCTACAGTTTAAGCAACCCAAAACTGAATATTGCAACAAATAAGGACAAAGCAACGATTGCAGAGTGGAACAACAGAGAAATAAAACTCCTGTTTTTTATGAGAAAGTAGGAGAATATCCTATTGTATATATTATTAAAAATTTATAAGTTTGTAAATAAAACCTTATTAGTATTAATTGATTTCCATATGTGCTACCAAGCCCTACTCGTAAGAGCATATACAACCGGACTACGCAAATCCGCCCCCAAAACATCCGTAGACGCGTCTGGGCATGACTCCGGACAGCGTCATACGGCCCCTCAAAAGTCCTACCGAACAACCACACTCCTCATACCCAAACCCTCAAATCCATGCAAATCCATGCACGTCAATCATATAACACAAATTCATCACCAATTCAACAATGAAACAAAGCAAAAATGAACCACAATTCAACACTTCAAACATGTCAAAACGAAACTCAACGTCCGGGCCGCGTCTGGTCAACATGATGAATCACTTGACAATCGCCATCTAGGTCACGTCCACGGCTGCTGTGCCCGATCTCACCCCCTCATACTCCCTACACAGGTTGATGTCCTTCCTCACCTCAGGCCACTTCTTGCCTTCTGGATCCAAGAGGTTTGCATCGACTAACATTATCCTCGAATCCTACGTGTCCCGAGCAAGTTGCAACCTCTCCTACAACTTCTTACTCTTCGTCATCCAATCCAATTGATTGTTGGGATCTTGAGCCACCATTTCTCTTCAACCTATTGTTGTTGTTCTTGGGATCATCGACAAGTTGTTGCCAGTTTGGTTTGCCATTCAGTTTCAACCAACAATAGCTTTAAAGTGAATTGCTTCTGCTCGATTTGTTGGTATGAAGTGGCCACCAACCCCATCTATCAAACAAGAATTACTCATGAGAATGCAACAAACAAATCTAGCAATGCAAATGATGACAAAACGAAGAAACTCAACTTACGTGACTAGTGACTCCAACCCAACTTTGATTCCCGACAACCACAGAGGAATAGTGGCAGACATACTTGTTCACGTTGTCTTGAATGGTGGACCATCTATGTTGGAGATAGGCCTCAATGTGGGTGGCATGGATAGCGTTCGACTCCTCGTATTTTCTGATGTTTATGGTAGTGCTTGTGAATCTTTTCCTAGTACTTGTTTCCCTTTTGCTTCGTTCCACATATAGGGTCCATAATCTTGGACAACAAAGCTTCAACCAATGAAACATCCTCATGGATTGTATTGGCATCTCTGAACGGCAAGATTTATGTTAGTGGACTCGAACTGACAGAGAAGTCACATAATTCTGGGGACATCCACGACAAAGCCAACGACTCCTGGTGCTCCCACAAGAACCTGATGCTCACCCCTAACATCGTCAAATTCATGGCATTGGATGGTGAGTTGGTGACCATCCACAAGGCGTCTAGGAAAAATTTGTACTTTGCAGGTTTATACGACCCTCTTGACCTGTCCTGGAGGGGCAAGGACAATGAGATTGTCCTGTGCTGGTCTGGCCCAATGGTCGTTACCAGTCCCTCGGGACCAAGCTGATGATGTGGTTGAACGAGACAAAGGAGTTGGTGATGGTTGATAGGCTGTCGGACAAGCTCACGCACCCGCCCTGCAAGCTCGTGGCCGTCGGCAAGAAGAACTATGACATCGGCCGGGGCCTGAACACGGTGATCACCTACATGGACACGGTGCTACCTCTTGAGCACTGCGTTGGATTTCCTTGAAGAGGAAAGGGTGATGCAGCAGATTAGAGTAAGTATTTCCCTCAGTTTTTGAGAACCAAGGTATCAATCCAGTAGGAGGATACACGCAAGTCCCTCGTACCTACATAAAACAAATAGCTCCATGCAACCAACGCGATTAGGGGTTGTCAATCCCTTCACAGTCACTTACGAGAGTGAGATCTGATAGCGATGATAGATAATATTTATGGTATTTTTGATATAAAGATGCAAAGTAAAATAAAAGGCAAAGTAAAAAAGCAAAGCAATAATAAAGTGATGGAAGATTGATATGATGAGAATAGACCCAGGGGCCATAGATTTCACTAGTGGCTTCTCTCAAGAGCATAAGTATTCTACGGCCGGTGAACAAATTACTGTTGAGCAATTGACATAATTGAGCATAGTTATGAGAATATCTAGGTATGATCATGTATATAGGCATCACGTCTGAGACAAGTAGACCGACTCCTGCCTGCATCTACTACTATTACTCCACTCATCGACCGCTATCCAGCATGCATCTAGAGTATTAAGTTCAAGAAAACAGAGTAACGCCTTAAGCAAGATGACATGATGTAGAGGGATAAATTCTTGCAATATGATAAAAACCCCATCTTGTTATCCTCGATGGCAACAATACAATACGTGCCTTGCTGCCCCTACTGTCACTAGGAAAGGACACCGCAAGATTGAACCCAAAGGTAAGCACTTCTCCCATTGCAAGAAGAACCAATCTAGTAGGCCAAACCAAACTAATAATTCGGAGAGACTTGCAAAGATAACCAATCATACATAAAAGAATTCAGAGAAGATTCAAATATTGTTCATAGATAAACTTGATCATAAACCCACAATTCATCTGTCTCAACAAACACACCGCAAAAATAAGATTACATCGAATAGATCTCCACGAGAGAGGGGGAGAACATTGTATTGAGATCCAAAAAGATAGAAGAAGCCATCTAGCTACTAACTATGGACTCGAAGGTTCGAAGTAAACTACTCACACTTCATCGGAGGGGCTATGGTGATGATGTAGAAGCCCTCCATGGTGGATTCCCCTTCCGGCGGAGCACCGGAACAGGCCCCAAGATGGGATCTCGTGGATACAGAAGGTTGCGACCGTGGAATTAGGTTTTTGGCTCCGTATCTGATCGTTTGGTGGTACGTAGGTATATATAATAGGAAGGAGTACGTCGGTGGAGCAAAGGGGGGCCCACGAGGCAGGGGCGTGCCCTAGGTGGCCCCTCCACCCTCGTGGCCATCTCCTTTCTTTCTTGACGGGGGGGTCCAAGTCTCCTGGATCATATTCGGTGAGAAAATCACGTTCCCGAAGGTTTCATTCCGTTTGGACTCCGTTTGATATTCCATTTCTTCGAAACACTGAAATAGGCAAAAAACAACAATTCTTGGCTGGGCCTCCGGTTAATAGGTTAGTCCCAAAAGTAATATAAAAGTGGAAAATAAATCCCAATATGGTCCAAAACAGTAGATAATATAGCATGGAGCAATAAAAAATTATAGATACGTTGGAGACGTATCAGGCATCCCCAAGCTTAATTCCTGCTCATCCTCGAGTAGGTAAATGATAAAAAGAGAATTTTTGATGCGGAGTGCTACTTGGCATAATTTTAATGTAACTCTTCTTAATTGTGGTATGAATATTCAGATCCGAAAGATTCAAGACAAAAGTTCATATTGACATAAAAATAATAATACTTCAAGCACACTAACAAAGCAATTATGTCTTCTCAAAATAACATGGCCAAAGAAAGTTATCCCTACAAAATCATATAGTCTGGCTATGCTCTATCTTCACCACACAAAGTATTTAAATCATGCACAACCCCGATGACAATCCAAGCAATTGTTTCATACTTTTTACATTCTCAAAACTTTTTCAATCTTCACGCAATACATGAGCGTGAGCCATGGATATAGCACTATATGTGAAATAGAATGGTGGTTGTGGAGAAGACAAAAAAGAAGGGGGGAAGATAGTCTCACATCAACTAGGCATATCAACGGGCTATGGAGATGCCCATCAATAGATATCAATGTGAGTGAGTAGGGATTGCCATGCAACGGATGCACTAGAGCTATAAGTATATGAAAGCTCAACAAAAGAAACTAAGTGGGTGTGCATCCAACTCGCTTGCTCAAGAAGACCTAGGGCATTTTGAGGAAGCCCATCATTAGAATATACAAGCCAAGTTCTATAATGAAAAATTCCCACTAGTATATGAAAGTGACAAAATGAGAGACTCTCTATCATGAAGATCATGGTGCTACTTTGAAGCACAAGTGTGGTAAAAGGATAGTAACATTGTCCCTTCTCTCCTTTTCTCTTTTTTTTATTTGGGCCTTTTCTCTTTTTTTATGGCCTCTTTTTTTAATTTTTTTAATTTTTCGTCCGGAGTCTCATCCCGACTTATGGGGAAATCATAGTCTCAATCATCCTTTCCTCACTTGGGACAATGCTCTAAAAATGATGATCATCACACTTTTATTTTTCTTACAACTCAACATTTACAACTCGATACTTAGAACAAAATATGACTATATGAATGCCTCCGGCGGTGTACCGGGATATGCAATGAATCAAGAGTGACATGTATGAAAGAATTATGAATGGTGGCTTTGCCACAAATACGATGTCAACTACATGATCATGCTAGCAATATGACAATGATGGAGCGTGTCATAATAAACGGAGCGGTGGAAAGTTGCATGGCAATATATCTCGGAATGACTATGGAAATGCCATGATAGGTAGGTATGGTGGCTGTTTTGAGGAAGGTATATGGTGGGTGTATGATACCGGCGAAAAGTGCGCGGTATTAGAGAGGCTAGCACTGGTGGAAGGATGGGAAAAGTTCGTATAATCCATGGACTCAACATTAGTCATAAAGAACCCATATACTTATTGCCAAAATCTAGAAGTTATCAAAGCAAAGTATTACACGCATGCTCCTAGGGGGATAGATTGGTAGGAAAAGACCATCGCTCGTCCCCGACCGCCACTCATAAGGAAGACAATCAATAAATAAATCATGCTCCGACTTCATCACATAACGGTTCACCATACGTGCATGCTACGGGAATCACAAACTTTAACACAAGTATTTCTCAAATTCACAACTACTCAACTAGCATGACTCTAATATCACCATCTTCATATCTCAAAACAATTATCAAGCATCAAACTTTTCTTAGTATTCAACGCACTCAAAAGAATGCTTTACAAATCTTGAATACCAAGCATATTAGATTTTTAAGCAAATTACCCTGCTATTTAAGACTCTCAAAAATAATCTAAGTGAAGCATGAGAGATCAATAGTTTTATAAAAAAAATCCACCACCGTGCTCTAAAAGGTATAAGTGAGGCACTAGAGCAAAACTATATAGCTCAAAAGATATAAGTGAAGCACATTGAGTATTCTATAAAATTCCAATTCATGGTTGGCTCTCTCAAAAGATGTGTACAGAAAAGATGATTGTGGTAAACTAAAAGGTAAAGACTCAAATCATACAAGACGCTCCAAGCAAAACACATATCATGTGGTGAATAAAAATATAGCTCCAAGTAAAATTATCGGTGGAAGTAGACGAAAGAGGGGATGCCTTCTGGGGCATCCCCAAGCTTTGACTTTTTGGTGTCCTTAGATTATCTTGGGGGTGCCATGGGCATCCCCAAGATTAGGCTCTTTCCACTCCTTCTTCCATAGTCCATCAAAAGATTTCACCCAAAACTTGAAAACTTCACAACACAAAACTCAACAGAAATCTCGTGAGCTCCGTTAGCGAAAGAAAACAAAACACCACTTCAAGGTACTATAATGAACTCATTCTTTATTTATATTGGTGTTAAACCCACTGTATTCGAACTTATCTATGGTTTATAAACTATTTTACTAGCCATTGATTCATCAAAATAAGCAAACAACACACGAAAAACAGAATCTGTCAAAAACAGAACAGTCTGTAGTAATCTGTAACTAACGCAAACTTCTGGAACTCCAAAATATCAGACAAAATAGGACAGCCTAGGAAATTTGTTTATTGATCAGCAGAAATTGGAATCACTATTTTATCATGTTCTGGTGATTTTTAACAATTGTTTTCGTGAATAGAAAGTTTCTGGAAATTACAGCAAGATCAAATAACTATCATCCAAGAAGATCATATAGGTTTAACTTGGCACAAACTCTAATTAAAACATAAAACCAAATCTAAACAGAAGGTAGATGGATTATTTATTCCTAAACAGAAACAAAAGGCAAAAAAAATTGGGTTGCCTCCCAACAAGCGCTCTCGTTTAACGCCCCTAGCTAGGCATAAAAGCAAGGATAGATCTAGGTATAGCCATCTTTGGTAGGCAATTCTTCAATGAGGCATCTAACTTCCTTAGAAATTTTTTCTTTCTAGTAATTATCAAACTTTTAGGCACAAGATCGAAAAATTCATTTGTAGCAAATGGTTCCTTAATGATAGCAAAAAGATTGGGATGAATACTTATAGATTTAAGATCCGCGGTTTCCTTACTAGAGGATTCACCCTTATTTTTAGGAACATACATAACCTTGGCAATTTTAGTAGAAGGACTTGGAGTATTCTTTACGAAAGAAAAAGCGGTTCCCAAGTTGGTAATGATACCCTCAAGTTTATTGATTCTAGTGGAATCTTGATTTATTCTCTCATTAACTATGGGTTCCTTTTCCTTAATATTTTTCAAAGTTACTCCTACCTTAGATCCATATTGGGTAATTTGATTGTGGATCTTTTTATCTAGATTTTCAATTAACTCAACGGTGGCAACTTTATTTTCAATAATTTCGAGTTTTGCATTACATGCTCCAAAGTTAACATAGTTCCATTAACCAAAAGAGGTGGTGAGCCAAATAAATCTATCATAGCATTATAAGAATCAAAAGTTGGGCTACCCAAGAAATTCCCTCCAATAATGGTATCGAGGATATATCTATACCAAGGATTAGCACCTACATAAAAATTGCGGAGAAGAACTGAAGTAGATTGCTTTCTGGTAGATCTATTTTGAGCATTGCAAATTCTATACCAAGCGTCTTTTAGATTTTCCCCCTCCCTTTGTTTAAAATTTAGAACTTCATTCTCGGGAGACAACAGAGAAGATATAAGACTAGCCATGACGACAAGGCAAGCGAGAAAAAGGCAAACGGAAAAGAGAGGGCGAATAAAACGGCAAGGGTGAAGTGGGGGAGAGGAAAACGAGAGGCAAATGGCAAATAATGTAATGCGAGAGATAAGGGATTATGATGGATACTTGGTATGTTGACTTTTGCGTAGACTCCCCGGCAACGGCGCCAGAAATCTTTCTGCCACCTCTTGAGCACCGCGTTGGATTTCCTTGAAGATGAAGGGTGATGCAGCAGAGTAGATAAGTATTTCCCTCAGTTTTTGAGAACCAAGGTATCAATCCAGTAGGAGGCTACACGCAAGTCCCTCGTACCTACACAAAACAAATAGCTCCACGCAACCAACGCGATTAGGGGTTGTCAATCCCTTCACAGTCACTTACGAGAGTGAGATCTGATAGCGATGATAGATAATATTTATGGTATTTTTGATATAAAGATGCAAAGTAAAATAAAAAGCAAAATAAAAAAGCAAAGCAATAATAAAGTGATGAAAGATTGATATGATGAGAATAGACCCGGGGGCCATAGATTTCACTAGTGGCTTCTCTCAAGAGCATAAGTATTCTACGGTGCCTGAACAAATTACTGTTGAGCAATTGACAGAATGGAGCATAGTTATGAGAATATCTAGGTATGATCATGTATATAGGCATCACGCCCAAGACAAGTAGACCGACTCCTGCCTGCATCTACTACTTTTACTCCACTCATTGGCCGCTATCCAGCATGCATCTAGAGTATTAAGTTTAAGAAAACAAAGTAGGCCAAACCAAACTCCATCTTGTTATCCTCGATGGCAACAATACAATACGTGCCTTGCTGCCCCTACTGTCACTGGGAAAGGACACCGCAAGATTGAATCCAAAGCTAAGCTCTTCTCCCATTGCAAGAAGAACCAATCTAGTAGGCCAAACCAAACTGATAATTCGGAGAGACTCGCAAAGATAACCAATCATACATAAAAGAATTCAGAAAAGATTCAAATATTGTTCATAGATAAACTTGATCATAAACCCACAATTCATCGGTCTCAACAAACACACCGCAAAAAGAAGATTACATCGAATAGATCTCCACGAGAGAGGGGGAGAACATTGTATTGAGATCCAAGAAGATAGAAGAAGCCATCTAGCTACTAACTATGGACCCGAAGGTCTGAAGTAAACTACTCACACTTCATCGGAGGGGCTATGGTGATGATGTAGAAGCCCTCCATGGTGGATTCCCCTTCCGGCGGAGCTCCAGAACAGGCCCCAAGATGGGATCTCGTGGATACAGAAGGTTGCGGCGGTGGAATTAGGTTTTTGGCTCCGTATCTGATCGTTTGGGTGTACGTAGGTATATATAGGAGGAAGGAGTACGTCGGTGGCGCAAAGGGGGGCCCATGAGGCAAGGGGCACCCTCCACCCTCGTGGCCACCTCCTTTCTTTCTTGACGGGGGGTCTAAGTCTCCTGGATCATATTCGGTGAGAAAATCACGTTCCCGAAAGTTTCATTCCGTTTGGACTCCGTTTGATATTCCGTTTCTTCGAAACACTGAAATAGGCAAAAAAACAACAATTCTGGGCTGGGCCTCCAGTTAATAGGTTAGTCCCAAAAGTAATATAAAAGTAAAAAATAAAGCACAATATGGTCCAAAACAGTAGATAATATAGCATGGAGCAATCAAAAATTATAGATACGTTGGAGACGTATCACATGGCGACTAGTGTGGAGGGGTTCCTAGTGTCCTCATTGACAGACCCGCTAATGGAGCATGAGTTCCCGCCGGAGAAGTGTTGGGTCATCACCATCTGAAGATTCTTACTAGCTGGTTTGCTTTGTACCGTGAACTGAAATATCAGCGGACATTTTTCTTTTCCTCTGGTTGCATATCGACTTTTAACTCTTAACATGTGGAAAGAAATGTTGTTTATTAATTCCCGGGGTTGAATGCGAATAAATTCTGATTGTAACAGGTTTTTGCTCTATCCTACTCACATTAACTCATACACTTTTCGCCCGGTTCTCTCGTTGAAAACTGAAACAATGTCATCAACCGGTGGATATAATGGAGTTTTCCCCACATGGTAGTAAAGCTGAATGTTGCAACAGTCGACAAACGTATTATCACCACAGCTGAGCACATTGGAAGAGCCGAATGAGGCGAGGTAACACTCACGGTAAGCATATTTGAGGAAGTACTGCCCAAGACGCTCATGTGGCTTGCTCAGCTCCATCCTGCCACTCTAGAGTAATCAGGATAGCGCTAAAAGAGGGCTCCAAGGATACTCGGATTGTCCGAGTTCCAATCAAATTCCCAACACAACTCATTCTCCAACTCATTCTCTGGGAAATTGCACTATCCGCTGGTGACACTAAGCATGCTCATCATTGTTGCCCTCCTGACGCACTTGGTCATGCATTCTCCCTCTAGCAACTAAATGTGATTCTGCTATAAAAGTAAGATAGGTATTTATAGAAGGTCAAACAAACTAAACGTGATTTTACTATACAAACATGTTATGTCATGGATTCTCGTGGTATGTCAATTGTTTTTCTTGAATTTTCAAATATGAAAATGATGATTTTTGAACGGGATTGGTTAGATCAGGGGGTTAAGCGAATCGAAAAGAAATGGTTATGCGAACCACCCATTTTCTCACGGGCTTCTTTCTTCTGTTAAACTGAAACGAAATAGAAATCACCAGAGACCGCGATCCCCTCTGTCAGTTCGCACCGGAAGTTTCTCCGCACGCCGCTCGCCGCCGCCGCCGCTGTCTGTACCATGCTCCGTCTCCTGAAGTGCATTCTCACACAACAGCTCTCTTCCCCCTCGGCCTCCACCATACCCCTTTCTTCCCCCTCCGCCTCCTATCAACCGCGGCGCCCCCGTTCTTGCAAACCCCGGCGCCGGCGGCTTCGCCGTCAAGACTACCTCGTCGCCACCTGCGGACTCACCCGAGCACGAGCGCTCAAGGCGTCCACGACTCTCTCCCACCTCAACTCCCCCACCAAACCCGACGCCGTCCTCGCCTTCCTCGCCGTCCTCGCCTTCCTCGCCGGCCTCGGCTTCTCCAGGGCCGACGTCGCCGCAGCCGTGGCAAAGAACCCCAATTTACTCTGGGCCAAAGTGGAGAGGACCCTGTCCCCCATCGTCGTCGGGCTCATCGGCCTCAGTCTGTCAAACTCCGAGATCGCGCGCCTCGCCTAGCTCATCGACTACTGCTTCCGCACCAAATCCGTGGTCGCCAAGCTGCGCTACTACCAGCACCTCTTCGGCTCCTACGACAGACTCCTGCGGGTGCTCAAGGTCAGCCCCCGCCTTCTCTCGTGCAGCCTCGAGACGGTGGTCCAGCCCAATGTCGCGTTCCTGCTGGAGTGCGGGGTAGATGTTTGACATATTGCTTCGCTATGCATCAATGTGCCGAGGCTTCTGACCACCAACCCGGAGCGCGTCCGGGCGATGGCAGCGTGCGCCGAAGGTGTAGGCGTGCCCCGCCGCTCTGGGATGTTCAGGGAAGCGCTGCAGGCCGCCGTGTTCCTCAGCTAGGAGGAGATCGCCGCCAAACTGGAGTACTTGAAGAGCATGTTCAGGTGGTCCGATGCCGAGGTGCGCATTGCTCTGTCTAGGTATCCATCGTTGCTGAGGAGATGAAAGGACATGCTCCAGCATAAGTCCGAGTTCCTTATCTCTAAGGTGGGGTTGGAACCGGCCTACATTGCTCGTCTGCCCGTAATGCTCTGTCTTAGCCTGGAGGGCCGGCTCAGGCCCAGGTATTATGTTATAATGTTTCTAATGGCAAATCGATTGCTCAAGCGCGTCCCCAAGTACTATCCAATCTTCAAGGCAACCGATAAGGCATTCTTTGAGGCGTATATAGGCCCTTGTCGGTGTCAAAATCGGCGGATCTCGGGTAGGGGTTCCCGAACTGTGCGTCAAGGCCGGATGGTAACAGGAGACAAGGGACACGATGTTTTTACCCAGGTTCGGGCCCTCTCGATGGAGGTAATACCCTACTCCTGCTTGATTAATATTGATGATATGGGTAGTACAAGAATAGATCTACCACGAGATCAAGGAGGCTAAAACCTAGAATCTAGCCTATGGTATGATTGTGTATGAAGATGATTGTCCTACGGACTACAACCCTCCGGTTTATATAGACACCGGATAGGGTTAGGGTTACACAGAGTCGGTTACAATGGTAGGAGATATTGAATATCCGCATCGCCAAGCTTGCCTTCCACGGCAAGGAAAGTCCCATCCGGACACGGGACGAAGTCTTCAATCTTGTATCTTCATAGTCCAGGAGTCCGGCGAAGGTATAGTCCGGTTACCCGAACACCCCCTAATCCAGGACTCCCTCAGTAGCCCCTGAACCAGGCTTCAATGACGACGAGTCCGGCACGCAGATTGTCTTCGGCATTGCAAGGCGGGTTCCTCCTCCAAGTCCTTCATAGAAGATTGTAAACACCAAAAATAGTGTCCGGCTCTGCAAAATAAGTTTCCACATATTGCCATAGAGAGAATAACATTAACACAAATCAAATCTGCTGACGTATTCCGCAGTGCGTCATCACACTACGGCCAAGTTCTTTACGAATCGTTTTTACTTTTCCACCTCAGCACGTTTTGCGAGGCGGTTTCCTTGGCCCGTCCTGTCGAAGCACAGATCGTGTGTCCTTTTTACGGGATTATCATCAATACGGACGTGGGTAACCCAACCGCGCCATTTACCACGGCGCTTGGGAGGCAAGCGAGTTTTATTAGGCAGGTGGGGACGCATAACCGCATCCGCCCATATAAGGGGATAAGGATCCACCTTTTTACCTATGCCTTCTTCCTCCTTTGCCAATCCCTCTCTTGCGCACTTGAGCTCCAGCGCCCAAGCCCGCTCTTTTCACCTCAACCTTCTCCAACAATGTCCGGAGCAGGAGGCAAGTGGATGGTCTCCTCTGTCACTGAGGCCCAAGTAAAAAAGCTAAGGAAGGCCGGATATCTGTCCAAGGACATCCCGCACCGGCTTCCCGAGAAGGGGCAGCTTCTCCCCACCCCAAGGCCCCATGAGAGGGTAGTTTTCCTCCCCCACTTTCTCCGCGGACTGGGTTTCCCACTCGACCCATTTGTCCGGGTACTCATGTTCTACTACGGCCTGGATTTCCACGATCTGGCCCCAAACTTCATCCTCAACATCTCGACGTTTATTGTCGTGTGTGAGGCCTTCCTCCGCGGCCGCCCCCATTTCGGCCTCTGGCTCAAGTCCTTCAACGTCAAGCCCAAGGTGGTGCGCGGCAGCCAAGCGCAGTGCGAAGGCGCCATGGCGGGCAAGATGGCCAACGTCCTATGGTTCGAGGGCTCCTTTGTGGAGACCCTAAAGGGGTGGCAAGCAGGGTGGTTTTACATCACCGAGCCACGCGATCCGAAATGGGTCGCAGCCCCCGAGTTCTGATCCGGACCCCCCACGTGGCTAGTGTCCTGGAAAGAGAAGGGCCTGTCGTGGGGTAATGAAGAAGAGGTGACCGGATTGCAAACTTGCATCCAGTCCCTGGTGAACAAGCCAATCCGGCTTGTTAATATAGTCCAGGTTATGCTCATCTGCCGGATCCTCCCGTGCCAACAACGGGGCTTCAGTTTGTGGGAGTTCGACCCGGCGCAGCACCCAACCCTCAACGGGCTCTTCGACACGACGTACAAAGATGCTTGGAAGGTGCTTTTCAAGGGCGCCGAGGCTCCCGCATCCGCCTCCGAGGACCGCGGATACAGCTCGCATCATCACGCTAGCGAGGTAAGCTATCTTCGCCTTTTACAGGATACTAAGCTCTTTTTTCCTTTCACAGTTTTGACTCTATGCGGGATCTAAACTCCCTTACCTTTGATAGGCTTGGCAGGCGATATCCGGACCAATTAACTGTCCGGCTCCCCTACCCGAGGACCCAGCCCCTGCGCTTCTAGTGAAGCTGCTGACTCCGGCACCTTATGTGGTGCCGGAGAAGAAGGGCAAGAAGAAGAAGACCACGGGGACTCGAAAGAGTGCCCGTAACGTGGTGGTGTCGGACTCGTTGTCTGACGAGTCCGAGATGCCCTCCTCCCGCGAACACGAGGAGGAGGAAGAAGAAAGCTCTCCCCCCCCCAGCGGAGGGAGAAGAGGAGAAGAAGGCCGCCCCAGCAGGGGAGGCCGAGGTGTCTAGGAAAAGGAAGATCCCTCCGCCGGACTACTCCCACGACGCCGAAGAGAGCGAAGAGTAGTGGTCGAACAGGGCCAAGCGTCCGGCGACATCGTAAGTTCGGATATCAAAGTAACTCATGATGTTTATTTGTTGCACAGCTTTCCTTAATGTCGAATGTAATTATCCAGCCCGCCCCAGGCCGAATACAATGAATCGTCGGGCGGCTCCCTGGACTCCTCGGACGTGAACTCCGTTCCGCCCGTTGTCTCCCCACGCACTGCGGATGACGCCGAAGTGGCATCGCGACAAGCTCCGGGGCAGGAGGAGGTGGTCCCCGAGGAGCCGCAAGGCAACCTCTCGGACTCCAGGAGTGAAGGGGACAAGACCCCCCCAGGGCTCCAAGTCCGGCTTCGAGCCGGACACCGTGCCGGAATCTTCAACAGTTCCGAGCCGCGGTAGGCGAACTCCTTCAAAAAGGAGCAAGCCTTCCAAGCCAGCGACTTCCGTCCAACCGGAGTCGCTGGACCATCTGCTGGAGGTGCTTGACGGCGCCTCCATCGACAAGGGGCACCATACTATTATGAGTACAGTGATCCAGAGGGTTCAGTCCACCAATAGCGGACTGACTGAAGCTTGCGCTAGCCTTCTGACAGGCTTTGAGGTAAGTAAAAATATGTCAAAATATTACCACATAGACAGTATCCCCTGATGCTCTGTTTGGCGTTCGGAAAGAAAAGCCGAATAGAGGATCTATTAATTTTCGCCGGAGTCTAACAATAAAGAGTCAATATGCGTATGCAGGCTTCGCTGCTATCCACCGCCGCACTGACTGCGCAGGTGGATGCCCTAAAAAAGGACCTCGGGCGGACCAAGCAAGAGCTCGGCCTTGCCAAACGGCAGCTCGAGGAAAAGGAAGGTAAGAAATACCCTACAGAAAAAGGTGCCTATAGAGAGGCGTGATTACAAAAAATAACAGGATCGTACTGCTTATTATAGGGGCCATAGCTGAGGTGGCGACCCTCAAGCGGGCGCTATATGAGGCCGAAAAGAAAATGGCCGAGGAGCGTACCGAGCGGGAAGGACTTGGGGCTCAGGTCGGCGAGGTGCAGCAAGAGCTGCAGGCTCTCATGAAAAAACATGAGAGCTTGGAGCTTGAGTCAAAGGCGCAAGCATCCGAGCTCACGTCGGCCCTTGAGACCGCCAAGGGTGCCAAGGCCGAAGCCCAAAAGGCCCTCCAAGATTTGGAGGAGATGAAAAAGATAGCAGCGAGTAAGGCATTCTTAATGCAAAGTAGAAATATAAAAGTAAACTACTTGTCACTTACCCAAATCCGGAGTTCTCCAGGGGGGTTCGCAGATCTTCCCCGCAGCGTATCCGACGCCGCCGCATTCTACCGAGCTGAAGAGGACAGCTCGACGGAGAGTGTGTTCTGGTCTCAGTATTCTGAGGCCGGACACCCTGTACCCCTGAGCGACCAGCTGAAACAGCTGGTCGAGCTCCACAAGGCGGCCGAATAGGACATGAAGGGCTTCATAGTTCGGCTGTGGCCCGGAGAGGCCCTGCTTGGGAGCTATTTCGGGCTGGTGCGGCGGCTGGTGGAGGCCTGTCCAAGGCTCGAGGTCATCAAGCGCTCCTTCTGCGTCGAAGGTGCCCGTCGGGCCCTTGCCCGTGCGAAGGTGCACTGGGGTAAGCTAGACGGTGAGAAGCTTGTGAAGGACGGGCCACCGGCGGGGAAGGAGCATCGCAAGCCCTAGAATTACTACAAGGATGTTCTTGCAGGTGCCCGCCTTGTGGCGGATGAATGCACCAAAGATGTAATTTTTTAATGAACTCGCTCGTGTTTATCCTGTGCGCTGAAAACTTGTTCACATGCGCTAAGCAATGCTTATTGGATTTAAAATATTATTTTCTGTGCGGACATTTATCAAAAAATTGAGAGATGGCTAGTCGTCGGCTTCTGCCCCCGTACCACTAGTGCTGGGGTGTTCAGGATAAACCTGAGCGCTCTTTTTCCCATGGTTGGGTCATTCGAGGAAGGCGCTCAGCACAACGAACCAGGCAATCGGACTATAATGCTTGAACACTCTCACTTAGCCATAGAACTTTATAATTTTAAATTTCGGCGAAGCTCCTAGTTCGGAAGACCGAGTTCGGGGCGCTATCCACGCCTTTGGCCGGACAAAGCCAGCTCCTCGCTCTAAGCGGCATAAGTCTTTAGGGACTCGAAAAACCTCTCGAACAGCGACCGGTCTCTCGCCTCATCATGACAGTCAGTTTTAGCTTTCTCCACTGAGGTGCTTAACCCAGCAGAACCGGGGCACAATCGCAGTGGTTCTCCTAGTGCTACCTTAGCCGATATAGCGGAACGTAAGGCACCAAAACATAGGAGCCGGGCAAACCCAACTATTGACCCAAATCATGATTCGGAGCCGATGCATATAGTGCTATAAGTTTGGGGTGCCGCACTTGTGAAAGTGGACGGACTTCTCACACCATAATAAGGGGTACTGAAGCCCCTGGCGTATTTGTCGTACCATGATGTAGGGGTGCAGTCATGTCATTTAATAAACATATATATGAAAAGAGGATAATGCAAAAAATAGACAAAAAGTTATGCATTGTTTATAGAGAGGCTATTTATCAGAGCCGAACGATACAAGTAGTGCAATAAGCAAGAAATGTATTGGACTATTTAACATGTCGTGACCAGGGGCAGGCCATGGAATTGTATTCAAAATAGGTATACTGCTCGTAACAGAGACCACCTATGAGTTTCATAATGCGGCATGGCTTTGTCTGCTTCCCTGGATCTTGCATCGTTTGTGCGGCAGTCGAATTGCCGAACAAGTCGTCCAAAGTGTGGAGTCCTGAAAGTAAGAAAAAGGAATCCGGCAGCCCCTAGTACGTTTTAAGCCGTATTTTGGGTGTGCCGTTATTGTGCCCCTTCCCCTGTGCCCATGGTATTTCAAGGGCGTAGTTATGTACGCGAGGCACTGGTTTCGCTATATCGCGAGGGCCGGGGTTGGGGCTGCATTGCTACGCCTGCTCAGAACATGCTAGGCGGTCTTGTTGTAGGTTACTCCGGGCGCGCTTGGCAGTGTCCGACTTTTTAACGGCCGGGTTGGGGAATTGCCTAAGAAGGCTGCTTTGTACTTCCGTTGCGAGAGCCGCCGTGTGCTCCTCCGTGTGGAGGGAGCGTCCGGTATTTCCGTTGACCGTGATCACTCCTCGAGGGCCTGGCATCTTGAGCTTGAGTTATGCGTAGTGCGGCACCGCATTGAACTTTGCAAATGTGGTTCGTCCGAGCAGGGCGTGATAGCCACTGCGGAACGGGACTATATCGAAGATTAACTCTTCGCTTCGGAAATTATTCGGAGATCCGAAGACCACGTCAAGTGTTACCGAGCCTGTACAATTGGCCTCTACACCTGGTATAATGCCTTTAAAGGTCGTCTTTGTGGGCTTAATCCTTGAGGGATCGATGCCCATTTTCCGCACTGTATCCTGGTAAAGCAGGTTCAGGCTACTACCTCCGTCCATGAGGACTCTTGTGAGGTGAAATCCGTCGATGATTGGGTCGAGAACCAATGTGGCAAAGCCGCCATGACGGATGCTAGTGGGGTGGTCCCTTCGATCAAAAGTGATCGGGCAGGAGGACCATGGGTTGAACTTTGGGGCGACTGGCTCCATCGCGTATACGTCCCGTAGCGCACGCTTCCGCTCCCTCTTGGGAATGTGGGTTGCGTATATCATGTTCACCGTCTGCACTTGTGGGGGAAACCCCTTCTGTCCATTGTTGTTCGGCGGCCTGGGCTCCTCCTCGTCGTCGCTATGCAGCCCCTTGTCTTTGTTTTCGGCTCTTAACTTGCCTGCCTGCTTGAACACCCAACAATCCTTGTTGGTGTGATTGGCTGGCCTTTCGGGGGTGTCATGGATCTGGCACAAGCGGTCGAGTATTCGGTCCAAAGTGGACGGGCCCTGAGTGTTTTTTTTGAATGGCTTTTTCCGCTGACCGGATTTATAGCCTCTGAATCTGGCATTAACTGCCGTATCTTCGTTGCTGTCGCTGCTAACGCGGCGCTTTTGCTTATTTCGACATGTCCTGCCACTTTTGTCCTTGGTATCCGAATTACCAGGGTTCTTTGATAAGTTGTTGCTGCAAGCTAGCCAGCTATCTTCTCCCGCGCAAAAGCGGGTCATGAGTGTCGTGAGGGCTGCCATAGATTTCGGCTTTTCCTGTCCCAGGTGCCGGGCAAGCAACTCGTCGCGGATGTTATGCTTAAAGGCTGCTAGGGCCTCTGCGTCCGGACAGTCGACTATCTGGTTTTTCTTTGTTAGGAACCGTGTCCAGAATTGCCTGGCCGATTCTTCTGGCTGCTGAATTATGTGGCTTAAGTTGTCGGCATCCGGTGGTCGCACGTAGGTGCCCTGAAAGTTGTCGAGGAATGCGGCTTCCAGGTCCTCCCAAGAACCGATTGAGTCAGCTGGCAAGCTGTTAAGCCAATGTCGGCCGGTCCTTTAAGTTTGAGCGGGAGGTATTTGATGGCGTGTAAATCATTGCCACGTGCCATGTGGATGTGAAGGAGATAATCCTCGATCCATACCGCCGTGTCTGTGGTGCCATCGTATGATTCGATGTTCACGGGTTTGAAACCCTGTGGGATTTTATGATCCATTACTTCGTCTGTGAAGCATAGTGGGTGTGTGGCGCCCCTGTACTGGGCTATGTCACGACGCAGCTCGTAAGAGCTATGTCTGTTGTGTTCGGCACGGTCGGATTTGTTGTATCCGGAGTGAGGATCATCGACACGTGTCGTCGGGCGCTTGCGCGATCCGTAGATCGACCTTGTTTGTCCTCCAGTACGTCTTGCAGGTCTGGCATGTTTTCCCGTGCCTTAGTTGAGCGGCGTCGGGGCATGGCTTGGGTGGAGGGCCGAGAGGCTTCTCTGTCGCGGCCGTGAGGTGGCCGGTCTGCCATGTCGTGCGCTGGTGATGTAGGCGCTTCCTCCTCTGATCGGGGTAGCGGCCTGCGCTTTGGGTAACTCTTGGAGGGGCGCTCGAGTTCATACTCTTCGGCCGCAAGGACTTCAGTCCATCTATCAGCTAGCAAATCCTGGTCAGCTCTAAGCTGTTGCTGCTTTTTCTTGAGGCTGTTTGCCGTGGCTAGAAGCCTGTGTTTGAAACGCTCTTGTTCGGCGGGGTCTGATGGTACGACGAATTTGTCGTCATCGAGGCTTGCCTCGTCTTCGGAGGGAGGCATATAGTTATCATCGTCAGCCTCTCGTTCTGCCGCTCTCTCATGAGGGCTGGCTTCTCCATCTTCCTGCGCCGAATCTTGCTGGGTTGAGTGTTCTTCGGCGCTATCCGGGGTAGTATTATCTCCCGTGCCGGAATCACCGTTTTTGCTTTGGCGGGATTTAGAGCGGCGCCGCTGACGCCGTCGCTTCGGCTGTTTCTTGGAGGTGTCATCCCCCGCTGTCCATCGCCATCTCCATCTTTTGGAGTATCCACCATATATATGTCGTATGATGAGGTGGCCTTCTAGCGCCCTACAGGTGCTGTTTCCTGTTCGTCTCCTACCTCGTCGTCCATACCGTCGAAGTCTTCAGAGCCGAAGTCAAGCATGTTGGTTAAATCGTCGATAGTGGCTACAAAGTGGGTGGTGGGTGGGCTTTGAATTTTTTCATCGTCCGAATCCCATCCTCGCTGACCGTAATCCGGCCAGGGCTCTCCTGATGAAGAGAGAAACTTGAGAGAATTCAGGATGTCGCCCAAACGTGAGTGCTGAAAGATGTCCGCGGCAGTGAACTCCATTATGGGTGCCCAATCGGATTCGATTGGTAGGGGCACGGGAGGTGCAGAGTCCGGAGAAGAGTCCGGACTCTCAGAGTCACGAATCACGTGGAGCACGGGGCTGGCGTTCGGCTTGATCGCCTTTGCAAACGCAGCCCCGAGGCGACGTCCAACCGCTAATCCTCGATTGACGCAATAGGCTCCGAATTAAGGGTCGGAACCGGTGCGTGTGCGGCCTCCAGGACACTGTTCGGAGGCAGAGCTAGATCGTGCCCCTCGAGATAGTGCGGCGCGCTTGGCTGTGGCTCAAACCCGTCGAAGATCAAGTCTCCGCGGATATCAGCCGTGTAGTTTAAGCTTCCAAACCTGACTTGATGGCCAGGGGCATAGCTTTCGGTCTGCTCCAGGTGACCAAGCGAGTTGGTCCGCAGAGCGAAGCCGCCGAAGACGAAGATCTGCCCGGGGAGAAAAGTCTCACCCTGGACCTCGTCGTTGTTGATGATCGAAGGAGCCATCGGGCCTAAAGGGGACGACACAGAGGAACTCTCAGTGAAAGCACCAATGTCGGTGTCAAAACCGGCGGATCTCGGGTAGGGTGTCACGAACTGTGCGTCAAGGCCGGATGGTAACAGGAGACAAGGGACACGATGTTTTTACCCAGGTTCGGGCCCTCTCGATGGAGGTAATACCCTACTCCTGCTTGATTAATATTCATGATATGGGTAGTACAAGAATAGATCTACCACGAGATCAAGGAGGCTAAACCCTAGAAGCTAGCCTATGGTATGATTGTGTATGAAGATGATTGTCCTACGGACTACAACCCTCCGGTTTATATAGACACCGGATAAGGTTAGGGTTACACAGAGTCGGTTACAATGGTAGGAGATCTTGAATATCCGCATCGCCAAGCTTGCCTTCCACGCCAAGGAAAGTCCCATCCGGACACGGGACGAAGTCTTCAATCTTGTATCTTCATAGTCCAGGAGTCCGACGAAGGTATAGTCCGGTTACCCGAACACCCCCTAATCCAAGACTCCCTCAGCCCTCATAAGGAAGGTGCACCGCGCCTCGCTGAGTACTATGCCACAGCTTGCCTAGGGGAAGTGCCCAGTGGATTCACATTGACAGGAACCAAGAATGGGCTATGAAAATTGGGACTGCGTATGGCACAACCAAAATTTCTCTCCGTGTGGTAAGGTGCTAATTCCTGTCATGGTGTTCTTTGCCTTAGTGGATGTTGTTTGTCCGCTGTTGGCTGTTATATGGCTGTTCGATACTTGTTTGGTCGTTGCTAATTCGTGATGAAACTGATTATTTGATTCCTGAATCCTGATATGTTAATGTCATCATGTGTCTATGAGGTTGATCCAAATCTGAGATAACCAACATGTAAAAAGGCGTGATATATGTAAATACTTAGACGACTGCAAACCTTCAGCTTGCATTTTCTTTTCTTAACATTCCTGAAGCTAGATGATATATCCTTTATGAGATGCATGAAGACTGCAATGATAATTGGATGCACCTCAGCAACTATACAGGGTTGAAGAAGTTCAACTCAGTATTTTCATAGCTCTGTACTATGTCCTTATCTCCAGTAATATTTTGTTAATTCAGCAACTTTATACGCTGCAAAGATTTATGTTAACTCGGAATAAGAAAAGGATTGACTCGCTGAAAGCCCGCACTATCTGTTCTATTTTGAATTTTATGAGACAGATGTTTGTGATCAGCACAGTGCAGATCAATGTCTTGAATGAATCTGCCATGCTGCCCTAGCTACTATATACATACACCAAACCTCGATATTTTTTTGTAGGTGGTGCATGTCATGTTCTAAGTTCTAACTGTCTACTTTTATAAAGATGACCTGAAACTGAAAGGTTCAGATTTATCATTTTACGCGTGGCATCTGTTTTTCACTTGGGAATGAGTGAAGTTAGTTTTAGAGTTAATTCCATTTTTAACCCCCTCGTTTGTCCTTTTTGACAAGGATTACCCCATACAAGCAAAAATCATCCATCTTACCCCATTTAGCTAAATTTGTGCCAGAGTTTACCCTTTTATTTGCACTCCGTCAATCTTTTATTTTTTGCAGCCCGTTTCTTCCCCGCTCGATTGCACACCCGGTTCTTTCTTCGGTTCTACTTCACGCATGCCCCTTCCATATCGTTCCTCCATCTCGCCGCCACACCTCCTCCCTATCTCCCTCCTCCATCACTACTCCTCCTTGTCCTGTTATACCGCATCCGCTGCTACTAGAACAGCAACCGCTTTGCATCTCTCCCGAGTCTCCTCTACGAATTGGGCGTTCTTTGCAGATGTTATGTCAACCCAAACAAATGTCTGCTTGCATCTCATTTCAAACATTTGATAGCTTACATCAATTTGCAAGTGCCTTTGCAAGTAGTAGCACCTAGCGCTACGCACAGTATGCAGTAGCGGCTAATGCGAAGCACAAAGCAAAAACATGGCACACGAAGCAGACCAACCAGCAACAGCACGCAGGCAACAGACCAAGCAACAGCTAGCTTGCACCTACAGCAACTGGAAGACCAAGCAGAAGCTACCATAAGCTGCGAGTGTGGCGAGGCGGCAGTGTTAGAATAGGAGAAGGACGCTGAGCATGTCACACACACGCGCGCACACGGCTCAGCTCAAACTCGTTCACGAGCAGGTCACGCGCGCAAAATGGCTAAACTAGCATGGGCAAGGAGTCGATGGAATTGATCAATTTGATGGGTCCTAATTCCTAAACGAGGAGCAGATCAAGATAGGTCCGAGTGTATTTTTCTCGAGCGCTTGGAGCCGAACCGGATGTGCGGTCGAGGAAGTGAATAAAACTGGCTACGGACAAAGAAAAATGCCTATAAATCATGTGGGAATCAATTGACAGAATGAGCAAAAATCTAAAGAGGGGTAAAATCTGGCATATATTTTGGTTAGATGGGGTAAGATGGATGAATTTCGCTTAAATGGGGTAACCCCTGTCAAAAAGGACGAAACGAGGGGTAAAAAATGGAATGAACTCTTAGTTTTATCACTGGAAAATGGAGCAGTGCCATCCTCTGCACCAGAACAAAACTTGAGGCTAGGATAGATAGAACTAGTTCAGCATTAGCCTGTCATCTTCGCTTGAACGACCACCATGGAATATTTCTGAATATAGGAAAGCACTGAGGGCTGAGGCAGAACCAGTTCATTCTTTGATTTATTGGCGTACAGCAATTCAGTTGAACTTATTCACAACCTGTGCACGTAGTTGGTCCAAGCATTCTTCAGCACCATACATGAAATTTCAGAGAACGTCAGTTTTTGACCACTGCAGTTTGAAAGGAACACCAAATCTTTGAATTCGATCCATGGCAGCAGCAATCAGCCAATCATTCGGAAGTGACAGTACAAGTAACTGTGAACCTGAAGGAAAAGTAATAACTCGATAATTACTATCAAGCAAGCCCCGCGACCCGCTCCCGCGACCCGCAAGCCTAGCCGCCGCCGCCTCCCCCTGCCCGTCGCCGGCGGGATCCGGCCGCCCTCGCCGGCGCGCGGCCCGGATCCGGTCCTCCCTCCCCCCGCCCTTCCTCCCCCTCCCCTCCTTCCGCCCTCGCGCCTCCTCCCCGGGAGGTGGCCGGGGCGGCCCCCGCGGCGCTGCTCTCGGCCGCGCTCCACTCTCCCTCTCCCCTGCCGTCGCCGGCGGGCGCCCCCGGCTCCGGCCCGGGGGTGCCGGCGGCGGCAGGATCTCTCTTCCCCGCGCGCGCGTCCTCCTGGCCCGGGGCAGGGGGGCGGCGGCGGTGTCGCTCGGCTTGGCGGCGGTCAGGTGACCCGGCGTGGTGGCCGGTGGCAGACGTGGTGGAGGCGCTGCTCCTTGGCGGCGGGGCGGCGTGGTGGTGCTGGGTGGCTGACGTCGCGCCCCGGCCCAGATCTGGGCCCGGTGGGCCCCATCTAGGTCCTAGCGGGCCGGCCCCCGGCGTGGCCTCGTTGCCTGCGGCGCGGTGAGGCGGAGGAGCGGCTCAGTTTTGGGGCGTCGGCACTGATGGCGTGCCGGCAGCAGCGCGAAGGCGGGAGCTTTACGGGCCCACAAGGGCTCGGCCGGGTCTAGTGTGCTCCTGCTATTGTGTCCGGACGGCTAACGTCGCTGACGATGGAGGTGGGGCCCTCCCGCGTGCCGACGGTGCTGATGCCCTAGTCCCGGCTCCGATCCTTCGCCGCCTGCCTTCATTTCGTGGTGCCGTGGTGAGACGGTGGTGGTTGGTTTGGTGGATGGATCCGAAGCGCCCGAGGTGCGGGTTGGGATCGGGGGAAACCCCTGTCGGCGTGGCCGACACCGGCGCGGTGGCGCCTGAGGGTGCCACCTGACCTTCCGGGAGGGCGTCGGGGGCTACCCTGCCTCTCGCCTCTTCGTGTACCGGGGGAAACCCATGGCAGCAGCGTCGTCATCGTCGCGATCCTTCTTGGAGGTGTTGATAGGTGCCGACGCTTCGGAGTATTGGAGCCTAGGGGTAGATTCCGGTGGGCGCAGCGATTGCGAGGCTTCTTCGTTTTTGTTGATCCGCCGTTGTCGGCATTTGTTTCTTTTGCTCTTTCTCTGTCGTTTCGTTTGGGCGTGTCTGTGCTGCTTCCGCCCCAGCACCTATCCCTGTATGGTTCGGTTGGTTGCTTTGTATACAAAGCGGGGGGAAACCCTTTTTCGGCAAAACTAATAACTCTACAAAAAGGAAAAAAACAGAAACTAAATAAAATTATAAGAGCCATGTTTAGATCCTGGGACCTGTGGGTTATGTCCCCACCAAGCTTCCGCTAAGCCAATCTGATTCACTTGTTAATGGATCTTCTGTTCTCGTAATAATGGAATACATTTCTTCCCTTGAACGCGATCCGTGCCTGCTAATTTGCCCAGTGGTACCGACCGGCACAAGCTCCCGCTCGCAGTGGTACATCGCGTTTGTCTCGGCAACTTGGTGGTTACTGAACGAATCAGGCTCTTCGTGAACCACTTCAGTGAAACCGTTTCCTAGTAACTAGTTTTAGTCTTTGTGCTCATACTTTGGCGCAAGTCGCAACAACAGCTGCTATTTGCAGCACCTTGGCTATTATTGTTTCCGGCACCGAGTTTCTTCCTCATGCAGGTGCTTATCATCCTGATGCTTCGCATGCTCACATTGAAGCGTAAAACCCCGAAAAAAAGGTCCAGATCTTGCATGCCACATTTTGGCGGATGTTCAAGAACGAACAAAACACTGCCTAGAAGGTGTGGAGTGCGAGTGACCTTCTCTCCGTGGTCAATTCCTCACTCTATTGAAGCATAAGCCATTGTAACAACCTATGTATGCCATTAGGAATATTTATAGTCGCAACATAAAGTTCCATTCCTTCTAGCTGAAGATATACTCCGTTTATAGCCGGTTGTTGCATCTAGAATTCACGGTGGAGAGTTGAGATAGAGGGAACACTAGTAAAGTTATGAACCAACAACCACTACTACACGCATTTTGTTTAGTCACTTTCTTACACCTTCGAACACATGTGCTTTCATGGCCCTTAAACTACCAAGGGCATCTCCAACAATGTAGATCAAACACTCTGACAAATGTCCACATGCTCATATTGAAGAGTAAAACCCCGAAAAAGGTCCAGATCTTGCATGCCACATTTTGGCGGATGTTCAAGAACGAACAAGACACTGCCTAGAAGGTCTGGAGTGCACGTAAGTTGTCCATGTCCGGACGTGTCCATGGACAATCGGCTGGGCGGACGTCGTCCAACCCAATTTCACGAAGAAGACAGACACGAGCCATTCAATGTTGATCATACTACAAGTTCACATGATTTTTACAATGCAAAAGATATCTAAAACTACAAAAAAAACAACAACTGAGTTTTGCTTCGATACAACCCCCCCCCCCCCCCCAAAGTTTACACGAATCTTAAAGTTACTTAAAAATGATATTGTCAACCTGCAAATCAATTGTATGGAATAGATCAGTACTCATACAGATGATTATATTGCCTTTCTTGATTGAAGTGATAACTTCTAATATCCACATTTAATATGCATCAAAATATGTAACATATTCAGGAAGGGGTGAGGGGTGTACCGATTACCGAAGCAAAGTTCAAAACAACTAAATCCCAATCCTCCCTGTTGGAGGTGAGGCCTGGTCAGTGCTCTAGACTGGAGAGAGCACTGCCAGATTCTCGTCGATGATCTCCAGGTCCACAAGGAGAGCCAAGACAGTAGTGACGACATCCACGAGCTCCACCTCGTGGTTGCGTAACACCTCCTTGATAATCCCCAAATGCATGAAGTTACTATAGCACTTTCCAAAGTGGAGGAGGTAAGTATGGAGTGTCGATATCCCGAAAGAGTTAAAGGTAGGGTACATATTCTGTCATGATGATCTTGGTGGTGGCCCTCATGGAGGCGAGGCCAACTCGAACAAGCGACCCTATCCTGTCCGCCCGCGTCCGTTTGGGGATAAACGGATAAAGCAGGCCTTCCAACGCGCGGCCGCAAATGGACCGTCGTCCGTTTTCTGTCCGCTTTCGACCCATTCTCGACCCAAGTTTAGGCCGAGTTTGCGGCCGAACGGACACGTGCGGACGCGAGCGGCGCATGCCCTTGTCCTGCCCTTGGCTCATGGCCGCCGCATCCACAAATCCGGGCGGACATGGCCCCATTGTGACCCCCAAATGGATGAAAAGCGGACCAAGCGGATGTCCATTTGGGGTCGCGTGTTGGAATTGGCCTGAGCATCTCGGGCTACACGTTCTTGTTCACAGGTTTGGAGGAGCTCCGCTATATCACCCTCTTCTTTAAGTACGAGTTCCAATAGTTCTTCATCTCGTTATACATCCTTCCTGGCATATGCATCGCGATGTGACCATCTAACCAATGAAAAGAAATCTCGTATAATTAGCACCATGAAAAACTAATTGTGAAACTTCATCGTGTTTCTCAAGCTTAGTCCATCGCAAAATACGTTGTTTCCAATGGGGTTTAGACTTCCCATTCAATTGATGTTTGTTTATATTTTCAGCATTTGATTTTGGTTTTGCATTGTTGTCTAAGTTTCTGAAATGTTTAGATGGCCAGACTCAGAGATGAGGCGTGTGAGGATTCCTTACTTGCTTCCTAACTTGGCTTCGATGTCGATGACGATGTCCTCCTCTTCCTGAAAGAACACTCCGTGTCTCAATCTGGGCCGCAGGTAGTTGATCCAATACAGGCAGCAGCTTTTGCCATTTCTTAGCTGACCGTTGAGATACGAAGCCAAACCAAGGCAAACAAATTCAGGCACAATTCAAGTAAAAATGATTCAAAGATAGCAATTAGCACAGAAATTGGGGCATCACATTTTGTGCTAGATTTTTGTCTCATATGGGAATTGTGTTCAAGCTTAGAGCATCTCCACCCGCGCCCCCAACAGACCCTTCCCAGGCGTTTTTGGCACGCCGGCGCTGAAAAACGGCCCAGTCGCCCCTAGAAGCCCGTTTTTCGCCGGCTCGGGTCGAAACTGGTGCCGACGGACCCAGGCAGAACCCGGCGCCCTGAGGGGCGCCTGGGGCGCCGGCACAAGCGAAAAGGGCGCGTGGGTCCGCACTGTCGGCGAGTCCAGCGCATATTCCCGCCGTTTCTTCCCGCTTTCCCCACACTTCCCTCCCATTTTCTCCTTTCCTCCCGCCAATCTCCCTCCCGCTCGCCTCCCAGCCGGCCGCCACGCGACCGAAGAAGTACGTCGTCCCCCGCGCGGCGGCAACCGCGACCGCCTCCGTCGCCCAGCTGAAGCCGAGAAAGCCGAGGGCTCCGCCGTCCAAGCCACCGGGCATGCCAAACGCCGAGTGGAGGGTGGAAGTTCAGCGATGGGAGGCTGTCACCGCCGACTGGCGGAACAGGGCCATCGTCAAGAAGGCCCGTGACAACACGGCGCGCGCGGCTACGGCGGACCAAGCCGAGGCCGAGGCGAGTCGCGCGGGGATGATGAATCCACCCGGCAGCCACGCCCAGTACGCTCCCTGGGGCCAGCAAAGCGTCGGCTCCCCGTCGCCGCAGCAGCCATGGGGATCGCCCTCGCCCAGCTACGCCGACGGGGACGTGCACGGTGGGTTCAACCCGAACGTGACGTTCCCCCACGGACACCCGGCCCAGCGCACGCCCTCGCCCGCCTTCGTCGGCGTATAGTACCCTCCATACAACTACTCACCGCCCGCCTACGCGTCCTCCCCGACGCCCCATCTCCGCCGGTGCATGCTGCCCTTCTCGCACCTCGTCGACACCGACGAGACCGAGCGCGACATGGACGACACCATCGCCGCAGGTTCGTCCGCGGCCGCCGCGTCTCCCGGGTTCGACACACCGGACGATACGGTGGATCTCAGCGGCGGCATAGACGGCGAGCTCGGCTACGTCTTTGGTGAGGAGGAGCAGGAGCAGGAGGAGGAGGACGACGAGGAGGAGGAGGTGGAGGAGGAGCCGGCGACTGTTCCGGCGAAGAGGCGCAAGAAGAAGAAGCGGGCGGCCAGGTCAAGCGAGCCGCGCATCAAGTGGGCGTCCAAGGAGGAGGAATGCCTCACCGAAGCATGGAAAGTCGTCTGCCTTGACCCGACCACCGGCGCGAACCAGAGCATCGAGACGTACTGGGAGCGCATCAAGGCCGAGTTCGATGAGCGCAAGCTCGTCGACCCCTACATCAAAGGCGTCTACATGCAGCGCGGCTCGAAGGCGATGGCGAACCATTGGGGCGCATTCAGGGGTCGTGCAACAAATGGCATGGGGTCGTCGAGGAGGTCGCGGCGCGCCCGGAGAGCGGCGCCAGCGTTGAGGATCAGGTATGCCACGCCGGTCTCCCGCCTCTCTTCGCCGTGTACGCCCGCCAACTGTTTGTGTTCCTCCGCGCAGTTGCTACGCAGGTTCGCCCTGTACCGACAGAGCAACAGCGACGCCGAATTCAAGTACCTCCACGTTTACAAGGGCATTGACAAGTGCGAGAAGTGGGCGGAAGTCCGGCGCACCCTCGACAAGGCCAAGGAGAGCTACAAGACAGACGCGCCGACTCCTGGCGCATCGGAAGGGTGGCCGAACAGCAACAAATGTGCAAAGAAGGGGAAACACGCCGACGTGGCCACCGCTCGAGTGCAGGAGTCCATCAAACACTGCCTCACCGACGCGCAGGCCCGGGCCGTCCTTCCTGAAGAGAAGACCGTCGCGCGGTGGTCGGCGTTGATGTCGAGCAGCGCCGTCAAGCTCGACCTACTCCGGACCAACGTCGCTGCGAAGAAGAGAAACACCGACCTGGCTTTCCTGCTGGGCGGGGCGGACATGCTCCAGAGCACCGACGAGGTGGTCAAGGCGTGGTACTTGGTGGAGTGCAGCCTCATCCTGAACCAGCTTCCCTCGACGACGCCACCGACGCCGGCGCCGACGCCAAGCCCGCGTGATGACGCCTCCACGATGCCTAGCAGCACCGAAGCCGCGCCGACACCGCCCAGCGCAAAAGCAGCTCCGGCACCGCCAAGCCCGCGCACGCCGACTCTGCCGACGCCTGGGGCCGACCCCGCCCAGTGATGCGTTGCGCACGCCAACTTGTGCCGCTCTATTTTTTGTACGCCTGACTATAACCGGTCGCCGAACAGTTACTTGTGATCACCGGACTTGTGGCATCTTTTGTGAGCGGGAACGACAAGTTCGAATTTTCCGCGTCCTGGGGCCGGCGCCAGGGGGCGTGACTGGGAGCTAGGTCGCCCCAGGGGCCGAACTAGCGCCGGTTCGCCCCCAGACCGCTCTTTTTTAGCGCCCTGGGGTGCCGAACGGCTGGAGATGCTCTTAGATAACAAGGTCAAACATAACTCTAAGCAATTACTCCCTGTGCCCCATAATATAACATGTTATTACATCCAATATACGATGTAATAACATTTTATATTACGAGAAGGAGGGAGAAGATTTTAGGTGCATTGTTGTCAATAGAAGATTATAATGATTTTTAAAATTATGTCAAGACTAGAACTAGATCTTGGATGTAAGGTTCCATTCCAAATTGAACTCCAAGCCAAATACAAATAAAATCATTTAAAACAATGCAAGTTCATCAAATTATTCCACTAGACTAGAACGTAATTCAGAATCAGCCATAAAGAGCATTGGCAGGCAACAATCTCCATGAGTGAAAGGGGAAAGAAGTTCATCACGAAAGTGTTGTTCTAACCCCAAGCTCATGTGAGATCAGGTGAACAATAAAATAAAAAACAGGAGTTTGGTAGGGGAAACATTCCCATGCAGAAGGAGAACTCTTGAATCAAGAGGTTTTCACCAAATATAGGAGTTTGGTAGGTGCACTTCAGTACTTGACACTCACTAGGCCAGATATTTCTTTTGCTCTAAACAAGGCATGCCAGATTCTTCGTCCACCATCTATAGCTCACTGGACTGCTGCTAAACGCATAATAAGATATGTGAGAAATACCTTAAGTGTTGGTCGAACCTTTAGCAAGTCATCATCCATACTTGTTAGTGCTATTTTTGATTCTGAATCGACAAGTTGCTTGGATGACAGAAGGTGTACAAGTGGATTTGCAGTTTTCTTTTGGCCAAATTTGATATCTAGGTGTGCAAAAAAATAGGCCACAAATTCATGATCAAGTTGCGAGGCAGAATACAAAGCATTGGCAAATGCAACAACTGGGATAATTTGGGTTAATTCCATGTAGAGAGAACTTAGAATATGTGACACTCAAACTCCATGTTTCCGGGTGATAATGTTGGCACCACATACTTTTTGCTAATCCTGTTTGTCATGCAAGAACCAAACATATTGAAATTAATTATCACTTTGAGAGGGAATAATTGCTAGCGAGGAATTGGAGATCTGGTATGTTCACTCGAAAGATCAAGTCGCAGACGCCTATATAAAGGCCTTACCTACAAGATCATTCGAAGAATTTAAGCATAATCTTAACTTGATAAAGTTATGATTATGGAAGGGTGTTAAATATGTCATAAGGATAGTTGCCGCTAGCCTTAGCTTGTACTCTACAATGGAGTTGTTAGGGATAGATTTTCTGTTTTAACATTGTACCTTATCTCTATCTCCTATCTTGATATAAACTAGATGACCCGTTGCGCCAATGGCGCAAAGGCCGAGAGTGACACCATGCAGGTGAGAATATTTAGAGACCAATGATCAAGAAAAGGCATCAATGTTATGGTCTTCGAGAGAAGATCGACATCTTTTCTCCCTATTTTCACAACCAATTCTATCCAAGAATTAAATGCAACCACTTAGGGCCATATTCTTAAGAGCATAGAAAGGGAAGCACTAAAAATCCAAAAGCAAGTGCATATCTGTTTGTAGCGAAAAGAGATGCGTGACAGTTATCTCTAATCTCATAATAACAGCACTATGCAGTGCAGAAATCATAACCAGAATTATTCATATCTGAAACAAATACCGAGCAGAATTATTCATATCACATAATTGCCTAATAAGTTATCCTTCATCTCTAGGTTTAGAAGAATGAACTTTCTGGGAGGCCATAGGAAATGATTCAGCGTTGAGATTTCAGCACTGATTACAGCACATATTGCCAGATTCTCCCTGTTGGAGATGAGGCCTGGTCAGTGCTCTAGACTGGAGAGAGCACTGCCAGATTCTCGTCGATGATCTCCAGGTCCACAAGGAGAGCCAAGACAGTAGTGACGACATCCACGAGCTCCACCTCGTGGTTGCGTAACACCTCCTTGATAATCCCCAAATGCATGAAGTTACTATAGCACTTTCCAAAGTGGAGGAGGTAAGTATGGAGTGTCGATATCCCGAAAGAGTTAAAGGTAGGGTACATATTCTGTCATGATGATCTTGGTGGTGGCCCTCATGGAGGCGAGGCCAACTCGAACAAGCGACCCTATCCTGTCCGCCCGCGTCCGTTTGGGGATAAACGGATAAAGCAGGCCTTCCAACGCGCGGCCGCAAATGGACCGTCGTCCGTTTTCTGTCCGCTTTCGACCCATTCTCGACCCAAGTTTAGGCCGAGTTTGCGGCCGAACGGACACGTGCGGACGCGAGCGGCGCATGCCCTTGTCCTGCCCTTGGCTCATGGCCGCCGCATCCACAAATCCGGGCGGACATGGCCCCATTGTGACCCCCAAATGGATGAAAAGCGGACCAAGCGGATGTCCATTTGGGGTCGCGTGTTGGAATTGGCCTGAGCATCTCGGGCTACACGTTCTTGTTCACAGGTTTGGAGGAGCTCCGCTATATCACCCTCTTCTTTAAGTACGAGTTCCAATAGTTCTTCATCTCGTTATACATCCTTCCTGGCATATGCATCGCGATGTGACCATCTAACCAATGAAAAGAAATCTCGTATAATTAGCACCATGAAAAACTAATTGTGAAACTTCATCGTGTTTCTCAAGCTTAGTCCATCGCAAAATACGTTGTTTCCAATGGGGTTTAGACTTCCCATTCAATTGATGTTTGTTTATATTTTCAGCATTTGATTTTGGTTTTGCATTGTTGTCTAAGTTTCTGAAATGTTTAGATGGCCAGACTCAGAGATGAGGCGTGTGAGGATTCCTTACTTGCTTCCTAACTTGGCTTCGATGTCGATGACGATGTCCTCCTCTTCCTGAAAGAACACTCCGTGTCTCAATCTGGGCCGCAGGTAGTTGATCCAATACAGGCAGCAGCTTTTGCCATTTCTTAGCTGACCGTTGAGATACGAAGCCAAACCAAGGCAAACAAATTCAGGCACAATTCAAGTAAAAATGATTCAAAGATAGCAATTAGCACAGAAATTGGGGCATCACATTTTGTGCTAGATTTTTGTCTCATATGGGAATTGTGTTCAAGCTTAGAGCATCTCCACCCGCGCCCCCAACAGACCCTTCCCAGGCGTTTTTGGCACGCCGGCGCTGAAAAACGGCCCAGTCGCCCCTAGAAGCCCGTTTTTCGCCGGCTCGGGTCGAAACTGGTGCCGACGGACCCAGGCAGAACCCGGCGCCCTGAGGGGCGCCTGGGGCGCCGGCACAAGCGAAAAGGGCGCGTGGGTCCGCACTGTCGGCGAGTCCAGCGCATATTCCCGCCGTTTCTTCCCGCTTTCCCCACACTTCCCTCCCATTTTCTCCTTTCCTCCCGCCAATCTCCCTCCCGCTCGCCTCCCAGCCGGCCGCCACGCGACCGAAGAAGTACGTCGTCCCCCGCGCGGCGGCAACCGCGACCGCCTCCGTCGCCCAGCTGAAGCCGAGAAAGCCGAGGGCTCCGCCGTCCAAGCCACCGGGCATGCCAAACGCCGAGTGGAGGGTGGAAGTTCAGCGATGGGAGGCTGTCACCGCCGACTGGCGGAACAGGGCCATCGTCAAGAAGGCCCGTGACAACACGGCGCGCGCGGCTGCGGCGGACCAAGCCGAGGCCGAGGCGAGTCGCGCGGGGATGATGAATCCACCCGGCAGCCACGCCCAGTACGCTCCCTGGGGCCAGCAAAGCGTCGGCTCCCCGTCGCCGCAGCAGCCATGGGGATCGCCCTCGCCCAGCTACGCCGACGGGGACGTGCACGGTGGGTTCAACCCGAACGTGACGTTCCCCCACGGACACCCGGCCCAGCGCACGCCCTCGCCCGCCTTCGTCGGCGTATAGTACCCTCCATACAACTACTCACCGCCCGCCTACGCGTCCTCCCCGACGCCCCATCTCCGCCGGTGCATGCTGCCCTTCTCGCACCTCGTCGACACCGACGAGACCGAGCGCGACATGGACGACACCATCGCCGCAGGTTCGTCCGCGGCCGCCGCGTCTCCCGGGTTCGACACACCGGACGATACGGTGGATCTCAGCGGCGGCATAGACGGCGAGCTCGGCTACGTCTATGGCGAGGAGGAGCAGGAGCAGGAGGAGGAGGACGACGAGGAGGAGGAGGTGGAGGAGGAGCCGGCGACTGTTCCGGCGAAGAGGCGCAAGAAGAAGAAGCGGGCGGCCAGGTCAGGCGAGCCGCGCATCAAGTGGGCGTCCAAGGAGGAGGAATGCCTCACCGAAGCATGGAAAGTCGTCTGCCTTGACCCGACCACCGGCGCGAACCAGAGCATCGAGACGTACTGGGAGCGCATCAAGGCCGAGTTCGATGAGCGCAAGCTCGTCGACCCCTACATCAAAGGCGTCTACATGCAGCGCGGCTCGAAGGCGATGGCGAACCATTGGGGCGCATTCAGGGGTCGTGCAACAAATGCCATGGGGTCGTCGAGGAGGTCGCGGCGCGCCCGGAGAGCGGCGCCAGCGTTGAGGATCAGGTATGCCACGCCGGTCTCCCGCCTCTCTTCGCCGTGTACGCCCGCCAACTGTTTGTGTTCCTCCGCGCAGTTGCTACGCAGGTTCGCCCTGTACCGACAGAGCAACAGCGACGCCGAATTCAAGTACCTCCACGTTTACAAGGGCATTGACAAGTGCGAGAAGTGGGCGGAAGTCCGGCGCACCCTCGACAAGGCCAAGGAGAGCTACAAGACGGACGCGCCGACTCCTGGCGCATCGGAAGGGTGGCCGGACAGCAACAAATGTGCAAAGAAGGGGAAACACGCCGACGTGGCCACCGCTCGAGTGCAGGAGTCCATCAAGCACTGCCTCACCGACGCGCAGGCCCGGGCCGTCCTTCCTGAAGAGAAGACCGTCGCGCGGTGGTCGGCGTTGATGTCGAGCAGCGCCGTCAAGCTCGACCTACTCCGGACCAACGTCGCTGCGAAGAAGAGAAACACCGACCTGGCTTTCCTGCTGGGCGGGGCGGACATGCTCCAGAACACCGACGAGGTGGTCAAGGCATGGTACTTGGTGGAGTGCGGCCTCATCCTGAACCAGCTTCCCTCGACGACGCCACCGACGCCGGCGCCGACGCCAAGCCCGCGTGATGACGCCTCCACGATGCCTAGCAGCACCGAAGCCGCGCCGACACCGCCCAGCGCAAAAGCAGCTCCGGCACCGCCAAGCCCGCGCACGCCGACTCTGCCGACGCCTGGGGCCGACCCCGCCCAGTGATGCGTTGCGCACGCCAACTTGTGCCGCTCTATTTTTTGTACGCCTGACTATAACCGGTCGCCGAACAGTTACTTGTGATCACCGGACTTGTGGCATCTTTTGTGAGCGGGAACGACAAGTTCGAATTTTCCGCGTCCTGGGGCCGGCGCCTGGGGGCGTGACTGGGAGCTAGGTCGCCCCAGGGGCCGAACTAGCGCCGGTTCGCCCCCAGACCGCTCTTTTTTAGCGCCCTGGGGTGCCGAACGGCTGGAGATGCTCTTAGATAACAAGGTCAAACATAACTCTAAGCAATTACTCCCTGTGCCCCATAATATAACATGTTATTACATCCAATGTACGATGTAATAACATTTTATATTACGAGAAGGAGGGAGAAGATTTTAGGTGCATTGTTGTCAATAGAAGATTATAATGATTTTTAAAATTATGTCAAGACTAGAACTAGATCTTGGATGTAAGGTTCCATTCCAAATTGAACTCCAAGCCAAATACAAATAAAATCATTTAAAACAATGCAAGTTCATCAAATTATTCCACTAGACTAGAACGTAATTCAGAATCAGCCACAAAGAGCATTGGCAGGCAACAATCTCCATGAGTGAAAGGGGAAAGAAGTTCATCACGAAAGTGTTGTTCTAACCCCAAGCTCATGTGAGATCAGGTGAACAATAAAATAAAAAACAGGAGTTTGGTAGGGGAAACATTCCCATGCAGAAGGAGAACTCTTGAATCAAGAGGTTTTCACCAAATATAGGAGTTTGGTAGGTGCACTTCAGTACTTGACACTCACTAGGCCAGATATTTCTTTTGCTCTAAACAAGGCATGCCAGATTCTTCGTCCACCATCTATAGCTCACTGGACTGCTGCTAAACGCATAATAAGATATGTGAGAAATACCTTAAGTGTTGGTCGAACCTTTAGCAAGTCATCATCCATACTTGTTAGTGCTATTTTTGATTCTGAATCGACAAGTTGCTTGGATGACAGAAGGTGTACAAGTGGATTTGCAGTTTTCTTTTGGCCAAATTTGATATCTAGGTGTGCAAAAAAATAGGCCACAAATTCATGATCAAGTTGCGAGGCAGAATACAAAGCATTGGCAAATGCAACAACTGGGATAATTTGGGTTAATTCCATGTAGAGAGAACTTAGAATATGTGACACTCAAACTCCATGTTTCCGGGTGATAATGTTGGCACCACATACTTTTTGCTAATCCTGTTTGTCATGCAAGAACCAAACATATTGAAATTAATTATCACTTTGAGAGGGAATAATTGCTAGCGAGGAATTGGAGATCTGGTATGTTCACTCGAAAGATCAAGTCGCAGACGCCTATATAAAGGCCTTACCTACAAGATCATTCGAAGAATTTAAGCATAATCTTAACTTGATAAAGTTATGATTATGGAAGGGTGTTAAATATGTCATAAGGATAGTTGCCGCTAGCCTTAGCTTGTACTCTACAATGGAGTTGTTAGGGATAGATTTTCTGTTTTAACATTGTACCTTATCTCTATCTCCTATCTTGATATAAACTAGATGACCCGTTGCGCCAATGGCGCAAAGGCCGAGAGTGACACCATGCAGGTGAGAATATTTAGAGACCAATGATCAAGAAAAGGCATCAATGTTATGGTCTTCGAGAGAAGATCGACATCTTTTCTCCCTATTTTCACAACCAATTCTATCCAAGAATTAAATGCAACCACTTAGGGCCATATTCTTAAGAGCATAGAAAGGGAAGCACTAAAAATCCAAAAGCAAGTGCATATCTGTTTGTAGCGAAAAGAGATGCGTGACAGTTATCTCTAATCTCATAATAACAGCACTATGCAGTGCAGAAATCATAACCAGAATTATTCATATCTGAAACAAATACCGAGCAGAATTATTCATATCACATAATTGCCTAATAAGTTATCCTTCATCTCTAGGTTTAGAAGAATGAACTTTCTGGGAGGCCATAGGAAATGATTCAGCGTTGAGATTTCAGCACTGATTACAGCACATATTGCCAGATTCTCCCTGTTGGAGGTGAGGCCTGGTCAGTGCTCTAGACGGAGAGAGCACTGCCAGATTCTCGTCGATGATCTCCAGGTCCACAAGGAGAGCCAAGACAGTAGTGACGACATCCACGAGCTCCACCTCGTGGTTGCGTAACACCTCCTTGATAATCCCCAAATGCATGAAGTTACTATAGCACTTTCCAAAGTGGAGGAGGTAAGTATGGAGTGTCGATATCCCGAAAGAGTTAAAGGTAGGGTACATATTCTGTCATGATGATCTTGGTGGTGGCCCTCATGGAGGCGAGGCCAACTCGAACAAGCGACCCTATCCTGTCCGCCCGCGTCCGTTTGGGGATAAACGGATAAAGCAGGCCTTCCAACGCGCGGCCGCAAATGGACCGTCGTCCGTTTTCTGTCCGCTTTCGACCCATTCTCGACCCAAGTTTAGGCCGAGTTTGCGGCCGAACGGACACGTGCGGACGCGAGCGGCGCATGCCCTTGTCCTGCCCTTGGCTCATGGCCGCCGCATCCACAAATCCGGGCGGACATGGCCCCATTGTGACCCCCAAATGGATGAAAAGCGGACCAAGCGGATGTCCATTTGGGGTCGCGTGTTGGAATTGGCCTGAGCATCTCGGGCTACACGTTCTTGTTCACAGGTTTGGAGGAGCTCCGCTATATCACCCTCTTCTTTAAGTACGAGTTCCAATAGTTCTTCATCTCGTTATACATCCTTCCTGGCATATGCATCGCGATGTGACCATCTAACCAATGAAAAGAAATCTCGTATAATTAGCACCATGAAAAACTAATTGTGAAACTTCATCGTGTTTCTCAAGCTTAGTCCATCGCAAAATACGTTGTTTCCAATGGGGTTTAGACTTCCCATTCAATTGATGTTTGTTTATATTTTCAGCATTTGATTTTGGTTTTGCATTGTTGTCTAAGTTTCTGAAATGTTTAGATGGCCAGACTCAGAGATGAGGCGTGTGAGGATTCCTTACTTGCTTCCTAACTTGGCTTCGATGTCGATGACGATGTCCTCCTCTTCCTGAAAGAACACTCCGTGTCTCAATCTGGGCCGCAGGTAGTTGATCCAATACAGGCAGCAGCTTTTGCCATTTCTTAGCTGACCGTTGAGATACGAAGCCAAACCAAGGCAAACAAATTCAGGCACAATTCAAGTAAAAATGATTCAAAGATAGCAATTAGCACAGAAATTGGGGCATCACATTTTGTGCTAGATTTTTGTCTCATATGGGAATTGTGTTCAAGCTTAGAGCATCTCCACCCGCGCCCCCAACAGACCCTTCCCAGGCGTTTTTGGCACGCCGGCGCTGAAAAACGGCCCAGTCGCCCCTAGAAGCCCGTTTTTCGCCGGCTCGGGTCGAAACTGGTGCCGACGGACCCAGGCAGAACCCGGCGCCCTGAGGGGCGCCTGGGGCGCCGGCACAAGCGAAAAGGGCGCGTGGGTCCGCACTGTCGGCGAGTCCAGCGCATATTCCCGCCGTTTCTTCCCGCTTTCCCCACACTTCCCTCCCATTTTATCCTTTCCTCCCGCCAATCTCCCTCCCGCTCGCCTCCCAGCCGGCCGCCACGCGACCGAAGAAGTACGTCGTCCCCCGCGCGGCGGCAACCGCGACCGCCTCCGTCGCCCAGCTGAAGCCGAGAAAGCCGAGGGCTCCGCCGTCCAAGCCACCGGGCATGCCAAACGCCGAGTGGAGGGTGGAAGTTCAGCGATGGGAGGCTGTCACCGCCGACTGGCGGAACAGGGCCATCGTCAAGAAGGCCCGTGACAACACGGCGCGCGCGGCTGCGGCGGACCAAGCCGAGGCCGAGGCGAGTCGCGCGGGGATGATGAATCCACCCGGCAGCCACGCCCAGTACGCTCCCTGGGGCCAGCAAAGCGTCGGCTCCCCGTCGCCGCAGCAGCCATGGGGATCGCCCTCGCCCAGCTACGCCGACGGGGACGTGCACGGTGGGTTCAACCCGAACGTGACGTTCCCCCACGGACACCCGGCCCAGCGCACGCCCTCGCCCGCCTTCGTCGGCGTATAGTACCCTCCATACAACTACTCACCGCCCGCCTACGCGTCCTCCCCGACGCCCCATCTCCGCCGGTGCATGCTGCCCTTCTCGCACCTCGTCGACACCGACGAGACCGAGCGCGACATGGACGACACCATCGCCGCAGGTTCGTCCGCGGCCGCCGCGTCTCCCGGGTTCGACACACCGGACGATACGGTGGATCTCAGCGGCGGCATAGACGGCGAGCTCGGCTACGTCTATGGCGAGGAGGAGCAGGAGCAGGAGGAGGAGGACGACGAGGAGGAGGAGGTGGAGGAGGAGCCGGCGACTGTTCCGGCGAAGAGGCGCAAGAAGAAGAAGCGGGCGGCCAGGTCAGGCGAGCCGCGCATCAAGTGGGCGTCCAAGGAGGAGGAATGCCTCACCGAAGCATGGAAAGTCGTCTGCCTTGACCCGACCACCGGCGCGAACCAGAGCATCGAGACGTACTGGGAGCGCATCAAGGCCGAGTTCGATGAGCGCAAGCTCGTCGACCCCTACATCAAAGGCGTCTACATGCAGCGCGGCTCGAAGGCGATGGCGAACCATTGGGGCGCATTCAGGGGTCGTGCAACAAATGCCATGGGGTCGTCGAGGAGGTCGCGGCGCGCCCGGAGAGCGGCGCCAGCGTTGAGGATCAGGTATGCCACGCCGGTCTCCCGCCTCTCTTCGCCGTGTACGCCCGCCAACTGTTTGTGTTCCTCCGCGCAGTTGCTACGCAGGTTCGCCCTGTACCGACAGAGCAACAGCGACGCCGAATTCAAGTACCTCCACGTTTACAAGGGCATTGACAAGTGCGAGAAGTGGGCGGAAGTCCGGCGCACCCTCGACAAGGCCAAGGAGAGCTACAAGACGGACGCGCCGACTCCTGGCGCATCGAGAAGTGGACTCTAAATGAGATTAAGTCAGAAGAACTTTGCCTCCTTGGATTATAGATGTAAACTGGATCTGCAGTAATTCACTGTAATAGATGAGAACATTCGAGAGGATCAGGAAAAAGCGCTAAAGATACTAAAATGGAGCTCGAAGCCTAACCATCAACAGATTGCATGCAAATTTTACAAAACCTATATCGTAACTCATAACAAAGCATCTCACTGTTTCTTATGAATCAGATACAATGATTATGAATCATGAACATATTCACCCTCCAGCAAAAACATATTTTACGAAAAAACACAGCTCCGTACCAGCCTTCCAGGAACCAAATATAAAAAGCTTTCTAGAAGATCCTCTAATAAATTCCTCTCCTGATATGTAATTTGCCTGAAGAATGGAGAAATCACAGGGGATTTAGGATCACTGACCAATACATAAAATAGAAAATGCACAAAATATAAAAGTGGACAAAATTCCCCATAGAATCAACATCACAATCAGTGGGCATTAACTAAACATGAATTAAATATAAAAGGCACACAATATATGATGGAGCGGAAGAGGACAGCAGGCTTCCAGCGGTGGCGCGACCTGCGGTTGACAAAGCCGTTGGCGGCTACTCACCTAGTGCCCCTCCTGCTTGGCGGCAAGGAAGAGGTAGCGGTGGTCGTCGAACCTCTTGCTTAGCTAGGGAGGAGATGGTGGCTGGGAGCAGGAGCCGCGTGAGATCTGCGTCCGTCATCGCCCACCTGCTGAGCCACCTCTCTGGAAAGCTTCCATCGGCAGCGGTCAAACATGTTGGCTCTTTCGATCCATTCAACCAACTTAGGTTCTGCAGGTTCTTTGCCAACACTGCATACATTACTGAAACAAAGGTATTGGAATGCCACCATTATTCCTTCATACTATCAGGTGATGAATACATTTATTTCAACACATTAATTACATATTCAGTGTCAATGCATGTATGATGTTAGGCTAATTCTTTAACAATAATAATAAGGAATTGGATCTACAATATGTGACCTCAAAAAAAAATAAGTGAAGAAATGGATGTTTCAATAATTTAGAAGGAGGCCAAGGGATCGGTTTGAGGTAGAAACAGTGAGCCTGTGGGATGGAGGATTCATCTGTACCCAATCGGTGGCACTAAGAGACACGTCACTCTGACCTATTGGTTTTGTTGTAATTATATAGAGATGGTAGTAATCCACCAAGTTCCAAACAAATGTATTAATCTAAGAATCTCTAATACCGTATACTAATTGCTTGGAATGAAGACGTTGCATATACAGTGCAGGAGAAGAAGGTATTGATGCTCCTCTTCCTATATAAACTGAAATGCAATCACTTTGTCACACATGTCAGCTAGCTTGTAACTGCCTAATAATTATATGTATCAGGAATGGAACGTGTTAGGTGCCAGCTATATGCACGTTCATAATACTTAGAGCCCCTGGAAAAAGACCATATCATATCCTAACAATCTCGATTCTAAATAGAAATATATGAATTGTAATATCCAACATTTTTTCTGAATTCTGTATATGACACATATACACCCAGACAAGCAACAGTTCAGTTCTGTGACTGAAATTTGTCATCTTGATAACACCACTAATCTAATGCAGTTCCATCTATGTGATACGATTATAATTAGGATTGGCATGCACCTTTTCCATGAGTGTCAAAGATACAAAATTAGCAACTTGTTTCATTTGAGCAATCCCTTTTGCAGCTATGTATGTCTGCTTAATTATCACTCCATAAGACAAAATGGCACTCTGCATTTCTAGACATCAATTCAAATGTACAGATGTAGCAAAGCCCCAATAATACAATCGCCAAGATGAGAAATGCTGGTCTGCTCAGAGCACTGAGGCTGACGCATGAACCACCAACAAAAGCGAAACATGCAAACAACTATGACCAGATGCAAACGACCATGGCAGGAGAAGATTTGGAGGAAGGGAGGAACATGTACTTACATTGGTGTGAAGAGAAAACTAATAGAGAAGCTGGAAGAAGGCGCAGCGAAGACATAGAACATTAGGAGGCTGAGCAGGAACAGTAGGACAATAATTTAACCTGAACCACAGTGAGAAAACATTTTCCAAGAGCCTGAAAAAAACCCAGCAAATATATGACAGCGCGAGTAAATAGTAAACAAAAATAACTACTGGAACCTGAAAGCACAGGTTCATTTTACTGAATGGTTAATTCGACCTGCAGGTCCTCCACTGCGCTAATTTGACCTGCAGGTCCTCCAACCCTAGCCGCTCGGGTCGCTGGTGTGCGGCGTCGCCATGGACGCCGGCGGGGCGCCCACACCTCCGACGCCTTCCACGTTGCCTACGGGGCATCCACCTCCTGGTACACCCCCTCTCACCCAGGCACACCTCTGCTTGGGGTTGCTTGCGCTTGTGGTTTCCCCGTATGAGTATGTAAAAAGCCGTGGAACCTTTCAATCCGATAGTCGATTGCATAATAGCTTATCTACAGACGCGTGTGAGGGATTAGAAATTTTGTACAGGCTTGAGAATCCCTGACTATCTTGACACGCCCCTTTTGTAGCAAGAGATCGAGCTGCCCCAGTCTGTTCCTACACGAGCAGCACCATGGCTCCATGCCTCCTCGCCTACGAGGACGACACCATGGCCAGGTTGACGAAGATGGCGAGGTAAGTGTTGATGACCCTGATCTATATCTTTCCCCTCACTCCCTCTTTCTGTCGCACACGGAGAGAACTGTGGTGGCAGCCCAGCAGATTTTCTACGAAATACAACTTTATTTCGAAAAGAAGAAAGGAAGCTGATTAAATCATCTATGCATACAAAACGTGACTTTGTTAGAGAGAGAGAATTCACCTTGTTCTTCACTAAAATCTTCTTCAAGATTCTTCGTCTTCTCTTCTTTCTCAGATCTACACACACCATGTATAGAAAAATCAAGAAATCAACATCAAATTTAGCTAGCTAACAAGGTCTGCATCCATCGGGGAAAAAGGTGACTCTGCTCACCTGTAGTGGATTAATAAACGTTGGAGGTTGCTGGCCACAAAATAGTTGCTGACCAACTCCACGAACACCAGCAGGGACATTGCCATGCGAGGACCAACAGTTTAAGCCATTGAAACAGGACGCGTTTGTGAAAACCATGCCTGCAACAAACAACAATTTTAGTGTCAGAAAATCTAATTGCTGCACAAAACGAGAAAAAGTAAATAAACAATATGGAAACCCTATTTTAGGTAACATATATATATTTTTTCCTGGTCTCCTGAAGAGTATTCAAGTACATCCTTGCATCAGGGACACCCTTTCAAGAAGATCTGCCCTCCATTTAGACAATGGAAGCCAAGCTGGCAACTGCCATCCTAAGTAGTGAATATCGATAGTACTTAAAAGCATGGAAACTTTGTCTACTAGTAATTCATATCAAAGAGATATGGAATTAACAAAGTGTGCACACAGAAGAAATACATACATATCAATTACAAGATATTTGAAAGAACCTAAGCAAAATATTAGACGACCTTCTTTAAGAAATTTAGACCATACGCTACTGAGGTTATATGATTTTACCTGTTTCATTTCTGGCACGAAAACAATCTGAGCCCAGTCTGCAGCTGAACACTGAGGAATAAGATTTCAGAATATAGGGTAACAATTTGTATGTGTTGCAGTAAACTGCAAGCATATCTCCAAAAATAATAAAAGAAAGTGATTAGCGAATCGTCAATCACAACCTCCTCTGAACATAGGCAGAAGAATCGTGATAGAGGCTTTGATGTTTCTACATACCTTCCATGCTTTTATGTTTGCATTAGCCCACTGGTTAAGGCATAATACTATTTTATTTAACCTCTCTTGATGCTTGATACTTTGCGTCTTTGAAATAAAATACGGGATTATGTGGTCGGCTTTTTGTTGATGACCAGCAACTTTGTCAAAGGGGGATTAGTCCACCAAAATTAAAGCTTATTCGGAACAAAGCTTGTTCGGAACAGGGGTTAGCATCTGTAGCTAGCAAGATCAACCATCAATGACTTATCTAAGTAAACGCGACCAATAATCAAGCAAATAAACTGTAATCCCATCTCAGCTAGCAATATAAACAAACAAGGGGTAGCATCTGTAGCAAACAAGATCAACCATCAATGGCCTATCTAAGGAAACACGACCAATAATCAAGAAAATAAATTGTAATCCCATCTCAGTTGGCAATATAAACAATTACACAACAATCCAGAATCTCACCTCATTCTTCTTCAGCTGAACTCTACCGTGTAGTTCATCATGCGCTGCAAGATGGAGAACACAACACAAAGTCCAGGCTCCGTGAGCACGATGTCGGCGCAGACCTGGCAGCGTCCGTCGCGTCTGAGGATTGTACATGTGAGAAGATGTGAATACATACACAGATTCATATACTGGGCAGGAATGTAACAACAATTGTCTGCTTGCATAGGAAATAATGGTCATAATGGTGCCAATGGCAAGAAATTGCCTACGGAACTGGACAGTGCAGGCCAAGGCATACATTTCAGTCACTTTGAACATAGATGAGTAATGAAGTAAAAAACCAGAGAGCCGTGGAAGCACTGACCTCAGGCGGTGCTGCCCTTGCGCTCCTGGCTCCGGTACTGCACGACCATGTACAGGTCTATCTTCCCTGCAAATACAAGTAAATCAGATCAATGTCCATCAGCAGACGAACCCAAGGCAAGCGAAGAACATGCTTGGTGGTGGTGATAAATGTTCTTCTCCAGATTCGATGGAAGGCGTGCAGTGGAATAGTCACCAAGGAAATCATCCATCATGCACCGTGAATGCTAAAAGCTGTTGTGATGCTAACCAAGATATCTAAGAATAAAGCATCATAGTTTTACCGAGAGGAGAGCATTTAGCATGGGCAAGCATGAGCACATATAACACACAGTTTCAACTGCCAGTACTTTATTATCTACAAAGAAAGCACTAATCAGCTGTAGTACTAAATCTGGAACAAGAACATGATAAACCATTGTTGTTGGTCTGAAACGACTAATCAAACTGGAGATTGTAAATATACCAAGATTGAATAAAAGTCTGAGCTCTGAAGGTAAGATATAAGTAGTTATTCGATACATCATGTGAAGATCATTTAGAGATTGTAGGCCGTGAAAATCATCTTGTTATGATTGACTGGAACTATTTTTTTGAAGAATGAAATCACATGGCTTACATAGATCACTCCTCCCCTCCAGCCTTCTGAAACTTCCATCAAACATCTTGTAGGCGTACAGAAACAAAAGGAGCACAAACAAGTGTGAGTAGCGCACTCGAAGGAGGAAACAAGCAGGAAGATGACAAGAGTGTGTGCACCTGCTTGAGAGGGCCAAATATGGCGAGGATGGGAGCTGTTTGTGCCTCACCTGTTAGCACCGAGGAAGAAGTCGATCAGAGAAGCAACGTGAGCTTGGTGACAGAGAAAGGGACGCGTGAGGAGGGGGAGGGGGGCTAGCGGCGTTTCACCTTAATCCAGTGGTGAGTTGATCTCTTGTGGCAGAGTGGGCGGGAGTGTGTTGCCACCAGCCCACCATGGCTCTCTCCATGACCGGACACGGAGAAGCAGCTCCAACGGCACCCTAGGGATGTGGCTAACCTCTTCCTCCTTCCCTGCAGTATTCTTCTCCCGCCGCTGCACCCCCTCTCCTCTGTCCTTTCCTTGTCCCTCCCCTCCTTACTTCGCTCTCCCTCATCTTCTCTCTCTCTCCTGCAGGGGCGCCACCGCTGTCGTGACCCTCTCCCGTCCGCCGTTGCTCGACGTGTGCGCTGCCCCGAAGCCGCGACCTTGGTCTCCGTCTCTGCAGTCTCCCGTCCGTGTGCGACCAGAAGCAGGGGGGCGGCAAGCTCAGGTTGAGAACCGTAGGGCCGGCAGCACCGCCTCCATGAGGGCCGGTCAGACGGAGCTGCAGCGTCATCCCGCAGGACGTAAATAGAGGCGGCAGCGGCGGCGAGCACGGAGGGAGCAGTCGGAGCGGCGGCGGCGGCGAGGACGGAGGGAGGAGTCGGAGAGGCACTCATCAGCTCGTCGTCACCTCGCATCGGTCGAGCCACCGCCGGGACGCCCGGATCTCCTCTTCCTCCTCCAGATCCTGCCTCCCTCCTCTTCCTCCAGATCGGCCACCACGGGGCTCACCACGGCCGTCGAGCGCGTCCCTCGCGCGGTGCGGTGGTTTTTTCCTCGCGTGGTGCGCTGCGTCTGGCTGTTTTTTTTTTCACGCGCGGGGCGATGCGGTGGTTTTTTTCCTCATGGTGCGGTGCGCTCAAGGCATCAGTTGTGACTAGGAGTCTAGGAGGCTTTATATGTTAGATTTCCCACGGTTGCTTCTACAACCGAAACTCCATAACACCAACCATCAATCAATATATATATCATGCGGACTTCTATGTATGAATTTGAGACGCTTCATACACTTTTACATTTTTGATAGAATGCAGTGTGGATTTTATGAGATTAGTGCTTCTGATAAGTTGGCTTGCTTAAATAAAATTTAGGAACGGGAATGCAATATGGCTTCCTGTGTTGAGCAGAATTTGGATTTCTCAATAAGATGAAGCTCCTGTTTTTTGGGGGGATAATAGACACATGTACCTCTATTATTTCACTATGCAATCTTTGCACTCTTTTGCTAAAAAGAAGGTTTGCGCTCACGTTCTTGGTAAGTACTATTGGTCGGTTTCTGTATCGAGCTTATATTGTTTTTTTAATATGCAAAACGTTCCATTTTCAATTGTTCTTTTTTTTTGACAAAATGAGGTTAAACCCCCGGCCTCTGCATCAATCGATGCATACAACCATCTTTATTAATTATTCCACGAAGGTCTAATAAAAACATACATCAAGCCACGCGAAGCCACAACTCACACAAACTTGATAATATGGAGTCCTCACTCCCCATATCTAAAATCGATATCGTCACCGATCCATCCGTATAATGTATCGGAACCAACAACCGGTGCAGCATACCTAAAGCGTACACCACATGCACATGTTTTAAAAGCCGCCATCATCATCGAGCCACTCTCATCTTCAGGAGAGAGATCCGCATCATCCTTGCCAGTCAGGCCATCCGTCGACGCCACCACGGCGCCCAACGACACCATCGACCCGTGCTCGTCCATCCCGGCCGACGCGGACACTCTGGAAGATCTATCGTGTGTAGCACCTCCCGAACAGGCATGACACAACATAGCACATGTTGGCCAGGCAAGACTTGACATCTCGAGTGAAGCTCCGCTCAAGACGAAGCCGCTCCACCTCCTGCCTCTCTCTTCCAATGCTGCTCCACAAACAATGCTCCCAAGAGATAAACGACATCGCAGTACTGCAATCGTCCGATCTGGAAGACCAAGTCCTAGGGTTTTCCCCGGAGCAGCACGAGTGGTTCGACAGTAGTTACACGACAATGCCTTCATCAAGGCCGCCATCGCCTGCCATCAACTCAATTTTCACTGGCAACTATGTCTCCCCACTCGCAGCCAGGACTAGATGACGGATCTCGAGATCCGACGACCCAACTTCAGGCCGACAACCTCCGACGGAGGAGATGACCACCACCGCCGCCTACATCGGCCAGAACAAATCTGACCAAAGGTGCCACCGAGTAGTCCACCAGGCCCTCGATGCCACCGATCCAAAGCCAGATGGTGTGCCGCTGCCGACCGAACCAAGCCAGCCGCCGCACGCCACTATCCTTGACCAGGCTGCCCGACGTGCCTGCCGCCGTCGCCGCAGCCATCGCTGCCGCTCTGCTGGATCGGATGCGCCTCCACACGAGTAGGGGCCCCGCATCACCCATGAGACGCGGGAGAGAGGGAGTCCTCCGTCACCGCCGTTGGCCCTTGGGCGTAGCCCGATGGCGTCCCCCGGCGGCGACGGAGCGAGGGGAGGCGGGAGTGCGAGCTCCCGGCGGCTAGGGTTTGGGCGCCGCCCGAGTCGCCCTAGCGGGGACGGCGCGGGGGCTGGAGTTGACCGCAGATGCTTTGATGCCAACGCTTGCAAATTGTCTAAGCATTTATACATTATACTCGGTGCTTGGTCAGTGCCTAGCATGGCTATAGTTTACACTTGTCGAGATAATGTGGAGCAGCAACAAGTAGGATCAGATTCAACAATACGTTAGGAGCGTTTTCTTGCTGGGAATGATGCATTAGGCTTTAATTCAACAAGATCTAACCTTTTTTGAGGTGGTCAATTTGACAGAAAATCGGGGAAAAGGAAAGGAGGCACATCGTGCATTTACGAGCATGATGACAGTGTGTTTCTTGATATCACTGTAACTGCAAATGATATCTGTTGATTTCTATAAGTGTGCACCATGATTCTCTCTGTCGGATGCACCTTGCTGAAAACCCGCAATATCTGTTCTGTTTTCAAATGTGAGACCAGCAGTGATGATCAATGTCTTGAATGAATCTGCCATGCTGCCCTAGCTACTACATACACACACAAAACCTCGGTTTTTTTAGGTGGTGCATATTGTGTTCTAACTGTCTGCTTTTATAAAGCTGATCTGAAAGGTTCCTTTTCGTTTTGAACTTGGAATGAGACAAGTCAGTTTTGTCATTGGAAAATGGAACAGTGCTACCCTCTTCACCAGAACAAAACTTAGGCCTGCATCTTGGCTTCAACAACCACCAGTTCAGCATCAGCCTGTCATCTTGGCTTCAACAATGTTGGAAAGCATTGAGGGGTGAGGCAGAATCAGTTCATTCTCCGCGTTGTTGGCCTGCAGCAATTCAGTTGCACATATTCATAACTTGTCCAGGTAGTTGGTCCAAGCATTCTTCAGCACCATCCATGGAATTTCAATGAGCGTCAGTTTTGACCACTGCACTTAATTTGAAAGAACATATGGTGTGAAAAATCTCAAATTCATCCATCTTAGAATTCGATCGAAGGGAACATGGCAGCGGCAAACGTATGGAAGTGACAGGACAAGTAGTTGTGAACCTGAACGAAAAGTTACTCCACAAAAAGGGAAATCAAATTTATCAGAGAGAATCACTTGGATGTAAAACAAAAGCTGAAAAAAAACAGACATTTATCAGAGCCAGGTTTCGATCCTGGGACCTGTGGGTTATGGGCCCACCACGCTTCCGCTGCGCCACTCTGATTTTGTTGTGATGCTTGACCATTTTTGTTTTCAAATACGTGCAGAGAGACCTGTGGGTTCAAACCGGCGGGTGGTTTTGTCCTTCGGTACTAACTTTCCCTAAACGCAATCCTAATTTGCCCATTGGCACCGACCCGCACGCGCTCGCTGTCGCAATGGTACATTGCGTTTGCCTTGGGAACTTGGCGGCTACTGGAGGAATCAGGCTCTTCGTGAACCAGTTCAGTGAAAACGTGTCCTAGTAAGTCTTCGTGCTCATACTCTGGCAGAGCTAGCAACAACAACGGCTGTTTGCAGCACCTGTTTCCGGCACCGAGTATCTTCCTCATCCTAATGCTTCGCATGATCACATTGGAAGGGTAAAAAAACCCAAAAAAGGTCCAGATCTTGCGTGCCATGTTTGGCAGATGTTCTGTGTTTGCCCAAGTTTTATGAAGGAACAACACTGCCTAGCAGGTGACCCTTCTCTCGGTGGTCAATTCCTCACTCTATTGAAGCACAAGCCACCATAAGAATCTATGTACTCACTTAGGAAAATTTATAGTGGCAACATAAAGTTCCTTTCCTTCTAGATGAAGATATACTCCCTTTTTATAGCCAGTAGTTGCATCTAGAATTCATGGCCGAGAGCTAGAATAGAGTGAATACTAGTGAAGTTCTGAACCAACAACCACTCATACATGCATTTTCTTTAGTCACTTTCTCCAAGTATACACCTTCGAACACATGTGCTTTATATGGCCCTTACGCTACGTACTAAGGGCATCTCCAACAACGTTCATCAAACAGACACCCACAAATGTCCACGAATACATCAGGTGTCCATGTCCGGATGTGTCCACGAACATCCGAACCAGACAAACGTCATCCAACCCTATCTCTCAAATCACACAAACACGGTACTAGTTCATAGGATTTTTACCATGTAAAAGATCACTAAAACTACTAAAAACAACTAAATCCCACTCCTCCACGCCAGAGGTGAGATCGACGACCCCCACACTAGAGCCGCCGCCTCGTCATTGTTGGCCATTGGCAAGAACCCGCTGGAGTCATCAATGTGTGCTCCTTTGCATCGTCATCATGCTGCTCCGCCTCCTCATCATGCTCAGCCTCGAGCTCCACAAAGAGCCAGATGTTCTGCGCTCCGCTGATGCAGAACTGGCGGCGCTCTCGATCAACCGAGTGGGCAATCAGGACTAGCGAGAGCACTGTCCAATTCTCGTTGATGATCTTCGGGTCCATGTGGAGTGCCAAGACGGCAGTGACATCCGCGAGCTCCACCTGCAGTTTTGTAACGCCTCCTCCGGGGGCACCTCCTTGATAATCCCCAAATGCAGGAAGTTACTAAATCACTTTTCAAAGTGAAGGTGGTAAGTATGGAGTGTCGATATCCTAAAAGAGCTAAAGGCAGGATACATATTCTCTCAGATTCTATCTGCCAATGATACAACCTTTCGCACACTAAATGTTTGATTTACCTAGACTCCCTAACTAGGTCATGATGAGCTTGTTGGTGGCCCTCATGGAGGTGAGCATCCCCGACTACACGTTCTTGCTGGCAGGTTTGGAGGAGGCCAACTGTATCACCCTCTTCTTTAGGTACGAGTTCCAGTAGTTCTTCATTCTGTTACTGATCCTTCCTGGCAGAAGCATCGCGATCTGTGACCGCCTAATGAATGAAAAGAGATCTCAGATAATTAGCAACATGAAAACTAAGAGTGAAATTTCATCGTCTTTCTCGAGATTTTTCCATCGCGAAATATGTTGTTTCCAATGGGGTTTCGACTTCGCATTCAGTTGATGTTTGTTTATATTTTTAGCATTTGATTTTGGTTTTGCATTATTGTCTAAGTTTATGAAACGTCTCGATGGCAGACATAGAGATGAGGTATGCGAGGACTCCTTAGTTGTTTCCTAACTTGGCTTCGAGGTTGATGACAACGTCCTCCTCTTCCTGACAGAACACTTCGTGTTTCAATCCGGGCCGCAGGTAGTTGATCCAACTGACAACTTTTGCCATTTCTCTGCTGACCTTTGAGATACCAAACCAAACTAAGGCAAACAAATTCAGGCACAATTCATGTAAAAATGATTCAAAGATAGAAATTAGCACATAATTTGGGGTATCACATTTTGTGGTAGATTTTTTACTCATATGAGAATTGTGTTCATGCTTAGATAGACAAACAGAACTCTAAGCAATCACTCCATCTGTCCCATAATATAAGCTTTTAGGTGCATTGTTGCCAATAGCAGATTTTAATGATTTTAGGTGCACCTCTCTCTTCATTAAATATGTGCCAAATAAGCAAAGTTGTATTGGAGTGTGTGATGTTACTCCTAAGTTTCTCCCCATTGTGACCAGCCTAAGTAACCCAAAACTGAGTATTGCAACAAACAAGGACAAAGCAACGATTGTGAAGTGGAACAACCAAGAACATGGCCATATAGTTTAGACATGTCCTAACGTTCAAAGTTCTGAACCTGCTAATATAATGTTTTTTTAACGAATATGCCTAGCGGCATATCATTTGATTGACAGAAGGTAGAGAGAGTTACAAGGTCAGTTTCCCATAACGTACACTAGAAGGCATCATGGGAAACCACAATGAGCAGCAGAAGAAGGGGACGCTCAGACCTAGAAACAAACTAGCAATTTACAGGGATCAATGCATCTAACCCTGTTGCTCCAGCCTTGGCCCAACAGCGAGCCTCGTCTTGGATTGCGCGAATAATAACTGTTGTATAGGGGTGTAAGCCTTCGAAGATGATTGCGTTGCAGTGTTTCCAAATGAACCAAGCCACCAGGGTGCAAGTCGATCCAAGGCCTCTTCGGAGGGAGGCTGACCATTCTTCCTTAGTCTGTTGGATCCAGTCGAATATGTTGAGGGAGCGGTAGGGGGAGGGGGCACAGTAAGGCGGCACCATGAGAGAATCTTATAAGCCGCGTAAGTCGCCGGATCTGGCTGATTGAGCTGCCGAGGGCACCTTCTACCATTGCAACATATGTCGTGTTGCAGAAATTTTCTCTAACATGGGTTATGTTGTGGAACTTTTTGTAACATAAGTCAAGTTGCAGATTATTTTTGTAACAGAGGTCTTGTTACAATTTAATTTTTTTTTTGCAACCGAGGTATTGTTGGAATTTAATTTTTTTGCAACAGATGTCTGTTATAGTTTTTTTTCTTCAACAGAGACCTTGTTGCAGAAACTCGTTGTAGCGGACAGCGAGCAGCGACCACGCCGACCGAAAGAAAGGCCGGTGCTTCCTCGGGATGGTGGGGCGATCGTGGCCGCTGCTCCCCGTGGTGGATCCCAACGACGGTACTCCCCCGGACGGCGGGGTGCAACTTGAGTTCGGGCGCACCGCGACGGCCGACGTTCATGGCGAAGGTGGGCGACAGCGAAGGTGCCCACGCCGGCTACCTCGTCGGCTTGCTGCCGTCGACGGTCGAAGCAGTGCGAGAAGGAGTCGGCTTGACGGGGATCTTACGAAGAGCACGAGTGATGGCTGCTCTCGTGGGGATCCAGATCCAGATCCCGCAACACACCAGTTGTTGCGGTGAGGAAGATTGCAACAACCACGCAGTTGCAAAAACTAGTCTAGATAATACATTGCTTCTAGCCCTCCGATTAAAATCTAATCCAATGGTCATGAAGGCGGCGGGATGCACACGTGGTTATCCGTCGAGTGATCCCAATCATTTCCCATCAATCCCATTAACATGCGGGGAAAGGGGCCAGAGAAGAGGTAATCCAAGGCTAGTCATAGTGGTGGTATCTTAGCTAGTATCATGCACTTGGAAATAGCAAACACGATGACGTGGCAAGAATTAAAGAAGAGAGAGGGTTAGAGTAACATAGATAGATGCTGTATCATGTTAAATGCAATGCTACTTTGTGTGATGCATGATAATAAATAAGGTCATCTATGATACTACTCTATGATAATATGCACTATGAAGGTAGTATCACACACTAGTATCATATGCATAATACTAGTGTCTAATACTCTAAGTATGAGTAGTCTTATTACTGTGCCCAAGTGAAAACGAAAGAAGCGGTTGGGTTATTGGGTGCAAGGAAAATTAAAGAGGAGGGAAAAGTGCGTTGGCGAAAAATCGTCCCCAGATAACACCTCCACCGGGTAAACATTTCTTGCCTTCTCCACGAAGCGAAACTGTCCCCGCGGCTCGTCCTCACATTTTCTCATCCACTAGTACAGAAAGGAGATGAAGCGCCGGCGAAGGAAAGAGGGAGGTGGCGCGGGTGTGCTCACTGCAGCAGGGGCGCGCCCATCTGTGGGAGGGCCACCTGACGGCTCAGCGAATGGCTGGTGGTGGCTTCTGCCGTCTCTCCTCTCCCTCTTGTCGTCTCCCCTGCCCGTCTTCTAGAGGCTTTCAGTAGGAGATCCACAAATCGCCCGCGCCATCGCTACCCACTGCTTCTTCCTCACACCCGATGCAGGGCGGTTTGCGGGAGAAGGTGAGCAAGAGGAGAAGCAGGGTGGCCTCGCCGGAAGAGAGCGCCTATGGTTGTGGACAACGCGGAGGACGACCAGCTAGACTCCATGTCCACGGAGAGTGTTGCTCGGGCCTCCCGCGTCCTCGACAACGAGATCCACGTTCCCAAGGCAAGCCATGCCCTCGCAAACTTAGACCCCTTTTCCCACCCGCATTCTCGTGGTCGACCTTGCCCACACGCGGAAGGTCACCGCTGCTGGCCGAGGTCACCCAGGTGGACACCAGGACACCGCCCCAGCCTGCCTACAACTCATCCTGCCTGAGCTCAGGGTACGTATGGTCGCTGGCTCCCCCCTTGTCGATCTCGAAATGTGTTGATTTGATTGGGTGATTCGGTTCGGTACCTACAAGGTGATGCGTCGTGGTGCTGCTCGCGGCGACCTTCGAGGATCGACCGATCGAGCACCTGCAGTCGAGCGTGCTGGGCGGGCTGTGGTCCGGCTGCCTCGCGCAGACACTCGCCATGGTGCAGCGCCCGCTGCTTCTGCCGGACTACAGCTACTGCCAAACTGTAAGTCGGTCGTCTCTTAGTCCCCTTCTCTTCCCTTCACTACCGGAAACCAGCCCTAACCCGACGGCCAAAACAATGCCGACGGCTGCCGTCGGCCTACTGGAACTATGCCGACAGCCACGTACAGGCCGTCAGCTTACAATGGCCGTCGGGCTACCCAGATCTAAGCCGACGGCAGCCGTCGGCACAGATCGGCCGTCGATCTAGCTGCGGGCACGCCGACAGCAGCCGTCGGCTTAGGCCAGCCGTCGGCATACAGGTGGGCCCAGCGACCCCGCCCGTGACCCGCGGCTAACGCCGTCAAGTCTATGCCGACGGCGGCCGTCGGCATATCTCCGCATGCCACGTCACCGATCCGCGGCGCAGATATGCTGACAGCGGCCGTCGGCATAGGTTCCACGTCACCGATCCGCGGCACGTACCGTATCTATGCCGACGGCAATGCCGTCGGCATAGTATTTTATTTAACATAATTTTTTTCACGCTTCTTTATATGTTATTATATTAACTGACATGTAGCATATGCTTTTTTATGTATTATTATATGAATATATATATAGTTTGTAATTTTTTCATAGATTATGAATATGTATATACAGTTTGTATTTTTTTTGAGCACGTTAATAATGTGCCGTCATGTTCTTTTGAATATAGGTCCTTATATTTTATTAAAATAAAAAACAGCTATGCCGACAAAAGTTTTGTGGCGGTTGCAAACGCCCGGCACCCGTCTCCGAAGTGTGACCCCCCTCACGTCCACGGTGTGTCCCCCTCACGGACGGCGCCGCCGCCGGCACCTGGAGGGCGGAAACAGCCGCATCGGGTCTATACGGAGGGGACATTGCTCCCAAGTGTTTCTATGGGATGACCTACCACAACCGGGTGGTGTTGTGGCATGTCCGACGAGGCGGCACACATCTCCGGGGTGTGGCCCCCCTCACGGACGGCGCCGCCGCCGGCACCTGGAGGGGGGAAAAGGACACGCCGGGTCTACACGGAGGGGATGTAGCTGTGGGTTTGGCCCGGATGTTGCTGCCAGGTGTCCCTCTGGGCTGACCTGACACAACCGGGTGGGGAGGTCCACTGGTCAAAGCCCGTCTGTGGGAAGTCAAAGGGCTAGATCTCGTGGACAACCGCTCCAGGGTTAGGCTGGACGGGGGCCCTGGGAAGGTTGCAATGCCACCGGAGCGTCGCACCGGCACCTCATACATGCGGGGTGGTGTTGTGGCCTGTCCGAAGAGGCGGCACGCGTGTCCGGGGTGTGCCCCCCTCACGGACGGCGCCGCCGCCGGCACCTGGAGGGAGGAACGGACGTGTCGGGTCTACACGGAGGGGATCTTGCCGTGGGTCTGGCCCGGATGTTGCTCCAAAGTGTTCCTATGGGCTGACCTAACACAACCGGGTGGGGAGGTCCGCTGGTCAAAGCCCGTCCGTGCAAAGTCAAAGGGCTAGATCCCGTGGTCAAACGCTACAGGGTTAGGCGGGACAGGGGCCCTGGGGGGGGGGGGTAGCAATGCCACCGGAGCATAGCACTGGCCCCTCATACATGCGGGATGGTGTTGTGGCCTGTCCGAAGAGGGGGCACGCGTGTCCGGGGTGTGCCCCCCTCACGGACGGCGCCGCCGCCGGCCCCTGGAGGGGGGAAACGGACGCGTCGGGTCTACACGGAGGGGATCTTGCCGTGTGTCTGGCCCGGATGTTGCTCCAAAGTGTTCCTATGGGCTGACCTAACACAACCGGGTGGGGAGGTCCACTGGTCAAAGCCCGTCTGTGGGAAATCAAAGGGCTAGATCTCGTGGACAACCGCTCCAGGGTTAGGCTAAACGGGGGCCCTGGGAAGGTTGCAATGCCACCGGAGCGTCGCACCGGCACCTAATACATGCGGGGTGGTGTTGTGGCCTGTCCGAAGAGGCGGCACGCGTGTCCGGGGTGTGCCCCCCTCACGGACGGCGCCACCGCCGGCACCTGGAGGGGGGAAACGGACGCGTCGGGTCTACACGGAGGGGATCTTGCCGTGGGTCTTGCCCGGATGTTGCTCCAAAGTGTTCCTATGGGCTGACCTAACACAACCGGGTGGGGAGGTCCGCTGGTCAAAGCCCGTCCGTGCAAAGTCAAAGGGCTAGATCCCGTGGTCAAACGCTACAGGGTTAGGCGGGACGGGGCCCTGGGGGGGTAGCAATGCCACCGGAGCATAGCACCGGCCCCTCATACATGCAGGGTGGTGTGGTGGCATGTCCGAAGAGGCGGCACGCGTCTCCGGGGTTTGGCCCCCCTCACGGACGGCGATGGCACGGTAGTAGACGGATCAGGCACTCGGTAACGGTACCCCTCAGTCAGTTGCTCTCCTATGTATCACCTTTCGCGAGACCATAGAAAAAACATACGTGATATTTTAGAAAATTGTTGTACAATATAAAAAAAGATCATGTCATTAAAAATAATGTTTCAAGTCATTAAAGAAAATGTATGGTACATTTTAAATAATGTTCTGCATGTAAAAAATAAGTATAAGAAAACATTAAAATATTTATAAAAAATAAGAAAACATTACAAAATAAGGAAAAATAAAAATAAATATATGCCGACGGCAAAGCCGTCGGCATAGGTACGGGTGACACGTCACCGATCCAGAGCGCACCGACCAGGGCCTATGCCGACGGCAGCCGTCGGCATAGGTTACACGTCATCGATCCGCGGCGCTGTCCATCTGCCCTGGCCGCAGCTATGCCGACGGCTTTGCCGTCGGCATAGTTTTTTTTCCTTTTTTTTCTTTTTTTCCATATATTATTATTATTATTATTATTATTATTATTATTATTATTATTATTATTATTATTATTATTATTATTATTATTATTATTATTATTAAGCATACAGTATGTGTTAATAAGCATACATATAGATTGTGTTAATAAGCATACATATAGTATGTGTTGATAAGCATATAGTATGTTAATAAGCATATAGTATGTGTTAATAAGCATACATATAGTTTTTTTCTTTTTCTTCACTGTTTTCTTTATTATTATTATTAACTAACTTACATACAGTATGTGTTAATAAGCATACATACATTATTTTTCGGTTCTGTACAGAGCGGTGTGACCCCCCACACGAACGGTGCCGCCGCCAGCCGGCAACTGGAATGGGGAACAGCCGCATCGGGTCTATACGAAGGGGACTTTGCTCCAAGTGTTCATATATATCGGATGACCTACCACAACCGGATGGTGTTATGCCATGTCCGAAGAGGCGGCACACATCTCCGGGGTGTGGCCCCGTCACGGACGGCGCCGCCGCCGGCACCTGGAGGGGGGGAACGGACGCGTCGGGTCTACATGGAGTGGATGTATCTGTGGGTTTGGCCCGGATGTTGCTCCCGGGTGTCCCTATGGGCGGACCTGACACAACCGGGTGGAGAGGTCCACTGGTCAAAGCCCGTCCGTACAAAGTCAAAGGGCTAGATCCCGTGGTCAAACGCTACAGGGTTAGCCAGGACGGGGGCCCTGGGGGGTAGCAATGCCACCGGAGCGTCGTACCGGGCCCTCATACATGCGGGGTGGTGTTGTGGCATGTCCGAAGAGGCGGCGCGCGTCTCCGGGGTGTGGTCCCCGTCACGGATGGCGCCGACGCCGGCACCTGGAGGGGGAAACGGACGCGTCGGGTCTACACGGAGAGGATCTTGCTGTGGGTCTGGCCCGGATGTTGCTCCCCGGTGTCCCTTTGGGCCGACCTGACACAATCGGGTGGAGAGGTCCAATGGTCAAAGCCCGTCCGTGGAAGTCAAAGGGCTAGATCTCGTGGTCAACCGCTCCAGGGTTAGGCGGGACGGGGGCCCTGGGGGGTAGCAATGCCACCGGAGCGTCGTACCGCGCCTCATACATGTGGGGTGGTGTTGTGGCATGTCCGAAGAGGCCGCACGCTTCTCCGGTGCGTGGCCCGCCTCACGGACGGCGCCGCCGCCGACACCTGGAGGGGGGAAACTACCGCATCGGGTCTACACGGAGTGGATTTAGCTGTGGGTCTGGCCCGGTTGTTGCTCCAAAGTGTTCCTATGGGCTGACCTAACACAACCGGGTGGGGAGGTCCGCTGGTCGAAGCCCGTCCGTGCAAAGTCAAAGGGCTAGATCCCGTGGTCAAACGCTACAGGGTTAGGCGGGACGGGGGCCATGGGGGGTAGCAATGCCACCGGAGCGTCGCACCGGGCCCTCATACATGCGGGGTGGTGTGGTGGCATGTCCGAAGAGGCGGCACGCGTCTCCGGGGTGTGGCCCCCGTCACGGACGGCGCCGCCGCCGGCACCTGGAGGGGGGAAACGGACGCGTCGGTCCCTCATTTTATATGTAAACGAAACTTTTCAATGCGTATGAAAATAATATACACTAAAATTATATTTGAATACATTTAATAAAATTTTTATAAAAATGTTAAACATGTATAAAAGTTGTTGCAAAAAAATATATATTAAAAATGCATTAAGAAAACATTAAAAATGCATATGAAATAATAATACATAAAAAATATAAAAATATAACTTATGACTATAAAAACATCAAAAATTTATATGAAATAAAAAAACAGAAAGAAGAAAAAAATATAAGCTATTAAAAGCATTAAAAAAATAAAAATATATAGATATGCCTACGGCTAAGCCGTCGGCATAGGTGCCACGTGGCATCCCTTCCTATGCCGACAGCTTAGCCGTCGGCATAGTTCGCTCTTATCCTCAGCCGCCACCACCACGCCGTCGCCATCTCGTCTCCGCGCCGCCGCGACCACCCTCCTCTCCGTCCCCTCGCCCCGGCCTCCCCCGACCGCGCTACGCCGCCCCGGCCTCCCCCAACCCCACCGCCGCCCAGGCCTCCCCCCGACCGCGCTGCGCCGCCCCAGCCTCCCCCCGACCGCGCGCCGGCCGCGGCTCCTGCCAGCCCGCGCGCCCGGCCCTCTCCCGTCCCCGGCCGCCCCTCCCTCAGCAGGCCCTCCACCGCCACCCCCTGCTCGCCCGCTGCACCGGCCGCCCCTGCCTCACCGTCCCCGGCCGCCCCGGTGAGCTTTTTTTTCATTTTTTTACTGCTTGTTATGTACATAGATGCATGTTGTCTGGATGAATGGATGGATTGATGTATATTGGTTAGTTATAGCTTTGGTCAAGTTAGTGATGTTGTCAAATTTGAAGAACAAAATTGGTATATTTGAGATGTTGTCAAATAGCTATAGTTTCATTTTGTGATGTTGACAAAATTGGTATCTGATGAGTAGTTATTTTATCATGATGATCTTGCTAAAAAAAATTGAAGAACAAAATTTGACACTTGATGAAAATTAGGATTTGAAGTATCATGATGATCTAAAACCTTGACTAGATGTCATTAGCAATATGATTTTTTGTATAGTTTGAAGTGCCAATGCTTTATGTGATGTGATGCCGTCAAATTTTTTGACTCGGTAAAATTTACAGGCTTTGTGGTATTTCATCTCCCTGGAGCCTTCGTCGTCTGGGATTGGTCCGTGATCCTGCCGCTGCTCGACTACTTCCTCTACAGCGGAGGGTGAGCTACGAATCCACATTCACCTCCTAGCCTCTTTTAACTAGATTAAATTTTCACATCAAGTCGCGTAACCTAGGTCTCCCGTCCGAAAGGGTTGCATCGATAAATATGCATTCAATTGCATATTTATCACCGCAGCTCTTTCGGATTGTCCAGCGCTTTCCACGGACAGCCCGAGGATGTGTAGATTGGGTACGTTGTTCATGCTCTACCCCGTTCCGAGACAGGATTTCGGCGGCGCCTCCCTGTTGTTCTCCGGATGCACATTCTCTCAGCATTTTGCCGAGACGTGTATTTGGAGAACAGCGGGGAGGTGCTGCCGAAATTTTGTCTCGGAATGGGGTAGAGCATGGACAACGTACTCAATCTACACATTCTCGGGTGGGATTAGGACCCATCTTTACCTATTAGAGATGTCGGTGGATTAAATGTCGTTTTTCGTCAACCTTGTAAAAAATAAAATATTGATGTGAGTAATTTAAATGAATCCTTAATTTTGTTGTGTGGCTTCCAATAAAGCAGAGATGGCAGATAATCAGTGGATGTATAGTGGGTTTTTCCGTCGGAATCAAGTAACAACAGAGTGGGTCGAGAAAACTGATGTGTTTTTGAAAGAGATATTCCGTAGTCCAATGAGGATGGTGCCAGAATGCCCGTGTGCCAAGTGTAAGAGACGTATCCGCAGAGATAAGAGTGAGATGACTAAGCACCTTCGCACGCATGGTTTTATGCCCAACTTTAATATGCCGATAAACTTTGCCCAGCAGGACCGTGGTAGAGAGGATGTGATACGACAACGCGTCGCTGGTTATGAGGACGATGGGGTTAGAGACATGCTAGATGATGTCTTTGCTGCACAGCGGACACCTTCGTCACATTCAGCGAATGAACCGGAGGAACCGGAGGAAACCGCAAAGGCCTTCCTGGAAATCTTGGCCTCGTCAAAGAAACCTCTCTATGAGGGTGCCAAGCTGTCTGTGCTGGATGCCATCTCGCAACTGATGGCAGTCAAGGCTGAGTACGGCTGTAGCCGAGGTTGCTTCGAAGCATTTCTGGGAGTATGGGCTAACAGCCTGCCTGAGGGCCATGAACTGCCGAAAACCATGTACGCTACGAAGAAAATCATGAAGGCGCTCTCCATGGACTATGAGAAAATTCATGTTTGTCCAAAGAATTGCCTTTTGTTTAGGCATGAGTATGCGGATGAAAAGTACTGTAGGAAGTGCGGTTCCTCTCGGTATATTGAGGTGGTCGATAAACATGGTCAGAAGCAGCAGCTAAAAATCCCTGTGAAGGTTCTTCGGTATCTTGATTTTATCAAAAGACTGCAGCGCCTTTTCATCACCGAGGAGTCTGCCAAAATGATGAAGTGGCACAAGGAAGGGAAAAGGTACAATCCAAAAAAAATTGTACATCCATCAGGAGGTGAAGCATGGAAGTCATTCGATATAGAGTACCCGGAGGAAGCAGCCGAGGCTGGGAATGTCCGAATTGCTATAACAGGTGATGGGTTCAATCCATATGGTATGTCGTCTAATCCATATGTAAGTTCTTTTAATGATTATTACAATAGTATGCTTAATGTGCTCTTCTGGTATTAATGTTTTTCCTGTATGCTTGTTTAATTGATATCCTTACTAATTGTTTATTCTCTTCTCAATGCAGGTTTGCTAATCATGGGCAAGTCCAGCGACGCTAGTTTCCTCAGTAAATTTAAAGGACTTACTCGGAGTGGACGAGCCCACAAGGTTCCCTCCCGACTACGAGAGGATGACACCTCACAGGGAGGTGGAGGGGTCGGGGGAGGAGACCCTAGAGGAGGAGGCGGTGGGGGGAGAGCCCCTAGAGGAGGAGGAGGTAGGGGGAGAGGCAACCGGTGCAAAAAACTCCGGGCCGTGTCCGAAATAGGAGGGTCTTCTTCGATGCCCTCCTATACAGAGGCACCTTCTGAGTCTGAGGAGGAGGAGTATGTTCCTGATGGCGAGGAGGAGGAGGTCGAGGAGGAGGGTGAGGAGGAGGGTGAGGAGGAGGAGGCCGAGGAGGAGGGTGAGGAGGAGGGCGAGGAGGGTGGAGGGGAGGTTGATCCCGCGTTGTGGGGTGACTTGCCACCGGGTGCTCCGCAGGGGTGGCTGCGTGGTAATGCCGGACTACCTACACCACCTTCTATCGAGGAGCACAAGTGGCTCATTCAACCTGTGGGGACAGAGTAAGTGCCTCTCAATCATATTTTCAACACATGACAATATTTTCTTATTGTACACATGCCAATCATTTGATTCTTTTGAAGAAACTGGATCCTTCGCGGAAAGGGCCGTAAACCGAACGGCCTTCTCACTGTCCTGTTGAAGGAGTTTTGGCCTGGCCTATTCTGCCCGCGGCCAGACAAGGACCCGCAGCAGCGGGTTTTGGCCATGAGCTGGGCCCACTACGAGGCTTGCAGCAACGCGGAGTATGGGACGGCCGCTAAGGCCGTGATCACCAAATTTTGGGTAAGTTCTCTTCTGAATCACTTGTCTTCAGTTCCGTTCATGGTTTATCATTGAATCACTCAACTCATGCCTTGTTTGCTTCTGGTTTATGCATGATTGCAGCAACTCTATAGAGTTCTTGACGAGCACAAGGCCAGAGCCGACGTGGTCCTGCTTGCGGCTGCGAAGAAGAAAGCTCGTCAGTTGCAGTACGAGGTGCGCTGGGTTGCCGTCTCGCAGTACTACCACTACTACCTGCACCAAAAGATGACCAAAACTCAAGCACAGAAGCAACGACTTACCTTGAACAAGGAGCAGTTCATGATGGTGACTATTACTAACTTTTCATTGTTTCAAGCAGTCAACTATATGTTTCGTGCTCACATGTCATGCTTCCAAAATTTGCATAGGTTGTTCCTCGTTGGTGCTATGGAAGGCATGACGGATGGGCGAGTTTGGTGGATAGGTGGCTCGGCGACGATGCAGAGTTTGCTGCCAAGAGCATCAAGGCCCGGGCTAACCGTGGAGACGACGGGACACACGGCCAAGGAAACAGGAACCACTGGGGCTTCAGGGCCATGAAGGTATATCTATGTGCATGATGCATTTTTGTTCTTCTTTACCGTCATGTTCTTATGTATGGCTAACTTCTGTTTGACGTTGCAGGAGGACAAGTTGAAGAGGCCGCTCTCAGACATGGAGTCGTGGATGATGGCCCGCGAGCGGAGTCATCCCAAGGAGGGCGAGAGCAAGTACTACGGCAAGACCGAGGAGCACCTGGGGTCTTACACTCATCACTATCAGGAGTTGCATCCGGATGTTCCTGTTGCTGAGATCGCCCAGTCTCAGATCGACGACACGGCGGTGGTGGCCATCCAGGGGAAGTCACATGGCCGGTATCCGTGTTTCGATGGGTTGATCACTCCTTCGATCTCGTACACACGGCTTTGGGCTACACACTCGAGCCAGTTAGAGAGTACGGGGCGTTCACAGACTCCCTTAGCCCGCCAGCATGCTGTAAGTACTTCCCCTTTATCTTTTTCTCTCTAGCATTCTCAGTTTATTTTTAGCATTGCTCACTTAGAAACAACCTAATTTATGTAGGCATATAAGGAGTTTGTCGAGCTTAGGAATCTCGAGGTGCGGGAGTACTTGAAACGAGTGAAGGCAAACGATGATTACAACCGTCAGATGATGACGGTTAGTTTTGCCCTCTTAAAACCAAGCTACATTTTTGTAGTTTCATTCCTTCTGACCTTTTAGTTTGCTTGTTTAACTAACATCCAGGCTATGTTGGCGTCTTGGAGTAACCGCACGGATCCACCACAAATGGGACCCCCACCACCACCTGCGAGAGACCCCCCACACGTGCCCACGTTCGATGAATGGGTGGCACTAGGCGGTAATAGTCCGGTTAGTACATTTGCCTAACTACTAGCAAACTAGTTCTCGTTCATTCAACACTATCGTATCATATTTACCGTTAGAATCGTCTATGAAACATGTAGGGGACCAGTGGCTCGACTCCTGCTTCGTCGACCCCAGTCACTCCGATCTGGCAGAGTGATGCTGGTGGTGGTTTTGGCGGAGGTGGTCTTGGCGGTGGTGGTTTTGGCGGAGGTGGTCTTGCCTGATGTCGATGATGATTCCGTGCATGTGGCCGTCGTGACATGCCTTTCATGTTCCTACTTTTACGATGTTCCATGTCTTGCACTACTTTTATGTTCATGAACTTCCGGCGGTGATGATGATGAACCTGAGTATGTTTAGATGATGATGATGAACTTGAGTATGTTTAGATGAACTTGAGTATGTTTAGATGATGAACTGTCATATTTCTGCATTATTTCATATTATTCTGCTTTGAAATGCTGTCAAATGAACTGGAAAAGAGAAAACAGGAAAAAAAAAACTATGCCTACGGCAAAGCCGTCGGCATATATAAGCCCAGGAGTTACCAGGGCTGGCCACGTGGCAGATCTATGCCGACGGCTTTGCCGTAGGCATAGATGGAAACCTATGCCGACGGCTATGCCGTAGGCACAGCCCTGTCGCCAGGAGGAACCAGGGAGCGGCACGTGGCACATCTATGCCGACGGCAAAGCCGTCGGCATAGATCAATCTATGCCTACGGCTTTGCCGTAGGCATAGCCATGCCACAAAGAGCACCACAGGACGCCATGTGGCAGAGCTATGCCGACGGCTTGGCCGTCGGCATAGGTTTCCATCTATGCCGACGGCCAAGCCGTCGGCATAGCTCTGCCACGTGGCATTGCGTGATTCGTTACCGCTTTTGACGGCGCCGTCCGTTGCCGTCAGACGGAAAACACTGCCGACGGCTAATCTATGCCGACGGCTGACGCGCGGCCGTCGGCATAGGCCCCTATGCCGACGGCTATACTATGCCGACGGTCTGACAAGACTACGCTGACGATATCTACGCCGACAGGGCTATGCCGACGGCAACCGTAGGCATAGATCTATGCCGACGGCCCAGGGGCCTATGCCGACGGCCCGTGGCTGTAGGCATAGCCCGCGAGTCCGGTAGTGCTTCTTTTGGTCAGGAATGTTTCCGAATCAGGCGTCTTCTGAAACATATAGTATATCTCCAGGGAGTACCAAAGTTAGACTTTCCTGCTGCTGTACGTCCCATGTTAGTCTAAGCATCCTTCCACACTATTACTGGAGTTTCAGAGAACATCTGTTTTCACCACTTTGCTTGATTTAAATGAGCATATGCTGTGTAAAATCTCGAATTTTCTATCTTTTCATTTCTATATAAGGGAACATGAGAGTGGCAAACTCACCAAAGATACAGGAGAAGTAACCAGGACCTGAACAAAAAAGCCAAATCAGAGGAAGTAACTGTGATGAAAAAGGAAAAAGACCATATTTATCACACTACTGGAATTTTTCTCTTTGCCGAGTGTTAGGCTCTTTGCCGAGTGCATTAGATCAGACACTCAGCAATAGTATCTTTGACGAGTACCTAACTCGGCAAAAACAGGAAACACGGCAAACAGGCACTTTGCTGAGTGTTGTGGATAAAACACTAGGTAAAACAACAAAACATGGCAAACAGGGCTTTACCGAGTGTCACACTCGGCAAAAGGGGGTCTTCGCTAAAGTACATGGTTTTGGCTGTAAAAGTTGCATACGACCTCGGATGAAGATGGTCCAAATATCAAATTTGTTCATTTTGACAAGACGGACAATTTTCATGTTGAAAACTTTTTCATTTAAGTCATATTAATTACACTTTTTGGCATGCTAAATATCAATATAATCTCAAATGACCAAGCTGATGGCCATATTCCTTGCATAGTTTATTATAACATTCCCAAATTAGACACATAGGTGCATCTTAACATTACAAACAATGTTGCTAAATAGAGTTACCTACTTTTTTGTAAAAAAAATCAATTTTCATTTTCTAAGTGTCAAAACTGGGTGTTTTTTGTGAAGCAACTACAAAAATCAGGGTGCAAAATGGCACCACCATAATTATCACAGTAAGTAGACCATATTTTATGCACAATTCCTAGGTTTCATGGATTTTCTAGTTTTCTAGCTACTTTCGCACATTTAAATGACTTTATGTCAATTTCCCGAAAGTAATTCAAAATTGAACTGCAAGTGTGTGATAGCTCAGTCATAAAAATTAGCAAAAAAAATATTTCTAGATACACAAGTTTTCATTATATGGGAGAACCACTTAGAGTTTTGTGAGATTCAACCCTTTGTGATGAATAGCCATGTTGACCATCTTGACCCCGTGTTGGAAAAATGAAAGAAAAAGAATACAAGTTTAAGAAATGCAATCCTTTCGCATGGAGTCCTTTTATGTGTACTAGTTGCGAGGAAATATACCAAACTTTCAATATAATAAATTTGAAAAAAAATTCCTTCACAAAACAGGCTATCGTGTATGAACATTGATGACTTTCAAGTCAAAGGACCAAGGTGATGGTCAAATTCATTGCATAGTTTATTATAATGTCCCCAAATTGGACAGATAGGTGCATCTTGACATTAGAAACGATGTTGCCAAATAGAGTTTTCTACTTTTTTGTACAAAAAAATCAATTTTCATTTTCTAAGTGTCCAAAATGGGTGTTTTTTGTGAAGCAGGTACAAAAATCAGGGTGCAAAATGGCACCACTCCAAATATCACAGTAGGTAGACCATAATTCATGCACAATTCTCAAGTTTCATGGATTTTTCAAGTTTTCTAGCTACTTTCGCACATTTAAATGACTATGTAAATTTTCCGAAAGTAATTCAAAATTAAACTGCAAGTGTGTGATAGCTCAGTCATAAAAATTAGCAAAAATTATTTTTAGATACACAAGTAATCATTATATGGGAGAACCACTTAGAGTTTTGTGAGATTCAACCCCTTGTGATGAATGGCCATGTCGACCAATTTGACCCCATTTTAAAAAGAATAAAAGAAAAAGAATACAAGTTAAAAAATGCAATCCTTTCGCATGGAGCCCTTTTATGTGTACTAGTTGCGAGGAAAAATACCAAACTTTTGATATATCTAATTTGAAAAAAAATCCTTCACAAAACGGGCTATGATGTATGAACTTTCATGACTTTCAAGTTAAATGACCAAGGTGAAGGCCATATCCACTGCACAATTTTTATAATATGACCAAATTAAGCATACAAGTTCATATTTCCATTACAAACAATGTTGTCAAATAGAGTTTCCAACTTTTCTGTAAAAGAAAATTATTTTTCCGTTTTGTAAGTGTCAAAAGTTGTATTTTTTGTGAAGCAACTACAAAAAACAAGGTGCAAAATTGTACCACTCCAACTTTCACGGTAAGTAGACTTTATATTATGCTTAATTCCCATGTTTTATGATTTTTTTTAGATTTTTAGCTACTTCCACAATTTAAATGATTTTATGCTAATTTTTTTAATCAGGTCTTTTCCGAGAGCAACACTCGATAAAGTGCGCCTGTCTCTGATTGGTTAGAAGCCAGTGTCATGGATCAATGACATGGCAAGCAGACAGCCACACATCTCGTATCCCCTGCTCTCTCTCTCCATGCATCAGAACCACACACGTCTCTATCACAAACAAACATAAACACACATGCATGCCAGGCAAAGCCACACACACACCAAAAATACATTTCTGCACCCGCTCGACGAAAAAACTCAAAACAAATACTAGAAAAATTCAAGAAATTCAAAATAAATTTTGTGTGGTAGACAATTTGATGCGTGAGGAACACTCCAAATTTCAAGTCTTTTGGTCATATGAGCAGCTCTCAGCAAAAAAGACAAATTGAGAGTTTGTAAAAATGTTTACTGTTCATGTAATGTTTTGGCCCGATTTGTCTTTTTTCCTGAGAGCTGCTCATATGTCCAAATGACTTGAAATTTGAAGCGGGCCTCACGCATCAAATTGTCTACCACACAAATTTTATTTGGAATTTTTCTAATATTTTTTTAAAATTTTTACGAATTGTTTTCTAACCGGGTGCAAATGAGCCTGGGCACCAAGACGCCCTACTCCACACACACACCTTATCTTCTGTCCCTCTCATCTCTCTCCCCGTCTTACACATCCACACTCCTATACACAGGCTTCATGGAGAACTCGAGGCACGCCGGTGGAGCACTCGAGCAGCTGCAGCAGCCTGCCGGCATAGTGCTTGAGCACCTCCAGCATCAGGTGCGCACCGTTCGTTCTCCGGCTCGCCCGCATGCCATCTCTCAAGCAGCAAAGTAGCAGCAGCTAGCAGCACGTACGCCGGCAGCCGGCCACCAAGCTCCCTCATGCACGTAGCAGCGAAGCAGCAGATGCGAGGCAGCTGCAAGCGGCTGTGGCAACACATGCACACCGACGGGAAGGCAGCAACTCACCAACCAAACGCCGGCGAGCGGCGGCGCCAACAACCACGGAGGCCACGAGCCACATGCGTCGTCGACGGCGCCACAAAGAGCGGCGGCCAGGCTCATCTGGCATAGACGCGTCTTCTTGCTGAGCAGCAACACCCGCAGTCTCCGGCAAGCCAACAACGAACCGGCCAAGCTCTCACACAAGCAGCGGACCGGCTAGCTTGGCAGAGGAGAGCGCATTACTCAGACGAGTGGTGACTGGCAAGCTGGGGGCCTGGGGCCTGGGGCAACTGTAACTCGCGGGCATGAATCGACGTCGCCGTTGACGGTGGCGTTCTTTTTTTAATTTTGCTGAACATCTTTACCGAGTGTACAACTCGGAAAAGCCATCACCATTTCCGTCTTTCCGTTAGTTATGTTTCACCGAGTCCCAATATTTGCCGAGTACCAGAAAAAACGCTCGGTAAAGGCGTTGCCGAGTGCGCGATGGTTGGTTCTCGGCAAAATTCTATTTGCCGAAAGGCTGTACGCCGAGTGTCCCATGCCTAGTGCAAAACTCCGCAAAGGCTTTCCCAAGTTTTTTTGGCCTTCGCCGAGTGTTTACGGCACTCGCCAAATTAAGCCGTCGATTCCAGTAGTGCCAGGACCTGTGGGTTATGGGCCGACAAGTTTTCCGCTGCGCCACTCTGATGTTGTTGTTATTTGTTAATGCTAAACCTTTATATACAATGTGCTCAGGTCCCGGTTCGGAGAGTAGCTTTGTTCTGTTCCCACGACGAGGGATTTTTGATTCGTTGCTTGGTTGTGCGGTGAGTAGCCCAACAGGAATCCAACAGTCTACCTCAAGCCTGAAAACATCCAAACAGCACAAATCCATTTGGTTACATGGCATTTCTGCCTTTTACAGAGGATAATGTTCAGCGCTTGGCATGGCATAAGTCATCACACGAATTGGTTGTGTAAAATAAATTTGGGTTGAAGGAATTATCCAACGTACATATCAGGTAGGATGTGAGGAAGCCTCTTATTTTCTTCGCGTGAACAATATTTTCATGACTACTGAAAATCGGAATGCTACTTTTAACATTTAATCGTAAAATCGCCAATCACCATAACAGTTGTATTAACATTTACATCTGTTCTGCCCTTTGAATCTGATGGGACACTAGTGCCATATAAGGGCATCTGTATACTCCTCTTTTCTTGCTTGATCTCTAAGATTATCTATGTATGTCCGCCGCCGAAGGCGACTCCTTGGGTCAGTTTCTTACGAACAAGCAGTTTAAATTTCTTGCAGACCGGCAGTTCAATTTTCTTGCAAACGAAAAATTTGATCTAAAAACAGAACGAAAATATTCGATAGAGCATACGCTCACCTGCCCCGTTATCCCTACCGTCCACTTCCATAGGGATCCGGGTCTTCTTAGCTGCTAAACCAGAGAACAGGGTCTCGTGTCACCCTAACATAGTAGGGGTTACAGAGGAGGCAGCAGCCTACGTTCTAGTAGGGTACTGTGCTAAAGGCTAGCTGCACGCCGGCACACAACGTAAGGGCCAAGAGAAAAAAAATGTGATAATCACGCTATCGACTTTCAAACATAAATGGCACTTATAGCATCTAAAGCTGGTCTCCGTAAAGTGCCGAGCGAACAGTCCGGTTTGTACTCAGTCACAAGATCGCGACCAGGTTTTTTTTTCAAAGTGACTGCGGACGTCTAGACTGACTGACACCCCTCAAACTAAGCGGTATGGGGATGACTGGACGTGTCTGGGCGCGTCCGCCACGTCGGACCGGCCAACTCTAGCCCACCTCGACCCCACACAAGTCTCCACACGGCCAAACACTAAAGTGCGGTCAACACTCAACATTCCACTCCACTTCTCTCAGTCTCCTCTCCTCGACCCCTTCTGTTTCGATCCATGTTGAGTGATGGCAACAACACAATGTCCGATGGCGGACCCAGCGCCAATGACCCGCCGAACTAGGAGTCAATGTATTCTCTGCGCCCTTCCAGGTATGCCGCCACCCAAGTCCCTATTAGTATTCTTCTGCCTGCTTCGGATGGGTCCCAGCTAGCGCTAGGTCCTCATGCCCGTGACAGCGAACGTGGACGTCCGAATCCGTGGCAAGGGCAAGAGGCAGTGGGCGAGGAGAGGGTGGCGACGGGGGAGGCGTTGTCTGCCCGCCATCCGAACACGATCGTCGCACACAAGTATATATGTTGACTTCTAATGATAACTAGTGTTTGCAAAAGTCAAGGTGCCCAAAAATAGTACAACATTGAAGTACCCATATATCCCAAAATAATCAGCCGTTATGTCGTCTTCAGAAAGTGAAGAAAATTTCGAAACAACATACAAATTTTCTAATGCAGTTTAGAACACACAAGTGTTTCATGATGCCCTATTATGAGCTTCTGCTTGCATTTGCCACATCTGATCATCCACTTGTATGCTTTTTGCTCGTTTGCTTCTTTACGCGAGTCAAAAGTAAAACCGATTCTCATTGGTATGGCACTCACGCAATTGTCAGAAAGACTGAGAGAAGGGGTAGCATAGCAAACATGAAGATGGCTAAGATAGGTACGATAAAGTGATGCATGAGATAATTTACACGACATAGCTAATCCAGTCGATTACAAACTCAACAATTAGGCATCTGGCATGACTAAGGTCAAGTCTTACTACCATCATCGCATAACTCAAAAGTACAATACAAAAGTCTAGATGTTACAATAACATTCACGGAGGGATACATCTTCTACCTAGAGACACTCAAACAGATTTTGAGCGATGCCCCGTTTGGTGCATTTCAGCCTCGTGTGGCCCGGCTCGTGACAAGTGCTGCACATTACCTTCCTCTTCTTACTGGGAATGTCCGGAGATATTGTGTCATCATTTTCTTTGGATGGGGTGTTCTGAAGATTGTCAGCATCATACAGGCTGACTAGCTGACGTTCTTTGGGTTTCGGCTGCTTAGCGGTCCTTTTTGCTTTTGTGCACTTGTTCTTGTCTTTCTTTTTTGAAATTAAAGCAACGTGATCCATTTTTGACTTCGGTCTCGTAGATGCAGGTCTTCCACTTTTCTTCACCCTTTCAGGAGCAAGCGGAGTATTGAAATGGATGTTGACATAGCTATCAGCGTTCTGAGATTGCCGCTGACTATAGTCATTAATCAGATTGTTGTCCTTCCGTATGGCAGCAGTAAGTTTTCCCACGCCCTCAAGAGCAACTTCCAAGCTTGATTTTCCACGGGAACTTTCTTTCACGAGTTCTTCAACAGCGATATGGAGAAGATTCTTCAAATAGCTGGTTTCGTCCACATGGGGTGACTTATCTGGCATATCCATGCCTGTCGGATAAGAGCCCCTAGCCCATATAGTCCACCTCTTCATTATATTCTTTGGGGGAATTTTCAGATAGTCCTCGCGAATCAAGACCTACAACCCATACCATGAAAGTAAATATTAAACAAGACAATACGCATGCCAAGGTATCATGGATAAAAAAAGTGAGAATGAAACGAGTCAAAGCATTCAGTCAAAAGTATTTGAGTTCTGGTACCTTCAGTGAATGTCTGCACAACATGCCAATGTGGTCGAACATTCCACAATCACATCCTATATACTGACCACCATCTTCTATCCTCACAGTACGCCATTTCCTTCGTGATGGGTCTTTCAATTTCGACGGAGCAACACTGACCATATAGTGCAATCCTGGTTCAACGGTAGTCACGACATAACTCCCGCATTTGTACAACTCTTCCTGAAACTTCGAGAGGACTGATCGAGTGTATATAGTTGCAGCATCATCCTCTATCGGATAGGTGGATTCATACGTCCGAGATTTCTGCAGATAAAACGAGTCACTAAAACATTGATCATGTCTGAACAATTATACTTGTACTAACTAAGATACACGTCAGATTTAGGGGTCTTACGTTTGCAGTCATGTGGAATTCTCTGGCCTCATCACTCGTCCTTGAACAAAGGAATTTGTTGTACTGACGAACGAACACATGCATCGGAGATGACCTCTGAATATATTGCTTCAACATATGATTTGCACTTTCGCTACGCTGGGTGCTCGTCATCCCGGCACAAAATATCCCCTTGAAGTACGGCTTGGCCCACATGTCGCGTTTCTCATAGAGTCTTGTCATGTATTCATTCTCGGAAAGATCGTACTTACCTACCAATGCTGACCACCTGGATTCGAAATCCTCAACACACATAACATCATTGATGAGTGTGTGAAACTCTTTCTTGAATCCAGAGTACTTGCTGTACACGGGGCCAAGATTTCCTTTGGCATCGCGCAAGACATGCCACTTACACCACCTATGCCTGCTATGTGGGAGCGCTGTCTCGATGGCGCCTTTCATCGCCTGAGCTTGGTCTGAAAAGGGATGAAAAAGAAATGCAGTTATGATTACGCAAGGAAATAATACAAGGTAAACTGATACGATAATAACATATAATACATTAGTATGTACCTGTTAGTATAGTGACCGGGTGCTTGTCATTCATCACACTAACGAATGTCTTGAATAACCATTTGAAAGCAGCCTCTGTTTCTTCTCGCATTAATGCTCCACCGAAGATCACTGATTGGAAATGGTTGTTTACCCCGACAAACAGGCCAAATGGCATGTTGTACAAGTTGGTCTTGTATGTTGTATCAAAGGTCACCACGTCTCCAAAATATATATAATCCTCACGATTTTTCCCAGTTGACCATAACATGGATCTCACACGACCATCACCATCTACATCTATCTCAACCCTCAGGTTCCTGTCCTCAGACTTCATATCTTGTAAAAGTTTCATGGTCTTGGTCAAGTCGTCCTTTATCGTCTCCTGTGAATATTTTGCACAGAGTGACCGAAGAACTTCTTTGCGGTGTGGCACTACTTGAGATCCCCCTCCACCCCCACCCAGAATGCTGTAAACCTTGCTAACGCTGATGTTATTGTTGCGAAGGTTCCTGATGAAGTCGCATGCTAGTGGATCTATGGAGTTGTGGGAGTTCCATTGCATCTTTTCTTCATACCCCACAGACAGCCTGTGATTATGCTCCTTCACGAAGGTGCTCACATACCATCCGTGGTCTTTAGTCCGTAGCAACCGCACCATAGCTTTGCAATCAGTCTTGCACGACGATGCATTTTGCTCCTTATTCTTGCCCTAAGCCATTGATCATTATATTCAGAATGTTAGCACATAAGATATATTAAATGAAACAAAACATATACAGAGGTCATGGAGTTTGAGAGCGGTACCCCACACTGACACATCAATTCACACATGCTTCTGTATTTGTTCGTGTTTGTTCTGCTCTTACCACGCCGAATGCCAAAGCCGTGTTCCCAAGAGTACAAGTTATAAAAATCATAGGCTTCTTGGCATGAATCAAAATTTGTGCCCACTACAGGCTCAAAGATCTCAACACTACTGCGGTCTTTCATTTCCATAAGGCGTCGTTCAATAGCCGACTTGTCCGATGGCGGGGTCCTTGTTTTAGGGCCTTCGACACCAACATTCCTGAAGAATTATTGCAGACCATGTCACCGAACATGATTTATTATCATATATTTTTTTGGATAAGACAACAATAAATGCAAGAGATGTTGCAGCAATATGGTGAATATAGCAAGCATATTGACAAAATGTTAAAGTGACAGGATTAATGACCATATTAATTTGAGCATGTGGAGTAAGCTGATCAATAAGAGCCGAAAAAATGTATGTTGGTGCATGGCATTTTTGAAAATCGAAAAGGGCCTAATCCCCAGAAAAATGAATACGCGGTCATTTTGTACATATTCCGCAGGATTTAAGTGACGACCAAAATGTATGAGTTTCAACTGATCAGCAATTATCAGGTTCACACTCAAAACGTTCAGCGGAGCTTTCATGATACAGTGAGTTCTACAAATGAACACACCAGCAGATAAAGTAATAAACCCCACATCTATAATCGTACGAACCACACCAATATGCTGACAATCTGATAAGTATGACGCCGAACATGTGGGCAAATGTCGGGGTATTAAAATGGCGGAATGAGGCATGAGTTCACCTTTTCTTCCATCCCGGCACGACGATGTGTTCAGCAGTTTCAGTTGCAGAAGTAGGCGTGTGAATATTGTTCGTCAGCGGCAGAACAAACCCAAACGGCGCCCTGAAATAATCAAATATTAAGGCGACTCATGACTGAGAAAATCTGTAAAATTGCTTCATTAGAAGTACATCATCTTCATTCATGTACCTGGGATCCGCTGACGGCATTCGAGAAATCAAATTAAACTGGGTAAGAACATGCTCGGTTGGATCTGATGCAGCGACGTGCTCTTCAGAAAGCTCGTTCCCGGTGACGACCCGAATGGCAGCGGAGAAAGGGGATCTGGTTCTCGTAGCGTTAGACACCAGAAGATACAAAATCAGCAAATGTGGGGATCTAGAGGTACGAAACTCCATGGAAATTCAGAGTAGATCCCAAGCTACAAACCTGCGGTCGACATGAGGATCTTCATCGTCGCGCCCGTTTTCCGTCGCCATTGGAGCACCAGCTTCGTCCTCCTCCAGAGACCGGCCCGCTGTGGTATGGGCGAGGGACTCATACATGGATGAGGCAAGAGGGGTGAATCTTGTAGTTCCAGAACACGGGCGTGCTTCCATATACTACCGTACGAGCAGATACAGACAAACGTCTGCAGAGCCTAGGCTCGCCTCGATATAGCCCGTGGGCCTACGACTCCCAGCTCCTAACCGCGTACAGCCCTGTAATTGCATTAGTTAACAGCTTCCCTCTGTCACACATCTCGAGGTACAGTAGCCGGGGCCAACCGCCAGGATAACGCGGCCGGGACGCCCGCGCTCCATAAATCCGCGTCCCAGAACGAAAACAGAAAGCATGCTAAGAAAACAAATTTTACTCGAGGACTATTTTAACTGTTGAGCAAACAGTTAGAGGTCCTAATCCTATTTGCACTTTGGTTTGTCTTGTTTTAGCTCCTACTGACCTTGTTCACTGTCAAGTTACAATTGAAGGAGTTTGAGTTGATGGATACAGGAACCAGGAAGCGTCAAGCGTGAGATTGATTTGCAACTTTTCGTTCAGTTAACATCTTTGTTTTTTTGTTACTGATTTCTAGCTCCTCTCTTTTCCCCTTCTTTTTGAGAATGTAACTTCTCTGGTTAGTAGGATCATAATTACGATAACAAACCTGACACACTTGACCTACAAGATGTTCAAAGTTTACACTTGTCCCAACGTTATACATTATACTCGGTGCTTTGTTCAGTGCCTAGCTAGCATGGCTATAGTTCAGACCTGTAAACGCCCCTGTAGCTTGCTCAATTCAACTATATCACTCTGGTGAGTCAACTAAAACGACATTATCTGGACTAAATTGCACCAACTCAGAAGTGTAGAGTCGGCTACATGCAGATTGCAACTCTCGAGGACTAGAGGAGGACTCCAGAGATACTTGCTTCACAGCCGTTCCAATCAAATTCCCAATGCTTCTCATTCCTCGGGAAATTGCACTATACACTCATCATTCTCACCATTTTTGCTCTCCTCGCACACTTGGTCATGCATTCTCCCTCTAGCAGCCAACTCTGTTTCTGCTACACAGGTGAGGTAGTTATCTATAGAAGGTTGGCAAATGAAGATGGTATCTGTGCCAGACATCATTCCTTCACCAAACTTCACATGACGGTTGTTGTGGCCATTTATTCCAACAAAAGGTGATGTAATTGTTGAAGAACTGTTGGCTCTTTGTGGTGCCTTTCCATGGTTTAACCAACAACAAACAAGGACAAAGCAACGTTTGCAAAGTGGAACAATAACAAACATGGCTATTGTTTACACATGTCCCAACGTTCAAAGTTCCGAACCTGCTGGGATAATGTCGCGTGATAGCAGTGCATTTCTTGGTATAACTATAACCACAAATAATATTTTGTTGATTTTTGGAAAGTATGCACTGCAAATGCTCTTGTCAGGGCAAATTATGAATACATTTAACTAATTCAAGAATGCTCTTTTCACCGGCGGGTTTCAGTGAACATCAGGTTTGACCACTTCGCTTGAATTTGGACATATGTTGTGTAAAATCTCGAATTTGTCCATCTTTTGAATTACATATAAGCGAACATGACAGTGGAAAACTCAGCAAAGTGACATGAGAAGTAATTTGGACCTATACAAAAGAGGCAAATCGAAATTCTCAGAGAATTATGACAAAATAAGCTAGAAAACTCTCAGGTCCCAGACAGAAGCTTTGTTCCGTTACATGGTATTTCTGCCTTTTACAGAGGATAATGGTCAGCGCTTGGCATGGCTTTAGTCATCTCACAAAGTGTTTGTGGAAAATAAATTTGGCTTGAAGGAGTTATTCAGTGTGCATATCATGACAATGTTCAATTTTCTTGCAGGTGAACAATTTGATCTAAAAACACAAAGCATGCTAGTAAAACAAAATTTACTCAAGGATTAGTTTGACTGTTGAGAAAATAGTTACAGGCCCTAATCATATTTGCACTTTGGTTTATCTTGTTTAAGCCTCCTACTGGTCTTGTTCACTGTCAAATTACAACTGAAGGAGTTTTAGTTGATGGATACAGGAACCATGAAGCGCAAGATGAATTTGCAACTGTTCGTTCAGTTGACACCATTGTGTTTCGGTTACTGATTTGTAGCTCCTCTGTTTTCCCCTTCTTTTTGAGAATGTAACTACTCTGTTTTTTTTTTCAAGTGACAACTCCTCTGATTTGTAGGATCATAATTACTATAACAAAGCTGCCACACTCGACTTACTTTTTTTTAGGGACACACTTGACTTACTGGATGTTCAAAGTTTACACTTGTCCCAACCTTATACAGTGCTTTGTTCAGTGACTAGGTAGCATGGGCATAGTTTAGACTTGTCCCAAACGTTCAAAGTTCTGAACCTGTCGAGATAATGTCGAGCAACAACATAGATGGATCTTTTTTTGTAGGCTGGGAGTATGTGTAACCTTACGAGGCGGTCAACTGTCATCTGGGTACATGGTGCATTTATGAGCATTATGACGCCAGTGTGTTTCATGTTATAATTTTAACTGAAAAAGGATATTTTTTGATTTCTGAAAGTATGCACCACGATGCCCTCTGTTTGTTTTTTTGCGGGGTAAAGGGGATTGTATTAATTAAGTACATATAAGAAATGTTACAATCCCTAAGGATGAGGTCTATAATTGACTCAGGACCTGCTCCTAGCTCAAGGTGGACACGGTCCGGGCCTTGACCGAGCCGCCAGTTGGACCGGCCGCCGGCGGACCGAGCCGGACCGGACCGACCAGCCTCGCGGTCCTGTTTTCAGGGACCGGACGGGCGGCGACGAAGCCCGAGCCGGACTGACAGGACCGAGAGGACCGGCCATGGAGAGGTCGCGGTGACCACGGCGTCGGCAACGACGGCAACAGACGGATGTGGTGACCATGTCGGGGGCGTCAGGATGTGGATGTGGTGGTCGTGAGCTTTTGCACGGCGACCATGGACGCTGGGAGGCACTGGAGCGAGCCGTCGCGGCCACGAATAGCACACCGGGGGCAGCACCAACGCGCGCGTCGGGGTCCTCCACTGTGTGGCCGGTGAAGTGCTGGTGCACTAGCAGCAACGCACGCGCGCGCTGGCACTAGTAGAAAACAGGCCTACTGTCCCGGTTCATGAGGGCCTTCAGTCCCGGTTCCCGAACCGGGACTAAAGGGTCGTTACTAATACCCTCACCCTTTAGTCTCGGTTCAAACCAGAACCGGGACAGATGGCCCTCCACGTGGCCTGTGCGCCGAGCCCAGGCAGGAGGGCCTTTGGTCCCGGTTGATGGCACCAACCGGGACCAATAGACCTCCACGCGTCAGCATTTCTGTGGCTGGGGTTTTAGGTTTTTTTGAAAGGGGGGGGTTTGGGGGTTTTGGGGGGTTAATTTAGGTATTTCATATATTGTGTTAGATAGCTAATTAGTAGAGAGAAGTGTCATCTCTTATGTCCGTGCTTGGTCGACGCTACGTACTATACATACGTATAGAGAGGACTAGGCACGCTACCTAGCTAGTAAGCGAACGAAGGAAACAGAAGATCATCATGAACATATATGCATACAGAGAGAAGTGATATCGACCACCTCTCCTTCTCCGAGAGATTGGTCGAACAACAAGTTCTCATATATCTATCGTCTGACACTACCGGCTACATATATACAATAATTATCTTTTACAAATATAATCTCTTAAATTACGGACGCATGGTCCACATAGTATTCTCCGTCTTCAGCGATCACGTGGTCAAGAAAGAATGCCGCCAATTCCTCTTGAATTGCTCGCATGCGATCTGGTCCTAGGAGTTCATCCCGCTGCCGAAACATCTAATTTGAAGAAGGGGGTCAATACATATATATATATGAATGAATGAAACTCAACACAAATGATGGTAATAAACAAAAATTGTGAATATTATTTCTTACGCACTTCATATTGTTCATCAGAGTACCCGCCCCGCTCACAGATCGTGTGGCGCATGGACTCGCAAATGTAGTATCCACAGAAATCATTCCCTTTTTCCTGCCACAACCACTTTACAAGAAATAGAGGTCAATCAAACAGATAAGCAAGAATGCCAAATGGTATTGATGAAACTAGCGCTTGAATCAATAGCTAGGAGACGCGCGGAACATACTATTATAGTACTTACTTTCGGGTATCTAAATTCCAGCTCCTTCGGCAGTCCCGGGGATTTTGTGCTGAATTTTCTCCAAACCCTGCCAGACAAAAGAAAACTATTACTTGATATCAGGAAATGAACAAAGTTGCTGATATGGTGGATAATGATCGATTTAACTTACTTATGGAGGATTTTAGTCATGTCCGCATACTCCTAGGGATCTTTTCGTTTAGAGTCGAAGACAGTTACTAAGCCCTTCTCAAGCCTAATCTCTAGGAGAATATAGTGGTAGTTGCGCACGCATGCATAACTCATCAATTATATTACTATAACCTAGACTAATATATAAGGGAAACCGAATATGCACAAGACAGTAACACTCACTGGAAGTTGTAAGGAAAGAGTATTATATCTTTGTGTTCATTTATTTTGAATGATCGTAGCAAGTTGGCCTCAGTAGCTTCGGGCCTTTTCTCAACCTCAGTTGCATCTATGCGATATGTGTTAATGAACCCAATATCACCGATTTGTCTTTTCTTCATTTCGGCGATCTTCAATCTGCATAATATAGTGAGGATAATTATAAATACATGCAATCAAAGAGCTGAGCTATATAGAGAGACTTAATGACAGAAGTAGTAGTACTTACAGACAGTAGCAGGTGACCGTTACTTTATCGAGGGCCAATTGATTGAAAAACTGATAGAACTCCTCAAATGGAACATGCAACAGTTCAATTCCAACGAGGTCATGCTCCGGTTTAACTCTGATATACAAAGTATTCCTCCCCCCAGACTCTCTGCAGGTTTTCATGTACCAATCATGCAATCTTCGCATCATCGTTGATAGAGATCTTTCATCTTTGACGAGAGGCTTCCCGTACTCGTATCTGTGTATCTGCACCTCCAGGAAATCATAATTTACTTCGTCGGGCAGGTAATCGTCAAGATTGTCATAACCGGGCACCATCCTCGGATCGACGCTAGGCACCTTGAGCGGGGGGCACAATTGCTTTGCTTGTTCGCCGAGCTGGGCAATTTGTTTCCCAGCTGCTCGTCGTTCTTTCAGCCTTTGAGCACTTACTGTACTTCCCGACCCCGACGCTTCGGCCCATGTCTTTGCAATAATGCGCTCATAGTTGCCTTTCGGCGGAGACTTGGGTGGTTTTGCCAGGGCAGCCAGAGTGCGCTTCAGTTTCACCAAATCTACCTTCTCCTCTGGAGGTGGATGTCTCTGTTCTTTCAACCCTTGAAACCATTCCTTCGCTTCGGCTCGCGCGATCTTCGCGTTCTCCTCCGGGGTCATCTCGTATGGTAACTTCTCTGGAGTCTTCAGAGAAGGACCGAATCTGTATGTCTTCCCGCCTCTGGCTGTACTGCTAGACGCCGGCAGAGCAGACGGAGCGGCAGTCTTCTTTACTGCTTGCTTTTTGCGAGGCGGAGGAGAAGGACTACGACGCGCAGGAGCAGCTGCCGGAGCGGCGGCGGGTCTCTTCCGCCCTTGCTGACAAGGCGGAGAAGGAGTAGGCTAGCTGCTCGGGCGCGCTGGCGCAGGCGGAGAAGGAGGCGGAGTGCTACCACGCGCCGGAGAAGGAGCCGGCCGAGGGCCCTGATCGTCACTCGCCGGAGGAGGAGGCGGTGGAGGAGGCGGAGTCCCCTGACTCGCCGAAGGAGGAGGAGGCGGCGGAGGCGTCCAGTTTGGAAGGTTGATGAGCTCCTTCCGCCATAGGCATGGAGTCTTCAGAGCAGAACCCAGCCGAGTCTCCCCTTCTCCGGTAGGGTGGTGAAGCGGGAGGTCCTCAAATCCCTCTGTTATTTCATCCACCATCACCTTAGCATATCCTTATGGAATCGGCCGACAGTGAAAAGTTGCGCCGGGTTCATTAGGATAAACAGACCCAACAGCCGCCTTGACCTTCATATTCATCCACTGCGTCATAAGGTGGCAATTTTGAGCCTCCGTGATAGCATCCACGGGATAGCTGGCAGGAGCCGACAAGACAAGCTCTGGCTGAAGCAGCTCGGTGGAAGCCACGCTGCTTCTCCGCTGAGATGGCGGGGTAGCTTCAGGGGAAGCTTCGGCAGTTCGTTTGTCCCGGTTCGCTTCTCGTTCCTCTATCCCGAGTACCCTTGCTTTAAGCGCCTGCAGTTCGGACTGCTGCACTTGCTTCCTCCTCTCCTGGCTTTTGTAACCGCCTGCGTCCGGAAACCCGGCCTTCCACGGAATGGAGCCTGGCGTGCCTCGTGTCTGTCCAGGGTGCTCAGGATTCCCGAGGGCCTTTGTGAGCTCGTCGTTCTCTCTGTCTGGAAGGAACGTCCCTTGTTGCGCTGCTTTGATATAGTACCGAAGCTTCTTCAAGGGAATGTCAAGTTGCTCGTCCGTCCAAATGCACTTCCCTGTTACAGGGTCCAAGGTTCCGCCAGCCCCGAAGAACCAAGTCCGGCAACGGTCTGGCCAGCTCATTGTCTCTGGTTCGATCCCTTTTTCAACCAGATCATTCTCAGCCTTGGCCCACTTAGGCCGGGCTACCAGGTAGCCACCTGACCCCGTGCGATGGTGAAGCTTCTTCTTCGCAGCATTTTTTTTGTTTGTCTCTGACATCTTCTTACACTTTTCCGATGTCTTGTGGGCCACAAATGCAGGCCAGTCATCTCTGATCTTCTCATATATGCCCTTGAATTCTGGTGTCTCTTTTTTCTCGACAAACCTATTCAGGTCTTTCTTCCACCTCCTGAATAGGTCTGCCATCCTCTTAAGAGCAAAAGACTTGATTAATTGCTCTTTAACTGGCTTCTTCCGGATCATCCTCTGGCGGTAGGGTGAAATTTGACTTCAGCTCATTCCAAAGATCATTTTTCTGCAGATCATTGACATAAGACACCTCAGGGTCTTCTGTAGCCGGCTTCAACCATTGCTGGATGCTGATCGGGATCTTGTCCCTAACCAGAACCCCGCACTGAGCAACAAATGCCTTCTTTGTTCGGATGGGTTCAATAGGTTGGTCGTCGGGCGCGATTGCTATGATCTCAAACCTTTCATCCGAGCTCAACTTTCTCTTCGGGCCTCGTCTCTTTACCTCAGTTGTGCTCGATCTGGAGGGCTAGAAAAAAGAGCAAAGACTTAATTAATATGTGTACATACCAAAACAATGAATGCATCAATTAGCTAGTCAGCACAGGCTTAACTAATATATATACCTGGCCGGACTCGGTAAGGTCACCGGAGCCGTCATCACGGTCTCCTTCTTGCACCAACATTGGGTCACCGGAGCCATCCTCACGTTCTTCTTCTTGCACGGGCATTAGGTCACCAGAGCCAGCTTCTTCACCCTCTCCTTCCAGAGTACCATCGGTGTCGTTGAGATACAACGAGACGGCATCACTTCATTCTGTGATTATGTCCCTCAAAATCGCTTCGTTTGCTTCCTCTCGGGTGGTGTCCATAGTTTCTACAAATGTTTACAACATGGCAATTATTATTCAAACATGACAAATGGATATATTAGTGGCAAACGTAGAACTAGCTAGCTAATCATAGTAAGGAATCATATATATTAATTAGTGGCCTCGACGCTGCTTCTCTAGGGTTTGGGGTGGCCTCGACAACGCTTCAAGGGTTTGGGGTGGCCTCGAGAGAGTTTGTCGGGTAGGGGCACAGCGGGAGGGGGTAGAAGACCGACATCTTTTTTTTCTAGGGTTTGGGTGTCCTCGAGAATTTTTGGTCGAGCATGAGGGTCGGGGGGTGCTCCCGCGGTATAAGTAATTATCACAGTCGAGAGGGGGTATATATATCGACCGCCCCTCATGTCGAAGTTATCCGAGGAGTATATCGACCCCCCTCGTGTTGAAGTTATCGGGAGAGGGAAATAGAGAGGAGAAGAAGAAAGGAATAGAGGAGAAGATCGAAGAAAAAAAGAGGAGAAGAACAAAGGAATAGAGGAGAAGAAGAAAAAATAGAATTTTTTTTCTATTTTTTCTTCTTCTCTATTCCTTTGTTCTTCTCCTCTTCCTTTTCTTCCTCTCCTCTTCTTCTCCTTTTTCCTTTTCTTATTTTCCTTTTTCCTCTCCTAAATATATAAAACTTTTCTAAAAATGAAACTAACCTAAAATGTACTAAATCAGAGAACATATATAGATAATCCTTTTCTAAATATTCAAATCTAACTTTTGCATATATGAACATATATACACAGAGAACATAAAAACATATATACATTTTTATAAAAAAGCAAAATACAAAATACGAACATATATATGAAAAAAAATCTGAAAAGAAGCAATATACACAATACATATACTGACATATATACATAATATACACAAAGAAGCAATATACACAAGCATATATAATATATAAAAAAATAGGGGAGGGGCGCCGGCCGGACCAACGGGCAGGGCGCGCGACGGCGACGGGCGGGCCGGGGCGACGGCGACGGGCGGGGCGGGGCCACGGCGACGGGCGGGGCGACGATGACGGGTGGGGCAGGGGCGACGGCGAGGGGCAGGGCAGGGCGACGACGACGGGCGGGCCGGGCGATGGCAGGAGTCCGGCGACGAGGACGGCGGGCTCGGGACGGCACGCGGTGACGGGGACGGCGGTCTCGATCGAGACGGCGCGCGGCCGTCAACAGGGACGAGGAGGGGTGGGCTCGGGGAGGCACGCAGCGACGGGGACGACGAGGACGGCGGGCTCGGGGATGCCGGCGATGAGGACGGCGCGGGCTCGGGGAGGCGACGACGTTGGCGGCGGCGGCGTAGACGGCGAGGTGGAGCAGCCTCACGGCGTCGTCGGCGGGGGAAGGGGCGAACTGGCGATGCAAACTGAAAATTTTCACAAGTGTTTTGTTATATAGTCTAAGCTTTAGTCCAGGTTCGTGGCACAAACCGGGACTAATGCCCCCCTTTAGTCCCGGTTGGTGCCACCAACCGGGACCAAAGGCCACTTTTCGGTAGCCCAAAGGGCGGGAAGCGGCGGCCTTTGGTCCCGGTTGGTGGCACCAACCGGGACTAAAGAGGGGCATTGGTCCCGATTGGTGTCACGAACCGGTACCAATGCACCCCTTTGGTCCCGGTTGGTGCCACGAACCGGGACCAAAGGCCTGTGCTGCCCCGAACCCAAATATTTAGTCCCACCTCGCTAGTTGAGAGGGAGGCGCACCTGTTTATAAGGTGCGGTGCGCCATCCCTCTCGAGCTCCTCTCTAAAGCAGGCTTTCGGGCCTAACACTGCAATCTGTGCCTGTGGGCCTACTGGGCCTCCCGCGGGCCTGAATCCTGGCCCATGGTAGGGTTTCTAGTCGTATTCAGGCCGTGGGGGCCTAGTAGGTGGCACTTATTATTGTTTTTTTTGTTTTTTTTGTTTCTACTTAGAACTAAATACTTATAGCTTTGTAGTGATTTCTTTTTTATTTTAGGTCACAAAAATTATAAACTTTCTGATAGTGTCATTAGTTTTAAAATTTGAATAGTTTAACTTTGAATTTTTTAAAATTTGTGTGAATCACTAGTTTATGTATAATTTTACTTAAAAAAATCCTGGTATTTAATATTACTATGTTTTATCATTATTCGTCTTGCTTTATTTTTTATTTCTTTTAGCTTTTAAACTTTTAGTTTTAGAAATATTATAAACTTTTAAACTTTCTTGCTTTATTGTTTTAGAAAAATTATAAACTTTCTGTTAGTGCCATTAGTTTTCAAATTGGAAAACACTTTTGTTTTTGCTATATTTTTTAATTCTTTTTGCTTTTAGGTCAGCAAAATTATGATTAACTTTAATAAAAAAATTAACATAGATGCACCTACTCGTTTGTTTTCAAATGAACTCTAAAAAACTTGGCATAACATACTCGTTTGTTACAAATTTGGCATGGTATCATCATAATAATTGCGGGCGAAAGTCTTCACTTTTTCTTCGCTTGTGTCATTTCCTTATTGCGCCGTAACCATGGATAATCTTCATCGTTTATCATGATGCTTGGGTCAGCCTTGACATTGAAGGGAGGAATTTTATGAAACCTTTCATAATCTTCAGACATGTCTGTAAGAACTATGTGGCGCTTTGGCTCATCGTATGATGTATTCGTTTCCTTATCTTTTCTTTTTCTCGATCTGGTAGACATGTCCTTCACATAGATAACCTATGCCACATCATTGGCTAGGACGAACGGTTCATCAGTGTACCCAAGATTTTTCAGATCGACTGTTGTCATTCCGTACTGTGGGTCTACATGTATCCCGCCTCCTGACAGATTGACCCATTTGCACTTAAACAAAGGGACCTTAAAATCTTGTCCGTAGTCAAATTCCCATATGTCCACTATGTAACCATAATATGTGTCCTTTCCCTTCTCGGTTGTTGCATCAAAGCGGACACCGCTATTTTGGTTGGTGCTCTTCTGATCTTAGTCAACCGTGTAAAATGTATTCCCATTTATCTCGTATCCTTTTCAAATCAATACAGTCAAAGATGGTCCCCTGGACAACAAGTACAACTCATCACAAACAGTGTTGTCACCTCTGATACGTGCTTCCAACCAACTGCTGAAAGTCCTGATGTGTTCACATGTAATCCAGTCGTCGCACTGCTCCGGGTGTTTGGAGCGCAGACTGTTCTTGTGTTCATCGACATACGGGGTCACCAAGGTAGAGTTCTGTAGAACTGTTAGTGTGCTTGAGACCAAGAATGCCCGTCCCTGCATATTATTGAGTCCGCTCCTAGCGTGCCTTTTCCAGTCAGTCTTCCCTCATACCGCGATTTAGGGAGACCTATCTTCTTAAGGTCAGAAATGAAGTCAACACAAAACCCGATGACATCCTCTGTTTGATGGCCCATGAAGATGCTTCCTTCTGGCCTTGCGCGATTACGGACATATTTCTTTAGGACTCCCATGAACCTCTCAAAGGGGAACATATTGTGTAGAAATACGGGCCCCAAAATGACAATCTCGTCGACTAGATGAACTAGGACATGCGTCATGATATTGAAGAAGGATGGTGGGAACACCAGCTCGAAACTGACAAGACATTGCGCCACATCACTCCTTAGCCTTGTTACGATTTCTGGATCGATCACCTTCTGAGAGATTGCATTGAGGAATGCACATAGCTTCACAATGGCTAATCGGACGTTTTCCGGTAGAAGCCCCCTCAATGCAACCGGAAGCAGTTGCGTCATAATCACGTGGCAGTCATGAGACTATAGGTTCTGGAACTTTTTCTCTGGGATATTTATTATTCCCTTTATATTCGACGAGAAGCCAGTCGGGACCTTCATACTGAGCAGGCATTCAAAGAAGATTTCTTTCTCTTCTTTCGTAAGAGCGTAGCTGGCAGGACCTTCATACTACTTCGGAGGCATGCTGTCTTTTTCGTGCAAACGTTGCAGGTCCTCCCGTGCCCCAGGTGTATCTTTTGTCTTTCCATACACGCCCAAGAAGCCTAGCAGGTTCACGCAAAGGTTCTTCGTCACGTGCATCACGTCGATTGAAGAGCGGACCTCTAGGTCTTTCCAGTAGGGTAGGTCCCAAAATATAGATTCTTCTTTCACATGGGTGCGTGTCCCTCAGCGTCATTCGGAACAGCTAGTGCGCCGGGACCCTTTCCATAGATTACGTGTAAATCATTAACCATAGCAAGTACGTGATCACCGGTACGCATGGCGGGCTTCCTCCGGTGATCTGCCTCGCCTTTAAAATGCTTGCCTTTCTTTCGACATTGATGGTTGGTCGGAAGAAATCGACGATGGCCCAGGTACACATTCTTCCTGCATTTGTCCAGGTATATACTTTCAGTGTCATCTAAACAGTGTGTGCATGCGTGATATTCTTTGTTTGTCTGTCCTGAAAGGTTACTGAGAGCGGGCCAATCGTTGATGGTCACGAACAGCAACGCCTTTAGGTTAAATTCCTCTTTATTGTGCTCATCCCACGTACGTACACCGTTTCCATTCCACAGCTGTAAAAGTTCTTCAACTAATGGCCTTAGGTACACATCAATGTTGTTGCCGGGTTGCTTAGGGCCTTGGATGAGAACTGGCATCATAATGAACTTCCACTTCATGCACATCCAAGGAGGAAGGTTATACATACATAGAGTCACAGGCCAGGTGCTGTGATTGCTGCTCTGCTCCCCGAAAGGATTAATGCCATCCGCGCTTAAAGCAAACCATACGTTCCTTGGGTCCTTTGCAAACTCATCGCAGTATTTTCTCACGATTTTTCTCCACTGCGACCCGTCAGCGGGTGCTCTCAACTTCCCGTCTTTCTTACGGTCCTCACTGTGCCATCGCATCGACTTGGCATGCTCTCCGTTTCTGAACAGACGTTTCAACCGTGGTATTATAGGAGCATACCACATCACCTTCGCAGGAACCCTCTTCCTGCGGGGTTCGCCATGAACATCACCAGGGTCATCTCGTCTGATCTTATACCGCAATGCACCGCATACCGAGCATTCGTTCAGATCCTTGTATGCACCGCGGTATAGGATGCAGTCATTAGGGCATGCATGTATCTTCTCCACCTCCAATGCTAGAGGGCATACGACCTTCTTTGTTGCGTATGTACTATCGGGCAATTCGTTATCCTTTGGAAGCTTCTTCTTCAATATTTTCAGTAGTTTCTCAAATCCTTTGTTAGGCACAGCATTCTCCGCCTTCCACTGCAGCAATTCCAGTACGGTACCGAGCTTTGTGTTGCCATCTTCGCAATTGGGGTACAACCTTTTTTTTGTGATCCTCTAACATGCGATCGAACTTCAGCTTCTCCTTTTGACTTTCGCATTGCGTCCTTGCATCGACAATTACCCGACGGAGATCATCATCATCGGGCACATCGTCTGGTTCCTCTTCATCTTCAGCAGCTTCACCCGTTGCAGCATCACGGTATTCAGGGGGAACGTAGTTGTCATCGTACTCTTCTTCGTCGTCGTCTTCCATCATAACCCCTATTTCTCCGTGCCTCGTCCAAACATTATAGTGTGGCATGAAACCCTTGTAAAGCAGGTGGGTGTAAAGGACTTTCCGGTTAGAGTAAGACATCGTATTCTCACATTTAGTGCATGGACAACACATAAAACCATTCTGCTTGTTTGCCTCAGCCGCATCGAGAAACTCATGCACGTCCTTAATGTACTCGGAGGTGTGTCTGTCACCGTACATCCATTGCCGGTTCATCTGCATGCATTATATATAATTAAGTGTCCAAATTAATAGAATTTTATCATCACATTAAAACCAAAGTACATACATAGTTCTCATCTAACAACATATAGCTCTCCAGAGCATCTAATTAATTAAACCATACATTAATTAAAACAAAGGCGATCATAATCGCAACCAAGGTAACAATTGATCCAACGGCATAATGATACCAAGCCTCAGTATGAATGGCATATTTTTTAATCTTTCTAATCTTCAAGCGCATTGCATCCATCTTGATCTTGTGATCATCGACGACATCCACAACATGCAACTCCAATATCATCTTCTCCTCCTCAATTTTTTTTATTTTTTCCTTCAAGAAATTGTTTTCTTCTTCAACTAAATTTAACCTCTCGACAATAGGGTCGGTTGGAATTTCCGATTCACATACATCCTAGATAAATAAAATCTATGTCACGTTGGTCCGCATAATTTTCATAAACAATAAATGAACCAATAGTTATAAAGATTAATGTATATATATATACCACATCCGAATCATAGACAGGACGAGGGCCGACGGGTGCGGATACCAAAACCATCGCACTATATAAGATGCAATAATAAAAGTAAGAAAATGATACAAGTATCTATCTAAACCTACAAGTAAGAATATTTTTCCTTTCAGAAAGAAGATAAGAGCAAGTGGCTCACAACGGTGGTGTCGGTGATGAGATCGGCGCGGGTGATCGACGGCGGTGAAGACAGGGGTGGGGCGTGACGGACCGCTAAATCTAGACAAATCTCGAGGAAAATGGAGTTTTGAGGTCGAACTTCGAGAGGAGAAAGATTAACTAGTGTGGCTCGGACATTTCATCGAACACCTCATGTGCATGGAGGTGAGCTAGAGCACCACAAGCCCCTCCTCTCGCCGGCCCAGGAAAACAGAGCACCGAGTGCTCTGCTCTGGCGCGAGGGGTATATATAGGCGGCAGCACTGGTCCCAGTTCGTGGCATGAACCGAGACTAAAGGGGGGCCTTTGGTCCCGGTTCATGTCACCAACCGGGACCAATGGTGGTGGGCCAGGAGCCAGGCACATTGGTCCCGGTTCGTCCCACCAACCGGGACCAAAAGGTCCAGACGAACCGGGACCAATGGCCCACGTGGCCCGGCCGGCCCCCTGGGCTCACGAACCGGGTCCAATGCCACCATTGGTCCCGGTTCTAGATTGAACCGGGACTAATGGGCCGAGCCCCCCTGGACCGTTGCCCCCTTTTCTACTAGTGTGGGGTGCCAGATCTAGTTAGAAGATCTTGTGAACGTCTTTGTTGTTTTTTCTTAGTAATTTCTTAGCCGCATGCAAATAAGGTAGCACGTGCATGAGCGCACAAACTTGTGTGTGCTAGTCCTCCGTGATTAGTGGATCAGACCTAACGTGGAGCTGAGTCCTAGTAGTGGGCGTAGTGGACGCAGAAGCAGGATCATTAATTTCGTTAGTCGTATCGCAAAAACGTTTTACGCCGAATGAAAGGAAAGGGAAACGGCCATATCAGATCGATCCCGTCTTTAATTTCTCGTTCTTTCTGTTTCTCCTACGCTGAATGAATGAAAAGGGAAACGGCAGAGAAACTCCATCCTTTTACGCTAATATTACGCTGCTGAAAATACAGAAGATTCTAAAATTACTGATGAAACTGAAAATACTTAAGTTTCTGACGAAACTGAATCGTGATTGCACGTATAGATTTGGTAAGCCTCTTAAGTAGGAATAAGAGTTTCCTTGTGTTTTCTGTTCGATTGAATAAAAGGAAACAACAGTGCGGAATAAGGGGAAACGGCAGCGTGGAGTTAGACGTGGGATGGTGCCGTGATTATCGGATCTAATCCCGTTTCTCTTGTAGTTTCTCTTTTCTGTTGGACTGAATAATAGGAAAGAAAACTTCACCGCGCGACCAGAGTCTTCTACCTCTTGCCCCTATCTATTCAATTGACTGAATTACACTTATTCTGGTGAACAACGATGGGGCGGGGCATGGCCAGTGCATCGCCGGCGGCTGCGACGTCGAGGAATGATCTGCACCTTCGGTCCGCTCGGTTGGACCGGTTAAAGACCGGACCGGACCGAGTAAATTTTGGGCTGAAATTTGGGGACCGGACCGGCCAATTTCTTCAACGGGCCAGGACCGATCGGTCCGGTCTAGAACGGGTCACGAGCGGGCCGAAAACCCCGCTAGCTCCGTCCAGCCTGACCGGCGAGCACCGACTGCTGCTGCACCGATCGGCTCAAGATCAACGCGGCATCTACGTTTTCACAGTAGGCTCCAGCCTGCCGCCGAGGCACATAGGGTGCCCCGATGCGAACGGGCTGGAACGTATCCTCGGACTCCTATTCCAGGGCAGCATACACTGGCATTCAACACCACCGACGAGTCGTGCAGGCGGATCCGCACCCCGGTTGCTTGTGACTATGCTCGGCTGTTTGAGATGGGTGACATGCTTGGATTCTTCTTCTTAACTAATGATGAAGACACGGCCATTGATATCTGGGTGATGCAGGACTACCATGGCGAGGCCTGGGATTTCGTGCGTCGAGTTGAGTTGCCCGTTGCGGATATCAGCGGCCAGTGTCAATCTTCTTGGCATGAAGAGGGTGTGATGGTTGTTGTACCTGGGGACGGTGTGTTGCTCATGCTCGTCAGTTGTAATGGATGGCTGTTTCAGGTTGACGTCGATGGCAAGTTGATTGCCAGTTTCCAACACAGAGACCTCAATTCTACTCTATATGTGCTCAAGCAAACTCTTGTTCAACATACCTTCTTTCCGACACTAGACGGTTATGTTGTGAACGCCTTGCCTTTTATCTTATAGTTGTTGAGGGTGGTGGTGTTTCTTATCGGCCTACCTCTCTGTACCCACACGACCTGCAGTATGTGTTATCGGCCTAGCTCTCTATACCCACACGACCTGCAGTATGTGTCATCGGCCTAGCTCTTATTCTTGAACTCAATATTGGATTATATCCCCCCTTTATATGGTGGTTCTCTTATCACTCAATAGTTCTGTTTATTGACCTCAATTCTTAATACTGGCATTTTACAAATATACATATCTTTCCTGTTTATATGTTGTGTCTTAAGCTGATTATGAAATGAGGCCAATTATCCTCCTTATTGACTAAGCAAGTTGCAAATGGTTTTCTTACAACAGCTTGCCGTTTCTGAGCAACTTTTCATTGAAATGTTATATTTGCGATTCATTCTTTTTCATGATTCTATCGCATATGGTTAGGTGTTAAAACATACTATTATAATTCTGCCTTTGTGCTAAATTGTTTGGAATTATATCAACCTACCACTTCAGCTTCTAACCACCTCAATGAATCATCAATGCTTCATGTGATATATAATCTTAAGATAAGCTTGAGAAATGAAACTTGTAATGATAAGCAGAATAAAGGTATCATGGTCACGCTCAGGTCCTAGACTGTGTCCCCTCTAGATTCTGCAAGTGCCAGCCATGTTTTTTTCTTTGACCAGCACACTGTGTATGAATTAGGTCCACTATGAGCCGGTTGTTTCTTTTTGATGTATACCAGTTAGCCACGAGGTGGAGTGGACGGCGGTGCTGATATCTGCTACCTCTTGAGCACTGCGTTGGATTTCCTTGAAAAGGAAAGGGTGATGCAGCAGAGTAGAGTAAGTATTTCTCTCAGTTTTTGAGAACCACGGTGTCAATCTAGTAGGAGGCTACGCGCCAGTCCCTTGTACCTACACAAAACAAATAGCTCCACGCAACCAACGCGATTAGGGGTTGTCAATCTCTTCACGGTCGCTTACGAGAGTGAGATCTGATAGAGATGATAGATAATATTTTTGGTCTTTTTGGTATAAAGATGCAAAGTAAAATAATAGGTAAAGTAAAAAAATCAAAGCAATAATAAAGTGATGAAAGATTGATATGATGAGAATAGACCCGGGGGCCATAGATTTCACTAGCGGCTTCTCTGAAGAGCATAAGTATTCTACGGTGGGTGAACAAATTACTGTTGAGCAATTGACAGAATTGAGCATAGTTATGAGAATATCTAGGTATGATCATGTATATAGGCATCACGTCCGAGACAAGTAGACCGACTCCTGCCTGCATCTACTACTATTACTCCACTCATCGACCGGTATCCAGCATGCATCTAGAGTATTAAGTTCATGAAAACAGAGTAACGCCTTAAGCAAGATGACATGATGTAGAGGTATAAATTCATGCAATATGATAAAAACCCCATCTTGTTATCCTCGATGGCAACAATACAATACGTGCCTTGCTGCCCCTACTGTCACTGGGAAAGGACACCGCAAGATTGAACCCAAAGCTAAGCACTTCTCTCATTGCAAGAAAAACCAATCCAGTAGGCCAAACCAAACTGATAATTCGAAGAGACTTGCAAAGATAACCAATCATACATAAAAAAATTCAGAAAAGATTCAAATATTGTTCATATATAATCTTGATCATAAACCCACAATTCATCGGTCTCAACAAACACACCGCAAAAAGAAGATTACATCGAATAGATCTCCATGAGAGAGGGGGAGAACATTGTATTGAGATCCAAAAAGAGAGAGGAAGCCATCTAACTACAAACTATGGACCCGAAGGTCTGAGGTAAACTACTCAGACTTCATCGGAGGGGCTATGATGATGATGTAGAAGCCCTCCGTTGATGAACCTTCTTCTCTGATACATGCCACATGGTCTGGAGTTAATTGCAAAAAACCACCACATTTGGGGCATCGTTTGCGGAAAACCATCAGGTCACTAATTTTTTGCAAAAATCACCGCGGATTCGGTAAACATTTTGCAAATAGCACTGATCAGGTGATTTGGCCTGTTTGATCACTTTCCGACAAGTGGGACCGGATTGTAAGAAGATGACTTAGCAAAAAAATTACACACACACACCCTTGGATCTAAAATTAAAAAGCAATCAACCCCTGCGCCCGATCCAATCGGGAGGAGGCAACCGACGGCGGCAATGGGAGCCGGTGGGGGCGGCAACCATGGCTCTCTCTGGATGTGCAGCATGTGTAGCCGGGGAGCCGGAGCACAACGTCACCGGTGATGGAAAACCGGGGAGCTGGAGCAGCTGTGCAGCGGTGGAGCGGCCATGACAGAAGACGATGAGCGAGGCGTCTCATTCCTCCCGCCATCCCAGCTCTGCCCCGGCCGAGGGCGGCGGCCGCCTACTCGTCCTCCCCCGCAGCGTGGCCCTCTCCGTCGCCGACGAGGCCGGCCGCCTCCTCGTCCTCCCCTGCGGCGTGGCCCTCTCCGTCGCCGACGAGGCCGGCCGCCTCCTCGACGAGGCGCAGGAGAGCCCCGCAGGCCCGTGCGCGCACGCCACCGAGCCTCGCGCCGCTCCGACTTGCCCGCAGATGGCCGCCGCCAGTTCGTCGGTGTACCGGGCACCACCGCCGTTCCCTCTCCCTCTCCTTCCTCCCATATCGCTCTCCCTCCCCCCTTCTCTCTCTCTCCAGGATAGCCTAGGCCGCTGGCCGAAGCCGGATCCTCCGGCGGCCATGAGCCAGCAACCGCCGGGAGGGAGCTCCCCTGTACCCTCCGGCCATGAGCCCCATGAGCTCCGGCCGGTGGCTCCCCTGTACTCCGGCCCAGGTAGCGCAGGGGCAGCCTTGGCGAGGTCGGGGACGAACTCCAGGCGCGCGCGCGGGGGGGGGGGGTCGATTGCTTTTCTTTTTCAGATCCAGGGGCATGTGTGTAAATTTTTTGCTAAGTCAACTCCTTACAATCTGGCCCCACTTGTCATAAAGTGATCAAACGGGCCAAATCACCCGATCAGTGCTATCTGCAAAATGTTTACCGAATCCGCAGTGATTTTTGCAAAAAAATTAGTGACTTGGTGGTTTTCTGCAAACGATGCCCCAAATGTAGTGGTTTTTTGCAATTAACTCCATGGTCTGCGCTGCAGAATCAATCAGCCAACACTGTTCTGCACGTGTGTGTTCAAATCATTATAGTCAACTTTGTGCAAGCATCCATCAAGCAAAAAATAAACTTTAAGTTTTAGTACGGGCATGCTGTTGTTGTAAAAAAGTTGAACTTTGTGCCAGTACTAATGCAAGAGTGGAAATTAGCTTGCTTCATCGATTCTTGCTAGTTGTCAGCAAAAATACTCAATGGCATGAGGATGTACTAACTAACCGTATGCATCAGCTAATTGCATCCCTTAATCACAAAGTATCTTCGAAATAGGTTTTTTCCTGAAAAAAGAACATGAACCTATGTTTGGACTTTGAAGGAGCAGGAGTTTGGTTGGAGGTAGAGGACGACCACCATCCCACGTCATGACCTTAAGCAGGAGTCAGCCCCTATCATCCAGTTATGTAGAAACGGCTTGAATTTATCCTTGTGAAAGTTCTTTCCATTGGATCCATCCTTCTTGTCTGTAGTCAGTGTCCTGATTGAAGTTGTTATTGCTGGATCCGACCATGCATCAATCCAGAGGCTTTGGAATTTTGAGTAGCCATGGAGAGCGTAGGCATGATGTACATCTTTACAAACCCTAGCTCCAGGTACGCCGGAGAACGTGCATTCTAATTTTGTTGGGACCTCCTGCTCTGCCGCATCAACCAAGATGGATTGCTGCCAATGGCATCGTGGTTGGGACGTTCCCGTGCATGGTTGGCTGGATTCTTTTTTGGATGGATGAATTCTTTGAGATTATAGAGGTACGGGAGATGGAGGATGAGGAGGACCTGCACGTTGGGGAGGATTAGGAGGAGCGTATTGGGGAGGGATGAGGAGGGGGAGCGTAGAGGAGAGAGTCCTAGGAAGATGTTTGTCAAGATCTACAGGTGGGAAAGCGAGCCAGGACTCTTTCATGGACCACCTTATCTGACGGCTGTAATTGCTAATCCGTAAATCCAATGGTCAAATTGTTTAGTTTTCTAGGATTTAACGTGGACCCTCTAATGGTGCCTCCAATTAATATATATATATATATATATATATATATATATATATAAGATAAGATATAAGATATAAGATCTAACCGTTAATTAGGTGGGCCTATTCCAGTCAACCTCCAGGCATGCCTGGATGAGGACCAAGGAAGCAGCTGTGGCGCTGTCGTGGCACGCTTGGATGAGGACCAAGGAAGCAGCGGCGGCCAGCTCCTCCTCACCGAGCAGCAGTAGGAGGCTCGGAAGATGCAGCCACGCGGAGGCGGCGCTGCTGGGGATGGTGATACCCATGGCACTGGCCGCACGAGCGATGGAGAAAAGGGCGCGAATCCTCGACAACAGGCTCCGCCAGTGCGTGGTGTGAACGACGACATCATCGACAAGGAGAGGTGTCGGTACTGCGGCAACAAAGGCAATTGGGCCCGTGAGTGCTGCAAGAAGCAGCGTAACAAGACCTCGTCAAGGCCGGGAAGGACGACGGCCCTGGGCTCATGATGATGTATGTCATGAATGTTCACGAACAAGCAGCTCCAATGGTCACCGCCAGGCCCACCACGGAAACCACGCTGCATGCCCGGTACATGCACACTGGAGGCCAAGTCTTCCTCAAAGGAGGAGAGTGTGGTTATCACGCCCGCCCGCGATGATGTCGAGCACGGCGAGGTATGGTTCCTCGACACCAGCACAATGAACCATATGACCGGTTCCCTCGACGTGTTTGCCGAGCTAGACCGCTCAATCGCCGGCAAGGTACATTTCGTGGATGGCTCCGTGATGGGTGGACATCCATGGACCTGGCACAGTTGTCTTTGCTTTACCAAGGTCTTCTACATCCCGGCGCTTAAGAGCAGCGTCGTGAGCCTCGGACAGCCTGACGGTATGACATCCACATCTGCTCGTGAAGGTAAAACGCTTGCCAAACAGTTTGTACCGGCTTACCTTTTTCATGTGCGTGCAGTGTGCCTCTCCGTGGGTCGCGTCTCTGATGCATGCGCTGGCACGCGCAGCTCGGACACCTGCACTTCGAGGGCATGCAGATGATGGCATGCGGTAGCCTCGTGCGTGGACTCCTGCACATTGAGCACGCCGATGAGTTGTGCGAGGCGTGGCTTACCGGGAAGCAATGACGCCTGTCATTCCCATAGAAGGCGCGGTACAAGGCATAGCGGCCCCTCGAGCTCGTCCACGGTGACTAGTGTGGCACCATCATGCCAGTGACACCCGTCGCTACATCTTGCTCCTCATCGACGACCGCAGCTGCTTCATGTGGGTGGACCTCCGCGCCTCCAAGGATGAGGAAGCACATGCCATCGTCAAGTTCTGGGCAGCAGCTGAGGTGGAGTGCGGCCACAAGCTGCAGGTACTGCACACCAACCATGGCAGCGAGTTCATATTGCCCACGTTCTACAAGCATTGCGCTGAGCAAGGTGTGCAGCGCCACCTCACCCTGCTGTACACGTCCCGGCAGAATAGTGTCGTCGAGAAGGGGAACCAGACGGTACTCGGGATGGCACGAGTATGTTGAAGTAAAGCCGGAGCCGGGCATGTTTTGGGGGGAGGCGGTGCTCACGACTGTCTTCATCCTCAAGATCTCCTTCACGAGAAGTGTCGACGGCACGACGTCGTATGAGGCATGGTGCGGGGTGAAACCAGATGTGCACTTCCTGCCCATCTACGTATGTGTGGGATACATCAAGAGTGCACGCCCTAGCTGAAGAAACTTGACCACATGAGCACTCCCATGATATTCATCGGCTACGACATTGGCTCCAAGGCTTACAGGATATATGATAGTTTTTTTTAGAAAAGGAGGATGACCCCCGGCCTTTGCATCTAGAAGATGCATGCGACCATTTTATTGATTATTCTTGAGGACCTTACAAAGTAGTACAACAATATGCCTGAATCCATATATCCTGTAAGCTGGGGTGAAATACCCAGACCTCTCACCATATGATGAAGGGGTGCAAGCTACTCTAATCCATATGATGAAGGGGTGCAAGCTGGGTGAAATACCCGGACCTCTCACCTAAGCCTGACATCTAAAGCCGGAGGCCCCGACCGAGCCACATACCGAGTCCGGAGCACAAACCGGTCCGACACACTCACGTGTGTCGTCACCGTCATCTTCCACTGATCATCTTCAAAGCAGATTGAGGTGTCAATCTTGGCAGGTGCCTCTGCCATCGACGCCATCATGACCCCAAACGACGACCTCCACCTACGCGAGTCCATCTCCAAGCAACGGGCGCAGATCCATGCTAGGATAGGGCCTCACCACCACCGTCGCCCACCACCGACAAGCGCCACCCAGATCAAGATTCCTAAAGCGGCGCCTTCAAGAAGGGAACAACGTCGCGAGCGCCGTCGCCGCCCAACAAAGTTAGGCTTTCGCCCGGGAGACCTAGGGGAAGGGGAAGTGAGGGGATCAATCCATACCGACACCTCCAAGGAGGGGAACAGCGCCCTCAGGCGTCGCCGTCGACGCGGCCGACCAAGGCCGATCAGGGATTTCTCCCGAACTAGATCCCCACCACCACCAGCGCGCCTCCTATACAGAACCAGCGATCCAAGAAAGCGCGGCCCGACGAGGCTGGCCTTCATGCCGAACAGGGGAGGAGGGGAGGCGCCAGATCGCGCGCACCGGCCACCACAGGAACCGGCGCCGGCCGCCAGCGACCACCGGATCCCGCCGCTCCTGCGACCGGGACGCCAGATCCATCGCCCGCACGGCTGCTAGCCAGTGGTGCCTTGCCAATGGAGCCGCCGCTCCAGATCCGGGGTTCCCCATGCAGAGGCAGGGCAACCGAGGCCCCGCCGCCACCATCCTTGGCACCTCGGGCTTGCCCGGTGGCTGCCTCAGGCGGCGGCGAGGAAGGGAAAAGGAGGAGGGGCGGGTAGGGCGTCCATGGCTCTGCTCGTGGCGGCCGGTGTGGTGGCACTGGCGGTGTGGCGGCGGTAATTCCCATGAGGGGAAACGGACAAGCACGCGCACTTGCAGTAGCAGTGTAGTACCAAATTAACTCAAAGACAAAATGAATCCATCTCAAACGGAACCGAAAGATGGTCTGCTTGGAATTATAAAGCCTGCAGTAAAGTAATTAACTCGGCGCGCCGGCAATTCAAGAATCCCCCTTCTGACCAAGTTGAATTGGCATTCAGACTAGCCACAGTGGGGAGTAACTTAGAGTAGTAACGTGCATATGTTACTAGCCTATGTTACTACCTCCACGATGGGGAGTAAGGCTGGTCATAGTGGGAGTAACTTAACAAGTAACATAACACACTTCAAGAAAAGTTTGCTTATGTGGCATGTAGTTAATGAGGAGAGAGGTGTTTGGAGTAACATAATATGTTACTGTAACATAACGCGTTCCAAGGCAAAATGAGTCTACGTCTTAATAAATGATGGCTTGCATGATACTATAGATATGTTACTCCCCATTATGAAGGTAGTAACATAGACTAGTAACAAGCATATGTTACTAGTCTAAGTTACTCCCCACTATGACTAGCCTAACATATGTGTGGTGTCATGCAACACTTCATTTATTAAGTTGTAGACTCATCTTTTCTTGGTATGTGTGCTGTTACTCATACTAGTAGTAAGTAGCTTATTACCACACCACTCTTTTTTCATTAATTACTTGTCACATCATCTATTTTGTCTAAATATATGTGATGTTACCATCTATGTTACTCCATTTGTGGGTAGTCTCGGACAAGGATGATCATTACCCTTGATATAGTTACTAACTTTTTTTAGGGGTAGATATAGTTACTAACTCTGCTTGCTAGATTCTCGATGCTCTCGTTGTCTCGTTACCTTGCAGATATTTAAGAGCAAGTATAATAATGGGTTTATAGCCCGCCTACATGGCATTTTGCCTAGTATGTGGAAAGAGACATTGAAAAATGGTGGGAATGGGCTTTTATGCAATAGTCTAGCTATATGTGTGCTCGTAGGCAAAAAATAATAAAAACAACAAAAGAGAAAGAGAGAAGGTGAAAAAAACAATACTAGTGTAATAGGCCACCTTATTGTATGAGTGACTACATATAATGGCTTAGATGACATGGCGACTGCGTATAGCCAATAACTGGCTATACTACTAAGCATGCTCTAAGCCTACCATGTTACCCACATACAACCATGACTTCCACTTCATAGCAAACCTTTGTGTTGGCTACATTACCTCTCGCTCAAGAAGCTTGACGACTTTTCGAAATGTTGGGGGCAAGATTGTTTTGTGTTTAGTGTGCAGGTATCGAGAATTTGGGTCGCAGAACAAATCCCTACTGGTTTGATAAACCTTGGTTCTAAATCGATGGAAATACTTATGCTGGGTTAATCCACTCTTACACTTGAGGGTTACCCAACCACTCTTACGAGAGAGCAAACACTCGACAGCTGACACATGCGCCTCTTCCGGAGCCAGCGGGTGCTATGTATGACGTCTCATGCAGGGACGTCAAGTAATGCATGCTATCAGCAGGTACTATATGGTGGCTCTCGTGGAGGGTACATGTTTTCCCCGTTGCTGCTGGATCAAAAGTGGTGCGACGACAATGACGGGAGGCAAGGTGGGTATGATACTTCTTTGTCTTCCAGTATCTTATCCAGAGTTATCCGGTTATCAAGGCGTCAGTAGCCGGACAAGGGATGATGGTAGAGACAACGATGAGGATGCGCACTCGAGTGGAAACACAAAATCTCTAATCAGACTATGTCGTCGCGCGCCTGTTGTGTCCGTGCTAAATGCGATGGATTGAAGCTTGGCTTTGAGGATGAGAATCTCGAAATTAACATCGGGTTCGACTCGTCTTCATTAGCGCACGTGCGATAATTCTTTCTTGTAGGTGTAACCTAGAGGTTGTGCACTTTTTGTTTTGAGTTTGTCTTCTATCATAGGGTTAGTATCTGTTCATGGAGTTTCTATCGCCAGCATGAGGCCTCGGATATTTTTTGTGGGTTGATGTTGTTGACTGCTGGATTTTGAATAGGGCGACGCTAGGCACCGGCGCGCTGACCAAAATGGTTCGGCCGGTCGAGCCCCAACGGCAGCTGCTCGGTGAACTGCGATGCAATGTCACCGCCGCCACCCTCGTGTACTGCGACAATGTCTCGGCCGTCTACATGTCCAGCAACCTCATCCATCATCGTCGGACGAAGCACATTGAGCTCGATATCCATTTCGTGCGTGAGTGGGTGCCACTTGGTGCGTTCCGTGTGCTCCACATACCCACTCGTCAACAACTCGCCGACGTCATGACCAAAGGCCTGCCCACGGAGATTTCTCAAGACTTCCGTTCCAGTCTTTGCGTCTTCACCAACGACGTCAAGACTGCGGGGGGTGTTAGATTAGCAGTTAGATTAGTGCATGTGTGCGTACGTGTATGCCCTCTCTGTCTCCACACACGATCACAACTCTTAGAGATCATGCAGTACGTGGTTAGCACACGTCCTACGTCCTGGCGCGTTGCCTCTGTAATCCCCTGTATAAGTAGGCACCCAGACTAATAGAAAAGCCGTGTTCGATCTATCTTCCTCTTTCATTGAGCACACCGACGAGTTGTGCGGGGCGTGCCATGGCGGAATCAATGATGCATGTCGTTCCCACAGAAGCCGTGGTACAAGGCACAACAGCCCCTTGTACTCATCCACGGCTTCTTGAGAGTACACCAAGTACGCGAGGATGTCGTCTCTGCATCCGGTTGGCCTTGTTTTCCCCTCTTGTCGCTGCCAAGACCTGGCAACCAGGGACGTCAAGGACGCCTTCGTGGGTTCCTTTCACCAAGTACCACGACCGGCGAAGACCAAGACAGAGGCCTCCTCGAGCAGGAGCGTTTTTGGGATCGCCAAGACCACCTCCAGTTCGACTATGTGTTGCTGCCCTGACCGAGTACCACTACGACCATCCCTCGCCAAGACCCACCCCGAAAGACCCGGATTCGTCAAGTTCCTCTACCGATGACTCGAACGGCTACGAAACATGTACCACTACCGTCGACCCGCGAAGACCCCGTGGACATCAAGTTCCCTTGCCACGAACGGTCACAGTGTTGTGGATCAGGCAAGTACCCCTTCGGATGCGCCAAGTTCGACTACATGGACCGTCAAGTTCCTCGCCATGACCCCGATCATCTATGGGGTGTGTACGACTACGAAATGTGAACCACTACTTCCACTACCGTCGTCGTGTACCACTACTTCCTCTACTTCGCACCGACTCGATCCACGAATATGCACGCTTCGAAGGTATAACCGCCGAGAACGACCGTCGTGGACCGAATGCATGTGTTGAATGAGATGCACCGTGTTCGAATTGTCACCCGTTTCCATGCCACTAACTCGTGGGAACCCGGTAGTCGGGATCACCCCACCATCTCTAGCATGTTCCGCGTCTCCGCACACTTGCTCTTTTGCACCGGTATCTCAATGAGTTGTCATTGCCGTGGCACCCCTTTCGTTCCGCCACGGTGACCAAATGCTTCATAATATGCTCATGTCAACATTTTCATACAACTTGCATACGTCATTCGCATCATGATAATATCATCTAAATGTTTAAAATTGTGTTTGCATTAAATTGCTAAATGCATGTGGGGATTTTTCGGAAGTGTTGTTTGTTTTTCCGGCCTCACTTAAACTTGCCTAGGTAGTTAGTTTATTAATGTTTCACCTCTTGCCATGTTAATCAACATTTAACTTTGTTGGGTACATAAACGAGAGCGAACTAAATAACTTGAATGTGGTGTTTCGTCAATATGCAACTCGTTGCATATTGAGCTCCACTTAATTTGTGGTATTGTTTGTTGCCCTTTGCCATGCCATGCCTTTTTAAACCGGACATGCATCATACTTGATTGTGCATCATGCCATGTTGATGTGATGGTTGTTTACTATGTTGCTTGCTTCTTTCCGGGTTGCTTCTCTCGTTACCTTCGGTTTCGTTCCGGAGTTGTGAGGATTCGTTCGACTACGTCCGTTTGTCTTCTTCATGGACTCGTTCTTCTTCCTTGCGGGATTTCAGGCAAGATGATCATACCCTCGAAATCACTTCTATCTTTGCTTGCTAGTTGTTCGCTCTATTGCTATGCCGCCATACCTACCACTTGGTATATCATGTCTTCCATATTGCCATGTCAAGCCTCTAACCACCCTTTCCTAGCAAACCGTTGCTTGGCTAAGTTATCGTTTTTGCTCAGCCCCTCTTATAGCGTTGTTAGTTGCAGGTGAAGTTGAAGTTGGTTCCATGTTGGAACATGGATATATTTTGGGATATCACAATATCTCTTATTTAATTAATGCATCTATATACTTGGTAAAGGGTGGAAGGCTCGGCCTTATGCCTGGTGTTTTGTTCCACTCTTGCCGCCTTAGTTTCCGTCATACCGGTGTTATGTTCCTTGATTTTGCGTTCCTTACACGGTTGGCTGATTTATGGGAGCCCCTTGACAGTTCGCTTTGAATAAAACTCCTCCAGTAAGGCCCAACCTTGGTTTTACCATTTGCCTACCACCTACCACCTTTCCCTTGGGTTTTCGCGAGCCCGAGGGTCATCTTTATTTTAGCCCCCCCCCCGGGCCAGTGCTCCTCCGAGTGTTGGTCCGAACTCACCTGCGGGGCCACCTCGGGGAAACTCGATGTCTAGTTTTACTTGTGGCCTGTCTCATCCGGCGTGCCCTGAGAATGAGATATGTGCAGCTCCTATCGGGATTTGTCGGCACAGTCGGGTGGTCTTGCTGGTCTTGTTTTACCATTGTCGAAATGTCTTGTAGCCGGGATTCCGAGACTGATCGGGTCTTCTCGGGAGAAGGAATATCCTTCGTTGACCGTGAGAGCTTATGATGGGCTAAGTTGGGACACCCCTGCAGGGTATAAATTTTCGAGAGCCGTGCCCGCAGTTATGTGGCAGATGGGAATTTGTTAATATCCGGTTGTAGATAACTTGACAGTTGACTTAATTAAAATACATCAATCGCGTGTGTAGCCGTGATGGTCTCTTTTCGGCGGAGTCCAGGAAGTGAACACGGTTTTGGGTTATGTATGAACGTAAGTAGTTTCAGGATCATTTCTTGATCACTTCTAGCTTCACGACCGTGCTTTGCCTCTCTTCTCGCTCTCATTTGCGTATGTTAGCCACCATATATGCTTAGTGCTTGCTGCAGCTCCACCTCATTACCCCATCCTTCCTATAATCTTAAATAGTCTTAATCTCGCGGGTGTGAGATTGCTGAGTCCTTGTGACTCACAGATACTTTCAAAACCAGTTTGCAGGTGCCGATGAAACCGTGCAGGTGACGCATCCGAGCTCAAGGAGGAGTTCGATGAAGATCTTGTTCATTGGGTTGTTTCGTTTCAGTTGATCAGTAGTGGAGCCCAGTTGGGACGATCGGGGATCTGTGTAGCATTTGGGGTAGTCTTCTTTTATTTTGGTTCCGTAGTCGGACCTTGATTGTATCTGGTTGATGTAATGCTTTATTCATGTATTGTGTGAAGTGGCGATTGTAAGCCAACTATGTATCTCTTTTCCTTATGTATTACATGGGTTGTGTGAAGATTACCTCACTTACGACATTGCTTTCAATGCGGTTATGCCTCTAAGTCGTGCTTCGACACGTGGGAGATATATCCGCATCGAGGGCGTTACACAAACAAAGTATTATTGAGCAAGCTGATGATTTAGTTAATAAATGAACGCGTATCACAAAAGTTATTAAGCTCTCGTGATCGTACAACCCTGTCGATGATGAGAGAAGGAGATGACGCTAATCAAAGTACACCTAGAGCAAGTATGAAGCAGTATCTAACCAGTATATAGGAAATGAACCTGAATGTGGTGTATGGTGATGAGCAAGAAAAGCTTTAATATTGGACAATGGAGAAAAGAAGATCATCTGCCTTAATAGCCTTATAGCATATCTTGCAGCACTATAGAAAACATAGACATGTCACTGGTCAGGTTAAAACTTCAGAACAATGAAAAAAGAACTAAAATTCAGGCATCAGGCATATGGATCTCTCACCAGTAAGTGTGCCATAATTTGCAAGTGTTTGAGAAGCATATCATGTACACCCATAGCCGAGAAAAATATAGTCGGTGTGAAGATGATTTATAAGCATGTTGCGTCTTCTATCACCTAATTCCCCCTCGTGGATGAGTAGGGAAGTGACATTCTTGTATAACTCCAACAACACCTCCACCTCGTTCACCAAGACCTGATTCAATTGGGAAAACAAAGAGAGATTGAATCAAATGAGTTTGCAATGTTCTCTCTGGCCTCCAACAACTTTTGCCTCAATAATTAGAAAATGGAGAAAATAAGATCACCTGCCCTACTCAGGTCTTGGCGAGCATACAAAATAACTAATTGCATCGATCACTTGCCCATAAAAAGGCATAAAGACGGGTGTAATATTGTTTAGTTAACAAAAAACTAACAATCCATCTTCATAGATCATAGTGGCTAGCATGCGAAACTTAAATGCTCTTACTCTAACAACACATTCTGCAATATATATAGAAATCAACTCATGCGAAACAACAATTACAAAATCGAGTTATTATGAGAGCATAACCACAGGCATCTCCGATTTACACAGACAATCTACACATTTGCTCATCACACAAATTAGGAGGCAACAATAATGATACACCTAGCAAGTTGACTGCGATCTTTTTATCATACCTAAGAGAGATGTGGCCTGCAGGTCGACTGTGGGCTTCAAGGTTGCTAGACACCAGTACTAAAATAGTAGCAGGCAATTATGATTGTTATTAACAAGGAAACAATGCTTTGGTACCGAGGAATAGTTCTTTCTAATACAAAGATGACAACAGTACCTTAACTGCTAGTACTATTAGTTAATAAGAGCGAGATATAGGATAAAGAAAATGTCGCAAAATATATTACATGTTTAATCCTACATTCAAAAAATTACTATAGAAGTATTTTGTTACCAACTACCAACAGAAAAATAATATGTTACCTCGGTAGCGAACTGCCATGAAACATTTAGCTAGCTACTAAATCAGCGCAGGAAAAGTAACTACTTCTGTAGAGCAAATTTTAATATCAAACCCACATTCATGTCTATAAATTTAGCTCTTCTAGATGCAGGCACCAAAAAATTTATAGAGCACTGTATTTATACAGTATTCAGTTGTGCAATGTCTGAACCTGAATAAATAAAAACCGATCCATGTATCTAAAAAAGCTGGATACAAGCAAATGAAATTTACCAAATCATAGCACATATACCTGCATATTAAGATAACAAATTGAAATATGATACTTACTCCATTCCCTTATACAAGGCCACAAACTCATATTACAAGTAGCAAGATAACATTTAATGACTCCTTTGCAAGTTAACTTTTCTTTTCGTTAACCGGGATCATTAATACACCACAAACGTGCAACGAATGAATTGGGAATGAAGTGGCTGAGTGTCATTATGACTACATGCATGTAAGTATTAAAAAGTTGCAGTACGAGGAAACATCATTAATTTTTGCGTCAATTACTGTTGGTGGCCTTGTATTAATGCAAAATGTATTTTTGATAGTGACCTTGTATAAGGGAATGGAGGGAGTATTACACATACATGGTTGAAACCCTTTGCAAATCATGAGCACTAGAAATTCCTCGAACAAACCAACTAGTGCTAGAACCAGTCTCCAATCCTTTCACTAATAGCACCTGCAACAATTTGGTAGCAAAAGAAGAAAAACAGTAAGGAAGACTTGGAGCCCAGTAGTAACTCGATGGAATGGGAAATCTGGCTTCGCACAGAGAACTGGACAACTCCCACCGTGAGTTCTCATCGAGAAGGAGAGGTTCAGAACCTTGTTAAGGAAAATCTCACCTGCATCGGGTTTCCACCGGGACGGATCTAAGGAGCGTATTGTACCAGCATAGTGGATAGGAGGCACCGCACTCCCCGTTGGCGAGGAGGAAGCCATGGCGTGGATCCCGGCCATGCTCGTCGCCGTGGAGGAGAGAGGGAGCCGATCGGCGTCGTCGACCAGATCTGGTGGTGTTTAAGGGGAGGGAGGCGATGTCGACCTCGCACACCAGAGGCGTCTGGAGGGAGGGGACGCCGAGCTCCAAGCACTGCCGCCAAGGGGTGGGGGTGGGGGTGGGGGTGGGGGTGGTGGTGGAGGGCGTGGTCAACGGCAGAGGGGGCGAGGGCGGCATTGGCGGCGGTCGAGGAGGAGGGAGGGTTCGATTTGGGGAAGGTTCGATTTGGGGCAGAATAGGTCGGGGTGGCGCCCCGCGGCTGTAAATCCTTTTTCTTTTGGGTGAAAATTTTTGTCTGTCGCGCGCTCTCTCCTTCGCCAACGCGCGCGTTTGGGCCAAATTATGTGGGCTCGCGCCACGGACATGCCAGCAGATAGTGAGCCGTAGTTCAGTTCTCCCGGCAGATTTTATGACTTAAGATATGGACATTATTGCTGGCAGTGCCCGTGCCCTTGTTGCTTAACTTCTACCGGCAGTTTTTCCATCCTTATGGACTTCTACCGGCAGTAACAAGATCCCTGGCAGATGGTTTTCCCTTATTCTTGTATTTCTCCTGGCAGTTAACTGCCCCCAAATTAGTGTTGTGGTGTAGTGTCTGTGATTATTGACTTTGGCTTCACTTGACAGCTTCCCCTCATTAATGTCTGCAGCAGCCACACATATGTCCATTCGGTCTCGTCAGAAACAATGGCACAACCAATGATTGTGGTGAAATGGTGGTTGTTAACTCCGAGAAAGGGGATGAATGGCATATCATATATGTTCATCTTATATCTGTTGTCAAACACGACCACATCTCCATAGTCATGATAGTCCCTCCGCGACTGTGCATCGCACCAGAACATACTCTTCAGCCACCCTTCATTATAAACCACATACTCAAAAAAAATCAGTGTCCTTCTGCTTTCTGCCCCTTATAATGCCAACTGCTGTCTCAGCATCACCCTTCGCAATGAGCTTCATTTTCTCTGCAGCACATATTGTAAATGTCCCGCCTGATAAGTCCACACTTACCGTACGAACCATATCTGCTGATGAAGTTGTTACTTATTATATGCTTTCTTATCATGGCCGCTTCCATTGCCAATATATCTACCCTCGTGCCATCTTCAATGTGTCTGTGTGACCGCAGAAAACAAACCTCGTCGGGGCGAGCCATCGTGTGGTTGTGATCATCCACGAATGACGCCATGAACCAAACATCATGTTCTCTATCAAGCTTCACCACCATGTGTGCAATGCAACAGCAACGAGTCTCTGCTCTAAGCCTGCGCTTACGGCTCTCCATGGTTATGAATTTTCCCTGCGTTCTCCCTGCTCTAGAGCAAAGAAACTGCCGGTACCGTATCATTCCTGAAGAACCATGTTTGACCTTTTATTTCCTGATGCTAAACCCGTGCTCTTTGGCGTGATTGTTGTAGAACATGTATGCATCCCCTTGTGACCGAAATGTCATAGCCATGACATTCAACTGTGTCTCCAGCATCTGTTGCTGCCTTCGAGCCTCCTCAATGTCCATCTTTGCCTCCTACAAAATTACATTTGAAACTTTGTCAATTACTATCATTTATTTCATACTATTGCACGATGTACAACATGTAGGAATAAACCTAGCCCAAGCTATCAGCTAATGATTCCTGGAAACTATTTTGCACGTTGTCAACATCCACATCTTCCTGCAAATTAGTAAACATAGAGAAATAGTTAGCCTTGCCATACTTTGCAAATTCAGAAAATGAAATCAAAATATATGCCACTCACATTTTCACTATTCGCGCCATGTTTATCATTATCAAAATCCTCCAGAAGTAAGATATCATATGACAAGCAAGAATTGTTGTCGTTGCTGTCATCATCTTTGTTAAAACTATCATTATCAGTCTGAGTCACCTTATCAGTGTCATTCTCATCCCCGGTGAAGGCGGTTTGTTCGTCCATGTCAACACACCTAACTCACAAAACTGCACAACATTGATAATTTATCATGTGTTAAATTTCGTACTGTGGATCATGCCAAAGTGCAACACTAGTTCTCTACATCATGCGATCATCCGGGGAGGCGGCGCTGCGGCAGTAGGTTTAGATGAATCCTAAACCCTAAATCACTACATGGACTAAATCACTTCCATCCATCGTGCTAGGTTTAGATGCCAAAGGTTGCGCTGCGGTGTAGACGACGCCGGCATAGGACGACCGGCTTTCACGAAAGGGTCTTCGGCTTGATTCTAGCCAGTGGCGACGTGCAAGTCGAGGAAGCCACGGAATTTTTGGCCGGATCCGCGGTGGGGGACAACAGCGGTTACTAGCGGCGGAGGTGGCGTTGGACGACGGGCCGTTCACGTCCGTGGCGCCGGACAAGGACGGTGAGATGCGGCATCAGATGGGGTTGGGACGGCGGCGATCGGCCAGTTGGAAAAATGCAACGGGAGGAGCATTATCGTCGGGCGCGCGGGAACATCGTGCAACTGCCTCTTTTTTCCCGTACACGTGCGGTGGTTTTTTGTATCATGCGTGCATGTATATGTATGTCGGTCTGTACCATACAATATGAGGTTGGTACACGTTTCCTCCGTATGACCATTCTGCCCTTCTACGTTTTATTTGCCGGGGGGGGGGGGGTTCTACCGTAGCATATCTCCTATGTTTTTTGTTGGAGTTGTGTCGAATATAGTGTACAAAGTAGGTTATAGTTGGACTTGTAGTTGTATTGTGTTTAGATAGGATATGGGGTCGTGTCCAAGTAAGACACTTGTATCCTAGGCCTTTCATATATAGCGGGGCTAGACACACGATGTAATCTATGCCAACATAATAATACAGGCGCGCAAAGGGGAGCCGGCGGCGTGTGCCAGTGCTTGGTGGCCGGGTGCGGTATTGTGACGGTGTCACGGGGAGGAGCGCCCGTAGTCAAACCCCGGGGATGTAGCCATATCGGTGAACCTCGTTAACAAATCTCGGTGTCATGCTTGTGTGATTGCTTGGTCCTCGAATGATCGACAGTATGCCTAAGATTTATTCTAACATTTTTCCATCGTATATCAGAAAAATTGTAGATGCACGAATCTTCAACACAAATCAGTGGTAGATCGATGCATGCTGTGTAGCATACGTGGTAGAAAAATCACTGTCTTCATTATGCGTTTGCGAATATGTATTGAAGAGAGTCTCTTCTAGGTCAGCGTGTGCCCGTGGATTGGAGGAAGTATAATTTATTTATTTATTTGTCAAAATTTAGTCTACATACCGGGTGCATGCATGCACCCAAAAACATAACATTACGTCCATGTTTGTCCTTTTTTCTCGTTATGGAAGAGAGGATACAGCCAGGACACGTGAGAGAGAGAATCATGCTGCAGGAATAAGCATATAGGAAAGCGAAAGATTAAAGAGCTTTGGAGAGGGAGAGAGAAAATTGCTTATCTGCTGCATGAGAGAGAGAGAGAGAGAGAGAGAGAGAGAGAGAGAGAGAGAGAGAGAGAGATTCGGCTATCGATCTCCAGCGTGATAGGGAATGCTTTTGAGGAACCAAAAGAGGGAAAGAAGAGAGCGACCACAGTTTAAACTTTAGTTCTGGTAACATTCAATCGACAATGTCTTGTGCTGAGCACAAACCCCAATAAGGCTCGTGGACGGCTACAATAATGGTGTCGGTATATGGATTGAGACATCTTTTGCCATATCAGATCTCGACCATGACCCAAACAATTGCTTAAAATATTTCGCTGCTGGAGAGGCCAATGATCTTATCCGGGAATAATTAGTTATCAGACCGAGATGCATCAGGTAAGTAAACTCTTGCTTGTAAGTAGCGGAGGCGCTTGGATCCAGATCCATGTAGTAATGTTTTGAGAAAGGAAACAAATGCAGGGTTCATCGTCAGCCGGCAGCAGCAAACGAGAGGTCAAGGATGGCGAGATGGCTGAGAGCAGCAGCAGCAGCATCCCCATGATGGTGAGCATCATGGCGCCGTCCACGAGCACAACGGCGGAGCAGCGTGTGCCCGTCGACCTTGTCCTCCTTCTCCACGTCCAGGTACGCTTCAAGGCACCGGACAAGTGGCAGGATCTGCTCATGGAGGCCGTGAGGGTGGTCATGGACAAGCTCGACGACAAGGACCGGCTCGCCGTCGTGCCGGGCGGCGGCGGGAGCAGCATATCCAAAGAGTCGCTCAAGTACACGGAGACCTTGCTGCCAATGTCGTCCGACAACAAGGCCTCCTGCTCCGACGCCGTGAGAACGGCGATCCAAAAATGCGACAACTCGGTGGTGAGAGCTCTGGAATCGGCCAACTCGGTACGTACGTGGTTCTTCTTTTTGTATATTGATGATGATGTATGAATGTATCTGTGGGGTTTGCGTACAAGAATAATTCTAATTCTAAGTAGATTTCTAATGGCGTGGTGTTGTGTGCTGAATTGGTCGCAGATCTTGCATGGCCAGGGTGGTTCCAGCAGTGACGAGAAAGAGAGGCGTGCGGGCTACATCATGGTCATCTCCAACAGCCAGGAGGACATGGCGTCCTTGGTCACCTGGAGGTTCCGGTCCGTGCTGGCCTTCGGATTCCGGGACGCGCGCAATGCTCGGACCATGCAGGCCATCACCAGAAGCCGGGACTGCACTTACGCCATCTTGGACGACGACCGGGGCGGGGTCACCGAGGCCTTCGCCGGCACCGTCGACAGGATCATCTCCGGCGATGCAAACAGGGCGGTTGAGGTGGAACTGGAGTACGTCGGCCACCAGGAGGTGGTTATGACCAAAGTCGTAGCTCCTCACGTCAGCTACTTCGTCTCATACGACAAGAGGAAGATCTGGGCCAGCGCGCACCTCCCGGGCTCTGGCGCGGCCATCAGCTTCATCGTCGACCTGAGCCTGACCCCCGTCCCACCGGCTGAAGTCGACCTGTCGGGGCTGCTCACCGTTCGTGCCAAGTACGGCCATGCACCTGATGACACGCTCGACAGGCAGCAGGCGCTCACCGTGAACCTCAAGGGCGGATGCGGATGCGGATCCAAAGAGGTGGCGGCGGAGATGGTACGGATCAAGGCCATTGAGATCGTCGACGAAATCACCAAAGACGACGAGACTGACCCGGAGAAGCTCCACGCGCTCGCCGACAAGCTTTCCGAACGGTGGACCGACCTCAGCAAGTCCCACGGCGACATCATGTCCATGCTCGACGCGCAGATGAGAGAGATGGAAATAAGGCTGTACAACAACTACTTGTGGCTGGAGTACATGCTCTCGTGGAGGTCACACCAATGGTGGCAGCTGCCTCTGCCGCGAATGTTCATGGAGGATCCTTTCGTGCAGCTAACAGTCTCTGCGACGGTGGACGACGCTTCTACTACGCACCGGCGGCCGGTTCTGCTGCGCATCGTGGCGCCAGAGGCGGGGTTAGCCAAGGCGAAGCGCCATCCGGTTCACCTGGTCGCCGTGCTGGACGTCAGGGATGAAGCTGGTGACGGAACCAATGACAATGCCAAGGAGGAGAAAACGAGGAGAAGGATGGAGCAGCTGACGGAGGCCATGAAGCTGGTCATGGACAAGCTTAGCCACAAGGACCGCCTCGCCATCGTACCCGTGCAATCTCATTCCTCGGTCGCCGGGGATGGCTTCTTGGAGATGTCTGAAGAAGGTCGGACTGAGACCTCCGCCAAGCTGCAGTGCCTCGTCGACCATGTCCTTCAGCACACGGCATCAGCTAACAACAAGGCCCCGGAACAGCAGGTACGTATCATTTGGCTCATGGCTCCCACAGTTTCATAACTCACACAAGATAAATATTTGACTTAGATGTGCAATATTTATGGCACATCTAGACGTGCTTTAATAAAACTGTAAATATTTAGTCTCAATTAAAATTGCAGTTAGACTTCTTCCAACTCTTTTTTGGTTAAAAAACAGAGAAATTAAAATGTTTGCAAAACTCAGTGCAGTATTTTGTACAAAAGATTGGAAAATTATTGTTTCTTTTTGTAGTAGTTGTTCGCAAAATTTTATTTTGATTTCTCCTATATAAAATTAAAATGTTCTATCAACTATATCTTCCAAAAGTTACAAATATTCAATTAGGGAGTATCTATTTCCGAGGGATTAGGGCGTTTCTCTGATTATCCATGCTTAGCCCGGTGTAGCTGCGAGCTCAGCTGGTGCGCGCAAGATTATTGCGACTTGGCCGAATGAATATTGCACGATAAATGACCTGGGAATTGAAACATCACTCATGCCATAGATCATGGGTGCAGTAATTTAGCTCTTAACCAAAAAACAAGTTCTTTACTAATACTTTCTCTGTTCATAAATATAAGTCTTTTTAGACATTTTAAATGGACTACAACATACAGATGTATGTAAACATATTTTAGTGCTGAAATATCTAAAAAGACTTATATTTGGAAACGGAGGGAGTACTCCCTCCGTCCGGGTTTCTTAGGCCCCCTTTCATTTTGAGCCAAAATTTGACCATGAATTTAACTAATAATATAAAAACAACATGTCACAAAATCTATACCATAGAAAACCACTTTTGAATACAAATTCAGCAATATAGTTTGGGTAGCACATACTTTATATACTTTTAGTTAAATATATGGTCAAACTTGAACCCAAAATACAAGGGGGCCTAATAAACCCGAACGGAGGTAGTAATGCCTTGGTCCGCTTGCCGATTCGGACACCCCACCTCCCCTTAAAACATCATCATCACATTTGGTCCGACAGTGGCACCGGCCAAAATACTTATCCTCTCGGCCCTGTCGCTCTCGCGAGCGGCGGCTGGCGAGCTCCCATCCCCGGCCGCCCCGCTCCCCTACCTCCTCCCTCCTCCTCGCCGCCGCCACTAGGCGCGGCCAGGCGAAGCCTGGCCTGCGTAGGCGGCGGCGGGGCTTCCTCTCCCCTCGGCTAGTGGCGGCTCGCGCGGGCGGCCCGTCGAAGCTGGCGGTGGCGCGCTGACGGCGGGGCGCGGCGGCGCGGCGACGGGTGGCAGCGGCGTGAGCTCGTGGCTGCGCGTTGACCCGCGGGACCGGCTGCTGGTGGTGGTGCGTGGCAGTGGTGGCGGGGGCGGCCGGCTGCGGGCTGGTGGCGGCGCTCGTCCGATCTGCCAGGTGGGCGGCGCGGGCTAAGGCTGAGGTTGAAGCTCGGGCGGCGCTTCTGGCGCGAAGGCGCGGCGGGCTAGGGAGGGCGCGCGGGCGCGGCTCCGGCTCCGGATCTGGCGAGGCCGACGTGGTTCTGGCGCACGGTGGGGGTGAGCTGCAGCTGCAGCTCGGTCGTGGTTGTGCAGGCGCGAGCCGGCAGGCGAGGCCGCGTAGGGTGGCGCGACGGGCGCGCACTAGGTGCGTCGTGGGCGCGGGTGGGCTCCGGGCAGTTCGGATCTGGCGCTTGGGCGCGGCTTGGAGGCCCGGGGAGGCAGTGGTCGTTGGCGGAGGTAGCTTGGCGCAGCGGGAAGATGGAGCAGGTGGACGTCGACCATGGGGATTCTGTGCTGTGCAGTGCTTCGGATCTGCTCGGGTTTGGAGGTGTGGAGGAGCTCCGGGCGAAAGTCCATCACTGGCCTTGGGTCGGTGCCGGCAACAGCGGCGCCATGGCCATGGTGTCGTTTCCTTCTTGAAGGTGTTGCCGTCAGGCTCCATTACACGACTCTCCGGGAGAAATCCCTAGCTTCGGATGGTCGAAGCGGGCGATGTTGGCGGCTACGTCGTTTCGTTCTTTGAGGCATTGCCTTGGAGAGTCAGCATGTTGCGGTTTGCACGGATCTCTTCGTCGTCGGGGACAGTGGACGTCGGGGCGGCGGCTTCGGGTAGTTTCTGATTGTGCGCCGAGATGGCGATCTCGGGAACAATGTGAGTGCAGCTCTATGAGGAAGGGCTCTATCTCGGCATTGGTTGGGTGGCATCCTTGTCCCGCTTGGGCGGTAGGGGTGTCGGCTCGGTCGATGCCTCCCAGAGGGGGCAGTCTGACTTTACGTCGGGGCGGCGGCCCCGGATATGGTGCGACGTTCGTGGTCTGCGAGTGGTTGCCCTGAGCAGCGTGGGCTGCGGGCAGCCGGGTTGTGCGGCGTTGCTGCTCGAGCGAAGCGGTGGTATGTCGGGGCGGCGGCCCCGGAAGGTGGTGCCGGTTGATTGCGCTGGGCGCGTCGGAGCGGTGGATGTCGGGGCGGCGGCCCCGAGAGAATCACTGTAGCGACGAGACTTCTGTGGCAACGATGATGGTGGGAGTGAAGTCGGCGACGCGACAATGGTTGCGGTAGTCGGCTCTTCTCCGGCGTGTCCGTGGTTTTGCCTCGGTTTGCTTGCTGCTGTGGAGTCGAAGCTGCGGCGGCGGGGCCCTATGGTGTATGATGACTGGCTGCAGGTGGCCCGTTCGGCGATCGTCCCTGCCGCCAGCCGTGCGTGGTTTTGTTCTTCTGAGTTCTGCACCAGAGTCGGAGCCGCGTGGTCTGGCTGCAGGTCAACTTGTCGTCGATTAGGGTGGGCTTTACCCTGTGTGTTTCAGTCTATGGGAGTGGGTTTCGCCCTTGTTGTTCCGGTTTTTGCCCGTTTTTCCGTAATTAACTGGGCAATTCTCTTCTGCTTATTTAATAGATAAGGCAATCTTTGCCTCCATTTTTAAAAAAACATTTGGTCTGACTTAGAAAGAGAGAGAGACTTGCAGAAAGTGGTGTGCGATGACACCGAGGTACGGAACGTCGGGTGGCACCTATTGGACGGCCGCATGCGTCCAGTAGTTTTTTTGAAAGACTACTAAAGGGGAGGGCAAACTGACTGACCGGCCTAACTGGGGAATCTAACGAAAAATAAAAGACACGAGTGGGAGTCAAACTCCAGTACTACCGACAGATAGAAGGGCACTCGAGCCGACAACAGATGATGGACAAAATGCAGCCGTAAAGCTAAAGTACTAACATACTCCCACCCTTCCGTAATATAAGAACGTTTTGGACACCACAATAGTGTAAAAAACGTTCTTATATTATGGGACGGAGGGAATATTTATTATATATGAAGAACATTTTTAACTACACGATGGTCATTTTTTGAATTATACATGAATTTTTTTAGTTAGAGATAATTTGCTATACACGATGAACATTTATTTACACATAGTGAACCTTTTTTCAATGTACGTTGAACATTTTTTTCAATAAGGTGGTGAAAACATGACCAAAATTAGAAAAGGTAATTTTTAAAAAACGTGAACAAGTTTGAAATTTGAAATATTTTTTGAAAAATTAATAATTAATCGAAGTTCTTAATTTTATTAAACTTTTAAAATTTAAGAAAAAATAGAAGAAAAGAAAAGAATTCAATAAGGAGAAAACCCGGAAAGAGATAGCAAAAAAAAGATGAAACAAACAAAACAAGACAAAAAGGTTCAGAGAACCTTCTAAAAGGGAGAGCAACTAGTTAACGAGCGCTCATTCGGGAGCCTCACAATGATCAATGCCACTTGGCTCGCTGTCAGCCACCGCCACATGTCGCGCTCTGTTCACTCCCTCCGGATTTTGTTTGTTTATTTTTTCACACGAGTTTTTGGCTTTTTAAACGTTTTTTTACCTTTTGGTTTTCCAAGGGTCTTCTTTAGCTTTTGGACCAATTTTTTTGACTTTTTTTTGCGTGAAAAAAATACTTTTTTTGTGCTTCCACTAGAGACACATCCATGCCTCTTGGAAACGAAAAAAAGTGTTTACTTTCTTTCCTTCCACGAGAGGTAAGGTTTTGCTTCCGCAAGAAGCACAATTGTGCTTTAGCGAGAGGCACGGCTCCAAACAGAAAAAAAACATGTTTTTGTATTATTTTTCTTTTGCGAGAGGCACGGCCGTGCCTCTCGGAAATGAAAAAAGACCAGTTTTCTGCTTTTTTTGCTTCCGTGAGAGGCACGGTTTTGCTTCCGCGAGAGGCACGGTTGTGATTTTGCGAGAGATATGGCCGCGCCTTTTTCGAAAAGGAAAAAAACTGTGCACATTGGCTCATTTTTTTCTCGTCCGCTTTTTATCGACCAGTTTTTTTGCGAAAAAAATTCGTCAAAACCTATGAACATGGGATCTAGTTTTGAAGATCTCGACATGTGGAATTCAACAATGAAAACGATTCGAGATTTGGACGCATGCTTTAAGAAATAAAATATTTTAAATAAACAATTTTATGAAAAAAAGGAAAAACTCGCAGGTTGTGACAAGAGGCGCACATGCAGCGCGCCACTTGTCACAACCTAGGGAGATGGGACTGATCTTTGCAAGTAGTGCTCCTCAATTGATGATTTGGTCTACAAGGTCCCCTAAACCGAGTGGTTGCTCGAAGTGTGCCGGGCCATGTAGCGTCTCTTGCTCGCTTCGGTTCAGCCAAGCTGCGACAACACTAGCGGCAAATAGGACCTGCCGCAGAACTCTACTTATAAGGGCAGTGGCGTCCTCTCCTAACAACACACAAGCTTACTACATTTCGTTTATTGAAAGCTATATAAACTAACTCTAATTAATATACGAATGAAATGTTGCAAGTTCATAACATATTTTTTTTAATATTTATTCATTTTAATATTCAGGCAACCTTATCTTAATTATTTCTTCAAGAGATGGTTAATCATATTAACTAGTGGATGAAAAAATATGTACAATTGACATGCATTGGTTTAAAAAAATAGAGAATCCAAGTTCATTTTTTTCTCATGTTGAGTGCTTGCATACCATTCGTTTATATACCGTAAAAAATAATGAAATGGGTGTAATTCATTACTGCCAAGTGGGTTAGCAATTCAGAAGGTTACAAGCTGTACAGAAGTTTCCATAAGACCTATTAGAAAGAAAAAACTGCTGAAATAAATATTAATGTTTTCAGTATTTGTTTGTTAAGATGCCATCAACATTATCCGTACATATTTGAGTAAAATTTCCCCAATTCAGACCTCGCACTACAGGCATCAGTTCAAGAAGTCCATGGAGCACGTAAGGAGGTGGCTCTTCATCCCCTCAGTCAACGAGTCCATTCCCACCTTGCCATCCGCCGGTACTCAATGCAGAGCCTCCACGGGTGGGCAATTGGCTGAAGCTGGTGGCAGCACAGGGGTGTGGAAGGCATTGGTGGATGCGGTAAAGGTAAATTCAATGGGCATTTTTAGCACACTTTTCTTATATCTGAAACATATCGTGTTTGCCATTTCTTCAGTAAAAGGTTTTGTTAATTCTTTGCAAAAATTATCCAGATCTATATGCCACACGGCTCGAGTAGAATGATTATTTTCCATAATGACCAACACGGAGGAGTCGCTCCAACTAGGGTTAGAGCCCTGAACTTATGATTAAGCCACTGATCCAATTACTAACCATATTAGTAATGCTCTGAGGCAGTTACAAGTTCGATGCCACCCAAACTTTTTACTGAATAGGCCCCTGTATGCCACACAGCTCGAGTAGAATGGTTATTTTCCATTTTTTGCAAAAATTATCCAGATATATTGAAAAGTTCATCGGAATTACAAAGCATCTTGAGCATATAAAAAGATTACATCAAGAGTCCCACACAACCACTACTGTTGTTAGAACGAGCCACCGATGCCCTGTTGTCGCCGCTCCCATACCAGAGCCCGCTTAATCTTGTCGATGACAGTAGAGAAGTATTTGTGCACTGGCTCCTAAGGACCAATGCTTTGGAGTCACAGTCGTCGCCACTGAACCCTTGAGTAGATCTGAATCACGTGACACCAAATCTCGGCATCGCCCACGCATGACGGTAAACCCTAACCTTGTTGCCCCAAGGAGACAACAGAAATCTATGTTGGAGCTCTGTCTACTTTGTCCAGACAGACGAATCTGAGGAGGATCGGAGCCCGGATCACAAACTGGAAGAAGAAGTACAACCATCCTCTGTAGCGCTAGCGCCACATATGCGAGGATTAGAAAACCCTAACATAAACTATGAGCCATAGCGGATGCACCACGATTATCCTACTGCCACTAGCCGTCGGAGTAGAGATGAATCCACGAGCTCGTCAATAAAGCCTGGAGGAAAGAGTTTTCCCTTGTCACCGATGGATGGTGATGATACATATGGGCAACTATAACGTCCAAATTAAAAAAAATGATTTTTTCCAACCATTTAGCTTTTGAAAACTATACTTGGGACCTGTCCTGAATGATGAAGTTTCCATAACACAAGATGCCTAGTTACACCCGCATAAGGCCCACCCAAAAATATGAGTCATATGGTCTCCAGTCCACTTGGGAGAGTTGTTTAGACCCCATTTACTGAAGAGTAGCTCTTCCCATCGTCCTTCTCATTTAGAAACTCGAATAGCCATTTAGTACAAGCTTGTTATTTTTTTAATTGCAAATCCTGATGTACTTATTTTCCCTAATCCTTAGGATGAGAAAGCCAATTTTCTACTTAGCCACGTGGCCTTTCTTTTATTATGATCTATCACTTTGTAAATGGAAGTGATTTGAAATTGGGAAGCCTCCCCATGAATCATGGCTCAATTTTGAAGGAGAGACTATGTGGGAATTAGTTAATGAGGAGAGAGGTAATTTGAGTAACTTAGGTAGTTACCGTAACATCACGTGTCCCAATACAATATGAGTCTATAACCTATAAATACAGCTTTGCATGACACCACACTAATATTACTATCTACTATGAAGGTAATAACATAGCATAGGGTCACATGTATGTTACTAGTGTAAGTTACTCTCCAATATGGCTAGTCTAAGGTGTTTTTACAAACTATGTTAGCTCGCAAAAACATGTTACATTATGTGACGGAGAGAGTAGATGATATGGTAGAAATAGATGTATCTAGACGTATTTTAGTTCTAGATTCATACACTTTTATCAATTTCGGTGACAAGTAATTCCGGACGGAGGGAGTATATATATATATATATATATATATATATATATATATATATATATATATATATATATATATATATATATATATATATATAATGTAACGCTAAACTAAGCGTAAGTGTACCATGTTTTAGTACCATGTGGTATAGTACGATGTTTTAGTTATATACCATTTTATCATTCCAACTATGTTCATATACTATGGCTAAGATTTTCATAAGCGAGTTATATATAAAAATTGCATTCAATCCATACTTTTTGTATATTAATAAAATGCCTTCATATTTTTACGTATAAAATGATGTACTTAAAAAAAGACATACCACCTTGAAAGGTGTAGACATACTATATAATATTATTATATACTCCTTCCGTTTTTATTTACTTCGCATATTAGCTTTGGTCAAAGTCAAGCTTTACAAACTTTGACCAAGTTTATAGACAAAAATATTAACATATACAATAACAAATCAATACAATTAGATTCGCTGTTGAATGTACTTCCACATCATATAGATTTGTTATGCTAAATATTTATATATTTTTCTATAAATTTGGTCAAACTTTACAAAGTTTGACTTCAGTCAACTCTAATATGCGGAGTACTATATATGATGCTTACATACTCTCCGGTTTGATCCATACTATATACAACATGCATAACTCATATGAGTGTAACTACCACCAGGTGGTGGGAAACATTTGTTGTACTATATGATATGATAAGTTGGGGTGCTAATATCATAAACTAGTATCATGCATGTGTATGATACTACCGATTGTGAGAGGGATACAGTATCATAGCTTTTAATTCGTGAAAACACTTATTTCATTGATCCAATGCAATCATCTTTCTATGGATTCCAAGAAATAATAAATGATATTTTCTAAAATACAACCCTATGATGCCATTTCTAGGAAATATGCGGCTCGTGTTTTTAGGCGGCCACATGAACGGTATATATACATGTACATGTGTGATATAATATGCATAAAAGCCCTTACAGAACATGAACAATACAAAGGAGTACACGTCTAAACATATTAGACTGCTCATAGTTTTTTTTTGAAGGGTTAGACTGCTCATAGTTCAATGCATAATAACAACATTATACATATAGTACTAGTGTGTGATACTATTTGTTTTTTTAACTATCACCGGGGGGAAAGACTCCCCACCTGAATATATATTAATTGAAGTTAACCAACATCATGTTCTGTTTAGGAGAGACGAGAGGAGAAAAAAATCCCACCACAAACCGGTGTGGATTTTTTTGTCCGCCTTGCGAAGGCGGTGCGACCATAGAGTGAGACCAGAGATTACAGAATGTAGTACATGATTGGAAGAATTTGTAACCCCCCCCCCCCTGAACGTTGTGGCATTCCTTGCGTCCCAAATTTTCCGGAGCACCAGGAGCAGTATAAAAGGCCACACAGACAATGGTAGGATGGGGTGGCAGGGGGAGCGCGATAGCTCAGAATGTGGCATATGGCTCGGTTGCAGCCCGAGGGTTCCCATATGGCAGCCGAGGATGGGCACGTGAAGAACAAGTGGGCACGATCCTCATGAGCCGTGCTGCATCGTGGGCAAGACAAGGAGTTGATGATGGTATTGCGCTGCAGGTTGGCCCTAGTGTTGACCCTTTCCAGGTGGAATAGCCATCAAAAGACACGAAACCCTACTGGGAACATTTGAGTCCCAAATGTAGGCAAGGTTCGGGTCTGATAACTGTGATGCCAAAGCGTCGTAGGCACCCTTAGTAGAGAAAGCAGCGCCGTTCAGCAGCGATCATACATCTGGCGTGTCCATGAGGTTCACATCCCGCAACAAAAGTCACAAGGATGCCAATTCATTGGAAGCGGTTAAGGTTAGCCAGCTACGCAAGCCCAGATCAAGTCCATCCATCACTAACTTTCTAACTAGAATATTGGGCTTTGTATGGTGTGAGAACAGGGCTGGGAAAGTAGTGGAGAGGGGGTCTGGAAGCAACCATTGATCTAAACAAGAAAAGTTTGAGGACCTATCACCTATAGAAACATGTGATATCTCTCGTAGGGTGTGGAGGTGTTTGAAAATAGCTTTGCCCAAGAAGGAGGCATTTCTACCTAGACCAATATGCAGAGGTGAGTGATTTAGAATCCAGTCCTTCCTAGGTAGCATAGATGAGTGAAGAAATTTGAAAGCGAATTTTAACATAAGGAAAAACATTTGTGTAGTGTATAGTGTCATGGGTTAGTATCTTAGATGACCTCATTTACTGTTTTCATGACATATAGTAGCACAACATTTGTGATGATATGGTAGCTTGATGTGATACTAGAATCTTCTCTTTCTTCTATTAACACTATGTCAAGTTATTATTACTGATTCGCATTGCATGGAGAGCTACATGATACCCTCGCTACATATGATCTTACTGTGCATTAGAGAGGTGTCTATACGCTAAACTAAGAGCATCTCCAGCCGTTGGCCCCCCAGGACGCATAAAAATCGCCCCTTGGGGGCGAGCCAGCGCTAAATCGGCGTTGGGGGCGGTTTTGCGCCCAGTCGTCGCACCCATGTCACCCCCAGGCGCCGATATTGGCCCACTTTTCAGCCCCCTTTTGGAAAATAAAAGGCCCATATGGGCGAGAATAGGCCCATATTTGGCGTGGCTCAGCTTTGAATTACGAACATAAATATATTTTTATCACATATTTCATCACAGAAAAATCAAATACTTCAATAAAATAGTACAACAACAAATAGTTTAATACAAATTATATAGTTCAACAAATAAAAACTCATATTTCATCACACCTCGTGCCCGGTGTCTCCCTTGAGCCTCCATAGGTGCTCCACCAGATCATACTGCAGCTGATGATGGACCTGTGGGTCTCAAATCTCCTGACGCATACTGAGGTAGGCAGTCCAGGTTGCCGGTAGCTGGTGAATTGGGTGTAATTCATCGGCTAGATGACCCTGCCTGTAGTATGGTTCATTGTCAAACACTGGGTCTTCTTGCTCGCTCTCGATGATCATGTTGTGCAAGATGACACAGCAAGTCATGATCTCCCTTATTTGATCTTTCGACCAGGTCTGAGCAGGATACCGGACAACAGGGAATCGAGATTGGAGCACACCAAATGCCCGCTCGACATCCTTCCGGCAAGCCTCCTGCACCTTGGCAAAGTGGGACTTCTTTCCTCCTGGCACAGCGTTTGAGATAGTCTTCACAAATGTAGACCATCTCGGATAGATGCCATCAGCTAGGTAGTACCCCTTGTTGTAGTGCCGCCCATTGACCTGGAAGTTCACCGGAGGAGAATGACCTTCAACAAGCTTGGCAAAGACAAGGGAGCACTGCGGCATGTTGATGTCATTGTAAGTTCCTGGCATACCAAAGAAAGGAGTGCCAAATCCAGAGGTCCTGTGTGGCCACCACCTCAAGTACCACACTGCAACCGCCTTTGGTGCCTTCGTACATCCCCTGCCAAGCAAATGGGCAATTCATCCATTTCCAATGCATGTTGTTGATGCTTCCAAGCATCCCAGGAAATCCTCTTGTTGCATTCTGTGCTAGGATCCGAGCAGTGTCTTCCACATTGGGTGCTCTCAAGTATTGTGGTCCGAACACTGCCACCACTGCCCAATAGAACTTGTAGAAACACTCTATGCTGGTGGACTCGGCCATGCGCCCATAGTCCTCGAGTGAATCACCGGGAGCTCCGTATGCAAGCATCCTCATCGCTGTCGTGCACTTCTGAATCGAGGTGAATCCAAGTTTGCTGGTGCAATCCATCTTGCACTTGAAGTAGTTGTAGAACTCCCGAATGTTATTCACAATCGTGATGAAGAGCTTTCGGCTCATCCGATAACGACACCGAAATGTTTTGTTGCCGTGAGTGGAGCATCGGCGAAGTAATCGGAGTAGAGCATGCAGTACCCTTCGAGACGATGCCGGTTTTTTGCTTTCACCCGCCCTGGCGCCGAGCCACCTCGCTGCGGCTTTGCATTGCTCGCCAACAGCTGGGCGAGGTTAGCGAGCACCATGAGATGCTCTTCTTCCTGGATGTCAGCCTCGGCTTCCTCCTCCATCAGTGCGGCGAGTGCTTCCTCGTCATCAGAGTCCATCACCGAGGCAGGCAAATCGCCGAACACCTTGCGCCCGGTGGGCGTGCACCCGGCGCTAAACTGCCCCTCCGCGGTCGGAAACGCCTAGCTGCTGTTGGAGGGGCTGCCGCGGCAAACCTCTGCTATTTTTCTGACGGGGAATGGCTATCTAGCGGGGAAGGGCTGCGGGCGGCGTCGGGATATAGCTAGTGGCGGCCGAGGGCGGGGAGGGGGGGTGGGAGGCGAGTCGGGAAGAAAATCTTGACTTTTCACCTGACGGTGTGGGCCAGCCGTGCTTTTCCCTTGCGCTGGAGCCCTCGATCGCCCCCCAGTGCGCCTGGTTCGGACTGAGACCGCCGGACGGAAAAAAAGGCTGAATCGGCGCTTTTCGTCGTCCTGGGGGCGCGACTGGAGTGTTTATTTGGCGCCGGCGCCGAAAAAGTGGCCTAGGGGGGCCTGTTGGAGGCGCGGCTGGAGATGCTCTAAGCGTGAGCTTATTCGACACCCCAGAAACACTACACACAAAACATAGTAATAGAGTATATAAAATATAGTATTTTTCTGTAAAAATGTAGTAAAATACAAGCTTGGATAGTACAAAAATATTTTCCGAATTACTACATTGTATACAGAATTTTACTAGATTTTGTATATAACATTATTAGGGGGTGACGCTTAGAATAGCATAATAGTATCATAGACACGATACTGGTGTATGATTCTACCCATCGAGAGAGAGGTCTTATGAACAAAATGCCCTTAATTCATTTGTCTCTCTGTGCATGCACGGGCTGGTGTAGATATTGGACGATCGGGAAGAAACAGAGAAAGACCACCCGGGCTTTATCATCGTCATCTCCAACAGCGGCGACAAGTCGATTCCCCGCTCGCAGGAATCTTTGAAGCCCAAGTATATCACACACGCCTTCAGCTTCCACAACAGCGACGCGCGTACCACCAGGGACATGCACTACCTCGCCAGCAGCTCCCTCGGCATCTACGCCAGCCTCCACGACCACCGCAACCAGCTCACCGAGGCCTTCACGGCCTGCATTAAGAGAATCACCTCCACCATTGGCGTCCAGACAACGATTGAAATCAATTGCACCCACCCCAGAGTTTCGTTGTGTACCATTGAGTCTGGTGAGTTGGGGCCTCGTATCGGTGAAGACGGCAGGTCTGTCTCCATAAAGGTGGATAACCTTTACGCCGGCACGGCAAAGAACTTCATGTTCAACATGGACAACGCTCGCGACAACCTGTCCAATCTCCTCGACGTTAAATTAACATGGGGAGGCAAGGTGGACGATCAAGTAGTCGTCGTCAACAACGAGAGTGATGGATCTGCAGAGGTGATGGAGGATATCGCGCGCGCCGAGACAGGCAAAATCATATGCGAGATTACTGATCCAAATTACGATATGGCGGCGGACAAGTTGCACAAGTGCCTCAAGCAGGCTTCCATGAAGGCACAAGCTGCTGGCGATGCTCCCCTGGCAGGGGAGATGGAGAAGATGGCGGCCATCCTGCACAGGAAGATGAGGAACCAATATCCGGATGCCGTTGATCCGAGTTACGTTAAAAAACTTCTGGAGGACAGGCTGTCCAACATGCTCTCGTGGTTGTCTTTTCAAGCCTTGTCTGAGCAGCCACCCAGGATACCATGGCGCAGTTCTTTTCAGCCGGAGCTTGTCCAAAACTATCCACACAAGAAAACAGAGTGAAAAAAAAAAGGCTCGGACAAACTGCAGTTCAGTTCTTTCTGTTTCTGTTGTGTGAGTTTGTTATCTCATTTATGTGATGAAAAGGCTAAAATGCCCTGGTAATGAAATTTTGTGCTCACCTAACGGACATTGAGTTATTATGTACTGTTTTTGCCATGGACATGAGCACAAAGAAGATTTCCGATCATCACAAAGTGCATCCCGGCTTCCTTGTGAACGCCAGGCACTTTGTCGAGCTATCCGAGCGACGCACATGCTGAAGCATTCGGGTGTCGCGACTGATGTGGAGGTCGAGGAGGTGGGTTGGGCCAGCGGCACGTTGGATTGATCACCTTCTGGCACAGTTAACCGGCGGATCGAGCACTTTCAGGATTCTTTTAAAAAAACATACAAAACTTGTCAAAATAGATGTAATTATCATTTTTTTGTGATTTTAATAAAGTATAGGGACCTATATGCAAAATAACATGAAGTCATATTACCAACATATTCGAAAACAAATACAAGTTATGCCGACGGCTCCCTAGGATCGACGAGGTGTGCCCAACCGACACGCCTCGGATCGATGGCGTGGCACGTGCCGTGGATCGATGGCGTGAACAAACTATGCCGCCGGCCGCCGTTAGAGCCGTCGGCGTTTCTGCGAAACCACCTGAGCATCTCGGTGGGAAAGGGACCATCATAACAAATAGAAACAAAGCAGACACCCATGCTCGGTGTTTCTGCGGAACCACCTGAGCATCTCGCAGGTCATGAGGGGTCAATGGGCTCACAGACCCTATTTACAGAACATACTGTGATGGGCTGGTTTCCTTCACTGCTCCATCATTGAATTTTACAATGACTAGAAGAACGCCCGTGCGTTGCAACCGGGTCACATTAACTTTCAAAGTTCAATATCAATTATGTTAACTAGTCATCAACCCGTGCACCTGCACGGGCCAGGGGTATTATATGTTTCTACCGCCATTTCAAAATCTATGGCATTGTTACACCACATGTATATATACTTTGTGGACACTCATATAACTTTAACTTTATGTGAAGGGTGATTCCTCAATGTTTTTCAAATGGATACATATTTTGACATATGAAGAAATAATTTTGGTACTGTTAAATTAGGAAATGATATATCATGTCTTAATTAATCTCTTATGTTTTCTAGAATGGCAGATCTAAAATCTAAATAAGGGAACTACAAAGAGAAAATACACAACAAACCTTTAGAATATGGGCTCCATATGGATGGCTATAATTGTAGGAGTATAAATATGAATGTTTCATCTTGGATTTGAACATCATCAAGCCAGGGCCTTTTGAAACATAGATATAATGTAAACAATATCTAATTAATCACAATTGATAATAAATTGAAGTAAGGAAATGCAGAAGTAGCTATATGTGCTTCATTTATTTTTTATAAAAATCTCACCAGTTTGAAGTTTGCCATGTTTCTAGGGCAAACATTGACTTAATATGCAAGTAATCACACTATTATAATAACTGAGAAAGCAGGAAATATTTTTTTGAATAAAGAGAAGTTGCACATTATTTTTATAGCAGTACTTTCTCGGAATTCGAAGGTCTGCTTGAGGATTAATAAGTATTGCTAAACCCGCAAAATCAAGCATGGAGGATAAAGCTACTTTAAACATTCGTATTCTGATAAATAGAAAAAATATCGATGTATCTAAGATTAGTGTGTTTGATGAACCAAAAAACTCGATTATGCACCCAAACGGTCTTTTTATGTTTTCACCGCCAAATTTGATGTTTGATACCAATGAAGTAACACTTTACGGTCTTGGAAAATAAAATCACAATAGACAATAGATATATCAGATTAATAAGTATAGCTACTCAAGAAAATAGCTCAGACATCTAAATAACTATAGACGATACATTAAATTAGCAAAGTTCTTTATTGTTTCGCCATCAACATAATAGCCATGCACCTAAATTATGTTCTTGTTGTTGCCACTACATATTTCGAGATTTGAATGAATGGACCAATGATTTTTCATCCTACAAAGAGAAAAAAAATACACTTGCCTCCGCGAGCTCATATTGAAATAGATGTTCACACATCAATTTTACCCGGTCCTAACTATTTAGAACCTTACCTAATATGCCGCACAGTTTCACGACATCATTATCAGTGGAGTAACACTTGTGAACTTGCAGAGGAAGACACAATAAATAATATCATATGCAATATGTGTGCCGTGAAGATATCATAGTACCATCTGAAAAGACAACCGACAATATTATATTTTAGAAACCAACAACATGCTATAGAACCAATATAAGGCCATTTGTTGCAAGCGTGCAACCACTATGAAACACCAATAAAATAATAAGGAAGTAACTGGATTAAGTTTACACATGTTTACAACTAAATTATTTTGCAAAAAGTTTACTGTTTAGTGCTTAACTCAGTAGTATGAGTACATACAAACTAACTTGCGAACATCTAAAAGTTCCTAACTTAATATAAAGCTTTAACATGTTGACATTATTTCCCTCTTGAATTCTTTTTTGGTTAGGCAATGAACAAATCTTCTTTGTCGCCATATTTGCAATAAGCCTTCGAGAAATATGAGAGAAACATAGTATAGCATGGAGGTCAGTATATATGTCAGAATAATAATACTCCCTCAGTTCCTTTTTATAACACGTTTTAGACAGCTGATTTTGAACTATTTTGGGAGCTGTTCGAACCATCTAAAACATCCTATGAAAGTGAACAGAGACAGAACTTTAGTACAACATAACATTATAAATAATTATACACTTTTCAACATCTTAAGAAAATAATACTGACACCGATATATTGTAAAAACCAATAACATGGAAGGACATCATGCATTAAATAAAACTATTGGAGTGTGTTTTATAGGAGTAATTACGACAGAAATTACAAAGGGCTATTGTTTTTCGGACGCACATTATGTTATTTCTAATATTCTCCCAAATAGCACTGCACACACAGACCAGACACAAACCACCTGAAGCTTGCTCCAAAACATATATAGTTGGTAATTTAGTTTGTTTTGAAAACCATGTGTTCATAGGCCATGTGTGCAGAATTTGAGAAAGGAACACATGAAATTTAATATTCATAAGAGAAGAGAATGAGTGCAATACCATATATATAAAAAATTCAACTCAGTTTGATCTATGGGAGTTCAGCGTCATATATCTCAGATATATGAGTTCAGTTTGAGTAACCTAAGATTTAGTGCCAGCGAACTAATATCATTTTTTGCGACTGAGGCTTTTCGTAATATTAATCATGTACGTCGGTGATACAACCACTTCCGTATCCGGCCTCTATATCTCATAGTTTTAAAAAATAAAAATAGATACAGAACTCTATTCCTCCTAGGTCTTGGTATTGTCCTTCCTGAACTTTTTCCGGGTCCACGACTGCTTACTTCATGCTATATTGTCTGCCTTAAACAGCCATACATGGTGGTTGCAACACTTCTTCTTTTTTACTGCTTATACAACAGAGCAACTTTACATGTATAAACGCTACTTCGTCTGGAACAAACTCCACACGCATGTATATTGTATGTTGCAAATGCATATAATTGATGCAGACCCCACTGTACCTGAGATCTAGCACACATTCTCCATCAAGACCTCTGACCCTCAGCCCAACCCCCATAGTCATTACAACATCCCCACAACGCTCTTTATCTTCAATCCAGTGTGATAAGGAAACAAAATAATAAAATCAAAGAGAGAACATTTTTCAGTCTTCATATAAATTATACTAACATTAATTTGTTCAGTATTTTATTCCATTGATATTGGAACAAAACTGGCTGTACATAGTAGAAATCAGATTGAATAAAAACCTAATTAATTCTGCTGCCATCTAACCTTAGTAAATTGCATACTCTCGCAGTCGGATTGGTATTAAGTTTCTATTCCACTAAAATCTAAAGATGGCTAACTGCGTGGATAGTAGTTGAATTGGTAAAAATTATAGAATTTAACGCTAGTTTGTTGCTAGTGTCCCATGTTCCATAGATACAAAATTGTTGATCAGATAGAAAACATATACCTACCTGCAGCAAAAAGGGGTAGGGAGCTCGATTCTCCTCATGCATCTCCAATGCAACGCATGCTTTTGAATTCCACTGTACGCGTGGCCAATTTGTCCGACCTACTTAAGTACGTGGCGAGCATGGAGGGGAGCTGATACTCGAGGAAGGAGCTAGATGGTGCCGGAGCAGCCTTGAAGATCAGATGGGGGACACTGGTAGAAAAAGGGGCTTCCATACGCCGCCATTAGTCCCCAACAGAACCGAACCGCGACCAAAGGGCTCTTTAGTCGCGGTTCGGGAGAAGGCCCGCGACCAACTACCTGGGCCCTCCATAGCTGGCGGACGGTAGGGTCTTTAGTCCCGGTTGGCCAGGCCAACCGGGATTAAAGGTCCCCGAAGGCCTTTAGTCGCGGTTGGCCAGGCCAACCGGGACTAAAGGCCCATCCAGCTGGCGGACGGCAGGCCTTTAGTCCCGGTTGGCCTGGCCAACCGCGACTAAAGGCCCATCCCTATATGTACTCTCCACTTCACTCAGCTCATCACACTTCACAATTTTCAGAAGGTGGTGGTGGGGTGGTGATGGTTTGCTTTTGGTTTCTCCTATGCACACAAGGTGTTTGATGAAATGCCCGAGAGCCTGAAACAAGCCACACTTGAGCTTTCTCATTTAATTTTCCTTCGCGATCGCGGTTAGCAACTCGAACCTTTCATGTGTCATTGATAAAATACGCATGTGTGTAGTTCATTGTTTAATTAGTATTATTTCTAGCTACTTAGTTTAACAAATGCATGATGGTTAATTATATACTTTATATAATAATAATGCAGATGAATCGGCAATGGATGTACGGTTCCCGACTCTCCGGCGAGTTCACTACGGGTTTGAAAGATTTCCTCGTAGTGGCAAATGCGAACAGGCAGCAAGATTTTATTATCTGTCCATGTGCTGTCTGTAAGAATGATAAGGGTTACTCCTCGCCAAGAAGAGTTCACATGGACCTGCTTATGCATGGTTTCATGCCAAGCTATTATTGTTGGACCAAGCATGGAGAAAGAGGGGTCAGAATGGAAGACGATGAAGAAGGGGATGATATCGATGACAACTATCGTGATCATTTCGGTGATACTTTCATGGAGGATGATGCTGAAGGTGGGGAAGGGTTAGGTGAAGGTGAAGAAGAGGCACATGATGAGCCCGCTGATGATCTTGGTCGGACCATTGCTGATGCACGGAGACGCTGCGAAACTGAGAAGGAGAGGGAGAATTTGGATCGCATGTTAGAGGATCACAAAAAGTCGTTGTATCCAGGATGCGATAATAGTCTGAAAAAGCTGGGCTGCACACTGGATTTGCTAAAATGGAAGGCACAGGAAGGTGTAGGTGACTCATCATTTGAAAATTTGCTGAAAATGTTGAAGAATATGTTGCCGAAGAATAACGAGTTGCCCGCCAGTACATACGAAGCAAAGAAGGTTGTCTGCCCTCTAGGTTTAGAGGTTCAAAAGATACATGCATGCATTAATGACTGCATCCTCTACCGCGGTGAATACGAGAATTTGAATGAATGCCCTGTATGCACTGCATTGCGTTATAAGATCAGAGGCGATGACCCTGGTGACGATGTTGAGGGCGAGAAACCCAGGAAGAGGGTTCCCGCCAAGGTGATGTGGTATGCTCCTATAATACCACGGTTGAAACGTCTGTTCATGAACAAAAAGAATGCCAAGTTGTTGCGATGGCACAAAGAGGACCGTAAGTCCGACGGGCAGTCGAGACACACCGCTGATGGAACGCAATGGAGAAAGATCGACAGAGTTTTCAAAGATTTTGCAGCTGACGCAAGGAACTTAAGATTTGGTCTAAATACTGATGGCATTAATCCTTTTGGCGAGCAGAGCTCCAGCCATAGCACCTGGCCCGTGACTCTATGCATCTACAACCTTCCTCCTTGGTTGTGCATGAAGCGGAAGTTCATTATGATGCCAATTCTCATCCAAGGCCCTAAGCAACCCGGTAACGACATCGATGTGTACCTAAGGCCATTAGTTGAAGAACTTTTACAGTTGTGGGCGAAACCTGGTGTACGTGTCTGGGATGAGCACAAAGGAGAGGAATTTGATCTACGAGCGTTGCTTTTTGTAACCATCAACGATTGGCCTGCTCTCAGTAACCTTTCGGGACAGACAAATAAGGGATACAATGCATGCACGCACTGCTTACATGAGACTGAAAGTGTACGTTTGGTTAATTGTAAGAAGAACGTGTACCTGGGTCATCGTCGATTTCTTCCCCGAAATCATAACGTAAGAAAGAAAGGCAAGCATTTCAACGGGAAGGCAGATCACCGGCCGAAGCCTGAGGAACGTACTGGTGCTGAGATATTTGATATGGTCAAGGATTTGAAAGTCATCTTTGGAAAGGGTCCTGGCGGACAATCAGTTCCGCGGGGAGTTGACGGGCACGCACCCATGTGGAAGAAGAAATCTATATTTTGGGAGCTAGAATATTGGAAAGTCCTAGAGGTCCGCTCTGCAATCGACGTGATGCATGTTACGAAGAATGTTTGCGTGAACCTGCTAAGCTTCTTGGGCGTGTATGGGAAGACAAATGATACAAAGGAAGCACGGCAGGACCAGCAACTTTTGAAAGACCCAGATGACCGGCATCCGGAATGGTTTCAAGGTCGTGCCAGCTACGCTCTTACCAAAGAAGAGAAGGTCATTTTTTTTGAATGCCTGAGCAGTATGAAGGTCCCGTCTGGCTTCTCGTCGAATATAAAGGGAATAATAAACATGCCGGAGAAAAAGTTCCAAAACCTGAAGTCTCACGACTGCCACGTGATTATGACGCAATTGCTTCCGATTGCTTTGAGGGGGCTCCTACCGGAAAATGTTCGAGTAGCCATTGTGAAGCTATGTGCATTCCTCAATGCAATCTCTCAGAAGGTAATCAATCCAGAAGATCTACCACGGTTACAGAACGATGTGGTCCAATGCCTTGTCAGTTTCGAGTTGGTGTTCCCACCATCCTTCTTCGATATTATGACGCACCTCCTGGTCCACCTAGTCGAAGAGATTTCCATTCTCGGTCCTGTATTTCTACACAATATGTTCCCCTTTGAGAGGTTCATGGGAGTATTAAAGAAATATGTTCGTAACCGTGCTAGGCCAGAAGGAAGCATCGTCAAGGGCTATGGAAATGAGGAGGTAATTGAGTTCTGTATTGACTATGTTCCTGACCTTAAACCGATTGGTATTCCTCAATCGCGGCACGAGGGGAGACTAAGTGGAAAAGGCAAGATCGGAAGGGATACCAAGATATGTATGGACGGTCATTCTATGACTGAAGCACACCACACAGTCCTGCAAAATTCCAGCTTGGTGGCTCCGTACTTCGAGCAATACAAGAATATTTTACGCTCGGACAACCCGGGGAAGCCTGAATCCTGGATTAGAAAGGCCCACATGGAGACTTTCGGCAGTTGGTTGCGAAAACATTTCATGAATGACAATGATGTTGGAGATCAGCTGTACATGTTGGCCAAGAAACCATCTTCGACTATAACGACTTTTCACGGGTACGAGATAAATGGGAATACATTTTACACCATCGCCCAAGATAAAAAGAGCACCAACCAAAACAGTGGTGTCCGCTTTGATGCAGTAACCGAGAATGGGCAAAAGGTCACATATTATGGTTACATAGAGGAGATATGGGAACTTGACTATGGACCCTCCTTTAAGGTCCCTTTGTTCCGGTGCAAATGGTTCAAGCTAACAGGAGGTGGGGTAAAGGTGGACGAGCAATACGGAATGACAATGGTGGATTTCAACAATCTTGGTTACCTTGACGAACCATTCGTCCTTGCCAAAGATGTCGCTCAGGTTTTTTATTTGAAGGACATGAGTAGCAAACCGAGGAAACGGAAAGATAAGAAAACGATCAGTACATCATGCGATGATCCAAAGCGCCACATTTTTCTTTCAGGGAAAAGAAACATCGTGGGAGTGAAGGACAAGACAGACATGTCAGAAGATTATAATATATTTGGTGAAATTCCGCCCTTCAAAGTGAACACTGACCCAAGCATTAAGTTAAATGATGAGGATGCTCCATGGATACGGCACAATCGTAAGCAAGCAGGAACGTCCAAGGGAAGAATTGATGTGTAATAATGTATAATTGTACCAAACTTTGTATTTGGTCGATGAACTGAATGATGTATCAAACCTTTTGTCAAACCTTCAAGGGATTTTAAGATTTTTTTGATATATAATTGTATTTTTAAGATTTTAAAATGAATTAGTTTAATTTTTCTGATTTTTTTGATATATAATTGTATTTTTAAGATTTTAAAATGAATTAGTTTTTTATTTCTGATTTTTTTGATATATAATTGTATTTTTAAGATTTTAAAATGAATTAGTTTAATCTTTCGGATTTTTTTGATATATAATTGTATTTTTAAGATTTTAAAATGAATTAGTTTTATTTTTCTGATTTTTTTGATATATAATTGTATTTTTAATATTTTAAAATGAATTAGTTTTATTTTTCTGATTTTTTTGATATATAATTGTATTTTTAATATTTTAAAATGAATTAGTTTTATTTTTCTGATTTTTTTTGATATATAATTGTATTTTTAATATTTTAAAATGAATTAGTTTTATTTTTCTGATTTTTTTGATATATAATTGTATTTTTAAGATTTTAAAATGAATTACTTTTATTTTTCTGATTTTTTTGATATATAATTGTATTTTTAAGATTTTAAAATGAATTACTTTTATTTTTCTGATTTTTTTGATATATAATTGTATTTTTAAGATTTTAAAATGAATTACTTTTATTTTTCTGATTTTTTTGATATATAATTGTATTTTTAAGATTTTAAAACTAAAAATATGCCACCACGGACCTTTAGTCCCGGTTGGGGAGGCGGACCGGGACTAAAGGGTGCCCTTTAGTCCCGGCCCGCCTCCCCAACCGGGACTAAAGGGTCGGTCTGCGCGGGAACGAAAACACCTTTAGTCCCGGTTGGGGAGGCGCACCGGGACTAAAGGGCGCCTTTAGTCGAGGTCCTCCTCCCCAACCGGGACTAAAGGTCCGTGGTATATATACACCACTTACCAGTTCGCCTCTTCATTCTCTCCGACCCGACGCCCCGACGCCCCGACGCCGACGCCCCGACGCCCCGACGCCCCGACGCCCCGACGCCGACGCCCCGCCTCGCCGTCGCCGCGCCGTCCCCTCGTCCCCGCGCCGCCGTGAGCTCCTCCTCCTCCCTTCCCCCTCTGTCGTCGGCGCCGTCGCCCCGCCTCGCCGTCGCGCGCCGTCCCCGCGCGCCGTCCCCGTCGGCGCCGTCGCCCCGCCTCGCCGTCGCCCCGCCGCGCCATCCCCGCGCGCCGTCCCCGCCTCGTCGTCGCCGCGCCGTCCCCGCGCGCCGCCTGATCGCCGTCGCCGCGCCGTACGTCAGGAGAAAAAGAAAACAAAAAACAAAAAAGAAGAAAAAAGAAAAAGAAAAAAGCAAAGGAAACAAAAGAAAAACAAAAAAGAAACAAAAAACAAAAAACAAAAGAAAACAAAAAACAGAAGAAAAATAAAGAAGAAAAAAGAAGAAGAAAAAAAACAAGAAAGAAAAAGAAAAAGAAAAAAGCAAAGGAAAGAAGAAGAAGAAAAAGAAAAAAGGAAAAGGAAAACACACAAAAAAACAAATTAAACAGAAGAAAAAAAACAAAAGAAAACAAAAAACAGAAGAAAAATAAAGAAGAAAAAAGAAGAAGAAAAAAAACAAGAAAGAAAAAGAAAGAAGAAAAAAGAAAGGAAGAAGAAAAACAAAGGAAGAAGAAAAAAATGAAAACCAAATAAAAACCAAAAGAAAGAAGAAAGAAAAAGGAAGAAGAAAAAAAGAAGAAGAAAGGAAGAAGAAGAAAGAAAAAGGAAAGAAGAAGAAAGAAAGAATAGAAAGGAATAAGAAGAAAAGGAAGAAGAAGAAAGAAAGAAAAAAGAAAAAGGAAGAAGAAAGGAAGAAGAAGAAAGAAAGAAGAAGAAAGGAAGAAGAAGAAAGAAAGAAAAAAGAAAAAGGAAGAAGAAGAAAGAAAGAAGAAAGGAAAGAAGAAGAAAGGAAAGAAGAAAGAAAGAAGAAGAAAGGAAGAAGAAGAAAGAAAGAAGAAGAAAGGAAAAAGGAAGAAGAAGAAAGGAAGAAGAAGAAAGAGGAAGAAGAAAGGAAAGAAGAAGAAAGGAAAGAAGAAAGAAAGAAGAAGAAAGGAAGAAGAAGAAAGAAAGAAGAAGAAAGGAAAAAGGAAGAAGAAGAAAGGAAGAAGAAGAAAGAGGAAGAAGAAAGGAAGAAGAAGAAAAAAAGATTTTTTACTTAAAAAATCTTATTTTTTAATTCCTCCTCCTCTATGTCCCCTTAATCTTATTTTTTAATTCCTTTACACTTAAAGAATTTTTACTACATGCAGGAGTGACATATGGCGGACGACAGAACCGAGCCGCTTAGGGATCCGGAGGCTGAACGTTATTTAATGGGCATCATCAACAACGAGATTCCTTATGTGCCGGGCTCAGAAGATGAGCAACAAGAGGATGATGTAGTCTCTTCTTATCTGAACCTTGCCGGTGACGATGATCAAGAAGATGAAGGAACGGACATTGTCGACGGAGGTCAACCGTCAACAACCGACAATCTCCAATTGCAAGTAGCAACAACCACCTCCGGCGAGGTATTTATATACATTGAGAGCCTCTCGTGATACAAACTTACTGAAATGTGAATACATATGTATTAACGCGCGCGACTCTTTCTTTTTTTAGCCCTCCGGATCCGGATCGAGTACGACAAAGCATCGTGGCAAATCCAAGGCGATGAGAACAGGAGAAACATATGCCATTGAGTCTGTCAGTGAAACCGGCAAGCCCCTACAGCACACCTCAAAGTTTGTCAACCAATGCGGAGTCGTTGTTAGAGACAACGTCTCGATCACCGTCCAGGAATGGAATGAGCCAAAGAAGGCACGTCTTGGTTTCAGTTTTGTCGACAAGAGAACGAAAAAGGATTGCTGGAGAAAGCTTATGGAACATTTCATTCTACCTCCGGAATACAACAAAGTCGATGAATTCGGTAACGAGGTTCCGGGTGGACGTCAGAGGAGGAGGCTAGTTAAAGAGTTCGCTCTTCAGAAGATGGCCGATGCATTCCGGAACTTCAAGAAAAATTTAACCCGTGACTATGTCAACAAGGGCAAGACTCCGGATTTCAATGGACAACATGAGAAACTGAAAGATGATTGGCCAGAATTTGTGAGGCAAAAGCAATCGGACCATTTTAAGGAAATATCGAAAAAAATAAGGATAATGCGGGTAAGAAAAAGTACCATCATGTTATGGGGCCAGGAGGATACCGCATTGCGGACCCTAGGTGGCAGAAGATGGAGGAGGACCTGAGGGTGCGAGGAATCCCTCTAGGTACAGAGGGATGGGACCCAAGGGCCAAAAGCTGGTGGTACGGGCATGGGGGGTCGCTAGACCCGGAGACAGGGGAGTGTGTTCACCGGCATCGACACTTTGCTCCGACCCAAGCCCTTATTGACGCAATGACCCAAGCTCAAGCGGGCTTGATCAAGTTCAACAGAGAGAAAGACGCACTGAATTTAGCCCTCGGGAATGATGAACACGGAGGACGTGTACGAGGCAAAGGCAAAGTTTCGTGGAAAGTAGGGTTTTCCCAGGACAATGACCCGTACGGTTACAGAAGCCGTAAGAGAAAGACGGACCGGGATGCAGATCTTATGACGAAGTTTGCATCGGAACTCCATGAGTTGAAGCAGACCGTGCATGTACTAATGAAAGAAAAATCGGCTGCAGGGCCGCATGAAGATCATGAAGCGGATCGCGAAAGCCAGCAGCGGAGAAGCAGCGTGGCTTCCACGGATGCCCCGCCTTGTGCTAGTGCACCGATGATCGAGACTCGTGCACCGGAGCCTCACTACCCCGTGGATGATGTAAAGGAGATGAAAGACTGTGATCTGCATTATCCCGTGGGGAACATTTCCATGAAGGTAGCTAGCGGCAGTGCTTTACCCTGTACACCTGGAGCACTCCACCACAACAACCCCATTGCATATGGCTATGCTCGTGTCACGGTGGAAGACATAGTCCAAGGGTTTGAGGACCTCGAGATTGACAAACCTACACCCGAAGGGGAGAGAAGACTTGGAGATGTCAAGCGCCAGTACATTCTATGGAAAAAGAAGTACATAGTGTTTCCAGGCGAGGCGCCAAGGCCAGCAAGTCCACCCCCCTCCGATGGTGGTGGTGGTGGTGGTGGCGGTGGTGGTGGTCGTGGTGGTTCACCTACACCTCCTTCACGCCATTCGACGCCGTCCCCCGATCCACAACATCCGGCGGGTACGACGCCCCCCAATCCTCCTCTGGCGGGTACGACACCCCCCAATCCACCTCCGGCGGGTAAGCAGACGCCCCCCAATCCACCTCCGGCGAAGAAGCAGAAGCAGGCGAACAGCAAGGAAACCCGCTCCTGGACTATTAACCCGGACCCTTATGTACATAAGACCACAAGGGTACCGGAGCCATCACTGAAGCCTCTCCTCCCAAGGCCTGGGGAACTTAGTGATGCTGACCTCACATTGGCCGCGGCTGCTGATTATGAGAAATGGAAGGCGGATATGAAGGCCAAAAAACAGCCTGAGCCCAAGCAAGTATTCACTGAGAAGCAAAAGAAGTGGGCTAAGGATTTTTTGACGACACCGTCCCAAGCCGAGCTGAATATGCCTGACGACTATGGACATGAACTTCGTAAGCAAGCAAAAATGTTGAAGGAGGAAGAAAGTCGTAAAAAAAGCGGGAAACAAGTTGACCAGCTCGGGATGCAGAAGAAACAATCGATCCCCCCGCTCATAGTGAAAGCCGGTCCGAAAGAGGACCCCGAGATCATAGCAGCTGCGGCAGCACTTGGATTGACTGTAGCGGGTGCCATGCAACAAGCGTCCGAGATGGGTTTGACTCTTCGTGCCTGCTTAGACCTTGAGGATGCGCCTGTAGGTGAGATAGCATTCCAATATGTGCGGAAGGGGCCTCTCGTCGAGCCTGAGCAGGAAAATAGTCTACCACAACAAATGCGAAATCTGCTACGTTGGTACAAGCAATTCATATCATGGACCGACAAAGAATATGTTTATGCGGATGTTACAGAACAGCATCACACCAAACGGTACTCTGTAGAAATTCATATGAGTGAATTGTTCCAGCTGTTCAATCTGCGCGCCCTCGACAAATCTATGCTGAGTTGCTACGTTCTGTAAGTGATTTATTTCTACCTCATCTCGTTCTTCATTATTGCCTGCACTATATATATATATATATATATATATATATATATATATATATATATATATATATATATATATATATATATATATATATAGTCCTAACTATATTGTTTGGTACGCTATTATGCAGAATGAAGATTTGGGAATGCAAAATAAGAAACATCCATGATGTTGGGTTCATTGACCCACATATCGTTAATGGACATGTGTTACAACATCACCCCGAAGATGTGGAGAAAGACCTGTACAAGTTTCTTACAAAGCATCAACTCAAAAGTCATATTCTATTTCCTTACCATTTTGGGTGAGTGTTTTCTCTCTTGTGCCCATTCTCTTTTGTTTACTCCATGCATGGTATGTCTAATCGATGAGTTATGCATGACTGTGCATGTAACGTGTCCGCAGGTTCCACTGGATTCTGCTAAATATTGAACTTCACACCTCCACAGTTCTAATCAGCGACTCTAAGGATTCGGATCCAAAGCATTGGGCCGACATGAGAAAAATGCTGAAAAAGTAATTATTTTCAATCATTTGAGCTCTGTATCGATCGGTCTCTTTCGTTCATTTCCTAATATCAACTAACTAATATAACTCCCTTATTCATTTGATTTTCTTTGCCCTGTAGGGTTTGGAGACGGTTTTCAGAAGAAATTGTCGGTGAATTCAAACATGAGCTAGATTTCAGAAAGTTAGTTAATGTGGATCAGCAGCCACCGGCGACCGATCTATGTGGATACTATGTTTGTGAGAACATCCGGAGAGAAACCACTGAGCGGAAGGAATCAGCTAGCGTGCGGAACGCGAGGGATAACTTGCGGAGGAGGCTTAGTCCAGAAGCTCGCTTCCGACCAATTCAAGAAGAATTAGCAGGATTTTTAATGAGGGAAGTCATCGATCCTAAAGGACAACACTATACCGAGGACGTAGAAATTTATATGCATACCCGAGATTGAAACTTGTTCGAAGTTGTATATGGTCATCCATCGTAATTGTGTATGGAAACTTGTTCAAAGTTGTATATATATATATTATATATTCCTCTTGAATTCTTCTTGTTTGAAATTTCATATGCATGTATATATATAGTAGCGTAGAATATGTGTACTGAAACTTCATCAAAAATAAAATAAAACACAAAATAAAATATAAAACAAATAAAACAATACAAATTAAAAAGAAACCAGGTTTAGGGGGGCTAAAACCCTAAACCTGCGGAGGAGGCCTTTAGTCCCGGCTGGCCACGAGAGCCGGGACTAAAGGTCCTCGGCCCCGACGGACCACGGGCAACCACGTGACGGGCCTTTAGTCCCGGTCAGCCACAAGAACCGGGACTAAAGCCTTTTGTCGCGGTCCGGAAGAGCCGCGGCTAAAGAGGGGGGGCGGCTTTAGTCGCGACCCTTTAGTCCCGGTTGCACAGCCGGGGCTAAAGGCTGTTGCGAACCGGGACTAGAGGGCTTTTTTCTACTAGTGGGAGATCGGATCGGAGGTCAGCAGATCCAGCGGAGCAGATTGAGGAGATCCGACGTACGTGTGGAGAAGAAGCAGCGGTGGGAGGCAGGAAGAGGCTAGGATTACACAATCATGTTTTTTTTTGTTGGACTCTATTTCAGTTTTTTTTATCATGTATAAGGACGTGGAAAGAGAGGAGTCTGTCTCTTGCACGTGAAGAGTTGCATCCCCGTTGGTTTCTATTTCAGTTTTTTTATCACGTAAGGAGGTGCAAATAGAGGAGTCTCTCTCCCGTACGTGAAGAGGGGCATCAGGAAAATATCCGACGGCCATCGATGTATCAATAGTAAATCTAATGGTCAAAATTTCCAAAATTAACGTGGAACCTCGTTTGGTGCCTCCAATTAGTAAATATAAGATATTACATTGAATATTCTCATACATATTAAGTAATGATGACCCTTTTTACCATCAAATTCTCACACACACACCCTCTCCCTCCCTCTTCCTCACTCTCTCTCCCCTTCTCCCTCCCGCGGAACGGATTCTACCAACTGAGACATTAGGAGTAGAGATCATTTAGTTGATAAGAATAAATAGAAAACGGTGTTAAAAAGGAGAAACATGTTAGAATACATTGAAAAACCAAAAGGACGATGTAAAAGGGGATTCACCCTGCCCCACGGGCCTTGCCACCGAACCGGCTCAGCGGTCCAGTCCCCGCGCGGTCGTCTTCTCCTGTTCCCCGAGCAGCGTCGCTACAGAGCCGGGCTAACGCCCGACCACCTCGCTGGCATCAAACGGGATTGGATAAGGGTGACGCCCTCCCTTTCCTGCCCCCATGGCCTCACTCCTCCTCGACGCTCCCTCCCAAATCCACTTCTCCTCCTCACTCGCTCGATAAGTCAGACGCCACGGCCACCATGACCGACCCCGTCCACATGGCCACTGCCCTCCCTGCGGGCTAGGAGCTTGTCGAGGAGCTCCGAACGCCTTCGCTACTTCGTCTGCGCCAACGAGATCAAGTCCAGCACCCCCGCATCGACGTCGCTGCCGTCTTCCTCAACCTTGGGCCACCGCGACATTTCCGTTCGATCTGCGATGCCCCGAGCTCCCATGTCTTCCCCTAGGGTGCCATTGATACCGCCATGATGTCCTCTTGCCTTTCCCATGTTTCCCCTCTCGTTTGCTCTCGTTAGGTATTTCGCCGTGGCCAAGAACCGCCGTCCGCCATGGCCATTGCAAGGGTAGCCACCGAGCTCCTCGGATTGACCCCGTGGCACATGCCCGCTCCTATGCACGCCCATGCCCGAGCCTGCCGCTCTTCTTCCGCGCCCGCGGGGCAACTCCCTCTCCATGCCCACGCCCGTGCTACACCGCGTCGGTCGTGCCCGCCGCTGCCGTCGCGCTCGCCGCAGCCACCGCACCACTGTGCCCCGCGCGACACACACCCTGGCCGCGCGCCACACTCTCGCTGGCTGCGCTAGCCCCGTCTGCTGCCGCCTATCCCTTCGCTCGCCCCGCTGTCGCGCCCCTGACTCGCGCCGCCTCTAGTTGTGGCCATCTTCTGCCGGCCGCCCCCTCAGCCACGCCGGCCGCATCTCTGCCCTCCACCGTCGGCCACTCGTCTCGCCTGCTGCGTGTTGCTTCCTGCTGCTATGCGCTGCTCTACCGCTGGTATGCTGCTGCGCCATGCCCTCGACACTGCCGTTTACAAATGCGGCGGAGGGATTGTTAATGGAGTACGAGAAGGAGGTGGCAGAGAAGGTGTGGAGAGGCAGGAGGTCTGGGACGGTGTCACCTGGCTGTGGTGGAGGTGTTTATGCGAGAAGAAGCCGGAGTGAAAGGAGAGGTCACAATTGGAAAGAATCGCAAAAAAAAATCATAACCCGGAGATCTCAGTTCAAAAAAAATGCTAATATTGATGGAAAACATAGGAAATATTTGTTGTTATCAAGGAAAGGTAAAAATTTAGGAAAGTTAGGATTTTTGAACTGATTTCTATGCAAATGGGCTTTTATTGTTTGGTAACGTGATATCACTACCTGCTCGTTTGTGACGTGTTTGATTAGGAAAGTTTGCAAATGTTAAGAAACTATTTATTGGGAGGAAAGTTGTGACGTGTCTGTTATTTGTTTCCTAAAACAAATTTCACTAATAAGTTAGAAAAGTTAGATTAAAATGTATTATTTGTTTCCTGAAAATATGTTATTTGTTTCATAAGACAAATTGAACCAATAAAAGGAATCGATTGATTTGCATAATTTAAGGAAGTTAGATTAAAATGTATTATTTGTTTTCTGAAAATCGGTTATTTGTTTCCTAAGACAAATTGAACCAATAAAAGAATCGCTTGATGTAGATAAGTTAGGAAAGTTAGATTAAAATGTATTATTTGTTTCCCGAAAATCTGTTTTTTGTTTCCTAAGACAAATTGAACCAATAAAAGGAATCGATTGATTTGCATAATTTAAGGAAGTTAGATTAAAATGTATTATTTGTTACCTGAAAATCTGTTATTTGTTTCCTAAGACAAATTGAACCAATAAAAGAAATCGATTGATTTGCATAATTTAAGGAAGTTGGATCCGTGATTTGTTATACGTTAGGAAAGTTCTGGTTGTAATAAAGAGTGGAGAGAAAGATAAACCGATGGACCAGGGTGGGAGGGGGTGGTGGGAGGAGAGACGGAAAAAACCCAGCAAAAATAAACCGCGGACCAGGGTGGGAGGGGTGGTGGGAGGAGAGACGAAGAAAAACCAGTGAAAATAAACCGCGGAGACGATTCACCAACTCGTCTATTAGGAGTAGAGTTTAAAATTCAATATTGTTTTTTCTGTATGAGACAAAACTTCAATATTGTTGTATGAGTAGTATTCTTACGAGGGTTAAGATGGAGACATATCCCATATAGAGAAAATTAAGCCGTTGGTGTGGTGTCGTCGTATCGATGAACAAAAGGGACATGGACAAGATGTTGGTATTTGTCACAATAACACACAAACATGAGACGGGGATATCTTTAATTAAAGATTTTAATATCTCTATTTTCACGTTACAGAAGTTCAGCGTCCAATCAAAGTATCACAAAGGGTGAACAATATAGTATTCGAAGGGATGAAGAAACCTTTTTTAATTTCTATGTAGAGGGATTAATATGTCTGACTAAATAACTTCAAACTAACTAATCCCCCCGATTCATATTACTTCTCGCTCAAACGGATCTATCTAGACATATTTCAGTGCTACATACATCCGTTTGAGTGGCAACTAATACGGATTGGAGAGAGTACAATATTTTAAAATAGGTGACATTTTGCGATGGACGATTTGACTAAGTGAGGATCTTGAGCCATGCATATTGGGTTCAAGTTTCTGATATCCTCCCGTTGCAACGCACGGGCATTTTTGCTAGTGAAATAAAATAGGCAATAACCATACGTTTTTTAGACAACAGCCATAGCAAAATACTCCCTCCCTCACGAATTAATAGTCACAGAAATGGGCAAAAATGAATGTATCTAGAACTAAACAACGCCTAGACGCATCCATTTCTACAACAACTAATTCCAGATGGCGGAGTAGTTGATGACTGAGCTTGCCATGCTTCTTCACCTCGCCTGGTTTCATCTCGATATGTGACGAATGTTCTTTGAAAAACATTAAAATTTTAAAATGCATGCTGAATTTTTGGAAATATGCTATAATTTTTTTAATAATGTTCAAAATATTTAATTACCACGATCCATGTGGTTGATAGGCTTCTGCTATATAGCAAGATCATCTTTCTCTACTACCTTCTTTGGAGCACAAACGCTCTGTGCAGCCATCAATCTCTTCTTGCTCTTACATCTTTCGTTCTTCTGTTCCATGCCACCCCTTCGAGTGCCTCTTCAAATTTATTGGAGGTCCCTGTTAAACTGTATTCTGTTAGTATCTACTCCCTCCGTTCTCAAATGTAAGTCTTTTTAGAGATTTCAACAAATGACTACATACGGAGCAAAATGAGTGAATCTACACTCTAAAGTATGTCTACATACATCCGTATGTTATAGTCCATTTGAAATGTCTAAAAAAACTTATAATAAGGAACGGAGGGAGTATATGACCTGGAGGCCACCATATTGGCTGCGCTATTCCAATCTACAATCTCCTTGTTTCCCAGTCCCGAGAGGTCGTGCCGTCACCAAACGTCACGGGATAGTTCCAAGCACTGCCTCCATTAACACCACATTAATTAGGCATGATAACACAGTACATCATAGCATTAAATATTTGACATACAGAACCTTAAGTTGTGTGAATCTTTCATATACTGTCAGTTGACGACCTAGGAACATATGAACAGGATAACTTTGTCTCTGCATGATTTGTGTTGATATATACTTGTTAAAAATCAATAAGAATTTTATAAATACTTGTCGGGGGTTGGGTGCGACATATGCCAATGGATGGCTTATTATGGTGGGAGCGAGTAGAACGTTGCCGGTGCCCGGAAGCGGGATGAGGTGTAGATACGAACGCCGGCGTATTTTACCCAGGTTCGGAGCTCTCCTATAAGATAACACCCCTAGTCCTGCTCTGTGGGGTCTCCGCATGATCACTATAACACAAGTGAGTACAAGGGTGCTCCTTGAGCTGTATGCAAGAGGTAGGAGAAGGCAAGGCTAGCTCTCTCCTTCCTCTATGGTCTGGTCTAGTTCTAACAGGTTGGGAACCCTTTGCATGGATGCCCTGGGGCTTTATATAGGCCTACCCGCAGGGATACATCGGTAATCCGACCGGGCGTAGGGCCCGGCCGTCGGTCTCTTCGGCTGTCGGCTTCTCCGCTGACTGCTGGGGCCCGCCGCCTGGTGGGTCCCGCCGATTGGTTGTGTACGGGGCCGACAGGCCGTACCTGCCGCTCCCGGGTCTTGTCGGCAGCTAATCACTGTTGCTGTGTCTCTAATGAGGCAGGCTTGGTCAGGGGGTCGTGGCTACAGCTCCGCCGCCTGGCGGCCGATTACTGTAGCCACTCCCTGTCTCGTCTGGTTAATGGCGCGTGGGTCCCAAGGAAGGGGCGGGCCGACTCCTAGGGGCCGACCTCCCTCGGGTCCGACTGGTAGGGCTCTCGCCGTCTTCTAGACTCTCGCTGACTGGTGGGGCCCATCGTCCTTGAGCCGTATCGACAGGCCGTCGTAGGAGCAGGACTCCACCTACTTGCGATGATGTCAGGGATGGCATGACAACAGTGTCGCGCCGGGCGGAGATCTCCGCCGGTACAGCGCACTGTGGCCATGCCAGCCCCTGGAAAGGGGAGGGGATGGGCTACACTATAGCCATTCCATTTCTCGTCCCCCTTGATGAGGGCACGGGCTTCGCTGGTGCCGCGGGCCGACTCCTCGGGGCCGGCTTCTCTAGAAGCCACCCGATAGGAGTCGGCTTGACTTGGCCTTGCCTCCAGGACTCGACCGTTTATGGGCAGCCGGCTATTCCTCCAGCCGGCCTCCAAAAGGCGGCTCTTCATCTTGACGTCTTGAGGGGCGCAATCAGCCCCGATGTCTTGAAAGATTCTGGGCTTTAGGTTAGCCTACCCGTGGCCCATTACTCCGACAGTAGTCCCCGAAGCTGGTGAGGTGCCGCGGGGAGCCTCAACAGTTTCCTTCTCCCAGTGCTTGTGGTAGAGCTTCGTCTGTCTTCCGTCGGGCCGACTGGTAGGAGTGGACTCTCCTAATCTGACTTGTCCAATATTTCGAAGGCCTCGGCGGGATCCAAGTAGTGCGCTAGCTCAGCTTCCAAGCCGCCGCCTGTTTCGGGCCCGTCACATGGCGACGAGCGGCCGGGCCAATCTGCCCACCCACGCGCGCGACGGGACATGTCTGCCGGTGGGGCCCGCCAATACCATGCCTCGGCACGCGAGCGGATCCGCTGCGGCCGAGGTGGCCGGTTGAGGTTCCTGCGGAGTTACTGCGCGTAGTAACTCGCACGTAAAACGAGGGTGCGTGGGGTAGTGGGCGCAGTAGATCCCACGACCGCCCGCTCGGCTTCGCAGCCCATGGGCCTATAAGTAGGCGGAGGAGGGGGAGCGGCAGAGCACGCGTGCCCCTCCTCCTCACTGCCTACTCTTTCTTCTTCCTCTCGCCGACGCGCTTCCGCGCCACGCTGAGCACCGCGGTGATTCGTTCCCGATGATCTCCTCTTCCACCGTCACGCCCCCCGTGGTGCGCTCCGGAGCATGGGATGGCTCCGAAGTTCACGACGACCACATCGATTTCCTCTGCAAGACGCGGCGGCTGCCCAGCAAGGATTTCGTGAGGGTTCGCCTCGCACCGAGAAGGGAAATCTCGCCGGCACGAGAGGAGGGCGAGTGGGTCGTCTTCGGCTCGCACTGCCTGCGCGGCCTTGGCTTGCCGGCGAATGGCTTCTTCCGGTCCTTCCTCGGTTTCTACAGTCTCCAGCCGCACCACCTCACCCCCAACACGGTGGTGCTGCTGTCCGCCTTCGTCACCTTGTGCGAAGGCTTCCTCGGCGTCCTCCCCACCATCGAGCTCTGGGGGTTGTTCTTCTACTCCAAGCTCGGCACCCACGTCGCAGGCGTGCCGGCCCAGTGCGGCACGTTCACCGCGGTGTGGAGGTCGTGTGCCGACAATCCGTTTCCCCCCATCATGCTGATAATGTCGGTGAAGATGTGGCAGCAGTCGTACTTCTACATGAAGAGCGTCTTCGCGGAGGGTGACTGGGTCAACTTGCCGGCTTACAGAGTCGGCCCGCCAGCTAGAAGGCAGCCCAACTGGTCGTACCGGGCGACGCTTACGCCTGCTGGAGCCGCCGCCATCGTGCGGCTCCGAGTGCTGACACAGTCAGAGGGCCTTACCGGGCCTGATTTGTTGGCCGGCTTCGTGGTGCGCCGAGTGCTCCCGCTCTAGGGTCGCCCTCACATGATCTGCCAGATGAGCGGACATCGGGACCCGAGTCGGCTGTGCACCAAGGAGATACCTCATGCAGAGGTAGCCTTCATGGTGAACTACCTTGCGAACTGCGAGCTCACGGAAGAGTGGCGGTTCGGCAAGGAGCCGTATTCACGCGCCAACCCTCTGCCCATGGTAAGTTGTCTTTTCTTAGCGAGCAGATCCTGAGCATCGAGGCCTGCCTTCGGCCGGCTCACTGAATGCTGCGCCGGCTTTAGCGTGTCGGCGCCCAGGCGATTGCCGCCCTATAGCCGGACATGCCGGCACCGCGCACTCCCAGTCGGACTACCGACTGGCTGGAGGTAGAGGTCGGCCATCTTGAGGACTGGAAGGGCTCTTCGACCCGGGCTGGAGCGTGTCGGGCCTTGGAGTTCGTCAAGGCGTGGTACTCTGGGCTGAGCCTTGCCCAGCTAGCCACGTTCCGGCTGGAAGCTCAGGAGGAGCTGGTGGTCGTGGAAGATGATCTTGTTAAGCACGCGGCGTCAATCGCCGAGTACACCGACACCAGCATCTTCGTCCCGGAGCGAGTTGGGAATGGTGCCGAGGTGCCACAGGAATGGTTCGGGCTGAACTTAGAAGACGGCGATGACTCAGCGGAGGTGATTGACTCCAGCGGCGAGGAGGAAGGCGAGGCGGAGGAAGGTGACGAAGAGGAGGCGCCAGAGGTTGGAACGGACGACCAGCCTCAGCTCGACCGTGCCTCCAGCAACGAGCCGCGCCCAACCAAGCCAGCTGCCGCCGGAGGCGACCAAGCAGAGACCGACCAGCCGACCGCTCCGGCAACTGGCACCGCCGACTCCTCCGATCCTCCGAACCCTTCTGCCGCTTCCTATGCCGCCATTTTATCTTTTACTTCACCTGTCTATCAGTCTTGATGAACTTGATAATTTTGCACAATTCCACCCGCGGGGTGTATCTTGAACTTTGTTGAAGATCGGCCAAGGGCCCTTGCTATGTAAATATTTTTCTGAGTTCTATCTTTTCTTGCTTACTACTCTTTGGCTTTTTCCTTTGCCGCCTTCCCTTGGTTGCTGTCTTGCCAGCCAAACAGCCGCTTTGCGGACTGTTGCTGGGTCAAGTACTTAGCTACTTTTGGGAGGGCAAGTACGTAGCCGTTTAGAGTTCTTTAGAAAGTTGAGTAGAAAACGGCGGGCCGGCTGCTCAACAGTCGATCGTAAAAATCGGGAAGCCGGCTTAAACTATGCACATGCTTTGAATCCTTAGCCATTTTTCATGTGGGCACCCTTTCTACCGTGCTCCTGCCCACCAGACAGTCGCTCTGCGAGCTGCGGCTTCTGGCAGGAGACGACTTAAGTGCCAAACATTACTTGTCCGGCAGCAGGAAGCATTTCATAGTTCAAGGCGGCAAGTCCCCGGGCCGACTAGTCGAAAGCCGGTGCCAGGTGGCATAACAAAAAATGACATACTCTCAGGGGAGCCGGATTCTTCATACTTTAATACAAAAGATAGCATGGTACATACTACATCAACTGTAAAATCTTCGGAGGAGATTTGCATTCCATGGCCACTCCGTCTCCTTGCCGGAGTCGTCCCTCTTGCGCGCTCGAGGCTTCTGAGCGTCGATCAGGTAGTAGGTGTTGTTGCCCAACACTTTGCTGATGATGAAGGGGCCTTCCCAAGGCGCTGAGAGTTTGTGCTGGACGGCTGTTCTCTGGATCAGCCGGAGCACAAGGTCTCCTTCTTGGAAAGATCTCGGCTTGACCTTCTGGTTGTAGTATCGGCGCAGGCTTTGCTGGTAGATGCTGGACCGGCTGAGTGCCAATAGCCGGCCCTCTTCCAGCAGATCGACGCCGTCTTTTCGTGCTTCTTCTGCCTCCGCTTCGGTGTACATGGTGACTCGAGGGGAGTCGAATTCTATGTCCGTTGGGATGATGGCTTCGGCACCGTAGACGAGGAAGAAAGGCGTGAAGCCGGTTGACTTGTTTGGGGTTGTGCGCAGGCTCCAGAGGACAGCTGGCATCTCGTCGAGCCAGCAGTCGGCCGAATGCTCCAGAGGCTCGACCAGTCGGGGCTTGATGTCGGACAAGATGAGGCCGTTTGCTCGCTCCACCTGGCCGTTTGACTGTGGATGGGTGAGGGAGTCCTGGATTAGGGGGTGTCCGGATAGCCCGACTATAACCTTTGGCCGGACTCTTGGACTATGAAGATACAAGATTGAAGACTTCGTCCCATGTCCGGATGGGACTTTCCTTGGCATTGAAGGCAAGCTTGGCAATACGGATATGTAGATCTCCTCCCATTGTAACCGACTCTGTGTAACCCTAGCCCTCTTCGGTGTCTATATAAACCGGAGGGTTTAGTCCGTAGGACAACAACAATCATACCATATGCTAGCTTCTAGTGTTTAGCCATTCTGATCTCGTGGTAGATCTACTCTTGTACTACCCATATCATCAATATTAATCAAGCAGGAGTAGGGTTTTACCTCCATCGAGAGGGCCCGAACCTGGGTAAAAACATTGTGTCCCTTGTCTCCTGTTACCATCCGCCTAGACGCACAGTTCGGGACCCCCTACCCGAGATCCGCCGGTTTTGACACCGACATTGGTGCTTTCATTGAGAGTTCCTCTATGTCGTCATCGTTAGGCTTGATGGCTCCTTCGGTCATCGATAGAGATGCAGTACAGGGTGAGACTTTTCTCCCCGGATAGATCTTTGTATTCGGCGGCTTCGTACTGCGGGCCAACTCGCTTGGCCATCTGGAGCAGACCGAAAGCTATGCCCCTGGCCAATAGGTCAGGTTTGGAGGCTTAAACTACACGGCCGATATCCGCGGAGGCTTGATCTTCGACGGGTTCGAGCCCCTGCCAAGTGCGTCGCACTGTCATGATAGGCATGTTTTAGCTCTGCCGCCGAACAGTGTCCTGGAGACCGCACCTGCATCCACTCCGACATTTAATTCGGAGCCGACTGCGCCATCCGTGGGCGGGTGGTTAGACCCCGCCGCGGAGGCCGCAGTCTCAACGGCAATCGAGCCAAACACCAGCCTTACTCTCCGCGAGGTCCGTGACTCCGCATCACCGGACTCTTCTCTGGACTCTGAATCCTCCGCGCCCCTGCGAATCGAATCCGATTGGGCGCCGATCATGGAGTTCACCGCCGCGGATATCTTTCAGCACTCGCCCTTTCGTGACATTCTGAATTCACTAAAGTCTCTCTCTTTGTCAGGGGAGTCTTGGCCGGATTATGACTGGCAGGATTGGGGTGCGGACGACGAGGAAATTCGACGCCCACCCACCACCCACTTCATAGCCACGGTCGATGATTTGACCTACATGCTCGACTTCGACTCCAAAGACATCAACGGTATGGATGACGATGTAGGAGACGAACAGGAACCAGCGCCCATAGGGCACTGGACAGCCACCTCATCCTACGATGTATACATGGTGGACACACCCAAAGGAAAGGACGACGAGGGACCGGAGGACGCAACAAAGGATCGTTCCTTCGAAGAGCAGTCAAAGCGGCGGCGTAAACACCGCTCCAAGCCCCGCCTCGACAGAGACAACGGTCATACCGACCCAGCCACACAGCAGGGCAAGCCGGCGGACGATGAACACGCCATCGAGCAACCGTTCGAACAAGGCAACTTGGATAAACAAACCGAACAACCCGTCCCCGGCGAAGATAACAGTCCGGATGACCTCACGCCGGACAAGTTCCTGGAGCAGAAGAATCTCCACAAAAGGCTCGCCGCCACTGCGCATAGCCTAAAAAAGCAGAAGCGGAAGCTCAAAATTGCGGAAGATGCACTCAGAATCAGATGGAGCAAAGTACTCAACACCGCAGACAAATACGGCGGTAGTCGCCACACAAAGAGCTACCCGAAGCGAAAGCTACTGCCTGAATTTGATGAGGAGGCCTTAGAGCCCCCGCAATCAAAAAACAAAGAAGCCACCCGGTCGTACAGACGACCTCGTGGCCAACATAGAGCGGCAAACGGCGCCGCACACAAGCCAGCACGCGATCCCCACGAGGAATCGCATCAAAAAGATGGCCCAGCCAGATCTATCTACGGGCCAAGAAAGCAAGATCTAGTAAGCAATGCAACGCGACAAATATCTGAACACCACGGCACACCCAAATACAGGGGTGCCGCACACCCCCTATGTTTCACCGATGAGGTGCTGGACCATGAATTTCCAGCGGGATTCAAACCCGTAAACAAAGAGGCATACGACAGAACGACAGACCCTAGAGTCTGGATTGAGGACTATATCCTCCATATCCACATGGCCAGAGGAGATGACCTCCACGCCATAAAATACTTACCCCTCAAGCTCAAAGGTCCAGCCCGGCATCGTATTAAAGGCCTTCCTTAAAACACCATTGGAAGTTGGGAAGAGCTCGAGGACGCTTTTCGGGCAAATTTTCAAGGGACCTACGTCCGGCCACCGGATGCAGACGATTTAAGTCATATAACTCAACAACCCGGAGAGTCAGCCCAGAAGCTCTGGAACATATTTCTTACTAAAAAGAACCAGATAGTCGACTGTCCGGACGTCAAAGCCTTAGCGGCTTTCAAACACAGCGTCCGAGACGAATGGCTCGCCAGACACCTCGGCCAAGAAAAGCCAAGAACAATGGCCGCATTAACAAGCCTCCTGACCCGCTTTTGCGCGGGAGAGGACAGCTGGTTGGCAAGATGCAGCATCAGCGACCCAAGTACATCCGAAGTTTAGGGACGAAAACGGGAAGCCACGACGCAGCAAAGACCAGCGCCGGAATAAGGGAAACAACCCGAAGAGCACGGCGGTCAACGCCGGATTCAAAAGCTCTCGGCAGGGTCAGCAAAAGCTGCCCCTCAAAGATAACAGAGACGAACTGTCTAATCTAAACAAAATCCTGGACAAGATATGTCAAATCCACAACACCCCCGGAAAGCCTGCAAATCATTCCCACAGAGAATGTTGGGTCTTCAAGCAATCCGGCAAACTCAATGCCGAACACAAGGGGCTGGATACACCAAGTGAGGATGATGATGAACCCCACAAACAAAGCACTGGGGAACAAAAGAAATTCCCACAAAAAGTCAAAACAGTAAAGTTACTACACGTGACAAAAGGGAGAAATGAAGTGGCGCCCACAGAGATACGCGCCATACGGCCTATCACCAAGGAGTCTCGCCACTGGTTGTCAAAACCGATCACCTTCGACCATTAGGATTACTTCGGAAGTATCCGGCACGCAGGCTGGGCTGCCTTGGTGTTAGATCCGATAATTGACGGATTCCACTTTACACGAGTCCTGATGGACGGTGGCAGTGGTTTAAACCTGCTATATCAGGACACAATCCGCAAAATGGGGCTGGACCCAACAAAAATTAACCATACCAATACTTCCTTTAAAGGAGTAACGCCAGGCCCAGAAGCCCACTCCACGGGCTACCTCTTACTAGAAGTTATGTTCGGCTCCCCCGATAACTTCCGTAGCGAAAAGCTAACCTTCCACATCGCCCCATTTCAAAGTGGCTATCAAGCACTACTGGGACGCGAAGCTTTCGCCGGCTTTAACGCAATACCGCATTATGCGTCTCTCACGCTTAAAATGCCCGGTCCCCGAGGGATCATGTCACTAAAGGGAAATATTGAGCGCTCCTCGCGCGTGGAAGACGGTGCGGCTGCCTTGACAGCCACACACTATAACGGCTTCACCAACCAACGCACCTAACAGGTCGTCAAGACCACGGGCACGGCTAGACGAGTCTGGCGTAAACATACTATTGATAAAGGCTTCATAGCCGTATCCCCATATACAAGGGGCTCCGCGCATGTAAAATAAGCGACAATAAAGCTCAATTTTACCCATCTTAAATTATACTTTGTTTATTTAGTATAACATACATTTCGCATGACTTTTCCTTTTCAACTAAGTTCCTCTCTTTTATAGATGAACACGGTGCTACACCCGTCCAGGACACGGAACAATGGAGACACAGGCGCAGACGTGCAGTAGGGACCCGTTCCAAGGATTCTTTTTAGATTAAGACCCTGCGTAAACCTTTTTTACTGTCTCTTGTTGATACACATCCCCCGGATTCTCAGTATAACCGAGGAGGAGGCTGGCGTCTTGGCATGTGGCCACGTCAGAATTTTGCACATACCTTGACACCAGGGGCTTATTACCAAGGGCACTATTCAGCCCGTTTTCATAAAGACCGAATACCTTCGGGAGTGTTCGGCGTCGCGAGTTTGGCCTTATATGCATCAGCTCCGAATCATGTCTTTGGTCAAATGTTGGGTTTGCCCAGCTCCTGTGTTTTGCTGCCTTATGTTCCGCTCTATCGGCTAAGGCGGCACCAGGAGAACTACTGCGATTGTGCCCCGGTTCAGCCAGGCGAGCACCTCAGTAGAGGAAGCCGAAAACTGACTGTCATGATATAGCGTGAGACTGGTCAACCACTCGATGACCTATCGGAATCTTCGGGATTCCCCCGCATTAACGAAGGGCCGTTTTCCTGGCCAGGCACTCACGCGCCTCGAGTTCGGGCGAGCGCGGCGCCACCAGGGGCTATATAGTAGCCCCACTGTCAAACTCCTATGGCTAAGTGAAAGTGATAAAGCATTACAGTCTGATTGCCTAGTTCGCTGCGCTATCACCTCCTTCATGGACCAATATGTTGGATCAAGTGTGAAAATGCGCCTTTTGCGAACACTCCCGCATTATATGCGTGGGGGCTGAAGCCGACGACTGCCATCTTTCAGATTATATCATATACATTAACGGCCGCACATGAGGTATTATAATTCTTGCAGACACAAGTATAAAAAGCTTCTACATTTCATCAAAATATTGTTTTACAATAATACATGTTATTCGAACATAATATCCTTCCAGCACTGCGTCTCTATTAAACGAGCGCCTTGCAGAACTCCCTGAAAATAGTGCTCGGCAGGTACTCGGCTTCCGTCCGATTCTTGGGATGCTACAGCGGTGGCCTCCATCTCCGCCCAGTATGTCTTGACACGGGCAAGGGCCATCCGCGCACCCTCTATGCATGCTGACCTCTTCATCACGTTGATATACGGCACTGCACCAAGGAACTGCTGCACCAAGCTAAAATAACTGTTCGGCTTTGGCCTTTCCGGCCACAGATGATCCACGACATACTTCATGGCGAGTCCGGATAACCTATTCAGCTCGGCCCATTCGGCCAAACGATCGGTCAATGGAAGCGGACGCTCCGGATTGTGGAACTCCGACCAGAAGAGTTTTTCCACTTCGCGATCTTTCTGATCTCGGAAGTGTTCGACCGCATCAGCACCACTCGCCGCTAAATCCAGATATGCGTCCGCCGAACTCCACATCCGGTCCAACGGAGCATATTTAGGATCTCCGAACTTCATTCGCAGCATAAAGGGCTTTCCAGCCGCGATATCTCCGGCTTGGCGTAGCTCCTCTTTCATCGCTCTCATCGCAGAACGAGCATCCTTGGCCGCTGTAGTGGCCTTCTCCAGGTCCGTCCACTCCGCCCAATCTTCTTTTTCAAGAAGCTTGCAGCGGTCAGCAGCGTTCTTTAATTTCACAGCCATCTCGGTCATTTCCTTCTTTCTTTGGCAGTGAGCAGCCTGTTCGGCTTTCAGCGCCTCAACCGCCTTTAGGGAAGCCGCATCGCTTTTCCTGGTTTGCTCCTTGGCTCGAGCAAGTTCCGCCCGAAGGTCCTCCACGGCGGCAGCCCCATCTGCATCAAGCGCACATGTTGTAAGATACTGGCGTCAAGCCCCTCTTACCAGGTGTCGCCGGAGAAATCATATACCGTGTGCCTCGTCAAGCCGCTTGTTGACAAGCGCGATGTCGGCATCTGCCACGTCAAGTTGCCGCTTTAGCTCGGCAAATTTATCAGTCCGGCTAGCCACCGAACACTTCGCCACCTAGATAGGAAGGCGGCAAAATTATACCTGGGACTATGATCCTCTGCGTGCCATCGTCTTCGATAGCATACAGAGTCTCAGGGGCTACTATCTACACAGGGCGCATCTTAAAATATGCGGAACTGTTAAAAGGTACATCATCTTGCGTACCTTAACACCAGTTAGCAAACCCCTGACAGCTTCGTGCAACCCGCTCTCCGCGAACGAAATCCTTTCAATTACCGTACCCATCAACGTATGGTGCTCCTCTGAGATAGACGCTCGCCCTAGCAGATCCTTCGGTACCTCCGACCGTGCACCAGGTGGTGCCGGACTCATTCGATTGCTTTTTTTGAAGGCCGGACACGGACGACTTCGGGGAACCATGTGACTACCTCCTGGCCTTGCCGGATTAGGAGAAATCCTCCGCGATGAAACCTCGGGGTCACCCGCCTCGTAAGGCGGTACGGCAATGGGAGGCGTTCCGCTCTCCATCATTTACGGGAGAAGATCCCCCGAAGACGAGCTCTGCTAAGAAGGGCCAAGGTCCGAACTACAAGGTAAATTTTCGGTTATTTTCCTCAGAAATAAAGCAAGGATTTCTCTCATTTTAAACCCCCTCTCTACTTACGGCTCGGTGGAGGGCTAATCCCCTTGAGGACATAGTACGGCCAAGGTATCCCCCGGCACAGGACCCTCTGGCGAAGACTTCTTCCCCCGCTTTGAGATCATGGTCTCCGAGTCTTCAGAGGCGGTCCTCTTCTTCCCCTAAGGAGAGGAATTTTCCATTCCTCCTTTCCAGATAGCCTTCTTCGTGGAGGCAGTAGCTTCCTTGTCCCCCCTTCATTTTCTTCCGAAGGCGCGATCTCCAGCATCCTGGTTAGCACGGGATCCGGCGAGGTCTCAGGAAGGGGGGCCGGACACCTGATTAACTTCGCCTTCGCTATCCACTCCTGTTTCAAGGACAACTCTTTTAGGGGCAATGTTGTGATAAATGAACGGATGGCGTGTCCGGGCACAGGGCTACTTACTTGAGTATCCAGACGATTGCAGCTCAGACCTGCATCCTCAGTAGAGTCCGGACATGCTACTTGTGGCCCGAAGAACAATTTGTACATATCCGCGGGCGTCGCGCCTGTTGGAGAGCTCGTGGTCCCTCCGGATTGAACTCCCACAGGCGGAGGGGCGGCGTTTGCAGGGTAGGCCTCGGCGAATCAACATGACCTGCGTCACCACGACCAGACTGGCGTCTCTTTCCAGGAGATCTCGTATGCGACCCTGCAACAGGGGCACATCCTTTTCTGGCCCCTAGTCTAGCCCCTTATTGACCCATGGCGCTAGTCGGGATGGGGGACCCGAGCGAAAAGCAGGCGACGCCACCCACTTGGTACCCCTGGGAGCTGTGATATAAAACCACTCTTGTTGCCATAAGATGGACTCCTCTTGAAAAGAGCCCTCGAGCCATGGAGCGTCGGCATTCTTGCTTATAACAGCGCCTCCGCACTTTGCTTGCTGTCCCTCGATCATCTTCGGCTCTACTTTAAAGGTCTTGAGCAACAGTCTGAAGTGAGGAGTAATACTGAGGAAAGCTTCGCACACGACGATGAACGATGAGATGTGGAGGATGGACTCCGGAGCTAAGTCGTGAAATTCCGGCCCGTAATAGAACATGAGCCCCCTCACGAAAGGATCCGTCGCGAAGACTAGCCCTCGAAGGAAGTGAGACACGAACACTATGCTCTCACCGGGCTTGGGAGTGGGAATAACCTGCCCTTGAGCAGGCAGCCTATGCAAGATTTCGCCGGTCAAATACCTGGCCTCTCTCAGCTTTAGTACGTCTTCCTCCCTGACGGAGCCGGACATCGTCGAAGGTCCGAAGCGCCTAAATCTGGAGCCTTGGGTGTTGGAACTCGAGGCGAGAGGCAGATTCGATTGAGATCGAAAGAAAGGAGTAAAGCCTTGGTCTCTTTATAAGAGGTTGAATACCAAGAGCCCTCCCCATGACCGTTTGGGACCTACCTTTCATCGAGGAGACATACCCACGGGCACGACTGGGTTACCCACGTCCGTGTTGATGAGAATCCCGTGAATAAAGGGGACACGATCTCTGCTTCGACAAGACGTGGCAAGGAAACTGCCTCGCAAAACGCGCTAAGGTGGGACAGTGAAAACGATTCGAATGAAGTCTTGGCTGTGGTGTGATGTCATGCTACAGAATACGTCAGCAGATTAGATTTGTGTAAATGTTATTCTCTCTACGGTGGTATGTGGAATCTATTTTGCAGAACCGGACACGATCCTCGTGTTCAAAATCTTCGATGAAGTATTCGGGGGAGGAACCCGCCTTGCAATGCCGAAGACAATCTGCGCGCCGGACTCGTCTTCATTGAAGCATGGGTCAGGGGCTACTGAGGGAGTCCTGGATTTGGGGGTGTCCAGATAGCCGGACTATAACCTTTGGCCGGACTCTTGGACTATGAAGATACAAGATTGAAGACTTCGTCCCGTGTCCGGATGGGACTTTCCTTGGCGTGGAAGGCAAGCTTGGCAATACGGATATGTAGATCTCCTCCCATTGTAACCGACTCGGTGTAACCCTAGCCCTCTTCGGTGTCTATATAAACCGGAGGGTTTACTCCGTAGGACAGCAACAATCATACCATAGGCTAGCTTCTAGGGTTTAGCCTCTCTCATCTCGTGGTAGATCTACTCTTGTACTACCCATATCATCAATATTAATCAAGCAGGAGTAGGGTTTTACCTCCATCGAGAGGGCCCGAACCTGGGTAAAAACATTGTGTCCATTGTCTCCAGTTACCATCCACCTAGACGCACAGTTCGGGACCCCCTACCCGAGATCCGTCGGTTTTGACACCGACAATGGGCAACGGACAGTAAGTCCAGTCGGATGCCATTCGTCGCGCAGAAATGGGCCAAGGCGCCTTTGGCAAAGTTTGTGCCATTGTAGGTGATGATGCTGTGTGGTATGCCATACCGGATGGTGATGTTTGAGATTAAAGTCACAGCAGTCGGACCGTTCGGCTTCTTGATTCGTTTTGCTTCTATCCACTTGGTGAACTTGTCCACTACGACAAGCAGGTGAGTCATGCCGCCTCGTGCCGTCTTGAATGGACCCACCATGTCCAAGCCCTAGACGGCAAAGGGCCAGGCAATGGGAATAGTCTTGAGTGCAAAAGCCGGCTGATGTTGCTTGGAACGGAACTTCTGGCACCCTTTGCATTTTTGGACCAGGTCCTTCGCGCCCTCTAGAGCAGTCGGCCAGAAAAAAGCAGGGCGGAAGGCTTTGGCGACAAGTGCTCTTGACGCCGCGTGGTGGCCACACTCGCCTTGATGGATGTCTTTGAGAATTGCTTGGCCTTGCTCCGGCTCCACGCAGCGCTGGTAGACACCAGTGACGCTGTGCCTCACAAGCTCTCTGTTGACTATGGTGTATGCTGCTGCCCGGTGTTGCACTTGCCGGGCCGAGACCTGATCAGTCGGCAGCTCCTTGTTCACCAGGAAATTGAGGATGGGCTAGGCCCATGAAGGTGCTGCGATTTCTGGACTGCTAGGACTGCAACTTGGATGAGTGCGGTTGGGCCGGGAGGCGGCGGGTTGGAGTCGGCAGCCGCTTGCTGGGTTGATGAAGTCCTCGGGCCGATTGGTGCAGTCCCCGGGCCGGTCTCTGAAATCTCCGGGCTGGCCGCTGCAGTCCCCGGGCCAGGTTCTGAAGTCCACGGGCCAGGTTCTGAAGTCCCCGGGCCGGGTGCGACTGCCGCGGCCCCCGGGCCGCCTGCCAGAATTCTTGTGCCGGCTGCTGGAGCTCTCAAATCAGATCCGACTGCTTCAGGAAGAGCCGGCACGAAGATAGAATATGATTCTGGTGATGGCTTGACAGACGGCCTGAGGAGGCGTTGAAGGGCGACGCCGGTCGGTATTGCTTGACGGGTGGAGCCGATTCGTGCCAAGGCATCTGCTTGCTCGTTGTCGTTTCTTGGCACATGTAGAAACTCGCACCCTTCAAAATATCCACTGAGTTGCTGTACGAGGAAGAGGTAGCTTGCGATGCTTGAATCTTTCGCGTCCCAGTCGCCTGACGACTGCTGGACCACCAAATCGGAGTCACCATAGCACAGGATCCGGCGAAAGCCGAGCTCTTTAGCAAGCCGGAGCCCGTGAATGAGTGCCTCGTATTCGGTGACATTGTTGGAGGCGGCAAAATGGATTTGCAGCACATATCTGAGCTTGTCGTCTTTGGGAGAGGTGAGGACGATGCCGGCTCCCAAACCGGTGCACATCTTGGAACCATCAAAATGCATCTGCTAATGGGTGGAGTCGGGCGCTGGCGGCAGGTACTGGGTCTCGCCCCAGTCGACGAGGAAGTCGGCCAGTGCTTGTGACTTGATGGCGGAGCGAGGCTGGTAGTAGATGTTGTAGGGGGGCAAATCTATGGCCCATTTGGCCACTCGGCCCGAAGCATCTCGGCTTCCAATGATCTCGGCCAATGGAGCTGTGCAGACCACAGTGATTGGGTGCTCTTGAAAATACAGCTTCAATTTCTTGGCGGCAAAATGCACGCCGTAGCACATCTTCTGGTAGTGGGGGTAGTTTTGCTTGGAGGCCGACAACACTTCACTCAAATAATACACCGGTCTCTGGACTGGTAGTGCCTTGCCTTCCTCCTTGCGCTCTACCACTATGACCGTGCTGACCACTCGGCTGGTGGCGGCGATGTAGAGGAGCGTGGGCTCCTTAGGAGTCGGAGCCGCCAGGACAGGTGGAGTAGTTAGCATCTTTTTGAGCTGGAGAAAAGCTTCATCCGCCTTGTCGTTCCACCCGAAAAAAGTGGTCTTCTTCATGAGTTGGTACAGGGGAAAAGCCTTCTCGCCCAGCCGACTGATGAATCGGCTGATGGATGCCAAACAGCCGGTGAACTTCTGCAGATCCAGCAGTCGGGTGGGTAGTTCCATCCTCTCGATGGCCTTGATCTTCACAGGGTTGCACTCCGTGCCGCGTTCTGAGACCAGGAATCTGAGAAGTTGGCCGGCCGGTACTCCGAAGACGCATTTCTCTGGGTTGAGCTTCATTTGAAACCAGCGTAGGTTCTCAAAGGCCTTCTTGAGGTCTTCTAGCAGCGTTCCACGCTTCTCTGTCTTCACCACGACATCGTCCACGTAAACGTGGGTGTTTCTGCCGAGTTGCTTGAGGAGGCACTTCTGCATGCAACGTTGAAACGTGGCGTCGACATTCCTCAAGCTGAACGTCATGGTTAAGTAGCAGAAGGCTCCAAATGGTGTGATGAAGGCGGTCTTCATCCTGTCGGCGGGGTTCAGCTTGATCTGGTGATATCCTGAATATGCATCCAAGAAACTCAACAACTCGCATCCGGCTGTGGAGTCTATCACTTGGTCGATTCTCGGCAAAGTGAACGGGTCCTTGGGGCATGCTTTGTTGAGGCTGGTGTAATCAATACACATATGCCACTGATTGTTTTTCTTCAGCACAAGGACCGGGTTGGCCAGCCACTCTGGAAAGAACACCTCCATGATGAAGCCGGCTGCTAGCAGCCGGGCTATCTCTTCTCCAACGACTCTTCTCTTCTCTTCCGACAGGCAGTGCAAGGGCTGCCTGACCGGACGTGTAAATTGTGCTCGGCGAAATCCGTCGGAACTCCCGGCATGTCTTTGGGGGACCATGCAAAGGTGTCCCAATTCACACGGAGGAAATCGATGAGCTCGCCTTCCTATTTGCTGTCGAGGTTTGTACGTACCTACGATGGCGTACCTCTCCGGGTGCTCCGGATCCAAGAGTATCTTCTTGGTTTCTTTGGCCGGCTTGAACGAGCCCTCGGCTTCCGACTCCTTGGGATCGGGCGACATCTCCGACTGCTTGCCTGCCATCGCCACAACTCGGTCGAGGAGCCGCTTCTCAGCTGCGATTATGAGGGACTCGGCCAACCGACTGCTCTCAGCTGTGCAGGCGGATGACTTCTTGTCGTCGCCGGCTATGGTCAGAATCCCCTTGGAACTCGGCTTCTTCATATTGTGGTAGGCATAGAGGGGGACCACCAAGAACTTGGCCAGAGCAGGCCGGCCAAGTAGTGCATGGTATGGGCTCTCAAGGTCCACCACTTCAAACTAGACTGGCTCTCGGCGGAAGTGATCTTTGTCCCCAAAGACGACGTCTATTTGGATCTTGCCGATTGGTGAGCAGGAAAGGCCAGGAACTATGCCATGGAAAACTGTCCGGCTGGACTGAAGCAGCCTTTGTTTGATTCCTAACTTTTCCATGGTGTCTTTGTATAGGATGTTGATGCTGCTGCCGCCATCTATTAGAACTCGGGAGAAGCGAGCTGCTCGCCTATCTGTAGCAAAGGTGGCATCCAAAACCAGAGCGTAGGAGCTGGGATTGGGCATCACTTCCGGGTGGTTGGCTCTGCTCCAGCTGATGGGCTTCTCAGACCAATGCACGAAGTCTGGGATCTCTGATGCTACTGCATTCACTTCTTGTTGTTGCAGCCGCCGGCTGCGTCGGTCATCGGCCACGCTGGTGAACACGACATAAGCTCTGTGCTCTTCTGGATACTCGTCTTGTATGGCTCCGACTGGTCTGACCGTCGGCTGCTGGGGCAGGGGAGGAGGCGGCTGCCCAGCAAGCGGGGGAGGCAAGAGGTCGTCTCCCTTGGCGATCCTGGTGAGCCAGTGGCACTTCCGAGTGGTGTGGTTGGACGGCTTCACACCACTATGGAATTTGCAGGGTGCATCCAGAGTCTGCTCGTATGAAAAAGCCGGCAGCCAATTGGGCTTGCCGCCCTTCTGGCGTTCGGACGGAGGCTGCCCTTCCTGCTGCTGGTCTTCGACTGCCGCCACCTGCCGGCTGGTGGAAGCCGGCTGCGTGGCCTTGCGCTTGTGGTCGTTCTGCTGCTGACGCCGACCGGTGTCGCCTGCCGGGGTTCGGGGAGCTTGAGGGGCCACTTTGCCAGACGCATCTACTTGGATCTCTACCTTCATGGAGGAGTCGGCCGTGGCGTATTTGTCTGCTCTGATCAGCAGCTCGCCGAGGGTCGCCGGCTCGTCGCAGAGGAATCAGTGCTTGAGGAGGGTGCCTTCTCGGCACCTGGCGTTGAATTACTCGATGGCCTGCACCTCGTGCACGCCTTCGCAAGATTTGCGGAGCTCGGCCCAGCGTGTGAGGTAATCGCGAGTCGACTCGTTGGGGACTTGCACGCACAAGGAAAGCTGGCGAGGTTTGGGCGGCCGCTTGTACGTGCTGGTAAAGTTTCGGACGAAGGCGTCGCTGAAGTCGACCCAGCTGTTGATGCTGCGGGGCTTTAGACTGTCCAGCCATGTCCGGGTTGTGCCCTGGAGCATGAGTGGAACGTACTTCACAGCAACAAGCTTGTTGCCGTTTGCTATGCTGACGGCTGTGGAGTAGTCGACCAGCCTGTCCTCCGGCTTCACGGAGCCGGTGTATTTGGCGTGTCTCTTGGGAGCGTGAACCCTTTGGGGAAGGGCTCGTCTCTAATGCGAGGGCCGAAACAAGGCGGTCCCAACTCTTCTTCTTCTTCTAGCGCCAGGGACCAATGGAGACGGTCGATCCGGTGGCGGGCATCGTTCTCTCCGACTCCCTCTCGGCGGCCAAGGCAGTCGCCGAGTGTCGGGTGATCTACAGGCGGCGGGGAGACGCGCCTTTCCCTGCGAGGGGGAGGAGGCGGACAGTCATCCCGTCGTTCCACTACTCTTGGGCGGCCGTCTTGACCGCGCTCTATGGTGATGCAAGTCCGACTGCAGCTGGCAGCCGACTCCTTGTCTCCTCTTTCGCAGACGCCACCAGTCGGCATCCGAGATGTCGCGCCTTGATCTCGGCGGGGAGGCAGATCGTCGTTTTGCCAGTGTGGCGCCTCAGTGCGGCAGCCGACCTCGTGCCGCTCGGCAGCCGCGTCGAGGAGCCGCTGGATGTGCTCCGCCATCTGGCGGCGTTCTTCGGCCTCGAACTTGTCCAGCTCTTCTGCCGCCGCCTGGGCAGCTCGTATGTTTTCTGCAGGCGTGGCGTAGACGGGGCGATCTGCCCCGAACAGGTTGGCGATGGCCACACCGCGCTGTTGGACCACACCAAGGCTGTTGGGCCTAGCGAGCGCGCCGCCCACAGCGCAGTCCATCTCGCGCTGGTAGGCTTCTGACAGGCGTCTCTTGCTTGCCAGCTTCTTGGCGCCCTCGACAAGCTGGATGCGGCGTGCCTCCAGTGTCTTGGCGTCGGCGTCTTCTGGGATGGGCGCCGTCAGGTCTTGCAGTGTCGCGTCGAGCGGGTCGCGAGCGCCTCCGCCGGAGTGCTCGCCGTGACCGATGACAAGCACCTCGGTGACGGTGCTTTCGCCGCTCTCCGCGCGGGGGAGCGGCTCGTCATAGACCACCACGGTGGTGGGGAACGCGTCAAGCGACGCAGTGTCGGAGTCGACCAACATCGGGTCAGTGGATCCTACAGACTCCAAGTCCACAGATGGCTCGCTGGTGACGTGGAGTTGATCGAGGAGGCCCGCGAGGCGGCTCTCGAGGCCATCTATGCCTCCGTCAGACGCGGGCTCGCCGGAGAGGTGGACCTTGCCAATGAGATCAGCGAGGCAACTTGCCGAGCAGGCGACTTCCGTGCCATGCAGCGCGTCGGCACAGACTCCGTCTGGCGTGCCGGGCTGGCTGCGCTCGCCAGGCAGGAAAAGGGTTCCAGTCCAGAACAGGTCTCTGGATGACGGTGCACCTCGCCCCACGGTGGGCGCCAAATGCCGGAGGTTGGGTGCGACATATGCCAATGGATGGCTTATCATGGTGGGAGCGAGTAGAGCGTCACCGGTGCCCGGAAGCGGGATGAGGTGTAGACATGAACGCCAGCGTAATTTACCCAGGTTCGGGTCTCTCCTAGGAGATAACACCCCTAGTCCTGCTCTGCGGGGTCTCCGAATGATCACTAAGGCACAAGTGAATACAAGGGTGCTCCTTGAGCTGTATGCAAGAGGTACGAGAAGGCAAGGCTAGCTCTCTCCTTCCTCTATGGTCTGTTCTAGTTCTAACAGGTTGGAAACCCTTTGCATGGGTGCCCTTGGGGGTTTATATAGGCCAACCCCCCAGGGGTACATCGGTAATCCAGCCGGGCGTAGGGCCCGGCCGTCAGTCTCTTCGGCCGCCGGCTTCTCCACTGACTGCTGGGGTTCGCCGCCTGGTGGGTCCTGCCGACTTGTTGGGTACGAGGCCGACAGGCCGTACCAGCCGCTCCCGGGTCTTGTCGGCAGCTGATCACTATTGCCGTGTCTCTAATGACGCAGGCTTGGTTAGGGGGTCGTGGCTACAGCTCCACCGTCTAGCGGCCGATTACTGTAGCCACTCCCTGTCTCGTCTGATTAATGGCGTGTGGGTCCCGAGGAAGGGCGGGCCGACTCCTAGGGGCCAACCTCCCTCGGGTCCAACTGGTAGGGCTCTCGCCGTCTTTTGGACTCTCGCTGACTGGTGGGGCCCATCGTCCTTGGGCCGTACCGACAGGCTGTCGTGGGAGCAGGACTCCGCCTGCTTGCGATGATGTCAGGGATGTCATGGCAACAGTGCCGCGCCGGGCGGAGATCTCCACCGGTGCAACGCACTGTGGCCACGCCAGCCCCTGGAAAGGGGAGGGGATGGGCTACACTATAGCCATTCCATGTCCCGTCCCCCTTGATGAGGGCACGGGCTTCACTGGTGCCGCGGGCCGACTCCTCGGGGTTGGCTTCTCTAGAAGCCTCCCGATAGGAGTCGGCTTGACTTGGCCTTGCCTCCAGGACTCGGCCGTTTATGGGCAGCCGGCTATTCCTCCAGCCGGCCTCCAGAAGGCGGCTCTTCATCTTGACGTCTTGAGGGGCGCAGTCAGCCCCGATGTCTTGAAAGGTTCTGGGCTTCGGGTTAGCCTACCCGTGGCCCGTTACTCCGACAATACTTGAATGACCTAGGATCTTGAACCCCATACGTGTCCCTGGGCAAACCATTTAAAACAAACTTTTGTTACAAATGAATCGATCCATCTATCTACTTTACAACGGGAGTACCTAGAACTCATCTAGATGAGATATAATTTGGTCTCATTCATCTGGAAGAACAGATACAACTCACGTCAACACACACATCTTATAGCATCACATTCAATCGAACATATAAACACCGCTATGCTACCCGCCCATCTGAGGCAATTGAACTCTGCGATCGATCTGGTTCATCCAGCGTGCATCGGTGTAAAGTTTTCAGTACTTTTTGACTGGCTGTCAAAGATCCGGCCGTCAGTTCTAGCTTACTCTGTGTTTTTGCGATTTAGTGGATGACACATGGGCCAGGCATCTGAGTGGGCCAGCGGTGCAGTGTGGGTTGCATGTGTGCGTGTATGTGAGAAAAAGAGACGCTCTGTGGTAAAAAGAGTGGTGGACTGGAGCGCTTGTCCCCCACAAGGCCCCCACAAGGCGTCGACTGTGGACTGCTGGTTCGTGTTAGAGTCGATGACGTGTGGGCCAATATGCAGCGTTGGCCGCATTTCAGTCACTGCGTGAGTGTGTGTGTGTGTTAGACTGAAAAAGAGGGCTGGGATAGAGCGATTGTTGGCTGCAGGCCATCCAGAACGGGCAGCAGCGCAGCGAGAGAAAAAGGAGAAGTGACACGGTTGGCAACCGCAGCTCGCTGCAAGGCGGGGAGGGATCGACGGGGAGCAGTGGGGGCAGCTGCGACTACTTCCTGCGTCAGCTGAGCTCCAGCGACGGCGGCAGCGCGCCGGTGCCAGCGCCGCGCCAGACAGAGGAATGGGAGTGCGGCTGCGGCGGCGGTGGCACTGGAAGGCGCGGGTCGAGGAGGTGGTTAAGGAAGAAGGCGCGGGCGAGAGGCCACCGGCACGGTGGCGGTGGCGCATTCTGCGGGGCACCGGAGGAGGCCGCGGCTGCTCCTCTCCTCTCCCCGTCGGCGCGAGCGCGCGGGTCGCTCGCTGGGTATGAGGAGAGTGAGAGGACAGTTGCGTGAGGAGGAGAAGGTCATGGCCGTCAGCTCCTGTCCTCTCCCCGTCGGCGCCAGCGCCTCACCTCTCCCCGTCGGCGTCAGTGCGCGGGTCGCGAGGCGTGAGGAGGAGGAGGACCAGGTGGTGGCGCGCCTGCCGGATCCGAGGCACGCGGCCGCAGAGGTGAGCTTCTCCTGTGCCCCTCTGTACGCCGTCACCACCGGCACGGCCTAGCGACACAGCCCACGATGGCCTCTCAGAGAGCAACCACGGCGGCGGCGTGGACCAACGAAGAGGACAAGGCGTTCGAGAACGCGTTCGCGGCCGCGGTGCCGCCTCCGCTTGTTCATGGCGCTCCCGCGCGGTCGACGGAGGATGTGCAGCGCCATTGCTAGGCCCTGGTGGAGGACGTCGGCGCGATCGACGCCAGCCGCGTCCCCCTCCCGCGCTACGCCGGGGAGGAATCTGCCTCCGCCGCGCCTAGCAGGAGCGGCGCAAGGGCATCCCGTGGACAGAGGAGGAGCACAGGTATACAGGAAAGAAAGCTCGCATCTCCCATGGATAACAGCAGAAGCTCTGCATCATTTTGATGATCGGGGTGCGAGCAGGCTCTTCTTGCTGGGTTTGGACAAGTTCGGCAAGGGCGGCGGGCGGAGCATCCCGCCCAACTTCATCATCTCCCGGACGCCGACGCAGGTGGCCAGCCACGCGCAGAAGTACCTCATCTGCCTCAACTCCATGAACCGGGACCGCCGCCGCTCCAGCATCCACAACATGACCAGCATCACAACGTCGCCCCACAGCCGCAGCGCACGGCCCCATCACCGGCCAGGCCCTCGCCCTGCTGGGGGGCCGCCCGGCGGCATCATGAAGCATCCCGGGATGGTGGGCATGTACGGAGGGGCGCCCATGGGCCACCTGGTCGCCGGCCACATGGTCCCCGCCCCCGTCGGGACGCCGGTGATGCTCCCGCCAGGGCCGGGGCACCCGCCCTACGTCATGCCCGTTGTCTATCCGGCCCCGCCTCAGTAGGCATGCCATGCTTGCTTGGTCTCTGCTCTGGTTCGTGCGCGCGCGGGGCACGCCGGCATGCATGTCAAGCGCATGGACGAACCACACGAGTATTTCTTCCTGTTCTTTTTTGATTGATTCATGTAGTGTAGCCGGCCGTTCCTCATCCTCTCTTATGTGCAGGGATGGCCACGAATGAAGTATTTGCTGACTGCTGCAAGTGCTAGCTTATAATATGATCGCAGGGCCGGGAAAGGTTCAGAAAAGTCAATGTACTTAGCAGCGGCTTCCCGCGGTGTAGCTGTTGGAGACTGATTTCCATTTGCCGGATGTAAACTACTTGTATCTTGTTCCTTTGACGTGAATAAATTACACATGTCTCTGCTCGTATAAGCATGCACCTTAATTTCATTGTTACAGCAAAGAACGAACTAATCATCGCTCAATACTTTCTTTTGCCAATTTTTCGTTCTTTTACCTCCAAACCTGGCCGTGCTGCAGCGCTGGGCTGGTGGTGGGTTTGACCGTTCCTTCTTTTATACGACTCGTGTGGCTGTTTCAATACCGAATAACATGTGGGGCTTGTTTACCATGGGACCAGCAGAGAAAGTGCAACTAGGGGTGGGGTGGCAAAATTAACAAATTTGACCTCAATGCAAAAGTATTTCACAAACTAGACTATTTTAAAAAATATTTCACATTGCAGTTATGCTAGCTCATCTTCTATTAATGCAAAAAGGAGATGCACACATGGATTGAGTGGTACCCTCTTGAAAGTATTGTAGGGATGGACATACAGATTGATTGGTAGCCCCTAAAAGCTACACAGATATGAACCAATAACTTTAATAACAATGTGCATCCCAGCTTCTTTTATAATCTTGAATCCTTCTCGGTCCTACTAAATTGTAACTCATGTTTCTTTTTGGAAACAGTATTTTGGGCATATACTAATTGTGGTACCTACATATGGGGACCTTTTGTTCTGCCGAGATTTGATGATTGCTCTCAATATACTGTTGGAGATGTAGTTGGCAATTGGGTGGGCGGTTCTTTGGATCGCATTTTGTATTTAAGTGTGGACAACTGGTTGCTAATTTATCATGTGAATACATTCTATCTCTCTGCAGATGAAGATAGCAAATATTTGTTATATTATCAATCAGATCGCACCATTGTTGTGACCAACACAAGATTCAGAACTTTCAAGCTCCTTTTTTTTCTTGCTAGCCATGAAGGTCATATATACTTTAGTAAAAGGTGCATACAGTACTATATAACATTTTTGCAATCTTTATGCTCCTCCATATGGATGGGAACTAAAAGGATGATGATATTATTCTACCTTTCAATATTTGGTGGTGCATATTTAAGAAAATCACAGCTAAGCATGTCAGTTCCTAGAAAGGCGCTTGACTCGAATGTATATGTATATAGTTAATAAAATCATAGTGACTGATTTTTCAGTTCCTCTATTTAGATTAGAGGTGTCTGCATGCATATTAGCCAAGTGATTGGTCTTTCCGGCTCAAAAGAGAAAGTGATCGATGTTTTGGCATATTTTCCAACTGTGCAATATTAAGCGTGATATTAGCTTTTGTACCTTTTGGACCACTACTTTAGTTTACATAGTGAGTACATATTTCTATTTGAGTAGACTGGAAGCTACTATTGCCATTGCATCTAAAATTTGCCCTTTGTTGTCATTTAATCAGTAGAACCATTGGGCCTGAACTTTTTTGCAAATGGCAACACCGCCGAATTCCTCTATCATTAATTTTTAGATTGACATATATTCTTTGGTATATAGCATTTTTGCCTACCCTATTGCCTATTTCGCGTAGATCGATCATTTGCTTTTGTGAGGGATTACGTAAGACCTACGAGTCCTTAGTAAGAGTGATAAGCAAGCTCTGCACTTCTATGAACAATTAAGCACACTCTGATTTTTTTATAATGGCATTTTAGGGATAATACAATCAATCCAACTATTACCTTTGGTGTGCTTTTTGGATGGAATAATCTGAAGATGCTGGCTAGCCCGCTTCGCCGTCATATAGTTATATGCTCGGTTTATCCACTCCTATTTCAGTGTGTTTTGGTTCGTGTTGGCAAAAAGGTTATTGGCTAGCTCATCTGTACACACATCTGCTTATACCAAGCCATAATATATATATATATATATATATATATATATATATATATATATATATATATATATATATATATATATATGGTCCAAAGTACATTATCCTAGAATATCTGAGGACTATCTAAAAATTTAGTTGCCTCTCATCCTATTATGTTATAGGAATGAGGTTTACAATAGTGCTTATTGTTTCATTCCATTTGATTACCCTTCAATTACCACATGATGCTCAGTCCTAACAGGCTTTTTGCGCCATGAGTGAAACAGGTGGTCTGCCATGAAAAGATGCATATATGATGGGGTGATCTTCGATACTAATCAAACATTCAGTGATGACTCCCTTCCATAGCCTTTTGTAAGGTAATTTGCTAACAGTTTGATCTACTTTGCAAACAGAGTCTATGACTCCCTTACACAAGTTTGTTTATCACACCCTGAGACGGCGAGGCCTTTAGATGAAGATCTCTGCGGCATAGGGTTAGTTGGATGGTTAGTGCTCTACTTTATAGAAGCAATCTACATATTGATTGTTATGTACTTTTTGTAATGCTAAGCATTTGTTTGCTAATATCTCCTCATCTGAATTTGTATTTTGTGCCATTTGGCCTTTTAACTATATGGGCATCTACAGATGGTCTGAAAACCAAGATAGGCCAGAGATAATAACTATACGGGCTGCTACAGATGGACTAAGAATGGAACCATATCCTAGGCCTACATGCTAATATTGTACAACAATGAATGCTTCACTTATTTATACTTAATTGTTGTGCAATAATAAGCGTGATATTAGCTTTCGTACCCATCTTCATGGTTGAAATACTTTTCTGCAACATGTGACACATTTGCTTTAGTTTCCATATGTCTTGCTTCATGCTGTCAACATTGTTAATCGTTTATCTTTATCTTTCTTTCCCTCTACAACCTACATGAATGGATATGGTTCCTGAGAGACCATTTCTTATGCATCAGGTCCTGAAGGTGGATGTTGCTTGTTTAGATATCTATGATTCCAAATTATTTCAAACGGTTCATATCATACTGGATGCTATTTTATTGAGAGTGGCTTCGAACAATATGGCATGAACATATTTGTTTTCTCTTTGGCCAATAATGAAATGATATTTATGCATATAAAATGGTTATCGATACCATAATTCTTGGTTTTAATTAGCTTCTTGTGTTAACCGGTTTAAGCCATTCGTAATACAATCCGCATCGCATCATTTTTCCATTGATGTCTCTTACTTATTCAATACTAACATCGCTTCTAACTGGCTTCTTGCGCCATTGGCGCAACCGGGTCATCTAGTGGCTATAAAAGCTGAATGAGACCCAATTATATCTCATCTAGATGAGTTCTAGCAAAACTGTTACAACTAATGACTTATTAGGGTTTACCTCTACAGCGTGTAATTACTCTTCCATGGAAAGCTAAAATTTTCAGGACCAAGCGCATAGATTATCCTTCCTTCCGTGTAACTTTCTTTGTTCTGATCCATCTATCTACAAAAGCCACTGCTTGGTCTAATAGTATTCCCTTCTCTCTTTGCATTAAATTATGTCTGTTGCTATCGGTCCTGGCCATAGACTTCTCTCCACTTCAGAATTCAGATAGCTCTCATTCTCCCATATCTTCGACGCGGTGAAACTTGGGGGAGGCATGGCAGAACCGTGGAACCGCAACCATCAGCAGCATCTTCCAACGGCAGGATGTAGCTTATATTCCGACCACAGGGCGCAGCACATCCATGTGTTTGACCACTACGGCATATCTTCAATGGGTCTGTATGCTCTCGTCTAGGGCCTTTTTACTTGTTCTTAGACTCCAGCTTTATTAATGGCCGATGCTAGGCGTAAGCCGGCTGATAGCTCAGAGTTATCAGCCGCCTTGATAACCGTTCGATGGAGCTCATTGTGGCCGTTCCTTTGCACGGATCGCACTTCCCCTCAATGCCATCTTCCCCTCGCACAACACACGCACCACCCACAGCTCCCATTTTCCCGCTCCAAGCACGGCTGCAGCGGCCTCGACGCAGTTTGAGCTACGATGCAGCGGACGACGTCGACACGCCGGAGCTACGATGCAGCGGACGACGACGACGTCGGAGCTACGATGCAGTGGCCGCCGGAGCTGCTACGCAGCGGTCATCGATGCCGTCGGAGCTATGATGCAGCGGTCCTCGACGCCACCGGAGTTGCATTGCAGCGGCCGTGACGCAGCTGGAGCTGCTATGCAGCGATCGTCGATGCCACCGGAGCTGCTATATATGCAGCGGCCATCGATGCCGATGGAGCTAAGATGCAGCGGTCGTCGACGCCGCCTGAAGTGTGATGCAGCGGCCGCAATGCCGCCGGAGCTGTGATGCAGCAGGCGTCGATGCCGCCGGAGCTGCTATATATGCGGCGGCCGTCGATGCCGATGGAGCTGCGATGCAGCGGCCGCCGACGTCGTTGGAGCTGCTATGCAGCAGCGCCGGAGCCGCGATGCAGCGGTCGTCGACGCCGCCTGAGGTGTGATGCAGCGGCCGCAACGCCGCCGGAGCAATGATACAGCGGGCGTCGATGCCGGCTGTCGTGGACGAGTTGCATCATCGCAAGAGCAGCCATGATGCCCATGACGAGGTTGCATCGCAATAAGACAGCGCCGGCGAGGTGCATCGCAGCACTTGAAGCCATTCCGGGTGCTGCACAAAAAATGGCAACGCCAACTACGCCAAAAAAGCTTCAGCGCATCGGATTCCATGGCAGCACCACGCGGCGCGAAGCACTGGCGGCGCCCGCCGGCACTCCATTGCAACCCCCGACGAGCTTCAACAACCCCGTGCGTGCTTTGTTGGAGCCGAGTCCTTACCCTAGCTGACCCTTGCTCTAGCCCCCTCTCTCTCTCTGAACACTTCTCTCTCTAGCACACACTAAAGAAGAAAGAAGGAAGAAGAAGCAGCAGTGGACGCGGTGGTTTTCCTGAGGCACGAACGCCCGCCGCGACAACGGGCGTTTTTTCTTTGAGCTCGAACTCAACCCACACCGCTATACACAGGGGTTCGGGCCTTCGGGGAGACTTATACGCGCGCCCATACGCCGCGCCCACTCATCCACTACCGACGCCCCGCACCCCCTGGCTCACGCACCCGCCGCGCTCGGACGCGGACGACGGTGCTAGCGGCGTGCTCACCCCCTGGTTCTTCGCCAACAGACACACGCACTCACTTACACAACCTGGACACTAGTCAGACATACCCTAGACCATGGCCAGACTATGCCCGGTCTATGACTCACGCGACCACACATTACACTCGACACACCCAGCTCGCACACGCACACACTCTGGACGTAGTCGCCGTGGCTTATTGCCCATCATGCTTCATTGCAGCTCCGACGGCACTTCATTGCAGCCCCGGCGGAGCTCAGCGACCCTGCGCGACGCTCCATTGCAGCATCCGACTTCGCTCCATTGCAGCCCCTCGCGCTTCACTGGAGCACCATGAGCGAAGCATGTCACGTCGGGACGTCGGTGCAGCACCACGAGCGCGTCGCGCAGGACACCGCTTTGCAGAAGCAGCAGCGTCGCTGCTCCCGGCGAGATCCAAGCCAGCCGGTGCTGCAAAGGCCGGCCGCAACCTGCTTGCTGCAAGGGGGCGCCACACCAGTGCCGCGGGGCACCGCCGACGCTGCTCGAACGAGAAGACATAGAGATGGGACGCTTCAGGGGGCAGGGGTGAGAGCAAAGGGAAATGATGAAGACATGACAACCATTTATACATCCTTAAGGTGCAATATTTCATGTCAAACATACACATTACCAGGTGAACGCTAACTTAAGTTCATACTATAGTCTTGAACATATGGCTGCACTTTCATGTCCTTTGTTGTTGGTTGAACTCAGGTGCAATATTGAAGAAGGCCAAACACATATCAGTCCGTGCAAAATAATGTTTTATGGCGAAGAAACAAAGTTAGGAGTTCATGAAGAAATGAGTTGTCTTCTGAAGAAACATTGTTCCGATTCTGACGAAACAATGTTTTGCATTAATTTGGATATCCCAACATGCGAAAGGTTTCCAGAACTCGACTATGCTGCTGAAGGAAACATTGTTTGACTCCAGTGAACAATGTTTGGTCGGGAACTGCCAACCACCTCCAACGAGAGATTTCCAGAAGCTACCTCATTAAGTCTCGAAGCCTTTTAGTGAAACCAAAGCTGGTTCTCTTTCACACCTAAGCTGGTTCCCAAAGCTAGTTTGTTTCCACACCTATCCAGGGGGTTGTCCCGATTATAGGCTAGCTCTTTCCTTCGTTGGGGCACAGTCGATTTGGTGGAGGAGAGAAGGGACTCGGCTGATTTAGTGGAGGAGAGAAGAAGACGACCCAAGATTAAAGGATAAGGCGTGGGCGGTGGGTGGTCCTAGGAGGGACGCGTGGCGCGCAACGCACACGACTTAAATTACGAGAGATCAGTCGGTTGTTTTCAATCTTTTTCCTTTATTAATTGTGCTCCATCGTGGTAGTTGCATGAGAAAAAAAGAAAAGAACATAGGACGAGCAGTATACATGACTTGCATGAGATGGTGCGTATATGGGATGGACTCTTTATTTAATCCAAGCTATTATAAGGTGGTTAAGTCAACAGTTTATTTTTCTTTGGGCTAATCTACATCATAATAACTTGGTCCAACCAGATTAACGGCTATAATTTTCTGATTAACATGGGAATTTGTAGGAAGTGCCTAATTAGTTTATATACTAGTCGTCAACCCGTGCATTTGCACGGGCTAGTTATTATTTACAATTTCAGCACTATGTGTGAGATGCCATTAAATGAATTATTGCATTTTCCACTCCTCCGTAATAGTAGGTAAAGAGTTTAGAAAAGAATTTATTTAATATTAATCAAGAATAATAAATTGTAATATTGGTAAATCATGTAAATAGAAGTTCTTTGATGTAACAATATACGAAAATGATTACTCTATGCCAACTATTTTGGTAACTGTTAGCAAATACATATTACGGAGACAATAATTTAATGAATCAATGAAAGTTGTATCACTTCTGGTGAATTTGCACATTTTTGCATTTTATTGAAGTAAAATTTCAACAATTGATACCCACATGCACTTATGACAAAATTAAAGAACTTGATTAGGAAAGTCAGAACAGATAAAAAATGCTAAAACTGAGCTACTTAATCGTCCATTAAGAAGACGACACATCAAAATTTATGTAGCAACAATGCATTGTTAAGCCTTTCATCTACATCTTTCACTTTCATTGTGTCAACATTAACATTCTAGTGAGAGCTGTATCAGTATTATACATACCTGAAGACGGAGGCAGACACCAAGTTATCAAAGCATTATGAATGTCAAACGTTCCGTACCATTCCAATTATGCTCATGTCAAAAAAGATATGCTCATGTGGCCATTTCGAGACAAAACTGTTTTGTTTAGTATATACACCCTCCATTCAAAAATAATTGACGTGGTTTCAGTTCATAACCAAAACCATGTCAGTTAATTTGGACTAAAACAACATCAGTTATTTCCGAATAGAGGTAATCTAAATAATTGTTGTTAAATATCGAAGTGACGCCATGTCTAGCATTATCACTTCGTACAAACAAAATAATAAAGTAACACCATGTATATAAAAAATATCGTATTTTTCGGTCTATCACCTCAACTGATCTCCCCTGAAATAGAAAACAAATAAGGGTTCCTTGAATGAATTTTTGCACCAAATTTATCCAAGCATGCCTCTCCTAAAAAAATGGCCTAAACAAACTGAGATGTTGATGATGTTCTCAAATTTAGTTGGCGTTAAATTGTGATGCAAAAGTGATATCTGAGATAAATCTAATATAAATAAAATTTACAGCATTTATAATGTATATACATCATATCTTCATAATCATTCCATGTAGGGAAAGATGTGGGTTATTTAATTAGATATCACAATTAATTAGAGGAATTGTACATCATGACTCTTTCCTCAAATATATATCCCATATATATAACATAGATATCAGCGACAATAGCATATAGTTTATTATGATGGAACCGGTCAGTACACATAAATTTCTTGGAAGCTTTCTCAGTGCTACCGATCTAACTTTAATTACATAGCAGCTATTACTAAGGAAATCCAAGCTCCATACAACATGACAATAAATTGTACAGAAATCAACTAATATATGGTCTCAATTATTGTGTACATCATTTTTAACAAAGGAAGGGCACAAAACTTAACTGGTAGAAAAATATGAATAAAAATGACCAAGAATTTAACTTAAGCATACAATTTCCATCTTTGTTGCTTCAGATAAATGTTGGAAGGTACCACCTTCTTGGACCTCTTGAATACACATACACTCCATGGCTGCAATTAACCCTGTCAAAAAACTTCATTCCCAGCAAAGCATCATTAGTTCTTTTAAGATGCACACATATCCAAATTGGATAATTGGATGAGCATAAAAATGATTAATCAAAGTAAAGAAAATCATAGTTTCCACATGCTAGAAAAACAAAGTAGACTGCACAAACAATGTATTCTCCAAAATGACTAATCCACATTTAAACAAAATTAGAGAAGGTGCTTCAGTTCACTATGTCCAAGTACGTCACATCTTTGTGAACTGAATAGCCAAATTGCATTTTAGAGCACCTAACAATCTTACCGGCCCATCCAAATACTACCTATCTTATCTTTTCCCGAAAATACATATATAGATATGTCTGAAACTAAAGAGCACACATAATAAAAATCCCATAAAACGCAACCCTAGGCTGTATTTGCTCATTGGAGATCAAGTCTCGAATTGCAGGATACACAATATAAAAGTCCTGAAAGCCAAAAATCTACTCCATTCTTGCTCCTAGCACACCGGGAGGCATGCTATGGGAAGTACACATCAGCAGTGTTGGAAGAGGTGAGGATATATGGGTCGAGTTTGATAGACGGATAAACCTACCATGGAGACATCGAGGAGAGGAGATTACATCTTCAGGGCGATTGAGTTTATGAACCTCAATTTGGTCTCTCTCAGTCATCAAAGTCGCCGACGAAGATACGCATATGGCCGGCCACTGCAAGGCATGTGCATGATGTAGTAGAGATCCATATTCCTCATGTTATGCATATTCATCTTCGTCTTCATCCTCCGTGGCTCCCATGAGATATTGGAGGCACCGAGGAGACGTAGGAGAGTGGCATAAGAAAAATAAATGGGTGCAGGCATGCATGCTGCAGCATAGGCTACGTATCCTATATACCTAAGAGATTCATCCCCACTAACCTAATTATCTAAACATGTATAATCTGTGATGCAGGCATGCGGGAGAGGCGGCCATTTATGAGGACATAATTATTGGAGGTGCATGGAGGTGAATGCTGGCGCTTTCGTTCAAGAGTACCACATGATTCCGAATCTCTAAATCTCCCATCTATTAGCCTGGCGATGATATGCTCGTTTATGGCTTTAGATATTTTTCCCACCAGTTTTTCTTTTGTAAGACAATGTTTTAAGCCCACGACATGTATGATTTCTGAGCTAGTTCTAAGACCATGTGTGAACATATGACTCTTATTAGGCAAAACATGGGACTAACAACATGTCGACCTCAACCTGCATACAAAAAAAGCATGTACGACCTGAGCTAGGACTTATAAGTCTCCGTAAGAAAATAGGACTTCTTGATTGAGAGAAAGAATATAGAAGAAGGAACGGCGCAAAACTACCACAGAGGATTATATGTGTGAATCTAAACCGAAATCACTTAGTTCCATCAAACTAACCTCTCATATTTTCTGATTTTTTGAGTCTGATGACGAACAAATAGTAGTGCAGTTACACCGTTATATACTTGATATGATGCAATATTTAACCATCAGTCCCGTAGCGAACATCTTGTTTTCCTCTCACATTAAGCATAAATTTCGTTCAGAATTTTCTAGATGCATTTACCAACATATATTTGGACCGGAACAAAAATCAGATCGGATTGAGTTCTATTTCTGTTTCTTATCTTTTCAATGTATGGATGATTTGATTGACTGAGGCGTATATGCTCCAATTTTTACCAGTGAAACACGACGGATATCACTGGATTTTTACAATATGAGAAACCCACTCAACAACAGTGCATAAAACATGAGATTCTTATCCAATCGGACATACACACCTCTTGGTTGTCGCGTACATCGTTGGCCTAGGCTGGCTGCAGCGAGAAGTGACAGCACATGAAGAGGTGTCGGTGACCTCGGTCAAGAGCATAGCTAGCCTAGGCTGGATTATTACCTGCAAAATGTTAAGAAGAGATCTGATAACATTGTGGTTCTTCAGGATATCAATGCTTTGGCCCGCCTGTCAAATTATTTCAGCCCATTTTTTTCAAAGGCCTAGTCCGAATTGGACTAGGGGGAGGGGTGCGCCCCCTCCTTCCTTCCCTTCTCTTTTCCCCTTCCTTGTCTCCTACTCCTACTATATGGAAGGACTCCTAGTTGGACTAGGAAAAGGGGAATCCTACTCCCAGTGGGAGTAGGACTCCCTAGGGCGAGGAGATCGAGCGCCGCCGCCGCCTCCTCCCCGACGACCTTTTCTATGACGCCAGGTACGCCCCCGACTCCCCGATGTGGGACACCTGGTTTCGTGACGAGCACGACACCAGGCGCGCCTCCTTCTTCGCCGGCACCTCGACGGGGCCGCGGCGGCCACGGGAGAGCGCCCAGGAGCACGGGGGTAGGCGGGCCCGCGGCCTCACGCCCACACCGTCGCCCCCTCCAAACTATTCGAATAGCCGCGTCCGCGGTAAAGGACTACTTGGTCGCCTATGCAGTTCATAGACAAGTAATTAAATGGATACTACTAAAAGCCTCAAGATAAGTGTGAGTACCGCGGATGGCCCTCTCGTCAACCATCATGTCTTTTTGGGTCTCTTTGTGCTGTAAAACTAGCTTTTAACAACAGTTTGTATGTAGTAAACAGTGCTGATCAGAAATTAATTTGTTCTTACGACTTATGAATGGTTTTAGTGTTATGCTGAGAACACCTGATGCCATGATGAGATGACCGTCGGGGGCGGCTACCGGAGTAGGGGAGGCAAATGAGTGGAGCTCTGGGGTATGTCAGTGGAGTGGTCAATGGAGAAGATAGGGCTAGTGAGAGATTTCTCTTTTGAGGTTTATGGGATTTCCACCTCACGCCCTCATCTCCTTCGACCGGTCCTGCTCCGGTGGGCAAGACTGCACAATGGATTTCATGGCCTTCGGCAGCAACCGGATGCAACCTACCGGACGAATCTTAATTAGCCTGGAGTGTCCGTGTAGCGTACGTAGAGAAGAGACAATCGTGGGTGTTTTTTTCTTCTTCTTTTCAAAACCCAGAAAAAAGACCGGGTAGCTGTAGATAGATCTATATAAGAATTTTCCTTTCCGTCATGGCATCTTATTTCAGGACCGAGAAAGGATTCCACGGGTAATAAAAGTATTTAATATTTTTTGGGACTGTCTATTTAACATTTGACTGTTTTCCAATTGGATATCATTCAAATTTTCTGAGCAATGTTGTGTTTACATCTGTATTTGCCCAAAACCACTGATACTTCTCGTTCCCACTAAACGGGTCGGGCTAAAAAAAGAAGACCCAGTTGTCAACTAAACCAAAAGAACAAGAAAACCCCATGTGATTCCTCCAAGCAGCTTCCCTGTACCACACCTGACAACAAAAGGTAGAAGCAAAAGAGCCGTTAAACATCTCTGCTTGAACTTGCCTCCCAAGAAACAAAATGGATCTCACTTCCCAGGAATATCATCAAATCTCACAGACTTTGTATTGGGGATAGCAGATTGAATAGAAACACTCTTATTGCCTGTAAAATCACAGACAAAACCAGCAGTCAATTGAATTATGAACAAACCAAAAGAAAAGATAAACAGGGAAATAAAATGAAAGCTAAAGTAAAAAAGATGAAACTAACCAAATGAGAACTTGCTCAGTGAATGATTCTCACTGCCAAAAACTTCCAGGGAAGCATGAATGTTTGCAAGAAAAGAAGATTGCAACACACAATTCAATACATCAACAATGAGAGACTCTGACCATTCAACAAAAATCTTAGGCTTCTCTTGATGTCTGGCCTGAACAAGATCCACAAGTTCATGAGCAAACTGTAAAAAAGAAAGAAAGAATAAAAGGAGTTAGAATACCGCTAAATAACATATAATCAGTACGAATAAAAATAGTAGGAATTACAGTAGGACTACTACAGCAACAAACAATAACTAGGAAGAGCAATTACCTCAGAGCCAAAATGACCACCAAAATTTGACTGAACTCTTGTAGCAAATGGAACATCAGATGCATCAAAATCCATACTCTTACTTGCTGAAGATTTCTGAATAGAACCCTGAAACAATAGAGTAGTACATGAGAAATATAAAACTGAACCACACAGCACAAAGAAAAAAAAACAAGCAAAACAAACTAATCTGAAAACTAAATGAAGTACAAGCTCGCTTCAATGGCCTCTTTCCATAAGAGCGGCTATTGTTTTTGTCAAGCTCTGAAAACTGTTTAACTTTGTTACCTCTCCACGCAAGAATCCGAGGTTTCACATCAGAAAATTGAGTGAAGACCAAAATTAAGTGGCCATTGAAGCGGGGAAATAGAACAAACGGGAAATCAGTACACAGCTTCATTTTCTACAAAAACAAAAAGAGAAATGCATTACAAATACAGGACTGTAATAGTGCACTGGAGAAAATTTGGCAACCAATAGAGAAGATAACAAAATAAAGTGTAGAGAGAGATCAATATCAAAAAAGGACTAGCCATGTTTCTTCTTCCATCACATGATAACTTCCCCTTCAAACATTTCACTTTCTGAAAAAATTAGGATGACAACAATTTATAAGCCATCAGAAAAAACACTTAAAGTTACACCAACAAAAACAAAAACACATACATGATCCATATAGAAGTTAAATAGAGATTTGCCAAGCCCTCCTAAAGTGAACATACACATAAATTTAAAAATGAAAAGAAATAGTTCAAATTAATTAAAACTAGGGAAGAAAAAGAAATAAATACCAAAGACATAGGATTAGAACCATCATCGCAAAATCATTAGGCACAAATGGATCATTCAGAGAATCTGCACTATCAAGAGAGAGACTAGTGGTACATCCTTGTGAGAAACTTTCCGCAGCCGCCCCATTGAAGCAAACCTAAAATCACAAAGGCAAAACAAATTAGGCAAATGAAGCAGAACCAACACAAACACTACAACCAACAATCCCCAAACCTAGATCTAGAAGCTACAAAACCACAAACCAGACAGCTGAATATTAAACACATGTACAAAACTTGAGACTGCAAGCCCTGCCTGTCATACTTTAATTACAGTCTTCAACCACAAAAATTACCGTGAAATACTCAAAGAAAATACACTGTAAAACTCTGGAGAAATACATTGTAAGTCACACTGTAATTACAGTCCTCAAGCACACAAATTACAGTGTAATACTCTAGGGAAAATACAGTGTAAAAGTCTGGTGAATTACATTGTAAGTCATACTTTAATTACAGTCCTCAAGCACACAAATTACAGTGTAATACTCTAGGGAAATACAGTGTAAAAGTCTGATGAATTACATTGTAAGTCATATTGAAATTACAGTCCTCAAGCACACAAATTACAGTGTAATACTCTAGGGAAAATACAGTGTAAAATTCTGATGAATTACACTGTAAGTCAAACTGAAATTACAGTCCTCAGACATACAAATTTACAGTGTAACTCTAGGGAAATAGAGTGTAACACTCTATGAATTACATTGTAAGTCATACAAAAATTACAGTCCTCCAACCATACAACTTACAGTGAAAAACTCTAGGGAATTACATTGTAACCATAGAAATTACAGTGTAAAACTATATGGAAATACACTGTAAAACTCTGGTGCTTTTCAGTGCAAGCCCTATTGTTACAGTGTAAAACTATAGGGAAATACACTGTAAAACTCTAGCGATTTACAATGTAAGCCCTACCACAATTACAGTCCTCAAACTAGGCAGTATAAAACTATAGGGAAATACACTGAAAACCTCCGGTGATTTACATTGCAAGTGAATTACTCAACCATGCTAATTACATTATGAAACTCTAGAGAATTACAGTGCAAAACAAGGATGAATTACAGTGTAAGCCCTACCACAAATACAATAAATCAGCCATACAAATGTAAGTCAAACATACTATAGTGAACTTCAGAGATACATTACAGTATTCATCGGGCATAAAGAACAACACTGAAACTAGGGGAAATACAGTCTAAATCAGGGATACATCAAATAGAAATTCAGAAAGAAAAAAATTACAGTGTAGAACAGGGGGTATTACAATGTGAATCAGAGAGACAATACAGACTACAAAGCAAGCGAAAATACTGGGGGATTACAGTTTAATTCATGGGGTACGACAATACAATACCGCAAAAGCTGGACCAAGCAATCAACAATAACCCTAAGCTACAAAACCAGACAAGTACACCTAACAGCGCCAACGAGACCTAAAACATAAACCTAACTCCGGAGCACAAGGGATCTGTGGCGAACTGAAGCGAGTACAGGGGACCCGCGACAATCTGAAGCGAGCAGAGGGTATTCCGCGGCGAACTGACACCAACAAGGGGGAATTTCAGCGGGGAACTGACGCCAACAGAGGGAATCCGCGGCGAACTCCATAGATGAGCATCGGCTAACAACAAACTACACTAACCAACAGCTAATAATCATCAAAAAGCAACAGGATCCACAACAAGGACAACAAATCGACCACGAGACCTAGATCTGGAAGCTACAGGACCAAAATCGAAGCAAATCTCATGGGGGAAAGGGAGAACGACAACGGGAACTAACCAGGGAAGCACTAATCGAAGAGAACACACAAGCTCGAGGAGAGAGGGATCTGGCAAACGCCATGAACCTGACACCAATCGCCTCGCCGCCTCCGCCGCTCGAGCGCCACCTATCGCTGCCTCTCTGCCCTTTCGAAACAGTTCTGCCCAAATGAAATGGAGAATAATTCAAAAGGGGGGCAGAGGAAAAGAAACACGGGTGTCCAGTAAGTCAGTACTCAGTAACGGGCAGACCCAATAAACCGCGTCCGGCAAATAAAACCAAACCCGAGACAAAGGAAACCAGCCAGAAAACCATAGATCTTAGCGCGAATCACGAAGCACGATCAGACGGCCACAAATTTGAATGACAGCCAATTGAAAATCACTCGACTGAAAAATAGCAAAACCGTATTTTTTTGTTATAAAAAATATTTTAATTTTTAGAGCCGATCTACACCGTAATAATTTGGTCCCACCAGATGAACGGCTAGTAATTTCTAATTAACATGGTAATTACTTGAGAGTCTGTAATTAATATAGGTATAGAGGTATAGATAGATAGATAGATAGATAGATAGATAGATATTTTTTATTTCCTTTGGGCTAATCTACACTGTAATACTCGGTTCCACCAGATTAACGGCTCTAATTTTTGGATTAATGTTTTATTTTCTTTTTGGTAATCTACGCCGTAATAACTCGGTTCCATCAGATTAATGGCTCTAATTTTCTGATTAAAGTGGGAATTTGGCTCTATTTTTCTTATTAATGTGGGAATTTGGCTCTAATTTTCTTATTAATGTGGAAATTTGTTACCATATTAACGCCTATAATTTTCTAATTAACGTGGGAATTTCTAGGAAGTACTTCCTCCGTTCGGAATTACTCGTCCAAGAAATGAATGTATCTAGATGTATTTTAGTTGTAGATACATCCATTTTTGTGACAAGTAATTCCAAACGGAGGGAGTACCTAATTAGCATAGGTATAGATAGATAGATAGATAGATATAGATACTCCATGGATAATCAGACATCAAGCAATGTACATACATGACATTTATTCGTCTTTCGTCAATGCAAGCGAGGTATATATGGCGCAGAATACTCAACTTTGGCGTCGCCACCAAGGCAAATGCATGTGGATGCCATCCAGCAAAAAGAGAAAAGAACATATTCTATGTCATGGTCCGATCCAATCATAGAACCCAGAGTCTAACTACAAATCTGGCATCTATAAATAGAGGGGCCGCCCGATAGAGAGTTTTGCGTGCATCCTCTTGATCCAAGACATAGTGGTATACCTCTATTCCACACTGCCCAGGGCCTGCACTACTGCGGTATGTTTCTCCCAGCTACAATATCAATCAGACGTCCATATTTTTGCCTTTCAAATGTTAAATTCGGCCCGTTTATAAAATTATTTGTCAAAACATTTGCTCGGTCGTGTTTCCAAATTATATTGGTTTAACGGATTTTTATATATGGCTGCCTACAGACTTAATTCCAGTTGTTTGTCCGTCTCCAAAAAGAAAATTCAGTTACTTCAAAAAAAAATTCAGTTGTTCGCCTTAATTACTAAATTAGTATTTTGTTTTCGGGGGCAAGAAGAAGTTCAATGTTGCTATCTTGACAAAAAAGTTTCTTCTTACTATCTTGCAGTTGCAGTGACCAAATTAGACAACAAGGATAATGGATTGGAACAATAATACTAGTATGGGATGGATTGTTGATTTCAGAGGCAAGGCCGAGGGAGCAATAATGGGTATGCTGTTGGTGGACCTTCGAAACGAATGGGCGATTCAATGTCTGGTCCTTTTCAGCTTCGCGCTGCAAGTTTTCTTGCTCTCTTTCGCCGGGATCCGTCGGCACAACGTCTCCTTCGTGCCCAGGCTGCTCCTCTGGCTGGCGTACCAGCTTGCCGACTCGACCGCGCTCTTCACCCTGGGCCACCTCTCCATCAGCAGCAAGCTGCCGGAGCACCAGCTGGTGGCGTTCTGGGCGCCGTTCCTCCTGGTGCACCTCGGCGGCCAGGACACGGTGACCGCCTACTCATTCGAGGACAACCGGCTCTGGCTGCGCCACCTGCAAACTCTGGTGGTGCAGGTAATGGCAGCTGCCTACGTCCTCTACAAGTACATGCCAAGCAGCGAAACCTTGATCGTGGTGGCCGCCGTCCTCATTTTCGCCGTCGGCGTCCTCAAGTACGGGGAGAGGATAGTGGCGCTCCGCTCCGCCAGCTTCGACAGCATCTGGACCTCCCTGGACAACAAATCCGGCACCACCAGCCAAAGCGAAAGCGAAAGCGAAAGCCATGAAAAGCTTTTATTCCGGGAGCTACTGAAAAGAAGGTTCTTCCTGGAGCTGGACGCGGAGGCTGTCCTTCTCGGAGCTCACGGCCTGCTCGACGACTGCAAGGGGCTATTCATCGGCGCTCGGAAAGGGCGGCGCGAGTATGTGCGCGACGTCCTCGAGTCCTTCCAGATGTACGACCGGCTGGACAAGCTCATGGAGATGGAGCTGTCCCTGATGTACGACATCCTCTACACCAAGGCGGGTGTGATCCACACATGGTACGGGTACAGCATCCGTATCATCTCCCTGGTGGCCACGCTGGCCGCGTTCTGGCTGTTCCAGCTGAGCCACAAGCATGGGCACAGCAGGAAAGACGTGGGCATCACCTACGTCTTGCTGGTCGGGGCCATGGTGCTGGAGATGACATCTGTGGTGAGAGCAGCCGGCTCCACCTGGACACGCGCCTTCTTGTACTACAGGAAGTGGTACGTGCTCCACGGGGAGCTCCTTGCTCTCCGCCGCCTTGTCAATGCCGCGGGCTACAGGAGGTGGTCCGGCTCCGTCGGGCAGTACAACCTTCTCGAGTCCCGCGCCAGGGACGCAGGAAAGCTGCCACCGGGCGTAAAGACGGCGAGGTTGCTGGGGCTGGGGCACATGGCGGAGGACTGGTGGGACGAGCTGCGCCACTCGCGGTCCGCCCAGCTTCCGGGCTCCACAAAGGAGCTGGTGCTGAGGGAGATACTCGAGATGGGGAACCGGGGCGAGGAGATCGGCTCGCTGCCGGGCCTGCTCACTCTACGGCGTTTCGGTATGGACAGGTCCGTGGCATGGAGCGTCCAGGACGTCGGCTTCGAGGACAGCATCATGGCATGGCACCTCGCCACTGACATCTGCTTGTCCAACGAGCAGGGCAACGACACCAAGGAAGATGTGATGGACGCCATCCGCGTGCTGTCAAACTACATGATGTTCCTCCTGGCGCTGCGCCCATACATGCTGCCGGGACCTGTGAGGCGCAGCCGCTACATCCACCACCGCCGCGCTTGGCACGAGGTCATGCTCGGGCAAGGTAGCGAGAATTCGACACAGGGGCGACTCGCGTCGGCGCTTCGCGCGGGGCTCCATGCTCGAGTCTGCTCCTTGGATCACCATGAAGATTACGATACCGGAGTGAGGCTTGCGGATGTGCTCTACCACTACCACCGACCCGACTGCCTGGACGTCATCTTCGGAGTCTGGGTAGAGATGCTCTGCTATGTCGCCAACCACTGCAGCAGAGAGTCTCATGCAAGGCAGCTCAGCAGTGGCGGCGAACTCGTCACCATTGTCTGGCTTATGGCCAGGCATGCCAACTTGTCTTAGTTAACATCTCATGCACGCATTCAGCTTGTAACCATCGGAATTTCAAATATGCACTAGACTGAATTTTGCTTCCTTAAAAAATCCATACAAATTTGAATCCTTCTTTGATGCAAGCTAGCTTTGGCACACTGAAACAACGACGGTACATCTGGAATTTTACTCATTCTCTAAATAATTATTGAGAACTAATTGCCTTGGTCTGTTGCGCTAAGTCCCTCCACAAGTAGGTGTGTTGGCAGCCCAACATCAGCCCACGCAAGTCCAACAGATGTGAAGCGTTGATCTGTTTTGCATCCAACGGTTGTGATTGTTCCCTAGTGAAGGGAGCATGGACAAAACCCTAGCCACTCCATCCCTGCTGGTGGTGGCTACCATTCATGAGAGTGTGAGAGAACACACAACCTGTGTGAGAGAGGAACAGGAAGAAGCAAAGCTTTTTGGTCTAGATTTGATACTGTTTGGTTCAGCGGTTTACTGAAATCTTGCCTCTTGTTGTTGTTGTTGTTGTTGTTGTTGTTGTTGTGCCGGTTGGCAACGTGGAGAGTGTGTTGTGAAAATATCTAGAGGTTCTTGAAAAGACTTTGTACTCATCATTCTCATAGTGAAGTTTTGTGAATCGGTCGGTCCACAGCTGTGATTTTTTACCCCTCAAGTTGAGAAAGTTTTTCCACATTAAATCTTGTGTCACATGTGCACGTTGTTTGTGTTATTCTGCTGCTTTCTTGTTGGTTGAAGCTATGCAACGTTCATCACAAGTGAAGGTTTTCTTTAGTATGCATATATATGTATCGTGTCAGTGAATTTGTACTGTCCAGCCGCAACATGGTCATGGGCGACCACCCATGAAGATAAAATTCAGAACTAAGTTTGATGCGTGGTCCCAGATAAAAATATCAGTACTCCTACAAAATTTTGTGCATCCCTAGTTGGTGCATATGCTGGGAGACATGTAATTGATCTCGTGCATCTTTAAACATTTATCTGCTTCGAAAATTAAATTCCATGAAAGTGAGCTCTTTTTTCCTTGCATGAACCAAAGAAATAGAGAGACAGTATAAGCTTCAGACGTGATGTGGTTTCCCTTCTCTTTATGTATCTTGTGATGCCCATTAATAGTCAGAAGCTCGTCAATAAAGAGTGGAAGTTTCGACAGATTTTATATCGGATCCTAAGATCAGTACTAGAAAGAATACACAAATTTGTAGTCATGGGAATGTCATATGGGAAACACTTACCATCAGCCAGCGGATCACAGTGGCCGTGCCACCACCTTCCCTGCGTGACATGCGTCCAATTGAGGGCTCGCATACTATTCTTCCTTGTACTCAGTTCTGCAACAAGAGCTATGCTTCTGAAACATATGCGGTGTTGTAATGCCTTACGACGGGTCTATGTTTCGCAACAAAACTCTTCTTACGAAAAGTTTGTGTAACAAGACCTCAGTTGCAAAAAAAAAAAAAAAACTGTAACAAAACCTTACTCCCTCCGTCCGGTGAAGAGTGTACATCTAGAGCTTTTAGGACAAAATATGAAGTGAAGTAAAAAATGCATTGGAAAGGTGCAAGCCATCATCTCTCTCTTCTTTAATTACCCAACCCCCAATGAGCTAAGTGCATATAGAAATTAAGAAGACCATGTGCGGATTGTTATTGGTCTTGATTACCGTGTGATGAGAGAGAAATAATTTAAAGTGCATTGGGAATATAGAAGTATACTCTTTTATGGACAAATTTTGAAGCCAAACGTACACTCTTTACCGGACGGAGGGAGTAGTTGCAAAAAATGCAAGAAAACTGTTGTTGTAAAAAATTCTGCAACAAGATCTACGTTGCAGAAATAATTCCGCAACAAGACTATGTTGCAGAAATAATTCCGCAACAAGGCTTGTGTTGCGGTAGTGAAGACACGTTCGGCCGATGCGGTCAATCTAACGGCTCGCGAGCCGGTTGGTCTATCATGGGAATATCACATCAGGTTATCGGTGGATCTAGAACACAGACAGGCCGGGGCTCTCAATGTGGGTAAAAGTCCTACTTCTTGCGTTGCTAACCTCTCTTATATGTACGAATAATAGAAATGATTACAATATCGATCGTAAATAATGAGTTATGCAAAGTCGAGGATTCTGTACTAGGTCGAGATGGGAAGTGTAAGGTCTCTATGTGGTGTAAATATTTCACTCCGTGTGAGATTTTTTTATTCATTGTGCGCAATTGTGGTGGTTTTTGGTAAATTACCTGATGTTCAATCCATATCTTGTAATGCTTAAGTCGTGGTTGGACTCATTATGCACTCCCCATAATAATTAATAATCATTAAGAAATTAAGAATGGTTATGTGCGTCCTAATGATGTAGATGCCGAGGGTTGAACCTCTTTTTCTAAAGGACAACATATAGAAGAGAGTTAATAAGAGGTGGAGCTGAAGGCAACTATACAGCGGTCCTATATTTACCAAAATCTGGCCAGTGAATCTGTAACGGCGCCGGACGTAAATCAGGCCAGTGAATCCGAGAGAATTCCTTATTTGGCCTTTCTTTTTATTTGCTTCCTTATTGGCCCAATTTTTTGTATTTTCCTTTTTTAACGCTTAAACTTTAGTTTGTTCCGTATGTGACACTTTCATCAGTTTTGACTTTTAACGGTGTTAAGTTTAATCTGAAAAGACTATTTTATCCCTAATGTTGTATGTGACCAAATTATTTATATGCACACATGCATGTGAGCACCGCGATGTGTTGGAGCTGAACACGTACCTGCAAGCAAGCCTCAACAAAGCAGCCAAGCAGGCAACTTAATTTTTTTAGAACATAGACGTCAGGGAAGTATTTGGCACGTAGGATGTCCATCCAGAGGCCGGTCTCGCCCTGAGACAGCTTTCAGATCCACTTGCACATGAGTGCAATGTTCATCAACTTAGAGTTGATGATCCCGAGACCCCCCTGGGCTTTTGGTCTACATACGGCCCGCCATTTAGCCATATGGTATTTACGTTTCGATCCCGCTCCTTCCCAAAAGAAACGGGCCCGCGGAGTGTCCATTTTGGTGTGGACCCCATCATCCAGCAAGAACAGTTCCATGGCAAACATAGGCAAAGGACGAGAGTCTGGAATTAGTTAAGATAAGTCTAGCCCCTAAAGACATAAATCGACCTCTCCACGGGCAAACCTGGCCCGCCACCTTAGTCCTGAGAGGTTCCCAATCGACAATCGAGCATTTCTTCTCTACGACCGGGAGGCCGAGGTAGGTGAACGGTAGTTTTCCAAGTTTGCAATTAAGGAAATTGGCTACCCGCAGACTTTCGGCCGCATCCATCCCTATGGACACCACTTCACATTTGTGAAAGTTTATTTTTAGCCCAGACATAAGCTCAAAGCATGGAAGAATGGCCTTGACCGTTGTGATACTGTGTAAGTCCGGCTCGAAAAGGAGTGTGTCATCCGCGTATTGAAGGTGTGACACGCCTCCTGGGATCAGATTGGCGACCACTCCCCTGATGTGGCCAGTAATAAGAGCTTTGTCTAGCATGGCGCCCAGGGCGTCCGCCACAAAATTAAAGAGCAACAGCGAGGCCGGTACCCCTTGACGCAGCCCACGCTTGTTGCAGAAGAAGTTCCCTACTTCTCCATTCACCGCAATCGCCGTTTGGCCCCACGAGACCAATTGCATCATGCGATGAACCCACACCGACGAAAATTCTCGGTCCAGGAGGACTTGTCGGAGAAACTCCCAGTTCACTCGGTCGTACGCCTTCTCAAAATCCAATTTCAAAAGAATGGCAGGCTGTTGAGTGCGTTTGAGCGAGTGAACGATCTCTTGGAGGGCCAACGGTCCCTTCAAAATGTTGCAACCACGAATAAAAGCCGACTGGTTCCTACTAATAATACGATGAGCTATCGGAGACAAGCGCGTAGAACAAGCCTTATAGCAGATTTTAAACGGGACGTTAATAAGCGCTATGGATCGAAAAAGTCTAATACAGTCCGCACCATGTACTTTGGGAATCAGAGAGAGTACCCCAAAGTTCAGGCGAGAGATATCTACACTACCACGCATGAACCCATTACATACGTCGAATATTGGCCCTTTAAGCACTTGCCAAAACCGTTTAAGCATCGCCACCGGCCACCCATCCGGACCAGGGGCGGTGTCTGATTTCATCCCAAGAGCCGCCACATCAATCTCGTGGGGGAAGAAGGCCAGCCCCAAGCCCTCATTTTCCTCCTCCGTGACCCGCAACGCAGGATCCCAAACATCCGCCCGCAGCCGAGCGTGGGACTCCTCCCTGGAGCCCATCAGTTGGATGTAGAAATCATAAATGTGACGGACGATGTCCTGTTGGCGCAAAAGGAGTCCCTGCTCGGATTGCAGTCTCAGTATGGCCCACTTACGGCTTCGGCCATTAGCGTATGCATGAAAGTACTTAGTGTTCGCGTCGCCCTTGAGCGTCCACTTGATGCCACTGCGTCTATGCCAGTACTCCTCCTCTGCCCTAAGGAGGGACTCAACTTGAGCTTCTACCGCATAGCGCTGAGCCCAGTCTTGCTCATAGAAACCCTGCGCATCCGCAACCGCGTCCATACGGGCCAGGTCCGTGGTCAAACACGTTCGGAGCAGCTTATCCTCGCGGCCCTGGTTGGCCCCCCAACCTTTGAGAGTCGCATGCATTCCCACCCCTGCGGCAATCCAAAACTCCATTGGCCCGCGCGTGTGCCCGATCCGGGCCACGCATGTCTCCCATTTCGAGAGAAAGATTTGCTCAAAATCCGGAGACTCGAACCACGCAGTTTCAAAGAAAAAACAAGGGCTACGCTTTAACCTATCCTCCCCTCAGGAAAGGATTAAGGGGATGTGATCCGACCCGATCCTCGTTTCAGTGCGTAGGGAGCACATGGGGAATACCATTTCCCACTCCGCGGACATGAAACTCAGTCCAGCATAGACCGCACCGTCGTTAGCTGTTTGTTGGTCCAGGTGTAGCGTGCGCCCACGCGAGCCACTTCCCTAAGGGCCATAGATGCTATCGCATTATTAAACAAGGACACCCTTGTCCAGTTAATGATCCCATTGTTCTTATCCGCTCCGGAGCAGATTAAGTTGAAATCGCCACCCACTAGCAGTGGCAGGTTTCGCACTCCCAAGGTCGCAACCTTCTCCTGTAGTTCACCCTAAAACTCTTGCGAGGGCGAGTGGTCGGCCGGGCCATAAACCACAATAACCTCCCACTCGCGAAGGGTCGCGCGGTGGTGCACGTGTGCCTACAAGAAGAATCTACCGGCATCCCACGACACCACCTCGCAGCAAACTTGCTTAATGCCAAGCAGCAGCCACCCCCCCGAGTGTCCCACCGCGGGCACCCAATGCCACGCAAAGCGCTCGAGCGGGTCGACAGCTAGCACGTTCCGATGGAAAAAATCAGCCTTGATGGTTTCCTGCAAGCCAACTACGTCGATCCCCTCTTCACGGATGAAATCTTGCAACTGGGTCTGCCTCCCAGCATGGCCGAAGCATCAAATGTTCCAGAAGATGAAACGCATTATATAACGCGGTTGCGGAGGCGGATACCTCGAGCGATAACCGCTTTGGCCACACGCCGTATCTTGACAGGACAACGGGCTGAGGGGGACGGCGCAGCCCCTGCTATTGTGTCCTCCTGGTCGGGCCGTGCAACAGTCAACAGAGAAGCCCCTCCTCCATCTGTTGCTGGCGCAACATGGGCCGCCGCTGCCTGAGCGAGCGCGACGTGCGCGATTCCCTTCGAGCGAATGAGAGATAGAAGTTCACGAGCTTCACCCACATCGGACATATCAACACCACCATCCTCTAAAATACCCTCTAAACGCGCATCAGAATAGTCGTCGAAAATCGTAAAATGGGGCAGGGGATTACCTTCAATTTCCATGTTCTTCTGGGCCACCAGGAGTTGGGCACGTTGCAGCGCTGTAAGGTTGCCCTTGGTGCCTTTTGAACGCGAGCTGGCCCTCTCCTGCGACGCCGGAGTCGCCACAACCGCCTTGGAGCGCTTGGCCGTGGATATGGTCACCGTCTTAGCCACCTCCGCCCGTAGCGCATCAGAGGAAGGAGGGGGGATGGTCATCGAGGTTCCGCCATCCGGACCCCTAGGAGAGGCCAGCGCGATCATCACCGGACGGTGTTAGGTAGGCGTGCCCGCACTGACCGATGGAGGGCTCACCGGCACCACCGGGGGAGTCTTTCAGCCCGCCGTCTTCTTCTGGATCCGCGTCCCGCCGCCTCCGAGGCCGATTGCTGGCATAGGTGAGCGCGCCATGAACGCGCGCACCCCACCCACCTCCGCAACCACCGGGGAGACGAGCATCGAGCGCCCCTCCGAGTCATAGGAGGCCGAGACACCCTTGTCGATGTCGAGACCGAGCGACATGTTTGAGCCATACTGGTTGAAGCCCGTTTCGTTGCTGCTCACTACCACTTGACGCTCCTCCTGGTCCTTCGCATCCCCCCCAGTAGGAGCCGCGGCCTCAGAAACCTTGTCCTTGATACCCAGCTTGTCCCAAGTCGCTGTTTCGATTGAGTCATCACCCATGCTTGTGTCACGATCCTTATTCTTGCCATCCGGTCCCTTGTCCAAGCTAGCAGGGGGAGGGGGAGGGGGCGTAGCACCCTGCAGACCGTCCGCCTCGGCCTCCAACCGAATAGTGTAACCCTCACTGTTGAACCACAGTTGGACGTACCCACGAAGCTTAGCCGGGGAGCGACATCCGAAACGCATCCGCACTGGACCGAGCCCCACCAGCGACGCCTTGTCCACCTCCATGGGGCGCCCAATCATCACGGTCCCAGCCATGAGGTGATCCACGCGGCGGTGCTTGGGCGGCACACCCCACAGCTCGACCCACATATCTGGCATGATCTCGGCCTTGGGCTCCTCCGGGAGAGATTCCTTGATTTCCGCCATAATGTTGTTGAGGGAGAGGTACAGCTTGCCGCTGTGAGTCGCCATTCGCAGCATGGCCTTGTTGGGGAAGACGACCGAGAACATGTTGTCGCCGATCGCCGTCACCTGTCAGTCCCACTCCCCCTCGAAGAGATGGGGGAGTTCCGCCTCCAAGATGAAGACCGACAACATTCCAGGCGCATCCAAGATGACCGCAGCGTCCGCCACCAGCGGGGCGCGCACCTCCTCGCCCTCCGTCTCCACGAAAGGCAGGCAGAAGAATCCCTCGCCGGGGATGGCGTTGCCCATGATCTGCAGCATCAGAGGCCGCCCCCGCGTGGGGCAGTGTGCCGACGCATGCCCCTCCTCATGGCACACGATGCAGAGGGGTTTGAAGTGGCACATGTTCTGATAATGACCCACCCGGCCACACTTGAAGCACTCAGGCCCGTCCGACTCCTCCACTGGGATTGGGGCATCGGCCGAACCCTTTGAAGCCCCGGCCGACCACCAGAGCCAGCTGCGCCGAGCTCCCCCCTTCTGCTTCTGCTTTTCGGCTAAAGGATCCTCGATCCGTTCGCCGCTTGGAGGAAGCCGGGACTCCTTCCTCTTGACATCCTTCTTCTGCTCCAAACCCCGACGTCGGTACTCCTCCTCCTTCTTCTTCTTGCGCTCGCGCTCCTCCTGCTTCTTCCTTTCTTGCTCCGCGAGCCACCATGGAGGCGGCGGCCCCCAGCCCCCCTCCTCCACGGGGCGCGCCGACTTCTTGGGTAGCGCCTTCGCCGGCAGATCTTGCTCCCGCTGGCGCTCAGCCGCCGGGATCGGAGGCTACATGGGGGGCTTCTCCACACGGCGGGATCGCATCCACACCGCGGTCGCGAACGAGCAGGTGAGAGGGGGAGGGGAGGGGGGCGGAGCGGAGCAGGTGACGAGCACGATGCCTGAATCGCCGCACTTGCGAGGGGTATGCGGAAACCCTAGCGATAGATCTAGGGCACCCGTTGGCAGTCACATCCACTTATAAAGGGGAGGGGGCGGCCGCTCAGCCCCCACCGCACTGGGCCCGGGCCTAACCACACCCGTGCATAAGGCCAACGAGCCAGGAAGGCCAGGCCCAAGCACTGGGGAGCGCCCCTGCACCCACACTGGCAAAGAAACGTGCGGGTCACCCGCTGGGCCCTCCGGCCCATGCACTGGTAAACTGGGCCACTCCGCCAGGCCCAGCAGATGGGCAGGCCCGTTCGTCGTCGACTGTGGAACCCTAGCCAGGACCCGCGGCTCCCTGGCAGGGTCAGCCCCGCCGCCGCCGCCGACCCCTGTCGACGTCGGCGAGCTCACTGAGTTCGAAGGCGGAACAGCCGACACCAAATCACGGCGCCCCACCTCCTGCAGGGCGCGCGAGCGGCCCTTTGGGCCCGCATCCACACCCCGTGGCGGCCGCCAGATCTGCGACGCCAGGCGACGCCCACCATGCCCACCAGGAGCAAAAGCACGCCGGCGACCAGCCACGAAGGAGTCCTCCGCACGGGCGACATAGTCACCCACCAAGCACGCCACGCGTGGCCTCGGCGAACCACCACCACTTACATGGTTGGCCTCCTCATCGTCGTCGACGGAGTCGACCCCCGCCAACGCCCAGAACCTGCTGCCGGAGGGGGGCGGGCCAGGGGACCGCCCATCGGAGGGAGCACACCACCGCGCATGCCCCTCGGCAGACCGAACCGCCGTCCAGCCGTCCTCCGCCGCCAAGGGGACCCCCCGCCTTCACCAGCGAGGTCGCCTCCCGAATCGCCTGACCGTACGAGAGCCGTTGGGTCGCTCTCCAGCCCTCTCACTCGTCCCTTGCTTGACATTTCATCGAACAGGTATTGCGCGTCGGCGTGGTACACGCACAAGTCGCAGCCACGGCGCTGCAGAGGTAGCAGCCTACGGCTTGCGAAGAGGATGGAGTGTAACGAACGGCGAAGGAGGTGGATCGAGAGGGGGTGAGAGACCAGCAGGCAGCTTAATTGATCTATGGTACCTACCTATTAGTACGTGCACCATAGCCGTGCACGTATGTATGTACTCTCCGGCCGACGAGTTGCACCAGATAGCCTGTTGCAATCCATCTATTTGTTTCGCGTTCCTTCCAAGTGGAGAAGTCGCTACGTTCCGAGAGACGATCAGATCGATCGAGCAGAAGCTAGTAGCATACGTACATCTAGGCAAGAGTTAGGCCATAATCAATTAAGCTGCCAGCCTGCTAGCTTGCACGTACACTTCTGCTACTTGAAAATCAATCAAGCTGCTTGCGTGTGCTAGCTTGATTATGTTGTGTTTTAACATGGAAGAGCAAGAAACCTATACGGACACGTACGGGAGGTTGTGTTGCGTTTTTAACTCCCAGCACAGAATTTTCCATACAAAATTTTAAAAAACTCCCAACACAGATACCTCCACCTCCCCTTTTTTTCTTTTTTCGTTCATGCCCCTTCTCTTCTCTTTTCTGGTGACATACTACCATCAAGGGCAAAGTTGTCATTGCATGTGCCAGTTAACACCATTGGATGGAAAAATGGATGAAGGGTCACATAGGGCACAAAATGAAGTTTAATTGTCAAAAAGGAAAGAAAATAGTTGAAGGGGCCAAAAAGGGAAGCAAATTTTAATAAAGGGCCAAATACGGAATTGTCTTTATTTTATTGAAATTCCCAACGCTTGACTTTGTAAGAGAAATTTAATTTAAGACTACGGTCCTATGTTTCACAACAAAAAAAATGGGGTCTGAAACAGCCAGATGGAGGGAATATATTTTGAACGCAGCTAACTACTCACTCCGTCTAGGTAGGCTTATTAGACCACTATAAAAGGCGTGACATGAATCAAAGAGTGAAAGCGGACACTGAAAAAGCAAATACCATATATCAAAGAAATAAAGCCAAAAGGGAGCAGCAGCAGCAGCAGCAGGGGATGTCGACTTTATTTTTTTCCCTTTAAAAAGTGAAAGGTGCGACTCAGTACTCAGCAGCACTCAGTACTCAGTACACCTCGTTCCTTTTGTGTTACCAATTTCGCTTCCCTCCTTGGTCGTACGAATTCTCGAGACATAAAAGCAAAAGAAAAAGAAGCCACATTTGGCAAATCAAGTCCCCGTGGAATCCATAGCCCCAAAGCTCAAAAGCGCACTCCCTATCCACACTCCATCAACATCTTTATTCCCCTCTTCTCTCTTACGAAGCTCGGCTCACATCCACTCCCCTTCCTCGCCACTACCGTGCCGCCCTGCCCGGCTGTCCTGAAGGGCGACCATGGAGATCACGGAGGAGCCCATGCGCACCGTGGAATCCGGAAGCGCTCACAGCGAGGTTCTACATCCAGCAATTACAAATATTTGATACTGCATCTCCTCATATTGAAATACAATATCTTGGAGCAACTGGTTTGTAGTTTGGTCAGGATGCTAAAGTGGTTGAGAAGGAGAAAGCTTACAACATTCTACCCCTGGACGTTAGTGCTCCACATCCAGTAATGGAAATTCCCGAGGTCTGGTCATAAAGCGTCTGTTTTTCCTTTGGATTATTATTGCTTTGGCTAATACGGCAGATTTCTTGTGCTGTGAGAAATGCAGATTAAAGCCGCAGTAGAGCTTCTTCACCCAAGACTGGATTCATCTTCCGTGCCTGGACAAATAGATGGACCCATTATTCATGATTTGCTTGATTGGCTCAGGCAAACATTTGGATTTCAGGTGCGGAACCACCGATACTTAAACTCATCATGCACTCTTAGACTATTACCTTAAAAAAAAGCACAAAAAAGTAGTGCTTCTCGATGCATTGCTAGAAGAAAAAGTTATTTACAAGCCCCAGGATAAGCTATTTACATGCACCACAAGATTAGAACGTAACACGCTTAAGTGCTATGCACCTCCGGGAGCAGCGCTTCCAGTCCAACCTCCCCCACCTTTGCTCACGTCCAACCGTCAGACCTGATCGTGTTGGTGATGCTAGGCTACACGTTGTTGGAGACCCCCTACCTGATCCAAATCTTGCATGACATAATCTATAAAAAAATTCAAATTTTTTATCATGATGAATTTTTTCCATCTTAAAATTCGTTTCAAGTCAAGGCTATAGACCAGCTGGAAAACGTTTAGTGATTTGAATAATTTTTGTGCCATCGACTCAGGAATTTAATACTCATGGTGATGGCAACATGCACTATTTGGTTATGTTGAGCTTTTTGCTTTTGCCTTTTTTGAGCAAATTACGCTTTTTTCTTGAACCTTGAAGATGGTATGAGAGGCTCCCCATCCAGAATGTGTTGGAGGCAACCAGAGTGACCAAACTAAAAAAAATAAAGGGATCAGGGGGTGTCTATACTATAGAAATTACAGAAGAAGAAATAAAAGACAGTAAGCCTTATTTCGATTTGTTGGCAAGAGGGGGTGGAATCCTACTTGAATCAGCAAATCCAGGAGCGCTGATCAACCCCTTTTAGCGTGTTTTTCTTAAATCATGAAAGAAAACATACAACCATACTAAAAAATAGTGCTATACTTGAGGATACAAACAAAATAAAAAACATGTTAACTACTCCCTCCATCCCAAAATAAGTGTCTCAACTTTATATTAACTTTAGTACAAAGTTGTACTAAAGTTGAGACACTTATTTTGGTGCGGAGAGAGTATTGAATTATTTTTTACCTACTTATTGGCATTTCTTATTTCTTCTGTGCTCTAGTAAAGAACTAGTCTGGTGGGTCTTAACTTTGATGGCTATTTGCCGACTGCCGGGGCTCTATTTTTGCGCATTCTTTTTAATTTTTTGTGTGCAAAAGCTCCGTAATCGTTTTCATTGTTGTAGAAAGACAATGTAGAGAATCAAAAGGAGAATTTGATCTTGCTGCTTGCAAACATTCAAATGAGAGAAGGGCGTACTGCCCGCCACGGTGAAAGATCCAATCATGTGGTAAATCGTTTCATCTAAACTTCCTTTTAATTTACCAATGTTAAATAAATATTACTTGTTCAAGCCTGTTTGATTATAATTTCCGGTTCCGATTAATTTAATCATGTTAAACGAATTCATGAGTTTCCACTGTGACTTCTAGATACAAAGTAGTACAGTGATATACTTGATGAAGAAACTTTTTCAAAATTACATTTCCTGGTGCCGTTATCTGGATTTGGAGTCAAACATCGAGTAAGTAATGTACCAGTTTATTTCACATCTATTCCAGAGAATGAACAACCTTGTTAACTATAAACAACATTGCATTGCAGAATTCCAAGCAGTGCCACCAGGCCCGCCGCACAGCAACCAGAACTTCTTTATGTTGGGTTGTATTTTCTGATCTGGGGTGAAGCTTCAAATGTTCGCTTTATGCCTGAATGCCTTTGTTATATATTCCACCATGTAAGTGCTAAACTGTGTGCTTGTATGTGAGATTTCTACATTTAGTAAATTCTTTGCAGGTGATATATTTCAGAAGCTCTGCTTGCTATTTTCTTGAGAAGATAGTATGTTTAGTTTCTTTTTCTTGCAGCGTCACTGATGCTATCAAGGCAGTAAATCCCAATGTAGCTTTTGTTTGGTGTACATGTGAACCTGATAGAGCTATCCATGTCATCTAAATCACACTGACCAATGGACTATATAAATTGCATCATATGAAGAAGAAATGCCTTCTGATGCACTGTATGTTGTGATGGTATACGTCACTGAAGTTATTTGAAAAATAATAATTTATCACAGTATTTGAGAAAAATCCAAAACTTCACGGCTCGGTGTATTGAAACAGTAGTAAAAAGTTAATTACACAACCAAGCGGGCTGAGCAAGAACGAAAAACAAATGAGCACAACTCTGAGAATAGTCGTGCATAATGCATCCCTACTCACCCATGCAAAATGAGAGCTTTTTTGGTAAACCATATCATTATGGAAGATCTGAATTCATGGTTGTTTCATTGAAGATTCTTGCCACTGGGTTATTATTTAACGCTAGACTTTTGCACGGTCTGCAGAGCGAGGTATCGTTTCGTGCAGTTTCTTGTTCAATATTTTTTACATATTTGTATCGATGACCGTAAACTCCACGGAAACTATGTCGACTGAATTTAAAAGCATAAGAGGTGGTTTTATGAATAATATGTAATTGTTTAATTTTGTTATTTATTTTGTTGTTCATTATTTCATATGTATTTCAGACATATTTAAAAATGGAACTACATGCATTATTTTTCCATAAATTGACCCTATGGTGGGTATGTCTTAACATATATTGACTGAATAATTTATCTTGTTTCCTCTAAATTGATGAGCCAGATGGCAAGGGATTTATATGGCATAATTTCTAGTTCTTTTGACCCACTCTTTCGGCCAGACGGCCGGGATGATGCATTTCTAAAGCTGGTTATTCAACCCATCTATAATGTTATCCGGAAGGTATGTGCTTCGATGCTATATTGTTTTTGTTTTCCTTCCTAAATTTTCTTTGACATTGTTTATTTCTTTAATGTTCATTTGATGCAAAAGGAAGCTCTAGTGAATAAACACGGCACAGTGAGCCACTCAATGTGGAGAAACTATGATGACCTGAATGAATTCTTCTGGTAAGTTGTTCCTAATAGTTAAATTTATTGTGCTTCCAAAAACTAACAGCTAAGATATTTAGGAAACAAATACCATTTCTTACTTACCACCTATTTGTCATAAACCTCCACACTTTAAGGTTGAAGAAATGCTTTAATCAGCTTGGGTGGCCAATGGATCTAGGAGCTGACTTTTTTTCGGCAGCTAAGAAAATGAAAAACGTAACTGAGGTTACTCACTAATCTTTTGCATTGTTCTTTTGTGCAATCTGACATAAAAATGATTCTTCTTTTATATTGATTTTCCAACGCATGATTTTACATCGGAATAACATATATAGCATGCATCATTAACCTTCACAACCTCGGTTTGTCTAGTATAGTGGCTTATGGGAAATAAACTAAACATTGAACTATGTCTGTGCGGAACTTTCCAGATTGAAAATACAAAAGTATTTCCTATCTGGTTTGATATATTTTTGATAAAATTGCATGTGAACTCCATTAACTTATGTATAATACTCTATTTCTCCCTCAACCGCATCGGTGCTCCCTAAACAGTGAAGTACTAATTTTGTTGGTTCAGCGAGCTATGTGTTGCGCCGAAGACACCGTCGCTACAAATGGCAAACTCGGGACAACAACATACAATTTTTGTCACTACTGAACCATTCCCTATACTCCCAAGTTACTAGCGATTTGGCATGCCTAGCAGAGGCCCCCGTGGCCATTCTCTGATTGGGTTTGCTAATTAATTAAGGAAACATGAAGTAATCAGTGACCTTAGTTAAGCATATATGCACAGGAGTCCAAGCCCCACTCACTATTAAATCTCGTTAAAATCAGTTTTAGTTTAGGGAATAAACACGGACCGAATGAATTCTCCATCTTTGTGCCACCTCAGCGATTTTTGTTGGCCTACCAACATTTTTGAGCTATGGTGCAAATGGAAATAACTTGAGGGACCACCCACGTAGAGATTTTAGCTGAGGGAGGAAATCAAGAGAAGGCACACGTTTAGAGCATCTATAGCCCATCCCCTCTAATCCATTAATCCATAGAAAATTGTTTATGGGATTAAGACCTACCCAGCTCTTCTCCTATATTTTAGTGCCTCAAAATTTGAGCATTTATCTCTCAAAGGTTACTCCTTGGGACTAAATCTGCTCTGTAAACATCTAGCATCAGTATTATCCCTCTACTACCACATCTATGTCTCTCTTCCAGCGACAATTGTGCTGGTTCTGGAGGTCATCGACGCGCCCTCAGGTGCCGTCAATCTGGGTTCCCATGTCCCATCCACACCCTAGCCTGAGGCTTTCATGCTGGAATTGACCAACTGTCTGGTTACAAAACTCTCCCTCTGTTGCTAAATATAATATGTTTGGGTAGTTCAATTTAAATTGTCAAACCATATTACATTTAAAAACAGAGGTAGTACAAATATTTTTTATAGGACCTAACGTACACGTAGCAAGCCGGCCTGAGCTTGAAATCCTACCCCAACATGGACAGCTCCAAGCCTGATACAATCGAAGACATGTAGTACTGAACTTGATAACTTTCTAATCTTGGTAAACAACAGTTACCAAGGCATGTACTGCAGATACGTATATGATTTGGTAACTAGGACATGTTTAGAAATTTAGATTAGTTCCAACAACCTCTCTCGAATCCAAACATGGCGTCTCCTTGTGCTCTCCATGATCTTAACTTGTTGTAGTTTTACAATATGTTGACAAATCAACTAAACACAAGTACACCTCCTTTTCTCTCCTCTGTTGTGCCAATGCCATTGCTGGGCCACTGCCTTGCATTCGGTTCGCCGGATGCATAGTTCTATTGTCCTTACTTACACTAGATTCGCCTTCCATTGGTCGCGCACCTCACTAGTTTATGATAACTTTGCCTACGACCGTCTGCCTTCGGCATCAAACCAAATCCATGCTGGCCACAACCAGGGAGCTCCAGGAGGACATCGACGTAACTCAAGAAACATTGTGGACACCGCTTCAACTGAACACATCTTCACAGAGACGAGCACTTTGACATGGTGATGACTCACAAACATGATGACGACTGAACGTGCTACCTTGCACGACTCCGCGACTCACCGAATTCTCCTCGGCGATGTTCTTAATAAGTTCTAGGACTACTCAAATGGTACAATGTATTAGGGCAGGCCCATCGGATAGGAAGTCTGGTAAGGCGAGGATAGGGTTAGCCATTCCCATTGAATCCATAAATCATACTCTTGGTAGTCACAATCACATCATCTTGGAAGCCCCTTGCACGAAGTTTTCCCATACCAATACAAAACACAAATAAGGACATAGGATATTACCTCACCCTAGGCGACCAATGTGGGTAACCCCTTTGTGCGTACTCCCTTTTGGTACTTCCGACCATGTTTACCACCCTAATGAGGGTACTCAGGGTTTCATGTATTGTCAGTTGGCGCGCCAAGTGGGAATATGTTGGCCGGACACCGACCATAGATCGGATCTCTAGTTATGCACGATGACCATGCTAGGCCAAAATTTCATCTTCGGTTCCTTCTAATTAGTGGCCGCCGGCCACGGTAAAGTCTAAGACTTCGCCTTGCCCGGTCTGCTCCATTCATTTCGGGAGACTCAAGTTTCACTTCGACCAGCAGGGTGACGTGCCTCAATGGTCCTCCATCACCCCTGCCGTTAGAGGATATGCCAAGCCCAGCCATTCACAGAGTGGTTGGATCTTCACCAATCCACCATCCCGCCTGTTCGCAAACTGCCCACATGATCTTCTAGGGCACCAGCACACAACGGGATCAAAAGATTACTGTGGTCTATCCAATCGTGTCAGCAACCGCACTGAACATTTGGCTTACATCCCCCAACCGTGAAATTTCTCCCTGGTGTCCAATCAGGTGGCCGAGGGCTTCCGCCTCCCCTGCGTCTTGATGAATGGGACAGATGGATAAATGTCATCTGCCCTGACACCCTAACAAAAGATGGTAATTTCTATGTCCCGTGTGAGCCACTCACTAACCGGCTTCCATGGTTTGTATCTGGCAAACCAACGCAAACCCTTGAACCACTTGATATGGAGGTCATCTCTGGAGACGAGTTAAACTTTAGGTCAAACAATCCGCTTCGAAGTCGCACCGTTTCGTATGGGCTGCAACATCATCCTCGGCACTCCTGCCTATGTAACATTCTTGGTGTGGCCTTCATATGGTTATCTCTACCTGAAGATACTGGGGCCGTGTGGTACGATGACCGTCCATGGTAGCACAAAACATGCGCTTCAAGCGATAGTCGCCAATGTTGAACTCGTAGAGGCCGCCCTAGCTTTCGCATAGCTCAAAGAAATCAAGAAATCTGTTGATCCGGCATCTGCAACCTACCCCACAAGACCAAGGACAAGCCTAGACTGGCCATCCAACTGACTGAGGAAACAAAGAAATTTTAGGTGAATCCCGAATATCCAACAAACGCAGTGATTATAGGGTGGGGGGCATGAGCCTGCATCAGGAGGCCACACTCGTATAGCTCCTGAGGAACAATGGGGCATCTACGCCCAGAAGCCTGCAGAAATGGCAGCGATGGGAACTCCTATTGGAGGCTCGCTGCGTCAAGCAGTCGGCGTTTCGCATAGGGGGCTCGGGAGACTGGGCCAGCCCATCTTTCTCGCGAACAGTAGCAAACGCTGAAATTTAAAAAGAATGAGTTGCCAGGAATCAAACACTAGACCTTCTGCTTCCGAACAACGATTTGAACCACTTGAGCTAGCTAGCTTTGTTGGTCACAAAACATTGCGAAACCTTAAGAAAACTCAAACGCCGATCCGAATATTTTTCAAAAATTCGAACACAAAACACTTTTTTTTCAAAAACAAAACATGAATGTTTTATCAAACGCGAACATCATATTTTTTTCACAAATTTTGAGAAAACTCAAACAATTTTTTGAATGTTGAGAACAAATTTTGAAATGGAGAATAAATTTGGAAGCTCGAACAATTTTTGAAAGCACGAACAATTTTTTAATGTTGAGAACAAATTTTGAAATGGAGAACAAATTTGGAAGCTCGAACAATTTTTGAAAGCACGAACAATATTTGAATGTTGAGAACAAATTTTGAAATGGAGAACAAATTTAGAAGCGCGAACAATTCTTTAAAGCACGAACAATTTTTGAAATGTTGAGAACAAATTTTGAAATGGAGAACAAATTTAGAAGCGCGGACAATTTTTTAAAGCACGAACAATTTTTGAATGTTGAGAACAAATTCTGAAATGGAGAACAAATTTAGAAGCGCGGACAATTTTTTAAAGCATGAACAATTTTTGAATGTTGAGAACAAATTTTGAAATGGAGAACAAATTTAGAAGCGCGGACAATTTTTTAAAGCACGAACAAATTTTGAATGTTGAAAACAAATAGAACAGGAACAATTTCCAAATTTCAAAACAAAATTTGGAAACACGAACAACTTTTGCAGATAAACATTTTCTGAAACTCCAGAACAAAGTTTAAAAAAACAACATTTTCAAAAATTTGCAAACAATTTTGGAAACGGAACAATTTTTGAAACTCCGAACAAAACTTGTAAATAAGAAAAAAATTAAAATTTGCGAACAAATTTTGGAAAAGGAACATTTTTTCAAACTCCCAAACAAAATTTATGGAATTTACGAACATTTTTCAATTTGTGAACAAAATTTGAAAACATGAACATTTTATAAATTTATGAACAAATTTGGAAAGCGGGAACACTTTTTGAAATTCCTAAAACATTTTTTGAATGCAAACAAAATTTTAAAACATGGAAAATTTTGAAAAATAGGAACATTTATTGAAACACACGAACAAAAATTGAAAAACAAACATTTTTCTTAAATTTGCGAACAAATTTTGCAAAGTTGTGAAATTTTGAAAAAAAAACATAAAGAAAAGAAACAGAAACTAAAAAAAGAACAGAAAATGAATAAACGAAAATAAAAAACAATAGAAATCCGAAAAAAACAAGAAAAAAAGATACAGAAAAAACCCCGGTTCAGGGAACCTTCTAGAAGGTTCCCAGAACCGGTTGGACGCACTATGTATGTGGGCCCGCCCAGATCGGTCGCTCGCGGCGCTCCCACTGTGCGATCCCTCGACAATTCGCCGCAGAGAGCGGCGAATAGGATTTTCCGGCAGCGATGCCCGCTAGCAGAGCGCGACATGATCGTTCGGAAGGATACCGGGCCTATCAAGCAGGCCCTTTGATGTTTCACCACGCAACAAAGACTTATCTCGGAGGTTGCCAATCCCGAGTGTTTGGCCAACCTCGTGATGTTCTGACTTCAAAAAAAAAAACCTCGTGATGTTCTGCAAGAAGAACAGGTCCTAGCAGGAGTGCGTTGACTACATGGACCTCAACAAAGCATGCCCAAAGGCCCATTACCCTTACCCCTAATGACTAGACCACAGACTCCACCACAGACTGCAAAAGACTCTACTTTCTGGACGCTTATTCTAGCTACCATCAAATCAGGATGAAGGAGTCTGACAAATAGATAACTTCCTCTATCACACGTTTCTTGCCTTTCTTTATGTGACAATACCCTTCGGGCTCAAGAACACCGGACCAACATATCAATGCACTATGCAGAAGTGTCTGCATCACCAGATGGGCATCAATGTCGAAGCATTTGTCGACCACATCGTTATTAAATCAACCAGTGGAACAAACCTCCTAGCCAACCTCGAGAATTTTGTTGCAAATTCACGTCAGTTCAGCATGGAACTAAACCCAGAAGCGTGCATCTTCGGGGTCCCCTATGGAAAGCCGCACGGTTTCCTTGTCTCCTGGCGAGGCATGGAGGCAAGCCCGGAGAAGCAAGGCCATCGTCGAGCTCGACCCAGCTGAGACAGCACGAGGAGTCCTTAAACTAACGGGATGCGTAGCAGCCATAAGCCGGTTCATATGCTTGCTTGGAGAAAAAGCACTCTCGTTATACCAGCTCCTACACAAAGGCGGTAAAGTCCACTGGAGTGACATAGCAAAGGACATGCTTGCAGAGCTAAAGTGGCTGCTGCAATCCAACCCACTGCTAGCCTCCCAACAAAGGACGAACTGATGCTGCTGTACCATAGTTGCCATGTTTCCGGTACGGTGGGAACGAGGAACGGGAACGGGGGACGAGAGTCGGAGGCTGAAAAAAATAGGGTACAACAGGGGTATACATCTCTAGAACGATTTTTTTAAAGCGGAAACGCGATCCAATCAATTCCGGTACGATGAATCTGGTACGGTAACATGGAACGAGGAACGTGAATCTTTACGGATGCGGGGAGCAACTGGCTGGGAGAGACCGAGGGAGTACTTACAGAGGGAACTGGCTGGAGCAACTGGCTGCATCGTCGATCCATGAAGACTAAAATAAATCATCTCCTTCCCAATGAAAAATTTATTAGCAGCCTTGGAGTAATTGGAAAGCAGAACGAGGAGTTATTTAGGGGAGTGGAAAAGAACGGGGCAGAGAGTAAAACGAGGAGTTCGTGATTGATATGGCTGACCTTTTACTTACTCGATCGATTCAAGAACCAAGACTGTCGAGTCGCCGAACCTGAATCGACGATCCGGCTGCGGAAATGCCGAATCCGCGTCGAATCTTACCGAATCGTCCCTCGTTCCCGAATCTGATTCTGGGTCAACGAATCCGAATCGAGGGACGGTCCACCGTTCCCCGTTTCCGGCTACTATGTGCTGTACATATCCGCCACCACACAGTTGGTTTTTTTTTCAGAAAAGGAGGACGACCCCCGGCCTCTGCATCTGGACAATGCATACGGCCATTTTATTAATTATTGACACAATACCGTACAGAGTTATACAACAATAAGTTTAAAGCCACCAAAACAAGCAACAACTGTCGCTATCCCTATCCAGTTGATGTTGGGGCGCTGAAAGTCTGGGCCTAATACCAAACAGACCACGCAGTCAAACCTAAACATCTAAAGACTGGAGGTCCCACCCAGGACGACTGCCTGGTATGGGCACCCATCAGTCCGGCGTGCTTCTCAACCAGGACCTCTGCCGGGTATGAGGCCGCCGCAGCCGCCTGCCATCAATCCATCTTCAGAGCTGTACTGCTGCACCGACCTTGCCAGGCCTATCTGCCATCAACGCCACCATGACGCCAGACAACTTTCACCTCCTGCACGAGTCCATCTCCGCGCATCAGACGCCGAGTCTCCACAGCGCCACGCCGCTGAGATCCGCCACCATCAATGTGTAAGATGAAGCACCGCTCCACCAAAGTCACCGTCCTCTAGTCCCTCGAGCCCGTGTGCACCTCCAAGAATGACGCCCCCAGGAGGGAAACGACACCAGAGAGCCGCCGTCATCCGATCTACTGATCTAGGGTTTCCCCCAAAGGTAGTAGAGAGTGACCTTGAACTTCTCCACGACGATGCCTTCAGGAAGGGAACGACGCAGACAGCGTCGCCATCGCCGGCCTTGGCAATAGCCAATAGTAGGTTTTCACCCGGATCTGAACGAAGACCTCCATCCCTCGTACACGGGTCGCCGCCATCCTTGCCGGGATCTGGATGATCCCGCTGCTAGATCTCAGCAAGGAGAAGCCCCCACCACACAGTTGGTAGGCATGGTCATAGCAGTAAACTGGAAGAGCAAGGAAAGGAACAGCGGGTTGACGGTTCAGTATACCACGTCAGTGCAAGTAATATCTGCGTTACCCACCTTACAAGAAAATGACATATGACGTATTCATGACAGCCCGGAAGCTGTGCCACAATTCAGGGAAACACATTCACAGTGGTCACCCACGCCGTGCTCTCAGACATCATCAACAGCAACGACACCACCAGACCTGTGGCCAAGTGGGAAGTCAAGCTCTTAAAATTCGAGCCCGTGTAAAAGATCCGATCAGCCATCAAGTCTCAAGCAATCGCCGACTTTGTCGTCGAGTAGAGAAAAGCATAGGAGATACCACAAAACGTCGACCTCGAACACTGACTGAAGTACTTCTACGGATCCATGACTGTCAACTGCCTGGATTGCTTAGCTACCTAGCCTCAAGTAATCTGCTTCCTGTTGGTATTCATTACTCTCCAGCTACCCAAGGCTTGTTAGTTGTTACTACTTGGTCGCTACTATTGTTGTCACTTCCCCATGCACTGATTCACACTTGTCTGAGTGATGTAAGCAACCTGTAATATGCGGTATTGCTACTGAGCATGTTTTATTTGAAGCCACACTGGTGAGAGTGAGCAGTATGAACGGAGAAGAACTAAACAGGAACATTTGTTAAGGAATACAAACTTATGTATTGCATGGGGCAATACATCGTTCATGTACAGGTGTTGTATCAGGATATCTCTCATATACAATAAGGTAATATAAGCAGCTATAATACACACATAACAAATTTTGGTCTGTATTCCTTTTTTAATGGTGACATATTATTATTTAGAGACTAAGTGGACATGTATGCATTTGCACTCATGGACTCAGATGCATGTTGCTGAAGACTTTGATCAAATCTAATTATATTTGGCAAGATAGTCGAGCTAATTTTAGTTTTATACACTATGCAGCCACATGGTCATGTGGTTAGCACACGGAGGATGTCCAAAATTAATTTTGTTGAAGTTCGTACATTTTTGCACCTCTTCAGAAGCTTTGATCGACTATGGTCTTTCTTTGTATTAGCTTTCCAGGTATATCTATTGGCCTTTGATGACTAAATTCAAATTCTCACGCCCTCCATCTTTTTATGCAACACCACTTAATAATTTGAATATAACTTTGACCATTGATTTGACCAGCAAATTATATGTGATATGCCATAAAAATCAATTTATGGAATTTAACTTTCAATGGTATATTGTTTATGGCATACTCCCTCCTCTGTCAAATACAAAAAATACAATTTGCATCTATACAAGGCCATTATCTATTCCAGAGAATAATTAATTCAATTTTTGGCTTGTCCAATGTGGCTTATTAATAAAAACCATGCATGCAGCCATAGAGAAAGATTCACCCCGTGTTACATGCTTAATTTTCCATGAACATGAGAAATTTCAGCACAGTTAATCATTATACTTATTAGTTGGCTTTGTTTTCTTGTTATTTGAAAAATTGGATAACGGCCTTGTTGAAAAAAAGAAGGGAGTGTAATATATATTTTTCTTGGTCAACTCAATTGTCAAAGATAGACCTAATTAAATTACAAAGTGGGCTTCTATAAATAGACGAAGGGGTTATGTTTTTCTTTCTTTGCCATGTCATGTGAAGTTTTTTGTAGGCCATGGTAATTGTTGCTTGGAGCCCTTCTGGATCACTCTATGCTATTTTGGAACCAAATGTTTTCAGGAATGTTTTGACAATATTCATAACAGCTGCATTTCTAAACTTTCTTCAAGGTATGACTGTATTTTTTAATTCAAAAAGTAAATGCATCTTGATAACCGACATAGTTGATTTATTTTAATTATTTAAACATGTCTTGTTCTTTTTTCGCATCTCTATAGAATTTGAAAATACTTTGGCTCTAATTCCTGATTGAAATGCCGCAAAGTTTCTAAGATTGGTCCCTTCAACTTTTTCAGCCACACTTGAGTTAGTTATTAATCGGGATGCATGGAGAAGTCTGGTGTGCTCGCAGATGATACGATTTATTTTAAAATTTGTTGTAGCAGTTGCCTGGATGATTATTCTTCCTACATCGTACTTAAGTTCTATTCAAAATCGTCCAAGAGGTCTTGTGAAGTTGCTTAACATTTGGATTGGGAATATCCAGAGTGAATCTATTTATAGCTTTGCAGTTACTCTTTACATGTTACCGAACATATTCAGTGCCTTCTTTTTCATATGTCCACCAATTCGAAGGACATCCGAGCATTCCAATTCTCGTATTGTTAGACTTCTTTTGTGGTGGAATCAGGTATATATCACTTCAACAATTTAAATTTTCTTTTCAGAGGACTAGATCTATGTACATGATTTCTTTCTTGAATTATTTGCACTTTCCAGTTCTCACTCATGTTATTTTATCACTTAGCCACGGTTATATGTAGCCCGAGGCATGTATCAGGACACATGCTCAGTTCTTAAGTAAGTCACCGCTTTTTAACCTAGCTTATTCATATTATCACGTTGTGTAAAACTATTGTTCTTTATAAATAGGTACACATCTTTCTGGATGCTATTGATTATATGCAAGTTTGTCTTCAGTTATTATGTCGAGGTTGGTACAAGCTATGCATTTCCTTTCATTAAGAGAAGCAAACAACAATTACAAGAGTTCTCCACTCAGTGGCCACAATGATAAACAAAATAGAAAAAATAAAGGGGGCCGGGGTAAAACAAACCAGGTAACAAACAAGACAAGTGCTAACCCAACCCCCTAGGGGCAGCATGGTGCAGACAGTATGATGCAATGTAGTTAGGTATAGGAACTTGCAACACATACCGTGTAATAAGAGGAATATAATTGGCATAATACGCTATGTTGTGGATTCAACATCTCTGGCAGTTGATATAAAGTACAAGGCTTGGAGGGTAGGAAGGTTCCCCTAAAGATAAGTTAGGTGATCGATAACAAATCCATATTCTTCCAAATACAAAGATAAAAAAATACCTATATACTCAAAGTCAATCCGCTGCAAACACATCCAAAGGATCCATTAGATTATTGCCAAGCAACTGAGGATCGAGGATCTTGATCCAGACCAGCATAATTGATGGGGTGAACACTAGTAAATAAGAAATGACGCGATCACATCTTAAGTATCATCTTAGCAATCTTCCGAACAAATCCCCACCTGGTATTGTTAGTTGCCTTCACTAGCCAAGGAAAAACCGTGCTAGACAAGAGGCCCTAGGCAATACAATCCTTCCACGCACGTGAAGTGACTCACCACAAATCAAGCAACTCCGCAACCATTTTGTCAAGCAATATCTGAAAAATCGTTCATTCTCTACCATCGACAGAAGGAGGCCCTATTACTTGCATGGGACTCTCATGAGGGCACATTTCATCATTTGCAAAGCAATCTGAATTTCCACCTTGCATGAAATTGGTGTGAACAATCACTTCTAGTTGTTTGCTCCAAGAGTAGACGCTTACACCAACCCCACAAAAAAAGAGTAGACACCCACACCAAAGAAATCAAGGATCTTTCCTGCAGACGAGGTCCTGCTGTATTGCATTGGCGATATGAATATCGCGGCCTTATATGTATATACAGTTTCATCGTGACAAATCCTAGGTGCCCATCTGAAACTAAATGCTTTAGCTGATCTGCTGCCTAATGATTGTTTCCATAAACAGATTGAACACGTTCATGTGCAACTGACCTCCACCTAGGAAGATGACATTCCTGGTGTGACATCTTCCTAGGTGGAGGCCAGTTGAACACATATACCCCACTCAAAGGATCCGACATCCTCATCGGCTCACATGAACCTTCCCTGTTGGCACATCTCGCATTCAGTTTGGCACATGTGCCATGTCGTGTACCACGGTGGGCCACAAATGTCATGAACAACATGACCACACAGCTGCACCACAAACATCCGTGTAACCCGATGTTCTGCTCGGAGACCAACTTGGAACACGCCGGACACACCCGTTGGTTACTAGTCGTTACTCATGGTGGGACTTAGACTGACCACACATATCAACACTAGTCTTTCCTGCTAACTTTGTACTTACTCATACGCACCTGACACAAACTTTCCTGAAATTGCTCCGAGCTAAGTACGCTTAACTTTCGAGTTCTTTCCAAATGGGCTCCCGAAAAGGAATGACATTCTCTATAAGTGGTCTATCATACCTATTTAGCGGGGCTATCACAGGGACCTAGCTTGCACCCTATTATTCAGGCCAACTCAATAGCATGGGCCTCCGAACAACCGAATCGGAAGAACGATGACTTGGAAAAGTTGTTGTGCGAACCTCATAAATGCTCGATGAGTGTAAGCAAGTCACGAATAAGGCAGTTAATGTTGTTGATGGATGGGCATGAACAACATGGCAAACAAATGATTTCCCGTATTGAAGCTCTTTGTTGTGCCACACATGTCGCCCCAGTTTTCCATTGAATGACACTCTGGTGCTAGCCAAACAACACCTAATGTAGCACCTCAAAGAGGAGCGTCCAGGAGACTGACACTCTGCATAACGAGGATGCCCATAACCCAAGGAAATCAAGTTATTATAAGATTTACAAAAATAGTAACTATCATACGTTAACAGTGGAATTAATCATGTATAATAAAAATGCAAACCTAATAGTTGAGACCGACATTCCCCAGTCACAAGTAGGTGCACCAATTACTAGTAGGAAGTCACTCGTGCCTCCATATTGTGTAGTATTAACATGACAATCTACTCTTTGGACACCATTTTATGTTTTTTGCACTAATAATGAGATAAGCAATGGAGGGTGAAGATAGGATTATCTCGAGACGGGTGCGATAGAAAATGTAAAACTCTAACAAACCCCTCTTAAACTCATGGAAGATCAATAACACTGAAGTCGTGTTGTGCTATAGTCTATGCCTTTGCGAATACATCCGCTAACTGTAGCTCAGAAGGCACATGCGGGAGAGGAATCACTTGATCATGCACACATAGCAGCGCAAAGGAAGTATATACATCAATGTGCATTACTAGCTCATGAATCAGAAGGTCATTCAATGTACTAATAGCTCATGTGCTATCTGACAAAAGAGTAGTCGGTATAGTGACAAAACACAAAAATCCTCGAGCAATCACTATATCCTAGTCACCTTGACTGTCAAATGAGTCATGTCTTGCAGCTCAGCCTCTCCACTCGATCGAAAAATTGAAGGTTGTTTAGTTATCTTCTAGACACTAAGAGTATCAGCAAGAAACACAAAGTATGCAGAAAGCGACCGACGATCACATGGATCACTAGCCCAAGTAACACCTGAATAGTCCCGAAGTTGTAATGAACTGGAGCCTCGAAAGGGAAGATGGTGAAATATAGTCCAACGAAGATATCCTAGAGCTCATGGTTGGTGACCATAGTGAAGTGAAGTGGGAGCAGAGATGTGCTAACTCAAATTTTGAACATATAGGAGATATCTGGACGTGTGACATATTGATAGATAAGGCTCCAAACAGGATGATCATAACGTGTCATATCAGGCTGAGGGTTACCACCAAGATCTTGAAAGTGGACATTTAGCTCCATCAAAGTCTCAACAATGCACTCATCAATAAGAGCAGCAGAAGAAATATAAGGAAGCCATCGGAGGTAGAAGAATTTTCTATCCCAAGGTAGTAGCAAAGATGGCGAAGATCAAATATTAAAAACTACTCAATGGGATGAGCCTTTTCAAAGGCGATGTACCCAGACTCATCTCCAGCGATGATCACGTCATAGTCATATACAAGAAAGATTCAACCTAGGGATGTAATCTGGACAAATACCACTCATCAAGGGGCAGAAGTGACCTAGGAGGTGAAGTGGTCAAACCAGGCACAAGAGGCTTTATTAAGACCATATATGGGGGTGACAAAGGCAACATACCATGCTCCTACCGAAAGGCATGGACCTCAAGACGATCCTTCTAGCACTTGACAGAACCATCATAGTGAGCCTTTAAACTTGTAGACCCACATACAAGTGAGGTGATGAAGAGGTGAACGAAGGTAATCAGTATCCTGTTTCTGGAGGCGGAGACTTAAGGTGGGCGCGCATGACTTCATCGCGAATACTGATGGAGAAAGCTAAAATCTAACATGGAAATGGTTCATCTCCATGAGGAGGTCTTGGTTCTCATCCATATGTGGAGGCCTTTGCCCTAGGGGGGAAGGAGCATAAATCTGAAGTCATAATAACACCAAGCTTGTTCAAAACGGAGGTGGGGAAGGTTATATATAGTCCAGCCCCCATAACACTAGGTTTAGATGGGGCCAGATGCTCATACAAGGTCATGGGGGCTTATTAGGTCCTACGTAGGTAGAGTCAGAAGAAAAGAACTGAATGAGGCTGTATAGTCCCACATCTGTGACTACCCTTATAACTATAGTAGATGGTTTGAGGCACAAGACCAGATGGTTAGAGAACAAATCCTCGAGCCTCGGATGATTTTACTACATGCCAATTGGTTCAACTTGGGCTCCTTAACTCGGTCATATCTTTGGCTTTGAATTGGGTGTTGAATTAATACGTTAGTTGGAGTTCTTTATAAACCCTAGCCCTTGTATCCTCAAATAATATATGCCTTCATGTCCTTCCTCATCTATAGCCTATGTGACTTCAAACCTATGAATGCATACGATTGAAGAAGGTGGAATCATGCCTTCCCCGATAGCATTAGATGGACATGTGTAAACGAGAAGATCCACATTTTTATGCAGTGTAGTTTCGTTATGTATTCCCATATGTTTCACACTTGTTGTAACTGGAGTACATGACACGGTGATGGTTGTGGCCCAACATATTACAGGAGGCCCATATAAACGATGAATTACTTGTCGTACAATACTTGGTCACTTTTGGGGGTCATTGATATGACGGCTTGGTTGATGAGGTACAGACTACAACTATCGGGACAAAATCATCAAGGGATCTCATATTATCATCCCAACAACCACGCCGATTTGAAGAACAATGATGTGGAAGCATCGTGCTCCGGTGCTAGTCAAAAGGGCAATTATTTGTTGCCTTTAGAGTCTGCTCCTCCATTCGATATATTAAGTCTTGAGCCTTAGTTTTGGGAATTGAGCAATCTAAGAACCCATCGAAATAATATTTGTCATGGCCTATGCCATCTTGGTCAATCAAAAGCTGGTAATCCATACGTGCACTAGTACGTGAGTTGCACCTCCTATGCCTAGAGATGTGCTGGACCATGATTTCAAGCATGTCAGCCAAGAATTATTCAAGTGAGAAATATTTCCTCCCATAGCTTGCTCAACTAACCACATAATTAGTCATTAATTGTATAGATTATTTACGGTGTTGTAGTTCAAATGTATATCAACGAGAACCGGTCTACCTTGATTTGTGGTGGGTTCTCATTATTCTTCTTCTGGCCTAGCTCAAACTATGTAACAGTTTGTCTCTGTGTCTTCCTAGTATATTGACATCAACACCGGTCGAAGTGATCAAATGTTTTATCATGATGAGCACTGCTCCACCTGAGGCTGCTACCACACAATGGTAGCTCCATGAAGTCTCTGTGAGATAATAATTAAGGTTCCCATCATTCGTATTCATCACCAAGAATTTTGCGCTTTCTCTGTCAGACAATAGATGCTAGATTTTGACAAAAACTTGAGCTTTCTCTCCCGGATTGCAGAAGTAAATCAGTAGCAATTGAGGTGAATAACCTAGGGTTGATCGCTAGAGGTCAGGCCTATAGTTATGAATCCTGGGTTTGCCCCTCTAGTGGTCGGGGGTGATTGTTACATTGGTGTTACGAGCTAGGCTCTTAGTTTATCACAATCATACTCGTGAACACTCCTTATCTATTGCTACTTTGCCAAACACAATCACTATGCTAAGATTAGTGGATTAACCAGCACTTGATTTCTCTAACCCATTTTAAATTTCTGGTACATGTAACCAAATTTCATCATCTTGTGTAACTTCAAATGTTCAAGTTGTACTGAGATTATTTTTGTTATGATCACCATTGACAGATTTCTCCTATAGTTAGACTTACCAAGGCAATTATGTTTGTGGGGAAGGACCACTGTAAGATTATGTTTTAGCATTGCAATTTCATATGTAATTTATTTGCATAAAGTTTGAAGCACTTATACCATGCTGCATTTTTATAGTGCCGCATACTTCTGGTGTAATTATTTCTCTATGGGCTCCGGTTGTCATGGTATGTACGAATTTATGCGACTTTCGGGGGTTTATCAATTTCCCAGTCTCAAGCTATTCATTTGAACTTTTCCTAAAGGTATACTTTGTGGACACACAAATATGGTATGTCATTTTTTCTACAATATGTGGAGGAGTAAATGGGTTCTTCAGCCGCTTGGGTGAGGTTAGTAGTATATGTATATTTGTATAATTTTAAGCCTTTCTATTTTTTCCACAATTAACGCTCGAGCAATGTCGACATTGGTACAGATCCAAACCCTTGGGATGTTAAAATCGAGATTTGAGGAAATCCCAGGAGCCATTTGCAAAAATCTTGTGCCTGCACATGGTAGTCAATCAAATAGTCATGGGCACCAGGTCCAGTTTTTCCAAATATTTGTTATCAACATTTTATTTACCACTCATTTTTATTATCAACTAGCTGATTTATTTATTATATATTTTTTATGTAAACTCCTCTCACCAGGTGGACAAAAATTTGCATATGGATAAGTTCTCCGACATATGGAATTGTTTTATTAACTCCTTGCGAGAAGAAGACTTAATAAGCAATAGGTTTATATTTGGTATTAGTATTTTTTTCTTTTTATTAACATGTTTCTAAAATTGCGCTTTTGTTTGTCTGTAGGGAGAGAGATTTATTGGTTGTTCCATCATCTATTGGTGACAATGGTGTTTTTCAATTCCCTATTTTCCTTCTTGCAAATAAGGTATGCCATTTCAATCATCCACCACTTGAACTACTATTTTTTTCCGGCCAGGCACCATCATGCTCATGACTAGGCTATTTTAGATTCCAACAGCACTTGGCATGGTAAAGGGTGTGAAGGAAAGGGATGAAGAATTGAGAAAGCGGATAAACCAAGATCCATATATTTATTTTGCCGTAAAGGAATGCTATGACACACTGTTAAACATCATGTACAGCCTTATTGGAGACCTAAGTGATAGGGAGTAAGCCATTTTCCATCTATCCTCTTAGCTGATGATTAAACTTGTGTTTACATTGGGTTAACTAATTTTCCATATGGTTATGTGGCGAGATAATCTAATTAACGTTCCATTATGTCATTGATACAGTGTTGTCGATCAAATACGTGATAGCATTGAAGATAGCATACGATATCAGTCCCTCGTAGATGAATTCCGATTGGATGAACTTCCTGAGCTAAGTGCTAAGTTTGATATGCTCCTAAGTCTGATACTGGTACTGATAATCAATTGTACTCTGTTTTCTTAACCGAATTTGTTGATGTAATATTAGCAATTTTCATTCTAACTCTTTAAAAATTGATCAATCTATTTATAGAAACCTGTGCTTGAGGAAAATCTACCAACAAAGCCACAAAAAACAATGAGTGAGGTCGAGGACGCAATAAAGCTTATGAAGGTCATTGAATCAATAAAGGAAAAAATTGTCAACCTGTTACAAGATATAATTAAAATCATTACTCAGGATATTATGAAGAGTGGACAAGGGTAAGCCCTCACCACTATCTGTTATGTGTATTAATAATACCCTAGCTAGGTAGTTTTTGTCATGTCATGTAGCTCTGTTCTTTTTGGCATGGATGTGGCATTTTTTTAATATCATCAAAACATTTTGTTATATTTGTGTTTGCCGGGCCCATTGATGTGGTGCAATTTTCGATGTCCATTTGAGACAAGATATATGCTGTAATGTGCACCTTCAGGAATGACTTTTGACAATCATGTGGTTTGCACAAATCTGCAGTATTTTGAAGGATGATGACAGAGACAATGAGTTGTTTGTGAGTCTAAAACTAGATGTATTACGTGATGAAGCCTTTAGGGAGAAGGTCATGTGTCCTTTTGAGCTACTTACTTCAATAGTATCAGGTTTTGTAAGTTTACAACCACATGTATCCTATCATTATTAATTGGAATTATGTGTTAACAGTGTGTTAGACTTCAACTGTTGTTGACAACGAAAGAATCTGCAACATGCATACCGACAAACTTGGAAGCTCGGCGCAGGATGGTTTTCTTTTCAAACTCACTATTTATGAATATGCCAAGGGCTCCGCAGGTCCGCAGCATGATGTCCTTCAGGTAAGAAAACCAAATTTCCCATCATATTCTTTTACAACCAATACTGGCAAGATGTTCTGGTCTCTCTTTCTCTCTCCAGTGGGAAAGCCACGTTCAATCTGTACTCGCTTGGCAACACAGAATTTTGAAAAAACTCTACAACTAATGATTGTACGAAAGATAGTATAAATTTTTCAATACGTAGGTATTGCTTTGACAAAGGTTGGCTTTTATTGACCCAAAATGGAGCATTGTAAGGATAAAACAATGAGCCCGTGCCCTGCCTCTGCATAGCTAGGATGCCGCCGCCAACACCACTGCACGCACACAAAAATACGCCATCAAATAACAAAGTCCAAAGCTATGTAGCAAGGAAAAAAGATCAGATACCTGATTTAAAAACTACAAAAATGACCATATCCGCATCAACGATCCAATGAGAACACAAGAATGAATGTTCTTTAAAAGCAACACCTTCAAGAAGGGAGCGATGCTCAAGCACCGCCATAACTGGATCGAAACACCCAAGGACAGAATCTATGTTTTCACCCTCAAGAATCAGTCCCAGTATAATATCTGAGCAAGGCCTTAGACAAGTAGCGAAAGAAAAACATCTTCGTTGCCAGATATAACCAACTAGGGTCAGATATAGGCTTCCACCCCGAAGCTCGAGACCGGGTGCTCGAGTAGCACCACCATCGAAGTCACTCATGTGTTGTTGCCATGACGTTTTCACGATACCAACAACTACATGTGATGTGCGGACTGCACAGCCATCCCTCTGCCTTAGGTCTTCATCCATAGTTTGCATGTCACCGGCGAAGCCAAACACCGGATATGGGGTTAGGAACGCTCATTACGATCTCTGGCTGGCCACCTATTTGCAGCGAGGTCGCCGCTGCGTTGCACAGACTATCCCGAACTGCCGCCAACCATGGTGGTCTCTGCGGAGATTAGAAGAATCCAGCACTTCCTCTTGCCACCCCCCACCACAAGGTCTTTGCCCAAAGGCAGCGGCGAGGGGAGGACTCATGGAAGAGAGGGTGTTGGTGGCGTCAGCCTGGAGGCGGCACTCTTGTGGCCAAGAGCAACACAGGGCTGGTCTGAAATTTTCAAATGTCAGGTTCAGCAGTGCAAGAGGACGACGAAGCAGCTGCTAGCCGAGGCACGGCAGTGGAATGTTAGCCTCCAGTAGCAATCTATCCATTACAGAACATGGAGTAGATTAATAGTACAATCACCGGAATACCAGCATAACAGCCCCGCACCCGCTCAGATCCAACCTGCAGTGCAAGCCCCCGCGTACTCTGGGTCATGGATCCGGAATGTAGGCACATCGCACGACCGGACGAGAAGCAGCCGAGGACAGGCCTCAACGCTTGCATCTCCTGCCACACAAGGCAGCAAGATGCCTAGCAAACCTGCGTTGCCGTGAAGTATAACTGCCACCCATTGCCGCAGCGTCGCACTCAAGTTTGGACCACCATGCCGGTGATGAAGCCGCCTCTGTCGACGAGAAGCTCGATGCCATGCCCCAGAGCCAGCGCGTGGCGCGAGCACTGAGATCACAAGTTTAAATTAATATCACATACATGAATTCCTGGCACTGTCACTGTCTTGATTTCATATTTTTGGCTTATGTCAACTATTGCTTTCTCTGTTAAAAAAATTATTTTTGGTCATGCCACTTTTTTCCTGAACTGAATTCTTGTTCAACAAATTTTGTTTTGAATCAGTGTTTTAACTCCATATTTCAACGAGGATGTATTCTTTATGCCAGAAGATCTTAATAGACAGAATGACAATCATATATCAATTATATTCTATTTACGGAAAGTATTCCCAGGTACTTTTGCTCTTAATTCATTTTTTATCTCATAATAATTCAGGAAGTTAATTACCTTCTGCTCCCAGTAAGTTATTCATCATAGTATCTGCATAACAGACGAATGGACGAACTGTCTTGAGCGGATAAGATTTAGACCAAGGGATGAAGAGGCACTTAACAAAAGGATTGATGAAATCTGTCCCTGGGCATCTTACAGGGGTCATACGCTTGCCAGGACTGGTAAAGGCACTAACGATGTCTTTTGGTCCATTAACCTTTTTCTAACTTGTTGTCTAACTACTCGTCTTTACATTGCTAGTGAGAGGAACGATGTACTATAGGAGAGCACTTGAAATTCAATGCATTCAAGATAGAACTGATATTGGTTAGATTATTTCTTTATCCATTCAGTGTCTTTTCCAATCTTCTTCATTGTAATATTTGAGACACTTCTAATATATTCTTTGCAGCTAAATTCAACCGTCTTAGAACATGGTCCGATCAAGAGGGAGGAGCCCTTGTAGATATGGCACTGGCCCTTGCAGATATTAAATTCACCTATGTTATCTCTTGTCAAGTATATGGCATGCAAAAAATATCCGGGAATCCGAAAGATAATGCTTGCCATATGAATATCCTTCGTCTCCTGAAAATGTACAAAACGTAGTGCTTTTATTATCTTCGAAAAGAGAACCCCTGAATAGTAAGTTTACTCCATTCCATCTGATATTCAGGTATCCATCATTACGTGTTGCTTACGTTGATGAGGTAGAAGCTCTGACTCAAGATGGCGTGATAGAGAAGACATATTATTCTGTTCTCGTCAAAGCAGGTGACAAGTATGAGGAGGTACTGACTGAACATAAAGACGCATATTTTCACTTATGATATGTGCTAATCGTATGGTGGGAGAGAGACGTCCTTCCAGGGTGGGAGACTAAACTTTCAAATTAGGGGCGACTTTACTGGCCCAAAATGGAGCGAATAGATGTTTCAAAGATAACGGTAACGTATGTACACAAAAAACACACCAACAAATAGTAATTCACATAAGACCAAAGCTATGCGTAGGTGAAGAAAAAGGAAAAAAAATCCATGAAACAATCAGATCTGAGGTAGGCAAACAGAACAAAGACCATATCAGCACAAACTCTCTCATGGCACCACATAGATCAAGAGGTTCTTGAACAACAACCCCTTCAGGAAGGGAGTGACACTCAAACGGACCCCTCACCAAATTTACCATCAAAGGCGAAAATCTAGGATTTCACAATGAAGAACGAGTCTGAGCATAGCCGAGCAATGCTTTCAAAAAGGTAACAACGTAAACATTGCCATTTCCAGGTATAATCAACTCAGGTTTGACTAGTGTTTCACCCTAGAGCTTGAGACCGGATGCTGGAGTAGCACCAACGTCAAAGTCACTCATGAGTTGTCTTACCGGCAAAGTCAACAATCGAATATGGAGAGAGGAACCCTCATGGAGACATTTTGGTGGCCACCACAATATGCAGAGCTATCTTTACATGCCAAAGTGATCACCACAATGAACAACACCCATGATGGAGTACACCACCATCCACTATGACCTAATGGAAGAGATCCTTTCCCAGGCCCATCGGCCCAACAGACTTCATGGCCAAAACTGGAGCATGAAAGGCACATCACTATCACCGACAGGAGCCTGGGCGGAGCGCTTAACCCGCTAGATAGGCGTCGTGCCTCCCGATCGGGGCACTTTGCCAGCACCGATCATGCCGACCATCACACCTCACCCATGCGGTCTCCCCGCCACTTTGCATCTGTGCCACCGCCGGAAGCCAGCTGTGGCAGCACCCCATGCCATGGCGAAGGCCATGACTGTGCAAAGCTGGGCTGTCATGCGTGCTACCTAGCCCCACAAGAGCAATGAGTAGCGGCGCCGATGACGGCAGGAGGATGGAGTGATGGGATATTGCCATGGTTTCACGAGGCTACGGATTGTCCATGTCGTTCATGGGAGCGGCATGTCAACGATCCGTTTTTCTAGGTGGGAGTTGCCGGCGGGATACTAGTTAGAAGGCCCATTTTTGCTAGTTTCTTGCCTGATTTATAAAAACTTTTTTTCGATTATGGGAGACTAGGTAGAGGTGTTACAAGGGAATAGAGAGGTATTGACCGAATATGAAGGATGTTGTGAGCCTCACGAGCAAGTATATATAGGAGTACATGCTTGGAGGGCAAGACGCCTCTCCTAGAGATAAGGTAGGAGAATTATTACAAATCCTAGACTACTAAATGCATGTAACTCAAATATATCTCAAACACCCCCCCTCCCACACTCGTAGTTGTAGTGTTGCAAACAACAGGAGCGTCGCTGTTGGTCGGACTAGAGAGGATAGCAGCCAACGGGCTAACATCCCCCATAGTTGAAGTGGGAGCGTCAGGGACAGTGTCGCGTCGCGGACGCGTGGACAGTAGAGGAAGCCGATGAGTTGCTGAAGTGAGGTGATAGTCCTTTGTGCTGTTGTCGAGAAAGAGCTTGGATGGTGTAGCCGTGCGAAGAATGTCGTGGTCGATATCAAGTCGGGGTGGCCTGTGTCGAGGATGTCACCATGGAGCCGCAGGCGCAAGGAGGCGCAAATTTAGTCATGGGTGCACAGGTGTCGAAGTAGTGGTGCGCCAGGAAGAGACGTAGTTGTTGACGAGGTGTTGTGCCGGGTTTGCCAAACCCTAGGGCTCGTCGTAGACGAAGGCATGGCTCGGTGTTTCCTGCACCAGGCATACATAGACGGACGAAAAATAAGTTGACGAAGCGTCGTACCAGGGTTGCCAGGCGCGTGGAAACGTCGTGGATGAAGGCACGCATTAGTGTTTCCAGCATCAGCCTTGCGTAGATGAGACCTGCATGAGTTATACGCCATGTCGAGGAGTCGGAGGGGCCAGCAGAGAAGGACTCAATGACGGTTGCGACGCTAATCGGCGCTGGGCCGATGTCGCCAATGGTGGTCAGAGTAGACGAAGTGGTCGGGGATGATGACGACAACGCAGGCGATGAGCTAGTGTTGGACGAGGACGAAGGAGGGTGGACGGGCGGCGGGTCAGCGAGTGGCAGTGATGCTGAAGGAGAGCTCCGGCGACGGCCTGACGGTTGCTGCTACAGAGTTAGGAGTGTGGCAGCGATGCTCGAAGTAGGAGTGGAAGAATCCGACAGGGTGACGAAGACTGGCCATGATGGTGGCTTTCCCATGCTGAGGGGCGCCGCATAGCGCATGACACGGGAAGTCAAGGCACGGTTACAATGGAGTGGACCACAGGCGGCGACGCTATTGCCGAAGGGGCGATGCGGCGGTAGCAGGCGAGCCGGGGCGACGGCAGGAAGACCTGCGGCGGAAATGTAGACCATGGGCCGTGGCGCTACGACCCTAAGGGGCAGCGCAGCTGCGGAGCGCGGGTCGGTGCAGCCACGTAGACGGCCTCGGGCGGCGGTGGGGACGGGTGTGTCATGGCACTACGGCTAGAAGGGGCGACGCAGCGCCAATGCGCGAGTCGGTGTAGCCATGGGAAGAACCACGGGGAGGCGACGCTCGGCCCGACGGAGTGATGCAGCAGCAGCCCATTGCTCGACCAGTGGAGAGGCGTGATGTATTTGGGTGCGGCCTTCACAACACCTACAAAGGTGCGAGCCACCGACTGATCAGGCCATTCGTGCAGCGCGGATGGAGTGGATGGCGTCGGTGAGGTAATCAATCCGATCGCTCATGATGTCGGGGGCCCTACTCGATGATGATGACGGTAAAGCGGGGTGGTCGAGCAGACAAACGCGTCGACGGCAGGCAGGGAACCGCGTGCAGATGAGCGCGTCCAGCGCCCGGCAGCCGGTGAGGAGGCCTGTTAGTCGAAGGCAATCGGTGAGCCCGACGCAACCAGCGAGGGGTCGGCTAACCCGAGGTACCGAAGATGGTGGTTGATGTAGGGATCCTGTTCGGAGCGGGGCGGTGACGGCCGGCAGACGGGCGGTCGATGGCCGTGACGGGGCACCAAGTCGCGCGAGGTCGCTTGGTCGAAGAAGAGGCCCGGTGTTCGCGCTAGTGCCGGAGTAGAGGCGCAGGGTTCTTGGCGGCGGCGGGCGACACAAATCGATCTTTGATTAAAAAATCAAATTGTAAAAGGCCGATTAAGAGGACCTGCGGTAGACAGAAAACCCGGATCAAAGATCAGGAAAAAAAGGCTCTCTATGGAAGCCGGCCAACACGACCGGCGGACGCACCCTAGGTCCGGGCGGCATGGCCCCCGGCAGCGGTCATGAAGGGCGACCGCCCCGGGGACGGCGCGTGAGGCGGAAGTGGTGCGAGGCGGCTAGGGTTTGGACCGGTTAGGTTGATACCATGATAGAAGGGAATAGAGAGGTATTAGCGGAATATGATTGATGTTGTATTAAGCCTCACGGGCGAGTATATATAGGAGTACATACGGGAGGGCAAGACGCCTCTCCAAAGGATAAGGTACGAGACGGATTACAAATCATATACTACGAAATACATGTAACTCAAATATATCTTTTAACAAGAGGACGAAAAAAATTAACTAATCGCAATACCCTATTGTTCTAAGACCCTAGGAGATAATTTGCTAACAAAAGAAGTACAATTAACAAATATATGCACGTATGTGCTAACACACACTTGACTGTTTTTTAATGTGCCCACACTCAACCTGTAGTTTGTCACCAAATTGGCTTCTTCCTACTAGTGACTCGTCAGAGCTACTGAACCAAAAGAGACGAGCATTCAGTCCGATTCTATTTTTCACTAATTCGTTCCTCGGTTACTACATGACTAAAAAAGTCAACATCGTCTTGGAATCTTAGACTCGAGCAGGCCCTTGGTGCAGGTAGTGCCGTTTTAGCCTCCAGCATCTCGTAAGCAATGGAAAGCCTTGTTGAGGTCGTGTGTAGCTACATATACATGTATCAGTGGCGGGCCCTCGTTCGTTAGAGTCTACAGTGGTGGGAACAAAGACCATCAGTGGCGGCCCGCCAGTGCATAAAGTTAAACAGTGGTGGGCGTGTTTCAGCGCCCATCACTGAAAGCTTTGTCATACAAATTAATTTTTTTACAGCCACGGGCATTTTTGCTGTCATGGCTGCATTTTACATAAAACTAAGATCATATATTACAGTGATGGTGATAAGAAATTACAATACATATTGCAGCATACCTTAACCACGAGCGAATTTTAATCAAGCAATAATATTAGTACAAGATAATGCAATAAACATACATATGTTCAGCAACTCTCTAATGTTTAGTACTTATACGCTACAATAAAACAAGTGCATACAACATATATATTCAATGAAGTGCTATATCTAGTGCCAGAAAGCAGTACATATTTTTACAACATCTTGATCATCACCAGAAGTATGTACTACGATGATTGTTAGACAGCGTACCATAGATAGATTTTGTTGCCACCACGATGACCCTCCTCAAATTCGTTAACAAAAAGTAAGAACGATTTCCTAGCTTGCATCCTGAATTCTGTGGCAATGTCAATATAATTTTGACAATGGAATTATGTTCTCCCTCCCTCGTTGGCGAGAGTGAGTGTCAAGGGAATGCCATTTTTTAACAACATCATGTTGAAATGAATCGTCCACTCCCCATTGATGGCCAGGTTGGCCACAAGCATGAACTCCCCCCTTCCCCAACAAGGAATATGGTCGTCATGGTAAAAAGAAAACAGAAATTAGACAATTGTGGTTGCAACATTACCAAACCGCAAGCTATAACACTAATTAAATAGAACATACAACCCACTCCATAAAGTCATCGTGAAAATCAACAGAGATCTCATTGTAAGTTAGGTGAATTTTGTAACATGCACCTAGCCTCGTGTCTCCATGTAAGTGGCATCCTTCGTTCATTGCCTACGTTCATGTTATGAAATAATTCTATAAGTTATAGGATGGAAAGAAAAATTAGGCATGAGTTATGCTAAAAAATGAAACATTGAGTATCTGAAATCTCGCGAAACTAAAATTGATCAACGTTTGACGATATTTTCTGCACTCTTCTGAAGCTCTGTATTATTGGAGCACTCCAAATAAACATGCATGTGAATACTCACACATATAAGACATGGATAGAATAAAAGCCTAGCAATTATGTAATTTATTAAACATCAACCAATATTGAAGACTCTGGATGAACAGAAAACTTGGGCATCAACTAATATTTTCTACACTCTTTTGAATAAAAGGGTGCCGATTATGTAAATATATTAAACATATACTAATTTGAATCTGTACTAATGTGAATAAAGTAGTTACTTGTTATAAAATTCATCCACTAGTGTGAATCTAAACACAAATATTCATTAACAATCTATAAATATGTTAATCTATAAATGTGTGACCCAAATCTAAAGCTAATCTATACATAAAATTTATAGACACTAACATTCATCTACATACATGAATCTAACACAAATATTCAATTACAATCAATACACATTACTTAGCAGTACACTGCATGAGCACGAGGTGGAGGACTGATCGGTAGTGGCCTCGGAGGTGGAGGAGTCGGCGGGAGGCGGCGGTGTCATGCCCCTGCTACTGGCGAAGGAGGCCATGGCAAGTACGGGGCGACAGTGGAGGAGGCCCGGCGACTATGGGTCAAGGTGAAGAAGGGGCATAGGAGGGCCCCGACAACGAGAGGGCCGCGACAGAGGGTCCCAACCAGGGATTAGGGCCGGGCCGCGGAGCCGAGGGGGTCCGGTGGAGGAAGGCCCGGTGACGAGGGCGGACGCGGCGCTGGAGGAGTGCGGTGGCGGAGGAGGGGCACGGCGGCGGCGAGGCACGGGGTTGAGGGGCGAGCGCGGCATAGAGTCGAGAAGTTAAGATTTCAAACTGCCTTTTCGTGAGAGGGAGGGGTGGTTTTGGTGGAAAGTGGAACTTTCGTGGATGGGTATAGCTATGGCGGGCGCATTTAGGCAGCGGCCACAACTATGTTCTGCCAATAGTGGGCATCGGGCAAGGCAACTAGCGGCAGTTGTTAGGAGATGCCCACCACTGCTCTTACACATACCTTTGGTGGGCCCTTGCTCATGCCCGCCACAGGTGAGTTATGAAAAAAGCCCATACAAAAGATTTTACGTGTGGCGGGCAAGACAAAGCGCCCTCAACCGATGTTAAACTAGTTGTGACAGACGCAATTTATTGCCGCCACTGCAAACATTTCAAAATAGCTATGGCTGGTGCCTTGCCGCGCCCGCCACTTATTTGAGTTCACCTATAAGACTTTTCGTACTAGTGAGATACCGGGTGGGGAGGCTAGAATAGATAGAAGAACTATTTCATCTACCCTCTTGCTTATTTCATATCAGTCGCTTGCCTCTCCTTTTATAGACGACTAGTAGATACACCGCGCATTGCTGCGGAAATTTGTAGTCTTTTGCTGAGCATCTTAGAGCAGAACACAACTCATAGTGGCTATTGGAAGTGTCAAAGGGTGCGAGACTGAGAGTAAACAAAAGATTTTCAATGTGATCGATCTAACAAAGCTATGAACCCTTCGTCTTACCAAAATAATGAAACATTCAAGAAAAAAACAATGTACTGTAAATATATTCCGACATTGCTACCTCGGTAAGTAAAACTTGGAAACTTCTATAGGGGAACTATGTGTGATGTTCACTTGTTTTAAACAAATGATTTTTCTTACAGAACAAACATTTTTTAGAACACATGGAGTAACTCTTTGCTTCTATTTTCCATTGAAAATGAAACCTATCTGCCAAAATAAGGGTAACTGGCAGTGACTTGCGGATATAGTTACAAAGATGAAGAAAGGTTGGATACATCACATACAGCTATATATAGATCGCTAACTGAACACACACAACTAACAAGGAAACCATGCCCATAGTTTCCCCTTCGCTGTCTCCCACGTCCGCCTCTTGATATTTCTGTCTGGTGCAAGCTTGCTGGCTGAGGCACAACATCTGAAACATCTGAGGCTTCACTGATGGGTTGGGAACAACATACAAAGTATGAGAGCTGCTTATTTAGTTGGTGGATTCAATCCAATTGTAAAAGCATGAATATCATCTTATTAGAATGGTAACGGGACACCAAAGAATCATGTTTGTGAAAATATTTAAACATCACTTGCATTCAATTTAATAATAAACATAGCACTCCATAACAAAGCTCTTTAGATCTGCATAAAAAATCAATGAGTCAGAAAACAACAAATTATGGTATGTAGTATATTATAATAAGAATAAAAAATAAGTTTGACATTGAACAAAACTTTACAACCTAGCATATCACAGCAATTCATAGAGCCATTGTTCAACAATATTAGCATACTAAATCCGACCTTGGAAGAGGAGTAAATACTGACTTTTAGACGTCGTCAGACAATGTGAGAAATAGCAATTCAACATAGCATTATAAAATGCACTCAGAGACAAATAAATTATTATTGGATAACAAAAGAGTGAAGTAATATATCCAACTGCAAATTCGATACTACACATGCTTTTCTACTCGTATTGCTTGCCTTGTCATCATCAAGTGGGTGAAAGCAAAAAAACATATATCACTTAAACAAACAGGATTTTAGAAAGGCATCCATGAACGAAGCCCAGAGGGGCCTTGGGCATGTCTAGAAAGAACCACAAAACCTGTAGACATAGCCTGGTTCCACAAATGTTGCAAACTAAGTCACCATCAAGTCATATTATGTAACAACATACAAAGAGAGGGAGATAACTACAAAGAACGTGTAACCCAAATGAAAGGAAAATTTCAGCCACAAATCTTTCAAAAATAAATTACTTTTTACCATAAAGAATCTTACAGAATACTACTCCGAAGGTGTTAGGATCTATGTAGGAATCGTCCGATCTATTACACTCTGCTCACGAATTCGAGTCTCAGAGGAGAATTACAGGTACGGGTACAAGAATTTTGGAGAAGGGGATCGGGAAGGAAGAACAGTGCCGCCGCCGTGATCCTCTGGATGCCGGGGTCTTCGCAATGCGCCTCTTAAGTAGACAGCCGGCCAGTTGGGCTCAGTGGACCCATTGCGGCCCAGTGTTGGCTGGGTTGGGCCTCCTGGTCCTGGTGGGTCGAGAGGCAGCGATCTGGTCGCTGTCGTCCGGGCCCTTCCTGTCAGCGGTCGCAGCAGAAGCGGTTGGCATAGGGGCGCTGACATCCCCTCCTCCTTGCGACGAGGCTTGCCCCCAAGCCTCTGCTGCAGGAAAGAGAGCTTGCAGAGCCACTTGGTCTTCCCAAGTGTCTTCCAGGGTTGATTCATCCGACCAACAAACGCGAACTTGTTCGACCATGGCACCATTCCTCTTGCGCCAACGTCGTTGGAGGACTGCGACTGGAACAAATGGAACATTAGTATGTCGAGGAAGGTCAGAGTGAGGCAGCGTACCCGGGCGCAGGCAGTGGCGTAGCTGGGAAACATGGAAGACAGGGTGCACTTGAGCTTGCCGTGGCAGTTCCAGTTTATAAGCTGAATCGTTGATCTTGGCGACGATCTGATACGGTCCATAGTACTTGAATGCCAGCTTGTGGTTGGCGCGTCTTGCGACAGAAGTTTGAATGTAAGGTTGAAGCTTGAGATAAACTGAATCACCCACAGAGAAGGTGCGCGGAGATCGATGCTTATCTGCTTGAGCTTTCATGTACTGTTGTGCCCTGTTTAAGTGTTGCTGCAACAGGTCTTGGATAACGGCGCGCTCGTCCAGCCAAGAATGCAGTGCAGGCACCGTGCACTCGCTGGTAGGAGTGATCCCCCAGTGTCTTGGTTCATGTCCGAACATCGCTTTGAACGGTGACATGCCGATGCTGGAATGATATGAAGTATTGTACCAGAATTGCGCCAATGGTATCCAGTGACTCCACCTGGTTGGGCAGGCGTGCACAAAGCAGCGGAGGTAAGTTTCAAGGCATTGATTGACCCTTTCAGTTTGCCCGTCTGTTTGCGGATGATTTGCTGTGCTCAGTCGCAATTGGGTGCCCGCGTACTTGAACAATTCTTGCCAGAAATGGCTTGTGAAAACAGGGTCACGATCTGATACGATCGAAGCTGGGAAGCCGTGGATCCTGTAAACGCTATTCATATATAGAAGCACAACCTTGGCTGCAGTATAAGGATGCGCCAGAGGAAGGAAGTGACCAAACTTGGTGCGTTTGTCCAAAATGACCCAGATGCAGTTGTGTTTACTAGATTGCGGGAGTCCGTCAATGAAATCCATCGTAATCATCTCCCACGGCTGTTGTGGAATCGGCAGAGGCTGAAGCAGACCCGGAGACATTGCTCTGTCTGGTTTAGCTTGCTGACAAGTCGGGCAACAGCGCACGTAATGCAGCACGTGCGTCTTCATCTTAGGCCATGCGAACAAACGACGGATGCGTCGGAAAGTAGATGGGAACCCAGAGTGCCCACCCAGGGGACTATCATGAAATGCCCCCATGATCTTCTATTGAAGCACTGTTGATCCCCCTAGCCAGATACGCCCACGGAAGCGAATTATGCCCTGCTGCAGAGTGAAACGCCCTTTTGAGTCTTCTTTAATTGCCAGTTGCTCCAGGAGCTTCTGTGCCTGAGGATTGCAATTGCAACTTGCCACGACATCTTCAAGCCAGGTTGGCTGGCACGAAGTGACAGCAGAAAGGATCTCTGACGAACAGGCGCGTGACAGAGCGTCCGCTGCTGTGTTTTCGGTCCCTTTCTTGTATCAAATGGTATAACGCAGTCCCAAAAGCTTGGTGAAAGCACGCTGCTGCCACGGGGTGGAAAGGCGCTGTTCCTCAAGGTGTATCAGACTTTTCTGGTCAGTGTAGATGATGAACTCACTGTGCTGCAGATATGGCCGCCACTGGTCCACTGCAACCACTATGGCGAGGTATTCCTTTTCATAAGTTGAGAGGCCTTGGTACCTGGGACTCAGGCTCTTGCTCATGAAAGCTATCGGATGCCCTTCCTGCTGCAACACTGCCCCAATTCCCTTGTCGCAAGCGTCCGTTTCTATGGTGAATGTCTTGGTGAAATCCGGTAGTGCCAAAACAGGAGCTGTTATCAGTTGTTGTTTGAGCAGTTGGAACGCTTGAGCAGTATTGTCGTTCCAGATGAAAGGAGTGCCTTTCTTGAGGAGATTGAACAGTGGTCTGGCGATGATGCCGAAACCTCGAACGAAACGACGATAATAGCCCACAAGCCCGAGGAATTGTCGGACCTGTTTGGCGTCCTGCGGAGTCGCCCACTCTTGCACCGCCTAGATTTTGCTTGGGTCCGTGGCCACACCCTTCTCGCTGATGACATGGCCCAAGTAAGAGAGCTGTTGCTGACCAAATTCACATTTAGATCTCTTGACCTTCCACTGATCCTTGCGCAGCAGCTCAAGAACCTGACGAATGTGAGAGACATGTTCTTCCCAGGTGCGGCTGAATACCAAAATGTCGTCGAAGAACAAGAGCACACAGTGCCGGAGGAGTGGGTGCAGGGTGTCTGTGAGCACACTGATGAAAGTTTCTGGTCCGCCCGCTAATCCGAAAGAGAGCACTTTAAATTCATAATGGCCCGAGTGCGTCTGGAAGGCAGTCTTGAATTCTTCCCCCTCTGCCAGGCGTATTTGATGATACCCTGCCCGCAAATCAAGTTTGGAGAACCACTTTGCTCCATGTAATTCATCCAGCAGTTCTTCGATCACGGGTACAGGAAATTTGCTGACGCGCGTCATGGCATTAAGGTGGCGGTAGTCGGTGCACAGCCGCCACGTCCCGTCCTTCTTTTTGACTAGGATTGCTGGCGACGAAAAGCTGCTATGACTGCGTTGTATGACCCCTGACTGGAGTAGTTCGGCCACTTGTCGCTCAATCTCTGATTTGTGCTCAGGCTTGTGTCGATACGGTCCGATGTTAACTGGTTGTGCGCCGGGCATCAGTGGTATTGTGTGGTCGTACGCACGGCGAGGTGGCAGACCTGTGGGTTTTTGGAACACGTCTTCAAATTCAGCTAGCACTTGCTGCAATTCAGGTGACTCTTCTGAAACCGGCGATCCCTCCCTGATTGGGCAGAGCAAGATGATGTGAAGAAGTGAGCCTTGGCGGTGCAGGTTCATGAGCTGAACTCGATTGATCACATGGCATGTCATGGAGTTGGCTTCATGACCGAATAGGTGAGCTCGTCCCATGGCAGTGGGGAATTGGATGTACTTGGCGCGCCAGTCGACCGTCATAGGACTGTGTTGTTCAAGCCAATCCATACCGAGAATTGCATCGTACGTGCCCAGAGGGAGGATCTTCATGTTGGTGTTGAATTCGTGGCCTTGAGAAGACCACTGGCATGAGGGAATCTCAGCTGTGCAAGTGAGTTCGCCCCCATCAGCAACACGGACACGACACGGTTGCTTGAGCGGCATAGCTCCTGACAGTTGTTGGGCGAGCTTCTGGTCGATGAAGGAGGTAGAGCTGCCGCTGTCAACGAGGAGTAGCACCTCGCGCCCTTGCATCGTGGCGAGCAGTTGAAAAGCCTTGGACGAGACGCTGCCGTCCAGCGCGGAGCGAGAAATGGCCATGACAGTGTCGCAGGTTGATGCAGTTGTCGTGGCTTCGTGTTGCTCGGCTTCCACGCCGAAAAGTTCGAGCATCTCCTCCACCACGTGTAGTTGTACCGTGGTGGGGCAGACGTGGTCTTGCCCCCAGCGCTCTCCGCACTTGAAGCAAAGGCCGCGCGCCCGGCGGTAGTCGCGGAGTGCCTTCACCTTGGACGTGTCCGCACGCGCCGCCTCCGTGCCACGGCGATCGGCAGTACCGCTCGGTGGAACTGCACGCGGTGGTGGCAGAGGTAGGGGCAGCGCCGTGCCCGGGCGGTGGTGCGTCTCGGATGGTCGTGGTAGTGAGCCAAAGGCCCCGTCCGCCACTTCCTCCTGTAAGAGTGCCAGCGCGCACGCTGTATCCAGGTCCGGTGGTCGTTGCATCAAGACCACCGCTCGGATATCCTTCCGCAATCCCTCCACGAAACGAGTGAGAAAATAGAATGGGTGAATTGTGTCAGAATATGAACTAAGATGATTAATGATGGATTCAAATTGCTCAATATAATCAGCAACCGTGGATGTTTGGGGCACGGTATAAAACTGACGAATCAGTGTCTGGTGGCGGTCACGACCAAAGCGCGTGCATAGGAGGGTGGTAAATGATTCCCAATCGTATTCAGCAAGTTTTTTCTGAATCGACTGTAGCCAAATAGATGCAGAACCAGAGAAATTCAACGCTGCCATCGGTACCCAAAAAGAGGGTAGGATTGCAAACATGGCAAAGTACTGTTCACAAAGGGTTTTCCACAGTTTCGGGTTGTCTCCAGCGAACTGTGGAAACTTGATGGATGGGTGTGCCTGGCCCAAGCCGCTGAGCAGCTGACTGGCATGCGCAAACGGTGAAAGTGCATGAGGTGAAGGGGGGGCGTCGAACTGACCGTTTGCCGGGAGCGGCGGCGGCGTCAGGAAGGACGCCGCAGGCAACCCCCGTGTGTTGTTGAAGACGCCGTGGCCATCGGGCCCTGATGCAGTCGCGGTCGCGCCAAACACGGGCCCGATGTGGGTACCGATCGTCGCAGGCTGTGGTTGACCCAGCTTCTCCGGAACGGCGGCCTTCAATCACCGGAATCGGAGCCGAAAAATCCACCGAACTACCGGAGCTTCACCTCCACCACACTGCCCCAGCTTCTCCACCACCACCTCCACCTCCACCGCCGCCAGTACCTCCACCAATAAGCTGAAATAATTCTCCAACAAAATCCTCACCATGACCACCACAAGCTACCCCATCAGTAGATCGAGGTCTCTTTTGGCTCCCCTAACTATGTAGAACCCATTCACGATGCCAAATCCGCAAAAAACCGGGTGATTTTGGTGTATTAATTGGAGCTATTTCGTGTAAGAGAGAGGAGGAACGAAGATCAGAGAGATGCGCATGGTGGTGGGGAAAGGAAACGGGAAGGAGGAAGGAGAAAAGAGGCAGCGCTGGGGGGCCCGCTCCCTATCGGCCAGCAGATGGCCGATCGGTCGGCAGCTGGCCGACTGGGGCACCCGTGACCCAGCCCGCGCCGACAGATCCCGGGGCGACGTGGCTCGGCCAATAGTCGGCCCACGCATGGCCGATTGCCCACTTGTCGGCCTGCAGTTGGCCGAGAAGGCCCTGTCGGCCTGCAACTGGCTGACTAGGCTCAGTCAGCCAGCTGCTGGCCGATTGGATAATATTTTCGAAAAATATTATATCAGCGTAATATTTTTGTAAATTAATAAAAAAATGTATTATTTTAAAAAAATTAGCCTGATCTAGCACACGCCTAAATTGTCCTGGCCTGACACGAGCTACGATCTTATGTTTCATAAGCATGCTTTTGCCGCATCTGCACGTGGACCTCACCTTGCGGCCAGGCACCCATGCTAGCAGGTGGTATTGCAGGCCTCATGGTTAACTTACAAATATCTTGGTAATTTTTTAACCAGGCAAAAAGTAGTCAAAGCATACCTCTAATAACTTCAATGTAAACACCATGATAAGTTACATACTGCATGGGTGATAACTTACGTAGTCCAGCGTGGTAACTCTTGACATGAAAAAAATGTCATCGAAACATAGCAACACGGGATCTAGTTTTGAAGCTCTCATCGTGACGATTTTTCTATGTAAAAACTGCTTTCCAATCAACCCGACAGTTTGACCTACAAATCATTTTGAAGTTTGCCTTTTGAAACTTAGTCGTGTCCATAAAAATAGGTACAAATCAATGCTCTCCAAAGAATTAAGTTTAGGAAAAAAAGGTATTCATGAATGCCTTTTTATTCCTATTATAAGAAAAGAAACATGACCAGGATAAAATAAATCAAAAATGAAAAAAATATCCCTAAAATCTTCAAAATTGTACTCCTCGGTAGCTCATCAGGTTAAGAGATCATATAAATAAATGGAGGAATGGTAAAAATCATATACCGATGTTAATACAGTGTAGGATAAAATGAACTGATGATTTTTGACTGTGATATTAATGTAGTCACTGGCTCATAAATTCTTAGTTTTATCATCACACTAAAGAGTAAAGGGACCAGCATGACCATGTTTAGAGAGGAATGTATTCAATGGATGTCATGAGAGGAAAGGGCATATTAGCATGATATTAAGCACATTCTTATTATTCAAAATTGCAGGCAATGGATTATCTTAAGAGTATACATCTTATGTGTACATAATGACGATTCTCATGATTGATATTCTTTAATTACCAAACTAAAATTGGTTAATATAGATTTTAATTTATATTTGGTCTAAGATTAGAAATATTTTCCATTGCTAATTTTGAATGGAAATTCGCATTTTAGTTATCATGACATGCATAATGAGTACTCAAAAAGCATGTTACGAAAATGTTCTACCCTTGAAATACATTAGGATGTCTCTACACTTCTCTTCATATATTATATTTCACATGATGTGTTTGACCAACAAGTATATCTATCTAAAAATGTTGATATTATTTGCCACAACTCGGGGGTAATGGAATTTGCACATACACCGATGCTCTTATTCAAAAAAATATGTGAAAACTGAATTTACACAACAATGTGAAGACAGGGCATTTCTATCCCGTGTAGCTACACGGGTTGATTGCTAGTCTTATCTATAATGGAGTATTGAACCCAAATTTACATTTAACGATTCCTAATTCGAAGATAAAAGATATCACATCCATTTATTGATGCTAACTAGGACTCGTTGGTCCCCTTCTCCTTCAAAAACAAGTTAATTCTCTAGCTGATAGGGGGCAGTCATCGGTAACGACCGACAAAGCCCAACTTTGATGACAAAACAGAATGCTGGCACCCTATTGTCCTGATGCATGGTTATAGCAACATGCTCCAAAGATCCAAGCCGTGGTGTCCAACACATATAAGTGCCGCTACACCTTGGTTGCATACTGATTACAATAGACAGGCCCCTTGCATTAGGGTATCACTATCCGAACCCTTCTAATTGCCCTAGCCGAACAATTATAATCTAGACTGTCAAAGGTCCCCTCAAATCTCAATTCCTTATCTTTTAGGAGTGAAATAAAGTCGGTTCCTAACTGAACTCCTGAAAGTTAACTCTCTTGAAAATTATTTGCCAATTCTTCTATGTTTTAGTTTGCATAATCCGTTTCAATTACCTATTTGCACACATATTAAATCCAAACTTGGTAATTAAGGTTCACACACACGAATATTACAAATTAAAAAAGTACAAACTATTATTCAAATTCAAGCACATGAATGGTCCAAATGAAACAAACAAATACGGTGATTGAAGGACAAAAATCAAGTTCTATGGAGTGCCATTGGTTCTCAACAAGATAATCTTGGAGCTGGGTATCAACTATCCAGTTATCGATGCTTCGATGAGTTGTGTGGAATCTTGGTATCATGTTTGCAATGTGTTCGGGTTCAATAGGATCCCGTTTGGAGATGTACCAAAATTTCTTTGTTATCTCTCTCTCATCACCAATGATAATTTTATGCAAGATAATGGAACCTGTCATTATTTGCCATCGAACCTGTGGGTTCTGATACTTGGCAGGGCCACAAATAATGGAAAAGAGCTTTTGAAGCACATTGAAAGCTCTTTGTCAACATCCTTTTTTGTCAGTTCTTGGCTCATTGCAAAGTGAGATATCTTGTTTCCTTGAGGTTGCGGAATTGCCTTCACAAATGTGGCCCACGGAACATATGTACCATCTGCAAGGTAGTAGCCCATCTTTTACTGACAACCATTGACAGTATAGTTGGAGTGAGGAAGATTTCCACCAACAAGCCACCCAAACAGTGGTGATCTCAAAAACACATTCAACTCATTATGAGAGTGATGCAATCCAAAATAAGAATGTCGAATCCATATATCCTTTGACCCAAGAATGATTGTTGCATCTTTGGTGTCCCCTCTGTACCGACCTTTCCATCCCATAGCATAATTCTTCAATGTCAAGCGCATGTAATCAAGTGATCCAAACAACCCCGGAGATACTCATTCTTCACACTAACCCAAGAGTCTCTCAGAGTCTTCTTCGCTGCATTCCCTCAAGTACTCTAGCCCATATATCTCAATCACGACTTGTGTGTATCTTCAAATGGCCTCATGAATTGAATCTTCTCCAATGCGGACAAAGTCATTACTGTCGTTGGCTAAACACCCATAGGAAAGCACTCGAACAATAGTGACACACTTTATCAATGGTCTCGAACTTATCTCTCCTAATTCACTACCCCTCAGTTTAAAACATCCGACAAGCTCATCAACAACTTTTGCAATGGTGAGGAGAAGACCTTGGTGCATCTGATATCCTCAACAAAAATACTTCTCCCATTATGTTGAATTGGTTGCAAAGTAATTCTTCATAAGCTTGACATGGCCCTCTGCACCGCTGTCCACCCATAGCCTCCTCATGAGCTATCATGGAAATGGTCATTCATAAATATCTCCTTCTTTCTCTTCCACCAATTAAGAGCCCTCAAATATGATCTCTTAACCTTTTCACCTACACTGTGTAATAATCTTTATTCGATTTTATTAAAAAGTGTAACACAAAGAAAATTGGAAAAGAAAATACACATAGGTCATTTGCAAAACACTTTGTGGGTGGTGTAGTTGAGAGCCTCGGCCAGCGACATTGAGGTGAAGCCGAGGCTATGGGCAGATGGTGTGGTTGCGAGACGTCCTCAAACTTTTCGAATAGGAATATCATCCTCAAGTTGTGCATGTCGGTCACATACAAATCATGCCACGGCAGAGCACCTGTGTTTCAAATTCTGGCGCCGCCTAATTCCTTCGTCAATGCTCTATGGCATCTCAATCGTCTTCCGGCTCTGTTTTGACCAAAATATGCAAGGGAGAAAACGTAACATCCCAGTTCGGAAGTTCCGAGCCAATTCTGTTCATCTCTCCATGATTATTGAGTGATTTTATCAACAATTCTTTTTAGAGAAGCCCTTATCATCATTACCACCCGTGTCAAATTCATGTGATGAAATTTAATAATTCATGAGTCCATGTTCATCCATATACGTGTGGATACATTGGAGGAATTGCACAAGCAACTCTCATAGGAACAACATGAGGGATATTGCAAGGACAGGATGTATGACGACAACTATATCGACGCGTTACCCTGGCTCTACTGCTGCTATGAATCTGCACATCAACTGATAATCTTATGATCTATAGCAGCAAGACATTTGTAGGATCATCTAGGTGTCTAGAGAAGGGTGAATAAATAATAACAAAAATAACCCTTTTTAGCAGACTATTTTAAGCTAGTTACTACTAGTTGTCTAAAGCAACCTAGAGCATGCAAGTCTAAGAAATGTAAAGTGGAAGACGATTTTGCAAACATTGTGATTTATCTCGATGTTTAGATTTTTGGCACAATCCTGTGTCCTTGTTGTTGAAGGTTCGGACACAATGTCCTAAGACAACAAAGCTCTCGGCTAACTTGATCATCGAGGTCTAGTCCACATTGGACCTTAGCCCACACTACAAGAAATACTTCATTATTTGCAATTAAGATTAGACTACAACTTGGCCGGACACAAGTATTTGGAAATATACCTTCATGTTTCATCTTTTTTCTGGGATAATCTGCATTTTGTATTTTCCAAAATATAGGGCTATGGTACCTCGTGTAGTTGATTCCAAAAATATTTATCTAAAATGCTCCTTTTTTTCTGAATCGAACATAATACATTACATTGTTAATATCAATGCTGGGTATTTTCTAAACAATTTTCTATTATTTACGTATTAAATGAATTTTCTATTGTTAATGTCAATAGCTGGATGGATTTCAATAACATCAACTCAAGGCTAGGTATAAATGTGAACAAATGACAAAAGCTAAAGAAACAAAAATGGTGATTAGTTTATTATCTTCTCTCCTTGTATGAAGAATGTTGACACAGAACCTCTTGTTCAAGAATGAAATTGATCCTATGACTCAAGCTTAACATTTTTGCAATGACTATACCATTTTTTGATAATTTCACACATTTAGTCTATTACTTAAGAGATCAATGTACAGAAGTGTGTTTCTCATCTTGGGAATCGGTGCAGCTCCCTTTGTGATATGACCCGTAAGGAAGTGATGTCGGATATATGTGTTCGGTCCAGGAGTGTTGGACTGGATTGTGAGCTATGTTAACTTGTTTCATTATATCATGCAAAAGAGGGAATAGTTCAAGATCAATATCGTAATCCATCAAACATTATCTTATCCAAAGAAATTGAGTGTGACAAAGTCTATTGGATATTGTTAGTTATAAGCCACGCGAAGGAAATGATCAGCGTGTGTATGCTGGTCGAGCCGGGCACCGGTGCGTTGCCTCGTCCGTGATGAGTGAGCCCTGTGTGCGTGCGCGGGGTGAGCGCGGCCGAAATGTGGTGTGCACGCTAGTTTTCGTGTCCGTTGATGTGGCTGCGCATAGAGTCGTGTAATAGCTGCTAGTAGGTTGTTAGCTTCATGCGTGGTTTGTTCGCCCGCAAGACCTGGTGGGCATGGTTGTTCTGATCCTGGCGCAAGTGGTGGAGGTGGCCGTGTATGTGTGGCGTAGCCAGGCCCCAGGCTACAAGGGCCATGGCCTGGGGCGCGGCAGCTGATTTGTTCATTCACTACAGCGATTAATACACTGTTTGACACTATTTGCTACTGTAGCTAGGCTGTTGGTCCGGGGCATGCTCCCAACCTAGCTACGCATTTGGTCTCAACGGATATGTATTCAACTTGTATGGTGGATTGCGAAAGAAAGTTTTGTTTCTTGGAGGTCCAACTAACCAGCGATCTACCAAAGAACTGGCATGTTCCATAGGTAGTCTTCCTATCAACCTTTCAGTCCACATAACAGAAATTCGAATATCCAACAATGCTTAAGCTACCCCTTTGTGCAAACCAAACCGCTAAGTTGGGTGTGTGCATGAGATATCTCAAGATTCTTTTCACAAGGACTAACTGAAACTACTTTTGAGCAACTTGAAACTTTGCAAGATGCATCCACTAAGCACGACATCAGACCTAGATGGATAAAGATAATCTAATGTGCCTATCATGTAATGATATACTTTTTGTTCAATGTGGTTATGTTGAGGTTAAGGTGTCCACTTTTTGCCATTGCTATCCTGTTTAATTTATCTTCCTCCAAGTTAAACTTCTTAATCATATCATTTATGTTTTTGTCATTAAATATGAATGTCCCTCGCTTGAGCTGCCTAATTTGAAAATAGAGTAAACTACTGATTTTTTTCAATCATGGACCTCTCAAGTTTATCTGCCATCATCTTTGAACCTCTCGCTCAAAGCATAGTTAGTGGAACCAAAAATAATATTGTCCATATATATTTGGAAAATAAAAAGTTAATCATGTATCATCTTATCTACACACTTCGTAAGGGACTTATATGATGCTCTAGCTTGAGTCCACTTGGTGTCTTCTGAAATTTAAAACATGGTCAGTAAGCTTAGCTTTTCAAATCCGGGAGGTTTCTCAACATATACTAGCAAATCAATTTTACCGCTTAGAAAAGCACTTTTAACATCCATTAGATAAAGTGTGATGTTCTGATGATTATCATCTGTTATGAATGGCATCAATTCTAGACACAGGCGCATATGCCTCATGAAAATACAAACCTTCAATTTTGTTAAGTCTTGGCCGAAGATAAACGAATTGTTTTGCACCACTTGTGGATCCTTGGCTTGATTGTTTTGGAACATCGAGTTCATGCCAATGGCATTGTGCTTAGGTTATAATCTCTCCACAAATGTCCACAATTAGTTATGTTCAAAGTTCAGAAGTTCTGCATGTAGGTCAGCCAGCCAAACTGACTACTCAAGTGCTTTTTCAGTCCTAAAAGGACCGGGAGCTGGAGACAAATGAGTAACTCTCACAACAACAACAAATTTTGGGCATGAGCGAGTTCACCTTTTTCAATCCTTTGCTTGTGGCTCATATTTACTTTGGCATGACGAGGATGGTTCCATTTGAGTAGATTCCATAGTGTCATTTACATCCATGGGCTTGCTTTCTCCAACATTCATTTCTTTGATTACTTCTTAAGCCTACACTTAATGGATGAGGAACTCATGTAGAGTCTTCAGGTGGATCTTGTGAAGGTAGAAACAATTTTTGTCGTGGCATGTTGTGCTCATTGTTGTGGGGTCTAACATAAAATAATTAGTTTACTAATTGCGTTGTCATTAATTAACAAAAAACTAATATGGGGACTTGGATGCGCTTTTACCTTTTCAACTTTACTATTTTCCGCTACTCCTCGTAAATCTTAGTTGAGTTGATTGTGAACGTACAAAACTAGAATTTTAGATCTATCTGATAGATAATCATTATTAATTAAATTTCTTCATTTGTTTGAAGTTTATTGTGGTGTGTTAAACACCTAGTAATTTTTCTCTAATTTTTATGCACTTTGCAATAATATAACTCATGATTGTTAATAGCTCATGCTTTTTACTCATATTTTTGTTTTCCTTGATGACATTTCTGTGCTTTGGGCTTTAAATTTTATTTAGGAAATTTACCGCATCAAGCTTCCTGGAAATATCACAGATATTGGAGAGGGAAGACCTGAAAATCAAAATCATGCCATAATTTTTACGAGGGGAGAAGCTCTCCAGACCATTGATGTAAACCAGGTATAACTTTCATGTTTCACATTGTTCGTCTTGAGTTTCATGTGTCTGCCGAGCTAAAGTTGAAGACAGACAACCTAGTCATATTTCAATTTCTCGCTCATACCTAGACTCCGCTAAACTAACAATGTGGGCTAGATGTGTGCAAGGACTTTGTCTAGAACAATGAACTCTTTGCCCCACCAGCCTTTTGTATGCAAAAAATTTCTAGAGGTAACGGAATTTTGTTGGCATTTCATCAGTTGTCTTGAAACTTTGTGAAACCCCATGTTTTTTCTCTTCTTGTCTATATATGTGGTAGCATACATGGGTTGCTTCTACTTCACATACAATGAAAAATGCGCAAGTGAGCACATGTGAAGAATTGTGCACCACGATGTATTTGGGGTTCTATATACTATGTATTTGCTTGTATTAATTATTTTTATTCCAAATCAACATGTGGAACCACCGAGGAAAGAAAACATCACCAATAGATATAATTTATTAAACCAACTTTCTCTCTCGTGGATTGCATGCCATGTGGCCCTCTTTTTAACAACATTTTCCTAACCACGCCTCCAAACTGTCCAAATGCATTACAAATGCATTGTCATTTTTAGCATTCATTGTTTTCCAATCACACTACAAATATCATGTGATTTGCTGTTAAACATTCTAGTGTCTTTCAACTGTGCCCATTAGCTAGGTCTTGAGCACATGTACTTTGATTTCAACACCATATCATGGCTACAAACAATTAAGATAATTGATCTCCATGGAGAATCCAGTTACATGCGATAACAAATTATGTGAAACCAGTTCAGACTTCACCTAAAGTTCCAAAAAATAAAACTATTACTTCAATGGATAATAAAGGACTTGTGATCATTGCTTTTTAACCCAGGATAATTATGTTGAAGAGGCTTTTAAAATGAGAAATGTGCTAGAGGAGTTCGGGAATGAAAAGTATGGAGAGAGCAAACCGACTATATTAGGTCTCCGTGAACATATTTTTACTGGATGGTATGCCCATCTAAGAATATTCCAACTTTCAAATCTGGTTCTTGTCATTTTTGTTTATATTTCCATTGGTAACCTTGTTATATGTTTTTCTATGCCAGTGTTTCATCACTTGCTACGTTTATGTCCAATCAGGAAACCACCTTTGCTACCATTGGACAACGAGTTATCGCCAACCCTCTTAAGTAAATCTTAATTTACTATGTTACATAAGATCTTTATTCAATGCATTATTTTGAGTAGACATCAATTTGAATGCTCCGCGGTAATGGTTAATTAGCTATCAAATCAAATTATAACTATTAATTTTGAAAAATGCTTTTGTTTGTTGGACAAACCATCATGGCGAATTATTTTGTACTCATATTAATATTATATTAAGAGGTAGTTATGCTCGATAAGTTCATACATAATTATTGTTACACACTTAAACATTTATGGAAAAACTCCTAATATAGGACTAGTAGTTGATCGCATAGTAGGAATTTTACGGTGTGCAATTCAGGTCTCTAGATTGTAGTTCCAATTAAGATTTGAAAAATGTCGAATCCAGGTACGCTAACAGTTGCTTGAGTGCGACATAGACTTCATCCTTGAACCGTCGAAAGTAGAAGATTGATAAAAATAATGTACTAGGACAAAGAACTATGATTAGAAATTTAGAGAAGTAAAATAGTTTACTAATATATAATTTAGTGTCGAAAAATATATTTTTGATTGAAAATGTTTCAGGTGAAATTTTAATTAAAAAATGGCAATTCAAATAATCTAAAAAACTTATGATTTTTCATGACTAAAAATTGCCAGATAATTAGCACTACCAGAAAAATAAACTGGAATAATCGCTTAATGGAAATGCTCAAACCAGGTACAAATGCCCACTTCAGCCCATAATAGAGGGACAAAGGCGCCAAATCGTGCTACCAGGAATAGAACACCTCAATGGTGCTTGTATCTATACCACATAGCCCACCATTAAGAATGACTACCTTAACATTGAGCTGAAAAAACACAAGGACACGACTTTTAGAACTTTTTACATTCATTCAATCGTAGTGATTTTTCTAACATTGCCCTTATTTGATAGTTTTATTTTCCTATTTGAAAATATTACAAATTTATGTTTTCCCCGAAGTTTTCAATGTTGCTGAGTAACGCCTGATGTCAAAAGAGCCATATTTCTTAACTCTAGTTATTCACTCGAATGAGAAACTATTCTCTGCTTCTTGTCTTCCAAGCATTGTGATAACCACCAATACAGACAATCATAGTGATCATTAGGTCAGGTCACTTTAGAAAAACTCCAGAGCTGTAAAGAGCTGGAGCATAAAAAAAAGAGTTGGAGCAAGGTGACAGTAGTGGATGCGATCCATAAGAGGCTTACCGATGGTGAGACAAAGATGAGCATTGAGCTCCATTGAAATATCATTAGTCCATTGACCAATAATAGATATATGACCAAGATCCTGGATATACTTCTCTTGGCGCAGGTACAAGATGCTAGACGTGGAAGAAACCTCACTCACAAAACCATAACAAAGTCGACATATATGAGACATGAGAAATTTCTTATTGTGATGTCACTCACAAAGGCAGTATAATGAGAAATTGTCTCTTGTAAGAATCATGTGATCAACATATATAGATTAGAAGAGGAATCCCTTGCTGTGAAGTCAGGAAAAAAAGTCTCAGATCATTAGGAATGGCATCAATGACAGGTTGTATGATTGCCAATGAGAAGTTCTCAAACCAGGTACGAAGGGCTTGCTTAAGCCTATAAATATAGGGACGAATGCGACAAACCATGCTCTTAGGAATTTAATAACCCGGTGGTGATTGCGTGTACCTCATGTGTCTCACTACTAGGAAACAAATTGTTGACATCAAGCTAGGAGATGGACCGAGCACGGACAGAGGTCGGGAAAGAAAAGTACTAAAAATGGTCATGTGATCCACGACACTAAATATCCTACCATAGTCATGACTATTCCATTGATGAAAGCATGGTCCCATGAGACTAGCCTCATAGTTCTCAAGAAAACCATGAGTGGAGGTATTAATTTTGTAGACCCACTAGAAAATGATGGAACCAACGAACCTAATAAAAGGAACAAGGTTCCACATGTCGTTCAGCTTAAGGGCACAAGCTTATCCACCATCACACACAATGATTCCTAATGAACACTAACATGACTTTCAGAATTTAGCTTGACGAGAATAGGTCTAGAAAAACCAATGTGATCAATAGTATGTGGCGGATGAGCATGTAGGGCGGATTGAAGGTGGCATGCCATGAGAAAATGAATTCACACGAAGTGAAAGTTGTATATTAGAATAAGAAGATGGCTCAAGAATGCAATCGGAGTAGACGGATAATCAAGAAAATATGACACACTAGTAGAAAAGATGGGTCAACAAGAAAAGATGACGTGTCATGTACTCGCGGATGAAGAGGTGTGTCGAACAACTAAGATGGCATGATTCTTGGATCCGCCTCGGAAGATGGCACCTTTGGATGCCATCTCGAGACCAAAGGCCCCGGGGAAGACTAGGGAGATGTCAATGCACAAAGACACCGAAGAAGCTCCGACTGTGTTGATGATAAAGACGTATGGGGAATATAACACAAGAAAAGAAAGTGGATCAACAATAGAATATCGAAATTTTCCAGACAAGTATCAAAATAATCAAAAGTATTATCCAGAGAATCTGTCAACCATGAGCTTATAGTATCACAAGAATGATATATATCCTTTATGCTCATCACAATATCATAAACAAAGACCAATAGATATGGCCGGTCAGCTTGGTGCACTCACGAGGTCCAAGAATAATAGATTAGAAACAACAAAAGATCCAATGACTAAAATAATCGATTGTGTCGCAACAAAGTTACTCGACTATAGTCACACCCTAAAGTAAAAACAACCAATCAAAAAATCAGGCGGAACACCAGAAACAAACATAATAGCAAGGTCATTCTCAATAGGATGATGATGCTTATGCATGGTCACACCATTCTGAGCATCAGTACTAGGACAAGCAGCATATACCTTGCTGGAAATGTTTATTAACATAATTGTAAAATGAAAATAGGAATCAATAGATTCACCTTAGTTTAGTGTTGTTCAATGTTGTTCTATTTTTTCTATTTCATGTTTTCATATTTTTTTAGAAATGCACAATTATTTTGATTGTGAGGCTTTTTGTGTTTATATGTCATTATTGTAATGCCATACATGGTTTTGTTCCATTATAGCAATTACAAGATGAAACTGGAGATTACTAAGGTTGACTTTGTATTTACATTGTTTGAAGTAGTTTTATTTAATGTCTATGGCTGTTTGTAGAGTTTTATATGCAAAGTATACATTTTCTTTTAACCATGATGTTTTTTGTGCCCCTAAGTTACTGTTTCAATATAATACAGGGTTCGGTTCCATTATGGCCATTCTGATATTTTTGATAGGCTCTTCCATATTAGTATGGGTGGCATAAGCAAAGCTTCAAAGACTATTAATCTAAGTGACATATTTTCAGGTAAAACTGCACTCATATACAAATCGTGTAATTACCTAAAATGCAGTTACTGAATTCAATACTCTTAGGATTTAACTCTACAATCAGAGGAGGAAATGTCACTCATCATGAGTACATGCAAATTGGCAAGGGGCTTCATATGGGAATGGATGATATTACAGTCTTTGAAGCTAAGGTTGCCAATGGCCATGGTGAACAAACACTGAGTCGTGACAACTATCGGCTTGGATGTCGATTTGACTTCTATAGAATGTTGTCTTTCTACTTCACTACAGTGGGGGTTTACTTCAGTAGCATGGTAATAATATTAACTGCAAATATCTATGTGAAACCATTTCTCTAAAGATGTCTAAGCCATTTCTTTTGTTACTTTGAACTTTAATTGTGAAATAGGCAAATTTTTACATATCACGGTGGCTCCTCTAATTATGCTAGTTTTTCTAGGAGTCGCATGGTGCCTTATATAAGTTTATGTTGATGTGGTTGGTGCATAATGGCCCAGCGACTTGGGAGGGGGCGCTGGTGTAGCATTCCCATAATTTCACAATAAGTGGTATAAGACACAATTTATCCTGATAGAGATATCGGAAAGCTCATGGTTTTTGTTTTGGGATGAACATAGATGTGGCCAATGTCGATCGAATTACCTGGAGATGAGGCATTGGTTTAGCCATGTTTTTCTGGATGGGGTACAATACAAGGCATCCCTACCAAACAAATAAAGGAAATTGCATGGATTACTTATTGAAATGTATCTATGAAATTAAAAAGCAGATAGGTGGAGATAATCTATCTTTAAACCATTTATATCTTGACGCACCAGCATGCTAAATTTCTTATTCAGCAATATGTAGAGTGTTTTTAATGTAAACAGAATGTGAAATGTGTTCATATACTTCTATTTTTGCAAGTTCTCAGCATGATGTGTGTACATGGTTCCAAACTTCCAACACGTAATGTGTTCATCTTTTTTATTTTGGGATACTGACATCTTTAATTGCATTCCTTCTTTCAGGCTACTATACTTACGGTTTATGTATTCTTGTATGGGAGGTTATATCTAGTTATGTGTGGCCTGGAGAAGTCTATTTTGCTGGATCCACGTATTCAGGACAACATCAAGCCTCTTGAAAATGAAATGGCTGCACAGGCTATTTTCCAGCTCGGTTTGATGCTTGTTCTCCCTATGCTCATGGAGACATTCTTAGAGCTGGGATTCTGCACAGCATTACGAAAATTATTTACCTTTCAGCTTTCCTTGGCTTCTATGTTCTTCACATTCCAGCTTGGCACCAAAACCCACTACTACACGAGAACAATACTCCATGGTGGCACTAAATGTAGACCGAAATGCCGTGGTTATTTTATGTACCATGCAAAGTTTGTTGAAAATTACCGCATGTACTCCCGTAGCCACTTTATTAAAGGGCTCGAACTGTTGATTCTTCTGGTAGTGTATCTTGCTTTCGGAATTTCCTACCACGTCTCCGTCATGCACCTATTTGTCAGAGTCTCCATATGGTTCCTTGTCACATCTTGGCTCTTTGTGCCTTTTATATTCAATCCGGTTTGTTTTGAGTGGAAGAGAATGGTTGATGACTGGACCGATTGGTGGCTGTGGATCGGGAATCAACGGGGTATCGGCATGTCCGCAGATCAAAGCTGGGAGGCTTGGTGGATAGGTGAGCAGGAGCACCTCAGGAAGACTTGCGTGCCTGCTCTTCTCTTGGAAATCATCATTGCACTCCGATTCTTGATGTACCAGTACGCTATTGTGTACCATCTAAACATAGTGCGGCGCAGCAAAAGTATTCTTCTGGTACATCCTCTAAACATGGCCTGCTTTGTTTGCTTGATTTTTTATTTGTACAGTTGCAGAGAACCATAATGTAATTTCCATTACGTTTACAGGTATATGCACTGTCATGGCTGGTCGTGTTCACGGTTCTAGTAGTTCTAAAGGTAGGACACTGCTCTTTCATACATAGGTCCAGTTATCTCCGATCCAATACTTTCAAATCTTACCTCTTGTATTTGGCCTTTGTATTCAGATGGTTTCAATAGGAAGGAAGAAATTTGGTATCGTTGTATTCCTTTGCTTTACCTGTGTGATGGCGAGCATAAGTGTTGTATTTAAGCTCACATTTTCTGATGTCCTTGCTGGTATTCTTGGTTCGGTGCCTACTGGATGGTTTATTCTGCTGGTTAGTGAAGCCTCTATTCATCAACTTGTTTCAGATTTACTTTTAGAAAATAGAAACCAAAGAACAAATATGGATTTCCCATCCTTTTAACTGTCAACCAGGTTATGGCAAATGTCATTAATCACTAAGTTTTAAATAGCCGGCTATAGCCTTGCTATAGCCCGTCTACAGCTGTTTGAGAAGGGTGCCGCTAAATTGTACTCGCCCCTATTCATGTAGAATTCTCCAGTACAGTTATGAAAAAGCTGGTGGTAGCATAGCTATAACTGATTTTGAGGACCTCCGCTATTTGTCATAGCCCACTAGTTAAAACTATGTTAATCAGCAACAATTCTGGTACCCCGTTATTTAAATTACTTTTTTTTCACAGATTGGGCAAGCATGCTCTCCATTTCTTAAGAAGACTATGGTGTGGGACAGCATCATGGAGCTCGGCAGGGTATATGACAGCTTCATCGGTTTAATCATGTTCCTGCCAATTGGGTTCTTGTCATTGTTTCCCCGTGTCTCAGAAATCCACACACGATTTCTCTTCAACAAAACATGGTCACGGGGCATCCAAATCTCAATGATCCTTGCAGGTCAGAAGGACATATTGGAGTTTGATTAACCACTTCCATTAATTTCCCCGTCCAAACTCTCTTGGACAGGAAATAAATAATTTAGTTTTCATGATCAAATCTGGGTGTCTGTTTATGCTATATGTGTAGACATATTTTGAAGGTGCGCGTGAAAATACCTGGGGGAGTTTCTCCTTATCCATTGAGTATTTTCAGTTTTACGGTGTATACATTTTGTGATGAGTGAAATGCACACACACTTATTGAACTATTTGAGAACTTGTAGTTTCATCCCTCTATCAGCTCAAAATTATAGAACTTTTATGTACAGTGCACATACGGACCTAAAGGCTTATATTTCACTAGGTCCAATCCACTCAAAGTCCATACAGTGAAACATGTGAATCATGGACCACAAGGGTCCCTCATCTGGCGACGGAGCTTGTCAAACATGCTGCATTGTCAGCCGTGTGCTCAGCAACAGTGGGAGGCTAATAGGGAGTAGAGGTCAGGGAAGGATATAAGGTGGGCCATTCCCGAGCAGCTCGTCAACGTTGACGATAGAAGCACAGGTACGTCGCCGGGTCGTAGAAGGCAATGGTAGATTCAGGTGCACTTCCCGGTTGAGGAGTCCAACAGGGAGAAGCGGGGAGCAACAACGGAGGAGATTGACACACTAGTGAGCGAGCTGAACATGGCGAAGACAGGTACGGATCCGATGATTTGCATCAAGGTGGCTCAATTCTTTGGACAGAGAAGTTGAGAAGGCCTAGGCTGACTCATCTGTTGCCAGCAATTAAGACCGTCAATCTGAAAAGGCCTAGGTGGATGAGCGATAATGAATCGTCGGATCACGGATCTAAAACCAGCAAAGATCAGAAGGAGTACAAGACCACAAAATTTAAAAATTAAGAGTAGATTTTTAGCAATAATCTTCACTAGTAGAAAACGGGCCTATTGTCTCGGTTCGTAAGGGCCTTTTGTCCCGGTTCCTGAACCGGGACTAAAGGGGCGTTACTAATGCCCTGACCCTTTAGTCCCGGTTCTAACCAGAACCGAGACAGATGGGCCCAGGCAGGAGGGCCTTTGGTCCCGGTTGGTGGCACCAATCGGGACCAATAGACCTCCACGCGTCAGCATTCCTGTGGCTGGGGTTTTTGTTTTTTTTAAAGGGGGTTGGGGGTTTTGAGGGGTTAATTTAGGTATTTCATATATTGTGTTAGATAGCTAATTAATAGAGAGAAGTGTCCTCTCTTATGTCCGTGCTTGATCGACGCTACGTACTATACATACGTATAGAGAGGACTAGACACGCTGGCTAGCTAGTAAGCAAACGAAGGAAACAGAAGATCGTCATGAACATATATGCATACAGAGAGAAGTGATATCGACCATCTCTCCTTCTCCGAGAGATTGGTCGAACAACAAGTTCTCGTATATCTATCCGACATTACCAGCTACATATAGAGAGCGGCGTTTTGGCTCCTAGGTGCATATGCATCCATTGTCGAAATACACATTTCGAAAAGTTGAAAAATTCGGAACAAAAATCCCACGTGTATATCCGGACATTTTATATGCGTTCACAAGGTTTCGATGAAAAACGACGTTTTTTGTGGCTTGTGTAAAAAAGATAAAGAAATGCCTCGTGAATAGTTAGAATGAAGCATCAGAAATTGTCTTTTTTACACAAGACATAAAAAACCTTGTTTTTCACCGAAACCTTGTGCACGCACATAAAATGTCCGGATATACACGCGGGATTTTTGTTCCGAATTTTTCAACTTTTCGAAATGTGTATTTTGACAATGGGTGCATATGCACCTAGGAGCCAAAGGCAATTACCGTTATATACAATAATTATCTCTTACAAATATAATCTCCTAAATTACCGACGCATGGTCCACATAGTATTCTCCGTCTTCAGCGATCACGTGGTCAAGAAAGAATGCCGCCAATTCCTCTTGAATTGCTCGCATGCGATCTGGTGCTAGGAGTTCATCCCGCTGCCGAAACATCTAATTTGAAGAAGGGGGTCAATACATATATATATATATATATATATATATATATATATATATATATATATATATATATATATATATATATATATATATATATATATATATATATATATATGAATGAATGAAACTCAACACAAATGATGGTAATAATCTAAAATTGTGAATATTATTTCTTACGCACTTCATATTGTTCGTCAAAGTACCCGCCCCGCTCACAGGTCGTGTGGCGGATGGACTCGCAAACGTAGTATCCCAGAAATCATTCCCTTGGTCCTGCCACAACCACTTTACAAGAAATAGAGGTCAGTCAAACAGATAAGCATGAATGCCAAATGGTATTGATGAAACTAGCGCTTGAATAAATAGCTAGGAGACGCGCGGAACATGCTACTATAGTACTTACTTTCGGGTATCTAAATTACAGCATCTTCGGCAGTCCCGGAGATTTTTTGGTGAATTTTCTCCAAACCCTGCCAGACAAAAGAAAACAATTACTTGATATCAGGAAATGAACAAAGTTGCTGATATGGTGGATAATGATCGATTTAACTTACTTCTCGAGGATTTCATTCATGTCCGCATACTCCTGGGGATCTTTTCGTTTAGAGTCCAAGACAGTTACTAGTCCCTGCTCAAGCCTAATCTCTAGGAGAATATAGTGATACCTGCGCACGCATGCATAACTCATCAATTACATTACTATAACCTGGACTAATATATAAGGGAAACCGAATATGCACAAGACAGTAACACTCACTTGAAGTTGTAAGGAAAGAGTATTATATCTTTGTTTTCATTTATTTTGAATGATTGTAGCAAGTTGGCCTCGGTATCTGCGGCACGAAGTTCAACCTCATTTGCATCTATGAGATATGTGTTAATGAACCCAATATCACCGATTTGTCTTTTCTTCAATTCGGTGATCTTCAATCTGCATAATATAGTGAGGATAATTATAAATACATGCAATGAAAGAGCTGAGCTATATAGAGAGACTTAATGACAGAAGTAGTAGTACTTACAGAGAGTAGCAGGTGACCGTTGCTTTATCGAGGGCCAATTGATTGAAAAAATGATAGAACTCCACAAATGGAATAGGCAACAGATCAATTCCAACGAGGTCATGCTCCGGTTTAACTCTCACATACAAAGTACTCCTCCCCCCAGACTCTCTGCAGATTTTCAAGTACCAATCATGCAATCTTCGCATCATCGTTGATAGAGATCTTTCATCTTTGACGAGAGGCTTCCCGTACTCATATCTGTTTATCTGCACGTCCATGAAATCATAATGTACATCATCGGGCAGGTAATCTCCAAGATTGCTATAACCGGGCACCATCCTCGGATCAACGATGTCGCTAGGCACCTTGAGCGAGGGGCACGATTGATTCCCTTTTTCGCCGAGCTGGGCAATTTGTTTCCCAGCTGCTCGTCGTTCTTTCATCCTTTACTCACTGACTGTACTTTCCGACCGCTCCGCTTCGGCCCATGTCTTTCCAATAATGCGCTCATAGTTGCCTTTCGGTGGAGACTTGGGTGGTTTTGCCAGGGCAGCCAGAGTGCGCTTCGCTTTCACCGGATCTACTTTCTCCTCCGGAGGTGGTTGTCTCTGTGCTTTCAACCCTTCAAACCAGTCCTTCGCTTTGGTTCGCGCGATCTTCGCGTTCGCCTCCGGGCTCATCTCGTATGGTAACTTCTCTGGAGTCTTCAGAGAAGGACCGAATCTGTATTTCTTCCCGCCTTTGGATGTACTGCTAGACGCCAGCCGAGCAGACGGAGCGGGTGTCTTCTTTACTTGCTTACGAGGCGGAGGAGAAGGACTACGACGCGCCAGAGCAGCTGTAGGAGCGGCGGCGGGTCTCTTCCGCCCTTGCTGACGAGGCGGAGAAGGAGGAGGCTGGCTGCTCTGGCGCGCCGGCGCAGGCGGAGAAGGAGGCGGAGTGCCGCCATGCGCCGGAGAAGGAGCCGTCCGAGTGCCCTGATCGTCACTCGCCGGAGGAGGAGGCGGTGGAGGAGGCGGAGTGCCCTGACTCGCCGGAGGAGGACGAGGAGGCGGAGGCGTCCAGTTCGGAAGGTTGATGAGCTCCTTCCGCCATAGGCATGGAGTCTTCAGAGAAGAACCCAGCCGAGTCTCCCTTCTCCGGTAGGATGGTCAAGCGGGAGGTCCTCAAATCCCTCCGTTATTTCATCCACCATCACCTTAGCATATCCTTCTGGAATCGGCCGGCAGTGAAAAGTTGCGCCGGGTTCATTAGGAAAAACAGAGCCAACAGCCCCCTTGACCTTCATATTAATCCATTGCGTCATAAGGTGGCAATTTTGAGACTCCGTGATAGCATCCACGGGATAGCTGGCAGGAGCCGTCAAGACATGCTCCGGCTGAAGCGGCTCGGTGGAAGCCACGCTGCTTCTCCGCTGAGATGTCGGGGTAGCTTCGGGGGAAGCTTCGGCATTTCGTTTGCTGCGGTTTGCTTCTTGTTCCTCTATACCTTGTACCCTTGATTTAAGCGCCTACAGTTCGGTCTGCTGCACTTTCTTCCTCCTCTCCTGGCATTTGTAACCGCCTGCGTCCGAAAACCCAGCCTTCCATGAAGTGGAGCCTGGCGTGCCTCGTGTCCGTCCAGGGTGCTCAGGATTCCCGAGGGCCATTGTGAGCTTGTCGTTCTGTCTGTCTGGAACGAACGTCCCTTGCTACGCTGCTTCGATATAATACCGAAGGTTCTTGAAGGGTATGTCAAGTTGCTCGTCCGTCCAAACGCACATCCCTGTTACAGGGTCCAAGGATCCGCCAGCCCCGAAGAACCAAGTCCGGTAATGGTCTGGCCAGTTCATTGTCTCTGGTTCGATCCCTTTATCAAGCAGATCAGTCTCGGCCTTTGCCCACTTAGGCCGGCCTTTGAGGTAGCCACCTGACCCCGTGCGATGGTGAAGCTTCTTCTTTGCAGCATTTTTCTTGTTTGGCTCCGACATCTTCTTACTTTTATCCGATGTCTTGTGGGCCACAAATTTGGGTCATTGATCTCTGATCTTCTCATATTTGCCGATGAATTGTGGTGTCTCTTCTTTGTCGACAAACCTTTTTAGCTCATTCTTCCACCTCCTGAATAGCTCTATCACGAACAGCAACGCCTTTAGGTTAAATTCCTCTTGTTTGTGCTCATCCCACGTACGTACATCGTTTCCATTCCACAGCTATAAAAGTTCTTCAACTAATGGCCTTAGGTACACATCAATGTCGTTGTCGGGTTGCTTAGGGCCTTGGATGAGAACTGGCATCATAATGAACTTCCGCTTCATGCACATCCAAGGAGGAAGGTTATACATACATAGAGTCATGGGCCAGGTGCTGTGATTGCTGCTCTGCTCCCCGAAAGGATTAATGCCATCCGCGCTTAAAGCAAACCATATGTTCCTTGGGTCCTTAGCAAACTCATCCCAATACTTTCTCCCGATTTTTCTCCACTGCGACCCGTCAGCGGGTGCTCTCAACTTCCCGTCTTTCTTACGGTCCTCACTGTGCCATCGCATCAACTTGGCATGCTCTCCATTTCTGAACAGACGTTTCAACCGTGGTATCATAGGAGCATACCACATCACCTTCGCAGGAACCCTCTTCCTGGGGGGCTCGCCGTCAACATCACCAGGGTCATCTCGTCTGATCTTAAACCGCAATGCACCGCATACCGGGCATGCGTTCAGATCCTTGTATGCACCGCGGAAGAGGATGCAGTCATTAGGGCATGCATGTATCTTCTGCACCTCCAATCCTAGAGGGCATACGACCTTCTTTGCTGCGTATGTACTGTCGGGCAATTAGTTATCCTTTGGAAGCTTCTTCTTCAATAATTTCAGTAGCTTCTCAAATCCTTTGTGAGGCACAACATTCTTTGCCTTCCACTATAGCAATTCAAGTACGGTACCGAGCTTTGTGTTGCCATCTTCGCAATTGGGGTACAACCCTTTTTTGTGATCCTCTAACATGCGATCGAACTTCAGCTTTTCCTTTTGACTTTCGCATTGCGTCCTTGCATCGACAATGACCCGGCGGAGATCATCATCATCGGGCACATCGTCTGGTTCCTCTTGATCTTCAGCAGCTTCACCCATTGCAGCATCATTGGGCACATTGTCTGGTTCCTCTTGATCTTCACCAGCTCCCCCCGTTGCAGCATCACCGTATTCAGGGGGCACATAGTTGTCATCGTACTCTTCTTCTTCGCCGTCTTCCATCATAACCCCTATTTCTCCGTGCCTTGTCCAAACATTATAGTGTGGCATGAAACCCTTGTAAAGCAGGTGGGTGTGAAGGATTTTCCGGCCAGAGTAAGACTTTGTATTCCCACAATTAGGGCATGGACAACACATAAAATCATTCTGCTTGTTTGCCTCAGCCGCTTCGAGAAATTCATGCACGCCCTTAATGTACTCGGAGTGTGTCTGTCATCGTACATCCATTGCCGGTTCATCTGCGTGCGTTATATATAATTAAGTGTGTCAAAAACCATTACAGAACATCATGAATAGATAATTAAGTGACCAAATTAATATAAGTTCATCATCACATTAAAACCAAAGTACATACATAGTTCTCATCTAACAACATATAGCTCTCCAGAGCATCTAATTAATTAAACCATACATTGAAACTATGTAAAACATTTCAATGCGAAAACAAACGGGATCATAATCGCAACCAAGGTAACAATTGATCCAACGGCATAATGATACCAAGCCTCGGTATGAACGGCATATTTTCTAATCTTTCTAATCTTCAAACGCATTGCATCCATCTTGATCTTGTGATCATCGATGACATCCGCAACATGCAACTCCAATATCATCTTCTCCTCCTCAATTTTTTATTTTTTCCTTCAAGAAATTGTTTTCTTCTTCAACTAAATTTAACCTCTCAACAATAGGGTCAGTTGGAATTTCTGGTTCACATACCTCCTAGATAAATATAATCTATGTCACGTTGGTCGGCATAATTTTCATAAATAATAAATGAACCAATAGTTATAAAGATAATATATACCACATCCGAATCATAGACAGGGCGAGGGCCGACGGGGGCGGATACCAAAACCATCGCACTATATAAGATGCAATAATAAAAGTAAGAAAATGATACAAGTATCTATCTAAAAATACAAGTAAAATATTTTTCCTTTCAGAAAGAAGATAAGAACAAGAGGCTCACCACGGTGGTGCCGGTGATGAGATCGGCGCGGGTGATCGACGGCGGTGAAGATGGGGGCGGGGCGTGACGGACCGCTAAACCTAGACAAATATTGAGGAAAATGGAGCTTGGAGGTCGAGCTTGGAGAGGAGAAAGCTTAAGTAGTGTGGCTCGGGCATTCCATCGAACACCTTGTGTGCATAGGAGGTGAGCTAGAGCACCACCAAGCCCTATCCCCCTCGGCCAGAAAAAACAGAGCAGTGTGCTCTGCTCTTGCGCGAGGGGGTATATATAGGCACCACCATTGGTCCCGGTTGGTGGCATGAACTGGGACTAAAGGGGGGCCTTTGGTCCCGGTTCATGCCTCCAACTGGGGCCAATGGTGGTGGGCCAGGAGCCAGGACCATTGGTCTCGGTTCGTCCCACAAACCAGGACCAAAAGGTCCAGACGAACCGGGACCAATGGCCCACGTGGCCCGGCCGGCCCCCTGGGGTCATGAACCGGGTCCAATGCACCCATTGGTCCTGGTTCTAGACTGAACCGGGACTAATGGGCTTACCCGGCCTAAACCTTTGCCCCCTTTTCTACTAGTGCTTGTCTTGGTCTAATTAGGAATCAACTATATTGGATCGATTAGTTCTACGTATTTGATTAGTACTTTAGTACGAGATAGTAGGTACATGCCCTGATTTAGCTCGGCATATTACTGTAGAGTTTGATCCAGTTCAGGGAGAGTTGGTCGTGCCTAGCGTCTCTTTTCTCCACAGTGAACACACCCCTTTCCAATAGAATGAGTTGTCTTCTCCTATACCCCCCCCCCCTCTCTCTCTCTCTCTCTCTCTCCGCCTCCACATCCTCCCTCACCAATGGTGGATCTCTCTAGCTATGGCCACAATTCGTTCGGTCGTGGAGGCGCTCATGACAGATGGCGTTCGGCTCTGCTGGTAAAACTACAACAAGATCTCATCTTAATCGACCAGTTATTTTTGTGGAGTTGCTTTTCATCACAATATTAAAAAAGTTATTGTTCTTATTCAGGTTAACACTGCCTAGCATTCTAGTTTTGGTTCTTTGAGTATAGGTTCCTTTGATTCGGTTTGTATATTCTTTGAAGATGATTTTCTTCTCAATTGATCCGTGTTGGAAATATACGAATTGCCAGTTCATTTCCTAGATCTTAGAACATGTATGTGCATGTTTCATTGTTTTCGAACGCCCTGCAAAACTAACCCCAAACCTCCTCAAATCATGCCTCTTATTTAAGCACCACCTACCTCTGCTTCGAAGAAAGGAGACGTCGCTTCCTATCTCTCCCTCTCGTCCTACGGATCCGCTCCCTTCCTGGCATGTGGTTCTCACTCCGCCACCACAAATCGTTTCTTCGCCATAATCATTGGCGCGCCTGACCGACGATATCCGGCTTAGGCCCATCCGCTCTCAATCCTAATTGGCATTCACATGTATTTACTTTTTATGCGAAAGTTGTTATTATTTTTACAAGATCTATAATTTGGATTTCTTATTCGGGTTAAGACTATGGGTCAATCTAGCTAGGGTTCTTATTACTATTTCATTTCCTTGATCTTAGTGTAAGTACCCGAATGTTTACACACATACAAACACCACATTAACTTTTGAACGGGGAAAAAGTTTATGAAAAGATAGCCCGATAACTTCCATGTAAATAACATGGTAATATACAAATCGCGGACCCGACTTACACACAAACACCATGATAACTTTTGACCGAAATATCAAATGTTCAAAACATCATACCCACAAACACCATGGTAACCTTTTGATTTGGAAAAAAGTTACTGAAACAATACCCCATGGTAATTTCTTTGATGCATGGTCATATACGCACCTCATTCCTAATAACTTAGGTATATACACAACGGTAGCTTTTACATCATGAAAAAAGTTGTTTACATACACACCTCGATAACTTGTGTATAAATGTCATGATAATATACGTACAACAGAGCTGATAACTCACATATAAACACCGGATAACTTTTTCCCTGGATAAAGTTGTTTGAAAACGTACCCCGATAACTTATGTGTAAGCAACATGATAATATACATACAACAGAGCTGGTAAGTCACCTACAAATACCATGATAATATTTTGACCCGGAAAAATAGTTGTTAAAAACCATACACTCGGTAATTTATGTGTAAATGACATGATAATATACGCACAACATAACTAATAATTCACGTATAAATACCACAATTATTTTGGCAAGTGTTTTCCAAAAATATACACAACATCGATTATTTTTTGTGTAAATTATATGATAATATTTGACCACATACCTAATAACTTACGTACAAATACCGCGGTAACTGAGCCAGGAAAAAAGAACAACTTGTTGAAAAACATGCCCCCGATAATTTCTAAGTAAACATAATGATTTTTTTACGCGCAACGGACACATGATCGTAAGTGGCCAACGGGGCGGTCTGGATCGGTCCAATCTAGCATGCGCCTAAATTGTCCTAGCCTGACATGAGCTGCAAACTTATGTTTCATAAGAAGGCTTTTGTTGCATCTGCACATGGACCTCACCTTGCGGCCCATGCACGGCACCCATGCTAGATGGTGGTATTACAGGCCTGATAGTTAACTTACAAATATCATGGTAATTTTTAACCAGGCAAAAAAGTAGTCGAAACATACCCCTAATAACTTTGGAAACACTATGATAAGTTATGTACTGCATGCGTGATAACTTCCGTAGTCCAGCGTGGCAACTCTTGACCTAAAAAAAGTCATTAAACATAGCAATATGAGATCTAGTTTCAAAGCTCTCGTTGTGATGATTTTTCTATATCAAAACTATTTTCCAATCCACCCAAAAGTTTGACCTACAAATCAATTTGAAGTTTGCTTTTTGAATTAATATATGATGACATCATCAAATTTGTTGGTGTATGCATGCATGTTTAAAAATGAAGTGTTCACTCCCGCCTCACGCTCGGTCGCATGCATGCCTCAGTCCCACCCTCCTCTCGCATGCAGCAGATCGAAGCTAGTACGAGTCGTCTGTATCTGTTCTTAAAATTAGCACGTTTGAAAGTTAGTCGTGGACATAAAAAAATAGGTACAAATCAATGCTCCCCAAAGAATTAAGTTTAGCAAAAAAAATAGTCTATTCATGAATGCTTTTTCATCCCTTTTGTAAGAAAAGAAACATGACCAGGATAAAATAAATAAAAAATGAAACAAAATCTCTCCCAAAAATCTTCCAAATTGTACTTGAGTTATAATTTTCATAAGATTTTACTTGGTATATGTACCAATTACAGGAAGCAGACTGCTCGGTAGCTCATGAGGTTAAGCGATTATATAAATAAATGGATGAATGGTGATAATTATATACTGATGTTAATACAGTCTAGGTTAAAATGAACTGATGATTTATAACTGTGATATTAATGTAGTCACTGGCTCATAAATTATCAGTTTTATCGTCACACTAAAGAGTAAAGAGATCAGCATGACCACGTTTAGAGAGGAATGTATTCAATGGATGTCCTGAGAGGAAAGGGCATATTAGCATGATATTAAGCACAACGTACAGTAATTCGCAGCCCGTGTCAAAATCCTCCCTTTCTATTTGTCTGAACTCCCGTCTTGAGTCCATTACATATTTCTCTTTGTTGTTCTCTTTCCAAGCGAATTGTCTGAGATTAATTGTTTGACCCAAGAATTTAATGTAAACAATGATTAAAACTAGAATATTTCTTGTGTTGTTTGTTCTCAATTATTATTGAGATGTCATATTTTATAGTTGGGCAGTTGCTACATATGCACGTATAAATGCAAAAAGGTACATATTCTCCAAATAAAAAAGATATGAATAAATACATATAAAAATCGACATAGGTTAGAACTTCCGGATTTATATTTGTGCTCACGGACATTTCAATATTCTCTTTTAACAAACAAGTGATATATTGTTGCTTTACATGGTTGCTAGGTCAGAAACTTTTCAAGGAAATCTGTTTTGCATTTATCCCTTAAAAAGTATATTAGGCAAGACGTTCATTTGAATAGTCGTTGTCCTTTACGTTTTTGTTAAGTTGTTGGTTCATCAACGGTGTGGGACTGTGCAAAAAATAAATGTTGGACATAAATAGTTATTTTCATGTTTAGATATCATTGTGCTATATAAAATTATTTAGCTGGCACTATTGTGGAGAGTAGTTAGGACACCATTGGAGTTGGTAGAAAGTAACTTATGGAATAATGTGGGCACAAGGCTCAATGGCATTTAATTTAGTTGGCAAATTAAGTTGAGGTACACTAGGTTCTTCTAAAATGTTTATCATGATAAAGGAAACCCATTTTAATAAACTTTATATTTCATAAGTTGGTTCTGTATGGTTAATACCCTCATCAAGAATGCACTCTCCAGTGGAATACCCTAGACATACGCTACTGCAAGTTGAAAAAAATCAAATGGTTCTGCACTACGAGGACATTATAATTCTTCTCTGTGCCGCTCAGCAGCATGCACATCAATTTAGTATTTAATTAATGACTAATCCACCACTGAATGACAAAAAATTTCACCGACTCCCACATGATTGGATGTTGAATCACATTGTCATTCCCATTCTTATTTTCCCAACCACACTCACTAACTACGAAGTCACATTTTGTTGTTCTTTCCAGTCGAATAGGCTTCGCAATGATGCATCAATTTCCACAGTTCTACGTTGTAGTAAGTCACAGTTTATAGTAACTTTTGTCTCATATATATTTACTAATTCGAGGTTGTGTATGTATCACCATGTGAACTAACATCTTCTAGATTAATTAATAATTTAAAGATAAAGATGACACTAGCACACATACCCGTGCGTTGCAACGGGGAAGAAAATTGATTTGCCCATCAAAACATCCATCGGCGCAGTATGGTGGGGCAGGAGATGCATGTCGCGGTATAGAGATATACATACCATGCTTTAATGTCTATTACTATGGTGCATGCATGCATGGCCGATGAATAAGCATGAACGGATACCTGCGTCACTTCCTCTTTGACCCCTGAGAAGTAACCTCTAGTTGAATGGGTAGGAAGGCAGTTCAGTGGAAGACGACGTCCGTATCGATTGTGAGGCGCTTGTGGTAACTTAATCAATCTCATGACTCGTCAGCTCAGCCTCTCAGAGGTGCTCAAAAGGGGCATGATATGCATGTGTGCACTCATAGGGTTAGTGTATGTACGTGCTTGTGACTTGTGAGCGTCTACGTCTACTGTGTTTATAAAAAAAAGTTTTATTTTAATCTTTGCATGCATCAATAATGTGTTTGTGCGTTGCACCGAAAGAAAGAAAACTCATTGCACGTTTCTAGTGACTCATTTATGTTGCCACTTTTAATGTTCACCACCGTCGTCGATGATGGTAGGATCTTTGGCATGTGCAGTTACCGCATTCATGTTCTCCGACGGTGCCTCCTTTAGCTTCGCCCTATTATCGGACGGAGTAATATTTTTTTAATATATTTTAATGCAATTTTTTGCGTTATTTGGACTTGTCCAAACACAAGCATTTCGGTATAAGGTATTCCCTAAAAAAAGGCACACACATATCTTGTACCCCACTCCAAGAGCCATGCAACATCTTCACATATTTACGCGTGTCGTAACACCTCAAAACCAATTCTCTAGTTTCTTTCCATAATAATTATTAATATATTTGTTTTATTTTATTTTGCATTGCATCATGTCATGATGCTTTAATTTGTAATCAGGTTGTTCATGCCCTCAACTTGAATTAAAAATTGCTAACCCAAATAGGTTGTGAATGAATAAATTGCATAGATCTTTGTTTAAATCGAGAGAATTGACATGGTGGTTCTCTTTTATAACCTATGAACATAGCCTCCCAATGTTATTTGGGAGCTAAAATAAGGTACTCCATTATTTGCAAATTACACATAAAAATACTTGCAATTGAAATACCTTTTGTTTCTAAATATTTTCAAATCAATGCTCTATTCTCCAATACTCCAATTCAAGCTGTGGAGCTTTGATATATGTCAGAGTAGGAACATGCAAAAAAATATCAGCTCGAACAGAAAATATTTGATTTTTCTTCTCTTATCTCTATTTTTCTCTATTGAAAAATGGCAATGCGCAGTCCCAGTTTTTTTTTTGGGCGCAGCGGCAGCCTCCGAGCAGGCCGAATAAGAACTCCTCAAAAAAAAGCAGGCCAAATAAGGCCAGCGGGCTCCAAGGCCGAACGGGCCCAGCTGCACAGCACAGCTCTACCCCCCGCTAACCCTAGCGACAGGGGACAGCGTCTGCTCGATCCCTTCATTCGCTCCCTCCTGCTCGATCCCCAGGCGACACACGCGCGCACCCGCCGCCGCCAGGGCACCATCACCTCGCCTGATCTCCCGCCTCCTTTGCCCCTCCCTCCGGCGAGCCTCTTCTTCCCCACCTACCGGGCCTCCTCTTCTCTCCCTTGCGCCCCTTCAGGCAACGGCGCCCATGGCCACAACCCACCCGACCGGCCCTTTCTTCCCTTCCTTCCATGGCCTCTCTCTCCCTTGCGCCCCTTCTCTCCTCTGTACATCATCCTCTGGCCCACCGGCGCCCTGGTCACCACCGCGTCCAGCATCACTTCTGCCCCTCTGCCGCTTCACCTCGTCAATCCATTTCCTCCTTCACTCTGTTCCTTTTCCATCGGTCCCTTCCTTCCTTCAGTCACTTCCCTTTGGGGAGGAAATTAATTTCTAATGCGGCTTGTGGATCCTCATTGTAACTCTCGTATGTATGAACTGGTGAACATACATGGAACTCAGCGAGGCGGCTATATTTGTATTGAAATTTTGCAATTGGTAAGCGACGCGATGCTTAGGAGGCAGTGTACGATAAAATAGATGGAACTCCGAGCGTACGGGTAACAAACGTTGACGTATATACAGTGGTAAAGATTAGGGATTAGGGAAAGAAAATGAAAGGCAAGCGTCCGTGCTCAATATTTATGCGTAAAACTACTCAATCTTGAAGCCGATCTAAATAGGAAAACCCAGACGTATGTCCCTTTTCTGGTCTGAACACGTGCGAACCGTTATGAAGATCTATCTTTAAATCTTGGCAGTCAATCTTTATGGCTAACACACAATCAACGGATATAAAGAGATGACGTATGAAGAACTATGAAAGCTTCCGTCCTTTATTATTAGGTATAGATATGAGCAATTGAGCTTATTCCTATGAGATTACATATAGCTGGAAATTACCGGTTAAGTGTCCATATTATAAATAAAGTATACGACATCTTTTACTCATAAAATTTTGGAAAGTTAGAAGAGAGAAAGCTTATGATTACATCTTGGATATTACGAGCCCCAAACTATGTTTGTGTGCATCATATAAAACATATTTTTTTTAAATAGTCTGTCATGGATTTGTCACGGCAGATGCCCTAGGAATCGGACTTAGGTGTGGATCCATCGCAACTAGATTAGCTTGAAGGGGTTAAACGGGACAAGAGACACTCAGAGTTTTTTATCCTGGTTCGGCCTCTCTCAATGAGGTAAAAGCCAAATCCAAGTGGGATTGTATTGCTCGGGACTCAACAACCAGGAAGCGAATATGCTTGACCTATTTCTCGAGCGATTGTTTTCTTGAGTTAACCCGCCGCCGGGTCACCCCATTATATACAGGCTGATGCCCGACGGCTTACAGAGTCCCGGCTGGCTCATACACAACGTGTCTGGCTCGGTAACTAACTAAACTTGCCTTACAATATAAGTTAAGCATATGGCAGTTCACACCCATGGTCCTCGGGTTTTGGGCCTTCAATAAGCTTGTTGTACGAACCGCCATCCTCGCGCCTTCTTGGGCCTCTTCATCTTAAGCCACCAGTGGCATCACCCGGCCCCTCCTGGGCGGGTCATACCCATTTGTTATATCCCCAACATTAGGCCCTAGGTTGATTTGAACTTTTTCACGTCAATCTTCAACACTTGACTTAGTAGAATCTTCCATCACCAATTCATTGCCATTTCATTGTAACCCGCCGTGATGCCATATCTCAGAATTGTGCTAACCTGTGATGACGTCATCTTGCATTAACTTCGCACGAAGCTCGGCACATCTCAGTAGATATTTTTATCTTTAATGGACCTCCAAAAACCGAGGCGCCCTTGTGGCCATATAATCATTTTTTGGCCTCCTCGATTCCCACGCAGGCCATCTATCCATTGCCTTATAAATACGGACGGGTAGGGGGTCCTTCTTTTCATTTTTTACTTTGCCCCCTCGTCTTCGTCTTCCTCCTTTCCACACACCAGCAATCCGAGCTCCGCCGCTGCCGTCTTCCCCCAGCGACTTCAACTCCAGCCACTGCATCAACCTGAATGGACCAGAAATCTACGGCGCACCTCCGCTGTTGATCAGCATCCGTAAGTACTTCTTCTTCCTCATAGTAGATCTGCATTAGGGTTTTGCTGTTCGTCGATGTTCGTCACCGTTCTTCCTCTGGCTCCTTTAGATCACATAGTTAGATCTAAACTCAATCACCAAGGATATGCGGTAGCAGTTTCAACATTTATTTCAATAACAAAAAATCATCCCTTCTGTAGAAGATCTCATCTGAACACATGAACACTTCTGCTACCGCCACCTTAGGTTTAGAATTTATTTACATTTCTAAACTACTGTTGATCCTAAAATCATAGCACCAATCTTCAGAACTTGTTTGTCCTTCACTTAGTAAAAAATTTACTTTCCAATCTATTGTACTGCAATCATACGGGCAGCTTATATGATAACCATAACCCGCCATATAGCATTAGTCCCCTTGTTAAGCCGCCAATATTCATTTACAATCCATATAACCCGCACTGTCTTTCGGTTTAAACATATCGACGTTTTGTAGTACTTATTTTTTGATCATTAGCCAGCTTAACAGCATAATCTTAAACCGGCAATCTTTCCCTCTCTAGTCAAAAATGTCTAAAGCTAAGACTGTCACCTCCTGCAACTGGGTCGTTTCCCAGGTTACCGAAGAAATATTGAATGAGTATGTCCAGACAGGCGTCTTAGCCAAAAAAAGATGTCATCCACTAGAGGGTCCCAGGCACAGAAACACCATGGTGCCCAAGGAATGTGAAGTAATTGTATTTACTGATCATCTGCTCCGAGGTTTTACTCCTACCAGCTCAAAATTCTTCCATGATGTGTTGCACTTTTTCAAGCTCCACCCTCAAAATATATAGCCCAATTCCATTTCAAACATCTGTAACCTTCAAGTATTTTGCGAGGTGTACCTTCAACAGGAGCCCACTGTAGAACTATTTAGGGAATTTTACTATTTAAACCGGCAGACTGAGTTCACAGATGGGCCCAGCCTAGAGTTAGGTGGCATTTTGATTCAGAGGCGAAAAGAAGCCACTTTTCATGCCGCCACACTCCCCGGTCATCCCAAAGACTGGAAACAAACTTGGTTTTATTGCAAAGACACCTCTCGAGCAGGTGAAAATTGTCTGCCGGGTTATCGTGAAAACCTGCTTAGCAACATACATAATATTCTAGAATGGATCAGCACCGGAAAACGAGCCAAATATATGCCTATTTTTTCAAATATCAGAGCCTTAATGGCCCATGGGTTGACCGGAGTCGATTTAGTCCGGTGCTCGGTTACATGGAGAATCTTGCCCTTAAGCTGTCGATCCGGCTTAATGTGTGAGTATACTGGTGATGTTAAAGGTCCCCTATGCCACTGCCGAATAGAGTTGACTGATGATGACATCAATAATATGGCCAAGACACTGTTGAATGATACCTTGGAGACTTGTAGTAAAACAAGCTTCAGTCATTTCTGCACTCTCAATAAGCCGCCAGTTGTAAGTATTTTCAAACAACTTTCATTAAATCATCATTTGTCCATATGCCTTCTCATTTTTACTTGATTTCTGCAGGCTAACTCCACCTTCTAGAATAAGAAGCTTCAAGACAAACCGGTCAAAAATGACAGGGCCAAGAATAAGGGCCCAAAAAGGCTGCTAAGAAGAAAACGAGCACTTCAGAGCTATTTGCTTTGGATGATGACGAGTCGGAGGTAGACCTTGCCTCCCTTGGCTCCCTTTTATTCATCTTATTGACATGGAGCGTTATCAGGATACTGTGGAGGCCAGGTATGCAGATTGTGAAGAGGTAATTGTCCTTTCCTCCGGCTCAGAACCTTTGCCAGGACAGAAAGTTCGTCAAGTGTGCCGGAAAGTAAGGATTTCTCACCCTTTAGCTTACTTGGATCTCAACTTCATTTTGAAGAAGCAGCAGCATGAAGCTCACCGTACAACACGGAACATTGGCGGCGGGATTCTCTCCTCCGGCATGCCCAATATGCAAGTTCGTCGCAAGCGCCAAGCAGAGGTTTCACAAATTTCCTACTTAGCTTTTCCAAAGGAGGGTCTTATTCGACAACCTCTTAACCCTTTTGATTCAAACTTCAGGGAACCTCTCACTCTTCTTCTGATGAATGCACTGGGACTCAGTTTCCTCTGTTCAAGACTGTTCCTCGGTGAGAACACTTAAGCCTGCTTGCTTTAATAGCTTACTCAATTGGTATACTAATGTCATCATGTGTTTTATTTTCAGAGATATGGCCAAACCTAGGAAGAAGCCGAAGGTGAATAAACCGTCCGAAGATCCCAAGGTTACTGCCCGGAGAAACAGACTATGTCCGAGTCTTTGCATCAAGCTTTTGAAGCAGCCATGGATGATCCACCACCAGAAGAGAACCACGTCACCACAGACGCCATGAGTGTTGATCCAATAAATGCTAAGCGGCCCAGCCCCTCTCAGTCGTCTCAAGAAACTGAAGATATAATAGTTACTGTGATGGCTTATACAGCACCAGGCAACCCCACTGTCCTATCCAAGCACAGCGCCAAAGAAGAATTTTCTGCTGTGGATAAGGGCAAGTGGAAAGTGATTTGGAAAACTATGTCGAGTTCAATGCTCAGGAGATTTACTAAGGTTATCTAAACCGCCTTCACACCAGCCGTGACTTTGAAGCCGGCCTAGTCAACCTCATGAAGGAGCGTTTTGAGGTAAGCCATGCAATCTTCTCCATAGTATATTTATACCAGCCGCCAAGTCTACTGGATATGATAGAATTGAATATGCTGTAGACTTTAGATAGCCTCTTTAATCCTGCATTCATGTCATGGCATATTGTAGTTGCAGAATCTAAATGATTAGCCCCCAAGGGCCGGCTTAAGCTGCAAAGCTGAAGCTGGGACTTCAAATTGTAGTTTTGAACTTCGCATTCATAGCCCCCAAGGGCTGCAACTGACAACTTAAACCGGGACTTATCACCATAATCATGAATGAAATATAAACATGTAGTCCCCATGAGCCATCTGTAGTTGAAATAACTTTAGGCGGGTCTTGTATAAGTTGTCTTCAAAAGAGCAATGTACATTAGCCCCCAAGTGCCAAGTAAAATGCTTGTATTATGCTTGGGACTTCAAATAAGATGATTATCATAACAACATATTGCTTCTTAATCTCTTTATCTCCCAGGCTAAATTAAACATGAAAGAATCCCAAGTGGTGAATCTGCAGCAGAACATCCAAACTCAGCAATCTGAGACTTGCAAGGCTAGATCGCAACTGAAAATCGCTTTGGAAAATATTGAGAAACTAAAGAAGGACTTTAGTGCTGAGAGGAATGGTTGGGACACCAAGAAGGCAGCTCTATTGAAAACAACAGAAGAAGCCAAAGCTGCCCTTAAGCCGGTAACCCACGAGTTGTCCGGCTTAAAGTATCAAATCAATAGCATGACAGTGGCCATCTTTGGTATGTAATAATATACTTCAATCTTTCTTCATCAATGTTGAACAACCATTGAGCCGGTTCATGAATATACTTGCAGCTTCCAGAAGCACCAAGCTGGGTGATGATATGCGCATAAAGCTGAAAGCTGCATATACCCTTGTGGAGCAGCTGTACACTGGTGCTCAACGCGCCATTTCTGCTGCCATGCATAAGAAGCCACCACCTTCCCTCATCAAGGAAGTGTTAGAGAAGCTGTCTGTGCTGCCACAAAGGGTGGAGGAATTAAAGCGATCAGCCGCCCGAGCCAGGGCCATCACTGCCTTAAGAAGGGAAAAGGCGTGGCAAGCCGAACATGACCCAAAAGAGATATCAACCGGCTGCCCCAGCTTAAAAGAAGATGGGTCTCCCTTCAGCACCGAAGTATCCACCAAAATAGTAAGGGAGATGCGTCCTTGGGAAAGTAAATTGGCTGAAGAAACTGATCTCTCCAAGTATCATCCAGTTTATGATGCTGAAAACGCCAAGGCGAAAGCGCTGGTTCATTAGGCCGTGGACCTTATCCCGCCAACACATAAGCACACCTTCGCTCCTGATATTAACCTGTCAACACTTATAGATGATGAAGTTGTTTTCAAAGCATTGACTGGGATCAATTGGGCCACATCTGACTTCCAGCCAAAGGGTGAAGAAGAGGTAGAAGAACCGGTGCAAGATAACCTGAAATCTTCAACACGCCACGTCCAAGATAACTCATCAAAGGGCCGGTTTATCTTCCGCAGCTTTGGAAGTTGTGTGTATCAAAAACACTTACTGTTTTGGGCCACATGACGCCTTGTAATAGGCTAGTTGTAAACAATGATCTTCCATGCCATCATGCATGTTAATTTGCATAACACTTTGAATCACTGATCTGATGTTGAAGATCTGCTGTTTATGCTTATAATTCAATCATGCAGACCATATGTTTCATAGTCCCTGCACACAAGCAAATAATATTTGCCCTGGCGGTTTTACCCCAGGGTGGGTCACAATACCCCATAAAAAATTGTTGGTGACTGTATAGTCCACGACCAGGGCAGGTTATCAAAAAACGTAGCATATTCATAGAACAAGTAAATAACATACATGTGCATTTTATCCATACTGCCGACTTACAATGCCATATGCAGCAAGGGTAACAGCCCCAAAAAAGCCTTAGAGCGCCAAACTCGAAGTGCATAATCACATCATACTGGGGACTGCTACCTCTTGAGCACTGCATTGGATTTCCTCGAAGAGGAAAGGATGATGCAGCAAAGTAGCGTAAGTATTTCCCTCGGTTTTTGAGAACCAAGGTATCAATCCAGTAGGAGTCTACACACGAGTCCCTCGTACCTACACAAAGCAAGTAGCTGCTCGCAACCAACGCGAATAGGGGTTGTCAATCCCTTCACGGTCACCTACGAGAGTGAGATCTGATAGAGATGATAGATAATATTTTTGGTATGTTTGTGATAAAGATGCAAAGTAAAATAAAAGGAAAAGTAGAAAAGCAAAGCAATAATAAAGTGATGGAAGATTGATATGATGAAGATAGACCCGGAGGCCATAGATTTCACTAGTGACTTCTCTCAAGAGCATAAGTATTTTACGGTGGGTGAACGAATTACTGTTGAGCAATTGACAGCATTGAGCATAGTTATGAGAGTATCTAGGTATGATCATGTATATAGGCATCACGTCCGAGACAAGTAGACCGACACCTGTCTGCATCTACTACTATTACTCCACTCATCGACCGCTATCCAGCATGCATCTAGAGTATTAAGTTAATGAAAACAGAGTAAGGCCTTAAGCAAGATGACATGATGTAGAGGGATAAATTCATGCAATATGATAAAAACCCCATCTTGTTATCTTCGATGGCAACAATTAATACAATACGTGCCTTGCTGCCCCTACTGTCACTGGGAAAGGACACCGCAAGATTGAACCCAAAGCTAAGCACTTCTTCCATTGCAAGAAAAACCAATCTAGTAGGCCAAACCAAACTGATAATTCGAAGAGACTTGCAAAGATAACCAATCATACATAAAAGAATTCAGAAAAGAATCAAATATTGTTCATAGATAGTCTTGATCATAAACCCACAATTCATCGATATCAACAAACACACCGCAAAAATAAGATTACATCAAATAGATCTCCACGAGAGAGGGGGAGAACATTGTATTGAGATCCAAAAAGAGAGAAGAAGCCATCTAGCTACTAACTATGGACCCGAAGGTCTGAGGTAAACTACTCACACTTCATCGGAGGGGCTATGATGATGTAGATGCCCTCCATGATGGGTGCCCTCTTTGGCGGAGCTCCGGAACATGCCCCAAGATGGGATCTCGTGGATACAGAAAGTTACGTTGGTGGAATTAGGGTTTTGGCTCCTGTTCTGATCGTTCGGGGTACGTTGGTATATATAGGAGGAAGAAGTACGGCGGTGGAGCTTCATGGCCCCCACGAGGGTGGGGGGCGCGCCCTGGTAGGGTGGGCGCGCCCCCCTACGCCGTGTCCACCTTGAAGCTTCCGTGGCGTTGGGTCCAAGTCTCCTGGATCATATCCGGTGAGAAAATCACGTTCCCGAAGGTTTCATTCCGTTTGGACTCCGTTTGATATTCCGTTTCTTCGAAACTCTGAAATAGGTAAAAAAACAGCAATTCTGGGCTGGGCCTCCGGTTAATAGGTTAGTCCCAAAAATAAGATAAAAGTGAATAATAAAGCCCAATATAGTCCAAAACAGTAGATAATATAGCATGGAGCAATAAAAAATTATCGATACGTTGGAGACGTATCAGGCATCCCCAAGCTTAATTCCTGCTCGTCCTCGAGTAGGTAAATGATAAAAAAGATAATTTTTGATGCGGAGTGCTACTTGGCATAATTTCAATGTAATTCTTCTTAATTGTGGTATGAATATTCAGATCCGAAAGATTCAAGACAAAAGTTCATATTGGCATACAAATAATAATAATTCAAGCATACTAACTAAGCAATTATGTCTTCTCAAAATAACATGGCCAAAGAAAGTTTATCCCTACAAAATCATATGGTTTGGTTATGCTCCATCTTCGTCACACAAAATACTCAAAGCATGCACAACCCCGGGTTCAGCCAAGCAATTGTTTCATACTTTAGTAATCTCAAACTTTATAAACCTTCACGCAATACATGAGCGTGAGCCATGGACATAGCGCTGTGGGTGGAATAGAATATGGTGGTTGTGGAGAAGACAAAAAGAGGGAGAAGATAGTCTCGCATCAACTAGGCGTATCAACGGGCTATGGAGATGCCCATTACTAGATATCAATGTGAGGAGTAGGGATTGCCATGCAACGGATGCACTAGAGCTATAAATGTATGAAAGCTCAACAAAATGCAACTAAGTGGGTGTGCATCCAACTTGCTTGCTCATGAAGACCTAGGGCACTTGAGGAGGCCCATCGTTGGAATATACAAGCCAAGTTCTATAATGAAAAATTCCCACTAGTATATGAAAGTGACAAAACAAGAGACTCTCTATCATGAAGATTATGGTGCTACTTTGAAGCACAAGTGTGGAAAAGGAAAGGATAGTAGCATTGCCCCTTTTTATTTCTCCTTTTTTGGGCCTTTTTTTTCTTTTGGCCTTTCTCTTTTTCTATTGAGACAATGCTCTATTAAATGATGATCATCACACTTCTATTCATTTACAACTCAATGATTACAACTCGATACTAGAACAAGGTATGACTCTATATGAATGCCTCCGGCGGTGTACTGGGATATGCAATGAACCAAGAGTGACATGTATGAAAGAATTATGAGCGGTGGCTTTGCCACAAATACGATGTCAACTACGTGATCATGCAAAGCAATATGACAATGATGAATGTGTCATGAAAAATGGTATGGTGGAAAGTTGCATGGCAATATATCTCGGAATGGCTATGGAAATGCCATAATAGGTAGGTATGGTGGATGTTTTGAGGAAGATATAAGGAGGTTTATGTGTGAAAGAGCGTACCATATCACGGGGTTTGGATGCACCTGCGAAGTTTGCCCCAACTCTCAATGTGAGAAAGGTTTTTTTTGTACCGAAGAGGCTAGCAATGATGGAAGGGTGAGAGTGCGTATAATCCATGGACTCAACATTAGTCATAAAGAACTCGCATACTTATTGCAAAAATCTAGAAGTCATTAAAAACAAAGCATTACACGCATGCTCCTAGGGGTGAGGTTGGTAGGAGTTAACCATCGCGCGCCCCCGACCTCCACACAAGGGAAGACACTCAAAGAACATCTCATGTTTCAAATTTGTTACACAACGTTTACCATATGTGCATGCTACGGGACTTGCAAACTTCAACACAAGCATTTCTCAATTTCACAACTACTCAACTAGCACGACTTTGATATTATCACCTCCATATCTCAAAACAATTATCAAGCATCAAACTTTTCTTAGTATTCAACGCACTCAAAAGAAAGCTTTACAAATCTTGAATACCAAGTATATTAAAATTATGAAGCAAATTACCATGCTATTTAATACTATCAAAATAATCTAAGTGAATCATGAAAGATCAATAGTTTCTATAAAACAAATCCACCACCGTGCTCTAAAAGATATAAGTGAAGCACTAGAGCAAAACTATATAGCTCAAAAGATATAAGTGAAGCACATAGAGTATTCTAACAAATTCCAAATCATGTATGGCTCTCTCAAAAGGTGTGTACAGCAAGGATGATTGTGGTAAACTAAAAAGAAAAGACTCAAATCATACAAGTCGCTCCAAGAAAAACACATATCATGTGGTGAATAAAAATATAGCTCCAATAAAGTTACCGATGGAAGTAGACGAAAGAGGGGATACCTTCCGGGGCATCCCCAAGCTTTGGCTTTTCGGTGTCTTGAGATTATCTTGGGGGTTCCATGGGCATCCCCAAGCTTAGGCTCTTGCCACTCCTTGTTCCATAATCCATCAAAAGATTTCACCCAAAACTTGAAAACTTCACAACACAAAACTCAACAGAAATATCGTGAGCTCCGTTAGCGAAAGAAAACAAAAGACCACTTCAAGGTACTGTATTGAACTCATTCTTTATTTATATTGGTGTTAAAACTACTGTATTCCAACTTCTCTATGGTTTATAAACTATTTTACTAGCCATAGATTCATCAAAATAAGCAAAAAACACACGAGAAACAGAATCTATCAAAAACAAAACAGTCTGTAGTAAACTGTAACTAACGCAAACTTCTGGAACGTGAACAATTCAGACAAATTAGGAAGTCCTAGATAATTTGTTTATTGATCTACAGAAAAAAGAATCAACTAAGAAGCACGTTCCTGTGATTTATGAAAACTAATCTCGTGCACGCAAAGTTTCTGTTTTCTGCAGCAGAATCAACATAACTACTACCGTAGGTAATCCTAACGGTTTTACTTGGCACATACACTAACTAAAACACAAAAACACATCTAACCAGAGGCTAGACAAAAGATTTATTCCTAAACAGAAGCAAAAGCAAAAAAAACTCCTACGACATATTTGATTCACCAAATGAAGGACATGGAACATGCTTCATGGCTAAAGGCCCAAAGGTGTCACACCCCGAGTATGTTGATTTCAATAGTCATGAAGATGACTTGTTAGGTGATGATGATTTACTTGTTGACAACTATAGTGATGAATACTATGATGAAACGTCAATTAATCAAGCTAATCAAGATAAAACGAATGACAATGATAAGGAGAAGATTGAGCTTCTAACTAAAGAACCAAACACTCTTATGTTAGCTCATGAAACTATCTTAGGAGATCATCGAGAACTTTTAAGGACTCATGAGAAATTACGCTTTGAAAAGCTCAACCTTGAGCAAGATCATGAGTTCTTAATGGCAATGAATGATTATCTTCGCAAGAAAAGTCCTTCTTACATTGCCAAGCGTTTACTCTTATCCACTTGCATGCCTCAAGTCAAGTCTAGTAACAAGAACAAGAAATATTCTTCCTCTAGTAGTAAGAATAATCATGCTAAATCCAATGTTGTTGCTTCTAGTAGTTCTCTTGATTCCACTAATGATTCTCTTAGCCAAGTTACACTTGAGCAAGAAGATAGCTTATTGAAGGGAATTATAGAGAAAGGTGTTTACAAGAGCCTTGCCGGGAGTAAGCAATTCGAGGAAATTGTATGCAAGCAAGGAAGACACCGGAAGAACCAAGGTGTTGGTTTTGAATAAAAGTTCAATGCCAATGGAGTTGAGTGGGAAGAAGATCAATACCCCAAGACGAAGTTTGTTCCTCAATAAGATAAGTATGATCCTACTTCCTACAAAGGAACACAAGCTCAAGATGATCTTCCACCACAAGACAACAAGCAAAAAGGCAAGGACAAGCTTCAAGAGGAGATTGATGCATTTGAAGAAGCACCTAAGGCCTTGGTCAAGTGGGTTCCCAAGACTACATCAAGTACGACTACAACTCCAAGGATTCCCATCAAGGTGATGTGGATCCGAAGAAGAAGAACTAGAAAGTTCTTGTGGGTGACTCCGCCAACATACTTCACTCTTATCATTTTGGTAAGAACAAGTGCAATCAACTACGACATCTTGCACTAGTTCAAGGAGTCACAAACCCTCTTGTTGGTAAGACAAGGGACAAGGTAACCTAATGCTTTCATAGACATCATCTTGTGTGTGCACCACTCTATGTCTATGGATATCCTTGTTTGTTCCCTGTGGGACTAACCCATGTAGGTATTGAAAGTGCAACTCGCTCCAAATGATCTACATCAACTTTGAGCATCCACATCTTCAACACCTACATAAAGTCATCATCGACAAAACCCAAGGTTAGTTCATCCTTCTTACGGGGGATCTCACATCTAGGGGGAGCTTTACTCTAAGAATTGAGCTAAAGCAACCCTAATGGTGTGAACACAACAAAACTTTATGTAAAAGTGGTAACCCCACTTGTTCTTAAACGATGAGTATGACCTATGATCAAATGTTCTCACTTGACTCCTAAGTCAATATACTCATATATAGATGACCTAGTCATCGCCAATTGCTTGATAGATGCTAGAATTAGTTGTGCATGCTTTGCCACATATTTCAATTGCCATTTTATTGTGTGAGCATGTTGGTTGCATAATTTACTCATTCGAGGACATCCACTTGTTGTTTTGATTGTTTGGTTCCTTTTCTTTTTGCCAAGTGGATGGACAAGAATGCCTAAGAACCTTCTCTAGCTATCTATGATTTTCTCGTCTCAAACTCTATTCATGCTACATCAGAAAGTTTGATGAAGTTAGATTCGAACCACTGTGTGTGAGGAGAACTCGGAGTCCCCGATTCGTCATAGACTTAAACTTCCAAAACTTCTTTGTGCGTTTCGGTCTGACCGATTCATCCATTTCGGTCATACCGATATCGTTAATTCAATCTAGGTTTTCAATCTCGGTGCAGCCAATTTGAACTTTTCGGTCACACCAAGTTGCAGTAACTGCTTGCAGTTATGCATCTCGGTGCCACCGAGTTCTTCCACTCGGTCACACCGACAGGGTCAGGCTATATATATCCCCAGGCCAAAATTTGGAAAATTCTCCGAACCCCTTCGCCCGCACTCAGCCTACTCTGCCTCCCTGGGTCTCCGGATCGTCCTCCTCGTCGCCAGCTGCCTCCCGCCGCTGATCTCCGCCGCCGTCAACGGAAATCGTCTCCGCCGTTGCCGCCGTAGCAGGTCCATCACCGCATTAGGGTATGGACTTGATCCTTGTGCTAATCTCACTCCGATAACTAGCACATTGTTTTGCCATGTATCTTGCCACGATTGAGATCACTCTATCCAGCGAAATCACTCTGTAGTTTAGTTGTGGATTGAAAATTTAGGGTTAGGTTTCCGCCGAAATCATCTCGGACCAACCGAGTTGTTGAAATCAGTTCCACCGATTTGGCTAAGGCCATTGCACATGTGATTCTTGGTCTGACCTAGAATTGCAAATCGGTGTGACCGAGTTCAATTCTTTGTGAAACCCTAGCAGTCTTGGTACCACCAAACTATGACTCGGTCTGACCGAGTTCACTAGTTTAGGTTCCAAAAGCTGCTTCGGTATCACCGAGTTTTCAAATCGGTAAATCTGAAATGCTTCCTGTGGAAAACTAAAACTAAGTTTTTGATTCATTATTTTGCAAAAACCTCTGCATTTTGTGATGCTCATCCAATCTATCTCATCTATATCTATTCACAGGGTCTGCTGTCAGTGTTTGCATCATGTCAGATCAGAGTGATAGTCAAAACAATTCTGAGGAGCAAGTTCACACGAGTGAGGGCACTAGTCCCTCTAGCAGCTCTGATGATGGAAGCAAGAGCACACCCAGCAACTTGCCTAAAGCAGCCACCAGGGCCAGAAAGAAGAGAAACTCAGATTCTGAGGATGAGGACTATGTGGTTGTTGAGGAAGCGACCACCTCAATGAAGAAAGTGCTGAAGAAAGAATATGGCACAGCTGCTGCAACTAAGCCAGGTCTGAAGACTAAGATGGCATCAAGAAGAGTTCCTATGTCTAAGGCCAGAGCCTCTACTCAAGAGAAAATGGAGTTCACTTCTGAACCCAAAGAAGTTGGAGATGGTAAGAAGAGGAAAGAAAGGGTCAAGAAGACCACTGTCAGAGTAATTGGGAAGCCCTCAATGATGGAAGATGAAGAGGAAGAGGTTGCTGCACCAGCACCTAAAGCTCAAAAGCTTATGGGAGACGCTATAAGATCAGGGGCTGCTCCATCTAAGCCCAAAGAAGCTCCCAAGGCAGCTGCTCCAAAACCCAAAGTTGCACCCAAGAGGAGTACAAGGAATATTCCAGCTGCACAGAATAACAACGCCCCAGTCCCTGAAGCTGCTATAGAAGAAGAAGATCATGAGTCACATGTCTTGAGGAAGTTGAAGCCCAAAATTCCAGATCACAATGATGCTGATCCAGTAGCTGAGAACATGAAGGCCAGGAAGGATGCAGGACTCACAAAGTGGAGATTGACTGATCCCTATGCAGTCAGGAGAAGAACTGCTGTGGACTACAGGTTCCATACAAAGGAACATCAGGACTTCTATGAGACAGTGTTGCTTGACAAGAAGCCTATAGCCTGTGATATGAGATGGGTGGACTCGAAGTACATCAGGGAAAATGAAGAACACTTTCCTGGAGTCCATGATAGTTTCAAGTTTTGTGGAGTAGAGGACTTTGTTGGGCAGAAGCTCACAAAGAGGAATGATGAGCTTATTATGCAGTTCTACTCCACAGCTCATTTCTACACAGATGGAAGGATTGTCTGGATGTCTGAAGGTACTAGGTACCAGTCAACTGTTGAGGAATGGGCTCAGTTGATCAATGCCCCAGAAGAAAGTGAAGATGATTTGGATGTTTATGCTGAAATGAAGAAGGTTCACGACACCATGGCACATATGTACAGAGAGATCCCAGATGCTGCTCTTGAGACACACGAATTTGGATCAGTACATAATCTTCTGTGAGGTTTGCCAAACATCAACTGGATTCTCAGGCACACTCTATTGCCAAAGTGAGGTGATCACAAGATGATCAGAGGCCATGCAATTAATTTGCTTCACATATTTGATGTACATCAGAAGTTCAAAGTCATGAGCCTAATTGTAGAAATTATAAAGAGAACAGTTGTAGATCAGAAGAGAAGTTGTGGGTATGCCCCATAGATCCAGGAGCTAATCAACTCCAAGATGGGCACTGGCACATATCTCTTGGACAAGGATCATATGCCCATCTACCCAGACTTTGAGGACAACACAGTGGTAATGGATGAGAATGAACCATCTTTTGTGCAAGCACAAGCAAAGAGGGTGAAGGCAAGGACTGAAAAAAGCTACAAAGATGTCAACCATTGATGAGGCATCTCAGTATCTTCTGAAGAGCAGGCCAGATCAGCTTGGCTCCTTGATTGCCTCCAATCTGAGGATTGAGAAGGGATTGGCCACCCTGACTCAAAACCAGGAGAGCTTGGAGAGGATCATGGAGCAGAAGTTCTATGATTTAGATGTGAAGGTCACAGAGATACAGTCAGTTGTTGAGCAACTTCAGGATGAAGTGCAGGAGAAGAAGGGCAAGTCTACCACTGATGCTTTTGCTAGAGTGCCCAGAGGACAGAGATCTGCTGCAATGCCAGTTACAGACACCAGAGCAACTTCATCTGCACCAGCTACAGCTTCTGTGCCACCAGCTCCAGTACCCACTCCACCAGCTCCATCTAGATCAACTGATGCCTTCGTTCTTGGAATCTTATCTACACCACCACCTGAAGACCAAGCCTGAGAGTCGATCTAGCACTATGTATTTTTTATGAACTTTTTGGTAACTTGTTGCCAAAGGGGGAGAAAATGTATAGATCATAGGCTTCGAGAGAGAGAGTGTTGCTCTTTATTCTCTCTTTGGTGGTTGAACTTTGTTATTTGCTTGGTTGAGATACTTTATGCTTTTGTGTGATACTTGGATAATCATGTGTTTGATCATATGCTACTTTAATGCTTGTTGGATGACATTATCCTTTTATATCCCCATATGATTATTCACTTTGCTTGGTGATGAGTGCATGTATTCAATTATTATCATTTTGAGCGCTCCGCCAAGATGTATGTGACATGGAAGAGTAACCCAGGATCCTAACTCATTGTGCATTTGCAGTCCAAAGCAAATCTTAAACTATGCACAAATTTAGGGGGAGCTCTTGCTTTTCACATACTTCTCAAAGCGACAATGTTTTTTACTCTTATTATCTTTGTCAAAGCTTTGATATATATGTTGTCATCAATTACCAAAAAGGGGGAGATTGAAAGTGCAACTATCCCTAGGTGGTTTTGGTAATTGCTAACAACATATAGCTCATTGAGCTAATGCTATTTCAAGATTAAAATTTCAGGAAAGCTCAATGATTGGCATGGCATGGATGAGAAAAGTGGACCCCTCAAAATGCTAAGGACAAAAGGATTGGCTTAAGCTCAAATCTCAAGACTCTACATTTGCTATTTTAGTGATCCAAGATCACATTGAGTGTATAGGAAAAGCCAATACTATCAAGGAGGGATGAGGTGTTTCTTAATGAGGCTCTTTCTCAAAATGCTTAGTGATATGCTCCAAAGCCCTCAACTACTTTCTCACATCCACATATGACCTAAACCAATAGTCAAACTCGGACCCAACGATTCTTTCTATCCGGCGCCATCGAGTTCAGATGTCATAGCCACTGCCACAAACCCTAGGCAAATCGGTCTCACCGATAGGGATCTCGGTCTCACCGAGATGGGATTGTAATCACTCTGTTTCCCTTTGTAACATTTCGGTCCTACCGAGATGAGCGATCGGTCCCACCGAGATTGCAATGTAAACTCTCTGTTTCCCTTCCATAACATTTCGGTCTCACTGAAATGAGCGAATCGGTCCCACCGAGTTTACCTGACCAACTCTCTGGTTAGCTTATTAGCAAAATCAGTCTCACCGAGTTTGTGTAATCGGTCTCTCCGAGATTACGTTATGCCCTAACCCTAACCATATCGGTCCTACCGAGTTGCATGTCGGTCCCACCGAAAAACCTAATGGTCACTAGATTTGCTAAATCGGTCCGACCGAGTTTACCAATTCGGTCCCACTGAGAATGGCAAGTTGTGTGTAATGGCTAGATTTTGTGTGGAGGCTATATATACCCCTCCACCTCCTCTTCATTCATGGAGAGAGCCATCAGAACGAACCTACACTTCCAACTTTCCTTTTATGAGAGAGAACCACCTACACTTGTGTTGAGGCCAAGATATTCCATTCTTACCATATTAATCTTGATCTCTAGCCTTCCCCAAGTTGCTTTCCACTCAAATCTTCTTTCCACCAAATATATATCCTGTGTGAGAGAGTTGAGTGTTGGGGAGACTATCATTTGAAGCACAATAGCAAGGAGTTCATCATCAACACACCATTTGTTACCTCTTGGAGAGTGGTGTCTCCTAGATTGGCTAGGTGTCACTTGGGAGCCTCCGACAAGATTTTAGAGTTGAACCCAGGAGTTTGTAAGGACAAGGAGATCGCCTACTTCGTGAAGATCTACCCTAGTGAGGAAAGTCCTTCGTGGGCGACGGCCATGGTGGGATAGACAAGGTTGCTTCTTCGTGGACCCTTCATGGGTGGATCCCTCCGTGGACTCGCGCAACCGTTGTCCTTCGTGGGTTGAAGTATCCATCACCGTGGATGTACGATAGCACCACCTATCGGAACCACGACAAAAACATCCGTATCTCCTATTGCGTTTGAATCCTCCAAATCCTTCCCTTTACATTCTTGCAAGTTGCATGCTTTACTTTCCGATGCTCATATACTCTTTGCATGCTTGCTTGAATTGTGTTAAGATTGCTTGACTTGTCCAAAGTTGCTAAAATCTGCGAAGAACTGAAATTGGGAAAAGGCTAGATTTTTGTTTGGTCAAGTAGTCTAATCACCCCCCCTCTAGACATACTTTCGATCCTACAAGTGGTATCAGAGCTTTGGTCTCCATTTGCTTTGATTTCCATAGCTTTTGGTAGTCATAGTCTTGGTTACACAACCTAGGAGAGTATGGCGTCTAGCGAGGGAAATTACCACCGGAGAGGTCCTTACTTTGATGGTACTAATTTTGCTAGTTGGAAGCATAAGATGAAAATGCATATTCTTGGACATAACCCCGCCGTATGGGCGATTGTGTGTATTGGCTTGCAAGGTGAATTATTTGATGGGAGAGAACCGAACCTTGAAGCTACCAAGGAAGAGTTGAAGATGCTACAATACAATGCTCAAGCTTGTGATATCCTGTTCAACGGATTGTGCCCCGAAGAATTCAACAAAATCAGCCGTCTTGAGAATGCAAAGGAAATTTGGGATACTTTGATTGATATGAATGAAGGTACCGACTCCGTCAGGGAATCCAAGTTGGATGTGCTTCAAAGTCAGCTTGACAAGTTCAAAATGAAGGATGGTGAAGGTGTCGCTGAAATGTACTCTAGGCTGGCTCTTATGACAAATGAGATCGCCGGCTTAGGAAGTGAAGAGATGACCGACAATTTCATCATCAAGAAGATCCTAAGAGCTTTGGACGAAAAATATGATACCATATGCACATTGATCCAAATGATGCCCAATTACAAAGATCTCAGGCCAACGGAAGTCATTGGAAGAATTGTTGCTCATGAGATGTCACTCAAGGATAAGGAGGAACTCCATAACAAGTCAAGTGGTGCTTACAAAGCCTCATGTGAATCTCCCACATCATCAAGTGAGAAACAAACCTTCAATAAAGAATTGAGCCTAATGGTGAAGAACTTCAACAAGTTCTACAAGAGTAGAAGCAAAGAGAGAAGTTCCAAGTCAAGGTCCTACAATGACAAAAGATCTTCTAGTCGAGAGCGAAATTGCTACAATTGTGGAAGACCCGGGACTATTCCAATGAGTGCACGACACCCTACAAGAGAAGAGAAGATTCTCCAAAAAGAAGAAGTAGAAGAGAAGGATCACCATCAAGAAAGAGAAGGAGTAGAGATGATCGTTACGAACGAAGAACATCCCGGAGAAGCAAGGATTCGGAAAGGAAGGACAAGTCATCAAGGAGCTACACAAAACGAAGACATCAAGCTCATGTTGGTGAATGGGTATCCGGCTCCGACTCCGACAATCACTCCGAGAGAAGCTATCACTCAGACTTCGAATATACTCAAGATGAAGGTGTTGCCGATCTAGCACTTGTGTCAACCAACTCCTACGACATATTTGATTCACTAAATGAAGGACATGGAAGATGCTTCATGGCTAAAGGCCCAAAGGTATCACACCCCGAGTATGTTGATTTCAATAGTGATGAAGATGACTTGTTAGGTGATGATGATTTACTTGTTGACAACTCTAGTGATGAATACTATGATGAAACGTCAATAAATCAAGCTAATCAAGATAAAACGAATGACAATGATAAGGAGAAGATTGAGCTTCTAACTAAAGAACTAAACACTCTTAAGTTAGCTCATGAAACTATCTTAGGAGATCATCGAGAACTTTCAAGGACTCATGAGAAATTACGCTTTGAAAAGCTCAACCTTGAGCAAGAGCATGAGTTCTTAAAGGCAATCAATGATGATCTTCGCCAGAAAAGTTCTTCTTACATTGCCAGGCGTTTACTCTTATCCAATTACATGCCTCAAGTCAAGTCTAGTAACAAGAACAAGAGAGATTCTTCCTCTAGTAGTAACAATAATCATGCTAAATCCAAAGTTGTTGCTTCTAGTAGTTCTCTTGACTAAACTAATGATTCTCTTAGCCAAGTTACACTTGAGCAAAAAAATAGCTTATTGAAGGGAATTATAGAGAAAGGTGTTTACAAGAGCCTTGCCGGGAGTAAGCAATTCGAGGAAATTGTACGCAAGCAAGGAAGACACCGGAAGAACCAAGGTGTTGGCTTTGAACGAAAGTTCAATGCCAATGGAGTTGAGTGGGAAGAATATCAATACCCCAAGACGAAGTTTGTTCCTGAACAAGAGAAGTATGATCCTACTTCCTTCAAAGGAACACAAGATCAAGATGATCTTCCACCACAAGACCACAAGCAAAAAAGGCCCCAAGAGGAGTACAAGGAATATTCCAGCTGCAGAGAAGAACAAGGCCCCAGTGCCTGAAGCTGCTATAGAAGAACAAGATGATGAGTCACATGTCTTGAGGAAGTTGAAGCCCAAAATTCCAGATCACAATGATGCTCATCCAGTAGCTGAGAACATGAAGGCCAGGAAGGATGCAGGACTCAGAAAGTGGAGATTGACTGATCCCTACGCAGTCAGGAGAAGAACTGTTGTGGACTACAAGTTCCATACAAAGGCACAACAAGACTTCTATGAGACAGTGTTGCTTGAAAAGAAGCCTATAGCCTGTGATATGAGATGGGTGGACTGGAAGTACATCAGGGAAAATGAAGAACACTATCCTGGAGTCCATGATAGTTTTAAGTCTTGTGGAGTAGAGAACTTTGTTGGGCAGAATCTCACAAAGAGGAATGATGAGCTTATTATGCAGTTCTACTCCACAGCTCATTTCTACCCAGATGGAAGGATTGTCTGGATGTGTGAAGGTACTAGGTACCAGTCAACTGTTGAGGAATGGGCTCAGTTTATCAATGCCCCGGAAGAATGTGAAGATGATTTGGATGTTTATGCTGAAAAGAAGAAGGATCACAACACCATGGCACATATGTACAGAGAGATCCCAGATGCTGCTCTTGAGACACACGAATTTGGATCAGTATATTATCTCCTGTCAGGTTTGTCAGCCATCAACTGGATCCTCAGGCACACTCTATTGCCAAAGTCAAGTGATAACAAGATGATCAAAGGCCATGCAATTAATTTGCTTCACATATTTGATGTATCTCAGAAGTTCAAAGTCATGCGCCTAATTGTGGAAACTTTAAAGAGAACAGCTGCAGATCTGAAGAGAAGTTGTGGGTATGCCCCACAGATCCAGGAGCTAATCAACTCCAAAATGGGCACTGGCACATAGCTCTTGGACAAGGATCATGTGCCCATCTACCGAGACTTTGAGGACAACACAGTGGTAATGGATGAGAATGAACCATCTTTTGTGCAAGCACAAGCAAAGAGGGAGAAGGCAAGGACTGAAAAGGCTGCAAAGATGCCAACCATTGATGAGGCATCTCAGTATCTTCTACAGAGCAAGCCAGATCAGCTTGGCTACTTGATTGCCTCCACTCTGAGGATTGAGAAGGGATTGGCCACCCTGACTCAAATCCAGGAGAGCTTGGAGAGGATCATGGAGCAGAAGTTCTATGATTTAGATGTGAAGGTCACAGAGATACAGTCAGTTGTTGAGCAACTTCAGGATGAAGTGCAGGAGAAGAAGGGCAAGTCTACCACTGATGCTTTTGCTAGAGTGCCCAGAGGACAGAGATCTGTTGCAATGCCAGTTACAGACACCAGAGCAACTTCATCTGCACCAGCTACAGCTTCTATGCCACCAGCTCCAGCACCCACTCCACCAGCTCCATCTACATCAACACATGCCTTCGTTCTTGGAGTCTTATCTACACCGCCACCTGAAGACCAAGCCTGGGAGTCGATCTAGCACTATGCATTTTTTATGAACTTTTTGGTAACTTGTTGCCAAAGGGGGAGAAAATGTATAGATCATAGGCTTCGAGAGAGAGTGTTGCTCTTTATTCTCTCTTTGGTGGTTGAACTTTGTTATTTGCTTGGTTCAGATACTTTATGCTTTTGTGTGATACTTGGATGATGATGTGTTTGATCATATGCTACTTTAATGCTTGTTGGATGGCATTATCCTTTTATATCCCCATATGATTACTCACTTTGCTTGGTGATGAGTGCATGTATTTAATTATTATCACTTTGAGCGCTCCACCAAGATCCTAACTCATTGTTCATTTGCAGCCCAAAGCAAATCTTAAACTATGCACAAATTTAGGGGGAGCTCTTGCTTTTCACATACTTCTCAAAGCGACAATGTTTTTACGCTTATTATCTTTGTTGAAGCTTTGATCTATATGTTGTCATCAATTACCAAAAAGGGGGAGATTGAAAGTGCAACTATCCCTAGGTGGTTTTGGTAATTCCTAACAACATATAGCTCATTGAGCTAATGCTATTTCAAGATTAAGATTTCAGGAAAGCTCAATGATTGGCATGGCATGGATGAGAAAAGTGGACCCCTCAAAATGCTAAGGACAAAAGAATTGGCTTAAGCTCAAAGCTCAAGACTCTACATTTTCTATTTTAGTGATCCAAGATCACATTGAATCTATAGGAAAAGCCATTACTATCAAGGAGGGATGAGGTGTTGAGATTGCTTGCTTTACTTTCCGCTGCTCATATACACTTTGCATGCTTGCTTGAATTATGTTAAGATTGCTTGACTTGTCCAAAGTTGCTAAAATCTGCCAAGAACTGAAATTGGGAAAAGGCTAGATTTTTATTTGGTCAAGTAGTCTAATCACCCCCCCTCTAGACATAATTTCGATCCTACAAGTGGAGATGGCCCAACGGCGCTGATACAGAATAGTGATCCAACGATACCCTGCACTCCACACACACAACCCCTAAATAGACACTCACTGGACCCAGTCTTCTCCCTGGACTCTGCGGTTGGGCCGACACCCTCGCTTGGGTCGGCCCTACTGGGCCCGGTGACTTGGCGTTCCCGTGACATTCCCCTCTCCTTGAGATGTGGCTTGTCCCCAAGCATATGGCCTGGGAAATCTTGACTTGAGAGGAACTTCATCTTCCGAGGAGGTGAGCGATGATGGGAAACCTGACCACTTCACGAACACTTGATCGACCGTGCGTGTCCCGCGAGCTATCATCTGGCGCCTCAGAATGGCCTTCGGAACTTGCAACTGAAGGAGGTCTTGATCCAGCACGGGTAGCTCAGGAAGTGCCGTTGTCGAAGGAGGTAGCCCAGCTCGGAGCTGAGAAACGTGGATTTGACCGGATGTATCTTTGCTTGATCAGGAAGGGCCAGCCGATACGCCACTTCACCCGCACGAGCAAGGACCTGAAAGGGTCCAAAGTACTTGAAACCCAATTTATGGTTAGCCCGAGCCGCCACAAAAGATTGTTCATATGGCTGTAGCTTCAGATAGACCCAGTCGCCAATCGCAAACACTCGATCCGAATGGTGCATATCAGCCTTGCTCTTCATAACTTGATTCGCCCGATGAAGGTGCTGCTTCAGGAGACCCATCACTACTGCTTTGTCACGGGTCCAGGCAGCCAGATCCTTGACGGTGTCGTTGGCCACATTGGTGATCCCAAAGAAACGTGGCTTGTGACCGTACAGGACCTCGAATGGAGAGGTTTTCAACATTGAATGATATGACGTGTTATACTAGAACTCGGCCAAAGGCAGCCAATCCGCCCATTTGTGCGAACAGTTGTGGACGAAACAACGTAGATAAAGCTCCATACATTGATTCACCCGCTCGGTGGTACCATCAGTCTGAGGGTGGCGCGCTGAAGATATGTTGAGAGTGGTATGAGTCAACTTGCACAGTTCCTGCCATACCTTGCTGCTGAAAACTCGATCGCGATCGGATACCATCTTATCTAGGGGTCCATGCAGCTTGAACACATTGTTAATGTACGCCTTGGCCCCTTGGAGGGCTGTGAAGGGATGCCGAAGTGGGATAAAATGTGCATACCGAGTCAGCTTATCAACGACAACCAGGATGGAGTTGTATCCCATGGAGGTGGGCAGTCCCTCGACAAAATCCAGATTCACCATCTCCCAAGCTTGTTCGGGGACTGATACGTCTCCAGCGTATCTATAATATTTTATTGCTCCATGCTATATTATCTACTGTTTTGGACAATATTGGGCTTTATTATTCACTTTTATATTACTTTTGGGACTAACCTATTAACCGGAGGCCCAGCCCAGATTTGCTGTTTTTTTGCCTATTTCAGTGTTTCGAAGAAAAGGTATATCAAACGGAGTCGAAACGGAACGAAATCAACTAGAGAAGTTATTTTTGGATGGAAAGCTACCATATGGACTTGGGCCCCACGTCAGGAGAGAAGGGAGGTGCTCACGAGGCTGGTCGGTGCCCCCCTAGGGTGCGCCCCCTGCCTCGTGGGGCCCCCGAGGCTCCACCGACGTACTTGCTACACCCATATATACCCACGTATCCTAAAACTTCCAGAATGGAGAATAGATCCGGAGTTCCGCCGCCGCAAACCTCGAGAGCCATGAAAAGTCAATCGGGACCCTGTTCCGGCACCCTGCCAGAGGGGGAATCCTTCTCCGGTGGCCATCTTCATCATCCCAGTGCTCTCCATGACGAGGAGGGAGTAGTTCACCCTCGGGGCTGAGGGTATGTACCAGTAGCTATGTGTTTGATCTCTCTCTCTCTCTTGTGTTCTTGATTTGGCACGATCTTGATGTATCGCGAGCTTTGCTATTATAGTTGGATCTTATGTTTCTTCTCCCCCTCTACTCTCTTTTAATGGATTGAGTTTCCCCTTTGAAGTTATCTTATTGGATTGAGTCTTTAAAGATTTGAGAACACTTGATGTATGTCTTGCCGTGCGTATCTGTGGTGACAATGGGATATCACGCGATTCACTTGATGTATGTTTTGGTGATCAACTTGCGGGTTCTGCCCATGAACCTATGCATAGGGGTTGGCACACATTTTCGTCGTGATTCTCCGGTAGAAACTTTGGGGCACTCTTTGAGGTTCTATGTGTTGGTTTGAATAGATGAATTGAGATTGTGTGATGCATATCGTATAATCATGCCCATGGATACTTGAGGTGACATTGGAATATCTAGGTGACATTAGGGTTTTGGTTGATTTGTGTCTTAAGGTGTTATTCTAGTACGCACTCTAGGGATGTTTGTGACACTCATAGGAATAGCCCAACGGATTGATTGGAAAGAATAACTTTGAGTTGGTTTCGTACCCTACCATAATCTCTTCGTTTGTTCTCCGCTATTAGTGACTTTGGAGTGACTCTTTGTTGCATGTTGAGGGATAGTTATATGATCCAACTATGTTATTATTGTTGAGAGAACTTGCACCAGTGAAAGTATGAACCCTAGGCCTTGTTTCCTCGCATTGCAATACCGTTTACGCTCACTTTTACCACTTGTTACATTGCTGTTTTTATATTTTCAGATCACAAAAACCATTGTCTACCATCCATATTGCACTTGTATCACAATCTCTTCACCGAACTAGCGCACCTATACAATTTACCATTGTATTGGGTGTGTTGGGGACACAAGAGACTCTTTGTTATTTCGTTGCAGGGTTGCTTGAGAGAGACCATCTTCATCCTACGCTTCCTACGGTTTGATAAACCTTAGGTCATCCACTTGAGGGAAATTTGCTACTGTCCTACAAACCTCTGCACTTGGAGGCCCAACAACGTCTACAAGGAGAAGGTGGCATAGTAGACATGAGGGACGGGGAGAGGCTGATGTAGCCCGGGGTACCGAACGTGCTCGGGTTTTGCTTGCTTACAGATGGAGCAGTTAGTGATGGACTTCTTGACTGTGTTCTTGAGCTTGGGCCAGGCAAAAAGCTTGATCACTCGGTTATAGGTTGCTTGCACTCCAGAGTGTCCTCCCAGCGCCCCTGCATGCAGTTCATGCAGCACCTTTTGCTGACTATCCACATCGTTGCAAATCCAGACCCGTCCTTTGTAGCGACGCAGTCCATCGGTGACAGAGAAGGGCCCTGCCAATGGCACCCTGCGAGCATGTGAGTCCAGCATGCGACAGCAATCAGGATCCTTCCTGTAGCTCTTCTTGACATCCTCTAGCTAGGTGGGCACGCAAACCGAGGCCGCAGCTACTACTGCATGAACAGGTGGTTGTCGTGACAGAGCGTCCGCTGTCAAATTGTTAGCCCCCTGCCAATACTCGATCTTGTATTGCAGCCCAAGCAGTTTGGTTAGAGCCTTGTGTTGCCATGGAGTCGTGAGTTTCTGTTCGTCCAAACAAGTGAGACTCCGATGATCCGTGTGAATGGTGAATTCTGACAAAAGAAGGTACTGTCGCCATCTGTCTACTGCCATCAGGATAGAGAGACAGTCTTTCTCGTGTGTGGACAGTGCCCGATGTCGCGGACCCAAGGCTTGGCTGAGGAAGGCCACTGGGTGTTGTTGTTGCATCACAGCGCTGATTCCAATGTCTGACGCATTCGTCTCCACCACGAACGGCTTGGCAAAGTTAGGCAATGCCAGCACAGGGGCTGTGGTC